>CM047812.1:69296840-70608271 GCA_026214975.1 Gentiana macrophylla
TTCCTCATCCTTACTCTCAGTGGCCATTTTCTTATTTCGATTTGAAGATGATCCTTGGTCGATTTCCATCGATATGACCTCGCTTACTATATGCTCTTAACCGCTTTTGTAAGTGTTTATGTCAGGCTTATAAGGAGTGAGTGGGGCCTTACCACTTCTCGGGTCATCAACTATCTAAAATAGAAAATGCTCGAATTTTGTAGAAAGAAAATTGGTAACTAAAAGAAGGTAGGTACCAACGGAAAATAAAAAAGAAATGTGATAAGAAGAGTGTTGACTTATCCTCGAGAATTTTGAGCTAATACAAGTAGAAACCATTCGAACACAATGAATTAGCGTGCTTCCTGGCAACGGTGCCGAAAAGGCCGACGGACCTTTTCTAGGTGTTACGATCTCACTGGCAGCTGTACCGGTCAAATTGAAGTGCTAGTCCGGTGAGTCAATCATCCTCAGGGAAATGAAGGCATAATTCAAAGTGTGGTTAAACACCAAGTAATTTGTGTAACTTTCGATCTAAGTCTGCAGCTTTATCATTTTTATCAAGGTTAGATCGTTAGATTAGTTAGATGTTAGTAAAGCAAGAATATAATATATATATATATATATATATATATATATATATATATATATATATATATATAAATATAATTACATATATATATATAGATATTTTTGAGATCTAGCCAAGAATATTGCCATCGAATTACGATCTCTTTTAGTAGAAATAAATGAGATGCATCTTTCCTTGATGCAAGGAGGTCAATTATATATGAACCGTGTACTTTCTAAGCTAGACAACTCCTCCTCACACGAGCGTGAAAATTGTCATATGTCAAATTGTCATTAGTTTAATCTCCACAACCGCCCCATGCTAATCTCAGCTGAGTCCGAACAGTACCGAGTACAAATCTACTACCGGATAAAAGAGGTTATTCCGCTTGTCGACGCGGCCGATGTTATTCAAAAAGGCTCCGGTTGTCGCGATCGATTTAACTTTCCGTGTTAGTTTCAATTAAACTGCTGATTTTAACATTATTACGATCTTGAGCACAAATTTAATAAGATTCATCTTTCCCAAGACAAATCTCGCCTCGGTAGGAAATAGGATTCCGTGTCACGCTTTCACTGGCCATTTTTACCCTCCGGTTTTTTTTACCTTTTTCTCATATCCTAACTTCACCGCTTAGTTCGCCATTAGGTTACGATTCTATTCATATTGATTAGCTATGTCAATATTAACGCTTTATTAAGCTCGTGTAGAAAAAGATTCATCATAATCGGTTTTAATCATTTTTACCATAGTCAATCATCCATTTTACCAAAAAGATTAAAATAGTTCAATTACATATCTTGGCTAATATTACTACTACTAATATATATATGTATATAAATAGATAGAAATAATAAACATAATAACATTAGAAAATTACCGATTACAATCACTTAATCGGAGCCTAATCTCTGTGAAAGTAACAACGGCTTCCGAGACAACAATCCTCGATAATAAATCCAAGCATTACAACGATACTACTTCTATTTATTTATACACATATGCATATATATATATATTATATAGATATATATATATATATATATATATATATATATATATATATATATATATATATATATATATATATGGGCCCAAACACAAAAGAAATAAAAAAGAAAGAGGTAGAGGAATATATATATATATATATATATATATATATATATATATATATATATTTTGGGGCACTTTGATCAAATGGACTCGAGGGAGTATTTATAGGGTAGTGCACCGGCACGTGCCGGGCCCTTCGGCCAAGCGTACGGTGCTACAAGGTTTCGATTCCTTTGTCGAGACTCCCATGTGCTTGAAATGATGAAGATTCCGGCCCGTGTCGTTTTTTTCCGGTTCGTGCCGAATCAAAAATATCACCTGCTCGGTAAAATGAGTTGTAGACCTCCGATTGATGTGATTCAAAGTGCGTTGAAAATCTCATTTGAAGATCTAAAACTTTCATGAAGAACTCTTCCCAGAGAAAATGCCTTTGTTGGGTCAAATGTCCGTCAAGATATTTTACTAGAAGCATTAAGGACAATTGATCCGCTTGAACTCGTAGCTTATGGCATCTTCTTCTATTCCTCAAAAGATATGTTTTTGGCCTCAAACGTGTCGTCACTTGGGATATTTTGATGGGCTTGGGCTCCAAGTAATCCTTCTTGATCGTGCAAAACTCTCGCCTCGTTATCCAAATCTTTAGTTCTCGCGTCCTTGCAAAGAAATCTTATCTTTCTTACTCGAATACAAAGAAACGAACTGCGAGTAAATGACAATAAAAGTTCGTAAACTGCATTGAATTTTATCGACTTTTTTTAAGGTTAATATTACAGCTTTTTAGTTATGATATTTTTAGTTTTAACATAATAGTGAAAAATAAAACGCTTATAAAATATAGTAATTTTTATCATATTTTATCACATATCACTAAAACGGTATAAAACCTAGTAAAATACAATAATTTATATAATAATTACTACTTATACCTTTAGATAAAACTTAGTAATTATGACTTGATTTGATACATAAATGCTCAAAACGGTATCGTAAATGGGGTGAAATGTTATAATAATGAGTGTTAATTTATCTCTCATCACCGTGATTATCTACGTAGATAGCAATTCACAAAGTTGAACATAGACCAACGTAAAGCCTGTTCACAAAAGAAAGGCATTGCGCCTGAGCGCATCTCAACAATTAAGCAAGAGGTGACAAAGTTGTTGCGCAGCCAACATAATCCTCGGAAGTTGTGTATCCCGAATGGTTGGCTAACCCTCAGACTAGTCAAGATGCCGACGGGAGCTCGAGGATGTGTGTGGACTTCACAGATCTCAACAAAGCATGTCCAAAGGATTGTTATGCTTTACCTATCAAGGGGGTGTAAATACAATTTTCACCGAACAGATCGGGAGAAGTATGGAGGTGTATGTGGACGACCTCCTGATCAAGAGCAGGTCTCTTGATCAATATGTGAATGATGTCAGAGAAGTGTTCAAAGTTCTGAGGGCAACTCAGATGAAACTTAACCCCAAGAAATGTACGTTTGGGTTCAGATCAGGAAAATTCCTAGGATACATGATATCCTAAGACGGAATTAGAGCGAATCTAGATAAGATTGATGCACTGAAGACTATGTCCCCACCAAAAAATGTTAGAGAAGTACAACGGTTAACGGGACGAATAGCGGCTCCGAATAGGTTTCTAGCTAGATTGGTACAACGTGCCCTTCCATTTTTCAAAATTTTGAGGAGAGCAAGTCCTTCCAGCCGGGACGAGGAAATTCGAAGGCCTTCAAAGAACTCAAATTGTATTTGGCCAATTTCCCACCTTATCGCTCCTCGTGTAAGAACCTTTGTATGTTTATTTGGCAAGATGTGAAGAGGCGCTGAGCGCAAGATCGTTAAAGAGCAAGACGGACATCGAGATACCGGTTTTCTTTGTATGCAAAGCACTCCATGGACCAGTGAGGTCGATATTCAAATGCAGAGAAATTGGCTTTATCATTGGTGCATGCCTCAAGGAAGTTAAGACCTTACTTCCAGCAGCATCCAATCACGGTGATCACCGATCAAACCATTACGGAAAATCTTAGGATGACCATAAACCTCGTAAAGGTTAGCAAAGTGGGTCGCCGAGTCGCGTAAAGGACATTGATTTCCGCCTCGAATCGCCATAAAAGCACAGTGCCTTAGCGGACTTCCTTGTTGAAGGAATAATCGTTCGTGATAGAGGACGATCGCCCAAAATTGGAAGAAAACAAGTGGAAAATATATGTCGATGGTGCAAAGAAGCAAATAAGAGCGGAGCAGTCTCTCTGCCGATCACTCCAAAAGAGGAAGAGTTTACCTACGCTTTAAGGTTTGATTTTCAAGCCACCAACAACAAAGCCGAGTATGGAGCCCTACTTACAGGACTCAAGTTAGTAAGCAAGATTGGAAGCGTATAGTCTCGCTTACAAATGATTCACAACTTGTTGTAAACCACATAAATGGAGAAATATGAGGCTAAAGAGGAGCCTATGAAGAAGTACTTAACAAAGAGCTCAAAATCTGCTAGAAAATTTAATGGGTCCAGTTGACCAAATACCCCGAACGTAAAAACATAAGAGTAGATGCCTTATCAAAGTTGGCGTCAAACTTTGTGTCAGAGAAAAAAGTGCCGGTAGAACTCCTCAAAGAAAGAAGTTATGATCAATGAATTGTTCAGCCGGCCAGGCAAGCCAGTACTTGGATGGACCCTATAAAGGTCCTATCTCAGAGATAACATCCTACCTTAAGACAAGGTTCAGGATAGGAAGATGAAACTCTTGGCGACCGGATATTCATTGCTTGAGAATGTGCTCTATCGCGCAGTCGTATATCGCACCATGGCTTATGTGTGCAACAAGTGAAGAAGTGAACTACCTTCTCAGAGAAATACACTTGGGAATTTATGAGAATCACCCTGGAGCTCGGACTTTAGCAAGGAAGTGCAGGCAGTTCGGCTAATATTGGCCAACGATGCAGGAAGACGCCAAAGAGTTAGTGGGAAAGTGCAAATCGTGCCAGCTGCACGATAATCTATCACATCAGCCATCTCAAGACATGGTTCTAGTGGTCTCGCCATGGCCTTTCGATTAGTGGGGGGTAGATCTAGTAGGGTCCACTTCCATGAGCTCTCGGAAATGTCCGATTTCTGATTGTAGCCATGGATTATTTCACCAAGTGGGTCGAAGCCGAACCGCTGACTACCATAACAGGGAAGCAGATACAGAAATTTCTGTGGAAGAACATAGTGTGCAGATATGGAATACCAAAGACTCTAATTTCAGACAATGGAACTCAATTTGAAGATAAAATTTTTAGAGAATGGTGTGCCGAACTACACATAACTCAACATTTCACCTCTGTTGGTTATCCTCAATTAATAGGCAGGTCGAACAGACCAACATGCAGATCAAAACTGGGCTGAAGAAACGCCTAGAGGAGGAATGAGAGAGTTGGACCGAGCATTTGCTCAACATCTTATGGGCCTACAGAACCACTCCAAACTTGGCCAGGGAAGAAACTCCGTTCAGTTTAGCATATGGGTGTGAGGCGCAATTCCGCCAAGATCGGCCTATCATCACCACGAACAACGCCTACTCAAGACCAAGCTAGCTTAATCGAGCTCGTGCACTCAAAGGATGACTCGAAGAAGCTCGGAATGTGGCCTTTATCATGATGGCCAATTTCAAGCGTGCCGATATCCATTACTATGATTCTGGGTTTAGCACTCATACTTCAAGGAAGGAGACCTAGTGCTCGTAAAGAACGAAGTCAAGAGCAAAGACGTCAAGGAAAACATGACCCAAACTTGGAAGGCCCGTATAAAGTGGTCAAGGTACATAGGAAAGGAGCATATCGGTTGGTCGATGCAAGTGGTAGGACCACACCACGCACCGGAATGCAAATAACCTATGGAAGTTTTATGTTTAGGACAGTTCCGGACTTTACTTATGCAATTTTTCTTTTAAGGTTTATGTCACTAAGATGTATTCAAACGCCGCTTATTATATAGATATTTGTTTTGCACATGTGCATCCTTTATTTCATATGATCGTAAAAAAAGTTTGCAAATGAAAAACTCAATTAGTCTCAGAGATGATTATCATACGAATCGAGCCACAAAGTTGGACTCGTAAAAGTTCACAAAGAACAAACTCAATCGATCAGTAGGAAGACCATACGAACCGAGCCGGCAGTCGTCGACTAAAAAAATTTCACAAAGAAAAATCTCAATCGGCCTGCAGGCGCATCTACGAATTGAGTCACATGTCGACTCGTAAAAATTTCACAAAGAACAAACTCAATCGCCTCATAGGCGTACCATACGAATCGAGCCGCAGTCGGAGTCGTAAAAAGTTCGCAAAGAACAAACTCAATCACTCTGTAGGATAGACCATACGAACTGAGCCGCAGGTCGACTTTTAAAAAGTTTGCAAAGAACAAACTCAATCAGTCTGTAGGCAGACCATACGAACTGAGCCGCAGGTTGGACTCAGAAAAATTTTGTAAAAACAAACTCAATCGCCTGCAGGGCGTATTAATCAAACTGAGCCGCAGTCGGACTCGAAAGAAAGTTTGCAAAGCGACAAACTCAATTAGTCTACAGATGACCATACAAAGCCGAGCCGCAGTCGGACTCGTAATTTTTTGCAAAGGACAAACTCAATCTATCTGCAGGATGTACCATACGAATCGAGCCGTAGATCGACTCGAAAAAGTTTGTAAGACAAACTCTATAAGTCCGCAGCTATACGAACCGAATCGAAAAAGCGAGGGGTTAGAAATGGGTAAAGCCAACATTAATCGCAAATACGCATTTATCGAAATGAATAAACTTAGAAACTTTGAAATAATCAAACTTTCCAGTGTCCGCAAGATAGACGATCGTGGCGACGACGACGCTCAAAACTATGATACTTAGAAAGTTGTAGTAATCCAAACTCTCTAATTCAGCAGACGGGACTATCAAAGTTTAAACTAAAGTACACCATTCAAAAAAGCAAAGATTTTAAATGATGTACTTCAGGGGGGTAAAGGGCCCCAAATTACGCTTAAAAAGAAAAGAGCAAAGGCTAAAACAAAGCCAAAGAAAAGTAAAGCCTAAAAGGCAAAGAGCCAAAGAGTAATAACAGAACAAAACGCCTAGAAGACATATATGGTCAAAAATAAAGGCAATAGGAAAAGTTAAGTTAGAGATTATTACAAATTTTTGAGCAAAATAACAGATGCCTAAGCTTAAGAGTCAGCAACAAGGTCCTCTTGAGAAGGCTGATCTGAAGGCGTACTGGATGGCTGAGCGGAAGATGTACTGGTTTCCTGAGTGGCAGGTCTGCGAGCATACTTCTTGGCCAGATCTTCACCGGCCTGAAATTCCCTAAGTCTGGCCTCATAGAGCTTATTGCCAAGAGGCTTGCGGAGCCCCCCATGTTGAAATTTCTCAATGACCAGCTGAGGGCACTGCTCATTGGCCTGGTCTACACCTGTGGTGTACCCGTGATTTAATATGGAGCCATGTAAAACCTTCAAGGCTCCAAAGAAAGTGATTAGAGCTCTTATATTCATGAATAGCTTGAGCGATCCGTGCAGTATCGCGCCTCAAGCCCCTCATGATCAAGATGGAGTTTCGCCAGGGCCTCATCCTGCTCAAAGACCAGAGTGCGTAACTCCTCCAACTCGGCTTGTCGCTACGCAGATAACCTTCTCCGTATCGGGCCGATTTGCACATCCTGGACATAGACTCGTCCTATGCTTTTTACGGATTGCCGAAAGATCGGCGATCCTCCATTCTAGAAAAGTTTTTGAGTGGAGAAGCTGTCAAGCCTGTTCAAGATCTTATTCCCGGCTCTGACTACCTGACAAAATATAGACAAAGGTCAGTATGATAAAAAAACAACATAAAAGAGAACACATGTAAAAACGATAAGTAAGCGGCATACCACTGAGGCCAGATCCATGTCCGGCAGCTCCGACAGTAAATTGCCTTGGGAATAGAACCCCCCTCAGAAAGGTCCTGGTCCCCCGACTAGACCAGCTTCTTTTTTTGCCCAGATCGGGAGCACAATTGAGCTATCTCCCGAGTCTGAGCCATCATCAAGGACGATCATGCTATCGCCCCGCTGATCGGTATGCTATGCAAAGAAGAAATGTTTATCTTGATGAAGACCCTCCTCGCATGAGGATCCTCAAGATCGATCTCTGGATTAACTGCACTGTGTTCCGTTTAGACACCAGCCCAGAGCCTCCTGGGTCACAACTTTTGTTGTGATAAGGCGAATCTCCTCTTCAAATGCCTACTCAAAAACATTAGCAAAATCATGCACGGAAGCGAAAAAGACACAAAGTGTCAAGACAAGCAAAGATAAACGTAAAAGCAACAAAGATATGCAAAGTTAAAGAAATACGAGCATAGATAAACTCATACTCATTGTTATACTCCTCTTGGGTAAGCCTCGTAAGGCTCAGTCCGAATCGGCTAGGCGAGCTGCCTCTATTAGTTTGCATGGCCACTGCTCATGATCCAAGAAGAGGCCCAACCCGACAATATCCTCCAACAAACGCTCACTAACCCTAGTGGGGCACATATCAGCTAGAAGTTGAAAGTAATTCCAGCCGCTCAGCTCAGAGTGTCCGCCATGGTGGATAAAGAAGAAATGGGTCTTCCACTCGTGTATAGAGGTCTTCCCCTTAGACAGTATGAGGATGCCCATTCGGTGGTCTGTATGGCATGGAAAGTAATACCACCCGCTATGATTCCTAACATTTTGTGCTGGTAAAAGGTCCTAAATAGGGCTACAGCGAACTCCGTATCCATTAATCTACAAAAGATAGCAAAGCCGATCATCGCCCTAACCCCATTAAAGGCGATCCAAGCGCATCCTATTTGGTAATGCCTTAGCACGGCCAAGAAGACCGACATAATGGGACCTTCAAATTTCACAGATAAATTGCTTCTTGTACATGAAGATAATACCCCTAGGGGGTGATGAGCATACAAGTTTAAACCCCCAGGCAGTTGGGGAGCATATTGGTCCATATCGATATTATATTGGTTACAGATTTGCAGGACATCTTCCTGTGAAGTTTGGATCTAACCCCAAAACACCCTACGGCGGACCTTGCAGTCATATGTGCCCTAATGCTTTGATTCAAGGAGGTAAATCCGAAAGAGGAACGGGGCCCAGATGGGTTAGCAGTCGAGGATCTACGATTTAACCGCTCAAAAACACTCTGAAAGGTGAATCGAATTAAAAGCAGCGGTCTCCACTTTAGATTCAGACCAGGATTCAAATTCATTCTCAATTGAGCTGCTAGATGCAAGTGTTCGCCATTATTAACTAGGAAAATGTAGCGTAGAATAAGAAGGAAAGTGTAAACTCGTATTAGAGAAGAAAAGAGTGCTTACTTGAAAAGTGCTAAGAGTCTTGAGAGAATTGAAATCTTCGATCTAATAGCAAGGGTGGAGAAGTGGAAAGCCTGATATGAAAGGACAAAGTTATAACCCCCAGACGTATAATCGACATCGCTTGTGGGAAAGAGGGAAAAACGCCTCGTATCTCACAATAGTAATGATGGTCTATTTAATAGACTGCCACCTGACAGTTAAGCAATTCAAAACGCGAGATCGGATAAGTCCGGTCGAACTGCCAAAAAGTGCGGAGCTGACCTACTGAAAGTAACATCAGATCTGGGGGGCTTATTCTTAGGATCAAGCGCTTACCGTTGTACTAAAACCAATTGGTGGTAGTAAAGGCGCAACTTTATTTCCTTAAATCACACCATTACAGCGCCATGGGTTGAACTAACATGGGAGGGCGAGTGTCAGACACCCAACAATCCCCCCAAAGACTGCTACCCACTCCAACCGTGACACCCGTAGTATGCCATGGGCGTGAATGGATTACCACGTAAATGTCATTGCTGCGAGATTCAACCCATGACCCTCTCTGATACCAATTCTTAGGATCAAGCGCTTACCGTTGTACTAAAACCAATTGGTGGTAGTAAAGGCGCAACTTTATTTCCTTAAATCACACCATTACAACGCCATGGGTTGAACTAACATAGGAGGGCAGAGTGTTGTACACCCAACACTTATGATGATAGCCGACCCGAACTGTGCCACGTGTCGTCCTCTTAGGACGTGTAATAAATGAGTAGCCCCTAAACATAGGGCATTAAGGGCCAAGAGCCCTAGGAACGTACCTAAGGGCAGGTCCCGTACCCTAGGTGCGAAATCAACAGAAAGTCCTCCTCCAGCCACCGCAGACGCGCGGCGGATGGCGGCGAAGAGGCCTGCGCCCGCCATAGTGGCTTTGGGGATGAGTGCGTGACGCTCGCACCAACCCCGGCGCTTATTCCACGTGGCCGGATAAATAAATATAATCGAGGAAAGAATCCTTAGTCATAAATCGTGACGTTGACAATAAATATGTCCATAATTATCCTTAAATCATAGGGATTTAGCCGTGTATATCCTTAGGGGAAAATAATAATGATAATTATAATGCAATTCCTTGCAGGACAAGGAAAAGGATGAGACATCTCCTATATAAACAACCCTAAGGAATTACAAAAGACTTGATTCCAATTCAACTATTGAATATGTAACGCCCGCCTCGGACACCGAGTCCTTATCCGAAATGGAACGCTCGGCATGTATAAAATAAAAGTAAATTCACTTTATACGTATGCCTCTACTACGTCGTATCAAATTAAAGCAAACGGAAGCAAAAGACTCGGGTATAAAATTTCTAAACGTTTAAGGATAGAAAAGGGAAATCCAAAAGCGAAATGTAAATTTATTACATTTGAGAAAGTACGAAAAATCCCAAAAGAAAAGTACTACACGTCTCGAAAGACCAAAAGTCTACCTCAAAAGTATCAAAAATAATCCAAATGTAAAAGTAAAGCGGTAATTGATAAGTGTTCAACGAGAGCCGTCAAACGTCGTCGTCGAACTCCTCCTCGAAAACCTGTTTGCCTTCTCATCCCCAAACACATAGAAAACATGCATTTGAGGTAAGTACAACGTACTTAATAAGAAAGAGAAGCTATGATAACAACAAAGAGTTTATAAGGAAAAGACATTTAAATCAATTGGTTGTTTATGTGAGACCGACTCAATCTAGGGTTCATTTCATGTCCATCAACATGGATTGACTAGACGCTTTCTACTTAGCTTATCTATGTTACAACCGCACTCAAGGCACTACTGCGCGATCCACCTCAAAGCGAGTCCCTCCGCATTTAGGGTCATTATGACCTACGGAGTTCTTCCACCTCGGGAACACTCTTTTGAAAAATATTAGTGGATCACACCAATATCCACGAAGTCTAGAAAAGGTAGACTCCGATAGCACGCTGCCTCAAAGAGAGTCCCTCCGCACTTGTGGTCTTCCGACTCCACATAGTTCCTCCACCTTCAGAGGTAGCACATGCATCGCGATTTAGCCTGGTGCCTAGCCAAGAGAGACAAGTTGTTTAATCTTTTACTAGTCAAGTACGTTGATTATTAGGATGATTAACTAGCCACCTACGTGTTTTAAAATAATCTCCCTCACACATACTACTCTCTTCCTAGACCACTAGACACGGACAAGTCCTAGCAATTACACAGGCATTGATGAATGCTAACTCATCAAAGCACAAGCCTATCATGCTCTTCCGACGGATCCGAACTTCAACTCCCTTTAAGAGTACATTCGTGTTTTAACCGAACGAATCGTAAGCTCGATTCGAGGCTTGTTCAAGTTTATACAAAGGTTAACGTATCACGCTTAAAGGTTTAGAAATGATAAAATGTACTTATAAGGTCGAACAACAACCAAACGCCCGCTTAAAGACATGGACGTCTGTCTGAACTTACTAGACGCCCGCCCACTTTCCCCGCACGCCGTCCACCTAAAACAAGCTTATAACTCGAATGTAAATAACACCTTAGACGCCCGTCTAGAGAAACCAGACGCCCGTCCGAAATGCGACCAAGGCAGACGCCCGTCCAGAGAAGCCTAGACGCCCGTCCGACCTGGGTTTCGACTAGAACCCTAAAATCTCCAACACGATTTCCACATCGCTTCTCAACCAAACATCAAAGAAATTAACACAAATAAGCACAAAATACTCATCTGAATGCACGATATCATCCATAGTCATTAACCAAGGCATAACTCATCTTCCTAACACCAAAACTTCTTAAGAAAAGATCTAATCCTTACAACTAAGAATTGAAATCATAGGAATAGTTTTTCTTACCTAAAAGCAACCAAAAACTGATCAAAAGACTCAGAAAAACCCGCTGCACTTCCCACGAAATTGGTGCCAAACGGTGCACTCTTCACAAGGGTTCCAAATCTTGAGTCCGGTCTGAAAACAATTCGACACCTCCTTAGATAATTGAAGAACTCTTCTAGTCTCCCTCTTTTCTTCCCAAAAGCGCAGAGATGGAGTAGGAAACATGAAACTAAAATTCTGATTAGGTTTTTTTAGGAGACTAACCTTTGTTAATTTTCCCTTAAATACCCACTCTCATAAAACCTTAGTTTTC
The DNA here is from genome assembly GCA_026214975.1 of Gentiana macrophylla. Lineage (NCBI taxonomy): Eukaryota > Viridiplantae > Streptophyta > Magnoliopsida > Gentianales > Gentianaceae > Gentiana > Gentiana macrophylla. The sequence continues at coordinate 69,308,953 of CM047812.1, forward strand.
CTTAATTGCCCTTAGTTATGAAAAATTCAGATTACCTTAACTATACATATATATATATTACTCGAAATATATATAAATAACGTCCAAATTAATTAACTCCGAATAAAAGGAACCGAACCCAATATTTCGTTTTTGCAAAAAGACACGTCTGCCCTTCCCGAAAATCGGAATATTACAGAATACGTAGGCAACTCAAGAGAAATAACTCGAGAGCTCAGCCTAAAATACTTAAAACACCCACCTCTCTTTTACACGATTTAGGGTTCTAGGGGTTGAAGATCTTTATCACAAAGATAATCGGCCCTGGATTTATTCATAGACGAAGTCCAAAGATCGCTATCCATGTACCAAAACTTTTATGAACATGTTGCACTTACACAACTTTGATTTTGCCTCAAATTTTAGAGTTGTAACGAATTTGTAATTGTATGTACGTGGGAATGGATTAAACAAAAATATAGTAATTGGAATAAACGAAAAATAATAATAATATTATTAGTAGTAGTAAAGAAATCATACATCAATCCAAAACCTTCTTCATTCACTCATTGCATATATCACTGATGTCAAGTGTACTTGTAACGCCCCAATTTTTAAGACTTCGTTATAGGCATGTAAACATTGTTTTTTTTTTTTCACGTTGATTTTAATGCCTATGCTATAGTATTTTAAATGTTTCCTATTTTATGATTCTTGACTTCTTTAAAGATTATTTAATTTTAGTAATATATATTATATGTATATATGATTTGTTTGTATGTATCCGTGAAAATATATGTGTAAGTAGTAGCTTTAATATATATATGTACAAGTATGGATTAATATGTATGTATTACTTATATATTCCTATGGATATATATGAAAAGCTTAAACGGAAAGGTAAGCATCATGTTTTTTACGTGGCATTTGGATCCTTATTGCCACGTTTATTTTAATTAGCTCAGTGACAGCATAGAATTTTGGTTTAGTGTCCTAATGTCATGTGTTGCTTTGGCTATATAAAACCTTGCAAGCATATGTAAACTTATAACTTATGTATATCATCATTTATATACATCAAAGACAAGAAGTTATATATTATTCATATAAAAATCATGTTATTTCCGGTTTATTGTTACACACCCGGTGTGCTGCCGAGAGACAATTAGTTCTCGACGATACGCCGTGACGCTTCTCACCTCGCTATATCTTATAATACGTGTTATTAATCAAGTTAGTCTGTTAATTTATAATATGCGAATTTTTTAATGTTACTTATGTGCTATTGGTGTTACTAACTCGGTGATATCACATTACTATTGTAACTTCTTGTCTATTGACCTTTATGTGACAATAAATGTTTATTAACTATGTTAGACTTATTTCTATGTTTTGATGATGAGTGCCAGACTAGCAGTTATAGTGCAAAGGCAAAAAGATGTCTAGATCAAATGTATAGGTTTATTAGAGTTTGATTTATGAATAGGTTTGATCAAACAAGCATCAGAATGGTCACCGATTTATATCGCCAGATCGTCCATATCGAGAGGGTAGATAGGTCAAGAGACTAGTCGGAACCTCGCCAAGATCAAGAAAAGAGGCTCAAACTCGCCATGTAAGGCTAAGGGATCAAACTTAGTAATTTAAGTCAAGGATATGAAATCGAATTTAGGCAAGTCTCGTGATGACCTAAACTCGATTCCATATACCTTGTGAAGAAGGTCTAAGTTCCACAAGTTGGATGATGTTTGGAACTTGGTTATAATTTAAAAGGTGTAATCTAACTTCACAAATAAAAGTTAGATAAAAGAAATCACCGTGCATTGTAGTTTATACACAAAGAAATTGTCGTTTCAAATAGATCGATAGGTATCTCACAGATCGATGAACTCCTCGCCGATAATATACCTCGATTAATTCAAGATTATTGAAGATTACATGGATAAGACACCCAACTACCTCTCGACTTATCAAACAAATCAAAGGCCGAGATCTAAAAGACGCTGATGATTCAGTTTTTTACCAATGGTTATAAGTCAAAGGTGGACAGATCGCATCATCAAAGGAATTTCGACGATGTGTCACCCTATGAATAATGACAGAATGCAAATCGATGGGACAAAAACAAGGAACGGTTACATTTGAATTTCAAATACAAGTCACATGCACTCCTACCTATAAATAGAGGGCTTGCAACCTCGTAAAACAAGATGATGAAAATTGATAAACTTTGAAGAGATATTTTACTTGAAATAAAACACCCCGCCGAACCTCTCTCGAACTTAAAGTTATCGATCCAGAGAAATTCTTCAAGTGTTTTCTACATTCAAGCTATATCAAGCATACACACTTGAAGACGCAAGTGCCGATTATTTCATCCTAATCAAGTCGCAATCGAATCATTTATTTGATTCAATCTTTATTTTATAAAGAACCTCACTGAAGACAAAGAAGCACGGTTGTGTGAAAGATCGTTGTTTGTGGTGGAACTGGTGAAGAGGCAATCCTACCCTTCAAGGACCAAAGGAAGACTCGGAGCAACAATCCTACTGCTCCTGGCCAGCTTGTGAAGCCATAGTTATTGGTGAAGGACAAGCAACTTAGGAATCTTTGTAAAAGCTACATCAAAGATCTCTAGTGAATTTCCTCCATTATCACAGGAGAAGAATGGACTGACAGGATTACACCACCTGGAACCACTATAAAATCTGCCTATTTACTTTCAGCATTTACATTCTGCACTTAGTTTATTTTACACATCAACCTACTGAATCTAGCAACTGAAATCACACACATACACTACTGAGTATCTAATACTTAGTATCATATTTAACAACAAGTTTTAAGGCTTAATTTTGATATAATTCCGCTGCACAAATTCAGCAAACTTAACTATCAGAGACTTTTGTTTATCAACAAAGTCATTTGAGGTATCAAACAGACTCTTGAAGTATCGGTAATCAGGCTCGAAGTTCTGCAATTGTTAACTCCAAAGTTTTAAGTGTTAAGTTTATTCACCCCCCCTCTAAACTTAACCAAAGCCTTTTCAAGGGACCAACAATTGGTATCGGAGCAGTGCTTCTGTTCTGAAGAAATCCTACTTGTTGTGCTTGTGAAAATTCTTTGAAACTTTCTTTCAAGTTACTGATTTTCAAAGACTTGCATCATGGATAACACTCAGTATGCTAGAACTATGCTGATGTGCTCTCTAGATAGATTTGATGAGTATAAACGTCGAATGCAGGCTTACCTTGCTGCAACTCATGATGAGATGATGGATGTACTAATCGATGGACCACCGGAGATTACCAAGGCAATAACAATTGGGTGATACAACCGAGTACATTCCTAAACCAAAAAGAGAATGGAATGCGTAAGATTTAAAAAGAGCAAACCTCAACAATATTGCTATTGATATCATTTATAGAACTTTGGATAGCAATATGTACATGAAGGTTAAAGATTGCAAACCGCAAAGGAACTTTGGGACAAGATACAGTTGATCTGTGAAGGCACTGATGCAATAAAGAAGAATAAAATCAGTGTGGTCAAAAAGAGGTTTCAAAAGTTCAAGATGCTACCAAATGAAACCATTGAGCAAATGGAATCAAGATTTAATGCAATCTGGATGAACTTACCTCGCCGAGTGTAAGTTATTCAAAAGAAGAAATAAACACCAAAATCTTGGAGGCTCTACCAGCAAAAGATGTTTGGAAAATGAATGTAATCGCAATAGAAGAAATGAGAAAGTTGCATGAAGAAGACACCTTCAAGTTGTTTTCGGATCTCAAGGCTTATGAATTTAGCAAAAGCTTGTACTGAATCGAAAAGAAGAGCCAAAGACCATTGCATTGGCTCGCTTCACATCAAGAAGAGACATCGGAGGACAAGATGATCTCACTGGATGAAATGCAGAGGCAGATTGCCCTCCCGAGCAAGAAAATCGTGGATGATGAAGACTGGAAAGGCCCTTCAAGAAATTTCACAAAGAGGCTCTACCAAAGAAAGAAAGAAGAATCAAAGAAAGACAATGACTATCTCAGGCTTTCATTGCAAGAAACCAGACACTTCAAACTCTGACCGCCTGAGTTAAAACAAGGCAAGGAACTCGATTATCTTTGCTTCAACTGCAAGAAGCCTGGACACTTTAGACCTGATTGTCCAGACCTAATGAAGACCAAGAGTCAACAAAGAAGACATGGCAAGAAGGCTATGGTTGCTGAAGATGAATCAGGGTATGAAGTGGAATCTGAAAAGGGAAATGATTCGGATGACACAAAGACCAAGTTCTTTGATATGGAAGATTATGCTTTGATGGCCAATATGGATGAAACTGAGGAGGTATACAATACTGTATCCATCAATACTCCTGTTGGAAGTGATTGTGAATCAACTTGTGGTTCAAATCCTAGAAATTCTGACAATAATGAGACTTTGGATGCCATCCTTAATCAATTGAGGATAATACAATCTGGTTATGAGATTGTGAAGGCTGAAAAGAAGCTCTTGAATTAGAAGTTGGAAGATTGAAAGTGAATTAAGAGTTCTCAAAGGTAAGGAAAAGATTTTGGACAGAATCGGTGTCACCTGGCCGATCATCCAGCAGCCCCTGAATATGCTGAACCATCTTGCTCCACTACTGCATACAAATCTGGAAAGCCTTATGGTGATAAGACAGGGCTTGGATTTGGAGCTCAACAATCCAAAAAGAGTGGATCCAGTGGAGTTATCGAACCTAGCACCGCAATTGGTCCTAAGTTTGTACCAAAGACAAGATCCAACTCCAAGTAAGGTTCTTTGAGGCAAGAAACCTCACGAGAATACTTCAAGAAAGCAAAATCAAGTCAAAGAAGTCAACACTCTAATAAAAAGAACAAATCTAAAAATATGATCTTGGACCTCCTAGACCTCTTGATGATGGCGGACCGCTACCAAGTCTCTTTGGACCACAAAAAGGTAAAGGTCGAAGAATTCCAAAGATAAGAATCCCAAATCTAAAAATGTTAATCATTCAAGGGATACTTATCTCAGGGGGAAAGGTAGACTGTTCCCTACTGATGATGATTGGAATATTCTCACTCTGCCGATGAGAAAAACTACCAAGATAACCATGCTTTGCTAGGGTAAAACCTAAGCAATGGAATCGACAAAGGACTCAAAGAGGACTTATAAAAGGCCTCAGCAGGGACCTCAGCAGACTCCAAATTACAGGGTTGTTCCTAACAGACAGCAAACAAATGGCTATACTAATGCTTCTAACAACAAAAGTCACTTCAAACAGCATTATAAACCAAAAGGCCAGAAAACATATGTGAATCCTACACAACCAACTGTTAGAACTTATGGATGTGTGGAATACATGTATGAACCAAAGTATGACACTTTTAGGAGAAGACCTTATGGAAACTTACCAAAAGTCATGCTTACTACTGACCACTATGGACCCAAACATGTTTGGGTACCTAAAATGTATTAACTTTGTTTTGTAGGGTGTCTGGTACATTGATAGTGGATGTTCCAGACATATGACAAAGAATAAGCACTGTTTATCAAACTTTGTGGCAAAAGATGGTCCAAGGGTGAATTTTGGCAACAAGAATACACCTGGATATACAAGAGGATATGGCACACTTGTGAGAAATGGACTTACAATCAAGAATGTTGCTTATGTGGAAGGACTGGACTACAACTTGCTGAGCACTGGACAATTCTATGACATGGGATACAAGGTCACTTTTGACAAAAACAACTGTATTGTCATTAGTGAAAGAGGTGATCAAGTTGTACTTGCTGGTAGAAGACAACAAAACATGTATGTTGTGAATTGGTCTACTGCAGTTCCAGAAACCTGCCTGATTGTACATACCAAGTCTGAACTCAATTGGTTGTGGCACAAGAGGTTGAATCATTTAAACTTTGATGATATCAATCAGTTGGTGAAGAAGAAGCTGGTGATTGGTTTACCTGAGATCACATTCAAAAAGGATGCTATATGTGATGCATGTCAAATAGAGGTAAAATGATAAAGTCAAGCTTCAAGTCAAAAACTAAACAATCAACTAATAGAGTGTTGGAGCTTATGCATATGGATCTTTTTGGACCAATAACTCCAACAAGTGTAATTGGAAAGAAGTACACCTTAGTGGTTGTGGATGACTATTCAAGGTACACTTGGGTGATATTTATGAACAAGAAAAGTGAAACACTCAAAAGCATGCCTAATCTTTTAAAGAGATTACAAAATGAGAAAAGTTTAACAGTAATAAAAATAAGATCAGATCAGGGTACTGGATTTCTCAACAAAGTTATAAGAGAATATTGTGAACAGAATGGTGTACTACATCAACTTGCTGTTGCTGGTACACCTCAGCAAAATGGGGTTGCTGAAAGAAGAAATAGGACTTTAAAGGAAGCAGGAAGGACAATGATATGTGAAGCATTGCTACCTGAAAGATATTGGGTCAAGGCGATTAATACGACATGCTATACACAAAAGCAGAACATCAAGGAACAAGAAGTCATTGAAGACACCTTATGAGATTTGGAATGGAAGGAAACCAAATATATCCTATTTCCATCCATTTGGAAGCAAGTGTTTTATTCTAAATCACAAGGTTCATTTGAAGACTTTCCAACCAAAATCAGATGAAGGGATTTTCTTGGGATATTCTTGATCGACAAGGCATTGAGTCTTGAACAAGAGGTCATCAAGCATGAAGAAACAATCCATGTTGTGTTTGATGAACCTAAGTTCACTGGTATGGAAGATGAAGATTGTGAACCTGCTGAAAATCAACAAGTCACTGATCTAGATTGTGTTGAAGTTTTGGAAAGATTCAATGACTTAAAAGTTTACATCGCCTGCATTGACACACCTGCTTTGTGACTTTACCGATGCAACAATCTGGAAGCAATTCAAGGATCTGCTGAACCCCTGTTGTTGAAGAAGCTACAGCAGACCCTACTGAAGATGAGGTTCCTAATAATCAAACTAACCAGAATCCACAATGGTTAAGGAATCACCCTGCTGAACAAGTTATTGGCAATGTACAGCAAGGTGTAAGGACTAGAAGACAACTGGAAGCTATGTTTACCTATTTTCTATATCAAATGGAACCTAAAGTTGTTGAAGAAGCTTTTTCAGATCCAGATTGGATAATAGCTATGCAAGAAGAATTGAATGAATTTGAAAGATATCTAGTTTGGACACTAGTTGAAAGGCCAAGTCATGCAAATATCATTGGTACTAAGTGGGTATACAGAAATAAACTTGATGAATCTGGTACCATTGTGAGGAATAAGGCCAGACTAGTTTCAAAAGGCTATTCTCAAGCAGATGGAATAGATTTTGATGAAACTTATGCACCTATTGCAAGATTGGAAGCTATCAGATTATTCTTGGCACATGCTGCATATAAGAACTTCAAAGTATATCAAATGGATGTCAAAAGTGCATTTCTGAATGGCATTCTAGAGGAGGAAGTGTATGTACAAAGAACCTCCTGGATTTGAAGTTAAAGATCAAGAAGATAAAGTGTATAGACTCAACAAAGCACTTTATGGACTGAAACAAGCACCAAGAGCATGGTATGAGACTCTATCTCAATTCTTGGTGGACAATGGGTTTACAAAAGGCACCATTGACAAGTCACTTTTCAGAATCAGTGAAGGGAACAGCACCTTTTTGATGCAGATTTATGTGGATGACATAATATTTGGTTACAAAATGATTTACTTTAATGAAAAGTTTGCAAATCTAATGAAAAGTAAATTCCAAATGAGTATGATGGGAGAGATGAACTACTTTTTGGGATTGCAAGTTAAATAGATGAAAGATGGAATCTTCATTCATCAAACCAAGTATACCAAGGAGTTGCTGAAGAAGTTTGGTATGGAAAATAGCACCAAGATATCAACTCCAATGAGTACAAACATCAGATTGGATGAAGATAAAGAAGGCAAAGATGTTGATCAGACTTTATATAGAAGGATGATAGGCGATTCTCTGTACTTCATCGCCAAAGCAGACTGATATATCCTTTGTTTGTAGGTGTTTGTGCAAGATTCCAATCTAAACCTAAAGAAAGTCATTTAGGTGCAATCAAGAGAGTTCTCAAGTACCTAAAGGAGACTTTGGGAGTAGGGATATGGTATTCCAAGGATGGAAGCTTCAAAGTTATATCCTACTCAGATTCGATTATCTTTGGATGCAAAATTGATAGAAAAAGCACTACAGAACTTGTCGAGTTAATGGGAAGTAGACGGTCTCCTGGTTCAACAAAGAAACAGAATTCTATATCAACTTCCATCTTGAAAATGAATATATAGTCGCTAGAAGTTTTGTGCACAAGTACTATGGCTAAGACAACAATTAAGGGATTATGGAATTGAAGAAAAGGAAATTCCAATTATGTGTGACAACACAAGTGCAATTGCAATCACGAAAATCTGCTTTGCACTCAAGAACCAAACACATTGATGTGAGACATCATTTTATAAGAGATCATGTTGAGAAGAAAGATGTGGTGGTTCTATATATCCTCTACGAAAATCAACTTGTTGATATTTTCACTAAACCACTTGATAGTGAAAGATTTGCCAAATTAAGGAATTTGAACTTGGAATTATAAAAGTTGGTGATAATCGGCAATGTCTTTGGAATTCACCAAGGGGATTAGTCTTTGCTATGTTGGGTGAGCTCACTTAGCAGATTAGTCATTGGTATCAACAATTCCATGTACTTATGTTTGGACAATTGAGCAAATGAGGTTGCCAAAGGGATTGGTCTTTGTCATGTTGGGTGAGCTCACTTGATGGATCGATCATTGGTATTAAACTTCATCTTGTATTATCAATTGAACAAAACAAGAAGAAATCAAGGATCAAGCAGAGTCACTTTGTCGCCGAGTCATTGAAGCACCTTTATCGCCAGAATCTTTGAGAGCCAACCTCGCCGAGGACAACCTCTGTTTGAATGGAACGTTACACGGTCAAACTTTACTTAAGTCAAAAGCGGTTTGGCGGGATATTTATCCTACCTTTATTACCATAGTTAGCACGATCCAACGGTTGCAAACGCGTTATGGAGGAGTTATGGCCCACGTGTCAAGACAACATTTACTCGGATTAATCGTGGTTAACATCAATGTCGTGCCTTGTGATTTACAACTACCGTCCAATTCTATATATACGAGATATACACTTAGTAGATTCTCTCTACTTGCAAAATCGCTTTATCACTACAAATTTCACCTTTGTGTGAACACAGATTTATAATCCATCTTCTTTATCTCATTTTTCTCATAACAATGACGGAAAAGATTGATGTCCAGATTGAATCAAGCCAAAGTGTTAGAGGTTTTGTTGTTGATGCAAACAAAACTGAATTGGCCATTAATATTGGTCGAAGAATAAGGAGGTTTCTTGGGTTTGGAGAACATACTCAATATCAGATTAGAAACAATATCATACACCAATGTTATTGATTTCTGGAAAAATATGGTTGTGGAAGAAGGAAGTGAAGCATTCAAGACAACTGTGAATGTTGAGGAGATTGAAGTTTCCCATAGTCTACTGAGGGAAGTGTTTGGATTTGAAGAAGTAGTGGACGGTCCAAAGAAATCTCAAGCAATGGGACTATCCAAGATGGCTTTTGTTGATCAAATCAAAACAAATACAGCCACCAAATCCATTCCAGGCATCAATTGCAGACATATTGGGAATAAGTACAGTCTGCTGAGCAAACTCATTGCAAAGAACATACTTGGACTGGTTGGAAGTATAGACACTCTATCTGGACCCAAGATAGAGTTGATGATGATTATTTGCAGGAGCATGAAGTTTGATTGGGCTGGTTACTTCATTCATTACATGAAGAAAGTAGCCAAGGAAAAAAAGAGAAAAAAGGAAATCCAAGGCCTTGCCTTAGGATTAATGGTTGAGACCCTGCAGAACCACTTGGAGGTTCCTGATATTGAACCTGAGAAGATTAATCAGTCTAGATACAAGAAGGAAATTGATTATGCTATTCCTGGTCTAGATGATGATGAAGATGTTGCTGACCCTGCTGCTGATGATGATAGTAATGGAGATGATGGTGATGCTGGTGGTGAGCAGGTCCAGCAAACTAAGAAGAAATCTACCAAACCTCTTTGCACCAAAGAAGACCATTTGAGAAAAGAAAGGTCAGTAGATACAAGGAAGATCACCGAGATCTTACAAACCTAAGAAGACAAAGAAGCAAACAAAGACAGATCGTTGAGTCTGGCGAGGTCCAAATTGAATCTAAAGTGTAACCGACCACTGTTCTTTGCAAGCAAGAAGAACTATTGTTGAGATTCTGAGAGAACAACAGAAGGAAACTAGTAGAAAGAGGAAGTCTACTCTGGTTGAAAAAGATGATGAACCACTTTCCAAGAGAACAAAACAAATTATCCACAAAAGAAACATGGAAAGGGAAAGAATTAAAAAACTTGGAGGCACAAAGAGTCCAAGAAGAAGCATCAGTAGAAGAGGAAGAAGAGGCTATTGAGGCTGAGCCCTTGACTATCGTCAAGCCTTTGGAAATTACTGACTCCTCACCAGAAGATGTTGTTAAGTCTACTGAAGCTGCACAGGTTGTTGTTGAGCAATCTGTTGGAGATATCTGACATCTTCATCGACCTGAGCCTTTCTTTGTAGTATCTATCAAGACCCACAACAAACCACCGAACTCGAACTCTTTGTGGTAGTTGAAGAATTGGTTGAAGACCACGCAAGTGTTGCAAGAACTCGGGGGAAGAAGCGTCTGCGCTAACCTGGCCGATGAGCATGTAAGTCAGGGGGAACCAAGTGTTGTACAGATGGAAGTAGTAGGCACAAATTTACCACCTCAGCAACCTACTGACTTTCAAACATCTGTTGATGAAACAATGAACCTACTTGTTGGAACCTTTGGAGGTCAACAAAGCTCTAAAGATGCTCCCAGAAGATCTTTCATGCCCTTTGTTGGTCCCTTGGAAAGGCTAACACAAGTTTAGAGGGGGGGTGAATAAACTTGTCACCAAAAACTAATCCTGAGCTGGAAAAGTCCCAGGAGCTGAGTTTCTCTGAAACTCAAACTGATCCTCAGTTTTGTTCCTGTCCCTTTAACTTGTGCGGAGTTCAGTTAGCTCAACTGAATATAAGTTATTACTGACTTATATTTAGTCTCGTTAACTGGCAGCGGATATAAAATTAGCCTTTAACAACTAGTAACTATAATTTCAATATGAAAACCATTATAAGGAAATAAATTAATGCATAAAATAAATAGACAAGAATTATAGAGGTTCCGTGTGGTGTAATCTCACACGCCCTCTCTTCCCTGTGATGCGGAGGAAAATTCCACTAGAACTTCTTTGAGACGGCCCGATTACAAAAAGTCCTAAACTGATAGTCCTTGGCTAATCCTACAGCTTCACTATCTAAACACTTGTAGAACAGTAGGATTGTTGCTCTTCAATTGTTTGAACCATCGGTCCTTGGAGGGTAAAATTGCCTCTTCACCACTTTCATCACAAACACAGTCTTCCTGACTGCACTCAACTGTCCTTCACACCTTCTTGGTGTTTCACAGTCTAAACCTTTGATAGAATCAAAGTTGAGATCTTGAATCAATGACTATGATTCAACTGTGATTTGAGCTTTTCTTCTGGATAATTAATTTAAGCACGACTCAGTATTTCTTCAAATGTTAGATCTTGAATTTGCTTGAATATGCTTGAACACTTTGAAGAAATTTTCTTGATCTTGCAATTAAGTATTTAGCAGTATTCTTTTGAATTTGGCTTTCCCCTCAATTTGATCTTTCTTGACTAGATGGATTTCTTGCTAGTTATCATATATCCTCGCACTCTACCCTTCTTTTTTGATGTTGTAGAGGTAATCTATTTATAGGGGTATATTCAACATTCATCCCGCTTTGTAACGGCTATATTTTACATTTGATCAAGCTCACAGTGTCGTTGACTCATCCAATGAAATTTCTTTCTTTACAACGTTCGATTGTACTTTCAGTTTGTTGGATGACTAACTTGTAAAACCGAGTTTCCTTATCGCTTTCTGTTGAGTTTATTACTTGTCGGTTTCATACTTGACTTGGAGCATTAATCGAGATTTTATTCTTCTTCAAATATCAAGATACTCCGCTTTTATCTCGATTACAATTGACTTAATCAGTACACCATGATACATTTATCATCTAAGAATTCATTGTCCTTATGATTCTTAGGTCTTCATACAAGATCCATAAAGCCAGTTCTGGTCATCACAATCTTGCCTGAAGTCCAACTTTACAGTCTCGACTTTTAATCTTCATAACCGAGTTTGAGCCTCGCTTCTTCATTCTTCAATAATCGAGTCTGTGTCCTCGGTTCTTCCCATCTTCTAGATAAGCCAACCGAGTCTCAGTAACTCTCAAATAACTTATCTTCTTCAATCTTACATTGGTGTGCTCTATTGTCGGGCCGTAGAGTCTCGGCTAGTCAAAATGTCGGTTTCTCCATTTCTCGCCTTTGGTCAAGAACAATTACGATTGCTTGTCTGATTTAACTTATACAACTATCAGACTTTAATAAATCCTATACATTGGTATCTAGACATCTTTTTGCTTTGCACTATAACAGCTAGTTATGACACTTCATCAATGGGGTTAAGAACAATTAATAAACTAAGTGATGAAACATCATGAAAACATAAATTTTATTTCCAACAATTTCCCCCTTTTTGATGATGTCAATACCCTCCTTAAAAGCAATGCAAAAAGATAAAAGACAAAGCATAATAAATGACACCATGAACTGAGAAACTGAAACTTTATTTGATAGCTGAGTTACAAGGTTAAAATACAACATAAGTAAAAGAACTGAATTTAATGTCCTGGTTGATTATCATAGTTCTCTGCAACAATTCTCATTTCCTCATTCGTGGCCGAGTGTTCAATTCCATGAATGCTTGCCCAAATGTTCCAAGATTGAGATAAATTGTTTTTCTTGAAAAATTTACTTTTGAATAGAGTTGCAAATGTGAAGACTGATATCCTTAGTCTTTCATTGGTGGCTGTTCTCAGTAGAGTTTGAATAAATTCAGGTTCAGCCTTTTCAACTTTCTCTGAAACTTTATCTATAGTACCATCTGCTTCCCATTTCTTCAGTTTATTCCAATAGTACACAAGTATCTTTTGCATGTGTAGAAATGTTTCAAGAGATTCTTCTTTTGATACTCCTTCTTTCTCTGGTAAGTCCTTGAACAAATTGTAGAGATTTAGAATCCGGACCAACTCTTTTGTCGATTGGTTACGAGTATTTAACAATTAGTTTCATCTCATCATCGATAAAATCTCCTCTTGCTTTCTTGATTCCACTCAATTTATCATCAACATTTGTGAGAGCTTGTGGCATTTCAAAATGCATGGACTTTTAAGATGTCCAAACTTTCCCCCTTATTGACATCATCTTTATTAATCAGGCTTTTGATGTAAGCATTCAATGCTTGTTGAGTTGATGCCAATATGGTCTGAGCCACAACTGAGTCCTTTAAGCCCTGTTCCATTAAGAACATTCTGTCCACTAGATTACTGAGAATGCCTTCCCATCTGTCTTGAGTTTCATTTTTCTTCGTGACATGTTCAGTGGTTGTTTTTCGAATCTCAAGCAGAGTAGTTTGACAATTGTCATTCATAGTATCCATCTTCTTTTCAAGTTTGGATCGTTCATCTTGACTGGCTTCTAAAGATTTTAAAACTTTTCCGAATAAGCTCATGTCATCCTTTTGAATTCTGAGTATCTCATTGTGATAATATCTCGATGAGATCAATTTGAGTAGAACATCTTGTGAACTTCTTTCTTGTTGTTCCTTTGACTTGCTTGTTTCAAAGATCTCGGTAGATTTTGCTTTAGAGGTGAAAGAACGATTTCCTTCAATTTCTCTCTACATTCAAATGATTGTCTTCCTTCTTCCGATTGTTTCTCGGCTTCCTCCAGGTCTTGATGAATCAACAACTTTTCTTTGGTGACAAATGTACTTCCGCCATCATCTGTTTCTTCTCCGTATATGTCGCCAATGTTCTTGCTATTTCAAGTGTGGACTTATCAGTGGGAGACTGGTAACCTTCTTGTGCTTCCTTGTCCGACTGAGTTTCAGATAAGTTTTCAGAACTTGAGCTTTTATCGCTTCCACCGTAACTACTTGAGTCTTCATCGATATTTCGCTCATTGCGCTTTCCTTTTCTTGTATAGAGCAAGAATCCTTTTTGTAGTTCAGGATCTTCCTCAAAATCATCATCATTTTCCTTAGAGCTTCTACCGGCTATGGTTTCCTTCCAATAGTCAAGCTTCGATTAACGATACCCTTGATTTAGAATTCTTCGGTATTGATTATCTCCATTAAGCTTGTCATGTTGTATAGATCAAATACCCATTTCTCAATAATCTCCATTTCTCGCATGCCGACTTCTCGATCATTTATGGAACCGAACTTCCAGTGTTCAGATCTTTGCAATCGTTCATAATCGACTTTCAATAGTTCTGTATGAAGCGAGATGGAGGTTTGAATGGTGTGAGGTATCTTCGAATCCCTTGTGAACTCATGATCTTCTCCTTGAGTAGGAATTTCAATTTGCATGGGATCATCAGTTTGCATAAGATTTGTTCTGCTGGTTTCTCCTTCAGCAGTAGCTGTGACAACTGATGTTCCTTTTTCAATCCCAGAAACTGAGATTATCGGCTCAGTTTGTAAAAATTTTCACTTGCTTCTTCTTCAACGGCTTGTTTTTCACTTGTCTCAGGTTCCAATTCAACAATTGGAACTTCTTCCAATGTGTGCCCTGTGGGTTCAACTTCTTGAACTTGTTCATCCAATAGAATAAACTTGGTTGATTCTGTTGTTGCTTCAGCTTCCTTTTCTTCAGTTTGAGGTGCTGTAAATTCTTTGGTAGTTTCCTCTTGTTCCAAGCTGGGTACAGATTTTTGAGGAGTAGCTCTAGACTTTGAAAGCAACATGAGCATGTTCAATGTTGTTTCATCAATCAGTCTTTCATCACTATCTGACTCTTCATTATCGGGATCGCCTCGTGGTCTGCTTCCCCACGAGTTACACTTTTCTTCCTCGCAAAGTCGGTTTCAACAATCATCTCTCTGTTGATAGCTTCAGTTTCTTCCATTATTTCCATTCCTTGTATAGTTTCTACTTGAATTGGTAAGATCTCAGCTACTGAAGTTGAAATGGATTTGGTGAGATTGATTTCAGTTTGCACTTCTGGTGCTGAACTGTCAGCAACTTCAATTCTATCCTCTTGAGTTGATGACATTTCCATTGGTTTCCCAGTTACGCCTTTTCCAGTTTCTTCTTCCAACTGCTTTCTTCTTTTCTTCAAGTCTTCAATTTGTGCTAACACTTCATCTCCAGTTGCATGTGCTTTTGATTTCCTGCTTCTCTTCTTTTTGAGTTCAGTCTCAGTTTTCTCAGCTTTCCTTTTCCTTGGCTTTTCTTCCTTAATATCAATCTTTCCATCAGCAACAGGTGTTTCTTTCCTCTTAGCAACTCCAAAATGATCGAGTATCCTTTGGACTACTAATGCTAGAGTTTTCTTGTGATAAAATCTTCCTGTCCCCACGTCGGTCTTCTTTTTGGGTACATCAATTGATTGTGCTATCAATTGATCAAATAGATACCTTGCCCAATTGAAATCCTTTTCAAACCAGATTATGTAAAGAAAATCAAGTTTTGCTCCAGATAAATTGCTGAAGTTTCCAGCATTCCCAATTATGCACACTTTTTACCCCAAATAATCAATCCCGTCCCCATCTCCCCAAACCTCTTTCAGCGTCCCCCCCCCCCCTCCTCCGACCACCTCCATTGCTGCCCTCAAGGGCCTTCTTTCCGGCGCCATTCACCGCCGGACGGCCGGCCGCCACCCCCACTCCACTCCTTTTCCTACCCTCTCTTTCTTCCCTTCAACAATGAGATCAACTACCTTCAAATCCCCACCCAAAAAGCAACCTTCTTCCCGTCACCGGTCCAACCCCATGGTCACCGTGAACTTCCGACTACCATCCAGGTTCCTTTCGAGCCACCACAACCCATTCCCACACCCAAAGAGCCCCAATTCCGCCTCTTCCTCTTCCCAAACCCGCCACACCAACCACCATGCCGAATCCGCCAGCCATCCTCTTTGGCGGATTCGGCCAAATCGAACCCCTTGCCACTCATTCGGCCTCCTCTTCCCACCACAAACCGAACCACAACCGCGAAGAAACCCATCCCGAAATACCACACAAAAAATGCCACCTAAGCTTTCACGTCCTCCCGCCCCCGTTTCTGCAGGTTCAAAAAAGCGTAAGGCAGTGGTCGAGGCCTCCACCTCTAAATCCAACGGGAAGAAGACCC
This sequence comes from Gentiana macrophylla, assembly GCA_026214975.1. Classification (NCBI taxonomy): domain Eukaryota; kingdom Viridiplantae; phylum Streptophyta; class Magnoliopsida; order Gentianales; family Gentianaceae; genus Gentiana; species Gentiana macrophylla. The sequence continues at coordinate 69,325,336 of CM047812.1, forward strand.
GAATCACCGCCACATCCAAAGGGAAAAAGCAAATAGTTCGAGCCATCATTATTAATAGCACGGTTCGTCACACGCGTATGTTGATCCTACGCTTTTGAGCACCTTGGGCATCACACATGATTTTCATTGGCTTTGTACTCAATTGGGCATGTCGAGCTTTATCAATCAATCATGGCCTACTTACGTAGAGTTGACCACCAGTTTTTTATCTACATTTGAGTGCAACATAATTCAAGGTCCTCATTGTCAAGAAGGAGAATCACTTTCGATCTTTTAGGGCGCCCTTTACATTGACTTTAGATGAATTTGCCTCTATCTACGGCTTGCCTAGCACCGCCCACGCCAAGCACTCCCGAACATTCAATGACAATTCTTTTGGAGTAGTCCATCTGAGGCACTCCCTTATAGTCTGGCACATCACGGTCCACCACGATTGTTCACCCTTGTTTGAGGTACTTTATCGTGTCTTTGGCAAACACCATTTTCGGCGCGGTGACATGGATATGGTTGTTCGGAAAGATGAGCTATTCGTTTTATGGAGTGCTTATAACGGCCCACCTGCATGTATTGTGCGCGTTCTTAGCTCGCCGCTTTCTTGAGTGAAACACCGTGCTTCCCCTATTATTCAGATCGGTGGGTTGGTTACACCTATTGCCCGCCACTTTGGAATATCTACGGATAATTTGACAGTTGCATCCGGGCCTACCTCTATCGATTTGTCAGCCTGCACAGCCATGCGCATTATAGATATCACTGCTGCTGGCTATGAAGTTCAATATGATGCTCATCACGTCTTTCCACTACCGTGCTGCAGACAATTATCGCATCCAAGACCCGCGCATCTCAAGACACCTCGTCAATATGTGTCCACAGCTCCAAACGATGATCACCCAAAGACCTACTACTATTGAGTGCGAGACTTTTGCTCCCAGTCTTCCTGAGGTGACCCCGCTTTCCGAGACCATTGAGTCTCCTACATTAGCTCCTGTGGGTCCTTCCATGCCATCACCCTCTCGGCAGCAGTCTCCACAGGCCCCAGATTTGGCCTCGCATCCCCTGATCCAACACTTGGTGACCACCCAAGCATCCATGCAGACGGAGCTTCGAGAACACAAGCAGCTTCTTCATGAGTTGAAGGCCATGATGGCCCTCTTGATCCCTCATGCATCTTCTTCGGGTCCACCTGACCCTCCTGCCTCTTGATCTGGTGAGCTTCCTTCCTACCCTCCCTTGTTTTACAATTATTTACATTGGGGACAATGTAATATTTACGTGTGGGGGCGGGTCACTTGTGTAGTTCACTTGGTTGCTATTTGAGTCTTCCGTAATAATAATAAAAAAAAAAGGGTCAATAAAATTCGCTTAGGTAAAGTTTTAGGGTTCATGAGTCAAGTCGTTTTGAGTCCATGTCTTGCTTGGATTACACACTGTCATATCGAGTATGATTCAAAATGCATGAAAATTGGTAGAGTTTACTTTGATATGGAGGATGCATAAAATAATATGTTTGATCCTACTTGATAAACCACACATAAATGTGCATTGATTTTTATTGAGGATGATTGAGACTCGAGTAAGTAGACAAACCGTCCCCGGTGAGATGTTCCACCATAATGACTCGACCACTTCGCCTCACCAAAACGAGCGTTTATTTTCTCTTCCATGATTTTGTTCCTTTAGAACTTGTGTTGCATCTTATTGATATTACCATGGTACTTGCATCTACACTAAAATGATTAAGGCACTCGCTTCTTCCTTTACCCACACTTAACACCCTTACCAGCCATATATTATGCCCTCACCCCACAAAAAAATAAAAAAAAATAAAATAAAATTGATGAGTAGCCCAAATTTCTATTTTGCCCGGCCTTAAGATTATTGGGATGGTGACTATTAAATTCTGAAAACTCGATTGCAAAGAAATTAAGCTTGGGGGAGTCCGTTTTGTGTCTTGAATATTATTTCAAATACAAAAAAAACAAAACAAAAAAAAATGAAAAAAAAAGAGAAAAAGAAAAAAGAAAGAGTCAATAAAGGAGTGCAATCCCAAAATAGCCTCCTATGTTGTTTTAGTTTTTGTTGTGTAATAAAAAGGGAGTGACGTCTTTATCCTCCCAAAGTATAAAGTCATGTTAGTAGCTCGTTGTTAAAGAATTGTGTAGTTGTTGGACAAACCCCCCTGAGATCTCACGAGTTGATGAATTAGTAGTCACATGTTTCACTTGAACCACCTACCATGATATATATCCTACACTTACCATTTTTACCACCATTTCAGTCATTTTCCTACCTTTCCGGACTATTCTCTACCATACCTTCTTCTAAGTCCTTATGATTTGTGTGGTGCATGTTGCTTTGGCGGTTGACATGAGATAATATACAAGCATATAGTAGGGCAATTTCATTGGAATGAGCTTGAGAGATTAACCACCTCACAAATATGAGTGTAGAGCGATTTTATCCCATGAGGTCTACTTGTTTGGTTGATCTCATTCTTAGTGGAAGTCTTTGTCCATGTTTAAGTGTGGTATTTTGAAAGAGGTTGACCATGTTTATATTATGCATTTGAACTATTGAAGTATAATCTATCGAGGCTCGTGTACTTTGCATCCTACTTGAGACTGCTGCTTCTATGTGTGTTCTAAGTTCTTCGTCTTGAGTTGATATTTTGACTTGCTTGGGGACAAGCAAGGGTTAAGCTTGGGGAGTTTGATAAGTCCACCATATGTGGTTATTCTTGGATCATTTTGGCCTATTTCAATGCCTATTTTGTGATTTTCGTATGATAAATTACCTTTTGGACTAGATTCTCATTGTGGCTTTGATATTTTGCAGATATGATGAATCCGAGCATAAAAGGCAATGAAAACGAGCTAAAAAGAAGTCAAAATCATGAAGGCAAGAAGAATCACACCCAGGTGTGGAAGAATGAAACAGGGTGTGAAAAAATGCAGAAACTATCCAGATTTTCTACAGGCCAACGAAATGTTCTGATTGGTTGACACAACTTCCAACGTGATTTTCATGTTGATGGCGCAAATTTGGACATTTTAGGGAATTTTATTTTAGGAGATAAATTACACAATTTAAATTAAGGAAAATTCCTATTTATCCTAAAATAATTTCCTTAAATTGAAAAAAGGATGATCATTCACGCCATTCATGAAGTTTTAGGCGACTTTTTCCTTCTTTTCTTCAGCATCATCTCCCATCCCCAAGAACAAGGATTCTAGGGTTTAAGAATTCAAGAACGAAGCTTTTTTGAGGTTTGATTATTTTATGCAATACTTTGACGGTTTATTTCTCTCTCTTTTCTCCTTTCTTCTATTTATTTATTTTTCTTGTCAAAGTATGAATTTTATGATTGAATCTTGGAATATTGATATGGCACGTGAGTAGATATCGCTTTCTAGGATTAGGAGAAACCCGGATATGAATATATGATGTAAAAACCCAATCTTTCCCTTGTTTTATGAATTTGATTCTTATAAATTGATTCTTGTGTGCTATTCTTGTTCTATTGTTGAAATTAATAGCCTGAGAGGGTGAATAATCGCAATTTTACGTAGAGAAATTATTCGATTAATTAGTGACCGAAAAAGTACTGTTTAGAAATCTCGTAGCCCACAGCGCTCGGTACTCGAGTTCTACCGACAAATGACATGCTTTTCCAAATACTATCATATATGGTGACATCCCAATCGTGGTCCTATAAACTGTTATGTACGCCCAAAGAGCGTCATCTAATTTCAAAGACCAATCTTTCCTTGTGGGATTCACAGTCTTCTCTAAGATCCTCTTAATCTCTCTATTCGTGACTTCTACTTGTCAACTCGTCTGAGGGTGATATGCTGCTGCAATCTTATGTCTAACCCCATACTCATCATCAACTTCTCAAGCAACCTATTATAGAAATGACTCCCTCCATCACTAATTATGGCTCTGGGCACACCAAACCTCATCAAAATGTTTTTCTTTAGAAATCTCAGGACAACCCTGGCATCATTAGTAGGTGAAGCTACTGCTTCCACCTATTTGGAAACATAATCGACTGCTACCAGGATGTAACGATTTGATTCTGACGATGTGAAAGGCCCATCAAAATCAATTCCCCAAACATCGAATAATTCCACTTTTAAGATACTTTACAGAGGCATCTTGTTCCACGTAGAAATATTACCACCATTTGACAGAATGACGGGATCTTGTAAACTCGTAAGCGGATTTATGAATTGTTGGCCAATAGAATCCACACTGCAAAGCACCTTTGTTGTTGTCTTATCTCGGCCTATAATGACCTCCAAATCTTCTAGAATGACACATGTGCAAAATACTTGGAATCTCACCATCGTGGACGATCTCCTAAGAATGGCATCAGGGCACAATTTGTATAGATAGGGATCGTCCTAATGATAATGCTTCAGATACGTGAAAAACTTCTTCTTATCTGCATTATCGAATTCTGGCGGTAGGTATCTTCCTGCTAGATAATTCACAATATTAGCAAACCAAGGGTATACCTTGCCCATTCTTGATGTATGTTGTCAGGACTGAGATTCAACTCGAGCTACCACTGAGATGGAAAAAAGTTGTTCGTCAGGAAAGCTTCCCTAATCTCATTCGGTTGCTCTTCTTCCAGCAAAGTTAACCTCGACAGGTGGTCAACAACCTGGTTCTCATATCCCTTTTTATCTTTAATCTCGACATCAAACTCTTGTAAGAGTAGAATCCATCTTAACAGTCTCGGCTTGGAGTCTTGCTTGGTTAGAAGTTATTTCAAAGCTGCATGGTCAATGAATACAGTGACTTTCGATCCTATCAGGTAAGGTCGAAACTTGTCAAATGCAAATATGATAGCTAAGAGTTCCTTCTCCGTAGTCGCGTAATTCCTCTGGGCACTGTTAAGGGTACGACTGGTGTAATAAATAGGCTTAAAGATTTTATCCTCCATTTGTCCCAGGGCTAATCCGACTGCCGTGTCGCTTGCATCGCACATAAGCTCAAAAGGTTTGTTCCAATCTAGGGCTACCAGAATTGGGGCGGTTATAAGCATTCGCTTCAATGTGTTGAATGCTTTCTTGCACTCTTCTCCAAATACAAAAGGTAAATCATTTGCAAGTAATTCCATCAAAGGTTTAGAAACTTTAGAGAAGTCCTTAATAAACCTCCTATAAAATCCTGCGTGGCCAATAAAGGCTCGCAACGTCTTCAAGTTCGTGGGAGGGGGTAACTTCTCTATCACCTCTATATTTGCTCTATCAACTTCCATTCCTTTCTTTGAAATCCTATGACCCAACACTATTCCTTCTGTAACCATGAAATGGCATTTTTCCCAGTTAAGTACAAGGTTGGTCTTTTCACATCTTTTCAACACTTTACTCAAATTGTCCAAGCATTTATCAAAGCTATCTCCAAATACAGAGAAATCATCCATGAAAATCTCTAGAAAATCCTCCACCATGTCCGCAAATAATGACATCATGCACCTTTGGAATGTTGCTGGTGCATTACATAACCCAAAGGGCATGCGATTGTATGCAAAAGTTCCATACGGACATGTGAAAGTTGTTTTCTCATGATCCTCGGGGGCAATATGGATCTGATAATAACCAGAATATCCATCTAAGAAACAATAAAACGCATGACCACTTAATCTTTCCAACATTTGATCAATGAATGGTAGGGGAAAATGATCTTTACGAGTTGCATCATTCAGTTTCCTAAAGTCAATGCAAACTCGATGTCCAGTAATTAGTCTCACAGGGATTAACTCATCAAACTAATTAGGTTGGACAGTGAATCCTCCTTTCTTGGATACCACATGAATCGGGCTTACCCACTCACTGTCTGCAATTGGGAAAATGATTCCCATCTCCAACATCTTTATGATCTCTTCCTTAACAACATCCTTTAGTTGTGGCGTCAACCTCCTTTGAGGTTGAACTACCGCGTTCTTCTCAGGGTCTACAGAGATCTTATGCATGCACACTGATGGGCTTATTCCTCTAATATCTGCAATCGTCCACCCAAACACTCTCTTATGCTCTCTCAGTATTCTTAAAAGTTTCTCCTCCTTTAAAGGTAATGATGTTGAAATTATAAGGGAAGAGTATCATCTTGTAAGTACACATACTTCAGGTGAGATGGCAAAGGTTTCAATGTTAAGTTCCTTGGTGGCTCTTCTAACGATGATCTTAACAGCTTACCAGTCAACTGTAAGTCAAAGAACTTGTGCCAGGAAGGTCTATGAATGGTTCCTCCTAAATCCACAGAGGATATAGGTTCTATTTCTCGCACTTGACTTACACTACACCCAAGCCAGGTTTCCTCATAACTCTCCTCATCCTTTAGGAGCAAAGTCTCTGCTACTTCAGAGTCTAGTGCCACATGCTGATATAATTCCAACACAAGTTCGTCTATGGCATCTAGCATGTAGCATGCTTCTCCTTCATCTTGAGCATATCTCATTGAATTCATCACATTCAATACTACTTTGTCCTCATTCACTCTCAAAATCAGCTCACCCTTATGAACATCTATCAAGGTTTTACTCGTAGCTAGGAAAGGTCTTCATAAGATTAATGGAACATCATGATTAGCTTCCATTTCTAGCACCACAAAGTCTACAGGGAATACAAACTTATCAACTTTTACCAAAACATCCTCCGCCACTCCACAAGGTTGCTTCATTGACCTGTCTGCTAATTGAAAGGTTATAGATGTCTCATTTAACTCTTTCATGCCTAATTTATGAAAGATGGAGAGTGGCATTAGATTGACACTGGCTCCAAGATCACACAATGCTTTGTTTAGGCATACTCATCCAATTATGCATGGTATGAGAAAGCTCCCAGGATCTTTACACTTGGGAGGCAGTTTGCGTTGCAAAACTGCCGAGCACTCCTCATTAAGGCATATAGTCTAAAGGTCTAACAATTTCCTTTTGGTAGAAATTGCTTCTTTCAAGAACTTTGCTTACTCTGGCATCCCAGCCAGCGCTTCTACCAAAGGTATATTCACTTGCAACTTTTTAAACATCTCTATGAACTTCTTATAACGCACATCATCATTATTTGGCTTATATTTCCTAGGGGGATAGGGTAAAGTAGCAGGATTAATAGTTACAGTTCGTGAAGACTTACCTGCTGACTGCTGCTGCTCTGCTTGTTTGTCTGCTGAATTTTCAGACTCCCAGTTTACCAGAGAAGTGTCCTGGGTTACCGGCCCCTCTTTTTCTCCAGATTCTGATGTGTTCTGCTGCTGACTACTTTCTGATTCCACCTGGACAGGTGGTATAACAGGTCCAGGCAGTTCCTTTCCACTTCTAGTCATGATTGCATTCACATCCTTCGGATTCTTCTCAGTATTACTTGGTAATCCTCCCGGAGGACGGGCTGACACTTGTTCTGCAATCTGTCCCACTTGGTGCGACAAATTCTACACTAAGGCTTCTTGATTGGTCAGTCTTGTATCATTCTTCTGACAATAAGTGGTGAAGTTTGTATTCAGCTCAGTCATGGATTTCGTAAGTTGATTGACCGTATCGGTCACAGTTGAGCTCATTTTATCCATGGCTGCTTCCCAACTACCGGACTTATTGAATTGAGGCATGAATCAACCAGTTTGTCTCGGTCTCTCTCCAATAGTTGAACCACTTTGTTGAAAACCCACAGTAGGGTCACTCACTCTAAAACCAGGGTGGTAATGAGAGCCTGGGCGATATCCGCCCCATAAGGATTTTCTTGCCTCCCTATATAATTCACGTCCTCAGTGTTGGTTGTTTATATATCTTGAACTTTCTCAACCTTGGCTATGCGATCTTGCATGCCATCTATATTTTCATTCATTGCCATTAGCTGGTATAAGATCTTTTGACAAGTATCTTCTCCAAATACGCCTTCAGCTACGTTGGCGGTTTCAACTTGATGTGTTCCCCATTGACTTGTCAATGCGATTTGATCCAATTTCTCTTCGGCTTCTTCAGGTGATAGCAACGCAAAACATCCGCTGCTTGATGCATCAACTCTCATTTGTTCACTTGGCCGCAAATCCGTGATAAAACTATGCATTCGCATGCGGGCAAAGTGATATCATGGTGAGGGCATCTCCTCTCGTGTTTCCTTAAATCTTTCCCATGCTTCTTCAAACGTTTCGATTGGACTCGCTTGAAGTTCATGATTTCTGTCTCATCTCAGTAGTGACTTCCCAGCGGGTAGTTGTCACGGATTTTATTAACAAAGCTAACAAGTAATAAATATTTATAAATCCAGCTCCTCAAGTATAAGGATCGTAGTATGAGGTTGATACCGGTCGATCTTACGGGAACTAGCGATTATAACCCTAGTTTTTGTCTAACTAAATTATGTCACGAAAAACTAATCTAAACAATGGATAAAACTAAACGAAACTGAAAATAAACTTAACTAAGACGTAAACTGAATGAGTAAGATAGGATCTAAAGCCGTGAAAGATACGGGTTGCGAACTATTAAACTAAACCTAGAATGCAATAAAGGAAATTGATTAACTAAACAATTCAAGTTCTAAGGATTATTCAAATTATAACGAGCAAACGAGCAATTGATCCACCTATCCCGTCAACATTCAATTCCAATTCAGATTATTTCGTGATTTCTAACCAAGTTGTGATTCACCTAACCAAGGTATGAACTCCTAATTTCTTAGACAAGTTCTCCTATCAATCATTTATCTTTCGATCTAAAGATTAATGCCTTCAAATCAAGGTGTGAAATCTCTCAATTTCTAACCTAGAAATCTAATCTAAAAACTCTCGTTAATTAGATTTAAAATCTATTCTTTATCATGGTGATCTAAAGTTTAACATGATTTTCATCGTAATAAACAATCAACAAGCAACGATCTTTCGATATGAATTGCAATAAACATCATAAACATGATAAAAGAAACAACTTGAATTAAATACTCACAAAATAATCAAGAACGGAATTGAATTGTTGAGTTGGACGGCTTCACAACGCTCGTTCAAGGCTTTTAGCCTCTAAGCATCCTCTTGAAACTTGGAATTGTTTGAATAAAAGTGCATAAAAGAATCTAAAGAAAAACTGTTTGCAAACTAAAAAAACGCAGCTTAGCCGCCCCTAGGGTTTAGGGTTCGAATATATGGTGATATTGGGGAGAAAATACGCTGCCTTTATATAGAATTCGAAGTCGGTTCTACTAAGTCGGCTACTCGGACGCCCATCCACTCTTGCTGGACGCTCGTTCGGTTTGCCCTGGAATCGCTCAGACGCCCGTCCACTTCAGCGTCCAAACTCTCTATATCAAAATCGCACCTCCGGATGCCCGTTCACTCAACCAAACGCCCGTCCACTCTGGACGGAACCTGGACGCCAGTTCAATATGATCGAATTCTAATTTCTTGATCTTTATCTCTTTTTTTCTCTATCCCATTCCTTCATTATCTCTTTTATCGTCAATTAGCTCGAACTTAATCCACTTTTGATCATCTTTTGAGCCTCAAACATGTATCTATAACACATAAAAACATCGAAAAAATGTAATAATGTCCAATTAAATATAAATTCATCAATAAAACGCATAAATTGACTAATTTTGCGATTAACTTATTAAAAACACCACATGCTCGATATTTCCATCTAAACACTTATTTCTTATGTAAATAATACAAATACGGGGGAAATTATCATAAAATATAGCCTTATAAAACATATAAATTCACCCTCAACAACTCCCCCACACTTAGCTTTTGCTCGTCCCGAGCAAAACAAAACGAAAATTAAGGCTCGTGACAAAAACAGACATCTGAGACAATATAGCATAGATCCAATAAATCAGAGGTTCACCATTGTGTGTGTGCAAAGCCATAGAAAACTTCCACTAAATCCAAACTTGAGAAACTCAAAGCAAAACTAGCTAATACCCCCTTCGTAGACTAGCAATAAATGACACTCATAAGATGAACCCTACAAACGTAAAATATCCCGAAAAGAATGATCGAATATATCTAGGACCTTTCTGAAATACTCAGAGGATAATCCCTACAGCATATCCATCAGTTTATACTGGGGATAAGATAGACGATAACTCAGTCTTATATCCATTTCATAACAATTCATTAGTTGATTTAACTATTTCACCTTTAAACACACATCAGAATGAGCTATTGCCCTGTCACAGCAGAATAGGATATTCGAGATATACCCTACCTTACTCCAATCATAAGGCGCTTTCTTCTTATCAAGCCGTGAGCTTTTAGTCATCATGGTGGTATAGGACATACGTGGTATACCCTATCGCACTCAAATCATCGACTAGCTTCCGACACACCCAATTACTTCATATATTTACTCAACTTTTTCATTTGACAATAAGTTACGTGTTACTTATCACATTCAAACCTTAGATATTCACAGTATAACATACTTCGGATCTAAATACAAACTATCATACATCTCAAGATATGTACGTAGCACTAAGCACATGACTTATTAGAAAATCAGAAATCACTCGTCCAAAAGGGGTATAACTTTATAAATTAGCTCATCGTTCACTATGGCTCGTGAAAAAAAAAATAGATCTCAGGTGAAACAACTAACTTATCAAACATATGATATATAGCCTGGATGACTATAAAAATAACGAACATTGAATTGAATTGCCTACTCGACAAAACAAAAACAAAAGTGTCGAAAATTCTTGAAAATTCTAGCTCATTTTAGCTCATTATGCATAGAAACATAACGTGTTAAACAAATGCTCGATACACATCAAGTCATCCCCTTCCCCCACACTTAAAGATCAACATGTCCTCATGTTGTGCGGAAAGTAAATAGAGAGAGAACTTAGCTGATGTTAACAGATACTCGAATCATTGGTCAGGCCGGAGCCTACGTAGTGACACTAAGAACTCGGAATCATACAATGTAGCTCGACAAAACCGCTAAAAATATACCTCATCGACTTGACAAACACGGAAACATCTCGGGAAAACGGGAATTATACTAAAATGAAAAGAGATAGCAAAACCGCAGAGTATCAAAAAGATGAAACATCTAAAACATCCACAAGTGAAACAAAGTAGAAATGAAAGTCTCGATGCCTTATGGCTTACATGATCCATCGGAAAGAATAAATAGTAGCTAAATGAGAAATACAACGAATCACGTAATCAAAAGTAGCAAAATATACAATCACAGATCTTGGGCAAATCAAAATTGAGGATAGACAAATAAAATCATGATCGCCTCGAGCCGCAGAATCATCACCGGAGGTACATCACCCGCAGGGCATCAGTCGCTCTCATCCGAAGAAGACTCGAGTCCTCCAAAACATCCGCAATGGTCTGCTCAACCGCATCGAATAGATATAATCCATGGTGCTTGGGTCGGAGATTCTGCTGCCCTTCGGGTCGCCGCCCTCACCGATACAATCGCAAGATCGCTAAAATGTTGTTTTGTGTAGTCCGAATATCCTCCAACCAGCCCCGCACACCGCCGCCCATACTCAACCTCATCCGGATGAGGGGATATAGTAGGAAGCGAGGATACTCGAGGCGCGCCGATGACGAACCAGGCTCTGTGCCTCTCACCTCGATCTCGAATCGACTGCATTTACTTCACTTTTTCCTCTCGCAAGAACCTCGGATTCTTCGGTTTATGATCGGTCTTGTACTCGGAAACCCTAGCGTCCTGACAGAGACTATGGATCAAATGCGGGCAATTCAAACACCGTGTATATACCTTTTAATTCATAGAGATCTCGTCAAAGATGGCTTGTCCCACATCGACATTCAGCTTGAAATTCAGAGCGTATAGCATCCCAAGGTTGCCAATGTGAAAATGCGTCAGGTTATTCTTAGGTAACAACCTGTTCTGGATAAACCGACATTGGACCTTCCAATCTTCTGTCCAACTAGTAGTCACCAACTCCTTCCTATCTCCGCCCGGCCTAAGTGTCCACGGCACCTCCGGGCATACCAACAACCGTAACTCCTCCAACGGATCCTCACCGGCATCCTGTTTAGCTTTAATCGCCTCCTTATAGTCCAACCCCTCAAAATGTGCCAAGGCATACTTCTTATTAATAACCTTGGGCGTAAATGGCACCTTTACTCCCGAACCGTCACAACTCCGGTCGCCAAATCCGTCAGTGAGCAATTGGCATAAAACTCACGGACTAATGTAGCATTAACCGGGTCCTCGGGTTGTCATCAGTGCTCCCCACTTCTTTCCTTTAACAAATGACAAAGGAGGGGGTCCACCTTCGTGTCTAGAACGGCTCGCTCGATCAACATCGTCCGAGTCAGATAATGCTTATTATAGACCTCTATCGCCGTAGGGTTATGAATCGACGAACAAAGGGAATAGGGATAGCGGGTCTCACTCTCTGTCTAGCCGGCTCATCTCCCTCAGGCACATTGTCCACTTTCTCACCCCGAGCTTCACACCCTAGTCTGCATCCTCACTAACGGCTCATCATCGGTTTGCACCTGCACTCAGCTCATCCTCAGTAAAGGAACTCTAGATTGACCTCTAGGAGGATTCTGACGCTCCCCAATACGAATACCTTGGTTGGGATTGACTAAAGTGGGGTCCACACCCTTCTTCTTCTTAGCAAGTTCCTTAGCTACCCCTTTACCATGCCGCTTTCAACTCGTTTGTGCACCATCTTAAACTAAGACTAAACAACCAACAATCCCAAAATTTCAAAATCAAACAAAGCCACCCGCTTATCGTCCAAACGGGATTTCCCAAACAAAACAACACCAAACCAACATCAAAACCACAATGCAATCCATCCCACACCATCCAATACCATCCCAGATCATCAACAAAGCAAGACAAAGAAACAAAACAAGAAAAAAAACAATAAGGTGAAATTCATGTGAAAAAGTCGATTCGAAAAATCGAACTCAAGAAAATCGTGAATTAACCCCAGAAAATTGCATGGATTCTTACCAAGTATGATGATAGGATGATTATAATGGTGATTTGCAGCCCTAACAACGCACGAACGACCGAAAGTTTGGATTTTTCTCCCAAGAAAACCGCACAAGCTAGGTTGCCGATTCGAAACAACGGTTGTATGTTGGTGGATTGCGTTTGAAAAATCAAAAAGAGGGGATTGAGGGCTGTTTGTAGGGCCTTGAATCGCCCAATTTGGTTTAGAAATGAAGATTTTAGGGCGAAGGAGGGCAAAAGTCGGGTTATGCAATTTAAATTTTTCGATCCGAATAAAAAAATGGAAGCAGGGGGTATATATAGATGCAGGTTCGAACGGGCGTCCATGATCATGGACGGGCGTTCAGCTGGGGATCACATGAGCTGGACGGGCGTCTGAAATCTCGACGCGTGGCCCAGCTTGTCTAAATCACGCATGAGTTGAAGGAGCTTATCGACGGGCGCCCAAGAATTTTGGACGCCGCTCACGATTTCAAGGGGGGCGGACGAGCGTTCAGGAACTGGGGACGCTCGTCTAGTGCAATACATATCAGACGGGCGTCCAAAGGCATGGACGCACGTCCAAGGTAGAATGCAGCAAAACTTTAAAAATTTCATTTAATTCAAACCCAAATTTGTACTCCATTATAATAAACTCATACAAAATTCCAAACAAATAAAAACGTGGACAAACAAATAAAGAAAATACTAGAACATAGTGGGTTGCCTCCCACCGAGCGCTTTTGTTTTACGTCGTTGGCTCGACGAAACAACCTAAGAACGCTAGTCATCGTAAATTGCTGACCAATCTATCACCCGGATAAGACGGCGGAGCATGTCAATTGCCGGAGGGAAATCGTACTCATCCTGCAAACACCAGTCCTCACCAGCTACATCAACACCTCGAAAATGTTCAGCTTGCAGCACTAGCGCTAAATCTGTCAGCATCGGATCATTGAGGATTGTGTAAGGACGTCCTAGAGCTGCTTGCAACTCCTCAGTAGTGAAGTCTCCACCTCCCGAACAGCGGGGAACAATAAGAACATAGGTGACAGTCCTGATGCGGGTACTTATATCAAAGTCTACGTGCAACACTATAGTTCCTCCCGGTCCGTCATCTACAGTGATAAGTGGGATCTTCCTAAGGAAAGGTAACTCTTCTGGTAGAACTCCGAAATCCATATCTAGAAAGCACAACTAATCGATGTGATATAAACAAAAGAAAACTTAGTAAACTAAACTTAAATACTAAAACTACAAAAACACAAAACAAAAACAACTAAAGCTAACGATATCTGTGGATGCCTCCTAGTGGCGCTTTTAGTTAATGTCGTTAGCTCGACACCGCTTTAAAGTTCACTGGATCGGGCCATTTGATTTTTCCGCCACCACTACCTCGTCTAGACTTTGATTAGCGGTTCGGTCACAGAAACAAAGACTCAACACATGGGGTGTAATCTTTGATAGCTTTCCAAACACGCTTTAAACTTCCCCATGGTTAACTTCTTCATCTTCTCGAGCCTTCGAGGACGTTTTCACCTAACGCCCCCTCTCATACTCTTCCATATCCCAACTACCAGCCAGAACTTCTTCAGATCGACCACCACCGTCATCCTCTGAAAACAGGTCGGGTGAAAACTCGTCAAATTCTTCGACTTTCGTAGCACCACACCCGAGGATATCGAGAAAACGAACAATCAAAGGTTTCTCTTTAGGTTCACCAATATAGTGCTTGCACCTTTGACCATTCACTCGAAACGGTTGGTCACCGTAACCGCGTAGTTCTAGAACACCTCCAGGAATAATTTGGAGAATCTCAAAGGGACCGGACCATCGTGTCCTCAGCTTACCAGGGAACAAATGTAGCCTGGAATTATACAGAAGAACTTGTTCCCCAACTTGAAATTCTCGCTTCTTAATTTTAGCATCGTGAAGGAGTTTCGTTTTTTCCTTACTGATCCTGGCACTTTCGTAGGCCTGGAGTCCGAATTGTCCAACTCATGCAATCACTGCAGCGATGGTGCTTACCACAAGATTGGGAATCAAAGTTCGAAACTTTGTAGCCCAATAAGCTCTATGCTCTAACTCGACCGGCGTAGATGACATGGCTTACCATAAACCATTTGATATGGAGATGTACCCATAGAGTCTTATAGGCGGTCCCAGTATGCCCATAGAACATCATCCAACTTCAAACTCCACCTTTTCTATGATCATGACCGCTTTTTTCCAGGATTTTCTTAATGCTCGTTGCTCTTTCGACCTGACCACTTGTCATAGGATGATATGGTGTGCCAGTCTTATGACGGACACCATACTTTTCAAGCACTTTCTCCAGGGGTCGGTTGCAGAAATGCGTCCCTTCATCACTGATCAAGGCACGTGGACATCCAAACCTCACGAAAATGTTCTTCTTTAAGAATTTCATGACCGTCTTATGATCATTGTGAGGAGTGGCTTGAGCCTCCACCCATTTAGACACGTAATCCACGCAGTCTAAGATGTATTTGTTACCACAAGATGATGGGAATGGTCCCATAAAATCGATACCCCATACATCAAAGACTTCGCATTCTAGGATGGGTTTCAAAGGCATGTCAAAACGCCTTGTCAGAGTACCGGTTCTTTGGCATCTATCACAAGCTTTACAGAAAGCTTCTGTATCTTTAAAGATCGTAGGCCAATAGAAACCGGATAGGAAAATCTTAGCAACGGTTTTCCAAGGACCAAAGTGACCTCCAAGGGTCCACTGTGGCACACGCTCAATAATATCGCTTTGCTTTCGTTCTTCGAACACATCTTCTAAGCAAACCATCTTTACAGATCTTAAAAGATAAGGTTCATCCCAAACGAAGATTTCAAATCAAAGAAGAACTTTTCTTCTCCCGATAGGACAATTACGGATCGAGATAACGGAATGAAGGTAATTGACAATGGCGTAATACCATGGAACATCCGAACGCAAACATCGATAAGCATGATATTTTCCAGAGAGGAAAGTAAAGATCAATATCGCTGTGGTCATCCTTTTCCTCACTTAACATTCTCGAAACATGATCCGCCACAACGTTTTCACTGCCCTTTTTGTCTTTAATTTGAACGTCAAACTCTTGTAGGGTCAGTATCCAACGCAGTAGGCACGGTTTGGCCTCTTTCTTCGTCATCAGATAACGCAAAGCAGCGTGATCAGTCCACACAATCACTTGAGCTCCTAACAAGTAACTACGAAACTTGTCCATAGCAAAGACTACGCCAATAATTCCTTTCGTGAGTAGTATAGTTAACTTGAGAGGGATTCAATGTGTGATCAAGCGTAATAGATTGGCTGGAATTTCCTTTGATTCTTTGTCCTAAAACAACACCAACTGCATAGTTTGATGCGTCGCACATAAGCTCGAAAGGTAGGTTCCAGTCAGGCGATATAAGAATTGGAGCAGAGATTAAACGGTCCTTAAGCTCCTCAAACGCTTGATTGCAGCTCTCATCAAAATTGAACTCAACGTCTTCCTTAAGTAAAGTAGACAGGGGCTTGGCTATCTTGGAGAAGTCTTGAATGAATCTTCTATAGAAACCGACATGTCCAAGAAAGCCTCTCACTTCACGCACATTTTTAGGATAGCTCATCTTCTCGATAGCTTCTACTTTTGCCTGTCAACTTCTATACCTTTAGCGGAAATCTTGTGGCCAAGAACTATTCCTCATCAACCATGAAATGGCATTTTTCCCAATTGAGTACTAAGTTCTTTCCACACATCCGATAAGACTGGTCAAGATTATCAAGGCAATCATCGAAAGATTGACCAAAGACCGAAAAATCGTCCATAAAGATTTCCATACACTTTTCTACTAGCCCGTCAAAGATAGCCAGCATACATCTTTGAAATGTAGCTGGGGCATTGCAGAGACCAAATGGCATTCATCGCTGTAAGCGAATGTACCATAAGGACAGTGAAAGTGGTCTTTTCTTGGTCACCGGATCAATGGGTATTTGACAGTATCCTGAATAACCATCCAGAAGCGATAGAATGCGTGTCCCGCCAGCGCTCAAGCATCTGGTCAATGAATGGAAGGGGAAAATGATCTTTCATGGTTACCTCATTGAGCTTCCGATAATTGATGCAGACTCTGTAACCAGTGACAAGTCTCAATGATATTTCCTCTCCCTTCTCATTCTTCTCAATTGTAATTCCACCTTTCTTGGGAACTACCTGAGTCGGGAAACCCATTCACTATCGGCCGATGGCATAAATGATTCCCATGTCCGTAAGTTTGATTATTTCTTTCTTAACCACCTCTTGCATATGAGGGTTGAGCCTCCTCCTGGGTCAGTCTCGACACATTTCGCACCCTCATTAGTCTTGATCTTATGCATACAGATGTCGGGAGATATGCCTCGATATCTCCTACTTGCCATCCAAAGGCTTTTTCATTTTTCTTCAAGACGTTGATTAATTTCATTTCCTCTAAACGAGACAGCTTGGCAGATATAATCAATGGAAGCTTGTCGCCTTCTCTTAAAAACACATACTTAAGATGTTTAGGCAACGGCTTCAACACCAAATCTGCAGGGGGTCTTCAAACTAGATTTGAGCTCTCCACCTTTCAACTCAACATCGCTGAGTTCTTCGAGCGGTCCCACCGCCAAAGCTTCTCCTTCCAACAACTCATCCTTAAATTCACTTTTCTAAGCGCTTCTAGACTTACCATACCATGTTTATTCAAATTATCAACCGATCGCTCATACTCCGCTGCAACAGCCATGACTTGCTTTTCCATCGATCATCGAAGTCATCGACGCCTCCTCGATGGAAAAACCGGTTGGAGGACCGTAGGTACTTGAGTGAAGTTGGAGACAGATAGCTTACCTCTTGATCACCAACGCGCCAGATTGTCACCGCCCACCATCGCAGCTCAATGAGGGCTCTAAAATTGTAGACAAAAAGGGTCTTCCAAGAATTAGGGGACATTTTCATCTTTTTCAATGTCTAGGGCGTACTCACTAACGGGAAAGGTAAATCATCGATTTGAACTAAGACGTCTTTTAAGATTCCCGCCGCTTTCTTAGAAGATCTATCAAAGAAATTGCAAATTCATGGTAGTGGGTTCTAGAAGATCAATTAAACCCATTGTTTACACACGCATAATGGCATGAGGCTTATAGACGCACCTGTGTCACACAAAGAGTTAGGGAAGACCAGCCTCCCATTAACACCGTAAGCATGAACTTTCCAGGTCACCTCTCTTGGTTGGTAAGTTTTCATAATTGATCATTGAACAATCCTCACCAATCAGCCTCTCCATGTCTGACAACTTCCTTTTCGAAGAAACAACATCCTTGATAAATTTTGTATACTTAGGCATTTCAACCAAGACTTCTGATAATGGAAGATTTACCTGCGTATTTTTCAAGAGGTTTAGCACCTTTTCATACTTCTTATCTTCACTTAAAGGGATGTTGCTCTTTCTTGGTGGGAATGGAAGCTTTTTCAGATCATTCTCAGAGAAGACTTTCTTTGAATATGCATTGACAGCTTTGTCTTTCAGATCCTTCCACCGAACGGCTTTTTCAATCTTTTTATTAGTCGGTGATCACCCTCACGACTCACACTTGATTCTTCACTCCTCGTGGGATCACCCACCGAGGACTTCCATTTTTCACCTCTCGGGATCACCCACCGAGTATTCTCTTTCGGCAAAGGGGAGTGTAGGTGCTCACTTCCCCTCCCGCCTTATCAATGGCGAGAGGGCTAGTGGTTTCCCACGGTGGGAAGGACCACTAACTTGAGTACCACTTCTTAGATTCATTGCACCGCCTCCTCTCCACCGTATGGAATTGATGGGATGAGGTCGACATTCGCCGTTGTTCAAGTCGGTTTGAGCAACTTGACCACCCTTGGGATTTTTCTCGGAAATCTGGCGCTGCCCTGGGGGTCGAAAGCTAACTGCTCACCAATCGCCCGATTTGCCTCTCAAGATTTTTCATTGATCTATTTTGCTCCTTCCTAAAGGAATCCCATTGAGCTTTGATATCACTTGAGTATGAGGGGCCTTGAGAGTTTTGGAGATTCTGCGAATAGGGTCGGGGCCTACTTTGAACAATGGATTAGAATTGGCGGGCCAATTCGATTGAATCTTTGAGTAGGATTGGAAAATTTTGAGTTTTGGTTCGATTAAAACCAGGGTTTCTATTGAAATTTTGATTCAATTAAAATTCAATTAGGATTGAAACTAGAAGATTGATTAAACCCATGGCTTGGGAAATTATTCTGGCTGAAACTTGATTAGACCTTTGGTTGTTCTGGCCATAGAATGCATTCACTTCAGCATTCTGCCCGTTCATAGGACAGAATTTAGATGTGTGCCCCACCTCGTCGCACTTCGACATGTGATTTGATTACGCCGTCCATAATCATGAAATGCATTCACTTGATAAGGTGCAGGGGGATTAAATTGACACCGGCCATTCATATGGCCACCGACAAATAGATTTCGCAGCATGTAACCTGAGGGTTCTGTGGAAAAGCAGAAGTTTGATTTATCGGATTTGAAACTTGAGATGCCGCCATCCGCCTCGCAGCAGATGGCGATCAAACTTTGATGTTTGCCTCCTCTACCTTAGGAGGAGGAGGAGAGGTGCTTGAATGGCTTGATAAGAGGGGCGAGTTGTACTTTGCAATGTCCTCAAACAAAGGCCCATCCTCATCAAGCGTTTTCTTCAGAAACGCCCCACCAGATGAACTATTGACCATGCCTTTCGTAAGCTCGGTCAATCCACTAAAGAATGTGTTGACTTGCCTCTGCAGTGGCAAGCCGTGGTGGGGACACTTTCTAAGCGAGATTTGAATCTTTTCCAACAATCGAAGAAGGATTCATTCTCTTTCCGGTAGAAAGTGAAAATCTCGTTCAAACATTGGGTCGCTTTTTGAAGGTGGGAAGTATTGACTCAAGAACTCCTTTCGAGTTCAAATTCAGGTGGTAATTGATTCGAGAGGGGAGAGAAGTATACCACTCCTTCGCTTCTCCCTTTAGAAAATGGAAAAAGTTTCAGCTTTGATGGCATCCTCACTTACTCCTTGGATGCGTGTGGTGCCGCATATCTCCAAGAATGTATGCAGGTGAGTGTGTGGATTCTCTGACTGGTAACCGTGGAAAATAGATGCATGCTGCATCATCTGAATAAGTCCCGGCCTTAGCTCGAAGTTCTCAGGCGATGATGGTCGGAATGACAATAGCCGGGTTGATCGTGGATCGCGCCAGGCATGGCGTAGTCCGCCAACGCACGCCTATCATTAGCAGCCATTATTACAAAATCGCGATTTCCTTGGCTAATCGATCCTCAAGATCTTGCTCGCTCGCCTCGCGAACCGCAGAACGGAAAATCCACCTGCTTGGCCGGACTATGGTTCGCTCGGGGTCAGGGGTATATAGTAACGGTCCCTTTTGACTCCGAGTTTGCATAAACCGGACCAAAAACAAGTGAAAGAAACCTAAAGACTAAGAAATTAAAAGCCTAACTAAAAATTAAAGCCTAAGAAAAGAAAAGAAAGGGAAGGAAGAAAAAAGAAACTGGATTATTAAGGGCAAAGATGAAACAGACGGGCGTCCAAAGGTTTGGACGGGCGTCTCGCTTCAACTTTTGACCGACGGGCGCTCGGTTGCCCAACCGCCGTCTCTTCTTGAAAACTTGAACGGGCGTCCAAATTTTATGGACGCTCGTCTAAGTGGGTGAAAACGATACAGGATTGGAAATTTTCCAGCGGACGGGCGTCCAGGATCCCAGACGCCCGTTTGGTAGCGGGAAAACTAGTAACGAGGCGTAAAATTTGCGAGAAACGAAGAACAAGGCGAAAGATAGAAAAGAAGAAGACTAATCACAAGGGAAAGAAGAAACTTAAACCCTAAACTTAAAACCCTAATATCCTAATAACCTAACGATTATCAACTAACACAGGAATAAAAACGAAATAAAAATAAGAAACACGAAAAACAAAAACTAGACAACCGTCCGGTTCCCTGCAACGGCGCCAAAAACTTGTCACGGATTTTATTAACAAAGCTAACAAGTAATAAATATTTATAAATCCGGTTTCCTCAAGTATAAGGATCGTAGTATAGAGGTTGATACCGGTCGATCTTACGGGAATCAAGCGATTGCTAACCCTAGTTTTTGTCTAACTAAATTATGTCACGAAAAACTAATCTAAACAAATGGATAAAACTAAACGAAATCGAAAATAAACTTAACTAAGACGTAAAACTGGACAGAAGATATGATCTAAAGCCAGGAAAGATACGGGTTGCAAACTATTAAACTAAACCTAGAATGCAATAAAGGAAATTGATTAACTAAACAATTCAAGTTCTAAGGGATTATTCAAGTTATAACGAGCAAACGAGCAATTGATCCACCTATCCTGTCAACATTCAATTCCAATTCAGATTATTTCGTGATTTCTAACCAAGTTGTGATTCACCTAACCAAGGTATGAACTCCTAATTTCTTAGACAAGTTCTCCTATCAATCTTTTATCTTTCGATCTAAAGATTAATGCCTTCAAATCAAGGTGTGAAATCTCTCAATTTCTAACCTAGAAATCTAATCTAATAACTCTCGTTAATTAGATTTAAAATCTATTCTTTATCATGGTGATCTAAAGTTTAACATGATTTTCATCAGAATAAACAATCAACAAGCAACGATCTTTCGATATGAATTGCAATAAACATCATAAACATGATAAAAGAAACAACTTGAATTAAATACTCACAAAATAATCAAGAACGGAATTGAATTGTTGAGTTGGACGGCTTCACAACGCTGCTCAAGGCTTTTAGCCTCTAAGCATCCTCTTGAAACTTGCCTCTATATATGGTGATATTGGGGAGAAAATATGTCGCCTCTATATAGAATTCGAAGTCGGTTCTACTAAGTCGGCTACTGGACGCCCGTCCACTCTTGCTGGACGCTCGTTCGGTTTGCCCTGGAATCGCTCAGACGCCCGTCCACTTCAGTGTCCAAACTCTCTATATCAAAATCGCACCTCCGGATGCCCATTCACTCAACCAAACGCCCGTCCCACTCGGACGGAACTCGACGCCAGCTTCAATATGATCAATTCTAATTTCTTGATCTTTATCTCTTTTTTCTATCCCATTCCTTCATTATCTCTTTTATCGTCAATTAGCTCGAACTTAATCCACTTTTGATCATCTTGTGAGCCTCAAACATGTATCTATAACACATAAAAACATCGAAAAAATGTAATAATGTCCAATTAAATATAAATTCATCAATAAAACGCATAAATTGACTAATTTTGCGATTAACTTATTAAAAACACCACATGCTCGATATTTCCATCTAAACACTTATTTCTTATGCAAATAATACAAATACGGGGGAAATTATCATAAAATATAGCCTTATAAAACATATAAATTCACCCTCAACAGTAGTACTTATTCATAAATTTCTGCAGCAGATCGGTCCAAGTTTGGATCGATCCTGGTGCTAGAGACAATAACCATATCTTCGCTTTGTCTTTCAAAGTGAATGGAAACAACTTCAACTTGATATTATTTTCAGGCACTCCTGCTGGCTTGACCGTGCTGACTATCTCCAGAAATTTGGTGATGTGTACACTAGGATCTTCGTTCATTACTCCATGAAAAGTATTGTAGTTAGTCACCATTTGTATCACATTTGGTTTCAGGTGAAATACCTCAGCTGCATCCTCAGGCTGAACAATTGCTGGCATGAATTGCTTAATCTTAGGCATTGCATAACTTTGTAGAGTTCTCCTATCTGCTTGTACCACGACTCCTGCTCCATTTTGTCCGTTCTGTGCCATGTCGATTTCTGTATCTTCCAAAGGTGGAATTTCTTCTTCCCTCTCGCTGTGATCTCCTTCGTGTGAAACCACGTCGTCACCAAATTCTAACAGATTTCTCTCGAGCTTCCTTTCTTTTTTCCTTGCAAACTTTTCAATTTCGGTATGAATCTCTTGAGTTTGGTCTTGAAACTTCATATAGCGTACTACAAGACACAAAAGAAAATAAAAGGTTAGCGACTTGCCTCGGCGGTCGTTATTACACACGCTGTCGGACTCCAAAATACAAACTCGACTCACGACTCGACTGAACTAACAAACGATTCATTGAAACTGAACCCTCGCTTTATCGGGTGGACCCTCGGTAAACCAGAAGCAATTTTTCCAGATTTTTAATAGAATCGATATTGTATGACTCCAGTATAAACAGACTATAAAACAGACTCAATTAAATAGATTCAAATATATACAAAAAAACTCAATCTTAAATAAAAAGTATTCTTGACACGAGTCCCCGGTAGCGGCGCCAAAAAATCTTGATCGCGTGCAAAGCACTTACTAGAAATAGAACTAGGTCTATCGTAGTAGAGTACTGGCAAGGCAAGGTCGATCCCACAGAGACTCGTAAGAACGTCTAATTATCAAGATTGAGCTTGTCACGATAACGGTCTATGACCAACTATAATATTGATAGTAGTAAATTGGGTAACAATCAACTAGCAAGATTATGCAAGTTCACACGAAGCAAACTAGAGTTTCTAATGTATTAGTTCAATTATGAGTAATTAGTTATTCCCCCCACACATGCAACAGTCCTCCCTATTAGTGAATTTATTCATTGTTCAGCTACGGGTACAACTCCTAACCCTATCTACTCCGACAATGGCAGTAGACAATCTATACGCAAGATACCCTCCTTAGGTGGTCCGTAATAGCCCATACGCATAAAGAACTAGAGTTGTCGATATTGAGCGCTAACTCATACAGCAAACCCGCCTAGACAACTGTCGACATTGACCATCATGTTTCAAGGGTCCATTCTAGATAATGTCCAAACATAGCACTTCACTATTTGTATTTTATGCTAGTTTACGATGACATGAAAGTAGTTGATCAGGCTAAAAACATGTAAATTAAATCTATCGATCAACGTAGCTGGCGCCGATTATCATGAACTAGTAATTTACTAGGTATTCAGATCTTGAGATATAGACCGTCGCAGATTTGAAGAACGCACTACAATTTCATGATTTCTCCACCAACGAATCAGATCTATAACACTTGGGGTAAAATAAACTAACTACTACATAATTAAACTAAATAAGCAATTAAAACATACTAGTCGAATAGTACAACGATAGATCTACATCTTCGAAAAGACAGAAAATCATACCCTCGAAGACGAGCGTATATCTCCTTCTGATCTCTCCCTATGCGGCGACTCCGTCGTCTCTCCGACCAGAACTCATAAAATAAATAAAATAAAGAACAATGAACTTTTATTGCATAATACTTGTAAATAGTATGGTACATTGTGTTCTGAGGCGAACACTCTTATTTATAGCTATCTAAACCGACTTAGGAACATCTAGTTCGACCCCTCGTCTAAGAAAACGTGTTTCGGAAGGATCTGGATCCTCGGTAAGTTGGCACCGCCTCCCGGGTTACCGGGGGTACTTTTGTCCTTTTTCTTCAGCCGACTTGACTTGGATGCTTCTGGAATACCTTAGGCCCATTCTTTTCTTGCAGTCCACTCCAGATTCATCCATCATGCTCAGCCCAATATTCCGTATCCTGAAAATCATCAAATAATGCACGAAATAATATCGAAACAGGGAAAATAAACGCTAAGTGCAGGTTTCTCTACTCACGAACCCGACATATGATATTCAACGTAAATGGTTCATAGTTATAGGTCGAAACAACTATTTTTAGCTCATAATGGATAGAATATTGATGCCGTAGGATATACTATTTTAACCGTCATCAAAAGCCGTGGGATCTCTTTGCTTTAACAGATTGTCACGCGTTTACAAAACCTTGGAATCTCTTTGCTTTTTTGTAGATTTGCTTACTTGAATTCGTTCAATTAAGAAATGACCCAAGTGTATCCATTTGTTAATATCTTCCATAAGCACATATGCCAAAGATATCCATTTCTTAATGGACTTATTCAGGCTAGCCATTATCGACGTAAAAAGTCCTAACATCACCTTCAACAATTAAAAGAACTCACTGTAGAAGAACTTCAGGTATTAAAACAAACAACACTTGTTGAGAGTACAAGAAGTTCATGTATGTACTATGTATGGATTAAGATATCAGTTATGTCTTGAGTGATTGGTTATGTTTGGCTTGAGTCTATGTTGTCTTGTTTTAGAATGGCATGCGGACTGATTGTAATGCAAATTCTGATTTCTCATTCTTTTTTAATCTACAATGAAGAAAATGGATAATGATCGTTTCTTCAAAATTCTTGTTGGTGATTTCGCAACAAGTTTGGTATGTCATTATTAATTAACTTATATTTTTATCGCTTATATTATGATTTAATGTGATATGTTTCTGTTTTCATAGACACTACCTCCAGCATACTTTAATAAATTGGAGGACACGCAGCGGAACCTAAGTAGGGCTGTTCTCAAAAGCCTATTAGGGACATGGGAAGTGAGTGATGGACCGAAAGACAATCGAAACCTACATTTCTTTGGGGACAGTTAGCAGGAGTATGTGTTCGCTCATGACTTGAATGCGGGGAATTTCATAGTGTTTGAACACATGGGGGATATCATTTTCATCAATATTGTGATGGATCACAGTTCCTGTGAGAAGACTTTTCAGAGTCCGAGAGTGAAGAAGAGGATGCAGATGATGATGCAAATAATGATGCAGATGATGATGCAGGTGAAGACAACAACAATGGTAACCAAAATCTCCATTTTGAGACGACGCTGACAAACTCGGCCTTTTCACATGATTATGTGGTGAGATATTCTAAAAACATCTTAGTTATTTTCTTATTTTATGATTTTCCCTCATTGCATTTTCTATCACTATTTAATTTTGTTGTGATTGGTAGAATAGTCCACTACCATTTGCTACGACTCATGCGATGTCATGCTTCGCGATGCAGATCGTGGAGTCGCTGAAGTGCCACAGGGGATTCATGGCCGGCTAGACTTGTAGCGTGTGCCGAACCCTATCGACAAGCTCGCATAACAGGGTTAAACGGTTTCTTGACGGACAATGACCTCAATGTTGGAGATGATTGCAGTTTTGAAGTCGTTGATCAGCCTAGAGAAAATCATGTCGTGTTTAATGTGGTGATTACTAAACACTGACAAACATTTATTTAGGGACGTTGAATTATTAACGTTTGGATTATTTTTTATTATTAACGTTTGGATTATTTCTTGATCATTTTTGTTTGATCATTTTAAACCGTATGGATTATTTTTGTTTTTGTTTTGATCATTTTAAACCGTTTGAATGGCATTGTTTGAATTACGTTGTATTTATCGTTTTGAACGGTTGTATTTTTGTTTGCATGATTCTTAGTACCATGTTTGGATAATGGGAAAACACCAACACAAATTTTTAAATACTGGGATCCAGAACGTCACTATATCTGGCGTTTATATAGCAAGACCTATTCGAACACGCCGACGTCAACATACATGACGTTCATTTGCAAAACCAACGTCGAAATGGCTTCCGTGTGTTAAATAGAAACTCATTTAGGGGCCATTTGTGAAATCTGAAGTCCGAAGACTGACATCCGAAATCTGAAGTCTGAATATGCTAAGTAACTAAATATTTTAAGTCTTTGAAACTCCGATTATGAATGTCGAATCAAATCGAAAATAATTAAATCGTTTGATAACATCACACATCGACATACGGAAACGGCTCCATTTTACTGTTTTGAACTTATAAAATTTTCATATTAATGAATAAAACATTTCTATACATACTTTTTTCACATAATTGTTTTAACAAAGAAATATATGGATAAAGCTATATATATATATATATATATATATATATATATATATATATATATATATATATATATATATATATATATATATATATATATATATATATCTCTCTCTCTCTCTCTCTCTCTATATATATATATATATATATATATATATATATATATATATATATATATATATATATATATATATATAATTTAATCAATTATCAAAATCATCTAAAATCATGATAAAACACATATGTAAGTAAATAATATTTTATAATAAAATATTGAAAAAGGACGCATTCGCATCCGTAAATTCTTTTGTAATAAATTCATGGTGAGAAGTTGATTGTTTAATTTTTCAAACAAAAAAAAAAAAGAAGTAGATCTTTTAAAAAAATAAAATAAAGGAGTTAAGAGTGATAATGACAATGAAAATGATGTCTGAAAATTTTACACTGGAATTCAGATCCTCTTAATTCATTAAGTCATCCTATAATGCATTATTAAACACATCTAAATTCAACTACCACTTAATTTCTTAAGAATAAGTGCTTAATTGTATTACCAATCAGGCCCTTAGTCCTGGAGTGCTTAACGTCATCACGCTTGACGTTTGGTTTAATTCTAAATGTCACATTTGTTGGCGTTTTTGAAACAAAGGATATTCAGCTCTGATGTCCGGAACATCACCGTCTCTAACGTTTGTTTCTAATAACAACGTCACATTTGTTGGCGTTTTGGAAACGAAAGATATTCAGTTCTGGTGTCCAGAATGTCACGGGATCTGACGTTGCTAGTGTCAACGAACGTCAGTCCTGATGACGTTTGGTGGGTTTCCAGTCGGAAAATCCAGTAGCCGGTCGGAAAACTCTAAAAAAAACTTCATTTTTCCATAATTAATTGGTGTTTCAACCCATTTAGCATGTGCTTCAGTGTTATGTTATGAAAATCCAAGACAGAGAAGATGAAGAAGAATTTTGATAAAGAAGAATTTTGATGAAGAAGAAGAAGGTTGAAGATGATGAAGAACAATGTTGAAGAAGATGAAGATGAAGATGATTTTTTGATAATGAAGATGAAGTTGATTTTTTTAATGATGAAGATGAAGATGAATTTGTGGATCTTGATGATGATTTGGGTGAAAAATAAGTTGTGGGATTATAATGTTTCATTTTAATTATCAAATGACTAAATTGTATTTTATAAGATTTGTGGTATGAGAAGTAATTTTTTCATTTTTTAAGTGGTGCCTGAAGTAAAATAAATAATAAAAATATTCAATGTGGTGTCAAAAATGATTTATAAAATGTCAAGAGTAATCGTGGTAATGTGAGCAGTTTCGTGGTGCCGATAGAAGTTGTCTCTTTATATTAACATCTTGGGTTTCTTATCTATCCACACTGACCAAACTCTCCTCGCTGGTATAATTACAAATATAATTAAAAATACATATATCACATTCACATCGTAATATATAGAACATTCTGGTTTGCGAGTCTCTCTCTAACCTTTTTTCTCTGCCTTCTCTCTAAACATCAACCTTCGCCGCCTTAAAGTCTGCCCTCTTTCCGGCACCGGCCGCCGAAAGGCGCCGGTGCCGGCTGTCTTCGGCTGTCTTCTTCCTTCCTTTTGTAGTTTCTTCTTTTCATTTATGTAGATCTGTTTTTGTTCTTTCCTCTTTCGTCTTAAATAAATCCAGATCTGAGACTTTTCTCTTGTTTTTCCGGCGAAGATGGCGGCGTTTTCTAGCCGGCGATTCTCTTTTGTTCTGTATTGTTTAGATTAGAAAGACTCACAGCCAGCCTTTGGTCTTGGGATCTTTCTTTGGCTTAAAGAACCGGTTGCTGGCCGGAGTTGGTTCTTTCATAGTGTTTTGACGGTTTATATCAAGAGAGATGGGTATCAGGATATGGACTTCGATGCAAGTCGACGGGGGAAAGACTTGTGCGTTTCTGTTATCTGTTCCGTTTTCCAGGCTGCCATCACCGGAATCTGGTTTCTTCACCCTCTTGACGGTGACCCGTGTTATTTGCAGGCGTGATAGATCTTTTCTCGGCATCCTGATCGGTGGTTCCTGGGTTTGGTGTATTGGTGTTTATCTGTTGTTTGTATGTATTATCTGTTTGTTCTCTGTGTCTTGGATCGGGTCAGTAATAGCTGAATATTCCGGGTTGTTGTTTATCTTTTTAGGTTTGTTTAAGTCACTATATGCTATGGTCAAAATTGACTATTTTATTATGTTACCAAATCAAATACTCTCTAATGAGGTAGAATTTGGTCGACATGGGTTTCCCATGTCTTTTCTCTTTTCGTTTCCGTATGGTTGGTCCAGCTCTAGACTGGTGGTGATCCGGAATTTGTTCGGTTATTTTCCGGCATTGGTCCGGTTGTAATATGTTTTTTAGTTTATAATTAAAATCTTTCGTTTCTGATATAAAAAAATAAAAAAAATAAAAAAAATCGTAATAGATATAAATACGGAATATCTAATGGTTTAATTAAATTTTTATCACATATATACTAGGCATCATAATTTGAAAATAGAAAGACGTGCTTAGAGAAACGGAAAATTTATCCTGGAACTCCTCTTGAGAATCGTCTACGCCAAGAAGATCAGATCCTCACCACACAATTTCCACACGGTGTGTATTCCACCTCAAGAATCACATGGTCCAGATCTCGCCACGCAGTTTCCCTACTAGGAAATCCTCTGACAAGACGACCACGAGACAAACATGGTACACTCTCGCAACTTTTTGAACGGAGCGACTTTCGGACGACCAAAAAAGAGTGGGAACATGGCCACACTCGTGGATACATAGTGGAAGTAACCGCCTTAACCGTCTCCATATAAATATGTAGAAGAAAAAAAAAATCCAGAAGAAACTCCAGAATACAAATTCATGCACGCCCGGATTTAACTTTTGCTAATAAACTGCACCACGTTCAGACCAAATAACAAACAACTTGCATGCAACTATAATTTCGCGGAAAACTTGACAGAAATGGGCTGATTTTTTTTTTTTACTTCGGTTTAAAGAAATGAATTTGAAGACCAGCAGCAGAGTAATTGACGAAATGGGAGAAATTAAAAAAGGCCCATGGAAGGCTGAAGAAGATGAGGTGTTAATACACCATGTGAAGAAGTTTGGCCCTCGAGACTGGAGCTCCATTCGATCCAAAGGTCTTTTGCAGCGGACTGGCAAGTCTTGTCGACTCCGTTGGGTTAATAAACTCAGACCCAACTTAAAGAAGTATGCTTTCTTCCTCCTCTGTTTCTTTTTCTTGCTTTGGTATTGTGTTCTGATTTTCAATTTTATCTCAGTTTGTATAAGCAGATGAGTACTTTATTCCTATGAACCAGAGAAGATAGTGAAATTTTAGGGTTTCGATTAGGCATTTTTTTTCTTTGATCCGGAAGTTTCGATTTAAACCCTGTAACTGCTTTGGTGGTTTCAAGTTACTGGATTCTGCAGTGTATGTCTGTGATTTTGGGGAATGTTGATAGTTAACTCTGATGTGCCAAAAGCAAGTATTTTTGTATGTAAGGATCATACTTCTGGAAGCATTCTGTGTCTTTTCTGCTATGATTTTCTTGAATTTTATGGTTTGAGGTTTTTTTTACTTGATACTTTTCTGATTACTACTTCAATGTAGTGGGGTGAAGTTTTCAGCAGAGGAGGAAAGAACAGTGATTGATCTTCAAGCCCAATTTGGCAACAAATGGGCAAGAATTGCCACCTATTTGCCTGGGAGAACAGATAACGATGTCAAGAATTTCTGGAGTAGCAGGCAAAAGAGGCTGGCAAGGATATTACAAACACCTGCATCATCATCAACATCCTCATCTAGCAAGTCCCAGAGAATCAACAAGTCTGCCCAACCCGTTCAGAGTGTCCCTCCATAAAGGTAACCCAAAAGTTCATCCAGTACATATCCTTATGGTAATGTCTTTGGCTCTTTGATATCCAAGTTGATACTGTTTAGCTCAATGTTGTACTATGAAGCATTAGTCTTATATGGTTTACTAGTTGTTTGTCTTTCCGTATGAACAATAGAGTTGGATTTATTAGCGCCTAACGTTCTTCTTTTAGGGAATACAAAATGACCAACTAAAATGGACACAAAGATGTTATTACTGTGAAATAGTTGATAAAGTTTATAGTTGTTAATTGCTATCTCACCTATTTGAGTCTTGTTAACAAATGGGAAGTCTTTATATGTTGAAATTTTTGTTCTTTTCAGTCTGGTGTTGTTTTAGAGACGGTCTTGAAAGAAAAATACACTGAAAAAGGGTGAGAAGTGGAACATTAATCTGTCATGTTGGCATGAGATTTTGTCATGGCTAAAACTATTTTGGTGCTTTTTCCTAATCATTCACGTTATACGTCCCAGGTTTCCAAGTTCGGCTCATTGAACGAGGAAAAGACATTTCTCAACTCACAGTCCTGCTCATCATTCATTGATCAATCTCAAACATTGAAAATGATACCCTTACCAGAGCTGATGCAAACAAATCCGTGCATTACGTGCAGAGTTTCCTGCAACCTGATCTCAGTCCTGCTGAAAAGATGCCTTGCACCGAGACTGCATTATCTCAGCTCTCTTTCCCTCTGGTTCCTATGCACTCCGATTTTATGCCATCTCTAGAAAACCAGGACTTTGTTACTGGAAAATATGAAGACAGAGAAACTCCGGGACTGATCTGGGATGGATACCGGAAAAGCATGATTACGAGTTTCTGGATTCTAACTATCTCGATGCTCTTGGACAAACCAATTTCTCTGAATTAGGTAATCTTCAAATTCCGCCCTTGATATGCTTGGAGTCTGAGAGATGCTCTGAAGTTATGGTGAAGAAAGAAAATTGTTCTGTGACAGAGAGCTTACTGGATGATCTCCCAATAGACGTGTTCGATCACATTGATCGACTTCCTAGCCCGTCCAATTGGTGATGGGTGAACATGCTTTAGTTGTTCTCTTTGTTATTGTGTACTAACTAGCTATAATGCACTATTCATCATTCTGATTGGAAAATGGAAGAATATTCTGTTTGCTTTTGTGTCTTTATGGCTTCAATCAAACCAACTGCTTTGAATTCAGTTCTAATGGATTAATTGTTGCTTAAGCTTTCGGTAGTAGTTCGATCTTGTGGTTTTTCTGTTTATTTTCATGGGATGTTGTTTATCTTTTGCAATACTTCTATTGCCAGAAAAACACAGTACAAAAACCACTATATATAAGGGTCATTCTGTGATAGCATTTCCTATTTCCTGTAATGTTTGTATCATGATCAATGGCAAAAGTTGTCGTTTATATTAGGCATTTAGCTTTTAAAAAAATTATTAATATGTTATGCATGGTTAATATATGAACAATAAAAAACCATACTCAAGCAAGAAGAAGATTATTGTGAGCAAGAAGAGAGCACAGAGAAATATGTCAATACTGTTATTTCCTTAGATTTCCCTCATGTATATACAACGGCAATCAGTGCCTTATATTGAATGAGTTTCTTATTTAACACATGCATCTTAGAATCACTATTGATGCAGCTTCATAGTAAAACCGATGCTTTACTTGACAATTGTCGATGCCTGAAATCGGCAAGGTTTGATCTGACCGTTGAAGTTATGATTGGGTTGGATGATCAACCGCTGAATCTGAAGAGAAATTGTCCGTAAAATAGACAAATCGTTAAGGGTCCCGAAGTTATATCTTCGAAAAACCCAATGACGCTCAAGTCAATATTTGACTGTAAGTTGGAAATTTTAAGTAAATAGTTTAGTATCATGATTGTAAGTAAAATCACAAGCTGAAGGTCCAACTAGTGGTGATGGCTTGAATGTGTAGTTTTGTTAGGTTGATGATGAATTGATGCCCAATGCATGTTGAGTATGAGGTGGCTCGTGGCAGAGGACGACATGCGTCATATCTATTGTAAGAAGCACCAAGGAATGACCTTCGTAAGATCTTCCGCTGGAGGAGCCTTTATGTCGAGGATGAGAAATTAAAAATGGTCCATTGAAGGCTGAAGAAGATGAAGTGTTAATAAACCATGTGAAGAAGTATGGCCATCGAGGCTCGAGCTCCATTTGATCCAAAGGTCTTTTGCAGCGGACTGGCAAGTCTTGTCGACTCCGTTGGGTTAATAAACTCAGGCTCAACTTAAAGAAGTATGCTTTCTTCCTCCTCTGCTTTTTTTACTTTGGTATTGTCTTCTGGTTTTCAATTTTATCTCAGTTTGTATAAGCAGATGAGTACTTTATTGCTATGAACCAGAGGATAGTGAAATTTTGGGGTTTTGATTAGGCATATTTTCTTTGATCCGGAAGTTACAATTAAACTCTGTCACTGCTTTGGTTTCATGTTATTGGGTGGTAATTTGTGTGCGGGTGTGTGTTTGAACTTAATCAGGTTTCACGACACTGCATTCTTTTATCCTCCGATAATTTTGATGTCTCTGCACTCTGCAGTATATGTATGTGATTTTGGGGAAAGTTGATAGTTAACTCTGATGTGCCAAAAGCAAGTATTTTTGTATGTAAGAATTGAAAGCATTATGTTTCTTTCCGCTATGTTTTTCTTGAATTTTTCTGCTAGGATGCACGGATACTTCATCCCGCAGGCATATCCCGTATCCGATACGTATCGGATATCGATACTCGACATATATCCCGGATACTCTGTTGGATACGTATCTGGGGCGAATTGTAATTTTTAAAAGTTAGATACTAATGGGATACACGTATCTTGACTACATATACAAGTATCCGAAAACATGATAATGAGTTTGAACCTATATATATATATATATACACCGGCCCTAGGGCCGCGCAAGATGGGACCACGATATAAAGGGGCCGAAAAAATTACATGTGTTGCAATACAGTAAATATTATATAAAATGTCTCAAATTTTATATCTTACTAATAATGTATGTTGGTTTAGTGGAAAAAACGGTGGTATTTGTTCTTAGTGACTCAAATTTGACTCTAGCCAATGACAATATCTGATTTTTTACTTGATGTATGAATTTACTGTTACACCCTTTTTGGAACAATGTTCCGAAAGAAAAAACCTTATCAACGACATCCTCTTCCCCGTATTTTTTTTCCTAGTCATATAATGTGCTTAAAAAAAATTCTGTAATTTAATCTACCATCTCTCATCCCTCTTATTTCTCCTTCCACTGCCCGTTGCACGGACGGCTCATGCCAGTTGCACGGACGGCTCATGCCCGTTGCACGCACGGCTCAAGGCCTCCATTGTAGTTTTAAATTTCTGCAATTTAATCTACCATCTCTCATCCCTCTTGTTTCTCTTTCCACCGCATGTTGCATGCACGGCTCTTGCACTTAACAAAAGTTAAAATGCACTTAACAAATGTTGTAAAACTCTAATAAGAAAACAACTCACAACAACAATATTATTAATCAATTCAAGGTGAGAAATACATATGGTGTGACCCTACTTTTATAGGCCAAGGAAATTGGCATTTTATTTTCTAGAAAAAAAAAATAAAACACGAAAATGTTAAATAAAAATGAACCTAAACAACTCCTAAGTCTAGGTGAAATAAAGAAAAAAGATAATTCCAAATTACAAGAGATTTTCAAATCAAAAATTATTAAATAATCTCCCAATTAGATTGATTTATTATCTACCAAAAATAAGATGAAGATTTGATTGAATCAATCACCATAAGACTTCTAATTTCGTGCTACATGGCCTAGGTAGTGTTGGCACATATAATTATTTAACATGCCTTAGACAACAAACTATCAAACTGAACATAAAATTGAACATAACACAAATGCTGAAAATAATAATGACAGAAAATGTATAAAATGAAAACTTATGGATTGAGGCGAGTAGCGGGCGCTATTCTTAAAACAAATTTGCGCCGAATTAAGCCCACGGTAATCACAATCGTCTCTCAAGAGACAACAATCCTTACCTTTCGCCATATGGCACTTGTAATGAATCAGAAGCGGCGAACTCAAAAGCCTGATATGAAATTTCTTCTTCGCTTTGAAAAATGCGAAGTATAGAATATGGTATGCTGAAAATTCTGCAGAGTATTTTGTATTGAACGATGAAATAATTTTCATTCAGGGTGTTCTTCTATTTATAGGGTAAAGGTATCACTTCACCATAGGATGCATCTCTTCATATGTAATGGTTCATCCAAAGTGACGCAACTTTACGATATGATTGATGCATCTCTTGAACCAAATTGTCACATCTCTTGAACCGAAAGGTTGCACCAATTCGGTTTAGTTTGATTGAACAGACGCAACCATTCGAATAAACTAGTTCGATTCGAATAAGTATCATTTTCTCTAACTTTAACATTAATTTCTCATTCACCCGATACCCGAATCGAGTGATTCAAAAGCCTATCATTATCTACTTTTTAAGTAGTATTTAATGATACCATAGGCTCCCAGTAATTCGTCTTGTATACTATCCGAAATTAATACTGAAGTGGATTACTCACCACTTTAAATAAAGCTCACTTTGAGCTATTTTCTCCAACAGGTAGGCCTTATTGGATACCAATAATAATAATAATAATAAGACTCCAACTAAAAGGAAAGGGATCCTATCGGCACCCCCATTTTTACTACTGGCATCCTTTTCTTGATTTTTTTAGGCACCACGATTTTACTTCATACACCACATAAAAATATAAACTATGACATAACTACAATTTAGTCCCTTGACTTTTTAAAACTCTAAAACAACTACTTATACAAAAAATTAAAACATAATTAAAAACAAAAACTAACTAAACCTTTTCCCCTCCCTCATAATTCAAACATTTTCCCATTTCCTTCTTCATTTATTAGGTTTTCAAAACATAAAAAAACATGGTTCTCAAAAGACTGCTGCAAATCGAAGAGGGAAGACGAAAGAAATGGGAGAAATTCAGGGCCATTGAAGAAAAAGAAGGGGAGGGAAGAAACGGGAAAACCGGGTAGAAAAAACTACTCAAAAGACTCTAAGGTATGTTCTTTTTTGTTTCATTGCATTGATTATTAGTTGTGTTGAAGTTTGCTACAAAATTGTACAATTTCTGTCGTTTATATTCATTTTTTCTACTTTCCAGCGAAATTCCGATCAAGTAATTGGAGAAGACGACTGGGGCTTGAAACGTCGGCCACACTGACGCTCATTATGCACATACAACGTCAGTAAGGCTGACGTTGAGACAACAATCTCACATTAAGGTTTCTTACCTGGACGACCTTGATGGTGACGTTCTTTGTGAACAGAAACGTTGTTGTGAGTGATGTTCTGGTTCTGGGAAACGTAAAAAATGTTGGCGTTGAAGGTAACCCAGAAACGTCACCACAGTAACGTTTCTGTCCTTCTTAGAACGTCCTCCTAGCTGACGTTTCTGTGATGAATGTTCAATCAAGAAATATTTAATGGAGCTGATATTATGCGATCATACTTTTCTCAAAGCCTGACATCCTCATAATCAAATTTGCTAAATGATGAATCTATTTTGGTTTTGGCCAACATAAACTTGTAAGTGGGTTAAAATGAAAAGTATAATTATTGTGGGTACATTTTCACTCATAATAGGGGTCTTGTGTGATTGGTTATGTTTGACTTGAGTATCTTTGTTGTCTTGTTTTGTAATGGTATACGGACTGATTCTAATTCAAATTATGATTCCTCGTACTTTTTTAATCTATAGTAAAGGAAAATAGATCGTTTCTTCAAAGTTCTCATGCCCGGTTTCTAGACAAGTTTGGTACGTGATTATTAATTAATTATGTTACATTTTTATCGCTCATATTACTGATATTGCGGTGAATACCAGATTTGCGGTAACAGGTTTGTATCGAGGAAATATGGCTGTATACGAATGATTTCTCTGGAGAGAAGGTGGTGGATATCAAGAACAAGGCTGCCGGACTAAGGCTTAAGAGAGAAAACATGAGTGAGTCGACAAATTGACAGAGTAGCTCTGTGTATATTAGGTCTTGGATCCTTTCTATTACATTGTGATCCCATATATATAGGCTAAGCCTAAGTCGGTTGGACTAAGTCGGTTTACTGTTCACGACAAGACAATTAAAAGGATATAATTAGAGATAATCATACAAGTAATACAGATGGACCGGCCAGCTGTCTGGATAAGTATGGCGGATAGTGGACTTGTTTGTAGGTCGGACTCATACTTGCCTTGCCTTGAAGTAAGTCTGGCTATATGGGTAGAGATCACACGGAGTGGAGGGGTCCGGCTGATTGTGTGTAAGTCACTAACGTCGATATTACTAGCAAGAATACTAGGTACATCGTAGTATAGTATATACGAGTCAAGGTCGATCCCACAGAGACAATGCAACTCTAACTATAAACGATTCTAACCTAATTAAGAAGAAACATAAAGGCGGTCATGGACCAACAATAAACGTAAATCAAACTTGGTTTTTCTCCCCCTCTTCTCACCGATCTACTAACTTGGATTAGTTAATCGTTACGTTTACTTCCCCACATAATTTCCTTAAATTAATCGAGCGAGCTTTTGATTTAATTATCATTATCAGCTACGGGTGCAACTCCTAACCCTATCTACTCCGACAATGGTAGTAGACAATATATACGCAAGCTACCCTCCTTAATTGATCCGTAATAGCCAATACGCATAAAGAACTAGAATTGCCGATATCGAGCGCTAACTCATAGCTCTAACCCGCCTAGACAGCAGTCGATATTGATCAGCACGTTCCTAGGGTCCATTCAAGACTATGTCCAAACTAACACTTCACTATTCGTATTTCGTGCTAGTTTTACGATTACAATAAGCAGATTGACCAGATCTAGCCTACTGGTAATTAAACTTGTCGATCAACGTAGCTGTAGTGAATCCCAGTTTTAGGTTTCCTAATTATTGCCTCGGTAAACCGGTATAGACCGCCGGTTTATCGGGGTCAGCTTTTCTTGTCCCTGGATCTGCATTGCTTAATTACGATTAATCTAAGTAAATCATGCGGTCTTTAAACATGCAGATTAACTAAAACACATAAATACGAACAGATCTACCATATTGAAGACAAAAAGGAACATTCAAAGCTTCATACCTTCAATGATGGAGATCTAGCTCGATCTACTCAAGATAGAGATGGTAGAGA
The DNA here is from genome assembly GCA_026214975.1 of Gentiana macrophylla. Lineage (NCBI taxonomy): Eukaryota > Viridiplantae > Streptophyta > Magnoliopsida > Gentianales > Gentianaceae > Gentiana > Gentiana macrophylla. The sequence goes on from CM047812.1 coordinate 69,363,246, forward strand.
AAGGGAGAAAACCATAAATAACTCCTCAAAAGCTTGGAATAACTTTATTTCATCAAATTGTATAAAGTATATAATGTACTATGAAAAACTTATGAAAACTTATACAATAATCTGTTAATGCGGCCTTATATAGATACAATGACCGACTTAAGACTCTCTAAAACCCTAACCGACCTAGTAGAGACGGCAGAATCAATTTTGTGTCCAACAAGTCATCGGTTTACCGGCCCTAGCACTCGGTAAATCGGGCCGACTTTTCTTCTTTTTCTTCAGCAGACTTCTTCTTGGATTTTGATCACTTGGCCCAACATGCTCCTTTTGGTCCAGATCCATTCTCCAATGCTCAAGATTCGGTAAATCCTATAAAACACACAAAATAAGACAAAACAGTACCAAATGTTTAGGAAAATAACACAGATGCAGAATTACGATCCTGGAAACATGCACATAGCATTTAACACATATTCCACACAATAACGAGCATATATATCCTCTCTTGAGCAAAATTTGGGGTGAATGAGGGTATAATTATTGGTACCATTTAGGGCGTTATCAACTACCCCCACTTAGCTTTTGATCATCCCGAGCAAAAAGGTGAAAGAAAACAACACTCTGATCAGTACAAAAGTTAATTAAAAACAACTATGCCGCACAAAGTCAAGATCAAGATCATGTCACTCATATCCATCAGTAACACATTAAACACTATTCACGTCATGAGCCAATGTATGTGTGCAATCACTTTCACAACCGCTTATTAATGCAGACAATCTCACATTACGTCAACCCGTAATCGAACTAACCAGTCTCGAACATTTTAATATTATTCAAATTAGCTGGCAAGGCGGATCGAGAACCGAGCATTTACTACTCTTAGGCTCACGTTTATCGGTCTATGAAAAAGTCGTATGCGTTATACGCCCATCGACTCAAATTTTTGCCAAAGAGAATATAGATGTATATATTTCAATGCACTTCTCTTTCTTGGTGGGTGAACTCTCATTGATTTATCTATCCTCACTAGGGCTGAGCAAAAAACCCAATGAACCTAATCCAACCCAAAACCCAAACCGAACCAACCCGAAAACCCAAACCAATTGAAACTCAAAATTTCTGGGTTGGGTTTTGACCTGAACCAAGAACATTTTGGGTTGGGTTGGTTTTTTTTAATTTTTTTTTTCAGGTTGACCCAACCCAACCCGATACACACACACACACACACACACACACACACACACACACATATATATATATATATATATATATATACACACACACACACACACACACACAAACACACATGTATATATGTATGTATGTATGTATGTATGTATTCCGTCCAAAGTAAAATGGTGTTATTATTTTGCTGCCATCACTGTACTTCAGTTTCTGTCTACGATTCTTTGACCTTTCTTCGGAAAAAAAGAATCCGTGTATGTTTTTTTTATTATGGCTACTGATCTTTAATTATTATGTCTATATGTTGTTGGTTTGTTATATGTTGTTGGAATCTTAATTATTGTTATAAAACTAAGAAAATATTGGAGGAAGAACAAGAGAAAATACTAGTATAAAAGAAGAGAGAATTGATTGTCTGTTATTCCAATGGTTTAAGAGGGTATTTATAGTAGAGAGGGTATTTATAGTAGAGATTACAATGTGAACATAATAATCTGAATTAATCCAAAATCTACGTAAATCAATCAAAATAATAGATAATCCATCAATATATTATTTCATAACACTCCCCCTTGGATATCTATTATTAAAATACAACAGATATGATATGCCTCATTAAAACCTTACTAAGAGAAAACCCGGTGGGAAAAAATCTTAGTTAAGGAAAAAGAGTACATATTTATCTGTTTAATTTACTCCCCTAAACCAAGCATCAATTCAGGTCTTTAAGTCGATGCATTCCGATCTTCTTTATCAATTTCTCAAACGTAGCGGTAGGTAATGACTTCGCGAATAAATTTGTTGGATTGTCACTTGACCATATCTGCTGAACACTAATGTCACCTTTCTTATGAAGATTTAGTGAAGTATGTTTCATCCGATCGTCATTTACATAGCCACCACTTAATTGAGCTATACATCATGCATTATCTTCATATAATCAAGCCGGCTTCTCTTTCTTGATGAATAAACCACAAGTATATTAGGTATAATGTGCCAATGATCCGGACGAAACACATTCTTGACTTGTTTCATGAATAGCTACAATTTCGCCATGATTTGAGGATGTTGTGACCAAAATTTTCTATGTCCAGCACTATGAAACCGATGTACCACCACTGGTGAAGAACAACCAATTTTGAAGCCTTGCCTTTTGGGGGTTTGATAAATGTCCACCAACCGCGTAACTAACAAGTCCCCGACTTGCTTTCCGCTTGATCTCGATTTTATAACGATATGGCATGTACCAAAAACCTTGCTTGGAAAAACCCAAGGAAAAAAAAACAATCAAGGAAAAAAGATTCATGACATATGCGCCCTAATGCACTGATTGCCTCGTTAAAAACCTTTAACTAAGAAAACCCAATGGGAAAAACTTGTCAAAGGGAAAAAGAGTACAATCATTGGTCTTTAGGGCCAAAAAATATCTTTTCTTGTGCATGTAACGGATCTTGATAATATAAGTCAATTAATCATATTCAATTATCTTTTGTAACTCTTCAGGAGTCTCACAATGGATCCATACTTTCTCAGATCAAACAAATTATCCCGCTTCGGGGACCATTCATGTATTATATACTTTGTGTTTCAGTCTTTCAAACACTTTATATGATTCACATATCTCATGTGCTTGAGGCACTATAATCGCTTCCGGCGATTTCGACATATCAAAACATACTTGCCTCATTTATGAACCTCGTTCATAAAACCAAATGCTGCATTTGTTATCATATCTCATTAATTCAAACAATGATAACATTAATTCATTATCTCAACACTAAGAGATTTATATTTGTTGGAACATTAAGGTTTCTCACGCTCCAAGCGGTGAACATAATTAACAATCAGCAATATGCAGTTCCAGATTCTCCAAGAACATTACATTTTCTTCGGGGGTCGCAAGAAAGTAACACGATGGAGTGAACTTCATTTTCATTTTCTCCAACCTCATGTATGTATGACAACTGCATATTATTTGTTCCACCCATATTCTTTATCAACACTTGTTGGAATTTTCTAGCATTGACCTCGTCAAAGGTTTATGATTTCGTTACTCATCTAGAGTACTCTATTGCTCTTCCGGAGCTTCTTTGACTATATTTTTCTGCTCGAGCATATGCTTATTCTTCCGAAGTTCTCATAAATAATATAGTCATAACCCATTCTGAGGAATTTTCATTATCGAGCCAATTGGTCTTTCGACGCTTACAACGTTATCTTCATTAATTTGATACGTATCATATTCTGTCCTTCTCGGACTTTTTCTGTCCTTCTCGGACTTTTTCTGTCCTTCTCGGACTTTTCCTTCTAGGATAAACCTTTTGGCAACATTTATTCCAACCAGAGCATTTGTAGCTGCTCACTCTTTTAGAGTAATTAAATGCGTCCGGTGATTAAATGTGCGTTAATACAATGTTTTTCCACAAGATTTATAAACTCCAAGTTTACTTTTCCTCCCTCTAATCTTGGAAAAACATTTTATCTGAAGTCATATCTACTTAAGTTTGCAATAACCCTTTATGGGATTCAACATTTTAATGTGATATCCCTATGTGGGATTCTACATGTCAATCCATTTATATGAGTATCAACAAACATTACGAGATATACTCAATCGGGAATAATTATATTATCTCTTCAAGAGATCTATATCTTTTTAAATTCTTCCGATGTCTCGATTTAATATCCACGTCGCACAATTTACTGCGTTTAAGACTTTTGAAAAATGATAAACAATATTTATCATATATATGTGGATCATTTTCATAATGACCGTAACATATAGTATTTGTTTCATAATATTGTTTTTACTATAAATATGAAGCTTCATTATTCTCAACCGGATATCTTGCCGTACGACCAGTACGTGACTAGTGGCCTCTTAATGCCACGTCGTGAAAATCAATTCGACGTACGCCAAGTACGCGATCAGTGGTCTTTCAATACCACAATATGAAAATCGATTTTCATCATTCATCTAGAATTTAAGTTCGTTTTGTTCCACTTCTGGTGGACAATTCTTCCCCTCCAAGTAGACAAATTTGATGGTATCCTCCAAGGATACATTAATCATGATTTTTGTCCATGAATTCAGACATGTATATAACCTCAACCACTTTCATGAATCTGGTGACAAGCACTTCTGGGAATGGACTAGATCAATGGATTGAGTTTCAAGATTATTCTTTGATAATCATTTTGTTGAATTTACACCGCTTCCTTCAACATTGCTACAATACAATAGCATATTATCGCAATGAATAACATTCTTTTGCGTGGGTTAAAGAATTGTCATGATGTTCTTACTGGATTTTCTTATTTTAGACTCTAAGTCATTCGTAGGAACATCATTCCCTTTCATATGGACTCCGAGTCCATATTTATTTCTATGAATTTCATATTCATTTCTATGAGCACCTCGGTGCTTTTGATGAACCCTAAGTCCATCTATGATGATTTTTAAAATCACAGTCTCATATGTGTCATGTTTTCTTCAGGGAACTGACTGACGTGATTCATACATCTTTAAATATCGGTATACATTATGTAGATTCTGTCATGTTCACACCGGGAACTGACTTGTGTATCTCAACACATTTAGAATATTTAATTGTCTACATTTGCTTCTAGGAACGGGCACATCATAAATATTGAGTTTACCCCTCTAAAAAATATTCATCTATTATATAGATGCCAAAGACTACGTTCATAATTAAGTCACACTAAAGGAAAAGGTAAAAATTGAATCTCTTAGTTATTACAATTTAAAAACATCAAATCTTTTCTCCAAAGAAATGTCAAGTCTTTTTTTTTTTCTCTTTATTACGTGGGTCAGCAAAAATATTGGATCATAAATGACTCATAATTGGCTCGCTAATTTGACGCATTGGTTTTTTTTATTTAAAATTATATAAAGGGGAGCATTTTATTACATGCGGTTTTATTTAATAAAATATCAATACATCTGTGATATCAAGTCTATGTATTAATAATAAATGCATTGTATCCTTTGGTTTTCAACATAAATTATAACGAAGGAAAAAGTAGCAATGATCGATAATCAAAATGCCCACTTGGATTTATTAATAATAAAACTCCATATTACATCATAGATCAACCTCAATCAAAGACAAAATAAAACAATACTAAAACAATTGCTAAAGCAATTTTATTGGGATGACATAAAATAAAGTGCAAAAGGGCACAAACAACTTTATTAGAATGACAAAAGGAATAATGTGTCAAAAGACACAATAAACCGGAGCCTTCAAGCGGTGTCATTGAAAAATCAAAGAACTTCCATGGGTGACATCAATGGCATATCGAATTCGTATCATCAATCTTCGATTAATAAGATTTGCCTCAACACACCGTTTTCGACTTTCTCTCGAGATGCCGATAAAGATCAACAAGATGTTTTGCCGTACGGCATGACTTGGACCAATGTCCATCTATTCCACATCTATAACATTTGTCACCATGGACTTTCTTTTATTTGTTGTTATGATCCGATCTTGGTGGATCGCTTCGTTTCTTGCAACAATTTTCATTGTGATGTGTCGCATATTTTCCACGGCCGTGCCCACGACCATGGCCTCTACCACGATCTCCACCACGACCACGTCCACGACCACGGCCAAAATTTGAAGATTGTGTCGCATTCACTTCAGGGAATGGACTGGCTCCAGTGGGACGGGACTCATGATTTTTCATTAACAGCTCATTGTTTTGCTCTGCCAACAGAAGGTATGCAATGAGATCAGAATATCTCTTAAAACCTTTCTCTCGATATTGCTGCTGCAGGAGCATATTCGAGGCATGAAAAGTGGAAAAAAAAAATTTCCAACACGTCTTCATCTGTCACCTTTTCGCCACATAGTTTCAATTGTGATGTGATCTTAAATATAGCTGAATTATATTCAGTGATAGATTTAAAATCCTGCAGTCGCAGGTTGAGCCAATCATATCTGGCTTTCGGTAAAACAACCAACTTCAAGTGGTCGAACCTCTCGTTCAGATGGTTCCACAATTCATACGGGTCTTTCACCGTTAAATACTCATGTTTCAATCCCTCATCCAGATGATGACGGAGAAATATCATGGCCTTTGCACGGTCTTGGCTTGTCTCGTTATTATTTGTGACAATCGTTTTGCCAAGACCCATAGATACCAAGTGCATGTCAACATCCATGGCCCATGATAAATAATTTTTCCCCGATATGTTTAGGGGTACAAAGTCTTGTTTGGTGATGATAGCCATTAAAACAAGAAGAGTGATGAACAATAATAGAATTTTACCTGAACCGCCAAAAGGGACACCAATGGAATACTCCGTTGGTAGAGTCTCATGCTGATAATGTGTTACGAAACTAAGAAAATATTGGAGGAAGAACAAGAGAAAATACAAGTATAGAAGAAGAGAGAATTGCTTGTATGTTATTCCAATGGTATAAGAGGGTATTTATAGTAGAGATTACAATGTGAACATAATAATCTAAATTAATCCAAAATCTACGTAAATCAATCAGAATAATAGATAATCCATCAATATATTATTTCATAACAATTATAAAATTTTAATGTTTTCTCTCCTAAAAATGTGTTTTCTTTAACGATTATTGTTATTAACAATGGTATGGAACTCGAATTTTGATATATACATGACTGTCGATTTTATAGCATAAAATTTTATTATAGATGCATATTTTATGGATGAAAACCCGGAATCCAACCCAAACCAACCCGAAACAACCCATTGGGTTTTATGGTCATTTGGTTTGGTTTGGGTTAGTGTTTTTCTTGAACCAACCCGACTTATACTATGTAAAAACCCAACCCAAGTCGACCCAACCCAGCCCATGCTCGGCCCTAATCCTCACGGCCTCACTCTTGATAAATTACCGAATCCGAAATTCCGTTGCCTTTATAAGCGTTGGTGAAACATAATTTGGGATGAAGCCAGGGTCAACTCTAGTCAAAGCAATATGCTATCGACTACACACCAAGGGAAGTGAGTTATACATGCTTAAAATGATGGCTCATACAGAATATGCGCTTAATACGCCACTACTTCAGAAGTGGGCATTGTCTCTTACTTGTACATTGTGAAACAAAGATGAAATCAATTAACTCGAAAAGATCAAAGATATCATATTTTTTCAAAATTCTGTCGAAATAAATCAAAGTCTAAGTGGTGAATCGTGCATCAAAGAGAATCAAGATAATCACGCAATTCATGGAATATAGTTCTAAGAAGCTAAGTGACGTTCTTACCCCCACATAAACGAAACATTGTCCCCAATGTGTAAGGTGAAAAATGAAAAATGAAAAGGAACTTAGCTTCGGTTAAAGGTGCAACCAAAGAAGAATTGGATCATCTTATAAATCATCGGGCTCATGTAAGTAGTCCATGAAGAATCTGTGCTAAGTAACACAAACAAACCAAGAAGAATAGTGGTGACAAGAAAACGTATAATAAAATGGCGGCAGTAAAAGAGAAAATAAAAACTCCAAACAATTTATGCCGTCAAAATCATTATATTATTCAAATTCTGCTACATCAACTAGATAGAAAGAAAAATAGAAATAAAAAAAAGAAAATGGAAAGGAACAACAATAAAAATAAATAAAAACTAATCCTTATCAGAATAACCCTCCCAGTCATCTCTAGGCTCAAAACCAGGAGGTGGTCCAGAACTGGAGGCAGCAGCGGTAGAAGATGATGCTCTATAACAAGGGGCAGTCCTAGGTGGTGGGGTAGCAGGAGGAACTCTTAGGAAATCTATAATTTTGTCCATCATATGATGTAGACTCGTAATCTCTCACGAGTGCTCCTCTAGCAAGGCTCTCTGAGTCCGCGGTGCTCCGAGGACCAGAGTACGTTCTCTCTCTACTCTTCAAACCCGTCTTTGCCCTTTTGAAACTGACTGTGAACTAATCATCGGCTCAGGGTCTTCCCACTCATCACTAACCAGAACTTTTTCCTCGTTCTCCAAATGCCAATCATTGGTCTGTACGGCAACTGCTCGCGCTCAGATGTGGTAGCAAGCTCATGAATACGGTTGTGCATCGAGAGACCGATGTTGACTCTGAGATCCTCGCCTCCAGTAGAACATCAAATCGCCTCTTCGGTGTGACAGACACCGTATGCTTGGTCGGCAGAAGTCGAGCACAGACAAACCTATTGACCACCTTCCTATCCCAGGATAGTTTGTTTTCCAGGAAGATGGTGGGTGCTCCAGTAGGATTGCGCTTCCATTACACCCCGAAGAATTCAGATATCATGTTCATCCTCTCTAAAACTTCAATGTTGCTCGAGGATGTGTACTCATCCGGGCCCACTGGTGGGTTGCGAACCCCATAATACTCGTTGATCCGCTCAATAGAAAAATCAACTCTAACACCACGGACCATTGCAAAAGTAGCTCTTGGGTTATCCAAAACATAAGCATAAAATTCCCTTACCACCGTTGCGTTGAACCGTGTAGGTACGTCTGCCATGTCCTGAATGTCTTGTTCTTGCAAGGCTCGTGGCAAGATATTTCCACAATCGTCCAATTCCACTCCCCATTCTCGAGCAACTGGTCTTGTGTTCCAATGCCCTCGGAACGACTCGTAGATCTCTAATGAATGGAATTTTTCAACCCCGTATATCAAAGGGTTAGCATCTCCATAGATACTCTGTGAACCACTAGGACGAAGGATAGATCGGCTACGCTTTGGACCCATTGTGGATGATAACAGGACTGATGCTGATGCTGATTCTGAAAAAGGTATCCTCGGTAAACCGGCAGGGGGTCCCGATTTACAGGCCTAAATTTTATATTTTTCTTTCTGGAACTGTGCTTCTATTGAATAAGGAAGAAGAATTGCAGCACTTCACTAACACAGCAACACTAGACAGCAACAGGGATGAAGAAAATGGGTGTGTTAGGTTGGGTGAGATGGAAAAGGGTTTGGGTTTGGTGGAGGTTTGGTGGTGAGAGTGGTGGTGATGGTGGACGACTGGTTTTAAGAAGAAGAAGAAATGGGAGAAGTTTGGTGATTGAAAAGAAGATAGTAGATGAGAATGATGATAATGGTGATGAAAGGGTGGTTTAAATAGGAAAAATTATGGAAGGTGGAAGGATTTGGTGGGATAGTGGGTAGAGGAGTAATGAGGCTGAGGGATTTGAGGCGGTGATTGATAGGATTGAGGTGGAGTTATGGTGGAGTGAGGGAAAGGATGAAAATTTTGAAAAGAGGGGAAAATAGGACGGTTTCTGCTGACTGGTTGTGTCTGATGCAACGTGTGTCCTCTACGTGTCTCTAAAAATTCAGCTTTTTAATCTGACGTTCAGAAAACTGAAAATTCTGGCTTGGTAAACCGGAGGTAACCCTCGGTTTACCGGGGCTTCTTTCCCCAGATTTCTCTGTACTTGTCTTCTGCACTATTTTCTCAACCTCTCTACTCAATTCTGGCCTCAAATTGACTAGTCTCTTACTCCTTTTGTTGCTATTTCCGACTCAATCTTAACCTACTTCACTAGAATCCACAACGAGTAAAAAACATTTCAACAACCATCGGTTTCAAGCCTAAGGGTGCGGTAGGATGAAAAAATCTTGTCCCTTCATCCAGCTACTTGTATTCATTCCTAATCTAACTAAGAGTTTAAAAGAATATTTCTGAGTTTATAGTCGCCAGCTCGACTTTCTTTAGATTTCCGATCATTCAGGGGTTGGAGCTTTAACTCGCCAAACTTTTGCTCCAGAGGTTTGTACCCTTATAGAACTTTTTTGAGCTCTCTTCCTAGCATGCATCTCTCTCTTAGCTTGCGTACTAGGTTTGCCTCTGCGTCGAGATTTAGACTTTAGATCCAAGGATTCCATATTTCCTACTTTAAGCTCATATCGTTCACTACGCAATACGGAAGGACTAGCTTCCGTGAGCGTCTTGTTGAGGCCCTTCTCTTCTCTCTCTCTCTCTCTCTCAGCATTAGTCTTATGAATTCCTGTCAAACGGTTTCTACTACAACCTCTCTATGCTTATGCCCTTCATTTTCTATCTCCATAATTTCCACATTCCCTGAATCATACGTCATCTTGCAACTTTCCGGCCTATTTTCTAGGGGCTCTAAGATTTTGAAAGACACTGCATCATTATTCAACCTCAAAGTAATCTCTCCATTAACAAAATCCATGACTGCTCTGATTGTTTCTAAGAATGGTATTCCTAACAAAACTGGGGCACTTGGGTCCTCTGGTACGTCTATAACCGTGAAATCAATTGTAAAAGTGAACCCTCCTGCCTTAATCATGCACTTACTAAGCAGACCGGCAGGTATATCTCTAGTTCTATCGATGAAATTCATGGTTCGAGTTTGATTCATAACGACCGGAAGCTTAATCTTTTGGAAGAGGTGAAAAGGTAGAATGTTGCAACTCGAGCCAGAGTCGCAGAGACCTAATCCTACTAATATACCATTAACAGAAATCGGGAGTCGGAACGTGCCAGGGTCTCCTAACTTCACCATGGTATCTGAGTCTGGGTAATCCTCGGGCTCAGAGAACATCGTGTCTGGATCCTCTTCAGGATCATCAGAATCATAATCCAAAGATGATATTTCAATTAACTCGATAGGGAACTCAGTTGGACGATACGTGATGTACTTCTTTAAGTTCTCTTTAGGCTCTTGCTTGATTGCTTCTTTCTCTTTTTCCAACCGCTTCTTGATAGCTTCATAATGCCCTCTGGCTTCTAATCCAGGGTACATGGAAATTGGTGCGACATTCAATATTATCCGAGGCGTATTGCTTGACTTGTTTTTTTCAACTCCGGTTTGATTGAATCTCTGAAGTGTCCTGATCTTCCTGCTAAAAAGACAAAACAAAACAATAAAAAGGGTTAGCAACTTCCGCTTCTGTTGGGTATGTTCCCAACTGTTGCGGAGCTACTAACTAAAATCAACAAGGAATAACGCAGAATAACAAAGGCTGTTAGAATTTGATTTCCCAGGCCTTGGTAATCGCGGGTAAACCATGGTAAACCGGCCATGAAATTTCTCCTTCTGGCAGTTTAACAAATCCAGGGTTGATCCAGAACGACTTAAGACTCAAAATAAAATAAAAACGACTTCTTAATCAGTATTAAAACATTTATCTTTAAAATTTGACATTGTCCCCGGCAACGGCGCCAAAAATCTTGATCGCGTGTAAGTCACTAACGTCGACATTACTAGCAAGAATACTAGGTACATCGTAGTATAGTAAATACGAGTCAAGGTCGATCCCACAGAGACAATGCAACTCTAACTATATACGATTCTAACCTAATTAAGAAGCAACATAGAGGCAGTCATGGACCAACAATAAATGTAAATCAGACTTGGTTTTTCTCCCCCTCTTCTCACCGATCTACTAACTTGGATTAGTTAATCGTTACGTTTACTTCCCCACATAATTTCCTTAAATTAATCGAGCGAGCTTTTGATTTAATTATCATTATCAGCTACGGGTGAAAATCCTAACCCTATCTACTCCGACAATGGTAGTAGACAATCTATATGCAATCTACCCTCCTTAATTGGTCCGTAATAGCCCATACGCACAAAGAACTAGAATTGCCGATATCGAGCGCTAACTCATACCTCTAACCCGCCTAGACAGCTGTTGTTTAGGGCCAAATTATAGTGATTTTCATATATATTTTATGAATCAATTTCCCCCATATATGGATTATTTTCATAGATATCGGGCCTTATAGTTAAATATTGAGTAAATGGTGTTTTTAATGATTAAATATGAAAACATATCAATTTAAGTGTTAATTTGTGTTTTTATATTATTTTGGAAATTATTACGTTTTGGTATGTTTTTGATATTTGTAGATACCCAATTAATGATGGAAAAGATGATCCTAAAAGGCTAAATTCGAGATGGAAGAGGATCAATTAAAGATATGGAAGAATAAAAGAGATAAGGAAAGAAATAAATCAAGATAAAGATGGAAAAATCAAGAAATTCGATTTCAAGTCAATATGGACGAGCGTCCATCTGAAGCAGACGAGCGTTCAATAGTGGACGAGCGTCCTAGAAGAGATTTTACATTCAGAGTCTCCAGACGCAAGCTGAACGAGCGTTGACTCTCCGTCCAAGGCAAATGGACGGGCGTCCATGTATTCAAACGAGCGTCCGCCGCCGCCTTTGCCTAAACCGACTTAATCTTCTATTTAAACAGCCGTCGCCCCAACCCTAAGGGCATCCATATTTTTCTTCACATCAAAAAGAGAGCACAGCCGCATCTTGGAGAGTTGAAGGCCGGTCACCCGAGCCTTGTGCTCGGGTGAACCGAGGTTAGATTAGGAGTAGATTATGTAGCTTTTCTTTTCGTTTCCATGGTGTTTCAACCATTGTATCCAAGACTATGTGAGTTCTCTTATGATTAATTTAATTCCAGTTTTTCTTCATGACGTTTGATTTAGTTTGTATTTTTCTATGCGATTTGTATGCCATGTGAATTAGAATCGAAAGATTTAGTTTCTTATCGATGTTTACAATACGAAAGTTGTGTAAACCTTAGATCACCATAGAAAGATAGGGTCTTTAGCCGTTGATTAAGTGACAAGTTAATGAGTTATTGATCTAGGTTGTTAGGTTCTTTAAAAACGAGAGTTAATTGAATCTACACCCGAGTTTTGTTTGGTAAATCAGTCTCAACACTCGAAAGATGAGAGATAGATAATTGAATTCGCCAGCTACAGTAGGCTTTCATAGCTTGAGAGATAAGTTCACTAAGAGATTAGGGATTTGTGTCTCGTGAAAGGGTGAAACCACAAACTGAATTAGAATCATGAGATTAACTAGAATTGAAATCACATAGGTTTGTATATTGGTTGTTTGATCCCATGTCTCTTAGTTTAGATTGTTTTTATGTTTCTTAGGTTAGATTTATCTTGATTGTTCTTTTCTGTTTTTATGTTTTGTTCTTTCGTTTCTTTTGTTTATTCATTCTTTGAGTGACAATTTAGGAGAGTTAATGAACTAGATTCAACAGCCCTTTTCCCTGAGGATCGATACCCGTACTTATCCAACTTTACTAGCAACTACCCGGTATTCGGCCAGTTAGGAGGTAGTTTTCCATGGTAGTATAGGTTTTATAAATTTTCTTTTGTTTTAATGATGCAAAATCTCCCCAACAAAAGTGGCGCCGTTGCCGGGGAATAGGTGTCATGTTGAATCTAGTTTTGTTAGTTCTCGATTTTGTTACGTTTTATTTTTGTTTTTAATAAAAGTAGCGATAAATAAGTTGAGAGTTTTTATTTTGCCGTGTTTCGATTACCGCTAGGTTAAGAATGTGCAAAAGTTTTTTACTCAACTTGTTTTACGTGAAGTTTATATGTTTATGTGTTACCTAGTCTAACCCCTGTGCTTAATTTGATAAGGCTGCTGTGCTGTGATCTGTGTTGCTGTGTTGTGTTCATAAGTATTTAGGGTTTTGCTGTGTTTTTCCTGCCGCCTGCAGGCATTCTTGTTGTATGGACGAAGCGCTCGCTCGCTGGACGCCCGCCCGCTTCTTCATCTGGCAGTGAACGAGCGTTGGGAAGTATTGGATGCTCGTCCGTTCAAATATTTTCAATCCTGTTCTGATTTAGAGGATCAGACGGGCGTCTGTAATTCTAAACGGCCTTCCGGTCGGTTTTCAAAGCGCGCATTTGCGCCTGCAAGGTGGAAACGCCCGTCCCATTCACGAACGCTAAGTGAACGTCGTCCGGGTTCATCCAGGTTCTAAATTTCTTGATTTTGTTTTCAATGCTTTTATTTGATGTGGATTTTTCATTCGAGCTTCTATGGCTAATTGATTTTTACATAGATGCCCTGAACTTATATGTTTTTACCTTTCCATCTATGAATCCATGTTAGATAATTGATCAATTCCTTATATATGATTCATCTAGGCATGTTATAGTGATTTATCCGGTTCTCGTAAGCTATAATCGTTCTTATGGTTAATTAGTAGCTAATGTCGGTTCCCGTATGCTACATACCGCTCCGATGAATCTTTTAAGCTTTTAAGACTTACGTGCTTCCTTTGTTTTTATAGTTCATATGGGTAGCTACTGTCGGTTTTCCGTATGCTACGTCTTAGGCCATATGAGTTATATCTGTTTAGTATAGCTAACTGTTGGTTTCCATAATGCTATCACCTTTGACGAGTCTTAAAGCGCGTCTACACTGCATGTAATGGACAACACTGTCGTTTATCGTAACCTGTCATTATTTGGTAGACGTTTATTATATACATGTCATGTTGCAAATGAGTGGGCTAGTTTTCTTTCTTTTATTTTCTTTTATTTTTGCATATCATTTAGATGCATATCATTTAGTTGCATGTCATGTAGTTGCATTGTTTTTCTATTTTTCCTTTTATTTTTTTTGAGTGTAGTTAACTGTCGGTTTCTGTAATACTACCTCGTTTTTATTTTATTTTTAGGATTTTTCATGTAGTTTGCATCGTATTGCATTTACATGTAATTGCACCTAGCCTACTATTTTGTAATATTTCATGTATGTGTTTTCCATCTTTATGTGAGCCTAAGTTGAAAAATCTCTTCGACCTTTCTTTTCCTGTGCTTTATATGTTTTACTCCCTAGCCCCGAGGTATTTCATGTTTGTTCAAGTGTGCGAGGATGTTTTCGTTAGCAATTGTGCGTTTGAGACGATATCGCTTTTCCGGTGGATGGTCCACGATCTCTGGATTAGTCAAGCATTTCTGGGTGAGGTGCACCCATTCCAGGCTTGCTTTTAGAACTACAATCACTAAGTTCTCTTTTCTTTTATTTCTGTACAACTTGAGGACATGTTGTAATCTAAGTGTGGGGGAGGGTTTACGTATTTATACATTTGCTTAATCTATAGTATTTCTATGAAAAGTGCTTAATTTTAAAATTTTTGTTTTATCCCGAGTAGACAAAGGCATATCTTTGCTTGAGTTTATATCATTTTTGCTATATTCTGTATATTTAGTAATTTTAGTTGTTTCACCCGACACTCTTTTTCACATGCCATAGTAAATGATGAGCTAAATGTTGAAAGCCTACCCCATTTTAGTTGGAGATTGTTGATGATTATAGCATGTTTCTTTGCTTATGTACAATTCTTGAAAAGTTTAGTAGTTTGTATTCTAGAGTTAAAGTATGATATACTGTGAATATCTGTAAGTTTGAATGTGATAAGTGAAACGTGATTAAGTCTTTGCAATAGTAATAAGTTGTTTACTTGAGGTGTTATGCTCAGTGGTCTGTGCTACTAGAAAATAATCTTTACCACTGCCAGCCAAAAATCTCTAAGTAAACATAATTGTAATTGTGTGTGTCGGAAGCTGGTTTATGATTTGGGTGCGGTAGGGTGTACCACGTATGTCCTATTCCACTATGATGACCAAAAGCTCACGACAGTCAGTTTATAGCTGCCTTATGATTGGAGCAAGGTAGGGGATTATCTTGAAATGTCCTATTCTGCTATGAGGGCAAAAGCTTATTCTGATGTGTGTTAGAAAAGTGTGAAAAAGTGAAAATATTGGAATATATTATTATGACTAAGTAACGACTTAGTTATCGTTAATCTTATCCCCAGTATAAATCAAGGATATGTTGTAGGGATTATCCTCTCGAGTCCATCGAAATGTTTTAGATATTCTCTACTATTTCTTTTTGGGATATGTATGTTTTGTAAAGTGCCTCATTATAGTTTTTGAATATTTCTAACTTAGATGGGAAATCTGGGCTAGTTTTGGTTTGAATAACTTTCAAATTGTGGAACTTAGTGGAAGTTTATTATGGCTATGCACACACTCACTTGGGTGAACTTCTAAGTTATTGAATATACTTCATATTTGCATAGATGTTTATATATCTCGAGTTGGTTTTGTTTTTCCCAGTGGATATACTTGACGGATCATACGTGTGCACAGTGGATATACTTGACGGATAAATAACGCGTTCGTTAAAAGAAAAGTGTAAAATCGGACTTTATTAAGTTTGCCTCACCCTGCTAGGTGAGTGAAAGTTATAAGTAAGAAAGCCTAAACGATCACGTCGTAAACGAGAGGATAGCCATAAACCCTAGCCGATGATTACATATAGTACCTTTTGAGGTTGTCCGCATGCCACGTCCTGTTGAGTTCGAAACTCTATTGGTTTTTGAGGACGTAAGTCCCATTCATAATCTCTCTTGTGACTTGGTAAGTGCCCTCCCAGTTTTCCGTAAGCTTGCCTTTATCGGGCTCCATACCGGTGGCCTTTATGTTTCGGAAAACGAAGTCACCGACCTTGAAGGAATGGTCACCGATTCGTTTATCGTGTTGTCGTTTAGCGGTCTGCTTGTAGTTTACAAGCCGCTGATATATCTCTATCCTCTTTTCTTCTGCTAGGTCTAGGTCGATCTACCTGTTAAGTAGATTGTCCGTTGGGTCGTGTAGGGCAACCCTGATACTTGGGAGTGCCATATCAATAGGAGTCATGGCCTCCGATCTGTAAGTTAGAGCAAACGGTGTTTCTCCGGTGGGTGTTTTGATTGTGGTGCGGAGTGCCCATAGTGTGGCGGGCAGCTCGTCCACCCAGCCGCCTGCTTTTGCTTTCTTACTTATGCTCTTTTTGAGCATCCTGATTATCAATTTGTTGCCGGCCTCAGCTTGGCCATTGCCCTATGGATAAGCTACGGACGATTGCCAGTGCTTGACCTTGAATACCTCGGAAAAGCTTGAGAATTCCTTTCTGAACTGCGGTCCGTGATCTGACACTACCACTCGTGGAATGCCAAAACGAGACCATGTCTGATCGTGTAGAAAGTAAACCGAGTCTTTTGCGCCTATCTTAACCATAGGCTTGGCCTCGATCCATTTTGTGAAGTAATCCACAACCACTATGATAACTTTGCATTCACCCCTTCCCGATCGGAAGGGTCCAATGAGGTCAAGACCCCACATAGCGAAAGGCCACGGTGCGACCACAATGCTCTGCTCAACTGACGGTAACCTTGGGACGTCCGCATGTTTCTGGCATTCAGGACATTCTCTGACTAGTTTCTCCGAGTCCTTAAGAATCATCGGCCAATAATACCCCGTTGTGATAACCTTCTGGGCCAAGGAGCAACTAGCGGTATGGCCCCCATACACTCCTTGGTGAAGCTCTATAAGTATTCTTTTGCTTTCCTCTTCTCGGACACACCATAATAAAGGTTTAGTGGCGGACCTCCTGTAAAGTATTCTGCCGTGAATGACGTACCTGGATGCTCTTTTTCTGAAGGTGCGAGATTTATCCGCCTCAGCGGGCAGGATGTCAAATTCTATGCAAGCCTAGATTTCGTCAATCCACCATGGAGTCGGCATTGGTGCATTGATATCCATGATTTCTGTTATTTCAATGGTTGGTACAGCAAGATATTCCACAATGATGGACGGATCCGCAATTTCTTCCTCAAGAGATAGTTTTGAAAGATATTCTTCCCTCTCATTATCTTCTCTTCGAACTCTGATAAATTTGCAATAGTGGAAGTCGGATCTCAATCGTCTAACCATATCACCGTATTTTTTGAGGATGCCGCAACGCGTTCCATAGTCCCCTGAGATCTGGTTGATGATGAGCTGAGAATCACAATAGACTTCAACATTCTCCACCCTTAATTCTTTTGCCAGTTTAAGTCCAGCTATAACCGCTTCATACTCCGCTTGATTATTCGTGGCCGGGAACTCGAACCTTAAAGCTTTTTCAATTTCCTCTGTTGTCCCGGGTTCCATTAAAATAACATCGGCCCCGTAACCATTTCGACTTGACGCACCGTCGATATATAGTTTCCAGCACTGATCGGGTTTGCTTGGAACCGCAGCGGGCTCAAGTGGTATAGGCAAACTTGGTTGAGTCAAACCGAAACTTGTCTCAACAATGAAATCTGCAATGCTTGAGCTTTGATAGCTTTTACTTCAGGTTGATAGCGATCGTTGAACTCAGTAATTTCGATAGCCCATCGGATCAAGCGACCTGAAAGGTCGGGCCTATATAGTATTTGGCGCATTGGACTATCCGTTAAGACAATTCTAGTGTGTGAGGTAAAATAGCCCCTGAGTTTGCGGGTAGCGATAACAAGCGAGTAGGCTAACTTCTCAACATTAAAATATTGACTCTCTATCGGACTGAGAGCCTTGCTTACATAATAAACGGGATTTTGGAGGGTTCTAGCCTCCTTGACAAGAACGGCGGCAACAGCCTGATCCGAGGCCGCCAGGTACAAAAACAAAACATCTCCTTCTACAGGGCTAACCAAAAGAGGTGGCTTCCCTAGATATTCCTTCAAAGTTTGAAAAGACTGTAAGCATTCCGCATTCTATGAAATGGTCTTGTCACCCATGAGTATTTTGAAGAAGGGGAGACATTTCTCCGCTGATTTGGAGATAAAACGACCCAACGTGATGATTCTTCCATTGAACCTTTTAACCTCTTTGATGGTTGTGGGTTCCTGCATGTCGAACAAAGCCTGTATTTCCTCTGGATTAGCTTCGATGCCCCGACGACTAACCATGAACCCAAGAAACTTGCCTGCCTGGACACCAAATGTACATTTGGCCGGATTGAGTTTCATTGAGTGCTTACGGACATTGCTGAAAGTCTTTTGATGATCGTTGGCGTGGATCGCCGCCAAAGCAGACTTGACAACCATATCATCTGTATATGCCTCTATGTTTTTACCATACTGCGAACAAAAAAATTTGTTGACCATCCGCTAATAAGTCGAACCCGCATTTTTTCAGCCCGAAGGGCATCATCTCCTAATAGTATAAGCCCCCAGCAGCTCTGAAGGCCATTTTTTCTTTGTCGGACTCAGCCTTCCACACCTGTTGATACCCTGAGTACGAATCTAGGAAACTGAGAACCTCAAACCCAGAGATGGAATCAACTAACCGATCGATTCGAGAAAGTTGATAAGGATCCTTTGGAAAATCCTTGTTGATGTCTGTGAAGTCGACACACATCCTCCACTTTCCATTATGCTTCTTTATCAAAACTACGTTCGCTAACCAAGTGGGATAGGCCAGCTCCTTTATGTCCCCGCTTGAAGAAGCTTTCCAACCTCTACCTTAACCACAACCTCTTTCTCTGTTGTGAACTGTCAGGCCTGCTGCTGTATAGGTTTGAAAGTAGAGTCAACGTTGAGATTATGGAGGGCGACGTCGGCCTCGACTCCTCTCATGTCCGTAACCACCCAGGCAAAAGCATCCAGGTTTTCTTTGAGCAGTTTTATCAAAGTTTCTTTTTTAGAGGGACTCAGACGAGCTCATATTTTGATCTTTTGTTCGGGATACTCGTCGTTGACAATCACCTCGACCAACTCATCCTCAGCTGTGAAATCGGGCTCATCCTTGACTTGCAAAGTTTCACATTCCACTTTGACAGGTAGAGGCTCTCCTACCACCCTGATCATATTGATGTTATCCTTATTGTCAGGTTGTTCTATCCGGTCTTTTTTGTTTCCCGTCCTCATTTCATGTATATAGGTGAGGATGGTTGCGGGTTCGCTGATCGACGTTCCGACCCTATCCCGACATAAACCTTTTCTCGCTGATGCGGGATGGATGTGACCATCTAAAACTGTTTTAATGCTGGCGTTTCGATTATCATGTTGTAATTTAATTGGAGATCGACCACGAGAAATTTTACCTTTTCTGTCCGGAAAGGCGCATAATCTCCCATCTTCACATCTAAGTCGATGGCCTCATTGACCTGTATTCTATGGTTGGTGAAACCCTCAAGGGTGCTATTATGAGGTCTCAAATTGGAGTCGCTGAACCCCAGCTCTTTGAAGCAATTGTAGTATAAGATGTCCCTACATGCTCCCGTGTCAATCATGACCCAGTTGACGCATGCTCGATTGACTACCACCGACACACAAAGACACATGTCCTCCACATTCACGGAAGTCACCAGCTCACTTCGGGTAAAAGCAAGAGGTTGCTCATTCCCACGCATGACAGCTGGTTTCTCCACATGTTTGTTTATAAAGCCGATGCGGCTTTTAATTTGGTTGTTGCTAAGAGGAGTCTTTGTGATCATTCGAATGTGTCTATCGTACTGACGGGCTTCCTGATTTTTTCTATCCAGCCCCCCAACATCCCTCTTGTAAAGATCATGATTTCCGTGAGCGGGTAACTTTTCAATCGCTCTTTTGAATTGCATACATTCGTCGGTGGTATGACCTTTGTCCCTATGATACCCGCAATACTTGGTAGTGTCACGGCGCGCATCTGGAACCATAGGGTAAGGCTCAGGGATCTCGTCACGTACTTGATTGAGTGTAAGTCACTAACGTCAATATTACAAGCAAGAATACTAGGTACATCGTAGTATAATAAATGCGAGTCAAGGTCGATCCCACAGAGACAATGCAACTATAAGCATAAACGGGTTTTCACCTAATTAAGAAGCAACATAGAGGAGGTCATTGACCAACAATAACGTAAAAGAAAACAAACATGGTATTCCTCTCCTCACCGATCTACTAACTTGGATTAGTTAATCGTTATGTTTCCCTCCCCACATAATTTCCTTAAATTAATCGTGAGCTTTAGTTTTAATTATCATTATCAGCTACGGGTGCAATTCCTAACCCTATCTACTCCGACAATTGCAGTACACAATCTATACGCAAGCTACCCTCCTTAATTGGTCCATAATAGCCCATACGCATAAAGAACTAGAACCGCCGATATTGAGAACTCATACCACTAACCCGCCTAGACAGCTGTTGACATTGACCAGCACGTTCCTAAGGTCCATTCAAGACTATGTCCTAATTAACACTTCACTAACAGTCCTTCATGTTAAATTATGAATTACAAATTCTAGATTGACCAGACCTATTACTCGTTTTAATTATTCCTTCCGATCAACGTAGCTGTAGTGAATCCCAGTTTAGGTTTTCTAATTATTGCCTCGGTAAACCGGTATAGACCGCCGGGTTACCGAGGTCATCTTTTTCCTAATTTCTGGATCTACATTGCTCAATACGATTAAAATAAGTAAATTATGGGGTTGTTAAACATGCATATTAACTAAATCGCATAAATACGAACAGATCTACCATATTGAAGACAATAAAGGAATGTTCAAAGATTCATACCTTCAACAATGGAGATCTAGCTCGATCTACTCAAGCTAGAGATGATGGAAGAAGGGAGGAAACCGAAAACAACTCTCCAAAGCTCAAGAAAACTTTATTTCATCAAATTTGTATAATAGAATTGAATATAATTGAGTGCTTCTGAAAACTTATACAATAATCTGTAAATGCAGCCTTATATAGATACAATGACCGACTTAAGACTCTCTAAAACCCTAACCGACCTAGATAATGCGGCAGAATCAGTTTTGTGTCGAACAAGTCGCCGGTTTACCGGGCCTAGCCTTCAGGTTACCGGGCCTACTTTTCTCCTTTTTCTTCAGCAGGCTTCTTCTTGGACTTCAATCACTCAGCCCAATAGACTTCTTTTGGTACAGATCCATTCTCCAATGCTCTAGATCCGGTACATCCTATAAAACATGTAAAACGAGACAAAATAGTACCAAATCTTTAGGAAAATAGCATAGATGCAGAATTACGATCATGGAAACACTCACATAACATTTAACATATATTCCATATAATAACGAGACTATTATCCTCTCTTGAGTTGAATTCAGGGTGAATATAGGTATAATTATTGGTACCATTTAGAGCGTTATCAACTACCCCGCACTTAGCTTTTGATCGTCCCGAGCAAAAAGGCGAAAAGAAAACAACACTTAGATCAATATACAACTTAATTAAAAACAACTGTGCCTCACAAATTCAAGATCAAGATCATGCCACTCATATCCATTAGTAACGTATTAAACACTATTCATATCATGAGCCAATGTGTCTGCGTGCAATAACTTTCACAACCGCTAGTAATACGTACTATCTCACATTACGTCAACCCGTAGTCGAACTAACCAGTCTCGAACATGTTATTTATGAATTAATTGATCTGGGAAGGCGGATCGAGAACCGAGTATATATTACTCTTAGGCTCACGTTTATCGGTCTATGCAAAAGTCATGCGTCTTACGCTCCATCGACTAAGATATTGCCAAAGAGAATATAGATGTATATATTTCAATGCACTTCTCTTTCTTGGCGGGTGAACTATCATTGATTTAACTATCCTCACGGCCTCACTCATGATAAACTACCGAATCCGAAATTCCTTTGCCTTTCTAAGCGTTGGTGGAACATGATTCGTGATGAAGCCAGGGTCAACTCTAGTCAAAGCAATATGCTATCGACTACACACCAAGGGAAGTGAGTTATACGTGCTTAAAAATGGTGGCTCATAACAGAATATGCGCTTAATACGCCACTACTTCAGAAGTGGGCATTTACTCTCACTCGTACAAAGTAAAACAAAGATGAAGTCAATTAACTTGAAAAGATCAAAGATATCATATTTTTTCAAAATTCTGTCGAAAGGAATCAAATTCTAAGTGGTGAATCATGCATCAAAGAGAATCAAGATAATCACGCAATTCATGGAATATAATGCTAAGAAGATAAGTGACGTCCCTTACCCCCCCACTTAATCGAAACATTGTCCCTAATGTGTAAAATGGAAAATAAAAATGAAAAGGAACTTAGCTTCGGTTAAGCGTGGAACCAAAGAAGAATCGGATCGTCGTTCAAATCATCGGGCTCATGTAAGTAGTCCATGAAGAATCTGTGCAAAATAACTCAAGCAAACCAAGAAGAATAGTGGTGACAAGAAACAGTATAATAAAATATCGGCAGTAAAAGAGAAAATAAATAACTCCAAAACTATTTAAGCCGGCAAAATCATTAGATTATAAAATTCTGCTACATCAACTAAGAATGAAAGAAAAATAAAAAATAAAAACATAAAAATGGAAAACAACAATAAAAAAGAAAGAAAAACTAATCATCATCAGAAAAACCCTCCCAGTGAACTCCATGCTCCAAACCGGGAGGTGGTGCAGAACTCGAGGCGGCGGCGGTGGAAGAGGATGCACTATGACGAGGGACAGTCCTAGGTGGTGGGGTAGCATTCGGAACTCCTAGAAAGTCAATAATCTGATCCATTTTGCGATGTAGACTCGCAATCTCTCACGAGTGCTCCTCAAGCAAGGCTCTCTGAGTCCTCGATGCTCCATGCACCAGAGTACGCTCCCCCTCTGCTCTGACCCATCTCCATACTCTCGAAACTGACTAAAAACTGAGCTATGGATCAGGGTCTTCCCAATGATCACTGATGAGCATTTTCACCTTGTCCTCGAGGGCAAACATATCAATCATCAGCCCGTACGGTAATAGCTCACGCTCAGAAGCGGCAGCAAGCTCATGGATACGGCTATGCATCAGAAGACCGATGTTGATTGAAGATATCTGCTCCAAATAAAACATCAATTCCACCCTCTTGGTGGTGACAGAGACCGTGTAATTGGTCGGTAGAAGGCGGGCAGAAACAAATCTATTAACCATCTTCCGGTCCCAAGATAGATCATTCTCTAGGAAGATGGTGGGGGCTCCCATAGGGTTGCGCTTCCATTGCACCCTCAAAAACTCAGCTATCATCTCCATCCTCTCAAGATCTTGATTGCTCGAGGATGTGTACTCATCCAGACCCACCGGTGGATGTCTAACCCCAAAATGAGCGTTGATCTGCTCGATAGAAAAATCAACTTTGATACCGCGAACCATAGCATAAGTGGCTCCAGGGTTATGCAAAACATAAGCATAAAATTCTCTTACCACCGTGGCGTTGAACCGGGCCGGTGCCTCAGCCATGTCCAATATATCTTGTTCTTGTAGGGCTCCCGGCAATATCGAACTGCAATCGTCCAAATCGACCCCTCATTCTCAAGACACTGGTCTTGCATTCCAATGGCCTCAGAATGACTCGTAGATAGCTAAAGAATGGAACTGCGCAACCCCATCAATCAAAGGGTTGTCATCTCCATAGACTGTCTGATAGCCACTAGGACGAACAGCTGAACGTTGACGCTTAGGACCCATCCTGAATGAGTAAAGATATTGATGCTTAAGATTTTTCTGGAAAATAACCCTCGGTAAACTGGAGGTAGGGTACGGTTTACCGCTGAACTTTTGATTTTTCTAGGATTTGTGCTTCAGTAGTGAAGAATCTGCAAAGATTTCATCATTGCGAAGCAAGACAAATCAACATCAGGGTTGGAAAATGGGTGTTTAGGGTTTGGAAATGAAAGGAAATGGTTTGGTATGGTGGTGGTTTGGTGGTGACAGTGGTGGTGATGGTGGCCGAATTTTAGAAAAGAAGAAGAAATGGAAGAAGTAGATGAATTAAGGGGAAAATATTTGATAAGAATGATGATATTGGAGATGAAGGGGTGGTTTAAATAGGAAGAAGGGAGTGAATGTGGATGGTTTTAGTGGGATAGTGGGTAGAGAAGTTATTAGGGTGAGGGATTTGAGGAGGTGATTGATGGGATTGAGGTGGAGTTATGGTGGAGTATGGGAAAGGATGAAGAATTTGAAAAGAGGGGAAAATGGGACAGGTTATGCTGACTGACCGTATTTGGTGCAACGTGTGTCCTCCACATGTCTCTAAAAATTCAGCTTTATAACCTGACGTTCAGAAATTTAAATATCAAGCCTCGGTCAACCAGAGGTAACCTAGGGTTTACCGGCGGTACTTTTTCCCAGATTTGTTTGTCTGTCTTATCTGCACACTTGACTCAACCTCTCCGCTCAATTATGACCTCAAATTGATTAGCCTTCACTCTTTCCATTGCTATTTCCGACTCAAAACCTAACTTACTTCACTAGAATCCGCAACGAGGTAAAAAAAACCTTTCCACAACGGTTTCAAGCCTAAGGGTGCTGTAGGATGAAAAAAAGCTCGTCCCTTCATCTGGCTACTTTTATTCATTCCTAATCTACCTAAGGGTTTGAAGAATTAGTTCTGAGTTTATAGTCGCCAGCTCGACTTTCTTCAGATCTCCGATCATTCAAGGGTTGGAGCTTTAACTCACCAAACTTTCGCTCTAGAGGTTTGTACTTTCATAGAACCTTTTTGAGCCCTCTTCCTAGCATGCCTTTCTCTTAGCTTGTGTGCTAGGTCTGCCTCTGCATCGAGATTTAGGCTTTAGACCCAAGGACTCCATGTTTTCCACTTTTAGCTAAACTCGTTCACTATGCAACACGGAAGGACTAGCTTCCGTGAGCATCTTATCGTGGTCCTTCTCTTCTCTTTCTCTCAGCATTAGTCTCATAAATTCTTGCTCAATGGTTTCTACTACAACCTCTCTATTCTTATGCACCTCGATCTCCATAATATCCACCTTTCATGAAGCATACGTCATCTTACAACTCTCCGGTCTATTTTCTAGGGGTTCTAAGATATTAAAAGATACAGCGTCATTATTCAACCTCAAAGTAATCGCCCCATTATCAAAATCCATAACCGCCATGCTCGTCGCTAAGAATGGTCTTCCTAAAAGAACTGGGGCGCTCGGGGTCCTCTGGTACATCTATGACCGTGAAGTCAATAGGATATGTGAACCCTCCTGCCTTAATTGTACACTTTCTAAGCAAACCAGCAGGCATGTCTCTAGTTCTATCAACGAAAGTCATGGTCCTGGTTTGATTCATTACGACCGGAAGCTTGATCTTTTGACAGAGGGAAAAGGGTAGAATGTTGCAACTCGAGCCAGAGTCACAGAGACCTAATCATACTGATATTCCATTAACGGAAATCGGGAGTCTGAACGTCCCAGGGTCTCCTAACTTTACCACGGTGTCTGATTCTGGGTAACCCTCAGGCTCGGAAAACATCGTGTTAGGATCCTCTTCAGGATCATCAGAATCATAATCCGAAGACGATACATCAATTAACTCACAAGGGAACTCACCTGGACGATACGTACTATACTCCTTCAAGTTATCTTCAGGCTCTTGCTTGATTGCTTCTTTCTCCTTTTCCAACCATTCCTTTATAGCTTCATAATGATCTCTTGCTTCAGATCCAGGGTACATGGAAATTGGTGTGATGTTCAATATTGTCCTAGGCATATTGTTTGACTTGTTTGCTCTTTTTCAATTCCGGTTTGATCGAATTTCTGAAGTGTTCTGATCAACCTGCAAAAAGACAAAATAAAACAAGGAAAAGGTTAGAAACTTCCGCTTCAGCTGGGTGTGATCCCAACTACCGCGGACCTACTAACTAAAATCAACAGGGAATAATACAATAACATGAACTGTACAGAAATCGATTTTTCAGGCCTCGGTAACCTGGGGGTTAGCCACGGTAAACCGGCCCTGAAATTTATTTTTCTGGCAGTTTAACATATGCAGGGTTGATACAGAACGCCTCAAGACTCAAAAGAAATTAAAATAAAAATGATTTCTTAATTAGAATTAAAAAGTTTATATTTAAAATTGGCCATTGTCCCCGGCAACGGCGCCAAAAATCTTGATCGCGTGTAAGTCACTAACGTCGATATTACTAGCAAGAATACTAGGTACATCATAGTATAGTAAATGCGAGTCAAGGTCGATCCCATAGAGACAATGCAACTATAAGCATAAACGGTTTTTAACCTAATTAAGAAGCAACATAGAGGCGACCATTGACCAACAATAACGTAAAAGAAAACAAACATGGTATTCCTCTCCTCTCCTCACCGATCTACTAACTTGTATTAGTTAATCGTTATGTTTACTTCCCCACATAATTTCCTTAAATTAATCGTGAGCTTTAGTTTTAATTATCATTATCAGCTACGGGTGTAATTCCTAACCCTATCTACTCCAACAGTGGCAGTAGACAATCTATACGCAAGCTACCCTCCTTAATTGGTCTGTAATATCCCATACGCATAAAAAACTAGAACTGTTGATATTGAGCGCTAAGTAATACCGCTAACCAGCCTAGACAGCTGTCGACATTGACCAGCACGTAGGGTCCATTCAAGAATATGTCCTAATTACACTTCACTAACAGTCCTTCATATTAATTTACGAATTACGAATTGTAGATTGGCCAGACCTATTACTCATTTTATTTATTCCTGCCGATCAACGTAGCTGTAGTGAATCCCAGTTTAGGTTTTCTAAATATTGCCTCGGTAAACCGGTATAGACCACCGGGTTACCGAGGTCATCTTTTCCTAATTTCTGGATCTACATTTTTCAATTAAAATAAGTAAATTATGGGGTTGTTAAACATGCAGATTAACAAAAACACATAAATACGAACATATCTACCATATTGAAGACAATAAAGGAACGTTCAAAGCTTTATACCTTCAACAATGGAGATCTAGGTCGATCTACTCAAGCTAGAGATGATGGAAGAAGGGAGGAAACCGAAAACAACTCTCCAATACTCATGAAAACTTTATTTCATTAAATTTGTATAATAGAATTGAATATAATTGAGTGCTTCTGAAAACTTATACAATAATCTGTAAATGCGGCCTTATATAGATACAATGACCGACTTAAGACTCTCTAAAACCCTAACCGACCTAGATAATATGGCAGAATAAGTTTCGTGTCGAACAAGTCATCGATTTACCGGGCCTACCCTTCGGGTTACCTGGCCTACTTTTCTCCTTTTTCTTCAGCAGGCTTCTTCTTGGACTTCAATCACTTAGCCCAATGCACTTCTTTTGGTACAGATCCATTCTCCAATGCTCCAGATCCGGTACATCCTATAAAACACGCAAAACGAGACAAAATAGTACCAAATCTTCATGAAAATAGCATAGATGAGAATTACGATCATGGAAACACTCACATAGCATTTAAAATATATTCCATATTGTAATGGTGACTTAAACTATTCTACTAAGTCTGGTTTTGGAAACATGTTTTGGTCAAGAATGTATAATGCATCTGCTTGAAGTCCGTGTTCACTGAGGCAAGTTCAAGAGGTTGATCACCTGCGATGGCAAGTCTCTTCAAAGGAAAGTCTGCCGAGCCTCAAGAAACTTGGGGAACACGTCTACTGCATGTTTATTCGGGTTTTATCTAAGTTACTTCTGGGGTATTTCAGTCATTTACTGGGTTGGCTATTTAGTCGGTTAGGGTTGGATTCCTAAGGCTATAAATACCATCTGAATTAATTATAACTTGATGTAACTTTCTGTTGATAATAAAATATCCTCGTTTGTGCATGGAGTACTCGGCACATTGCCGGAAACAACGTTAAATTTGTGTTCTTCTTGTTACTATGTTTGTTTGCTTGTTTATCTTTTATCTTTTATCTTTACTCATAATCACCATCACTTCTTGATTGATCCGTAATAACAAACTAGTATCAGAGAGTCCAGGTTCATCAAGAAATCTGTTTATCGATTTTAAGCAAGGTAGATTGGCACCAAGGTCATAATTGACGCTAGGATTTGGGATCTACACAAGCTTTTCTAGTGAGAAAGATGTTTGCTTTCAATGTTAAGATTGACAAGTTTACAGGAAGGAACAGTTTTAGTCTGTGGCAGAACAAGATGCATGCTTTTTTGAAGCAACAGGGATTATGGGGTCCCTTGTCTAAATCAACAGAAGGAAGTGCTGCTGGGAGAGCCAGTCTGGAGGAGAAAGCACATTCAACAATTATGATGTGCTTGTCAGATGATATTATCATAGAGGTTGCTAAGGAGGACACTGCTGAGAAGATGTGGGCCAAACTTGAGAGTCTGTATATGACTAAGTCATTAACCAACAAGTTGCTGTTAAAACAGTGTCTGTTTAGTTTAAGTATGCATGAGGGTACTAATCATCTAGACTAGCTGAACACAAATTGCTTGATTTAAGGAATATTGATGTGAAGATTGAAGATGAGAATGCTGCATTTATTCTACTTGTATCATTGCCTGCATCATATGAGAACTTTGTGCAGTCCTTCATTGTTGGGAAGGACTCAGTATCATTGGAGGATGTAAGGTCATCACTCCATGCTCGAGAGTTACGCCATAAGGCAACTGGATTTGGGACAGATAATCAGTCTGCTGGTTTGGTGGCGATAGAGAGTTAGCGAGGGGCGAGGAATTCAAGAAAGAAAAAATTCAAAAAGAATTCCAAGGGCCCTAAAGATAAGGAAATCTATAATTACTGCAAGGAGCAGGGACATTGGAAAAATGAATGTCCAAAGAGGAAGAAGCAGCAGAGTACAGTTGCTTTGGCAGAACATGACACCAACTCTGAAGAAGATCTAGCCTTAGCAGTTTCAGAGCCAGTAGGGCACAGAGATGTGTGGATTCTGGACATTGGGGCATCTTATCATGTGTGTCCAAACAGGGAGTGGTTTTCAACCTATCAGCTGGTTGATGGAGGTCATATTGCTATGGCCAACAGCAAGGTTTGCAAAATAGTTGGGATAGTATCAATCCAACTTAGGACATATGATGGTAAATTCTGCATATTAAATGAGGTTAGGCATGTTCCACAAATGACCAAGAATTTGATATCACTTAGTCTACTGGACAGCAAAGGGTTCAAGTTCAGGGGTGAAGGTGGAGTAGTGTCTATAAGTTTTCAAGTGTGATTTTGAAGGGTATCAGGTAGGGGACATTGTACATACTACAAGGGTCTACTATATTAGGTTCTGCTGCTATTGCATTATCAGAGGTTCACCAGTCACATTTGACTAAGTTGTTGCATATGAGATTAGGTCATATAGGTGAAAGAGGGATGCAAATTCTGTCTAAGTCTGATCTACTTGGGGGACATAAGGTCAAGGAACTGGAATTTTGTGAACACTGTGTGTTTGGGAAGCTACATAGGAGCAAGTTCCCAAAATCAATCCACATCACAAAAGGGACACTTGATTATGTCCATTCTGATTGTTGGGGACTTTCAAGGGTGGAGTCATTGGTTGGTCACAGGTATTTTGTTTCCTTTATAGATGATTA
Source organism: Gentiana macrophylla (assembly GCA_026214975.1). Taxonomy (NCBI): domain Eukaryota; kingdom Viridiplantae; phylum Streptophyta; class Magnoliopsida; order Gentianales; family Gentianaceae; genus Gentiana; species Gentiana macrophylla. The sequence goes on from CM047812.1 coordinate 69,393,375, forward strand.
TTCAAGGATGGTTTGGGTAATTATGATGAAACACAAGAGTGAAGCATTCAAGAACTTCAGGAAGTGGAAGGCTTTGGTTGAAATCAGATAGGGAGGAAGATCAAGAGACTTAGAACTAATAATGGACTAGAATTCTGTTGGTCTGAGTTTGATGAATTTTGCAAGAATGAAGGCATTGCTAGGCACCATACTGTAAGAGATACTCCACAGCAGACTAATGTTGCAGAAAGAATGAATCAAACTCTTCTGGAGAGGGCAAGGTGCATGCTCTCTAATTCTGTTCTAGCAAGTAGATTTTGGGCAGAGGCTGTCAGTACAGCCTGTTACTTAATCAGTAGGGGGCCTCACACTGGGATCAAACTTAAAACACCACTTGAAGTTTGGTCAGGAAAGTTAGCAGACTACTATGGACTTAGGGTTTTTGGAAGCACTGTCTATTATCATACCAGTGAGGGTAAATTGGAGCCTAGGGCCATAAGGGTGTGTTTATTGGATATGGAGATGGAGTTAAGGGGTATAGAATCTGGTCATCAACTGAAAATAGGGTTATTCTCAGTAGGAGTGTAGTCTTTGATGAAAAATCTATGCTTAACTCATCTGTGAGAGCCACATATGAATCTAAAATTGGATCTGAGACTGAGAAGATTGAAAAATAGGTGGAGCTTCAAGCAGAGTTTGCTGGATTAAAGGAATCAGCAAGGGACGATCAACAGTCCGCAGATCCGAGCAGATCCAAGCCAGTCTGCTGAACAAGGGTCAGCAGAGACTCAAACTGCAGATGTTGGTCAGCAGGGTATAGCTCTCAGCAGAGCTAGGAGGACCAATATCAGACCTCCAAGAAGATATGGGTTTGAGGAGGATATGGTTGGATATGCACTACAGGTAGCGGAAGAAGTGGATGGTTTTGAACCTAACACTTACAAGGAAGCTATGACATGTTCTGAGGCATCCCAATGGCTTGTTGTTATGGGAGAAGAAATGGAGTCACTTCAGAAGAATGAGACTTGGGATCTGGTCAAACAACCACAAGACATGAGAGTGGTAACTTGCAAATGGATATTCAAGAAAAAGGAAGGAATGACATCTGTTGAGGTTTTTAGATATAAGGCACGTTTGGTAGCTAGGGGGTTCAGTCAGAAAGAGGGGGTAGACTATGAAGAAATATTTTCTCCAGTGGTCAGACATACTTCCATCAGGGTACTGTTAGCAATAGTGGCACATCAGAATCTTGAACTTGAGCAATTGGATGTGAAGACAGCCTCTCTACATGGAGATGTAGATAATGAGATTTATATGACTCAGCCAGAGTGTTTCCAAGTTCCTGGCAAAGAAGGGTATGTGTTCAAGTTGAAGAAGTCCTTATATGGACTTAAGCAGGCTCCAAGGCAGTGGTATAAGAAGTTTGACAAGTATATGATTCAGTAGGGTTATAGCAGGAGCCCATAGCTGAAATCCTTATAACTTATTACTTTTGTTTTGAACATTTTAAATCATTGTATTAGATGTTGAATTACATTTGGAACTTGTGGATGATTTTTGTTTGGATCAATGTTTGGATATTTTTGTTTGGATCAATGTTAGGAAAGTTGAATTACATTTTGAACAGTTGTATTTAACAATGTTCGGATATTCGTCATTATCATTGTTTTATGACCGTTATTTGCCACAAACAGAGTCAATTAGGATAAGTATAACATATTACTTCATTGTTTCTTATCTTAAAATACTCATCGCCGTCGTCGTCTTCTACTACCCCCGCATCATTTCTCTTGTCATTATTTGTTTCATCACATTGTTTATATAGATTAAATATTAAAAAACTACAAGTAAATGGTAGTTCAATACACACGAACGGAAAAAGTGAAAAAAAATACACAGAACGTCGGCGTCGGTGACGTTCTTATGCTCTGGTAACGCCACCATCACTGACGTTATGATGTCACTAGGCAGCAGTTAGTCACCTAACTTAACGTCACCATGAACATCATATGTAGCAACATAGCAACGTCACTTAACCTAGCGTTCCATGAACGTCCCTAGCACCAACGTTGTTTTGTGTAATTAACGCCAGTATAACCGACGTCCAGGCAATAAATGTATGTAATCTTTTACTCGGTTGACGTTAGACTAGAGGACGCTCATGTTGAAATAGTGTCCTAAACCCAATCGGGTTGGACCGGATCCGACCAGGTCGGATCATTTCTACTATTTCATTATGTTTGTACATATATCAAATGACTTTTATGTTGTTATATATTTGTTCGTTTAACGGTCCAATTATGATATTGTATATATATGATAACGTCCTTAGTGTCAAACTGTGAAAGAGGAATCATAATGGTGATTGTTGATGAGATCTCGACTCACTTTAAAGGGTTTGATACTTAAATGTCTCTAGTCGCATATGCTATTAAACAGGACATTAATAGTACGATTAGACTAGCACGTATTAGATGTCTTCTATCTTATTGAAGATGGGGATAGATCTCGTCTATCAAACTGTTGAGACACTGGGAATATACGTGGACGTGTATTAGAGAATGCGTACGTTAGACTAACCCACTTACTTTATTAAGTGTCACACTATGTGGAGGTTGTATAATTATCCTGAGACCGGAGTCTTTATGACATCACGGTGTGGATTGTCACACTTTGACACTATTAAGGTTTCCCCTAGCCATGGGGCGATCATGCGGTAGTGATTGGGTGTGATACTGAAGCATGCGTAGGATTCATGTTGCTCGTCCGGAAATCGCGTATCCTATGATCAGGAGTAAATATCCAAAAGGGCCTTCTTATAAGGAATGACTTATTGTCCAAAGTCTTTGCAAAATGGAAGTAATATGTTACTTCAAGAGAGTAGGATATCCAGATTATAAGTTACGGTCGTTGATGTTTGACACTCAACGTACGACCGTATGGATATTGTAACAGCGATATGATTCTATTTACATGGTGACTGTTTCACATGAATGGTAGTAGTCGTTGCATTTGACTCTTTCGATTATCGGGGGTCACGGTGTGTTGCTAGACGCTATTCCGTGATCGTTATGTATGAAGGGTATTTTAGTAAATGCACTTTGTGCCTACAACCAACATATTCAGAAGCCTATCGGGTCACACACATAAAGAACATCTAGCCGGATTAAAATGCGGTTATAGTGATAACCAAATAAGGAAAGTCTCGACTATAAAGTGTTATAGTGATAAATTAATATGGTAGTATTTATTTATTATGAATAAATTAAATACAAGATATTAATTATGTTGATCATTAATTAAATATACATTGTTGATGTATAAGTCGAAATATATATTTGTGTATATTGATACACATGTATTTTTCAAATAAATTAACCATAGCATTATATTACTTAAGAATATTCCGGATGCCAATTTATTGGCTAAAGGTGGTGCAATTTTGGTGTGTATATGATACACTTGGATTGTGCAATTTAATTAATAGTATTATCATATATTAATATTAGATATTAATGACTATAGATTTGCGCACATGTCTAAATTGATTTATGTTAATAAGATAACTAAAGTCAATATTAGTTATTGACATTATCTTGGAAATATTTAATATGAGATGTTAAATTAAATGAGATAAATCAATCAAATATATTTTCCTTATTTTACTAGTAAAATATTTTCCTTCTCCTTAATCTACACAGAAGCTTTTCCTATTGGGAATAAGATACATTGGGGCGCACCACTCCCCTGTTTAAAGGAGGCTTGGCTAGCTCTTTTGTACATCATAATTCCAAGAGACTAATAGTTCTTGTGAAAAATAAGAGAGCTTCTTAGATAGATTTTGAGAGAGAGAAAAGGTCGGTCTAGCAACCGAGTTTTTTTGGTAGCAATCCATGATGGGATTCCGGGGGCTGTTCGAGTGGATCATCGGTAGAGGCCAAACACTTGGACGGCTTCATGCAGAAACTACAACCGTAGACAAAGCGTCAATCCAACTAGATCAACCAAGGTATTCTCTTGTCTACTTATTTTATGCTTGTTGATTAAACAAAGTCGATCTTGGGCTAAAAGGAAATAAATTTTAAATTATGTTGTGTTCCCGCATAGATTTCCTAACAGTGGTATCAGAGCGAGTTTCGAGCTTAAGCAATAAGCATTAGTTAATTTGCGTAGTAATTAATCAATAGATGCAAGATCTAGATTCGCGATACGACAAACCAAAAAAAATAAAATAAATATAATTCGATAGGGAGCTCGGCGACGGGCGGCGGCTCCTCATCGTAACGCCCGCCGGCCGCGGCGGCGGCGGCATCATCGCCGGTAGTGGTGGTGCATGGTGGATCCCGAATTTTGTTTTGTTATTTTGTGATATTTTATTATGCATTGATTTCTCTTTATTTAGTTGGTGTCATGTGACTAACTAATTGTTCAAATAGTTTGGGCCATTGGGATGCCATATGACATTAAATAATATTGGCATTTCCAAATTTTGTTTGGAATATGCCTAGGATTTTGGGTAAAGGCTTAGGCATCCCTTTTGATTAAAAATCAAAAGGAAAGAAGCTAAAGAGACCTAATTTTAATTTTGATTTAAATTTGAATAGTTCTAATTAATTAAAATTAAAATAGAAATCGTTTTAAAATTAATCGTTAATTTTATTTCGATTAAAATCATTTAATTAATCAAATGTTAATTAGTTAATTGATTAGATAAAATTATTTAATTGGTTAAACGTTAATTAATTAATTAAAGACGCAAGTTGGTAGTTTTAATATTTATCTTTTTCATAAGATTTTATTGTATGGATTAGATGTGTTAGATATAATATGATTAAATAGACCCCGATTGATCTTGGACTTGACCTATAGGATAGATGTGAATGATTTATTTTTCTGCTGGTTTAAAATTTTATCCTAGGCCGTTATGAAGAACGTGACCTAATTTATTTTCTGCATTATCCAATTCCCGTTAGCTCCCCCCGTGTGCGGCGGGTGTATTTATTTTATTAGATATAATTTTATGTAACAAGAATGGAGCAGAAGACGGAGACCAAAGAAAGACGAATAAAGATCCCACCTGAGATGGCGCATTAAAGATCTTATTGGCGATTCAGCAATACTCTTGGATTGTGACCAGCGGTTTTGTCAGTTTGTATTTGAAAACGCACCTAGGAAAAGTCCATGATCATACCGGTTACTTTACGTATTTATTTATTTTGTGCTTTTATTTATTTTATATGATACGATAGATGCATGACTAGGCACGATCTAGATGAATGTGTAGGATGTATGTCTACAGAGATAGATATATTTGATGAGGCCGTAATTAAAATTAATTAAGTGAATTAATTTACATAAATACTTCCTCAACAAAAATTAAGTCGGAATTGTCTCCCAATATTATAATGACGGTGAAGAGCTCTTGTTCGGATCCAATCCATCAGGCATAGCTGGGGCTTGACCTACCTTGGGTATATCGTTATTATTAAGATATTTACGTAAGTGATCTCGCGAATATTGGGTTATGACTTGACTAAAATTATTCGATCATCAGCCACAGCAGGGGTCGGGTAATTTTTAGAGACAAGGGTTGGCCACCACATTGTAATGTGTATTGTCAAAGAGTTTATTGGTCAACGACCAAGAGCCACATAGTGATGTGATTGGTGAGGTGTCACCTACTCATCAAATTATTTCGGTTCACCAGCCACAGCAGGGAATCGACGTAACAAGGTGGGATCTTTGCCACTAAAGAATATTTGAAGAATTCTTGAAAGTCAATTGGGTAGTTGACTAGTGGGAGCAAAATCATAAAACAAAAGACAATTTTTATTTTACGTGAATAAACAACAACACTCCTTTTATGTAACGCCCGCTCCGGATACCGAGCCCTTATCCGGAAGAAAACGTTCGCGCATATAGCATTAAATAAATCTAACATTATATGCAAGCCTCTACGTCGTCGTATCAAATAAAAGCAAGCGGAAGCTAAAAGACTCGGGTAAAACATAAATGCTACTAAGAATAGAAACTCAACATACTAAAGATAGAAATGTAACATCTATTACATCGGAAGAAACCGAACGAGAACCAAACAACGTCTGAAATCCTCTAAAGAAAGTCTTCAAGAAATTACAAGAAACTCCCCAAAGACAACAAGTCGAATGTATAATAATAAAAAACAAAAATAAGTGCTTCAACTCCGGCATCCTCAAACGTCGTCATCAAAGTCCTCATCAAGCTCATGATCAACTCGTTTCATCTTTTCTCCCCAAAACACATAGAAAAACAATGCATTTGAGGTAAGTACAAAGTACTCAGTAAGAAGTAGAAGATACAAATTAACTAAGGATCTTAACCAAGTTTTAAGTTAAATTATTATCTTTATGAGACCGACTCAATCTAGGGTGCACTTCATGTCCGTCAACATGTCATGACTAACTGTTTCTAACTTAGCTTATCTTTGATACATCTGCATTCTAGGGCACTACGCATGGTGCTGCCCACCACGAGACATCTGGGTGCAACCTATTGATGGATCACACCAATAGCCACGGGCTAGTCCCGATAGTATACGCGTTCGGTGAAGTCCCTCTACTCCTGGTGCCCTCTAATGGCCAGCAAAGTTATCCAATCCACGAGTACCCTCTACTCTTGGTGCCTCTAGAAAGGCCAGCAAGTTTACTCATTTTATCCCAAAGCCTACACATTGCGTTATAAACTTGTGTCTTACCAAGAATGACATAATGTTTAATCTTTTAGCTATACAAGTATGTTTATTATTATGTTGTTAACTAGCCACCTAGTTGTTTTCAAGTAAGCTCCCTCACAACTCCACTCTCTTTCCTAGACCTCTAGACACGTACAAGGCCTAGCAATTACACAGACATTGATGAATACTAATTCATAAAAGCACAAGCCCTTTCATGCCTTTCCGACGGTCCCGGACTCCAACTCCCTTTAAGAGTACGTCCGGTGCCGGAACCAAACGCATCAGAACTCAATCGGGGCTTGTTTATGTTTAATTAATCTTATTCAAACTCATTAACAATACTACAACTCATGTTAAGCATCAAAATAACATTAGCCACAAGATCCATTATCAACCCAATCATTTATTCATATTTTTGAAAAAGTAAATAACACAAACATGACATTACCCAACAACTATACATTACATATTTATTAAATCATCAATTTTTTTTTGTTTAAAGAGGCTGCACAGTCGAACTAGGAGGAAAAATTAAATGTCTCTAATATACCACACACTACGTAAAATAATTAGATACACGGTTATATATACACATATATATTTTACTGTAGCTATATTTGCTCTCTTTTTTCTTCTCTCTGTTTCCACATTTTTTGCTACTTCTTGTTATTCGTTATTATTTATTTCTCTGCTACTTTTTATTTCCTTATTCTTCAAGTATATCTTGTTTATATTTTTGTTCAACAAAACTGTCCTCTTTTCCTAATAACTCTTCAAAACATCTGCTATGAATGAATACATGTGACTGAAAGTAACCTTCCTTCTTTTCTTTTATAACCTTCGACTGCTATTTATAATTCTTTTCTTTTCTTTACGAAAAGTTATTCACCACTACTAACCAAAATAAACCAAATACGTATACACACAAAAGAATCAGATCGATGAACAGGAAGGAGATAAATAATTAAAACCAATAACATAATTATGATACGGTTGAATACCCATTTTTCCGTTTAAAAACACCCCCTTACAAAACGAATCAAAACACGATCTAGCCTCTATAAACCATAATTAGTTTATAGGAAGAGCCTCTTACCTTTAGCAAGCTAATCCAAATCCAAATCACAGAAAACTACAGCAAAACGGTCCCTTCCTTCGTAGAAAACCTTAACAAATCTCAACTTTCTTGTGTTGAAACGACGCCATCTTCACAACAATTCCGCTGCTCTACTCTGATCTAAAAACCGTTAAGATTCGACTTAGAAACTGAATGAAAAGCTCTCAGTTTTTTTTCTAGGTCTCTCACGCCGTCCCTCTTTCACGTAGGAAAAATTCCGGTTTCTTTTTGGTTATGGGAACTAATGGGATCTATTTTTCTTAAATAGATAAAATCCAATAGTTAACCTAATCCATTTTTTCCTTAATTACCCATATTATTAAAAATCATATTTTCCCCAATATATATATATATATTTATCCAAAATATATATACACATAAAATACTTTAATCCGTAAATCATAATATTCCATTTTTCACAAAAAGACACGTCTGCCCTTTCTCGAAAAGTCGGGATATTACATTTTATCTTTATTTTATGTTGTAGCTTTTTATCAAACTTTTATTTCTATGTTTTATTCTCGATTGTTTAAATCAAATCAATGATTGTTACCTTTTGAGAAACGTTCTCAAATAAGGTTAAGTAATTTTTTAATCCTTGTAAAATAAGCAATGACACAAGCAACTACGTTATAGTAGTTAAAGACTACATATTTGATGTTGTGCTTTAAGACTTTAATTATTAAAACGGAAGCTCAGGATATGATCAAATCACTTGAAATTAGTTTCATCGAATTAATCATATATTGGATACGATCCAATATGATCATTCTGTCATACGATAACAATTAATTCAAACATTAGATGTGTTGGATGTGAATGACCACATCGAATTTCGGAAATGTTGTTTTCAAAATTGTAAGATTTAAGTATCGACTTAATTTTTTGACCATTGCTTGAAGGTTAATTAAATAATTCATGTGTTGAATATGATTCAAAAGGTCAAATAAACTATCTATTAAACTTTGGATTTTCTTTATGAAAGAAAATTAAAGACATAGCACTTGTGTTTTTTTCCTTAAGTCTTATGAATACCAAGCTAAGAAATATTTACAAGTGCTTAAAGGATTAAAAGGAAAGTTATGGCATGTGCTTAAAATAAGAGATCTTATCGAAGTCTCTATTCTAGGCAAGTGCGTTGAGATAAATCTGTCTAAGTTCAAGTCAACTCTTAGATATATGAAATCTTACGAGAATGATTAGATTAGAAAGATTAAATTCGGAATATACTAAGATACGAAAAGTGAAGCAAACGTTGCAACATTTTCGGTACTGCGTCTGGTAAACTGATAAAGTAACTAAATAAATGTTATTATGCTCCGGTTATTATGAAGGACATGATCTCAGTTCATTGTTAGGATTTAATGGAAAAATTCAATTCTAAGGAATAAACGTTATTCCGATAACGTTGAATAGTCATTGAATCTAACATACTAGATTGATGTCACTATATAATTGATATAGTTGATGTAATCTCAACTATGTATTTGTATGGCTGTTATCCTTGATATTTGTGGTTGTTCTAGATGTCGACTCTATGGATGAGAATCGTGTAATTAGATATCCTTCTGTTGATGTCTGAACAATGTGATTATGAATCATGTGAGTAGCACGTATCTTATCTAAAGATAACTGAAATCTCCTTTTATGAAAAGGTTATGAAATCTAGAGAACTGCCTAAAGCCTAAACATACTGATGTTTGTTGGCTTGTGACAATTAATGCCACGAATAATATTGTTTATTACTCTCTATGACTATTTTAGAAATAGTCAAGTGCACTCAGTGAAGTGTGAAATTCGGAAAGCCCGAAAAGTTCGAGCTAGTACGAACATGAGATTGATGAACTACTTAGGAATTAATCTTCAATTGGATTGAAGTAACTAATACCTGAAGGGTGTTTCAGAAGTTATCTGAAAAGGAATTAGATTCTCCCTTGAAGGATACCATTTTTAGGATACGCAATTAGATTGTGTTTCTAAAATGGAAATAGAACTTTATACGCTAAAGATGCGACGCAAGCCATGCGAAGTATCTCTTACCTGTTTCGGGATAGTGCCCTTATTCAAAGCATGTACTTAACCAAATTCCAAGGATTAAAGGTTGAATAAATTCCATAACGGATATGGAAGACGATGACATCAAATCCATCTTAACCGATGATTTAGGGTTGTCATGGTTCTAGCAAGTAGGCAATGTCTGAAAGGCTTGAAGCCTAGTGATGTGATTCCGGATGGAATCAAATCCGATGTTTCGCCCAGGAAGTAACTAAGGGGAACAATGATGAGCTAAGGATCCTAGACCTAGTAATCCAACTAAATCGTAGGAAGAGAACGCCCAACAATTGCTCATAGTGCTGGTAAATTCTCGAAGGGTTGAACTTTCTACGACGAAGAAAATTCTCACTCGCAAGTGATGTTCAAGTCTCACGACTTGGTTGAGTAAAACTCAATAAACTAATTTTTCATATAATAATTGTGTAAAGAATGAAAAGCTAGTGTTTGCCTTATATAGGCTTACAACCAAAAGAACTAGAAAGACAAAAGCAATGTGGGAGAAAATCCCACTAGAAAATGCGCCTACCTCCTTTTGGCCAGAAACGAAAAGTTCCTATTGGCTAATAAAGAACAAATAAATAAAGTGCTGAAAATCCAACATAAAATAAAACCAACTCCTAATTAATTAAATAATATTCATAAATAGCACGAATGATGGTATCCTCCGAGCATGAACCGGATCACATCATTCCCTCCCGGTTCGAAAAGATTCGTCCTCGAATCCACCTGGATCGAATAGTAAGCGTGGCCGAACATATATGAGTAGGCCTCATAGTGAAGTACATCCAGAAAAGTATAGAGGTGAACACTTTAGTAACCAAACCTCTCTGTACAAACGAACGGGGCCAACATAATAATCAAAGAACCACGAAATCGAAAGGACGACAATGCACCAAAAATGGATAATGATAAATATGTCTTTGCTTGTATATCTTTTAAGTGCGCAAGTGACCCAAATTGACTTGGCAACATTGTCAACGCCTCCAACAAAATGAGCAAGTACCTGCAAAGAAAATGCTGGGGCAACACAATGCAAAAGTGGCTCAATGGTGAGCATGGTTGCCTCCGCATTCTCAACAGCGATCTCAACCTCTGTACCATCATGAACAGCAAATACAACCTCAGAAGTGACAACACACTCACTATGCTCATCGGGAACATCAACCAACACATCTACCTGTGTAATTACCTCTTCCACATTGGCACAAGTCAACTCCTCAACAGTATGGCAAGTGGCCACAAACCGTGTGTTCTTGGCCTCTCTCAATTTTTTTTTCAACGTCAACTATAGCACACTGTTGTTTATAATCCTCCCAAAGTAGGTCAAATGCTTTCTTTGATTTTAGTTCAGCTTCTTGCTTCCTATGCTCTTCTTTCTTCGACCTCTCTTCCACCATCCTCTCAGCCTCCTCATTTTGACACAGCACTCGACCACCTCTATCACATCTAGCTCATCTACCTCCCCTATCATCACCTCGGTTTTCTCCAGCAGCCAGAGTAACAAGTGCATCACGAATCTGACGCATCTCCTCATGTAATGGTGCAAATGTATTATGCAGCTTGTCAGACACTTCCTGTTTCACTGCTTCTAACTGTCGTTTCAATTCAGCGTTCTGAGTTTCACCCCGCTTCCTTAGTTTTGCATCCAAAATTTCATGTACCTCCTCAACAACTAATCCACGTCTCGTGTCAAGGACATACTTCTTGCCCATACCATAAAATGAATACCAAGTACGGGATGAATTATACCTGACTTTATACTCACTTAACCATGCCTGTCCGACAACTATAGATTCACCTCTCATTGGAAACACGTCACATAACATGTCAGATTTATAACCGTTAAGTTCAACGGGAACCCATGCTTGTTTTGTAACCTGAACCCGACGACTTCCAGTATGAACGTAATAAGGACGAGGATGCCTATATGACAGCAAGTCCAACTCTTTAACCATCGCATTACAAACTAAAGTTGTCTCTTCATCGTGATCAATGCAGAACTCATATTCCTTATCCTGAATAAGACAATGTGAATAAAATATGTTGTAATCCATGACCAAAATAATTTATATCCTCACAACTCTCGTGTTTACACTCCTCTCTTTCAAAGTCGTATAAAGTACCCTTGTCAAATGAACCAGAAGAGCAAGCAAAAGTAAATAGCAATCAAAACCGACTCTCTAAAGGGACACTAGGTTTTCGGACGAGAAAAGGTATAGAAATGAGTGGGATAATGTGTGAAGAGTTGCTAATGTGAGTATGACAGTAAGAAAGGAAAGGACTCGGAAGAAGTAATGAAATTGGGTGATCGCAATATTTCACGGGTGTGAAAAATTTCATAATTATGCAAACCTCTTTTTTTTGTTGAAAATCAATAAGTGTCACACCAAGGGTGTGACAGAGGCTATATTTTTTTTGGATGACTTTAGATAAAATAAAACAAGTCAATGAATCAAATTAGGTCGGAGTGATCTCGTTCATGCTAGGAGGATACCATCATTTGTGCTATTTATGAAAATTATTTAATTAATTAGGAGTTGGTTTTATTTTATATTGGATTTTCAAAGACTTTATTTATTTGTTCTTTATTAGCCAATAGAACATTTCGTTTCTGGCCAATAGGAGGTAGGCGCATTTTCTAGTGGGATTTTCTCCCACATTGATTTTGTCTTTCTAGTTCTTTTGGTTGTAAGCCTATATAAGGCAAACACTCGCTTTTCATTCTTTACACAATTATTATATGAAAAATCAGTTTATTGAGTTTTACTCAACCAAGTCGTGAGACTTGAACATCACTTGCGAGTGAGAATTTTCTTCCTCGTAGAAAGTTCAACCCTTCGAGAATTTACCAGCACTGTGAGCAATTGTTGGGCATTCTCTTCCTACGATTTAGTTGGATTACTAGGTCTAGGATCCTTAGCTCGTCATTGTTCCCCTTAGTTACTTCTTGGGCGAAACATCAGATTTGATTCCATCCGGAATCACATCAGTTGATGTGATCCGGTTCATGCTCGGAGGATACCATCATTCGTGCTATTTATGAATATTATTTAATTAATTAGGAGTTGGTTTTATTTTATATTGGATTTTCAGCACTTTATTTATTATGAACGATGCAAGAACAGGTATAAAGGAAAACAAAAACAAAAGGGATATTTGCTCACCGAAGTCGCTAAGCTCTGCTACCAACTGATGTGATTCCGGATGGAATCAAATCCGATGTTTCGCTCAGGAAGTAACTAAGGGGAACAATGACGAGCTAAGGATCCTAGACCTAGTAATCCAACTAAATCGTAGGAAGAGAACGTCCAACAATTGCTCACAGTGCTGGTAAATTCTCGAAGGGTTGAACTTTCTACGACGAAGAAAATTATCACTCGCAAGTGATGTTCAAGTCTCACGACTTGGTTGAGTAAAACTCAATAAACTGATTTTTCATATAATAATTGTGTAAAGAATGAAAAGCTAGTGTTTGCCTTATATAGGCTTACAACCAAAAGAACTAGAAAGACAAAAGCAATGTGGGAGAAAATCCCACTAGAAAATGCGCCTACCTCCTATTGGCCAGAAACGAAATGTTCATATTGGCTAATAAAGAACAAATAAATAAAGTGCTGAAAATCCAATATAAAATAAAACCAACTCCTAATTAATTAAATAATATTCATAAATAGCACGAATGATGGAATCCTCCGAGCATGAACCGGATCACATCACCTAGTACGACATATGCGACTTTGTGGGATATCTTTGCAAGTACGTTGGATATCATTTACTTACCCGCGGAGCAAAAATGTTTATCTCCAAACATGCTGTCTTCTAGAGGAAGTGTTTCTTCCAAAAGAAACAGTGGGAGTAAATAAGATCTCAAAAGAGTTTGAGAACCACAAGGAGATATTCAACCATTGGAACATGAGCAGACGCCACATAGTGATGAGGTGTAAGACACTGCTCAATGCACACAAGTATTTTATAAGTCTGAGGATAACCACATGCCTGAAAAGGCCACTGGTATGTTCATCTTGAAGAATGAAGATCTCACGGCTTATGTAGGAATGCTTGAAAAGTACGACATTTTTGCAACATATTATTTAATGCCACTAATTTCTGACAATTAAACGGCAATCATTGTTTATGTCACCAATGTGTGGCATTATTTGTGGCAGTTTAATGTAATGTCGTACATAATACGTCATTCTTCCGACACTCCCAAAATATGTCGAAAATTTTCTGGCAAAATCGTGGCATTCTAAACATAATGCCATCAAATGCATGACGTTTCTCAAATTGAAACTTTTTATACGTAGATAAAACGACACTAGCTATGGCGTATTTGTATTCCCCAATAAAATATAAAGCGTTTTCATGACACTATATCAATATCTGCTATAAAATTAAAAATGATGTTATCAGAAGTATGATAGATCGTATCGTGGTATTTCATTAAAAATTCAAACAACACACACATAAATCAATAATATATATAGACAACCAAATGTCCTTCTTATATGCCACACAATTTGAAATGTACAGCGTGAAATGAGTAGTTGAAGCTGGCCATGTGGATCAAATAAAGGGTGCATCTGGGCTAGTGTCTATTGAAAATTCAAAGATGTGAGTGTAAACGATTAGAATCGAATCAATTAATTAGCTATCGAGTCGAAAATACATATAAAATTGTCGTACTCGAACACGGCTCGAGATCGCTCGAGCATAAAACAAAATGCTCGAATTCGGCTTGAAGTTTCAGCAATGCTCGAGTTCGACTCGATTAAGCTTGTGAAAAATTTCATGCAATTAGAATCTTGAGCATCTCGTTATGCCCGAAAAAGTAAAATTTCTAATCCAATAATACTTTTTGGGGATTCTATCGGCACCCCCATATTTACTACTGGCATCCCTATTACTCCTGGTACCACCAAAAATTACTTCAGGCACCCGGTGATTTTTTACAAAGGAACGTCAGTGCCACTGGTGTTCCTTGTGCAGCACCAACGTCAGTGTGCTCCACAAGGAACACCAGTACCACCGACGTTCCCTTTGTAAAAGTGTTGAAACTCAGAAAACGTCAGTCCACGTTTTTCCACCGGCTTTTCTTGTTGCACACCAATGTCAGTGCCATTGACGTTAGTGTTCAACAAGGAACGCCGGTGTCACCGATGTTTTTTTGTCCGAAAAAATATTCAATAAATGGTGTCAAAAGTAAAAATGGGGGTGCCGATAGAATCCCTGTACTTTTTTTAGGGGTAATAATATTGCTCTTTATATTATATTTTCTACTTCTTAGTAATAAATTATATTTATTTAAATAAATATTTAAAAGGCTGATAATTTCGATTCAAGTTTAAGATGCTCGTTAACCATAAGTTTAAGATGCTTGATCAACAAAAAAATAAAAAATAAAAAAAGTTAAATAGATGCTCGATCAAAGTATTAGCACACAAGCGCAAGAAAGGACGCCGTTTTCTCCTCCCCATTCCTTCCTCCCTCTGTTCCTAATACCCGCCTTTCATCCCACCTGATTTCCTTCTCTTCCTCATTCAGGACCTCCGTCCTTTCTCTTCTATACGAAACCGTTGGAAAAACAATCAAGATAACGTGGAGTTCTGCTTTGGATTATTTTTGGAAAATAATGGTTCATCGATTTTTCAAACGTACTGTTTTGGATTTCTTTCCAATCTGTCCGACTTCTGTCCTTTTTGTTGACCTAAAATACGTCATTAATTGTCTTATTTGAGTAATGTGGACTTATTCACACAGTCGATTTGGTCATAGAAAATCATTTCAGATCTAATTTGTGTACGGTAGAGTTTCTTCAACAAAATTATTTTGTCTACTGGACAATACAAGCAGGCAACATCTAAATTTTTTCATTTTTGGCAGACTCGACACGACCCGGGCAGAACTCCGGATTAGTTGGACTAGTGGGTTCCGCATACCGGAGGTTTTAAGCAAAAAAAAAAAAATTTAGTTCCACTTTTTGTTTATAGGTAATGATCCGTTGTTTGATGGTGGTTTTGGCGTTTTTTCGGGCAGTTGTTTCAGTATATTACACTATTATCTAAATTCTCGTCGTTTGTTGTAAAGGTTGTAGCTATGTATGGCCATATGATTATGCTATAGCATTGTATCAAGTGATGGATTTAGTCAGCGAGTGGGTGGGGTGGTCTCTAGACCACTAATGTTCATATTTAACACCTTATAATTCATGTTACTATAATTTTATGATCAAATACAAATTTGATGTTCATTGAATTTCAATTCAATTATAAACAACAAAATGATATTATTTGAAGTTCAATTCTACAATTTATTTATAAGAGAAACTATTTGTTAAGTGTGTGGGAAAAAAAAAGAATATTAATTTACCTATAATCAAACGTGATCTCGAACCGTATTGAAACATGACCGGACCGTCGAGTACATGAACCGACTATTCCTTAACTATTTGGGTCACCAACAAAAATCGTCAATCTAGCAGTACAATCGATTTTTTTGATATAGTTGATATTTATATCATTGATATACATATATGACAATACAATAAATCATTTACCCTTTACCCTCTAATTGTAACCCCCTTAGAGCACTTGTATCAGTGTCTCTGAATAGAGTCTCTACTTTACAGACTCCAACATCATTTACAGAATCTCTACATATAGTCACATGTACCAGAATCTCTACCGTACTATAAAAATAAAGTAACTGTAAACCAAAATAATTATGACATAAAAAAAAAAAAAATACACATATAAATAATTTATTGTCTATTATTATAGTGATAAATATTACCTTGTATGGATATTCAAAATATGTATAGAAGATCTTATTAATTAAATATTTGTAGAAAGCATTTTTGTGACTTGAAATATATATATATATATATATATATATATATATATATATATATATATATATATATATATATATATATAATGTTAGAAATAGCAAAACCTTGAATCAGTAAAAAAATTCAGATTGCGATAGATATAGAGTATGATGTCCAATTTTATCCAGAATCTGTTGAATAGAGATCATGTATACAGATTCTGATGCAGCACATTTTAGTTGGATCTGGAGCTGTATTTACAGATTTACCATTTTTTACAGATTCTAATGCAAGTGCTCTTACAATCCATTCTTACTACAATCCAATGATCAAATACCAATTTGATGTTAATTAAAGTTCTATTCGACTATAAACACCAAATTGATAATATTTTAAGCTCGATGCAATCAATTATTTATTAAATAAACTATTTTTAAATGTGTGAAAAGTAGTTGACCGATGACTAGGAACGTGGTCAGAACTGTATCGAATCATGACCGAACGTCGGTTCATGAACCCCGCTATTCATAAATTGGTGGGTCACCTATAAAACCGTCCGAATCGGTAGTTTAGATTATTTTTTAGTATAGTTGTTGTACAAATATGACATTACAAATAACGTTTTACCCCCTTAAACCCTTTCATCTCCTATATGATAATTAAATGTTCAAATACCAACTTGATGTTAATTGAAGTTCGATTCAATTACAAAGACCAACTTGATATTATTTTGAGTTCGATTCGATTAATTATTTATAAAATGAACTATTTTGATGTGTGTGAGAAAAGTCGGGAATCAGATCTGGCCTAGTGGTACATGCCATTGCGATTCCTAGTGAAAATCAGGGTTCGATTCCAAGCACTGCCCCCAAATATAATGAAACGTCCGATTCTCATGCCTCAATTTAGAAACCAAAAAAACTATGTGGAAAGTAGAATATTAATTAACCCCTAACTGGACTGTTGTCTAACCCGTCGATTAATGAACGAGTTATTAATGAACTGGTGGGTCACCGACCAAAACAGTCAATCAAGCCGTTCGATCGATCAACTTTTTACTAGACCGAGTGGATGTCTATAGCATTAAAATACAAATATGCATTACTGTAAATCCTTTACCCAGTAACTGTCTTAATCCACTTTTTACCCCCTATATTCCGTGCTTACTATAATTCGATGACCATATACCAACTTTATGTTAAATGCTGCCCAATTCGATTACAAACACCGAGTTGATATTACTTTAAGTTCGATTAAATTAATTACATATAAAAGAAACATATTTCAAGAGTGAAAAGGGTAAAGAATAATAGTTGATTGTAAGTTGAACAGTATTGTACTATGATCGAACCATCGGTTTATGAACCATCTATTAATGAACCGGTAGATCACTGACAAAAACCGTCGAACTGGCAATTCATTGAATTATGAACGATGAGCCGAAGATCTGAACCGTGGTCAGATGTACATGAATTATTGTTGTGCTCTATGATATGGTGTGTATGTTTCATATACATACACGCAATGACGGAGCCAGGAATTGAAGTTCGGGTGGGCTGTAGACTATATCTAAACAATCGGGAGAGCTCATATAAGATTTTTTGACAACTTAAGTTGCATTATATAAGTTTTATTGTGTAGTTTTTTTTTTTCCGACGGGTGGGCTTAGCCCCCCTCAGCCCTCCACTTACCTCCGTCCTTGCATACACGCGTGCGCATGCATACGTGTATATATATATATATATATATATATATATAGATAGATAGATAGATAGATATATAGATAGATACACACAAAAGAATTTATAATCATTATTCTTAATTTAAGTGTAATAATTTTATAAAAGACAACAACATTAATGTTATCAAGAATATAAGGATGAAAATATTTAAACATAAGTTAATGTGACACCATTAATTGTGCTCAATAAAGAAACAAAATAATAAACTGTTGTTTCTCGTTAAAATAAAATTCCTCCTATTTCAAAAACAAATATTGTTTCCTCTATTTTTTTTATTTTTTTTTTTTTTTTTTTGAAAATGGAAAAAAAAAATTTGCTGGACCGAATTCACTTTTTTTTTTTTTTTTTGAGAAGACCGAATTCACTTTTTAGCGCTTTCTTTTCCCACCAAAATTTTAGATCATCCATTAACACCCTAAAAAAAAGGACTCCATTAACAATTAAACTGCTTAAAAATATAAAAAAAAACTTGAACTTCTTAATGATAAACCCAATTTGCTGAGACTACCTTCCCCATTATCTACAAAGCGCGGTTCTCCTATTAAACAAAAGAAACCACAAATTTCTTCATTCAGACCTCTTCATAACTAAGATCTTCTAAAGGTGAGTGCCACATCAAGGCTGAATTGCGTAATACAGGTAAAGTTTTTTATTTTTGGCGAAATTAATTGATTGTACATTTGATTCATTTTGTGTTTTTTTAATTTAAAAAATCATATAAACAATATATTGTTCTTGAATGAATTGATGGACTTGCCAAGGTTTATCAAGAATCCATTCTATTATGATGTGCTAAATTTAATGCTACCGGTGCTACAAAAAAAATTAATGTCCGGAGGATCTGAATATGAGCTCTTAACAATCTCATAAAAAACCATTTGTTTCCTGCTTTTGTGTAGTGAATCCCATCCAATTGATTCTTGATTGTGGTTTGGTACAACACTCATGAATGGCATTTGTTTTTAAGAATCTGGTTCAGTCTAAGTTTGCATGTTCACTGTCCAAGTTGTTCTGGGTTTAAATTAAAACAAAATAACCGTTCTGGTTTTGAATATGATTTGACGCTGAGTCCATGTATGTATTCTTTGTATGTATGATCTGTATTTTTTTTGCCATCAGTCATCATTAAGTCGAGTTCTACAATCAGTTTAGTTTAGGTATGCAGTATGCACCCGTGAAATCAGTAAGTCGGTGATCGTGCTTAGGTGTTATATTGAGTACTTGTCTGATCCTAGTGTATACATTATTATAATTCTATCTGATATGCATTGATTGAGTATATGCCTGAGAGATTAAATACATGCTATGTTGCATGAGCTTTAGTTCTTTAATTTATTAGCTTCTTGAGAACTTGTTCAGCATAAGGTTAGCTTAAAGCCCTTAGTCAGCATGCTATCTGTTTGTTAAGAATCAGTAAATGGTGAGGAGCTTGTGTACAGTGTACCTGTAACTTGTTTTGTTGAGAACCAAGAACTCTGTTATTAGAACTATTTTTCTAAACAACCTATTTTGTAAAGTTGACTTGTTGTTTTGAAAATCTGATTTAAGACTCTATTATGTTCTTAGAATATCATATGCTTTTGCTAATCTGTTTTGACAGCATGATTGATTTGTGAAGTTGATGTTTGGTTCTGTGTTTGAGTCATGAAGTTATGGTTTTACTCTCTAACTGCTTCTTGAATATGATATGACATATAAGAAACATGCTTAGCTGGGAGTATATGTTTGCTACCTGCTCCAATTGCATATGTGTTGTCCTTTATAAGCGTGTTTGAGCATTAATATCTTTTTCCTGATCTTTTATCTGAATGCTCCTACGCTATTCTCTTTCTAATATTGATACCCTACACACTTTCATCATCTCCATACAAATATATATCAGCTTTAACTCGCACTTTTATTTTATGAGTCTGTGTTGCTTAAATCCTACAATGCATGCCTTAAATTTGTCAAGGGGTCGTTTGTTAAACAAAATAACACTTATTCTTACAAGAATAAGAGGGGAATAGATTAAGAGATGTTTTATTATGATTTATGAAACATCTTATTTAATCATGTACATCTGAATATTACTACCAACAAATTCTGTTATTATCAACTTATCGTTGAAAACCCGTGCCCTCTTAAACCATTTTATTCAATTTCACTATTATATTCCTTTTGCTATTCTTTCTTCTCCGTTTCCTGTTATGTTATTCAATAAATCAATCGCCGCTTTCTTTTTGCAAAAAGTAATCAACGATATTCAGCCATGAAATTTTCTCCAAAATTAAATTTTCTATGAGAGAGAGAGAGAGAATAGACTTTGGGTTCATTGCGTTAAGCGGCTTTTTTGCCTTGCCTTGTCATTGCAAATTGTTTTCATAGAATCTGCTTTATGTTCTTCAAAGACTCCTTCCGTTTTATAAATTCACACAGCCTTCCTTTGTGTAGGTGATGCCAACCCTGCTTTGTGGTTCTAGGTATTATTTTATTGAATGTTGTTTGCTTATTATTGTATGTTGCAAGGTTGCACTTTGTTTTATCGTATTCATCCCGATATATTTATTCTCTCAAGTCTACATTATTTTTCAACAAAAACTTTAGAACAATTGTGTTTTTGTATAATATATGTATGGTCCGTATATATTGTCTCATGCATTTAATATATGAAAAAGATGGACGACGGAACTATAGTAAACTTAAGCACTTTTACATTTCAAATAGTGATGTTATCGTACAATCTAATAGTCTTCCAACACTAAAAAGTTTAGTCACGTAGACTTCATATCTCAGACTTCAATTTTAAGATTTTAGACTTCAAATTTTCGACAAGAGGTATTTCTTTCTTACATTTTATATCATATTAGTAATGATTGATTTTTCAACATTACAATCATAATTACTAGTTATTAGTGTCAACTTTACAATCATCTTTAGTTGTTAAAAGAGAAGATAACCTTTCTTTGCAGGTAAAGAAAGAATTGAGCGGTGCACCATCCAAGATTGATGTTTTTATAAGATCTAGGGAAGGAAAAAAGAAAAAAGGAACTTCAAAATCACTTGATGAGACTACATCGAAGATGATTGTAAGTTGAAATTTGATAACATTAATTCACAAATGTTTATGTATTATAATGATTTTATGTAATTTCCTATTTTGTTCTTCCTTTAATAGGATATGACTAGTGAATTGAAAGAACAACTACCTGAAGATGATAGAATTGATGTTCATAAAAAGATGAGATTTACCACACACACTTTTGGGTCCTGAATGACCTGGCAGGTTGCGCACATATGGAATAGAAGCTACTACTAATCCAGTGACGAGAGCTTCAAGTCAAATGTCTGTAGAATGGAAAAAGTGCATTGAAGATTCTTTAAAAGACAAAGTTACAAATTTTTTTGTAGAAACAAAATATGAGATAGAAAAAAGTTCTAGACATGATGGAGCAAAGATTACCGGATTTAATGGAAAAATGTAGTAATTTTCCATCCAAAACTACTTTGCTAATGACTAGGTTTGTTTTCTTAACTTATTTACACTCTTTTGCGCATCAAGTTGATCACTTGATTGTTAGGTATTTTTTGTAAGTCGGAATGTTCAAAGGCTCAATGTCTTAGACTTATATTGCGACTTATATTCAAAGGCTTATTTGGACGCACTATACTACCGCTATTGCTGAATTAATCAATATTGATGCTTTTTTACGAGACACTTTTTTTTCCTTTTGCCACCAAACCACCAAGTTTCTCCGGACTATCATTATCGTGATATCTTTTTGTTATTTTTATTTTCCTTTTATGTGTATAGATGCCTTTGAAAATCTGGTACCTCTTCCAACAAAAGATATTCATAACGTATAATATGTGTTGACCCAAATCTCCGAATGAAAAAGACGTTAGTCATATCTTGTTTCTTTAAAGTAGAATAATTTCTCTCCCTTTTTCTTATCAATATAGATTTTTGATGCACTATATTGTGACCTCTAATGTTTGCTAATTATCTTGTATTTTAATTTAAAGGTGTGTGAATCTACAAGTTCACATCCATCACTCCATTAGAAAAAGAAAATATAGCGAATGAAGATGTTTGCAACATGGATGATACCGTCCTCATTCATGATGTATGTGCCTTATCTGTCTATTATTTTTATTTTTTAGATTATAATTTGATAGCAAATGAACATCTGCTATTGCAATATGACTATCTTTAATGCATTCAACATGTGGTATATTTATCGCATTTTTCATTCTCAGAAAAGTGCTGAAACTAGTACATCTTCCCATTCAACTGTAACTCTCACTTGGGTTTTATTCTACTTATTTGTAAAAATTACTTGTTATTTTTATGTTAATATTTTATTAAATTAATACATGAAAAAAATCATATATGGATATTTGTTGTTCTGAACAATTGTTTGTTTTCTTCTCCCCTGATGTAGGATAAAGCAACGAAAAGGAAAAAGAAACAGAACGGCTGCAAATGAAAGGTAAAATATACATGGATATCATATTTATTACTATATTTTCTAATCAATTAAACAACTTTTCGTACCGTTCAATCTACCTTATGCAGGACATATCCATGTTACTGGGATTATTGGAAGTTATTGAGATTGGACGATTGTTCTTTTTCCGAAGGAAAATAGTTGCTTCTTTGAGTATTAAACGCATTAAATAAGAACATTTAAACATCATTGTTGTTTTCTAGATAAGTACAATTTGTTGTTGGATTAAATGTTTGGATAGCATTTTTTCTTTGGTGTTTAGTTATTGCTCCCTTCAACCTTAACCTCGTCCTTTATGTTCAATATTTGAATAAATTCATTTCCTTTTGTCTTTGTTCATATGTGGTTTACGGATTTGATATATATGAATGTCATGTAAGACTACTAGTACCTCATTTGTATATTGATAAATTGTGACATACACATGGTCATTAATTCAGTTACCGTAAATGGAAAAAATGCCGGTATAGTGCAACAAACACGTTTCTCTCCAAATGAAAAGTGTCGGCAAATTTGGCATAAACAACTTGTGACAATCAAAATAAGTGTCGTCAAAATGCCAAGAAGGTATTTCCATCACATTAATCAAGTGCCGGAATATTTGTCGTAGAAGATAACCGGCAT
Source organism: Gentiana macrophylla (assembly GCA_026214975.1). Lineage (NCBI taxonomy): Eukaryota > Viridiplantae > Streptophyta > Magnoliopsida > Gentianales > Gentianaceae > Gentiana > Gentiana macrophylla. Next base: position 69,416,923 of record CM047812.1, read on the forward strand.
TCAAAATAAGTGTCATTAAATTGCCACAAAGTTGTGTATGTCACATTAAGCAAGTGCCGAAAAAATTGTCATAAAAAATAACCGACACACCGGAAAAGTGTCAGCAAATTGCCACATAAAAGACATGCGTCACTTTTACTATATGCCACATAATTGCCGCAAAAGCTTTCCGGCGGAACAACAAAGTGTTGCAAAACATTTCCGACACCAGTATTGACGACACTTAAATAACCGCCGTTTTATGTGTCGGGATTGCTTTTTACGGCGCTTATTTTCTATTTTCCGGCATTTATTTTGTGCCGCAAAAGGCCTATTTTGTTGTAGTGTCTCTTCATCGTGATCAATGCAGAACTCATATTCCTTATCCTGAATAAGACAATGTGAATAAAATATGTTGTAATCCATGACCAAAATAATTTATATCCTCACAACTCTCGTGTTTACACTCCTCTCTTTCAAAGTCGTATAAAGTACCCTTGTCAAATGAACCAGAAGAGCAAGCAAAAGTAAATAGCAATCAAAACCGACTCTCTAAAGGGACACTAGGTTTTCAGACCGAGAAAAGGTATAGAAATGAGTGGGATAATGTGTGAAGAGTTGCTAATGTGAGTATGACAGGTAAGAAAGGAAAGGACTCGGAAGAAGTAATGAAATTGGGTGACTGCAATATTTCACGGGTGTGAAAAATTTCATAATTATGCAAACCTCTTTTTTTTGTTGAAAATCAATAAGTGTCACACCAAGGGTGTGACAGAGGCTGTATTTTTTTTTGGATGACTTTAGATAAAATAAAACAAGTCAATGAATCAAATTAGGTCGGAGTGATCTGGTTCATGCTAGGAGGATACCATCATTTGTGCTATTTATGAAAATTATTTAATTAATTAGGAGTTGGTTTTATTTTATATTGGATTTTCAGCACTTTATTTATTTGTTCTTTATTAGCCAATAGGAACATTTCGTTTCTGGCCAATAGGAGGTAGGCGCATTTTCTAGTGGGATTTTCTCCCACATTGATTTTGTCTTTCTAGTTCTTTTGGTTGTAAGCCTATATAAGGCAAACACTCGCTTTTCATTCTTTACACAATTATTATATGAAAAATCAGTTTATTGAGTTTTACTCAACCAAGTCGTGAGACTTGAACATCACTGCAGTGAGTGAGAATTTTCTTCCTCGTAGAAAGTTCAACCCTTCGAGAATTTACCAAAGATCTTGTGAGCAATTGTTGGGCATTCTCTTCCTACGATTTAGTTGGATTACTAGGTCTAGGATCCTTAGCTCGTCATTGTTCCCCTTAGTTACTTCCTCGGGCGAAAACATCGATTTGATTCCATCCGAATCACATCGATTGATGTGATCCGGTTCATGCTCGGAGGATACCATCATTCGTGCTATTTATGAATATTATTTAATTAATTAGGAGTTGGTTTTATTTTATATTGGATTTTCAGCACTTTATTTATTATGGACGATGCAAGAACAGGTATAAAGGAAAACAAAAACAAAAGGATATTTGTCGACCGAAGTCGCTAAGCTCTGCTATTAATCGATGTGATTCCGGATGGAATCAAATCCGATGTTTCGCTCAGGAAGTAACTAAGGGGAACAATGACGAGCTAAGGATCCTAGACCTAGTAATCCAACTAAATCGTAGGAAGAGAACGTCCAACAATTGCTCACAGTGCTGGTAAATTCTCGAAGGGGTTGAACTTTATCCGACGAAGAAAATTATCACTGCAGTGATGTTCAAGTCTCACGACTTGGTTGAGTAAAACTCAATAAACTGATTTTTCATATAATAATTGTGTAAAGAATGAAAAGCTAGTGTTTGCCTTATATAGGCTTACAACCAAAAGAACTAGAAAGACAAAAGCAATGTGGGAGAAAATCCCACTAGAAAATGCGCCTACCTCCTATTGGCCAGAAACGAAATGTTCATATTGGCTAATAAAGAACAAATAAATAAAGTGCTGAAAATCCAATATAAAATAAAACCAACTCCTAATTAATTAAATAATATTCATAAATAGCACGAATGATGGAATCCTCCGAGCATGAACCGGATCACATCACCTAGTACGACATATGCGACTTTGTGGGATATCTTTGCAAATACGTTGGATATCATTTACTTACCCCATGGAGCAAAAATGTTTATCTCCAAACATGTCAGTTTTCTAGAGGAAGTGTTTCTTCCAAAAGAAACAAAGGGGAGTAAATAAGATCTCAAAAGAGTTTGAGAACCACAAGGAGATATTCAACCATTGGAACATGAGCAGACGCCACATAGTGATGAGGTGTAAGACACTACTCAATGCACACAAGTATTTTATAAGTCTGAGGATAACCACATGCCTGAAAAGGCCACTGGTATGTTCATCTTGAAGAATGAAGATCTCACGGCTTATGTAGGAATGCTTGAAAGGCAAGATTAAGAGATATGGATAGGAGCCATAGTATCTGAAGCAGATTCCATGTATGACAATCGGGTTATGAACCAAGTGAGTCTTACCTAAAGGGGATGTCCCTAAAAGGTGTAGCATGTCTTTGTGAAAGACTGACATGGAAGGTAATACGATTACTAGTTAGTGCTAAGTTTATGGCTGAAGGCTTTGGGGTGTAAACCTTGTGATTACTTTCTTACTGGTCAGCTGTGCTTAAGTCTATCCAGATAGTGCTTGTTGTAGCTACGTATCATGGTTGTATAATAGTGTTGAAAACGTTGGGTCAATGGCTTGATGTTCTTAGACGATAACATGATGTGTAAGCTTATGAGATCCATTTATGGACTCAAACAAGTTCCTCTATATAAGTTCCTTGCATAGATAAATCAAAGGGGTTTGATTCTATCAAGAGGGAAGATATGCCTTATGTGCAGAAGGGTTAGTGGGAGTGTCATAGTTCTCGATCGAGGTATTGGATATCCTTCTCAGAATCAGCACCCCATGTCACAGTCAATTAATGTTTGGTAGTTCAATGACTTTACGAAAGTTCTTGGAATGGCAGTTCTTATTTTGGAAATAAGAATCTATAGTGATAGGTTTAGATACTGCTTGATTATGACAGTTCACCCGTATAGATGAGATGCTAAAAGAGTTTAGCATAGATCATAGTGAGAGATACTGTTAGCCAGTAATCTCGGGATCTATCTATGTTAGGACGTCAGTCCTAAAGGATAGGGTGAAGGATGGTACTTATGGAAAGTTCCCTTTGCTACTGCAGTAGGGTCCATCATAAGTGTTGTGAGTTAAACCAGATGTTCATACTTCATGAAGAGTCATGAATAAGTATGAAAGTGATTCTGGTAGATGTCGAGATTATTCTTAAAAGTGTTAAGGATGGGTTCCTAGTTTATTGAAACTTGGAATTGGATAAACATAGTTATCTGAAAATGTACCTCGAATATTATGAAGATAGTGGGAGCTACTGATGCAGGTTTGCGGTCACTTTGATTAAAGTGACACAATGAGCTAGAAATGTTCGTAGAGCTAGAGATCATTGTAGATTCGACAACTGGCCAAAACACAGTATTTCCTTGAGGCGCAACGGGAGCAGTACATGGATCTAAGAGGTTCATTCCTGAACCTTGTTCGGTTCTTCCACCTTTACTATATAGCTGATATAGTGGTGGATTCATTGCTTGAAGCAAGGACCAGGGTCTCGTCAAAGATTCATGTGTGAGTTGAGACGGTTCCTTTTGACTTGGTCATTTGGAGCATGATATGAAGATAGTCTGAGTCCCCACGGATAGTGATCCTTTCACGCTTAGGGATGGTTACGAGTATTGCATGAGATTCTTGTGTTTCAAATTGGTCTTGTATGTACGAGTGATTGGTTTTAGGCCAAGTGGGAGATAGTTGAAATAGTGTCCTAAACCCAATCGGGTTGGACCGGATCCGGTTGGGTTGGACCGGATCCGACCAGGTCGGATCATTTCTACTATTTTATTATGTTTGTACATATATCAAATGACTTTTCTGTTGTTATATATTTGTTTGTTTAACGGACCAATTATGATATTGTATATATATGATAACGTCCTTAGTGTCAAACTGTGAAAGAGGAATCATAATGGTGATTATGGTTGATGAGATCTCGACTCACTTTAAAGGGTCTCATACTTAAATGTCTCTAGTCGCATGTGCTATTAAACAGGACATTAATAGCACGTATTAGATGTCTTCTATCTTATTGAAGATATGGATAGATCTCGTTTATCAAAGTGTTGAGACACTTGGACTGTACGTGGACGTGTATTAGAGAATGCGTACGTTGAGACACTTGGACTGTACGTGGACGTGTATCAAGAATGAACTCGGCCAGGGGCTGTGCCTTGATTGCCCTTCGAGGATCGTGCTTGATGTCGAATTCGGTGAGCTCAATTGCCCATTTCTCGAGACGCGACCGGCAGGTCCGGCTTATGTAAAACTCGACGCGGACTATCCGATAGTACAATGATCGTATGTGATGAAAAATATGCACGGAGCTTTCTAGCCGCTATAACAAGAGAGTAAGCCAATTTCTCTCATTAAAATATCGACCTTCTACAGGATCGAGCCTTCAAACATAGTAAATGGGCTTTTGAACGGGCTTCTCAGAGTCCCTCTTCCTTTACAAGAATCAGCGGCGACACTATATCTCGAGGCCGCCAAATATAAATAAAGTCGGTCGCCTATGATAGGACTTACTAAAAGAGGCGGGTCGACCAGTGTATTGCTTGAGCTCTTCAAAGGCTTCAGATGCATTCTCCACCCATTCAAACCCCTTGCCGCTTTCAAAATTTTATAAAAGGAAGGCACTGTCTGCCCGATTTGAAATGAACCGCCCCAGAGCGGTTATCCTTCCATTCAACCTCTGAACCTCTTTCACAGTCGTTGGAGGCGCCATGTCCAGAATGGCTCTGATTTTCTCGGGATTTGCTTCGATGCCGCTCTGTGTGACCATGAAGCCTAAGAATTTTCCACTTTGACCCCAAACGTGCATTTGACTCGGGTTTAACTTCACGTTGTTTTCGCACGTTCGCGAAAGTTTCCTCAAATCGCTATGAAGTCGCGATATGTTGGATTTGATGACCATGTCATCTATGTAAGCTTCCATATTGCGGCCGATTTGAGTGTGGAAGACCCGGTTGATCATCCTCTCGAATGTTGAACTCGCATTCTTCAGCCGAAGGGCATCATTTTGTAATAATACATGCCGCCTCCACTCACAGAAAGCGATAAGTTGTCTTTCGTCCCCCGCCATACGGACTGATGGTATCCGAATAGGCGTCGACGGCGAGGATTTCAAAGCCCGCTATCCGATCTACCATTCTCGTCTATGCGCGGGTAGCTCATAGGATCCTTAGGCGGGCTTTGTTCAAGTCGTTGAAATCTCGCGCACATTCGCCACTTGCCGTTGTGCTTCAAAACCATAACGACGTTGGCTAGCCAAGTAGGATATTGTAGTTCTTCAATGATATCCGCCGCAAGTAGTTTTGCGATCTCAATTTTCTGACCTCTTCCTTTGCGGTTGAAAATTGGCGAGCCCGCTGCTGAATTGGCTTGAAGTGGGGATTCACGTTAAGACGGTGGAGTGCGACCTCAGGGTCGACGCCTCGCATGTCAGTGACCTCCCAAGCAAAGGCCTCCAGGTTCTCTTTCAGCACGTTGATCAGTGCGGACATATCGGCCTCGCTGAGGTGCGCCCCGACTTTGATCTTTTGGTCGGGGTATCTCTCATTGATGGTTACCTCGACGAGCTCCCCCTCTGCTTCAATGCTTGGATCATCTCGTATCTGCAATGTGTCGCATACAATTTCCTTTTGTTGTTTCTTAAGCGGCGGAGGGCTGTTCGTGCCTTGTCCCCGCTCGATATGGGCTTCCAGCGCTCTTTTCTTAGCGCTCGCCTCTAACTCGGCCATGGACTCACTTATCCGGGGGTTGAGTCGTCCGGCGGTACTTGGGATCTCAGCTGTATCGATTATCACTAGAGCTTCTTCCAACAGATTTATTGAATTCGTGATGGGGTTAGTCCCTGCTGGTGCGACGGGAGGTGTAGCATGAGCTTGTCCTAGCACACCTTGGACTTCGGGCTCCCGTGCCCTTTTCAACCCTGCCTTTGATTTTGCCAAGTGGTCAAGATAAGTCTGTGGTCGGCTAATCGCCTGGCCTATCTTGCCATTTTCTGTATAAAATTTGACCCTCTGATGCGGAATGGAAGACACCATCTGAAATTTGCGCATCGCAGTATGCCTGTGGATCACGTAGCGCGAGGCGGATCGACCACCGAAATTCTATTTTTCGATCCGGAAGGGCCCGAAGTCTCCGATCACGGACCTCCAGGTCAATCATTCCTTTAACCTTTACCTCATGGTTGGTAAAACCCTCTAGCGAGCCAGTGCGGTTTTCAGATTGGCCTCGGTGAAATTCAAACCTTTGAGGCGATCAAGATAGATGATGTCTCTGGCGGCACCAGATCCACCAGACTCATTAACCCCGCACTTGCCGATCCCGATTTTGATTATGAGGGGCATCTCCATTGCTCCCGTAACAAAGCTAAGCTTGCTCTTTGTGAAAGGCAAGGCCTCTTCATCTCGTCGCAGAGTTCTAGGCCGCTCACGCCCAAATTCATTGATCGAGTTGATCTGTTTCTTTTATCTCGCTGTTGCTAGGCGGGCTTTCGTGGATGACATTAAGCTCGCGCCATACTGGCCTGCGACGAGTCTCTGGTTGGCACCGCCGCCAATTTGAACCGATCTAACTTTCCTCCCGGTCATTTTGTCTAGGATCCTTATCGTGGAGAAACAATCATCCGTGTTATGGCCGTGATAATTATGAAACTCACGAAATTTGCTTGTGTCCGCTTTTATTTAACCCTGTCTTCGCTACGATTGTCGCGGGGCTTCCGGATGTGTTCGAAATTTCGTTCGAGATCGCCGACGGTCGGGCATTCAAATGAATGTAATCTTTTACGTCGAACTTTTGTGGCCTTTTGAAATCACGGTCGTCCGTTCTTTCGCCGGATTGACGGCCTCCTCCTTTCTTTGGGGATCGGCCTCGAGTACTATTGGACGGGGCCGTGGGATCAGATTGAAGGCCCCGGTTTCTGGCGGGGATGACCTCGACGGTAGTAAACTTCCGGGACTGCTCCAACATGTCCCTCAAGTTGGTCGGAGCGTGCATCGTTAAGTGTGTCTTAAGTTCGCCGCCCACCAGTCCTGTTAAGAATGCCATCATGACCGTGGGTTCGGGCTCGTCCCATGTTTGATCGAAAACTTGGACGAATTTCTCGTAATACGACCGGGCGGACTCCCCAGTGTCCTGCTTTATCAAAAACAGATCGGTTGTGGTCTTGCGAGGTCTATGCGCTGTCTTGAATTCTGTCAGGAACTTTGTGCGCATATCCTCCCAGCTGTTAACCAATCTGGCTGGCAATTTGCGAAGCCATGTAGAGGCTCTATCTTTCATGCAACCCACCATAGCCACGCACCAGGCCGCGCTATGGCGAGTAGCGAGCATCATTTTGCTCTCGAACGAGGCTATCCATTCGTATGGGTCTGACTTACCCTGATAATCCGTTATGTTGATGTTGGAGACTCGGCGTCGCGGGAGGCTCGCTATGAGCGAGTCTGAAAGTGCATCCATAGCAGCGCTAGGTTCCTTATCCTCTTCTCGTTTATTCTTTTTCATCTCCAGAACCATCAACCTCAGATCTTCAAATCGCTGGTTGGTCTGGGTTCGAGGTGCGCCCTGAGAGTGGGCGTCGTCCTCGTCACTGCTGAGCCTTTCTGTTTCGGCCCGTGCTCTTCTTCTCAGGATAATGTCCCGGGGATTTTCACTGAGGGGGCCCAGTCTCCATCTGACGTTGCCTCACGTTCCTTTATCTTCATCCCTCGGTGGTGATGGTAAAGCTCTACATTTTCCCAGCGGTCGTGGCGCCGATATTCTAGTTTGGTCAGTATTCACCGTGCCGAGAGGAGGATACGCTTTCCCTCGATGCTCGTGGACGCCGAGCTCGCGTTGTTTCCCCATGTTTGGCCCTTTCCACGGAGGGGTGATGACGTTAGGTCCGGCGTTCATGCCCTCTATGGTTGGGGGAGGATCAATTGCTCGCTCGGGCTGGCCGGCGGAGATTAAGATCTCGTTGGCTGCCTTCATTCTCGCCAGCGTATTCACCATAACTCTTTATTCTTGCCGGATCACCTCGCTAGAAACCCGGCCAGGCGGGGCCTTTTTGTCTGGGCCTCTGTGTTAATCTGTCTTCGGGCGAGCTCTGCCTCTAACTGAGTGTTTTTCTTTCTTAACTCTAAGAACTCGCGGAAATCGACGGCTCCATGGGCGGGGTCGCTCTCATGCGACCTCGCCGAAGCGACTTCGCTTCGCCGGTTTGGGTGTGACAGGGTTAGGCGAAGGATTAGCCATGATGGGAGGTCTGCTACAAGTCTGACAACAAGCTTTCCAAGGTAGCAAGTGGGATTATTGCCTCTGACACAAGCCAACTCTAGTATCCTTTTCAAAAGGTAGTTGATGTGACGTGACGCGACGTGATCTGCTGTCAGATTTTATGTACGCAGCATCCGTTGAACCTTTTACCCTCCTACAAGCAATCGATCCCAACACAGATATGCCACAAGTTGAATTTTATGGCGTTCACACCGTCCCGATCAACATGCAAATCGGAAAAACGCTAACCACAGCCGTTTCTTAGCGGTTCATATAAGATTATCCCAATAGTGGTGAATCTTCAAACGCAAGATTGGGATAGTCTACATAAACACATGAGCTATTTTTCAACGGACTGTGAAGACAAAGATAACCGATTTGATGATGATAAAGTGGGATAACAGACCTGTTATACAAGGGAGACGGAGATCGGTACAAGCTGAGCAACTATGGAGTTCACGAAGGTGTTGAATCCTTTGAAGAAAACGTTTCCCGGTAACGGAGCCAATTGGCGGGTCTGCTGTTTCGCGGTAGTTTGGAAGGAAGACTTGGACGTGGGATATCTGGCCTCTTCGTGGTGCTCCGATCAATGAGGTTATCGCCGTCGGGCGGTGGCGTTTATCGATGTTGGTGATGAACTCACGGTGGTAATATGAAAACAATAAATATGAGAGAGAGAGAGACAACAGTGCTGATAGAAATAAATGCGCAAAGGTTGTTCTCCATATCTTCATTAATGTCATAGTGGGGGTATTTATAGGGAAAGGATAAAGTCAGTAAAGACTACTCGTGCTAGCGCGCGCCGATGCCCGACAGATGGCGCTTGGCCTCGCATTCTATCTAAGCTTATGAACTTTCCATTTACTGGTATTCTCATAGGAATGGGCCCGCAGTGCTGCGGGGCGGCCCCCTTATGCTTATGATGATGGCGGGATGACCAAGAAGTTGGCGACGTCGCGCGCTTATGCTCAGGGAAAGAGTTTGACTTATGTCCTCAGACGAGTTGACCGGGGATAATGGGACCGTGTCAGGTTCCGTATCATCAATGGCCCCCTACTCTGCGGCGGAAATTTGTTGCGGCGTAGAGTAGTATACTGGTCGAGGAGTCTCCGTTGTCGAACACTCTTGGAAGACAAAAATTGAGCGGACTCAGGATTAGGGATACAAACTCGTAGAGCCTCATCAAAACCTTTCTTAAGAAAAACCCAGTGGGAAAAAATCTTAAGCGAGGGAAAAGAGTACTCTCTGTTTGTATCAGAAATCTCAAGACCGCTCCTTCTGAGGCGAGGCGGGGTTGCGACATGAAGTTGATGCTACATATCCCGCGAGCGCTTCGTGAAGTTGAAGCTATACGAAAGGCCTGCCAATCACTACAAGCGGGTTTCCTCCTCCTAGTACACGTTAGTGGTGATCTGGAGTCGTCGTCGCGCTCGGTAGTTCGCAGTCAGTCGCAAGCAACAAGGGTACTGACCTACCAGGCCGCCCCTTTTCAGATATAGGAAGCGATCTTCTCTCATCCGGCGGCCTACCAGGTCGTCCTCCCCTCATATAGGAAGCGATCCTCTCTCATCTTGGATCTCAGCTTGCGGACTCGGTGATTGTAAGGGGCCCAATTCTGGTGAAAGACGCTTTGCCATTCTTCCCGCAGGCAAATACGACCATGGCCCCCTGGCAGTTTCCATTCCGGACTAGACGCACAAACTTTTGAAACAGTTTGCTTTGTGTGGTCTGTGGATCCGATCGCCGATGAATACCTCTCGATCCTCCCGTGAGCTCGCAGGGACTCGATTCACTTATCTCGCCTTCCTCCTCACGCTCTAACTCCGCAATCTCGAGCAAGCAAGAAGGCGGCAAATGTATCAAGATTATGTTCCATTTCCACTCGTGGTATTAAAATTGGGGGTTGTTCTTCCCTGAAGGGGTTATGGAGGAAGTGCAAGCTGGATTCCAGATGCTCGTTGCCTTTGTAATCCTCCATAAATTCGTATTCAACATTATCCGACTGAGACATTCTTGTTTTTCTGGGATTTTGTAAGGAAGAAACGAGTGATTCGAATGGGAGAAGAAGCATCTGTAGAGGAGGCAGTGAAATGGCTGGCTTTTATAGAGGGAGGTGGCGTGTTTGGCATGGATTACCATAATGGTGGACAGACAGATCGACGGCTATCTGAAGAGACAGTCATAATGACCGGCGTAATGATGGTTATCTGAGAGGTTTACCGTCACTATGAGCATTCGAAGGGACGGTTATTTATGGTGGGTAGTCATGGGCTATTTTTCGTCCCGCAATAGTCCCTAGTCAAAGTAGCCCTATTAAACACGGCTAAAACTCGGAAGACCACCAATGATGGCTTTTGAACCGCTCCATCCGTTGGGATACCTGACGCTTTGTGGGCGCAGCTGAGGAGATGTGATGACACCGCGGATCGCGATTTGAGGTGCACAAAGATAGCGCGATCCGATATGCCGCGGCGGAGTCGTTTCCGTCGCCGCGATCGGCTTGAGAGCTTGCGATGTAAATCCTCCGTGCTTGTTGGTCTCGACCGAGGTCGACATGTTGAGGGGCACAGAGATAGAGCGATCCGATATGCCGCGAGGCTATCGTTTCGTCGCCGCGCGATCGCGCTTGAGAGCTTGCGATGTATATCGTCCGTGCTCGTTGGTCCGACCGAGGTCGACATGTTGAGGTGCACAAAGATGTAGCGCGATCCGTATATGCCACGAGGAGTCGCTTCGGCCGCCGCGATCGCGCTTGAGAGCTTGCGATGTAAATCGTCCGTGCTCGTTGGTCCGACCGAGGTCGACATGTTGAGGGGCACAGCGATGAGCGATCCAGATATCTTTGCGAGTGAGTCGTTTCGTCGCCGCGATCGCGCGCGAGAGCTTGCGATGTAAATCGTCCGTGCTCGTTGGTCTCGACCGAGGTCGACATGTTGAGGTGCACAAAGATGTAGCGATCCGTATATGCCGCGAGGAGTCGTTTCCGTCAGCCGCGATCGCGCTTGAGAGCTTGCGATGTATATCGTCCGTGCTTTCGTTGGTCCGACCGAGGTCGACATGTTGAGGTGCACTGCGATAGAGCGATCCGATATGCCGCGAGGAGTCGTTTCCGCCGCCGCGATCGCGCTTGAGAGCTTGCGATGTAAATCGTCCGTGCTCGTTGGTCTGACCGAGGTCGACATGTTGAGGTTTCTGGGATTTAATCATTTTCTGCGATCCCAGGCGAGATGGCGAAGTCATTTGTGTTGGCGAGAGCGAAAACTGTACAAGCGAGCTATTACGGTGGCGTGCCACGTGGAGCAATACAAATGGGCCGCGAACGTTGCGTATCATTAAATGTGGCGCCCTTTCGCCTTCGACAAGGTGACGTTCGCCGTAGGGCGTGACGGCCGTAATGATGGCGTTTCGTTTTTTACGCAAATTTCAAATTTCAAAGCGTCGTGTCGGATTCCGAAACTTTTCGCTTTCCCGCGTAAACCCGAACCGTTGGATGAAGATAATCACAGCCGTTGGTTGGTTGAATGCCTGTCTATTTAAGGGGGTGTTGCCCCTCCTTTTACCACTTTTTCGAAAACCTCCTCCAAAATTCCCAGGCTGATCAAGTCAGAAATCAAGAGCATCTTGTGGTGATTTAGAACCAAGTTTCCAGAATTCTGAGGCTGAGGCCGTGTTTGAACTTCATCGGAGTGAGCCTTTTTCAGCGATCGGAGCGATCATCCTTGTCTTCCCAATTTTCTGCCACCCAGATCATAAAGGTACCATCTTTATCCGATCTAACACTGGGTTTTTCTTTGTTGATCGTCTTTTTGTGGTTGATTCTTGGCCTGTATAGATCATAAGTATGCTTTTTGTCCCGTAGATATTCGGATTTTTGAGGTTTTCTAACCGGTGATAGAATCCGTATGCCTAAGCCCTTCTTTTGTGAATTTGAAGCCTTCAGGGATTAGGGTGCAATTTTCAATTTTTCCGTGTAGTATTTCTTTATGACCCCGTTGCCCCCCCCTTTGTTGTTGGCTTGCGCGAAATGGGGGCGGTGTCGACCGAACGGCGTTGATCCACCTCTCTTCATTTTGCGCATGTCGCATGCGTATGGGACGACAAATGATCAAGAGGAATTTAGTTATGGGGATGGCGGGGCCGAGGAAAGGGCTGGCGGCGAGGTTTCACCTTCCCATTCTGACGAAGAGGACTCGCGTCCTGCGACTGGCGAGGCCCAAAGGCTACTTATAACGAGGGGCACTCAGCTGCTTTCTGAATCCTTGCAGCACTTAGCTCCCAGAGAGCGAATTTCTAAGACCGCCGGTGAAAGGATTCAGACGGCGTCCGCCCCGAAGCCGCAAAGGCGAAGGGGGACAGCCGTGGGGGCACCCAAACCTGCTAGCTCCGCCCCGCAGAGGGGGAAAATCCAGATCAGCTTGGAGACTGCGGAGTCTTTGGAAGAGGGTGGCAAGCTGAAGGCCATGCATCGCGCCGTCGATGTAGAATGGAGATCTTTGTTGACCGCGGCGCCTGACTTTAACACCGCTATCCGCGCCCGATACCGGCTTTCCGACGACTATCATTTTTGTCCGTGCATGGACAGCCGACAGTATGAGTATACTTGTGGGCGCTCTACCAGGGACCAGTTGTATGTTCCTTTCGACAATTTCCTGGCGGGGTTCAGGCCCCCTTTCGATCCTTTTTTGGTGGAGGTGATGTATTTGCTGGAAGCCTTGCCGGCGGACTTTCACCCTAATGCTGTTAGGACCCTGGCGGCGTTTATTGCGACGTGCCGCCTTAATGGAATTGAGCCCTCCTTGGGCCTGTTTAGGGAGTTCCATGATTTCGTCGGCACCCAAACTCCGGGTCAGGTGAGCGTGAGGCGCGTGAGGGGAGGCCTCGCCCTTTTTACCCCGCCGACAACAAAATCTACAACTGGAGCCAAAGAGTGATGCGGGTGCAATCCAGGGTCGGATGGCCATTCCCGCATTTTGGGAGTCGAGCTACACGCGGACTAGACTCCAAGTGGCTTAAAGACAGAGTTGTTCCTCTCGCAAGTCCTGAAGAAGTAGAGGCGATTGTGGCCTTGATAAGCTCTGCGGACAGATCTGCACAGGTCCGCATGATCAGCGTTCGGATGTTGACGAACGTAAAGCTGGGTAGCGCGAGGATGGCAGGGATCCCGGGCTGTTTGGAGTCGGGGATTTTGCCTGTTGTGAACATTCCCCCGCCATCTGTGGAGCTTAGTGATCCTGACTGGGTCGGCGAGTGCCACTTGGGTAGGAACTTTCCGACGCAATGCGAAGAGTGTGGCGGTGATTGGTCGAGCCGCCAGGGTAAAACCATTTCTTCTCTATTTTTGTTTTTGCTAACCCAAAAATACACAAGCTCAGTCTTGTGTCGGTCGGCGCCGGGCACAGATCCTACTCTACTTTTTTTTTTTTTTTTTTTTTTGACTCGTACATTTCTGATTGCTTCCTCTTGTTTTTCTTTTTTCAGTGATGCCGGCATCCGGTCTTCGCAGGAGCGCTAATGTTGCCGCTGCTAATGCCGCGAGGAAGACGCGGGAGGAAGAGTTAGCGAGGGCAGATCCCGTGATCATACCGACTGTTCATGTGGGGATCAATCAGGGAGTGACCGTTGTTCGCGGGCACAAATGTCGTCGGCGGGACTTCCTCTGGTGTTGCGATCGCCAGAGCGATTACAGAAGAAGTCCGCCCCCCGCCAGCTGAAGGCTCTGAGCACCGCCTTGGTAAGCAGCCGGTAGAGTTTGAAGATGTTATTGAAGACGTCCCCCTTTCCCGGAAAAGACCAAGAGTGGATGCGCCATCTGAGGTTGTCGACCTAGAGGGTCCTGACTCTCCCCCTCTCAACCTTGCACCTGTTTATGAATTCGTGCCGCAGGAGCGCGCACGGCAAGAAGCTTCGGCGAGCGCTGACATTCCTTTATACTTTGACGAGGCTTTCTGCGCCGATCAATCATCGCCTGACTGGGGTGTGATGATGGAGTCACTCTGTCGGCCCGTTCCTCCTCTTCCTCTACTTACCAGAAAATGGAGCGCTGAGGCTCGCCTATCCGTGGGGACCGGACTGATAAAAAGGATTGCTCCTGCCAACATCGGCAACAGCTCTATTGATCCCCGCGAGGCTATGAGGGCTGCCGTCGCCGAGTACGGGATGTCGGCGCATAAGGTAAATATGTTTCCTCGCACGAATTTCCTTTTATTTTCCAAGTGCTTCATCGTGTCTTTTCTTAGGTCTCGCGTTGCATGCTCGCCGCTTTAGATCTGTTGAGAAATTGGTGGAGAGCGAACAATGACGAGCGATGATAGTAGCGCGAAGAAGCGCAGGAGAACCAGAGTTGGCGCGGACGATGAAGGACCCAGAGGCCAAAGTTGGTGATGCCAAGGCTCTATATACCGCTAAAGAAAAGACCTGGGGCGGACAAGATAAGCGGAGTTGGGCGCCAAGTTACCCATGAGAAGAATCATCGCAAGAAGGTCGGCCGCCTGGTGCTGTGAGCAAAAGTTGAAAATCTATTTGAGGATGTTGTCGCCGATCTCGCTAAGAAACCGAGGATGCCCGTCGGAAAGCCGAGGACGCCAAGATCTAAGGCCGAGAGGCTATCAAAGGGCCGAGGGCCTTGCCTCGGATGTCCAGGCCAAAATTGAGGCCGCCCTTGCTGAATATAAGGACAGCGCCGAATATTGGAAGGATCTGGGTGACAATTATGACCAAGGTCGCTGCTATCATATGGCGAGGTGTGTCTCAGAGGTCGATGCACCACAGAGGGTCCCCGACTTACATGATATGGCGGCGTGGACTCGGAGAGAATTCCTTCAAATGCCGAGCTCATTCAATATCATCCCGTGGTTCCATACTCCGAGGAGGAGATCGCGGAATACCGCGAGCGATGTAGGGTTGATGGTTTACAGACGGCGGTATTTCCAGCGGCAGCAAAAGAGAACATGCGATCACTTGTGCAGGCGATCTTGGATGGGGCCAATACAGAGGGGATCAGGCAGCTCAAGGTGGTGAGGAGGGGGCGCAGCCGGGAGATTCGCAAGCTGGCCTTGATTTCGAGCGCGCTTTGATTCTCCTTTTGTTGTATGTAAACTTTGTTGTTGGTTTGTAATATTAACTTTTGTTTCCGGCTGATGTGGGGCTCGCCACCCTGTTAACTTTGATCATTTTCCTTCTGTGCACATTGGGGCCGCTGCATGGCCATTTCGTTTTATGCCTTTGTTCTCTGCTTTGGTATTTTGAGTTGTTTTTGTTTTTGCTAACCCAAAAATACACAAGCCTTTTTTTTTTTTTTAAGGAAGAAAAATATATACACAAGGAACAAAAAACTTCCAAAAAACGAGAGGACTACATGTAATATCTCTTGAGGTTGTCAGCGTGCCAAGTATTCTCATATTCACGGCCATTCCTGTCTTTGAGATAATATGTCCCCTTCTTTAGTTCGCAAGAGATCCGAAGGGTCCCTCCCAATTGCCGTCTAATTTTTTTGGGTTTGCGGCCGGCGGCTTCACATTTAATTAATACGAAATCTCCTGCCTTGAAAAATGGTGGCGTACCTTCTTATCGTGATGTCGCTTAGCGCGGCCATCTTGAAGTTAGCCAAACGGGTCGCCGCTTGCGGTCTTTTTCTTCGAGCATGTCGAGCTCAAACTCACGCGATCGCTCGTTGGTGTCCTTGTTGAAATGCGACACTCGATGCTAGGTAGAGACATCTCCACTGGTGTCATCGCCTCCGAACCATAAGTCAGGGAGAATGGGGTTTCTCCTGTGGTGGACTTTTTGGCGGTCCGGAGCGACCATAAGATCGCGGGCAGCTCATCTACCCACCTGCCTTTCTTTCCGCATAGAGTGCGTTTCAGGCCTCTGAGCACTTGTTTGTTTGCGTTCTCTGCCTGACCATTACTTTGAGGATAGTCACCAAGACGTCGCATGAATGACGCCATGCTCTTTACAAAACTCGTCGAATTCCGTTCTGAACTGCGGTCCATGGTCAGATATGATGATGCGAGGTACCCCGAAACGAGTCCACACTTGATCCATTAGAAAATAGATGACCTGGGTGGTGGCGATCTCTCTGAGGGGCTTCGCCTCTGTCCATTTGGTGTAATAATCAGCCGCTACTACTATGTACTCGCATCCTCCGCGCCCTTTAGGCATTGGACCGACGAGGTCGATGCCCCACATTTCGAAAGGCCATGAAGCGGTGACGATGCTCTGCTCTACGGAGGGTAACCTGGGTATATCTGCGTACCTTTGACAGGGGTCGCATTCCCTAACGAATATATCCGCATCCCTCAACAAGGTAGGCCAGTAGTATCCTGCGGTGATCGCCCTTTGTGCGAGGGTTCGACAGGCTGGATGCCCGCCGCACACTCCTTGATGAAGCTCATGGAGGATACGCTCTACTTGCTCCGGCCTGACACAGCGGAGCAGAGGTTTGGAGAAAGAGCGCCTATAAAGTATCCCATTTTGCAAGACATATCTTGCTGCTCGGCGAGCCAAGGTTCTTGCCTCTATCTTGTCTGAAGGCAAAACTCCATGCTCAATATAATCCTTGACCTCATCGATCCAGAGGGCGAGGGAGGGTTGAATATCCATGACCTCGCATCTGTTGATAGAAGGTTCCTCGAGGTATTCCAAAGGGATGTCAGAGCGGCGCCCCGCGTCAGCGTCGGATAACTTGGATAAATAGTCTGCCCTCAAATTCTGAGTGCGTGGTATATAAGAGAGCTCGCAATATCCGAACTGATGACGTAACTTTTGGACCAGGTTGATGTACTGCTGTAGTTTTGAACAATAAATCTTATAACCTCCATTCACCTGATTGACAACCAGTTGTGAGTCGCAAAAGACGTGTATGTTTTCAACTCTTATTGCGAGGGCGAGCTCAAGGCCTGCGATGACTGCCTCATATTCGGCTTGGTTGTTTGATGCCGTGAAATCGAGCGGCGCTTTCTCAATTTCTTCGGACGTTCCCGGCTCGAGCAAGACGATGCCGGCCCATAGAAGCTCCAATCCCACTAGCGCCGTCAACGAACAATCGCCAACGATGGCATTTGGGCCTCGTGGGGCCGCTAGGAGCGGTTTGTCGGGTGAGTTGGTCGAAGGGAAGTGGGTTGTGTTTTCGAGGATCTCGGAAGCTTGCTTCAAGAATGAACTCGGCGGGGCCTGTGCCTTGATTGCCCTTCGAGGCTCGTGACTTGATGTCGAATTCGGTGAGCTCAATTGCCCATTTCGAGACGACCGGCGAGGTCCGGCTTATGTAAAACTGACGCAGCCGGACTATCCGATAGTACAATGATCGTATGTGATGAAAAATATGCACGGAGCTTTCTAGCTGCTATAACAAGAGAGTAAGCCAATTTCTCTGCATTAAAATATCGACCTTCTACAGGACTGAGAGCCTTCGAAACATAGTAAATGGGCTTTTGAACGGGCTTCTCAGGAGTCCCCTCTTCCTTTACAAGAACTGCGGCGACAGCCCTATCTGAGGCCGCCAAATATAAATAAAGCTGGTCGCCTATGATAGGACTTACTAAAAGAGGCGGGCTGACCAGGTATTGCTTGAGCTCTTCAAAGGCTTCAGTGCATTCTCCAGTCCATTCAAACCCCTTGCCGCCTTTCAAAATTTTATAAAAAGGAAGGCACCTGTCTGCCGATTTCGAAATGAACCGCCCCAGAGCGGTTATCCTTCCATTCAACCTCTGAACCTCTTTCACAGTCGTTGGAGGCGCCATGTCCAGAATGGCTCTGATTTTCTCAGGATTTGCTTCGATGCCGCGCTGTGTGACCATGAAGCCTAAGAATTTTCCAGCTTTGACCCCAAACGTGCATTTGACTGGGTTTAACTTCATGTTGTTTTCTCGCACGTTCGCGAAAGTTTCCCTCAAATCTGCTATGAAGTCGCATATGCTGGATTTGATGACCATGTCATCTATGTAAGCTTCCATATTGCGGCCGATTTGAGTGTGGAAGACCCGGTTGATCATCCTCTGGAATGTTGAACCCGCATTCTTCAGGCCGAAGGGCATCATTTTGTAATAATACATGCCGCCTCCAGCTCTGAAAGCAGTAAGTTGTCTTTCGTCCCCGGCCATACGGACCTGATGGTATCCAGAATAGGCGTCGACGAAACTGAGGATTTCAAAGCCCGCTATCCGATCTACCATTCTGTCTATGCGGGGTAGCTCATAGGGATCCTTGGGGCAGGCTTTGTTCAAGTCGGTGAAATCTACGCACATTCGCCACTTGCCGTTGTGCTTCAAAACCATAACGACGTTGGCTAGCCAAGTAGG
This sequence comes from Gentiana macrophylla, assembly GCA_026214975.1. Taxonomy (NCBI): domain Eukaryota; kingdom Viridiplantae; phylum Streptophyta; class Magnoliopsida; order Gentianales; family Gentianaceae; genus Gentiana; species Gentiana macrophylla. The sequence continues at coordinate 69,435,645 of CM047812.1, forward strand.
ATATTGTAGTTCTTCAATGATATCCGCCGCAAGTAGTTTTGCGATCTCAATTTTTACAGCCTCTTCCTTTGCGGTTGAAAATTGGCGAGCCCGCTGCTGAATTGGCTTGAAGTGGGGATTCACGTTAAGACGGTGGAGTGCGACCTCAGGGTCGACGCCTCGCATGTCAGTGACCTCCCAAGCAAAGGCCTCCAGGTTCTCTTTCAGCACGTTGATCAGTGCGGACATATCGGCCTCGCTGAGGTGCGCCCCGACTTTGATCTTTTGGTCGGGGTATCTCTCATTGATGGTTACCTCGACGAGCTCCTCCGCTTCAATGCTTGGATCATCTCGTATCGCAATAATGTGTCGCATACAATTTCCTTTTGTTGTTTCTTAAGCGGCGGAGGGTTGTTCGTGCCTTTGTCCCCGCTTCGATATGGGCTTCCGCGCTCTTTTCTTAGCGCTCGCTTCTAACTCGGCCATGGACTCACTTATCCGGGGTTGAGTCGTCCGGCGGTACTTGGGATCTCACCAGACGATTATCACTAGAGCTTCTTCCAACAGATTTATTGAATTCGTGATGGGTTAGTCCTGGCAGTGCGACGGGAGGTGTAGCATGAGCTTGTCCTAGCACACCTTGGACTTCGGCTCCCGTGCCCTTTTCAACCCCGCTTTGATTTTGCCAAGTGGTCAAGATAAGTCAGTGGTCGGCTAATCGCCTGGCCTATCTTGCCATTTTCTCAGATAAAATTTGACCTCACGATGCGGAATGGAAGACACCATCTCGAAATTTGCGCATCGCAGTATGCCGAGATCATGTGGTAGCGGTGGCGGATCGACCACCGAAAATTCTATTTTTCGATCCGGAAGGGCCCAAAGTCTCCGATCACGGACCTCCAGGTCAATCATTCCTTTAACCTTTACCTCATGGTTGGTAAAACCTCTAGCGAGCCCAGTGCGGTTTGATTGGCCTCGGTGAAATTCAAACCTTTGAGGCAGTCAAGATAGATGATGTCTCTGGCGGCACCTGTATCCACCAGGACTCTGTTAACCCCGCACTTGCCGATCCCGATTTTGATTATGAGGGGCATCTCCATTGCTCCCGTAACAAAGCTAAGCTCGCTCTTTGTGAAAGTCAAGGCCTCTTCATCTGGTCGCAGAGTTCTAGGCCGCTCACGTCCAAATTCGTTGATCGAGTTGATCTGTTCTTTTATCTGCCTGTTGCTAGGCGGGCTTTCGTGGATGACATTAAGCTCGCGCTCATACTGGGCTGCGACGAGTCTCTGGTTGGCACCGCCTGCCAATTTGAACCGATCTAACTTTCCCTCCCGGGTCATTTTGTCTAGGATCCTTATCAGGAAGAAACAATCATCCGTGTTATGGCCGTGATAATTATGAAACTCACAGAATTTGCTTGTGTCCGCTTTACGAACCCTGTCTTCGCTACGATTGTCGCGGGGCTTCCGGATGTGTTTCGAAATTTCGTTCAGGATCGCCGACGGTCGGGCATTCAGCGGAATGTAATCTTTTACGTCGAACTTTTGCGGCCTTTTGAAATCACGGTCGTCCGTTCTTTCGCCGGATTGACGGCCTCCTCCTTTCTTTGGGGATCGGCCTCGAGTACTATTGGATGGGGCCGTGGGATCAGATTGAAGGCCCGGTTTCTGGCGGGATGACCTCGACGGTAGTAAACTTCCGGGCCTGCTCCAACATGTCCCTCAAGTTGGTCGGAGCGTGCATCGTTAAGTGTGTCTTAAGTTCGCCGCCCACCAGTCCTGTTAAGAATGCCATCATGACCGTGGGTTCGGGCTCGTCCCGTGTTTGATTGAAAACTTGGACGAATTTCTCGTAATACGACCGGGCGGACTCCCCAGTGTCCTGCTTTATCAAAAACAGATCGGTTGTGGTCTTGCGAGGTCTATGCGCTGTCTTGAATTCTGTCAGGAACTTTGTGCGCATATCCTCCCAGCTGTTAACCGATCTGGCTGGCAATTTGCGAAGCCATGTAGAGGCTCTATCTTTCATGCAACCCACCATAGCCACGCACCAGGCCGCGCTATGGCGAGTAGCGAGCATCATTTTGCTCTCGAACGAGGCTATCCATTCGTATGGGTCTGACTTACCCTGATAATCCGTTATGTTGATGTTGGAGACTCGGCGTCGCGGAGGCTCGCTATGAGCGAGTGCGAAAGTGCATCCTTAAGCGATGCTAGGTTCCTTATCCTCTTCTCGTTTATTCTTTTTCATCTCCGAACCATCAACCTCGGATCTTCAAATCGTTTGGTTGGTGCTGGTTCGAGTGCGCCCGAGAGTGGGCGCCGTCCTCGCTCATCTTCTCGAGCCTTCTGTTTTTCGGCCCGTGCTCTTCTTCTCAGGATAATGTCCCGGGGATTTTCACTGAGGGGGCCCAGTCTCCGTCTGACGTTGCCTCGCGTTCCTTTATCTTCATCCCTCGGTGGTGATGGTAAAGCTCTACGTTTTCCCAGGCGGTCGTGCGCCGATATTCTAGTTTGGCTGTATTCACCGTGCCGAGAGGAGGATACGCTTTCCCCTCGATGCTCGTGACGCTGAGCTCGCGTTGTTTCCCCCATGTTTGGCCCTTTCCACGGAGGGGTGATGACGTTAGGTCCGGCGTTCATGCCCTCTATGGTTGGGGGAGGATCAATTGCTAGCGCGGGCTGGCCAGCGGAGATTAAGATCTCGTTGGCTGCCTTCATTCTCGCCGCGTATTCACCATAACTCTTTATTCTTGCCGGATCGGCCTCGCTAGAAACCGGCCCGGGCGGGGGCCTCTTTGTCCAGGCCTCTGTGTTAATCTGTCTTCGGCGAGCTCGCCTCTGGCGAGTGTTTTTCTTTCTTAACTCTAAGAACTCGCGGAAATCGACGGCTCCATGGGAGGGGTCGCTCTCATGCGACCTCGCTGGGGCGACCTGCTTTTCTGCCGGGTTGGGTGTGACAGGGTTAGGCGAAGGATTAGCCATGATGGGAGGTCTGCTACAAGTCTGACAACAAGCTTTCCAAGGTAGCAAGTGGGATTATTGCCTCTGACACAAGCCAACTCTAGTATCTTTTTCAAAAGGTAGTTGATGTGACGTGACGCGACGTGATCTGCTGTCAGATTTTATGTACGCAACATCCGATGAACCTTTTACCCTCCTACAAGCAATCGATCCCAACACAGATATGCCACAAGTTGAATTTTATGGCGTTCACACCGTCCCGATCAACATGCAAATCGGAAAAACGCTAACCACAGCCGTTTCTTAGCGGTTCATATAAGATTATCCCAATAGTGGTGAATCTTCAAACGCAAGATTGGGATAGTCTACATAAACACATGAGCTATTTTTCAACGGACTGTGAAGACAAAGATAACCGATTTGATGATGATAAAGTGGGATAACAGGACACATTATACAAGGGGAGACGGAGATCGGTACAAGCTGAGCAACTATGGAGTTCACGAAGGTGTTGAATCCTTTGAAGAAAACGTTTCCCGGTAACGGAGCCAATTGGCGGGGTCTGTTTCCGTCAGGTAGTTTGGAAGGAAGACTTGGACGTGGGATATCTGGCCTCTTCGTGGTGCTCCGATCAATGAGGTTATCGCCGTCGGGCGGTGGCGTTTATCGATGTTGGTGATGAACTCACGGTGGTAATATGAAAACAATAAATATGAGAGAGAGAGAGACAACAGTGCTGATAGAAATAAATGCGCAAAGGTTGTTCTCCATATCTTCATTAATGTCATAGTGGGGGTATTTATAGGGAAAGGATAAAGCTGTAAAAGACTACTCGTGCTAGCGGCGCCGATGCCCGACAGATGGCAGTTGGCCTCGCATTCTATCTAAGCTTATGAACTTTCCATTTACTGGTATTCTCATAGGAATGGGCCCGCAGTGCTGCGGGGCGGCCCCCTTATGCTTATGATGATGGCGGGATGACCAAGAAGTTGGCGACGTCGCGCGCTTATGCTCAGGGAAAGAGTTTGACTTATGTCCTCAAACGAGTTGACCGGGGATAATGGGACCGTGTCAGGTTCCGTATCATCAGGTCACACACATAAAGAACATCTAGCCGGATTAAAATGCGGTTATAGTGATAACCAAATAAGGAAAGTCTCGACTATAAAGTGTTATAGTGATAAATTAATATGGTAGTATTTATTTATTATGAATAAATTAAATACAAGATATTAATTATGTTGATCATTAATTAAATATACATTGTTGATGTATAAGTCAAAATATATATTTGTGTATATTGATACACATGTATTTTTCAAATAAATTAACCATAGCATTATATTACTTAAGAATATTCCGGATGCCAATTTATTGGCTAAAGGTGGTGCAATTTTGGTGTGTATATGATACACTTGGATTGTGCAATTTAATTAATAGTATTATCATATATTAATATTAGATATTAATGACTATAGATTTGCGCACATGTCTAAATTGATTTATGTTAATAAGATAACTAAAGTCAATATTAGATATTGACATTATCTTGGAAATATTTAATATGAGATGTTAAATTAAATGAGATAAATCAATCAAATATATTTTCCTTATTTTACTAGTAAAATATTTTCCTTCTCCTTAATCTACACAGAAGCTTTTCCTATTGGGAATAAGATACATTGGGGCGCACCACTCCCCTGTTTAAAGGAGGCTTGGCTAGCTCTTTTGTACATCATAATTCCAAGAGACTAATAGTTCTTGTGAAAAATAAGAGAGCTTCTTAGATAGATTTTGAGAGAGAGAAAAGGTCGGTCTAGCAACCGAGTTTTTTTGGTAGCAATCCATGATGGGATTCCGGGGGCTGTTCGAGTGGATCATCGGTAGAGGCCAAACACTTGGACGGCTTCATGCAGAAACTACAACCGTAGACAAAGCGTCAATCCAACTAGATCAACCAAGGTATTCTCTTGTCTACTTATTTTATGCTTGTTGATTAAACAAAGTCGATCTTGGGCTAAAAGGAAATAAATTTTAAATTATGTTGTGTTCCCGCATAGATTTCCTAACAGTGGTATCAGAGCGAGTTTCGAGCTTAAGCAATAAGCATTAGTTAATTTGCGTAGTAATTAATCAATAGATGCAAGATCTAGATTCGCGATACGACAAACCAAAAAAAATAAAATAAATATAATTCGATAGGGAGCTCGGCCGACGGCGGCGGCTCCCCACCGTGTAACCGCCGGCGGCGGCGGCGCTTAAGGTACTGCCGGCGGCTGGTGGTGCATGGTGGATCCCGAATTTTGTTTTGTTATTTTGTGATATTTTATTATGCATTGATTTCTCTTTATTTAGTTGGTGTCATGTGACTAACTAATTGTTCAAATAGTTTGGGCCATTGGGATGCCATATGACATTAAATAATATTGGCATTTCCAAATTTTGTTTGGAATATGCCTAGGATTTTTGGGTAAAGGCTTAGGCATCCCTTTTGATTAAAAATCAAAAGGAAAGAAGCTAAAGAGACCTAATTTTAATTTTGAATAGTTCTAATTAATTAAAATTAAAATAGAAATCGTTTTAAAATTAATCGTTAATTTTATTTCGATTAAAATCATTTAATTAATCAAATGTTAATTAGTTAATTGATTAGATAAAATTATTTAATTGGTTAAACGTTAATTAATTAATTAAAGACGCAAGTTGGTAGTTTTAATATTTATCTTTTTCATAAGATTTTATTGTATGGATTAGATGTGTTAGATATAATATGATTAAATAGACCCCGATTGATCTTGGACTTGACCTATAGGATAGATGTGAATGATTTATTTTTCTATTTGGTTTAAAATTTTATCCTGAGGCCGTTATGAAGAACGTGACCTAATTTATTTTCTGCATTATCCAATTCCCGTTAGCTCCCCCCCGTGTGCGGCGGGTGTATTTATTTTATTAGATATAATTTTATGTAACAAGAATGGAGCAGAAGACGGAGACCAAAGAAAGACGAATAAAGATCCCACTGGAGATGGCGCATTAAAGATCTTATTGGCAGTTGCAGCTACCCTTAGATTGTGACCAGCGGTTTTGTCAGTTTGTATTTGAAAACGCACCTAGGAAAAGTCCATGATCATACCGGTTACTTTACGTATTTATTTATTTTGTGCTTTTATTTATTTTATATGATACGATAGATGCATGACTAGGCACGATCTAGATGAATGTGTAGGATGTATGTCTACAGAGATAGATATATTTGATGAGGCCGTAATTAAAATTAATTAAGTGAATTAATTTACATAAATACTTCCTCAACAAAAATTAAGTCGGAATTGTCTCCCAATATTATAATGACGGTGAAGAGCTCTTGTTCGGATCCAATCCATCAGGCATAGCTGGGGGTTGACCTACCTTGGGTATATCGTTATTATTAAGATATTTACGTAAGTGATCTCGCGAATATTGGGTTATGACTTGACTAAAATTATTCGATCATCAGCCACAGCAGGGGTCGGGTAATTTTTAGAGACAAGGGTTGGCCACCACATTGTAATGTGTATTGTCAACGAGTTTATTGGTCAACGACCAAGAGCCACATAGTGATGTGATTGGTGAGGTGTCACCTACTCATCAAATTATTTCGGTTCACCAGCCACAGCAGGGAATCGACGTAACAAGGTGGGATCTTTGCCACTAAAGAATATTTGAAGAATTCTTGAAAGTCAATTGGGTAGTTGACTAGTGGGAGCAAAATCATAAAACAAAAGACAATTTTTTATTTTACGTGAATAAACAACAACACTCCTTTTATGTAACGCCCCGCTCCCGGATACCGAGCCCTTATCCGGAAGAGAAACGTTCGGCGCATATAGCATTAAATAAATCTAACATTATATGCAAGCCTCTACGTCGTCGTATCAAATAAAAGCAAACGGAAGCTAAAAAGACTCGGGTAAAACATAAATGCTACTAAGAATAGAAACTCAACATACTAAAGATAGAAATGTAACATCTATTACATCGGAAGAAACCGAACGAGAACCAAACAACGTACGAAATCCTCTAAAGAAAGTACTGAAGAAATTACAAGAAACTCCCCAAAGACAACAAGTCGAATGTATAATAATAAAAAACAAAAAATAAGTGCTTCAACTCCGGCATCCTCAAACGTCGTCATCAAAGTCCTCATCAAGCTCATGATCAACCTGTTCATCTTTTCTCCCCAAAACACATAGAAAAACAATGCATTTGAGGTAAGTACAAAGTACTCAGTAAGAAGTAGAAGATACAAATTAACTAAGGATCTTAACCAAGTTTTAAGTTAAATTATTATCTTTATGAGACCGACTCAATCTAGGGTGCACTTCATGTCCGTCAACATGTCATGACTAACTGTTTCTAACTTAGCTTATCTTTGATACATCTGCATTCTAGGGCACTACGCATGGTGCTGCCCACCACGAGACATCTGGGTGCAACCTATTGATGGATCACACCAATAGCCACGGGCTAGTCCCGATAGTATACGCGTTCGGTGAAGTCCTCTACTCTCCGGGTGCCTCTAATGGCCAAAGAAAGTTATCCAATCCACGAGTACCCTCTACTCTTGGTGCCTCTAGAAAGGCCAGCAAGTTTACTCATTTTATCCCAAAGCCTACACATTGCGTTATAAACTTGTGTCTTACCAAGAATGACATAATGTTTAATCTTTTAGCTATACAAGTATGTTTATTATTATGTTGTTAACTAGCCACCTAGTTGTTTTCAAGTAAGCTCCCTCACAACTCCACTCTCTTTCCTAGACCTCTAGACACGTACAAGGCCTAGCAATTACACAGACATTGATGAATACTAATTCATAAAAGCACAAGCCCTTTCATGCCTTTCCGACGGTCCCGGACTCCAACTCCCTTTAAGAGTACGTCCGGTGCCGGAACCAAACGCATCAGAACTCAATCGGGGCTTGTTTATGTTTAATTAATCTTATTCAAACTCATTAACAATACTACAACTCATGTTAAGCATCAAAATAACATTAGCCACAAGATCCATTATCAACCAAATCATTTATTCATATTTTTTGAAAAAGTAAATAACACAGCACGACATTACCCAACAACTATACATTACATATTTATTAAATCATCAATTTTTTTTTGTTTAAAGAGGCTGCACAGTCGAACTAGGAGGAAAAATTAAATGTCTCTAATATACCACACACTACGTAAAATAATTAGATACACGGTTATATATACACATATATATTTTACTGTAGCTATATTTGCTCTCTTTTTTTCTTCTCTCTGTTTCCACATTTTTTTGCTACTTCTTGTTATTCGTTATTATTTATTTCTACTGCTACTTTTTTATTTCCTTATTCTTCAAGTATATCTTGTTTATATTTTTTGTTCAACAAAACTGTCCTCTTTTCCTAATAACTATTCGAAAACATCTGCTATGAATGAATACATGTGACTGGAAAGTAACCTTCCTTCTTTTCTTTTTATAACCTTCGACTGCTATTTATAATTCTTTTCTTTTCTTTCTGAAAAGTTATTCACCAGCTACTAACCAAAATAAACCAAATACGTATACACACAAAAGAATCTGTATCGATGAACAGGAAGGAGATAAATAATTAAAACCAATAACATAATTATGATACGGTTGAATACCCATTTTTCCGTTTAAAAACACCCCCTTACAAAACGAATCAAAACACGATCTAGCCTCTATAAACCATAATTAGTTTATAGGAAGAGCCTCTTACCTTTAGCAAGCTAATCCAAATCCAAATCACAGAAAACTACAGCAAAACGGTCCCTTCCTTCGCAGAAAACCTTAACAAATCTCAACTTTCTTGTGTTGAAACGACGCCATCTTCACAACAATTCCGCTGCTCTACTCTGATCTAAAAACCGTTAAGATTCGACTTAGAAACTGAATGAAAAGCTCTCAGTTTTTTTTCTAGGTCTCTCACGCCGTCCCTCTTTCACGTAGGAAAAATTCCGGTTTCTTTTTGGTTATGGGAACTAATGGGATCTATTTTTCTTAAATAGATAAAATCCAATAGTTAACCTAATCCATTTTTTCCTTAATTACCCATATTATTAAAAATCATATTTTCCCCAATATATATATATATTTATCCAAAATATATATACACATAAAATACTTTAATCCGTAAATCATAATATTCCATTTTTCACAAAAGACACGTCCCGCTCTTTCTCGAAAAGTCGGGATATTACATTTTATCTTTATTTTATGTTGTAGCTTTTTATCAAACTTTTATTTCTATGTTTTATTCTCGATTGTTTAAATCAAATCAATGATTGTTACCTTTTGAGAAACGTTCTCAAATAAGGTTAAGTAATTTTTTAATCCTTGTAAAATAAGCAATGACACAAGCAACTACGTTATAGTAGTTAAAGACTACATATTTGATGTTGTGCTCTAAGACTTTAATTATTAAAACGGAAGCTCGTGGATATGATCAAATCACTTGAAATTAGTTTCATCGAATTAATCATATATTGGATACGATCCAATATGGTCATTCACATATACGATAACAATTAATTCAAACATTAGATGTGTTGGATGTGAATGACCACATCGAATTTCGAAATGTTGTTTTCAAAATTGTAAGATTTAAGTATCGACTTAATTTTTGACCATTGCTTGAAGGTTAATTAAATAATTCATGTGTTGAATATGATTCAAAAGGTCAAATAAACTATCTATTAAACTTTGGATTTTCTTTATGAAAGAAAATTAAAGACATAGCACTTGTGTTTTTTTTAAGTCTTATGAATACCAAGCTAAGAAATATTTACAAGTGCTTAAAGGATTAAAAGGAAAGTTATGGCATGTGCTTAAAATAAGAGATCTTATCAAGTCTCTATTCTAGGCAAGTGCGTTGAGATAAATCTGTCTAAGTTCAAGTCAACTCTTAGATATATGAAATCTTACGAGAATGATTAGATTAGAAAGATTAAATTCGAATATACTAAGATACGAAAAGTGAAGCAAGCGTTGCAACATTTTCGATCTTCGTCTGTAAAGCGATAAAGTAACTAAATAAATGTTATTATGCTCGGTTCTTATGAAGGACATGATCTCGATTCATTGTTAGGATTTAATGGAAAAATTCAATTCTAAGGAATAAACGTTATTCCGATAACGTTGAATAGTCATTGAATCTAACATACTAGATTGATGTCACTATATAATTGATATAGTTGATGTAATCTCAACTATGTATTTGTATGGTCATTATCCTTGATATTTGTGGTTGTTCTAGATGTCGACTCTATGGATGAGAATCGTGTAATTAGATATCCTTCATTGATGTCCGAACAATGTGATTATGAATCATGTGAGTAGCACGTATCTTATCTAAAGATAATCAAAAATCTCCTTTTATGAAAAGGTTATGAAATCTAGAGAATCGCCTAAAGCCTAAACATATGATGTTTGTTGGCTTGTGACAATTAATGCCACGAATAATATTGTTTATTACTCTCTATGACTATTTTAGAAATAGTCAAGTGCACTCAGATGAAGTGTGAAATTGAAAGCCGAAAAGTTCGAGCTAGTACGCAACATGAGATTGATGAACTACTTAGGAATTAATCTTCAATTGGATTGAAGTAACTAATACTGAAGGGTGTTTCGAGTTATCCGAAAAGGAATTAGATTCTCCTTGAAGGATACCATTTTTAGGATACGCAATTAGATTGTGTTTCTAAAATGGAAATAGAACTTTATACGCTAAAGATGCGACGCAAGCCATGCGAAGCATCTCTTACCTGCTTCGGGATAGTGCCTTATTCAAAGCATGTACTTAACCAAATTCCAAGGATTAAAGGTTGAATAAATTCCATAACGGATATGGAAGACGATGACATCAAATCCATCTTAACCGATGATTTAGGGTTGTCATGGTTCTAGCAAGTAGGCAATGTCCGAAAGGCTTGAAGCCTAGTGATGTGATTCGGATGGAATCAAATCCGATGTTTACGCCAGAGAAGTAACTAAGGGGAACAATGATGAGCTAAGGATCCTAGACCTAGTAATCCAACTAAATCGTAGGAAGAGAACGCCCAACAATTGCTCATAGTGTCTTTGGTAAATTCTCGAAGGGTTGAACTTTCTACGACGAAGAAAATTCTCACTCGCAAGTGATGTTCAAGTCTCACGACTTGGTTGAGTAAAACTCAATAAACTAATTTTTCATATAATAATTGTGTAAAGAATGAAAAGCTAGTGTTTGCCTTATATAGGCTTACAACCAAAAGAACTAGAAAGACAAAAGCAATGTGGGAGAAAATCCCACTAGAAAATGCGCCTACCTCCTTTTGGCCAGAAACGAAATGTTCCTATTGGCTAATAAAGAACAAATAAATAAAGTGCTGAAAATCCAACATAAAATAAAACCAACTCCGAATTAATTAAATAATATTCATAAATAGCACGAATGATGGTATCCTCCGAGCATGAACCGGATCACATCATTCCTCCCCGTTCGAAAGGATTAGTCCTCGAATCCACCTGGATCGAATAGTAAGCGTGGCGAACATATATGAGTAGGCCTCATAGTGAAGTACATCCAGAAAAGTATAGAGGTGAACACTTTAGTAACCAGCCTCTTGTACAAACGAACGGGGCCAACATAATAATCAGCAACCACGAAATCGAAAGGACGACAATGCACCAAAAATGGATAATGATAAATATGTGCTGCTTGTATATCTTTTAAGTGCGCAAGTGACCCAGCCGACTTGGCAACATTGTCAACGCCTCCAACAAAATGAGCAAGTACCTGCAAAGAAAATGCTGGGGCAACACAATGCAAAAGTGGCTCAATGGTGAGCATGGTTGCCTCCGCATTCTCAACAAATGATCTCAACCTCTGTACCATCATGAGCAAAGAATACAACCTCAGAAGTGACAACACACTCACTATGCTCATCGGGAACATCAACCAACACATCTACCTGTGTAATTACCTCTTCCACATTGGCACAAGTCAACTCCTCAACAGTATGGCAAGTGGCCACAAACCGTGTGTTCTTGGCCTCTCTCAATTTTTTTTTCAACGTCAACTATAGCACACTGTTGTTTATAATCCTCCCAAAGTAGGTCAAATGCTTTCTTTGATTTTAGTTCAGCTTCTTGCTTCCTATGCTCTTCTTTCTTCGACCTCTCTTCCACCATCCTCTCAAATTCCTCATTTTGACACACAAGACTCGACCACCTCTATCACATCTAGCTCATCTACCTCCCTATCATCACCTCGGTTTTCTCAAAGCGACCAGAGTAACAAGTGCATCACGAATCGACGCATCTCCTCATGTAATGGTGCAAATGTATTATGCGACTTGTCGACACTTCTGTTTCACCGCTTAAATCATCGTTTCAATTCGGCGCTTACGAGTTTCACCCCGCTTCCTTAGTTTTGCATCCAAAATTTCATGTACCTCCTCAACAACTAATCCACGTCTCGTGTCAAGGACATACTTCTTGCCCATACCATAAAATGAATACCAAGTACGGGATGAATTATACCTGACTTTATACTCACTTAACCATGCCTGTCCGACAACTATAGATTCACCTCTCATTGGAAACACGTCACATAACATGTCAGATTTATAACCGTTAAGTTCAACGGGAACCCATGCTTGTTTTGTAACCTGAACCCGACGACTTCCAGTATGAACGTAATAAGGACGAGGATGCCTATATGACAGCAAGTCCAACTCTTTAACCATCGCATTACTAACTAAAGTTGTCTCTTCATCGTGATCAATGCAGAACTCATATTCCTTATCCTGAATAAGACAATGTGAATAAAATATGTTGTAATCCATGACCAAAATAATTTATATCCTCACAACTCTCGTGTTTACATTCCTCGCTTTCAAAGTCGTATAAAGTACCCTTGTCAAATGAACCAGAAGAGCAAGCAAAAGTAAATAGCAATCAAAACCGACTCTCTAAAGGGACACTAGGTTTTCAGACCGAGAAAAGGTATAGAAATGAGTGGGATAATGTGTGAAGAGTTGCTAATGTGAGTATGACAGGTAAGAAAGGAAAGGACTCGGAAGAAGTAATGAAATTGGGTGACTGCAATATTTCACGGGTGTGAAAAATTTCATAATTATGCAAACCTCTTTTTTTTGTTGAAAATCAATAAGTGTCACACCAAGGGTGTGACAGAGGCTATTTTTTTTGGATGACTTTAGATAAAATAAAACAAGTCAATGAATCAAATTAGGTAGGAGTGATCTGGTTCATGCTAGGAGGATACCATCATTTGTGCTATTTATGAAAATTATTTAATTAATTAGGAGTTGGTTTTATTTTATATTGGATTTTCAGCACTTTATTTATTTGTTCTTTATTAGCCAATATGAACATTTCGTTTCTGGCCAATAGGAGGTAGGCGCATTTTCTAGTGGGATTTTCTCCCACATTGATTTTGTCTTTCTAGTTCTTTTGGTTGTAAGCCTATATAAGGCAAACACTCGCTTTTCATTCTTTACACAATTATTATATGAAAAATCAGTTTATTGAGTTTTACTCAACCAAGTCGTGAGACTTGAACATCACTTGCGAGTGAGAATTTTCTTCCTCGTAGAAAGTTCAACCCTTCGAGAATTTACCAGCACTGTGAGCAATTGTTGGGCATTCTCTTCCTACGATTTAGTTGGATTACTAGGTCTAGGATCCTTAGCTCGTCATTGTTCCCCTTAGTTACTTCACGGCTAAACATCGATTTGATTCCATCCGAATCACATCGATTGATGTGATCCGGTTCATGCTCGGAGGATACCATCATTCGTGCTATTTATGAATATTATTTAATTAATTAGGAGTTGGTTTTATTTTATATTGGATTTTCAGCACTTTATTTATTATGAACGATGCAAGAACAGGTATAAAGGAAAACAAAACAAAAAGGATATTTGCTCACCGAAGTCGCTAAGCTCTGCTAATTAATCGATGTGATTCGGATGGAATCAAATCCGATGTTTCGCTTCGAGGAAGTAACTAAGGGGAACAATGACGAGCTAAGGATCCTGAGACCTAGTAATCCAACTAAATCGTAGGAAGAGAACGTCCAACAATTGCTCACAATCTTTGGTAAATTCTCGAAGGGTTGAACTTTCTACGACGAAGAAAATTATCACTGCAAGTGATGTTCAAGTCTCACGACTTGGTTGAGTAAAACTCAATAAACGATTTTTCATATAATAATTGTGTAAAGAATGAAAAGCTAGTGTTTGCCTTATATAGGCTTACAACCAAAAGAACTAGAAAGACAAAAGCAATGTGGGAGAAAATCCCACTAGAAAATGCGCCTACCTCCTATTGGCGAAAACGAAATGTTCATATTGGCTAATAAAGAACAAATAAATAAAGTCTTTGAAAATCCAATATAAAATAAAACCAACTCCTAATTAATTAAATAATATTCATAAATAGCACGAATGATGGAATCCTCCGAGCATGAACCGGATCACATCACCTAGTACGACATATGCGACTTTGTGGGATATCTTTGCAAGTACGTTGGATATCATTTACTTACCCGCGGAGCAAAAATGTTTATCTCCAAACATGCTGTCTTCTAGAGGAAGTGTTTCTTCCAAAAGAAGCAATTGGGAGTAAATAAGATCTCAAAAGAGTTTGAGAACCACAAGGAGATATTCAACCATTGGAACATGAAGCGAGACGCCACATAGTGATGAGGTGTAAGACACTTGCTCAATGCACACAAGTATTTTATAAGTCTGAGGATAACCACATGCCCGAAAAGGCCACTGGTATGTTCATCTTGAAGAATGAAGATCTCACGGCTTATGTAGAATGCTTGAAAGGCAAGATTAAGAGATATGGATAGGAGCCATAGTATCTCGCGATTCCATGTATGACAATCGGGTTATGAACCAAGTGTGTCTTACCTAAAGGGGATGTCCCTAAAAGGTGTAGCATGTCTTTGTGAAAGACTGACATGGAAGGTAATACGATTACTAGTTAGTGCTAAGTTTATGGCTGAAGGCTTTGGGGTGTAAACCTTGTGATTACTTTCTTACTGGTCAGCTGTGCTTAAGTCTATCCAGATAGTGCTTGTTGTAGCTACGTATCATGGTTGTATAATAGTGTTGAAAACGTTGGGTCAATGGCTTGATGTTCTTAGACGATAACATGATGTGTAAGCTTATGAGATCCATTTATGGACTCAAACAAGTTCCTCTATATAAGTTCCTTGCATAGATAAATCAAAGGGGTTTGATTCTATCAAGAGGGAAGATATGCCTTATGTGCAGAAGGGTTAGTGGGAGTGTCATAGTTCTCGATCGAGGTATTGGATATCCTTCTCAGAATCAGCACCCCATGTCACAGTCAATTAATGTTTGGTAGTTCAATGACTTTACGAAAGTTCTTGGAATGGCAGTTCTTATTTTGGAAATAAGAATCTATAGTGATAGGTTTAGATCTTCGCTTGATTATGATGATTCACCCGTATAGATGAGATGCTAAAAGAGTTTAGCATAGATCATAGTGAGAGATACTGTTAGCCAGTAATCTCGGGATCTATCTATGTTAGGACGTCAGTCCTAAAGGATAGGGTGAAGGATGGTACTTATGGAAAGTTCCCTTTGCTACTGCAGTAGGGTCCATCATAAGTGTTGTGAGTTAAACCAGATGTTCATACTTCATGAAGAGTCATGAATAAGTATGAAAGTGATTCTGGTAGATGTCGAGATTATTCTTAAAAGTGTTAAGGATGGGTTCCTAGTTTATTGAAACTTGGAATTGGATAAACATAGTTATACAGAAATGTACCCTGAATATTATGAAGATAGTGGGAGCTACAGTCTGGGTTTGCGGTCACTTTGATTAAAGTGACACAATGAGCTAGAAATGTTCAGAGCTAGAGATCATTGTAGATTCGACAACTGGCCAAAACACAGTATTTCCTTGAGGCGCAACGGGAGCAGTACATGGATCTAAGAGGTTCATTCCTGAACCTTGTTCGGTTCTTCCACCTTTACTATATAGCTGATATAGTGGTGGATTCATTGCTTGAAGCAAGGACCAGGGTCTCGTCAAAGATTCATGTGTGAGTTGAGACGGTTCCTTTTGACTTGGTCATTTGGAGCATGATATGAAGATAGTCTGAGTCCCCACGGATAGTGATCCTTTCACGCTTAGGGATGGTTGCGAGTATTGCATGAGATTCTTGTGTTTCAAATTGGTCTTGTATGTACGAGTGATTGGTTTTAGGCCAAGTGGGAGATAGTTGAAATAGTGTCCTAAACCCAATCGGGTTGGACCGGATCCGGTTGGGTTGGACCGGATCCGGTTGGGTTGGACCGGATCCGACCAGGTCGGATCATTTCTACTATTTTATTATGTTTGTACATATATCAAATGACTTTTCTGTTGTTATATATTTGTTTGTTTAACGGACCAATTATGATATTGTATATATATGATAACGTCCTTAGTGTCAAACTGTGAAAGAGGAATCATAATGGTGATTATGGTTGATGAGATCTCGACTCACTTTAAAGGGTCTCATACTTAAATGTCTCTAGTCGCATGTGCTATTAAACAGGACATTAATAGCACGATTAGACTAGCACGTATTAGATGTCTTCTATCTTATTGAAGATAGGGATAGATCTCGTTTATCAAAGTGTTGAGACACTTGGACTGTACGTGGACGTGTATTAGAGAATGCGTACGTTAGACTGACCCACTTACTTTATTAAGTGTCACACTTTGTGGCGGTTGTGTAATTATCCTGAGACCGGAGTCTTCATGACATCACGGTGTGGATTGTCATACATTGACACAATTGAGGTTTCCCCTAGCCGTGGGGCGATCATGCAGTAGTGATTGGGTGTGATACTGAAGCATGCGTAGGATTCATGTTGCTCGTCCGGAAATCGTGTATCCTATGATTAGGAGTAAATATCCGAAAGGGTCTTCTTATAAGGAATGTCTTATTCTCCAAAGTTTTTGCAAAGCGGAAGTAATATGATATTTCGAGAGAGTTGGATATCCAGATTATAATATACGGTCGTTGATGTTTGACACTCGATGTACGACCGTATGGATTGTAACAGCGATAGGATTCTATTTACACGGTAACCGTTTCACATGAAAAGTAGTAGTCATTGCATTTGACTCTTCCGATGATTGGGGGTCACGGTGTGTTGCTGGACGCTATTCCGTGATCGTTAGGTATGAAGGGTATTTAGTAAATGCACTTTGTGCCTACAGCCAACATATTCGGAAGCCTATCGGGTCATACACATAAAGAACATTTAGCCGGATTAAAATGCAGTTATAGTGATAACCAAATAAGAAAAGTTTTATCTCGACTATAAATTAAATACAAGATATTAATTACGTTGATTAATTAAATATACATAGTTGATGTATAAGTCGAAATATATATTTGTGTATATTGATACATATGTATTTTGCAAATTAATTAATCACAGTATTATATTAGTTAAGAATATTCCGGATGTCAATTTATTGGCTACAGGTGGCGCATTTTGGAGTGTATATGATACAGTTAGATTGTGAAATTTAATTAATAGTATTATCATATATTAATATTAGATATTAATGACTATAGATTTGCACACATGTGTAAATTGATTTATGGTAATAAGATAAAGATAGTCAATATTAGATATAGACAATATTTTGAAAATATTTAATATGAGATATTAAATTAAATTAGATAAATCAATCAAATATATTTTCCTTATCTTACTAGTAAAATGTTTTCTTTCTACTTAATCTACACAAAAGCTTTTCCTATTGGGAATATGATACATTGGGGCGTACCACTCCCCTATTTAAGGTAGGTTTGGCTAGTTCTTTTGTACATCAGAATTCCAAGAGACTAATAGTTCTTGTGAAAAATAAGAGAGATTTGAGAGAGAAAAGGTCGGTCTAAGAACCGAGTTTTTCTCGGTAGCAATCCATGATGGGATTCCGTGGGTCGTTTCGTGTGATCACCGGTAGAGGCCGAACATTTGGGCGGCTTCGTGCAGAAACTACAACCGTAGACAAAGTGTCGATCCAACTGGTGGATCAACCAAGGTATTCTCTTGTCTACTTCTTTTATGCTTGTTGCTTAAACGAAGTCGATCTTGGGCTAAAAGGAAATAATTTTAAATTCCGCTGCGTTTCCGCGTAGATTTCCTAATAGCTCATATGTCAAGACGAGCGTCATCGTGGTTGACGTTCCCTGTGTCTGACATTGCTGCTCGAGAAATTAACAGAACGCCGGGGAAATCCTTATGACAATCGGAAAACGCAAAAAAAAAAACCACAATTTCTTCCATAAATCAATGACTACCATGGTAATATGGATGTAGGCGGTTTACCCATTCACTTAATTCACACGATGAACATCAAAATAATATTTTTAGATTAGAAATGTTGAAGATTTGAGAGTTTCATCATCTTCTCCACTTGGCTAGAAAATGGTATTTCTTCAAGTGAGATTTGTATATCATCTTCATTGCAATGCAAGGCTTCAATTATTTGAGTTGGTTCAAGATGATGAAGGTTCCAAGGTTTTTTAGATCCATGATAAGCAGTAGCAAGGGAATAATTAATTTTAAAAAAAAAAAAACCTCTTCGCACCGAACTTTTAGCTTGTGTTTGTTTTCGTTAGAATTTTTTTTTAAGCTTTTTTTATATCATTTCATACAATTTTCTTACCAATCATTTCTTCAACTACAAATAAAAAAAATATTAAATCATCTATCATCATTTCACTTTATCAACTTTATTACTTTTTCTACCATTATTTTATTTATTATACTACTTTATTTCAATTCTCTCACCAATCATTTCTTTATCTACACAAATTTCAAAAAAACATCTTAACTTTCTAATCATTACTTCATTTTTATTATATTTTACTATACTGGTATCTAAAACAACCCAAAAAAAAAACTTCAACCCAAAACAAACGGAGCCTTAGTGGTATAATACAAACAATTTTCTAACATATTATACATCTTTCACTAGAGATGGAGCCTTTGTATTGTCTCTGTTGAAAAAAGAAGTTGAATAAAAATGATTTCCTCAAAAAGGGGGCAAAATGTGTTGCTACTATTACAATTACAACGTACAACAATTTTTTCCCTAATGATGTTTGTGCAAAAAGACTTGCTACTATTCAATTGCAGACAACATCTGAATAGAATCCTATTGTTCTTCTCTTGCAATCCTGGATGCTAAGCAGCTCTACATCAAAAACTTCAAATTGTTTTGAGCTGAAAAACGTCGAAGGTCCCACCTGTCATATATAAATATTGCATTTAACAACCTCTCAACGTGTTACGGAAGCATGTTATATTGGAAAATGATATATCTACTGCACATAATGTGCAGCAGACATACGCTACAAACATCTTATCCACGCATTAAAGTGTACTACTTCAAATTTGTGGATCAGATGTGTGTAGTGGATGTATCACCACCCTGTTATATTATAGATGCTAAGAATTCCCCAACACACAAGCACACACATGCACACACAAGAACAAAGATTCTCAAACATTACATGTCCGTTTGGATTGCTGTAATAGAATGTAATGTAATAGAATGAACTGGATTGCAAATATTGCATTACAACGTTTTGTATGTGATTTAATAAAATAATAAAAAAAGTAATTTGTTACGACAAAGTACCCCACCCACCTCACCCCCATCCCCCACCACCCTACTCGTACCTCTACCCTTAAACCATTTCCACCCTTAACCCACACCCCACCCTCACCTCACTCATACCTTTACCTACCCCGACCCTATCCATCCAACCCACACCACCTCACCCGACCCTACTCCCAGGGGCGGCTGTAGAAATTTCGACATGGGGGTCAGAAATTTGTCAAATTTTTTTCTGTATCACACATATATTTGGATATTCAATTCTATACATATAATTATGGGGCAATAGATAAAAATAAGGGGTCAATACATAAAAATAAGAGGGTCATATATATATATATATATATATATATATATATATATATATATATATATATATATATATATATATATATATGTATGTGTGTGTGTGTGTGTGTATGTGTGTGTTTATAAAAAAAATCTACTATTTGCACGTAATATTTTTATTCTAGGGGGTCGGCCGCAGCCCCAATCTCCTATGTAGAGCCGCCCCTGCCTACCCCCAACCCCCATCACCTCCACCTCACCTTACCCATAACCCCGCCAATCCCTCACCCACCCAACCCCGTTGGGTGAAAGTAGGGTGGAATATGCAAGGTAGGGTAGCTAGGTGAGGTCGAGTAGGTGTGGGCTAGTGGTGTCTATTTTCATTACCTCCATTCCTGCTATTTTCAGATGAAATGGTAAAAGCAAAAAGAAATTCACTATGTTGAAATAGAATTTCATTACGTTTATTCCATTATAACCATATTCAAAACAACGTAATGAAAATACCTCTAAAATATATTGTATAGGCTCCTCCTGGACTACAACCCTCTCACGAGCATTTTCAAAATCAGGATTTTAGCCTCCAAGAAAGTCATAAATCATGTCTTTCTCCACCAACTTCTTATAGTGTAATGCATCATTTGGACTCTCCCACTTAATGAGAAGTCAATTGTTCCGATTCCTACCAAACGGGTTTTCAGTTCATATTTTGTTCCATGTCGTACCACTTACAACATGGTTTTGAATCATACGCCGGGGCAAAGTTACCTTGATTTGAGTAAGTAGCTGCCACAACATCCCATACCTTATTGGCAGTGGTGTGAAAGTGGGAAACGTGCCTTACTTAAGGCTCTATGCAGTTAATCAACCAGGCCATGATCATTGCATTATTCTGTGATCCAAATCTGGTAACCCTCAGATTACCATGTGTCCTGTAATGAACATTTTGACAGGCTGAGACCACTGCAAATAGTTTAGTCCGTTAAGTTTTAGGGTGGTGATTTGAAGGGTAGGACTGTCATTTGTCAAGGAAGAATGAGAAACTCCAAAACTCCTTGTTTTGAGAGTTTGTGTTTTGGCTAGAAGCGAAATCTGACATGGTTGCAAAGTCTAAACGTGCGCTTTCAAAATCTGATACCATATGCGATAGAATAAAAGATTGGATGAAAGATGAAGTTTTTCTTGTATTTCCATGAGTAAACAAAGGCCGCCCTGTTTATACACAGGACTGCTAACATATAAATCTGCTGATATCTCTCTAAATTAGTTTAACCAAATCTTCTGGATTTGTGAAACGACTACCAAGATTCTGCACATTCTACATGTGCTGTAAATCAGGAAAAAATACAATCAATGCAGTAAATTTGATATCTACACAATCTTCAAATGAGTATTTCTACAATCATGTTGATCAAGTAGTTAGCAGTTAGAACCGCCTTGCCCCAACAAAATTTGGGTACATTAATGGCAAACATAATGGATCCCGTCCCGTGACCTCAAATAAATGTTTGTTTTCCTCTCTGCTATCTATACAAGGCAGATTATGTGAAAATTTTATTTTTCAGTTAAAAATCTTTTAGAGGCTTTTCCAAATATTCTATTCCGTTATCAGACCTTAAGGTTTAATCTTGACTCCAAATTGCGTCTGAACAAGATTAATGAAAATTTGAAAGACATTTCCAGCTACAGACTTGTTTTAGTAAGTACACCCAGGTAACCCTAATGTGACCAGTAACAAATGTTATGAAACGCCTTGTTCGGGTAAGGATCACCACATTTGATAGACCCCAAATATCACTATGTACTAGGTTAAAAGGGTGTGATTGTTTATAAGATTTAGGAGCATACATGTTCCTCACTTCCTTGTATGTTTAGCCAACCGACAAGTTTCACAAACAAGAGATCTAGGAATTATTATATCATTGAATTCCGTTTCACAAACAAGAGACCTTCCGTTACCTCTGTTTTTGCCATTTTGGCAAGACTTGCTTTGTTGGCGCCCGATTTTGTACTATAATTTCCGGTTCTTGGAGCCTTCCAGTTATCTAGTTTACTATACAACTTCCACAAACTTCTCTTGTATGCCATGTTTTCTTGCATTAACTGCACCGAGGCTTGTCTCAGTTGTCCTTATTTGGCCTCTTTGCATTAAGTACCGAGCTTTATTGGGCTTGTACCATGCCAATCATGACTTTTTGTATGTATTCTTCTTGTCTAACTTTTGAGAACACAATTTTGATGGGTGGTAGGGGGTTTGTACAAATAATTCCACCCCTTACACCATTAAGTCCTGATTAAGTACCGATAAATAATTACACCATTAAAGTGCATCTCACTTGATGACGTTAAGACAGAAGGGTGATGAGCATGTTTGTGATTTCACGAAGGGTTTAATGCGGAGAGCCTTTAGCTATAGGGCATATATGATTCAACTTTGAAAATGTCTTTCATTGGAGGCCTCGACACAACAACTATCACACTACGGACTATATGGATCTGTGCAATGAAGCGCCTAGCAAATTTGAAAAGCATTCACATGTATTGCATGAGTGGATATATACGGATACTAAATACGTGGGTGTGGAATATTTTAAGGAGACAGGTACGGAGGGGATACACGTAAGTATTTAAATGAAAGGACTAACACGTACTCCCTCGGTACCAAAATATATGGCATTTTGACTTTTTGGGTTTGTTTCATAGTATAAGACCGTTTAGAATACCAATGGAGTACTTATTACATTTTTCCTTCTCTTACCCCTAATTTATTATCAATTCAGCAACTTTTCATTACTTTACAACTATAACTTGAATGATAGTCAAAAGGCATTTTAGACTTTAGTTATTAAAATTTGTGACAATCTTCTATGTTCTTAAACTTTGTGAAAAAAGAAAAAAGACCTTATATTTTGGGATGGAGGGAGTACATAATAAAACTAAAAGGCCAGCTTCAAAAAAATATTTAAAATTACAGCAAAAGAAACGATTTCTAGTGGATTTTCTTCCTTTTGGGCGGTTTTTCTTTAATTTTCTGACGGCTTTCCTTTAATTTTCAGCATGGTTTCTTCCTTTCACGAATCTGAGTTATGGATATCCGAATCTCATATCCAACATCTAAAAAATTGCACATTCACCATAAGCGTGTATTCTCAGTACCTAGTGCGTATCCGTGTCAAATAAGATATGTATGGCATATTGGATACGTGACTCGATACCAAGCAGGAGATCGAAAGCAATAAACAGGCTAGTTCAAAATCCTACTATGAATCTACTAAAGAATACGCTATTGGTTAACCAGCAGATAATAATTGTCATTGTTTTATGAGAACTTGAAGAGTTGATTTAAAAACTTAAACTCCCTGGGAGCATGGCCATATTTTAGCTTTCGACCCTCATTGCCCAACTGCTTGAAATATAACACCAATATATATATATATATATATATATATATATATATATATATATATATATATATATATATATATATAAACAGGGAAGAAATTGATTGAATGAAGAACTGGCAGAGATGCAATAGAATTTATCTACGAAATTAAATTGAAACTCACAGGTGGGCCTAATTCTGGAGGAATAATTATTCTTCGTTTTCCCCCGGGTTTCATGTCACGAATTCCTTCTTCAAAACCTGTCGAATATTTTGACTATCAAATCCCGACTACTATTTAGTAAGAAAAAAAAAGAGATCCAAGCTTCAGAACTTCAAAACTTTCTCACCTGGAACCAACGCGTTAGTGCCTAGTCGGATTTTTGCAGGAGAACCTTGTAAATAGGTACTGTCGATACGGCGGCCTGACTCATTATAACCAATATAATGGAAAGTGACCTGCAACAAAGAGAGATCAACACTTGGTATGATATAGTATACCATAACACTGAGTAAGGCAGACTACTACTCATGAATCGATAGTGATCATAATGTCGCCTTATTCATACCTATTCTGTTCCGTTTTTTCCTTGTTTTAATCTGTTTTAATTGCTTTCTGGGAAGCTCAACAGTTTCTAGCCGTTTGATGGCAACTGTAATGAGTTTTTGGCTTCTAGCCGTTAGAATAGGTTTATTTAAACACTTGTAATCCTCTTTTCCCTTGAAGTATGATTAATACAATAAACCTTTCAGGTTCTTTACGTAGTATCAGAGCTTTAGGCTCATCTTCTGCCATTTTCCATGTTTTTTTTTTTCTTTTCCCGGTATTTTCTCGAAAACACGATTATCGTGTCTGGTGAAGAGGTTCAGGATTAGCCACGTGATATATGGTCTTCTAATAAAGGGTTCGGTACTCTCAGATCTCATGTTTTTGCATGTCAGAGGTTCAACTATAAAGCCCAGGTCTGAGATTGACCCTTTGCACACTGATTAATTAGATGGCTCCTTAGCCTTATGGATCAGCCACGAGGGGCCTTAACCTCATACAGGCCCTGTCAAAGTTTGGGATATCTTATAAGGGTCTCAGAGCACTGTCTCGATTCTCTTATTTTCTACAGGGGCATTTCAGCATTGGCTTAGCCCTCACGTTTCGTTGGGCCTCTAAGTGTCAACTCGACCATCGGTCTCTGAGCGTTTGCTTGCTCGGCCTTTATCTAGATGAGATTTGTCTGATCTTCACCTCGGAGACACCTTCGGCATGCTCCAAGGCCCATGACATGTGAATAGAATGTTCTCCATCTTGTCAGAGAGACTGCTAGTCATGCGGCAATAAATCTACTATCAATATTGCTCATAACCCTGTTCAACATGATAGGACAAAGCAGATTGAAGTAGACAGACACTTTATGAGGGAAAAGACAGAAAGTGGTCTTATTTGCACTCCTTTAATACCATTTGCGCATTCTTACCAAAGGTCTTCCATGAAGGTGTTCCAAGAGCTAAAAGGCAAACTGGGAATGACTAATCCATATTCACCAGCTTGAGGGGAGTGTTAGAATATATTAATGCATTTTATTATTTCTCTGTTTTATTTATGTTCCTCTACCTTCTTTAGCTAATGCTAACCTTGTTACCTGAAAGGTCTCTAGCCGTTAAGATGAGCGGCAAATATTTAATTTGTATTTCTAGCCGTTGTAATTTCCTTGTAATCGCCTATTTAAATTCTGTAATCTCTCGTCTATCAATAATAAGCATTTTCCACTGATGTAATTATTTATGGGGCAGGGATTTTATTGGGAGTGCATAGAGCGAGTACTCTTCCCTATGTGATGGATTTTCCTACTCTGGGTTTGCCACACATAGGGTTTAAGGAGGCCATGCTATGCACTCTATCACGTAAACTTGGGGCGGGCCGGGATATGGCACTTAACTTTGTAGCTCTTTATTTGGTTTCTCAATAAAATAAAGTTGCATTAAAATAAAAAAAAATAAAAAAAAAAAAATCAATAATAAGCATTATTCCATTCTATCCTTTTTCTAACATATACAACTAAGCTTGAGGGATTGTAGAAGTTATAACACATAAGTTACAAGTGCAATAAGTTTTAGAACCGTTCAAGTTGTAATTAGCTGTTTAAGAGCCTTTTGGCACTCTGCCGCCCTTATTTAAATTAATACTAGTTGTTAAGGCCTCCTTTGTACCTTTTTAAATCGTTCTTAGTTTGAATGAAATAATCAAGAAGATAAATCTTGATTCATTCTCCAACCCTTCATTAAATATGGACATGTTATCTCTGCTATAGCATGTCTACTCTTGTTCACGTGTGGGATAGTTCACATGCGATGGTGCGTAGTAGATATAAATGTATAAATTACACTTTTTCTTTAATAGATTAAGCTTTTAAGTAAGTTGGTTATTTAACAGTACAAACTATCAGCTTGGTAAAGGGACTAAACATAAAGCATTTTTGTTCAACGCTTCCGTCGCTGCTTATATGTGCACTCGTGAACTCCAACACCAAATAAGAGCAAAAGAGAAGGCAGTAACAATAAACGTTACACAAAGAAAGTTAACCTGTTGACCAGGCTCTGGACAATCACCTTCACCAACAGCAATATCCCACAATACAAGACCAGAGTTACGTGTCACATATTTATCTGATGTCAACACCTTAACTGCAAATCCTGCACAACCCCATATAATACCTTTCACTTCAACCACCGTAATGAAGAAAAATAACCGAAACAAACTGAATGTTCAGTCAGTAAACAACGCGTGTAGTTAGTGGTGGATGCAGGAATTTTATTCAGGGGCATCCGAAATTTTTTTTCCAAAGTAAATTTTTTTTTTCACGGGGTCCGAAATTTTTTTCTATAGATAAAATGTAGAGTTTTTTCATTTTTAGTGGGGTCCGCGGACCCCAATTTGTATACTGCATCCACCTATGCATGTAGTACATAGTCTTAGTCAATTTTAACAAAAATCTGAACCATGAGCTAAAAGGTGTAAAGAGAGCAAACCTTCTCTAACAAAATTCGGGAAGTCTGGAGGTGCATTGTTATCCTTCTGTATCTGCCTATTCTGCTCTAGTAAGCGTTTTTCATCATACAGGATTTTTACTTTTGTTTTCCCATAAGATGGAAAAGTCGGATAGAGTCCAGAAGCAGCAAGTATGATCAAGAGCCTCCGGTTCAAGGTTTGTTCCCATCTTGACGTAATTTTCTCCTGTTGTCTAGCATGAAAAAATTTGTAAAGACTAACCAGTTAAATTAAAAATCCATGCGAAAAGAATAATAAGAAGGGGAAAAAAAAAGCTGGAATTTTCAAAGGCAACAGACTAATTATTCTTACATATCCTCAGACAAGGTGAAACCTTTATGACAATGTGCAGTGAACCTTGTCTGAAAGCACACAACTGGAGACTTTTGGCATGTGAAGTGGGTTGTGTCTGAACAAAATGAACATACACGACCAAGTTAACACTAGCACAAAAATGTAATTGCAGGTCTAGGTATTTTACCATTAAATCGTTTCCCATAATTTCGAAACATGAGGGTATATAAAGGGTGTGGAAACTATTTCCATGATCATTAATACAAGAGGAAATATCAATACTAAAGTGTTGAGCAAGTATACCACTTACTTCCTAAAACATATGCCTACACTGTCAACACCCTCTTGTTCGGAAAACTATAAATGTTCAGGATCATGGCAGACATATGCTAACAATTTTTTTTTTTGTTTTTTTTCTTTTTTTCACAAGATTTAAAGGAAATATCCCCACTTAACCAATGATTTATGCATCTGTAACATCCCTAGGAAACAAGCTTTGCGAAGCTATTTTCTTCATCTTCGAGTATTAGTCCTAAATGTGCGTAATTGAATAACCTAAACCAGTCCTCCGCCATGGATGACAAGACAAGTTTGGGAGTTTCCTCTGCAATTTTCTTCTAAAATCCTGATATACAGCATTGGCTAAAAGATCATAGTATCCTACTACCAAGTATCAAAAGCTCCTCAACACAAATTCAATACATGCTTCAAGAAAAAAAAAGAGAGTATTGAGTAAATCTCTGTGCTTCACTAACATGAAAACAAAAAATATCTATTTTTAGGCGTACTTCCAAACCAAATCACTGAGCTCCCACCATTCAATCAAGTAACCAGAAAGAAAAAGGCAACACAAAAAAAAAGTCAAAAGAAAGAAATTTCTATCCAGATAAAGACTCACTAGAACATAATGCCGCTCGAGGAAGAGTAGAAGACAGTAGCAGCATGGCCATTCCAGCACAAAATTGTGTTTTTTTCAAAATTTCAGCATAATAATATCACCAACTCTTGTGGGATCTTATGAATTTAGTAAGGAACGTTAGAGGATCAAGCTTTTTTTTCTTTGCAATGTTGGCTAATTTTTTCCCCTTCAATACGCTTATCTTTTCAGATTTGAGGATAAAGAAATATAAATTGGCCTTGTTTTTCCTTTGCGGGTTCTATTGGCACCTCCTATTGACTATTGGTAATCCCTTCTTTCGAAACCACAAAAAAATTACTTCAGGCACCTGTTGATTTTTTACATAAGAACGCATTAATGCAGAAGTGCAAATTGTTCGCTGTGAAGACTTGCGTCATCGACGTTGGTCTTTCCACAGCGAATAACACGCATCACCGACGCGTCCTTTTATAAGAAGTGTTAAAACATAAAAACGTCGGTCATTTTTTTCTATCGTGTTCTTTTGAACACGGTGTTAACGAGCGAACGCCGATCTGTGCCGCGTTTTTTCGTCCGAAAAAATATTCATTAAATGGGTGTCGGAACTAATTTAAGGGTGCCCTTTAGAATCCCCTTTGCTTTTTCATTTTTAAATTTTTTAGTAGTTTTTCGACACTGTAATTTTGCTGCCTGTTGGCCTTGATTAATAAGGGAGTTAATAAATAAATAAATGACGTATACTCCCTCCGTTTTCTAGTGTAACTTTTCAAAAGTTGTTTTGTTTTTATTTATGTCATTTTATATATGCATCATTTATTATTTTTCCCCTTATTTATCATTAATTTCAATAATCTAAATTTTGGTATAATTTTTCATACACAATGAATGAAGGGTAATTTTGTTATTTTACAATGTATTTTAAACACATTAATCATTTTCTTAATCTGTGTGATTCTTTTCTCCGACAGTTAGAAAAAACGAAGGGAGTACTTTGTTATAAAATTGAAAAAATTGAGTTCGTAATAGAGAAAGGACATGAAGGAAAACAAAGTATAAGAGGAAAAATGTTTGAGGTTTATTTGAATGATATAAAGAGCTCTTGGTGCGCCTTATCCTCGAGTAAAGTCGAGCTATCTACGCAGTGATCCGGGCCGAACTCCGGATTAGTCGAATCAGTGGGTTCCGGATTCCGGGGCTTTAAGCAAAAAAAAATGATATAAATGGTATTTATAATAGAAATTAAAATGTAAATACAATAAAGTAGATAACTTATAAAATATATGTAAAATCAATATGAATAATAACTAACCATAATTTTATCTTTTATATAACACTTTCCCTTTGATATCTAATATTCAATAACCAACAAATATTATATGACTTGTTAAAACCTTATCAAGAAAAAACACTCGGTGGAAAAAAATATTAGTTAAGAAAAAAATATATATATTTATTTGTGTTTGATTTACTCCTCATAAACCAAGAATCACTTAAGATCTTTCAACTGTCGCATCACAATGCTCTTTCAGTAGTCTTTTCAATGTTGCATTCGGCAATTCTTGGTAAATAATTTTGCTAGATTATTAGTTCATTGAATTTGTTGCACATTAATCTTCATTCTCTTTCAAGTCAAATAAATGACTGAATTGAATCTGAGCTGCATAACGTATATATCATGTACTATAAACTTTGCTGGAAAAATTCAGTGGGAAAAAACTAGACAAGGAAAATAATTCATGTCATATGTGTTGCACTAATGTCGCGTTAAAAACATTTAACTAAGAAAACCTTATGGGAAACAACTTGGTTAAAGAGAAAAATAGTACATTCGTTGGTTTTAAGACCAAATTCTCAAAATAGTTTTTGAAGTTGTCGCTCCCCGGCCGACAACATTCTTTCAAATGTACGCATTCCATTACTATAAATAAATTTCTCTATAATAGATGTAAGAATGATCTTAATGAACAAATCTACTAGATTGTTACTTGAGCCGTTGAGCATATTTTTGTATATCATTTTTGTTGAGCAGAAGAAGAATGAGCTGGATCAGATTCTCTCACCTGAAAATGAAGTCGATGAAGATAACAGTCCGAAGAGGAAATAATTCTTTTTAATATTTGTTTTTATTCATAATGGTATTTTATTGTATGTTAGGCTATTTTAGTCTATTTACCATTAGGGTTATTTTTAGGGTTAATTCCTTCCTATTTAAACACTGGTTATGCAGTTAATGAAAAACACGGTTGCACAATTCTGTTTTTCTTGTGTTCCTCAATTCTTCATGGTATCAGAGACTTAAACCCTTAAGTCGTTTATTCCTGTTTCTCCACTTTCGTTGCGTTATCATGGCAAAGGAATCTGGATTAACTATACAGCAATTCCACCAATGCTCGAGTTTGATCTCTGTTAAACTCAGCTTCACGAATTTTTTACTTTGGAGATCACAGGTGATTCCATTGATCAAGAGCCTTGGTATTTATCACCATGTCTCATCTGGTGAACACCTCCTGAAGATTAAGAATCAGACTGAAGAGGAGATTGATAACCCTGAGTACTCGACCTGGTGTATCAATGATGGTCTCCTAACCTCATGGCTGCTAGGCACCATGAAGGAAGAAATCATTAGCATGATTCATGAGGAAGAAGTGACTGCATATCAACTCTGGCAAAACCTGGACCAACAGCTCCTTCCTCATACAGTAGAGAAGGAGGGGAATCTCAAAATATCTTTGATGGGCATAAGAAAAGAAATAAAACAGTGGATGAATACTACGAGAGTTCAAATCCATCTGTGATAATCTAGCCGCTATCAAGAAACCAAATGATCGATATGGACAAGGTTTTGCAATTTGCTCATGGATTGGGGAATGAATATACAACTTTCCGTACTGCTATGTTGACTAAGGCTCCATACCCTACTTTTGCACAGTTTGTCATGGCTCTCCAGGGCCATGAACAGACCCTGCAGACCCAAAAACTACAGGAGAGGACAGTCACCGATCAGTTGCAAGCCTTCTTTACACAAAGAGGGCGTGGTAAGAAGCGAAGAGAGTGCAGTAGAAACCAAGATACAACTCCAGGCGGGGTTTGCACCTGCAGGCAGATCTGAGAATTCAGAAAGCAATCAGAAGAGTTTTGCACCACAGGAGCAAGATAGAAGAACTACACCAGAAAACAGGCAAAGACAACCATCAAATACACCACTGGTTTGTCAGATTTGTGGCAAATCCAACCATGCGGCCATAGACTGCTGGCATAGGTTTGACTATGCTTATCAATCAGAGGAGACTCAGAAGGCCTTTGCTGCACTCACAACATCAGATCAGACTGATACAAATTTCTTTGCAGACACTGGAGCTACTTCACACATGACAAATTCAGAAGGTAATCTAACATCTGCTAAAAAATATGTTGGCTATGATAAAGTTTTTGTGGGAGATGGAACAGGGCTTGAGATCTCACACTCTGGTAATGCAACAGTTGGTAATTTACAACTAAAAGACGTTCTTGTTGTGCCTGATTTAACTAAAAATTTGTTGTCGGTTGGAAAATTGACTACTGATAATCAATGCTCTTTTGAATTTGATAAATATGGCTTTGTTGTTAAGGACAAAAACAAGAAGGTCATAGCTCAGGGGGCTAAAAAGGGAAATCTATATGCCTTGGATCAAGGAGTTCAGGAAGCCCTAGCAGCAGTCAGGACAGGGAAAGCTACTTCCACTGTATGGCATCAAAGGTTGGGACATCCACACCAGAACTTGTTGACCAAACTCAAGCAGTCTGGAAAAATTAATCTTAGTTCATGGGAAAATAAAGACAGACTATGCACAAGCTGTCAATTAGGAAAAAGCTGTAAACAGCCCTTTAATAAAAGTACATTTGTTTCAAAATTTGCATTAGAAAAAATTCATTGTGATTTGTGGGGACCTGCACCTATTTTGTCTAATCAGAATTACAAGTACTATGTTGTGTTTATTGATGATTTTTCGAGATTTACTTGGCTATACCCTTTGAGAAGAAAGTCAGAATTTTTTGATGTTTTCATCAGGTTTCAGAAATTGGTTGAAAATAAGGTGAACCGGAAAATTAAGATATTCCAGTGTGATGGAGGTGGAGAATTTAGCTCCACACCTTTTCTGGATCATCTAAAGGACTGTGGTATTGACTTGAATATATCATGTCCTTATACACCAGAACAAAATGGTGTGGCTGAGAGGAAGCACAGGCACATAGTAGAGACTGGTTTGACTCTAATGTTTGATGCAGGGACACCCTTGAATCTGTGGGTTGAAGCTTTCAACACAGCAGTGTACCTTATTAACAGGTTGCCTTCCACTGTCTTAAGGTTTGCAACCCCCTACTACAAGTTATACAAAAGGCATCCTGATTACAGTGGCTTAAGGGTGTTTGGATGTCAATGTTTTCCTTCATTGAGGAACCAGACAACATCAAAGTTTGCTAAAAGAAGTTATCCCTGTGTCTTCCTGGGCTATAGCCCAGTCCACAAGGGATATAGGTGTCTAGACCCTCTCTCTAAGAGAGTTTACATTTCAAGGCATGTTGTGTTCAATGAACAGGTTTTTCCTTTTAAAGGAATCACTACAGCAACTACAGACACTGTTTTTGATATGTATGATTATCCAGACTCTGATGAAGGGAACATACAGCAAGCAGATCAAAATATACCAAATTCTGATTGTTGCACCCCTAATATTACACATGCTGACTTTTCTGATTCTGATCCTGTACAGGAACCAACTCTTGATGACCAGACACAAGAACAAACAGATGATGATATGACTCAACAGCAAGACACTGAGGCACCCCACTTGGAACAGACAAATGATGTGCCTTTATCACCTAGTATGAACATAGAATCAGATGCTCAACAAGGTCCATCTTCTTCTCACAGACCTGTCAGGGACAGGAGACCACCTGCATACCTTCAGGATTATGTATCTCTAGTTACACACACTTGTGCAGAACCAAAGAATTGGAAGGAGGCCCAGAAGGACCCTAACTGGCAGAAAGCTATGGAGGAAGAAATGCAGGCTCTGTATCAAAATGATACTTGGGATCTAGTACCTAGACCTGCCAATGCTAACATAATTGGGTCCAAATGGGTTTTTAAGATAAAAACTACAGAACATGGAGATATTGAACGGTACAAGGCCAGGTTAGTAGCTCAAGGGTATTCTCAAATGCCAGGTATTGATTTTGGAGAGACTTATAGCCCAGTTATTAAACCTACTACTATTAGATTGGTTATAGCTGTGGCTGTTTCACTGGGTTGGCATATGAGACAGTTAGACATAAAAAATGCTTTTCTACATGGAGCACTAAAGGAAACTGTTCTTATGAAACAGCCCCCAGGGTTTATAGATCAACGATTTCCAGAACATGTGTGCTTTCTGAAAAAATCCTTGTATGGGCTCAAACAAGCCCCCAGGGCTTGGTTTGATAGGCTATCCCTATTTCTGATGCACTTGGGTTTTATTTGCAGCAAAGCAGATCCATCACTTTTTATTTTTCATCAGTCCAACGTTACATTGGTTCTCCTCATCTATGTGGATGATATACTGCTTACAGGGAACCACAAACAATCCATTTACAACCTCATCAACAAACTTGGCACTGAATTTGCAGTCAATGATCTAGGGAACCTTCACTATTTCCTAGGCATGGAGATTAAACCCACAGAAGATGGCATTTTTCTTAGTCAAGCAAAGTATGCTAAGTCTATCCTAACCAAATCAGGTATGTTAAACAGTGCTTCTACCTCCACTCCTCTTGCACTTAAAGTGCAATCACATCCGGATGATGCGGACCTCGTGGATCCTTACACATACCGGAGTCTAGTCGGGGCCCTCCAATACCTAACATTTACTAGACCGGACATTACACATGCAGTTAATAAGGTGTGTCAACACTTTTCTAGTCCTACAGTGAGGGATTTTACAGAAGTTAAAAGGCTACTACGTTATGTAAATGGAACTTCAGATTATGGCTTACATTACCGGTCCAGCTCTCCTCCATCTCTGTATGCTTTCAGTGATGCCGACTGGGCCGGTTGTCCGGTCACTCGACGCAGCACCGGTGGATTCTGTGTCTTCTTGGGCACCAATTGTGTCTCTTGGTCCTCTAAAAAGCAGCCCACCGTCTCCAGATCCAGCACTGAAGCTGAATATCGGGCTATGGCGTCCACCACTGCTGAGCTTACATGGATTGCATATCTGCTTCGTGACTTGGGAGTCCGATTACCCCAACCTCCTCAGCTCTTATGTGACAACCTTAGTGCGGTGTATCTCTCTGTCAATCCGTCTCTTCACTCCCGTTCAAGCATTTTGCTCTTGATTTCCACTTTGTTCGTGAAAAGGTTCTTTGTCAAACAAATTGATTGATTACCCGACATGTCTCTTCCTCTTCCAATTTGGCAGATATCTTCACTAAGGCCCTTCCTAAGGCAACGTTCCGGCTCATTCGCAACAATCTTCGTGTCTGGCCCTCTTCCCACGTCAGATTGATGGGGGATGTTGAGCAGAAGAAGAAGGAGCTGGATCAGATTCTCTCACCTGAAAATGAAGTCGATGAAGATAACAGTCCGAAGAGGAAATAATTCTTTTTAATATTTGTTTTTATTCATAATGGTATTTTATTGTATGTTAGGCTATTTTAGTCTATTTACCATTAGGGTTATTTTTAGGGTTAATTCCTTCCTATTTAAACACTGGTTATGCAGTTAATGAAAAACACGGTTGCACAATTCTGTTTTTCTTGTGTTCCTCAATTCTTCAATTTTTTACTAGAGCTCATGTAGATAATTGAATGTAGGGGCTAAAAATTGTCATGTCCACTACTTATTTGTGCAACACATGCGGCACAATCAACACTATTTCTTTCCACAAACGAAAGTTTATTAAAAACTGGACAGATCCGGACAAAGCCACCACACGGTGGACCAAAAGGAAACGGAGCCTACCGGAACAACAAATGAAACAAAGCCACACAATGAGTCAAAAGAGGCGGGCTGAGCGAAAGAAGAAATTTTTAAAGGTGCGGACATACGAGGTGCTCAGACAGGCCTCAATAGCAACTCGTTGCCTCAATCAAAGACTATAATCATAAAAATAATGGGAGAAGTACTACAATCGCAATTTCCGCTGTCACACTTCGTAATGCTATAAAATTCATGACATAAAGCATGAGTTACATATATATTCCTTCCTCAATTGGAATTTACTCAAATGGTCATATTTCATTCAACATGAATTTAACAAAATTTACAACTTAACAATATGCTTATTGCGTGTCAGAGTATGACTTAAACTCTACATATGATGGAACTAATCTGGGGTCAGCTGAGAATGATGGTCAGCTGAGCAAGAGTATTCAAAACTGTGGAAGTCACCGAGATCCTTCGCTCAAGAAATCGTGCCGAGTATATGAATGTTCTTGAGTTCGCAATCTGTCCCTTGATTACAAGTCTAGGAAAGTCAATTGAGCTGAGTTTCGTCTGGCGGAGACAGCTGGAACGGGGATCCACATCTGGGGCATTTATGGGAATTCCGACAATGTCATAATGGCGGCTAGGGTTAGGATTCCAAAGCTATATATACCCAATGTTGTAATCAATGTAAAATGTGGAATACTCATATATTTCCGTGCATAGTAAAAGTTCTTCTTTTCTATCCTTGTATTAGTCGGCACAATGTCGGAAACCAGGTGAAATCACAGTGTTCTTCTTGTTTTTGTTATTTTGTCTTTGCCATTAATATTTTACGTTTGATTTTATTCTGTGTTTGTTCTTTCTTGTGCAACAAGTTCCTCATCTGATTTAACAAACTGGTATCAGAGCGTTGGTTCAAAGGAAGTTGCAGGTTGAACGGAGTTGATCTTCACCAAAACCGGTGACCGGTGCTAGGACTCTGTGATCAAAAGGTATGTTTTAGCAAGAAGGATGTCGGCAATAAACGTTAAGATTGACAAATATATAGGAGAAGCTTGATTTGATCTATGGCAAATCAAGATGCGGGCCTTGTTGAAACAACAAGGATTGTGGACTCATTTATCTTGTAAAGAGTATGCCAATCTAAAGGAGAAAGCACATTCAAACATCATGTTGTGCTTATCTAATGATGCAATCACATAAGTGGTTAAGGAAGACACCGCTGCCAAGTTATGGTTAAAGCTTGAAAGCATGTATATGACTAAGTCATTAACCAACAAGTTGCCACTGAAGCAGAGGTTGTTCAGCCTAAGGATGCAAGATGGGGCTTAGTTGAGAGATCATCTTGATCAGCTGAACACAATATTACTTTATCTCAGGAATATTGATGTGAAGATTGAGGATGAAGATAATGCTGTAATTTTGTTGGTTTCATTGCCAGCTTCATGTGAGAACTTTGTGCAGCCCTTCATAGTTGTGAAGGATACGGTGGCTTTGGAGGATGTAGGGTCAGCCTTGCCTTCCAGGGAGCTGAGACATAAGGCAGCAAGGGCAGACAGTCAGGCTGATGGACTAGTAGTCAGCAGCAGCAGTGGGAAAAAAAGGCATGGGCAGTCTGGAAAGAATAAATCCAAGAAGACAGGGTCCAAAGGTCCTAAGTCCACAGATGTCTACAATTACTGTAAGGAGCATGGACATTGGAAGTCCAATTGTCCAAAGAGAAATAAACAGATGGGAGAACAGCTTCACAACACAATTTCTTGTACCGGTGAGCACTCAGATAAGGACATGGTCCTAGTGGCAGGAGTGTCAGCACATCATACTGATGTGTATTCTAGACCCTGGGGCATCCTATCATATTTGCCCCCACAGAGAGTCGTTCTCAAACTTGAACAGATAGATGGTGGTCATATATCTATGACAAACAACAAGGTCTTCAAGATAGTGGGGATTGGCTCAGTTCCGCTGAGAATAGAGGATGGTAGATTCTGTACACTGAATGATATAAGACATGTTCCACAGATGACCAAGAATTTGGTATCTCTTGGTCTACTTTCTCTACAAAGAACTGTCTGGATTTCTGTTGTATCGGGGTGAAGGTCGGATCGACACTTAAGTGATATAGTGCAACCTCGGGCTCGACTCCTCTCATGTCTATCACAACCCATGCAAATGCGTCTAGGTTGGACTTGAGTAGCGAGATCTGATTGGCTCGCTGGCTCTTGTCATTCCTTACTCCTCTTTTCGCACTGATCCGGTATTTATCTTCAATGCACTCTGAATTTTCTTCGATTTATCTTGAGATTTAATTCATCCATTTGTAATTATCCTCCAATTTATCTCAATCTACAAAATAAATATTTATTGCACAGTAAATCGTATTTAAATGATAAAAACGGATAAATACCAAATTATATTCTATTAATCACATAGCATTAAATAATCATTATAAACATGTGATTTAACATAAAATATATATTATTAGGCTTGATTTAAGGATAACGTTGATGACTTTTATGAGTATATTTTGACCGTCATCAACTACCCCCCACTTAGACTTTGATCGTCCCGAACAAAGCATTGATAAGTCATTCCCCGAGAAAACATTTTCCACGGTCAAATCATACTTACACAAGAAAATCGAGTCAACTCATACCATTCATGCTCATAAGCTATCCATTATTCGCTACTCACTTTGAATCGAAGTGATGTGTGCATGTGCATTCAGTTTTATATAATCGTGGCAAGATTAGAGTTTATGCTAACTTCGTAATCTCAACCTACCAACATCAGTATTCCCACTTCTTAAGCCTCGCATGGGCAAAGACATGGTGCAATAAGCAAGAGCGTCATCCATAAGGTTTTTGGACTCGGAGACCGAGAAATACTCAAAGCCTCTTAAAAAGTTGAATTTCTTCGAATTTTCATAATTTCAAGCATTAACACCTCTCGAGAAAGAAACTTGCTTTAAAAGTAAATTATGCATTGCAAGAATCCCCTTTCACGGATTGGTTAATAGCATTGAATATTACCACAAGCGCGAAGCTACTTTGGTAATGTTACTACAAGCCCAGTGTTTAACGCTTTGTTAAAACACATATAAATCTCAAGCTTATTACTCCGCTTTAATGGCCATAATATAGGAATACATCAGCAGATAAATATCGACACTAAGTTCACATAACCAATCATCTACGCAATGTACACATAATTTCTTCAGTTATTGTAATTCGTGCGGTAAAAATCGATTCAAAGATTGAGTAATCGAATAATAAATAACTACTTGCAACAATCGGCATGAATATCCTTAAATTTACATTCACATAAGTATAAAATGATCACGTCCTCATGCAACTTGGTTCCTTTCCTATCAATTCTTAGCTAGGAACTCACAATTCTAGGGGTACGAGATAAATAATATGGCATTTATTCAATTTTTCTTAAATTTTCTACCATACCGTTTCTTTTAATTTTTAATTATAGCACATCATAGCTAAGTCTCCTACCCCCCCCCCCCCCACTTAAGCATGTCATTGTCCCCAATGACAAAGAAAAAATGAGAATGTAAGAAAAAGACTTAGCTCGGGAAACGGCTCTCAAGTAAGAAGCAGAATATCGGAGTGGTCCAAGCACGTCGAGGAACTTCTAGGAATATAAGTGTTGGAAATAAAATTTATGTTTTTATGATGATTCATCACTTAGTTTATTAATTGTTCTTAACCCCATTGATGAAGTGTCATAACTAGCTGTTATAGTGCAAAGCAAAAAGATGTCTAGATATCAATGTATAGGATTTATTAAAGTCTGATAGTTGTATAAGTTTAATCAGACAAGCACTGTAATTGCTCTTGACCAAAACTGAGAAATGGAGAAACTGACATTTTGACTAGCTGAGATCCTACGACAAACTAACTCAGATACACCTACTGAAGAAGGTAAGTTCGCTGAGAGTTACAGACTCAGTTGGCTTATCTAGAAGATGGAAGAACTGAGGGACACAGACTCAGTTATTGAAGAATGAAGAACTGAGGGATCAAACTCAGTTATGAAGATTAAAAGTCGAGGCTCAGAAAGTTGGACTTGAGCAAGATTGTGGTAACTCGAATCGACTTTATAGATCTTGTATGAAGACCTAAGAATCATAAGGTCAATGAATTCTTAGATGATAAATGTATCATGGTGTACTCTGATTAAGTCAATTGTAATCAGATGAAAACTGGAGTACTGATATTTGAAGAAGAATAAAATCTCAGTTAATGCTCCAAGTCAGTTAGGAAACTGATAAGTGAAAAACTGACAAGGAAACTTAGTTTTATAAGTCAGCCATCCAACAAACTGAAAGTACAATCGAACGTTGTAAAGTAAGTGATGTATAACATTTATATGATA
This sequence comes from Gentiana macrophylla, assembly GCA_026214975.1. Lineage (NCBI taxonomy): Eukaryota > Viridiplantae > Streptophyta > Magnoliopsida > Gentianales > Gentianaceae > Gentiana > Gentiana macrophylla. The sequence continues at coordinate 69,474,531 of CM047812.1, forward strand.
AAAATTACGAGGTTTTATATACGTTATCGACTCTTTTTATATAAAATATAAGAAATTATAACGATAATCTTATAAAATATTAATAGTTATGAATAAATCTAAATACTATAAAAATCTAGTAAAAGTAATAAAAAGTTATAAATTTTGTACCGGGATAATAACCGGAGTGTCGTGTCAGATTTACGGGGGTATTTTTGGTATTTTATTTGCAGATCTTAGGTAAACCAAGACCCCGAGTGACGAAACTTTTTGAAGTAAAATCGTATCTTTTGAAGGAAGTAAGGAAGTGCCACGAGATTTAAAGTTCAAGTGGATCAATGGTTCGTAACACCATTATCGAATTATATTTTCGACGAACAAATGGCCCATCAAAAAGGCATTTTCTGAAGAAGAGTCCTTCATGGAAGTTATAGATATTTTCAAGAGCTTTCCAACGCTTCTTGAATTATGTCATTTGGAGATCCAGAGCTCAAGTTATGATTTTATCAAGTTTCAGATCAAGTTATGGAATAAAAAGATACCCGGATCAATCCGGATTTACCTAGGATCGATCCGAGGAAACATAATGATTATCCAAAGATGTGGTCCTGCAGAGAATAATCCTGGGATAAGATTTTTTATTCCCGGATCGATCCGGCCCTTTCTCGGATCGATCCGGCTTGGAAAATTTTGCCTATAAATAGAGCAGCTTTGCAGGCATATAGAGAGACCAATATATATTTTCTTAACCTCTTTTTAGTAGTAGTATGTATGTATATAGGCCTTATGCCATAAATAAAGTAGTATCGTTATAATGCTCGAGAAGTTATCAGAAGATCAGTGTTGTTGAAGTCGTTGTAATATCCGGAAGAATACAGCTTCTGATTCAACAGTTGTAATCGGGTAAAACTTCTTAAGTATTTATGTTTGTTATGTTTGTTTTTATCTTTTTCGTTGTTATAATGTTTTTAGGCTAAATCTAATAACTAGCCAAAGTTATGTAATCATTTTATTTCAATCTTTTCGGTAAAGGAATGTTGTCTAATTAAAATTGATTAAAATTGAGTTAATTGAATCTTTTTCTATTCTGTAACGTATTGATAATATTCGGATTGACGTAATTAACCAAGATGAATCGCACCATATAACCTAACGATGAACTGATCAGAGAAGTTAGGATATGAGATAAAAGATAGAAAAACCGGAGGGTAAAATTGGCCGTGCGAAAGCGTGACTACGGATTCCTATTTCCTACCCGGGGGCAGATTTGTGTTGGGAAAGATAGATCTTATTAAAATTGTGCTCGAGATCGTAATAATGTTAAAATCAACAGTTTAATTGAAACTAAAACCGGAAAGTTAAATCGATCCGCCTGACAACCGAGTCTTTTGAATAACATCGCCATCGACAAATGGAATAACCTCTTTTATCCGGGGTAGATTTGTACTGCACTGCTCGAGACTAACCGAGATTAGAATGGGGCGATTGTGGAGATTGAACGATGACAATGACATATGACAATTTCATACGCTCGTGTGAGGAGGAATTGTTAACCTCGAGAGTGCACCGTTTCATTTACTCAATTGGACTTAAAATAAAAGGAAAGATCGAGCACATTCCGCTCTCTTTGAAAAGATCGTATAAATCAATTATATAAACTTTGGCTAGTTCTATAAAATATATTGGTATCTATATATTTATATCTATATATATATTTTACAATCTATGTACATCTATATATATTTATATATCTATATATATTATATTAGAATAACTTTTAAATTACGCATTTATTTTATGTTTAGTAGAATAGTAGTGATATGTGTTATAAAATTGCGGTTTAGATCGAGTTAATAATGACTCTTTTGGTTTTTAACCACACTTAGAAGAATTACCAAGTTCCCTGAGGATTCGACACTCTGACTCACCATACTAGCACTACAGTTTGACCCGATACACTGTCGGTTAAGGACTGGTATTAGCACTAGAAAAGGCCACGTCAGCTTTCTAGCGCCGTTGCCGGGGAACGTTGCTAATTTCTTTCTTTTGTGTCTATGGTTACTACTTGTATTAGCTCAAAATTCTCGAGAATAAGTCAACACTTTTCTTATCCCATTTCTATTTTAATTTTCGTTGGTACTTACCTTATAGGTAAGTTACCAATTTTTACTACTATCAATTTCGTATTATTTTCTATTTTCGTTAGTTGATGACCAGAAGTGGTAAGGCCCCACTCACTCCTTATAAGCCTGACATAAACACTTACGAAAGGCAGTTAAGAGTAGAGAGTAAACGAGGTCATACTAGTCAGGGAAATCCTGACGAATCATCTTCAAACAAAAATACGAGAATGGCCGAAATCAGTGATGAAACACCGGAACAAGGGCTAGAACATGCTCTAGGGCATGGATGTAACCCTATTAACCCTAATAATCAAAATAATAATAATAGAAATAATCAGAATCGGAACCAGAACAATCGTAATAACCCACCAAACCCGAGACCTATCTGTGATCAAACCATAAGAAGAAACCAGTCTAATAATCCCATTCTTTTACCCAATGAAGGAGCGAATAATTTTGAAATTAAATCTAATCTTTTTGGTTTAATTGACGCAAGAGCCCAATTCCTAGGAGAGGATGATGAAGATCCACATCATCATCTCTATCTTTTTTTGTCAGCAATACAACCAAAAGTCAAGGTGCTCATAAGGAATTAACGAGGATGACTATGTTTCCTTTTTTCTTTAAAAGGACGAGCCCGAGATTGGTTTATGTCTCTTCCACATCATTCACTTACTAGTTGGGAGGAGATTCAAACTGAATTTCTGAAACAATATTTCACTCCTGGACGAAATTTGGAATTAAAAGTCGAGGTTGTTAACTTTAGACAAAGATCTGAAGAAACGCTCGGGAATGCCTGGGAAAGATTTAAAAAACTTTAAGAGCTTGTCCCGATCATGGTTATTCCTTAGATATGCAAATTCAACTTTTCTTGTCGTAAATTAAGGAAAGACTCACGTCTTGATGTAGATCATGCATGTGGTGGTTCTTTAATGATGAGTGAAGCTCAAACAGCTTCACGATGCTATAGAAAAGATTTCCAAAAATAACGAGAATGTGGGAAACCGGTTCTAGCACCGTAAAAGTGGCTTTTGGGGAGAATGTACATTTAATACGGAAGTTCTAGCACATTTAGAAAATTTGAGTAGGAAATTTGATGGCCTACAATCTAACAAAACCAAAGTTCGTAAAATAGTACACCAACCGAATACTCAAATCGGGATAACATGCCATTAGGGATTGAAGAACCAACAGGATATTCAAGAGAGGAGGTGAGTTTTCTTCAAGAAAGATAGAATTTGAACAATGCATACTCAAACTCGTTTAATGCTATTAGAAGAGATCACCCTACTTATCGATGGTCCAAAACCCTAGTAAGCAAGGACAACCGCCATATCCAGCCCCATATAGGAATATGAATAATAATCAAGTTTATCAAGAAAACACATCTAATCAGAATTTACAATCATTACCTAGATCCTATCCTCAACATACCACTCAAAGTATACCAGTAACTCAAAGTTCAACTCAACCTGCAGAAGGAGTTGAAAAATGGGAAAAATTAATGGAAAATATGATGGGTGTAGTATCTACTCAAGCTAAGAATATGGAAACAATGATGACTTCTATTGGTACAGTCACTAAAGATTTGAATACAATGAAAACATCTATGAGTGGACATGATACCAGAATGAGAACGATAGAAGCCTCATTAAGGAATATGGAAGATCATTTGAGTAGGGAAGGTGAACGTAACAACAGTAGACCTCCTGGAGGATTACCAAGTAACACTGAAAGAAACCCAAGAGAGGTAAATGTTGTAGTTACGAGAAGTAGGAAGCTCTGTGGTAGTAATGGAGTAGAAAACTTTGGGAATAATGAAGTAGAAAATGATTTAGATGGAAAGAATGATGAAACTAAAGATGAACTTGAATTCACTGATGAGGAAGAAGAAATTATAGAGAATTTCTTGAAAAGGAATAGAAGTTTGGAACCTGAGAATGAAGGTGAAAAATGGGTAAAAATCCCAAGGATTTTGAGAGATCCCATGGATAAAGATTTAAGGAATTTATTCAAAGAACATGTTAGAATAGAGGATAATGAAAAAAAGGATGAAAAACAAGAAGAACTGAAGGAATCTAAAGTAGAGATTGATTCAGGGAATGTTTTAAAAGAAAAAACTCAAGATCAGGATACTTGGCGATCAAGTAATACTCAAAGGTTTAAGGAGAAAGGAAAAGAGAAAATGAATTTGGGATCAAAGGTTGTAGATTTAGAATCTTTACCTTACCCACCTAAAGATCAAATCAAAAAGATTAAAACTGATCAGAAGTATGCTCGTTTCCTTGATACTTTTCGTCATATTCATGTTAATATCCTCATTATCGAAGCTCTAATTAGTATGCCTGCTATGGAAAGTTTCAAAGATATTCACAAACAAGAAAAAAATTAGAGGAATATGAGAATATTTGCCTAAATGAAGAATGTTCTGCAGCTTTGCAACATAAGTTACCACCTAAACCGAAAAGACCCTCGGAAGTTTTACCATTCCATGTGAAATTGGAGGATTTACTGCTTAAAAGGTCTTATGTGACCTTGAGCTAGTATAAACCTCATGTCTTATGAGGATTATAAGAAGCTAGGTATAGAAATCTTACTAAGATCGAAATGACTCTGCAGATGGCGGATAGATCGATTAAATACCCTAAAGGAATTATTGAGGATGTATTGGTTAAAGTAGACAAGTTCTATTTTCCAAAGAGATTTTGTAGTTATGGAAATGGAAGAAGGATATTCAGCGCCACTTATCTTAGGTCGACTGCTTCTAGCTACAGGGAAGAACTTTAATAGATGTTCGTAAAGGAGAGTTAATTACGAGAGTCAATGAAGATGAAGTTACTTTCAATATTTTCAAAGCTATGAACCATCCATACAAATCACCAGAATCATGTTCTTTTATAGAAGATATTCATTCTGTCTATGATAATCAGTTGCCAACTTTTGAAGACAGATTAGAAGAATGCTTAACTCTGTCTATCTATAAAGAAGATGAGGAAGACATTGAAATGAAAGAGATAATCCTTTCTCTAGATAAATGAAGCTTTACTTTTAAACCATCATGGCATAAGTATTTGGAATTAGAACTAGAAGGACCAGTTCTTAAACCTTCACTGGAAGATCCACCTAAGAATCTGGAATTGAAACCACTACCTTTAAATCTGAAGTATGCTTTTCTTGAAACTGATAATCTATTACCGGTTATTATTTCATCATCTTTAACTGAGCAACAAGAAGATCAATTACTTAGAATGTTGAAAAAGCATAAGAAAGCTTTTGGATGGACAGTTGCCGATATTTGAGGTATTAGCCCTAAGATTTGCGTTCATAAGATAATTCTGAAGGAAGATGCTAAACCTTGTATTCAACCGCAACGCCGCCTCAACCCAAATTTGCAGTTAATTGTTAAGAAAGAGGTCATTAAACTATTAGAAATGGGGATAATATTTCCCATATCAGATAGTGAATGGGTTAGTCCAACTCAAGTGGTACCAAAGAAAGGAGGTTTCACAGTGAAAGAGAATGAATAGAATGAATGGATTCCGACAAGAGAGATTACAGTTATCGAATGTGCATTGATTTTAGAAAACTAAATGATCATACTAAGAAAGATCATCATCCACTTCCATTCATAGTTCGGATGTTGGAACGCTTAAGTGGTCATAAATATTCTTGTTTCTTAGATGGTTATTCGTGATATTTACAGATATTCATTGCGTTAGGAGATAGAGAAAAACTACTTTCTCTTGTCCTTATGGAACGTTTGCTTATAAAAGAATGCCGTTTGGTTTATGTAATGCACCAGCTACGTTTCAAAGATGTATGATGGCTATATTTGCTGATATGGTTGAGAAATTCTTAGAAATTTTTATGGACGACTTTAGTGTTTACGGAGATTCTTTTGGTAAATGTTTGTCGCACTTATAAAGAGTGTTACAACGCTGTGAAGATACCAATTTAGTACTAAACTGGGAAAAATGTCATCTAATGGTATCAGAAGGAATTGTTTTAAGTCACAGAATCTCTGAAGAAGGTATCGAAGTTGATAAAGCTAAAGTCGAAGTAATTGAAAAATTACCTCCACCAGTTAATTTAAGAACCCTAAGAGGATTTCTCGGACATGCAGGTTTTTATAGGAGATTTATTGCAGATTTTTCGAAGATAGCAAAGCCTCTAAGTCATTTGCTTGAAAAAGAAGTACCTTTTAAGTTTGATAGTAAATGTATGGAATCATTTCAGACCTTAAAAGCGAGGTTGACTATTGCACCAGTGTTAGTAGCACCAGACTGGGATTTGCCTTTTGAAATTATGTGTGATGCGAGTGATTTACCTGTAGGAGCTGTTTTAGGTCAAAGATATAACAAAATTCTCAAAGCTATCTACTATGCTTCTCACACATTAAACGCAGCTCAGCTAAATTATGCAACTACAGAAAAAGAACTGTTGGCTGTAATTTTTGCCATAGATAAGTTTAGATCGTATATTGTTGGATCTAAGGTAATAATTTATACAGACCATTCAGCACTGAAGTATTTACTCAGTAAGAAAGATGCTAAACCTCGACTTCTTAGATGGATTCTCTTACTTCAAGAATTTGATATTGAAATTAAAGATAAAAAGGAAGTGAAAATGTAGTGCGAGATCATCTAAGTAGAATGGAAAATGATGAAGAAATAGGACTTGAAATTAAAGATTCATTTCCTGATGAACAACTATTTAAAATAGATACTCCTTCAACCATGCAGTTATTAAAGAATAGAATTCCTTCTAAGGAAATGTCACCCTGGTTTGGAGATATCATTAATTACTTAACCTGTGATTATATTCCGTCTCATTGGACTTGGCAACAGAAAAAGAAATTCTTTTATGACTTAAGATTTTATTACTGGGAGGAACCAGACCTTTTCCGTAAATGTTCGGATGGGATAATCAGAAAATGTGTGCCTGATAATGAAATTTTAAGTGTTTTATCATTTTGTCATGATCGTGAGGCAGGAGGTCATCATGGAGGTTGGAAAACTGCTTTTAAAGTTTTACAATGTGGTTTTTATTGGCCTACACTATATAAAGATGCGTATAAGTATGTTAAATCTTGTGAGTCTTGTCAAAAGTGGGGAAATGTATCTAAAAAACATGAAATGCCTATGCAACCTATTTTAGAATGTGAGTTATTTGATATTTGGGGTATAGATTTCATGGGACCATTCCCTATATCTTTTGGAAAAAGATTTATTCTAGTAATGGTAGATTATGTTTCAAAATGGGTAGAAGCTGAAGCTCTTCCCACTAATGATACCAAAGTTGTCATACGATTCCTTAAAAAGAATATATTTACCCGATATGGCATTCCAAGGGCAATCATTAGTGATAGAGGTTCACACTTTTGCAATAGACCATTTACCAAGATAGTTGAAAAATATGGTGTAACACATAAACTAGGAACGCCCTATCATCCGCAAACCAGTGGACAGGTAGAGGTGTCAAATAGAGAAATCAAAAGAATTGTAGAAAAAACAGTTGATTCGTAAAAACTGGGCAGTTAAATTAGATGATGCATTATGGGCGTACAGAACAGCTTTTAAAACTCCAATTGGTTGTTCTCCCTATAAACTAGTCTTTGGTAAGTCTTGTCATCTCCCAAAGAGAATTAGAACACCGAGCCTTCTCGGGCTATTAGATTTCTAAATTTCGATCCTAAGGTCATCGGTGATCATAGAGTCTTTGCAATTAATGTAACTAGAAGAATTTCGCCTCGATTCTTATGAAAATGCTTGAATCTACAAGAAACGCACGAAATCTTTTCACGATAAGAGAATCTATAGTCGTGAGTTCCATGTAGGTGATCGAGTGCTCTTGTACAATTCACGCTTAAAGTTATTTCCAGAAAGCTTAAATCAAGATGGACGAGTCCATTTAAAGTAACAAGGGTTTACAAATCTGGAGCTGTTGAACTAACTGATGGAAATACGACTTTTATAGCCAATGGCCACAGAGTGAAGTTATTTGTGGAGGGAGAAGGAATCACACTGAAGGGAGAAGTAACGCTACTGACTGATCCCCCGACAAAATTGAAAAAGCAGAAAAATCAAACAAATTGAGAAGCAGAGGAACTGAAATCAGCCGAATACCAGGTGCTATCTATCTTTCTTCTACTTTTCTCGTGTTTTATATGTTTGAACTAGTTTCGCCTTTTACCGGATAGACGTAAAAAAAACTGGATGTTTTTTTAGATAGAATAGGAGTTTTTATTTTGCTTTCAAATTAGGCCTTGATAAAGATGTCGCGTTTGCTATAGAAGCTTTAGTTTTTGAGAAAAACAAGCAATTGTTGAGAGATATCAGATTGAAAGAAGTATGTAATGGAGAATCGAGAAGTTCAATAAAGAGAAGGGCAAAGTTTCATGAGGTGCGAGAATGCAGTGGAAAAGTTAGCATGATGGGAAATGTAGGGAAGCACAACCAAATCCCGTGGATGAGTGTTTGAATGTTGTTAAGAAGGAACGATTAGGTGGTTATCCTAAAATCCCGATGGAGATCAAAGAGAAAATTCAACGCCTCATTTCTTAAGGTTAGGTTGATAGAACGTTATGTTAGAACCTGGAAGATTTAGAAGTAATGGAATTAGGACCCTTATGAGTTTTGTAATATTTATAAAATTTTTATATAACTTTTGAAAATTTTATATAAAGGATCTTTATGAAATTATTAAAGGTTTTATAAATTTTTATAAAGGTTTTTTTTTTTTTTTTTTAAAAAAACTTTATTCGGATCGATCCGAACACAGAAAAACCTAAAAAGGGACGGGTCCTCCTTCTTCTTCTTCTTTCATTTTTCTTAAACAACCGCCCCTCCCTCTTCCCCATTCGAATTTTTTTCAAATCATCACACAACATTACTATTAAACTACCCCAATTCTTAAACTCTTCTCATTTTCCTCTCTCTTTCAATTTTGTTTAAATTGAAGAATTTTTCAAGGGTAGCTCCAACTTTCATTCCAGTAATTTTCATCTTTTCCGCCAAATTTCAACCTTTTAAGCTTTGGAAGGTAACATTGTAGTCCCTTATTTTGTTAATTTCATTTTTTAAGCAACTTTTTATTTAATTTCACTATTTTTGTAACTCATTTGTGTTGTTTTGTGTTGTTTTGTTGTTGTTTTGTTATTTTGTCACTATCATAGAATGGCCGAATCATCAAAAGCCACGAAAAAACGTAAACCTCATATCCTTACCCAAATCCCAGTTATAGAGACTAGGCCTTTAACGGAAGCAGAGTTGAATGTTAGTTTTGATAGAACCGCGTCTGCTGCAGCTAAGAAAGCGTTGAAAAATAAATTTGGAAAGTGTTTAGTTGCAATAGAGAGGGGCTTAGATTTCAAAGATTTGGGAAGGGAGGTAAAAGAAATTTTGAAAGACGATAAAGTGGTTGGAGTTAGCTAGTTTAAGGTCGGGGAAATTAACACAACCTTAGTAGCTGAATTTTATTCTCGATAGCAACTCATAATGCTACGTAGGTGGTGAGTTAACTTCACAACCTAAGAACTAGGGCATGCACGTTTAATCTTCAGGTTATAAATACTATTTATGGTATCCTGATATACCGGAGAGTGAGGATTATTATCTTCAGATGGAATTTAGATGAGCCTGCAGACTTTGATTATATTGTCTCACTAGCCCAGAATGAGTTAGATCCCACTGCCGTCTGGCATGAAAACAGGTTTTCCTATGGAAATTGTATACGGGATATGAGAGCTATTAAACGTTTTATTAGCCACACTCTTTTACCCTACTCATCATTTTACATCTTTTGGTAAAGAGGATCTGTGTATTGCTTGGGCTATGGTCAATGATGTACCTGTGGATGTAGGCAGGGTAATGTATAGAAGGGCCAAGGAATTTGTCTCGACTGCCAAACCAGGCAGTCACATGCCTTTTCCTTGTTTTATTTCTTCCTTATGTCGCCAGATAGGTGTCCCTGAACTTCCAAATGATAATTTGATGGTGGTTGATGACACGCTTATAGGTCCTACTTTACCACTTAGGCCGGCAGGAAGAATAGATTTTATGGACCCTAACCGCCAACGACCTCAGTCTACTCCATCCACTCGGCTTTGTCCTTCCTTCATCCAAATCAAACTCAAAGTCAACTTCCAAATACCATCACATACGACATGTTTCAATCCATGGCCTATGATGTTCATCGTGCTAATGCCAATATGGCTGTTTTTGCGGAAAGGAATAGGTTATGGTCTGAAGATTTACGTCAAGGCATGCGAGGTATATATCAAATGAATATACTGCAAAACCCTACCTATGCCGAGATGGATATTCCGCATTGCCAATCCCAGCCATATACTTTGCCCGATTTTATTCCACCGATGCCACCTCGCTCAGACTTCCAACAAATGCCACATTCTTTTGGATTCCAAACTAGTGGTGTAGGGGATTTTTCGACAGGTACTACAACAGCTGCGACATCTGGTTGGCCAGGATTTGGATCATTTGACCATACCACGACAGGATGGGGAAGCACTTTTTCTGATGTCACGAGAGAGATGAGCTCGATGGGACTAGATAGCTCGGTTCGGATGTCAACATATTTTCAAAATCCATTCCAAGAATCGACTTATGATCCGGCCCGTTCTCAAGCCATGCCAAGTTCGAGCCACGTCGAGATGAGTGATGAAGATGAGTGATTTTAAACATTTTATGATTATTGACATTGAAAACAATTTATTTTTCGTACAATTTCATTTTCGTAAAATTTTAGGTTATTTTGGTTTTATTTTGGTAGGATTTTATTTTAATACGATCTTCATAGAATTTTATTTTACTTTCGTTTGATTTTATGGTATTACGCACCGTGTAGTAAAATTTATCGTTATAACATAAAAAAAATGAACCAAAGATAGGGAGAAAACATATCACCTAGAAAAATCTAGGCATTTTACAAGCAAAAACAACTCTGTCCGTGAATAGTAATTTTCCGGATCGATCCGGCATTTTCCCGGATCGATCCGGCGTGAGTATGCCGACCTGACAGGATTGCTAGTTGAGAGGCCGGATCGATCCGGCCCTTTCTCGGATCGATCCGGGAAGTACAAAAACGCCAAAAAATAGATTTTCTTCTACTTTTGCATGATTACAACCTTTCTATAAAAGGAAAGAGCTGATGCCTTCATCCTTGCTCATTCCTTCTTTAATTCTATCTGTCTTTGTTTATTTTCTGTATCTGATAAAAATGTCGAACCACTCCTCTTCCTCGGTCAATAGTTACGAACCACATACACCTGAAGGTGTGGTTCCCGAAAGCCATGCCTCGTGTTTTCATAATGACATTCCGAGACGTCTAAATTTCATCCATTCTCCTATTTTAATGGAGAAAGGTTTAAATACAGAAAAATTTGATCAATGGGGACGAAATCTAATCCGAGGTTGTGGGTGGAAGAAGGCGATTAGACTCCAGGAGGTAGACTAAACATTTCAATTGTACGAGATTTTTATCGCTCTTCATCGATATAACAACAAAGACCTCGTCTCATCTCATTACTGTTAGGCGTCGTTATATCATTTTCTCCAGTTATCATAAATCAAATCTTTCAAATCCCACCATCTACTTTTGATCAAAACCCACACTACGAGTTTCTTTGGGAACTCGGAAGTTCTTATAATGTTGTTAATCGTACTGCAGAAGCCTTTCAATTTGTGTTTCCACCGCTTGATTTGATCATAACTATGATTCTTCGACTTTAGCTTTACCCTCATCCGAGGGCGTGGAAACGCTTCATTAACTCTCGGATCTATCCAACTAGAGATTTTTTAGGGGTTACGGATGATGAGATGCTACTGTTGTATGCACTGACCGTGGGGGCATACATTGATTGGGGGATTTTGATGTTTAAAACTGCAATTAATTTTGCGAAGAGAGGCGTAATAGAGGAAGACCGCTACCGCTTGCCTGGTTATCTCTCAACCGTGTGCAATCAATCACGTGCCTGAAGTTTACTACTCTTGGCGAGATCTTTCCATCTCGTGATTCTCGATTAGGATTACTTCCGGTAGATACTCCCGGATGTTCATCTACGGTTTGATGAGTTGTTGAAAATCGCCAAAAGTAGATGTTGTTAAGTTGGTAGTCGTTTAAGTTAGTCTTTTCATCACTTTTTAATTAAGTTTTCTTTAAAGTTGTAATGGTATCCTTAATGTTTAATATATATGTCATTTTCTTTAATCAAAATAATATATGTTGAGAAAAATAATAAAAATCAAAATCGTATAAAATTTTAATTTTTTTCTTTCGAACTTACTTTTTATTACTCAATGACCATCGGGACGATGTCATTTCGTAAGTGGGGAGTAGAGGTAAGTTAGTAAAAAAAAAAAAAAAAAATTCTTATATAAATTTATACTTAAGTGCTTAATACTTAGCTAATTTTTCTTGAATCAAAATAACTAGATAATATATAATTAATATGAATAAAAATAATATAAGTTGGTAAGAATAGATTTTAATTAAGTAAAGTAAATTATATATATTTTAATTATATTATATATATCAATTTTAGATTTTTATAAGATTTTAAGTATATGTAACTATACATAAATATTATCGAGTAATTTTCATATGAAATTTATCGAATATACTTATATCTATAATAAAATGTTAGAATAATTTTCTTTTCAAAACGAAATATGAATATGGAATCGGATTAGGAATGATGAGATTTTTGGCACCACAAAATATAAACTATAGCCAAATAAGCCTACCTAAATAAATTTCTAATTTTTGTCCTACTACCTCAAATTTTGATTGGAATGATCAAGACCTCACTCAAAATAGCCATTTTTGATTATAACCGACCCTTAGCTTATTTTGGTCTACATTTCCTAAAAATCCACGAGTTTGTACGTACTTATGAAAGGAGATGACGACACAAAAGCTAAGAATGGTGTATGCTGAGATTGGAAAAAATTAGATAAGTATTAGTATATTCGATCTTACCTCATGACGCTTACAAGATAGTCGATTTGGGTAATAAGTTCGGATATGTTAATATTCTATAAAAGGATTAAGAACGAAGCACCATATCTACACAGAATTAATCAAATACCAGGTATCTTCCTTATATTTGATCAACAACTAAAAATATCGGTTGTAGCTACCAATGATTTGAGTGCAGTAGGGTGTTATCTCGAAATGTCCTATATCACTATGAGGTTTAAAAGCTCCCGATAAAAAGTCGAATCATAAGATCTCAAGAATGATTACAAGTTTAAGGAAACCGGACTTGTAATTTTCGATCGAAAGAGTATTACTCCGATCAATCTTGATGAAGCAATGCTTGTAAGTTTGATTTTCTACACACACGCACGCTTTTAGTTCTTAAATCTTATAAATAAATAAATAAAATAAAAAAGTGAAATAATATCAGAATGTTATTAATCGAGGTATTTTTGATCAAAATTATGAAGGTGTAAGTACGTACGACTTGCTTCTTTCTCTTTTGATTTTCTTTTCTATCCTTCTGAATAACCAACACCCTGAACCTAAAACGTATAAGCCATTTTGTCAACTATTTGACTTAGTCTTTGATTCCAATTATTTCATATAAGTTGAGATAGGAGAATGATTCTAGAATTTTAATTATATTTATTGAGTAAATTATGTGAAATTTTATTTGAATAATAGTTGATAAATAATTTATCTAAGTTATCTACACTTTTTATCTTGTTAATTTCTAAGAAAGATATAACTAATATATTTATAATATTGAAATGATATTTTACTAATTTGAAATTTAATCTACCAAGTATATCATTTTTATTGTAATTTTTATATATTATCGCTTATTTTGCTTTTATGACGATCAAAGAGCTAAGTGGGGAGTAGTTGATGTATAACATTTATATGATAAAATTACGAGGTTTTATATACGTTATCGACTTTTTTATATAAAATATAAGAAATTATAACGATAATCTTATAAAATATTAATAGTTATGAATAAATCTAAATACTATAAAAATCTAGTAAAAGTAATAAAAAGTTATAAATTTTGTACCGGGATAATAACCGGAGTGTCGTGTCAGATTTACGGGGGTATTTTTGGTATTTTATTTGCAGATCTTAGGTAAACCAAGACCCCGAGTGACGAAACTTTTTGAAGTAAAATCGTATCTTTTGAAGGAAGTAAGGAAGTGCCACGAGATTTAAAGTTCAAGTGGATCAATGGTTCAGTAACACCATTATCGAATTATATTTTCGACGAACAAATGGCCCATCAAAAAGGCATTTTCTGAAGAAGAGTCCTTCATGGAAGTTATAGATATTTTCAAGAGCTTTCCAACGCTTCTTGAATTATGTCATTTGGAGATCCAGAGCTCAAGTTATAATTTTATCAAGTTTCAGATCAAGTTATGGAATAAAAAGATACCCGGATCAATCCGATTTACCTCGGATCGATCCGAGGAAACATAATGATTATCCAAAGATGTGGTCCCGCAGAAATAATCCTGGGATAAGATTTTTATTCCCGGATCGATCCGCCCTTTCTCGGATCGATCCGGCTTGGAAAATTTGCCTATAAATGAAGCGACTTTGCGGGCATATAGAGAGACCAATATATATTTTCTTAACCTCTTTTTAGTAGTAGTATGTATGTATATAGGCCTTATGCCATAAATAAAGTAGTATCGTTATAATGCTCGAGAAGTTATCGAAAGATCGATGTTGTTGAAGTCGTTGTAATATCCGGAAGAATACAAACACGATTCAACAGTTGTAATCGGGTAAAACTTCTTAAGTATTTATGTTTGTTATGTTTGTTTTTATCTTTTTCGTTGTTATAATGTTTTTAGGCTAAATCTAATAACTAGCCAAAGTTATGTAATCATTTTATTTCAATCTTTTCGTAAAGGAATGTTGTCTAATTAAAATTGATTAAAATTGAGTTAATTGAATCTTTTTCTATTCTCAGAACGTATTGATAATATTCGGATTGACGTAATTAACCAAGATAAATCGCACCATATAACCTAACGATGAACCGATCGTAGAAGTTAGGATATGAGATAAAAGATAGAAAACCGGAGGGTAAAATTGGCCGTGCGAAAGCGTGACTACGGATTCCTATTTCCTACCCGGGGGCAGATTTGTCTTGGGAAAGATAGATCTTATTAAAATTGTGCTCGAGATCGTAATAATGTTAAAACCAACAGTTTAATTGAAACTAAAACCGAAAGTTAAATCGATCCGCCGACAACCGGAGCCTTTTGAATAACATCGACCATCCGACAAATGGAATAACCTCTTTTATCCGGGGTAGATTTGTACTGGTACTGCTCGACTAACTGAGTTAGCATGGGGCAGTTGTGGAGATTGAACTGATGACAATGACATATGACAATTTCATACGCTCGTGTGGGGAGGAATTGTTAACCTCAGGAGTGCACCGTTTCATTTACTCAATTGGACCTAAAATAAAAGGAAAGATCGAGCACATTCCGTCTACTGAAAAGATCGTATAAATCAATTATATAAACTTTGGCTAGTTCTATAAAATATATTGGTATCTATATATTTATATCTATATATATATTTTACAATCTATGTACATCTATATATATTTATATATCTATATATATTATATTAGAATAACTTTTAAATTACGCATTTATTTTATGTTGAGTAGAATAGTAGTGATATGTGTTATAAAATTGCGGTTTAGATCGAGTTAATAACAGCTCTTTGGTGTTTAACCACACTTAGAAGAATTACCAAGTTCCCTGAGGATTCGACACTCTGACTCACCATACTAGCACTACAGTTTGACCCGATACACTGTCGGTTAAGGACTGGTATTAGCACTAGAAAAGGCCACGTCAGTTAGAAATCTCATTGGATGAGTCACTGACACAGCAGGAACGGTCAGAAAACATAGCCGTTACAAAGCAGGATAAACCCCTATAAATACATTGCCTCTACAACATCAAAAAGAGAGAGGGTAGGCATACGATAAAAAGCGAGATAATCTATCTAGTCAAGGAAGATTAAAAATTGAGGGGGAAAGCCAAAATTCAAAAGAATACCTGCTAAATACTTAATTGCAAGATCAAGAAATTTCTTCAAAGTGTTCAAACATATTCGCATGATTCAAGATCTTACATTTGAAGAAATACAGAGCCGTGCTTAAATTAATCATCTGAAGAAAAGCTCAAATCACGCTTGAATCATAGTCATTGATTCAAGGTCTCAACTTTGATTATATCAAAGGTTCAGATCTGTGAAACACCAAGAAGGTGTGAAGGACAGTTGAGTGCGATCGGGAAGATTGTGTTTGTGATGAGTGGTGAAGAGGCAATTCTACCCTCCAAGGACCAATGGTTTCAAACAATTGAAGAGCGACAATCCTACCTTCTCTTCATTAGGTGTAGTGCCGAAAGACAATTTGTGTAATTGTTTTTAGTAATGGATGATGATTTTATCTCACCTTATTACTTGCTTTGTGCTTGTAAAGTAATACAACTCTTTGCAAACCCTAAGTATATCTCAGATGTAACCACTTAACTCAAGTGTATGGATTACACGTGAGGATTGAGTTAGTGGAGATATGCTTAAATCTGTTAGTCCGTGGTGAACTTAATCGAGTTTAGGGTCTCTTGATTAAAACACCAATAATGCGCCTAACACCTTAGGGTGTGATAGTCTTATCCGGACTGTCGGTAGAGAGGTACTACGTGGGGCATTTATATATGATGGCATTCATATAGGATGGACCGATTTAATCTGAATTTCTCGGTATAATTCCGTAATCGAGGAATCTTATTAAATCATTAGATGATCATATATGGATCAACCTTAATCTGAGGTGATCACGGGATCTTTGCTTTGTCCCGGGGTAGTGTTTGATGTGTTAGTTACGGTTCACTTAGATATGTGTTCCAAGCCACTTCTCATTGGCACTATCTCCGGATGAGTGAGTAGTTCTGTTTTTCACGGACATGGAATCCATTCCTTCCTGCGGGAAGTAGAGAGACAGATCCCTTGTTTGTTAGCCCTAAGAAAGTGATCGATCCCGGAGTTCACATTTGACTAATTAGCTACTAGTCGATATGTGTGCTAATTGATCATCGAGGGTTAATGGTAAATAAGGATAAGATATTCTCGAGTCGGGTTCACGGAGACTTCCCACCGAGAATGGACGATCTATGGAGGGTTAATCCGTATGTAGTGATTATATCAATGGACGCTTATTCACTCTATGGGTTGAGTATAAGTATACATCTATAATCGGTAGAGTTCGATTTGGGTTTATGGTGGCGTAATCCCGAATTAATAATTAATGTACTTATTACGCTCGATGAATAATTAATTATTGAGCTACTTGGTATAGGTCCATGGTCCCCCGATGTGCGCTTCGTAATTCGGACTAGTAATCTTGTTACTTGGGCCTCGATAATAATTGGTTACGCTAATTAATTGATATGCATATATATTATTTAGTTGGGCTAAATAATATAATACACATAAAAGACATTTTATGTGGGTTTTTAAACCCTAAGTGTGGCGCCTATATCCTCTTTAATTATCACAAGAATTAATGTTTTGGTGATATGGAAAATAAAAGATATTCTTGTTATATGATTGGTTGGATGACTTGTTATTTGATTTCCTATTGGTCAATACATGTCACAATTAGTCATTAAGGAAAATATCTTTTTATTTTGTTTAATTAATTATTTATTTAATTAATTAATACTTGGAGCGAGGATGTACTCTCCTAGAAAAGGAGAGTTATTCCAAGAAATTGACAAGGCATAATTCGACCACTCATTAAAAAAGGAGAGAAAAAATTTGTTTCTCTTGTGCAGGGTTTTATAGGAAGAAAAAAACTTTGAGTTTTCTTAGTGTTGCATATCGAGGAGGTTCGTGTATCAAGAAGGGTGTCCACCAACCGCCGTTTGGAGAACACATCGGAAGATCTTGGCATCTCTTCCTACTATTGGTAACTTGATCTTAACCCCCTTGTAGTTGTTAAATCCTTTAATTATGTGTTTTGACATATAAATCGTGATCCATCCGCTGCGCATAGATCTAACTCGTTTAGATCTAAGAACCTGCATCCTTCATGTGGTATCGGAGCAAGGTTCCACGATTTATATATTCATAATCGTAATTAAACGATTTAAAGGAGTGGAATTGCATGTAGGTGATATTTTACTTATTATTATGCATTAATAATTTTTAAATTGCAATGGTTGAAGAGATGGATTGGGGTTGGCACCGTTTTCCCGTTAGATCTATTGTAAACTCATATAAACGATGAAAATTCGTTCATATGAGTATAGGAAATTATGTAATTTATGTATTATTGCAATTTTAATTTCCAGAAAATAGATCTGTACATTAGCTGTTTAGTATTTTCGTTTTTTCCGTTGTTTGAGCCGTTAAAACAAAGATCCCTCCGGTCAGAATCAATATTGGAAGTTGATGAACAATCCCACAAATTTTGGTGTCGATCAGAGTCCGTTTGGGTTTCCGTTCGTTGCTGCGAAGTGTCTGCTGTAACAGAAAAACGCAGGATTCACAGAAACCCTAACTGTGACTTCTTCGATTTTCTGGGAACAATTGGACCGTTCAAATTAAAATCCGACCGGTCAGATCGATAATCATGGAGTTTTGGACGTGAGATAAAATTTTCAGGAAGATCGGGATTCATCTTGATCCCCGATCGGCCTCGGGAAGTATATGATGTGCTGCTGTAAGAGTCTGTTTCAGCAGCAAGTTGGGCGGCTCACTGAGGAAGATTGACAAGTCAAAGCTCCGATCCGACCGTCCATCTTGAAGTCCGAAGAATGAAGATCAGATCTGGAAATTTTCGTCCCGATCCGAGTTCGTTTGATATGCCGATCGTCGAAGATTCTCAACAGCTGCAGATTAGGGTTTTAATTTATTTTCGAATAGATTAGTTACGATGAAGTGCCAACGGTCCATCTCGGTGTTTATTTTCCGCACTAGTATACATGTGTAGATTGTATGAGTAGAATCGGAAAATTGCCATGACATGCATCATATCATGAATTCCACTCCATATGCATACATGTAGAAATTAATTCGAGGAATTAGTTAGGCATGTATAAAACACACGATTAGTTTTAATTAATTGTTTGATATTAATTAGAAACTAATTAGGGTAAAAACTTAGGAACACGGGTTTTTTCAATCGTCGAGGTTGGGTGATGGATTCTCGGTGAATCCCACTCTGCGAAAGCATAAGGAGTAAAATCCCGAAACCTCGTGGTTAAGGTGTTGGATTCTCGGTGAATTCCACCTTACCTAAGACGAGATTACGTTTTTGTTCCGTAGTGTCTACGTGAAAGTTTGATGTTTAAGGATTGGATAATCACGGGCAAACAGGTTCGAAAGTGGTTTAACCACGGTTGGGTGGTCAACGGAGCTACGGCTCAATCGACTTCACCCTCCACGTGTGGCGTTTGCGAAGTGCAGCAATCTTGAGCCATCCGAAGAGCCACTACGGCTCAACGGACCTCTCCTAGCCTTGACCCGTCCGGCGGCCACATATGTTCTAACGAATAGGTCGGGTGGGCTAGCTCACATAACCGACAACATTCGGGCCTATGATTTATTGTTCCTTAATGTAACATCAAGTCCAAAAACGTGATCGATAAACCCACCACTTTTTCAAAATATTGAGTGGGAGCGGGAGAGCGACGGCCGACCCCACGGCCTCTTGTTGACACAAGCAACGTGAGAGAATGGTGACGCCTCGTGCCGGCTGGACCGGCCTCCTAAGGAAAGGCCTTCACCGCTATCAAAATTCAAGGCTTGGTCTCCGAAAGGATAGGATTTTGGGTACTCGCCGGTCACCGACCGACCACTAGGCGGCACACTCGGGGTCTACCTAAAAATGCGAGACAGTGGTCACACACTCATAAAGGGTATTTTTGGTAGTACCTTGGCTGAAAAAGAAAGGTGATTGACGATCACAAATGAGATGTTCGATTCTCAATCGATCTTCAATATTAATCGAAACCTCTTTGACCTACCCTAAGCGCACCGAGGCATTAGATTAAATCCTTGGAACAGTAGGATAGACTATAAGTACTTAGTTTATGTTCCTAAAATTTTAGTAGTGTATGATTTGGATTTATTTTACATCAATTTTATTTACAAGCTCATTATATATATCTCTACAAGTGCTAGAGGCTGCTAGTGTAAAATTGACTAGTAATGACTTCGTTAAAAGTGGTAAGTAACTAGAACGTTGTATTTATTAATCTCACATGCGATTAATTTTTCGGAAGAGATATTTCTTTTGAAGCCTTCAAGACTTAAGTGACGTAAATAAGTATGTCACTTCACCGTCACTCGTCTTGACGAGAGACAACCGTAGTTAGTTTGAAAGATGATTGGGACAACAAAATTCTTCTAGTGAATTTTAATTGTGTAGTGTCTACACGAGAAATTTTCTAATAGAAAAATTGGAGAATCATAAATTTAAGTGTCGCTAGTTAGACGGTATTTGGAACCGATAAACTAGTGGGAGCTTTTATCTTATGTTTTTCTAATTTATTAGAAAATTAGTCCCACTGGTAACACTTTTATTAGACATCCCACGCTTCACGAGTAGTGTCTACTCAATTGAACTGCTAGTTCAAGACTATTTCCTTTTAAGGAAAGTTGAGAATGGGAAAGAATGTCTATAAGTGTTAATCATCTTAACTAAAGTTTTGAGGCTAAACCGAAACATTAATTAAAGAAAGTATAGGATAAGGAAAGTGATTTGGATCACTAACCAATGAATCCTTAGCGACTTTCTTAACCGAGTAACTTGACTCGGTAGTTTAGTTCTTTGGGAGAACAAGGAAGTCGTGTGCATTAACGATTAATAGAGTAACAACGGGCGTATATTTTCGGCTACAATAGTGGGAGTGATATAAGGAAATGAATTTGGATTCTATCCTTGAATATCACGAGAAAAATTTATTTTTCTGTTTACGGTTCGTTGAAGCAAATGGATTCACTTTCAACTCGATATATTGTTGCCTCATAGAAAGTGAATATGACATTTGTAGTACGAATCCAAGACTCGGACTTTTGTTTGATAAAGTCAGAACCACTAAGAAAAGCTGAATAAGTATAACACATCTAAAACTATTAAAGGTAAAAGGTTTCCGTATTAAGATAAACGACCCTTCAATATCTATTAATTAGTGCATATATCCTAGAGATAAGACCTGCAGACTGGCTAAGGGTGATTCCTATCTCTCAGCTCTAGGAACACTATCTCAAAGGAACAATGACTAAGTTTCCTTTCAATCGTGAGAGGGTAATAGATTTGAAGGGTAACATAGCTTGTTCATCATGACCTTCGGGTCTAGTGAGAGACACAAGCTAGTGGGAGTTTTTGAGTGGTGACATTTTGTCCGATAACTACTCAAACGCGATTTAGTTTATCAAAAGAATACGAGGATGAGTCTCTCGATTTTAGTAGAGAATAGAGTATTCCATGC
Organism: Gentiana macrophylla; assembly: GCA_026214975.1. Lineage (NCBI taxonomy): Eukaryota > Viridiplantae > Streptophyta > Magnoliopsida > Gentianales > Gentianaceae > Gentiana > Gentiana macrophylla. The sequence goes on from CM047812.1 coordinate 69,496,159, forward strand.
TCATAAATAGGCTATAGCATAGTCTTGGGGACCGATGCTCACCGCCTCCTAGTGGAATGTTTCTCACTTTGAAAGAAACCATAGACTTGCCCTATATAGTTATTGATGTGCTCTGATACCTTTGCTAGACTCGATTAAGATAATTGGTTGCAAAATAACGGTTAACATTATTATGTAAACCGAGAAGTCTACCTAGAAGATGCCAAAGAATTTATGGATAATGAGTGAATTCGGTTCACACCACTTCCATAAATGTAGGCATTTAGCATTTAATGCTTGAAGGTAGGATCGAGATTTTGCGCATACGCTCGTTGATTTCTTGTTAAGTGAAATATCTTAATCGTCGAGTGAAGGTTGGTTATAAGATTCTGAGATCGAAAAGTGACGGTTGAATCTGTCACAAGCCTTCCGATAGAATCTATAAGTAATGACCTTAAACCTTGGAGTATGGTTACCCAAAGGTAGTTACTATCGATTTAATCGGACCACGTCCAACATCGGTTGTTGGTGATTACAACGATAAATACTACTAGATCGTAATGTCAATCCACCCAAAGCGCAGTGGGAGTATGGTTTAACCGTTGACCCATTGTGGTTTTGTGGACTTTATAGTCTGGCAGGGTGATTGATAACTTTGTGGCTCTTTGTGGGCTTTGTATAGGATTCTAATTATAGAGGTTGGTTTGAAAACCTTAACCTGTGAATGGAGTTTTGGTACTCGGGTTACATTCAACCTCTTGTAGAACCACCGAGTGTCTCAGGCCGATGGGAGCAATTGGATCTACACGAAAAGATTCGAATGAATAGGAAAGTTTAAACTTTCAAAAGCAAAGTTGAGTGGTATAGGGGTGATTCCTCGACAACTAGAGAGTTAACCGGACCTTGAACTCTCTCACCACTCGGTCTTGCTAGATTTCGTTAAGCGCGAAAAAATAGGGTGATTCCCTGAGACTTTCTTGCCGAACAACGGAATCGAATTCATTGAAACGAAGGGTTTTAGCCGAGAATGAATAACGGATTAGTTACAAAGCGAAGAAGATAGGGGTGATTCCTAATACCTTTTTGCGAGACTAACGATATCTTAATTTATTCGAAAGAACCATTGGTAGGAAGCTTTGCCATGGCTTATATCCTTTGTGGATTTAAGAGAACCTCTCGGTCATTTAAAAGTCACATGTTTTAAAATATGTGGACTTGACCAAAATATTGATAAGTTTTTCGTAGACTGGATATCAATATTGGTAATATAGTAGTAGTATTAGTGTTCATAAATGATAACACTAAAACAGTTGGAAACAACATGGGTGTGCTATCTGAAGTCGGAAACTGACACGCCAAGATTCTCTGGATGAGAGAATTGGACTATGTTCTATGAATCGATTCGGTCAAATTCACGAGAATGAGTCATTGGCTATCCCACGATCTTATTGAATAAGATGATTATGCATACATGGTTGCGGCATTCATCGAGAGTTGTCCTACCCTACCTCTCGGAATGATTCTCAAATCTTCGGATAAAGAGAAAATAGGATAGAGTCTCTCTTGGATAACGGCAAGTCAGGTTGTCACAAGTCAATAGTAGTCGAATCTCGGATTCGAGCATTGAATAGCGGTTTAGTACGTCCTCAAGTATCTTAAGAGAACGAGGAATCATATGCTTGTATATTCAGGTGCAAACTTGAATATGGTTGACTACACTGATTCTGACTTGTAGTCAGATTAAGGATGATCATTAAGTTGATCTCGGCTCAGTGTTTACTCATAGTGCTTAGAATTTCCTTTTTGGTCTGGGAGTAATTCCAGGTCTGATAAGCCGATATCACTTCATTGTGAAAACAGTGAAGAGATAGCTTAGAAGGATCTTCTCGGTCACAATAAGTCAAAAGCATATTGAGAGAGAGTACCGCCTGATTGGAAGGACCGACAACGTTTCAATCCTAAAGATCGTCTCTCGAGTCGACAACCTAGCTAATCGATGTACCAAGTCGAGTGCTTGGAGGGTGCGGCATTGATGGATATGTCTCATCCGCTTTTAGAGCAAGTGGGAGAGTGTTGTGAATAAGATGAGAAAGGGTGTGCTCTAAAAACAATCATTACTTGTCATTTCGTTGCAAGTGGGAGATTGTTAGGTGTAGTGCCGAAAGACAATTTGTGTAATTGTTTTTAGTAATGGATGATGATTTTATCTCACCTTATTACTTGCTTTGTGCTTGTAAAGTAATACATCTGCTTGCAAACCCTAAGTATATCTCAGATGTAACCACTTAACTCGGTGTATGGATTACACGTGAGGATTGAGTTAGTGGAGATATGCTTAAATCATTAGTCCGTGGTGAACTTAATCGAGTTTAGGGTCTCTTGATTAAAACACCAATAATGCGCCCTGAACACCTTAGGGTGTGATAGTCTTATCCGGACTTTGTCGGTAGAGGGTACCTACGCTGGGCATTTATATATGATGGCATTCATATAGGATGGACCGATTTAATCTGAATTTCTCGGTATAATTCCGTAATCGAGGAATCTTATTAAATCATTAGATGATCATATATGGATCAACCTTAATCTGAGGTGATCACAGGATCTTTGCTTGTCCCGGGTAGTGTTTGATGTGTTAGTTACGGTTCACTTAGATATGTGTTCCAAGCCACTTCTCATTGGCACTATCTCTGTAGATGAGTGAGTAGTTCTGCTTTTCACGGACATGGAATCCATTCCTTCCTGCGGGAAGTAGAGAGACAGTCCCCTTGTTTGTTAGCCCTAAGAAAGTGATCGATCCCGGGAGTTCACATTTGACTAATTAGCTACTAGTCAGATATGTGTGCTAATTGATCATCAGGGGGTTAATGGTAAATAAGGATAAGATATTCTCGAGTCGGGTTCACGGAGACTTCCCACTCGAAATGGGCGATCTATGGAGGGTTAATCCGTATGTAGTGATTATATCAATGGACGCTTATTCACTCTATGGGTTGAGTATAAGTATACATCTATAATCGGTAGAGTTTCGATTTGGGTTTATGGTGGCGTAATCCCGGAATTAATAATTAATGTACTTATTACATTCGATGAATAATTAATTATTGGAGCTACTTGTATAGTCCATGGTCCCCGATGTAAACTTCATAATTCGGACTAGTAATCTTGTTACTTGGGCCTCGATAATAATTGGTCAGGCTAATTAATTGATATGCATATATATTATTTAGTTGGGCTAAATAATATAATACACATAAAAGACATTTTATGTGGGTTTTTAAACCCTAAGTGTGGCGCCTATATCCTCTTTAATTATCACAAGAATTAATGTTTTGGTGATATGGAAAATAAAAGATATTCTTGTTATATGATTGGTTGGATGACTTGTTATTTGATTTCCTATTGGTCAATACATGTCACAATTAGTCATTAAGGAAAATATCTTTTTATTTTGTTTAATTAATTATTTATTTAATTAATTAATACTTGGAGGCCAAGGATGTACTCTCCTATAAAAGGAGAGTTATTCCAAGGGAAATGGACAAGGCATAATTCGACCACTCATTAAAAAAGGAGAGAAAAAATTTGTTTCTCTTGTCTAGGGTTTTAGAGGAAGAAAAACTTGGAGTTTTTCTTAGTGTTGCATATCGAGGAGGTTCGTGTATCAAGAAGGGTGTCCACCAACCGCCGTTTGGAGAACACATCGGAAGATCTTGGCATCTCTTCCTACTATTGGTAACTTGATCTTAACCCCCTTGTAGTTGTTAAATCCTTTAATTATGTGTTTTGACATATAAATCGTGATCCATCCGCTGCGCATAGATCTAACTCGTTTAGATCTAAGAACCTGCATCCTTCATCTACAAGTGTTTAGATAGTGAAGCTAGGGATTAGCCAAGGACTATCAGTTCAGGACTTTTTGTAACTGGGCCATCTCAAAGAAGTTCTAGTGGAATTTTCCTCCGCATCACAGGGGAAGAGAGGACTGACAGGATTACACCACCTGGAACCTCTATAATACTTGTCTATTTACTTTATGCATTCTTTTACTCCCTTATAATGGTTTTCACATTGAAATTATAGTTACTATTTGTTAAAGGCTAGTTTTATCCGCTGCCAGTTAACGAGACTAAATATAAGTCAGTAATAACTTATATTCGATTAAGCTAATCGAACTCCGCACAAGTTAAAGGGGACAGAATCGAAAATCGCTTTAAGTTTCAGAGAAACTTAGTTCCTGGACTATTCCATTCGGGATCGCTTTTGGTGACAAGTTTATTCACCCCCTCTAAACTTGTGTTAGCCTTTCCAAGGGACCAACAATAAGCAAACCGGATATCGAACACGAAGTGCTATCGCTGCAAAATAAGTCTTCAACAAAGCTCAAAACTCACATTCTGATTAGCTCATAAAAATAATAATCGAAAAAAGGGACAAAGAAAAGGAATATATTAAACCTTAAACATTTTTAAGTCCATAAAACGATTACATTTTTGAAACATTGAAATTATTAAACCCGACTTGTTTTTAGTACAACATTATGATTTAGAAAACTGACAACAGACTCGATACAAAGGAAAAATATACTAAATAGAAAGAAAAATAAGCAAGCAACTAAAGATGGTAGTATTCATCTATAACCTCCACCGCTTAAATATTCTTAAAACCGGGTGGAGAAGACAAAGATCAAAAAGCATGACCCTATGTGGGAAAACACTGTTAGGTGTAGTGCCCGAAAGACAATTTGTGTAATTGTTTTTTATAATGTAATTTATCTCACCTTATTACTTGCTTTGTGCTTGTAAGTAATATGTTTATTGCAAACCCTAAGTATATCAAGATGTAACCGTTTAACTCAGTGTATGGCATGCACATGAAGATTGAGTTAGTGGTGATATACTTAAACTGTTAGTCCGTGGTGAACTTAATCGAGTTTAGGGTCTCTTGATTAAAACACCAATAATGCGCCTGAACACCTTAGGGTGTGATAGTCTTATCCGGATTTGTCGGTGAGAGGGTACCTACGTGGGGCATTCATATAGGACTGGACCGATTTAATCTGAATTTCTTGATATAATTCCATAATCGAGGAATCTTATTAAATCATTAGATGATCATATATGGATCAACCTCAATCCTGAGGTGATCCCAGGGTGCTGCTTGCCTCGGGGTAGTGTTTGATGTGTTAGTTACGGTTCCCTTGAATATGTGTTCCAAGCCACTTCTCGTTGGCACTATCCCTTGATGAGTGAGTAGTTCTGATTTTCACAGACATGGAATCCATTCCTTCCTGCGGTAAGTAGAGAGACAGTCCCCTTATTTGTTAGCCCTAAGAAAGTGATCGATCCCGGGAGTTCACATTTGACTAATTAGCTACTAGTCAGATATGTGCACTAATTGGTCATCAGGGGGTTAATGGTAAATAAGGATAAGACATTCTGTGTCGGGTTTACAGAGACATCCCACACAGAGTGGACACAGTCTATGGAGGGTTAATCCGTATGTAGTGATTATATCAATTGACGCTTATTCACTCTATGGGTTGAGTATAAGTATATATCTATAATTGGTAGAGTTCAGTTTCAGGTTTATGGTGGCGTAATCCCGGAATTAATAATTATATATATTTATTCTGTTCGATGAATATTATATTTAATTATTGGAGCTACTAGATATAGGTCTATGGTCCCCAATATGGCTTCTGTAATTCGGGCTAATATTCTTGTTTATTTGGGCCTCAGAAATAATTAATTGGCTGTGCCAATTAATTGATATGCATGAATATTATTTAGTTGGGCTAAATAATATAATACACATAAAAGACATTTTATGTGGGCTTCTAACCCTAGATGTGGCGCCATTTATGGTCTTTTTAGCACAAGAATTAATTTTTTTGTGTTATGGAAAATAAAAGATATTATTGTTATGTGATTGGTTGTATGACATGTTATTTGGTTTCCTATTGGTCAATTGACATGTCACAATTATTCATTAAGGAAAATATCTTTTTATTTTATTTGATTAATTAATTATTTAATTAATTAAAACTTGGAGACCAATGATTTACTCTCCTATAAAAGGAGAGTTATTCCAAGTGTAAATGAGACTTGCAAATTTCGCCCCATATCACTAAAAAGGAGAGAAAAAAATTGTTTTTCTTGTCTTGGGTTTTAGAAGAAGAAAAACTATAAGTTTTTTATGGTGTTGCATATCAAGGAGGTTCTTTTATCAAGAAGGGTGTCCACCAACCACCGTCTGGAGAATACATTGGAAGATCAAGACTTCTCATCCGAAGATCTTGGCTTCTCTTCTTTCTATTGGTATGATTTTCTTAACCCCCTTGTAGTTGTTAAATCATTTATTTATGTATTGTAATATATAAATTGTGATCCATCCGCTGCGCATAGATCTAATTCGTTTAGATCTGAGCTCCTACATCCTTCCTGTGGTATCAGAGAAAGGTTCCACGATTTATGTAGTTATAATCATAAATGAACGATTTATAGGAGTGGAATTGCATGTAGATAAATTTTAACTTTTTATATGCATAGATAATGATTGGTTGTTGTGGTTGAAGAGATGGATTGGGGTTGACACTGTTTACCCGTTAGATCTATTTTAAACTCATATAAACGAATAAAATTCGTTCATATGAGTATAGGAAATTATGTAATTTATTTGTTGTTGCAATTTAATTTCCTAGAAAATAGATCTGTTTAGTAGCTGTTTAGTTTCTCCATTTTTCCCGTTGATCGAGCCGTTGTAACGACGATCTCTCCAGTAAGAATTAAGATTGTAAGATGGAGAACAAGTCCACAAAATTTTGCGTCGATCGGAATCCTTATCCATATCCGTTCCTTGCAATAAAGTGGCTGCTGTAACAGAAAAACGCAGGATTCACAGAAACCCTAGCTGTGACTTCCTCGAATTTTTGGAAGAGTTTAGACCGTTGAAACGCAAATCCAACCGGTCAGATTAATAAAAATGGAGTTATTGACATTCCATAAAAGTTTCAGGTCGATCGGGTTTCATCTCGATTCCCGATCGGCCTCGGGAAGTCACTGGTTCGCGCTGTAAGAGACAGTTTCAGCAGCAAGTTAGGCGGCTCACTGGAGAAAATTGACAAGTCAAAACTTCGATCCAACCATCCATATTGAAGCCCGAGGAGTGAAGAACAGATCTGGAAAGTTTCGTCATGATCCGAGTTCGTTTGATTTCACGATCATCGAATAATTTGAACAGCTGCAGATTATGTTAGAAAGTAGTAAACCCTAGTTAGGGTTTGGTTATTTATTTTCTAATAGGTTAGATAAAGGGATGCCAACGGTGTATCTCGGTGTTTATTTTCCGCACTAGAATACATGTTTAGATTGTATGTGTAGAACCGGAAAATTGCCATTACATGCATCATATCATGAATTCCACTCCATATGCATACATGTAGAAATTAATTCGAGGAATTAGTTAGGCATGTATACAACACGCAATTAGTTTTTATTAATTGTTAATTAGAAACTAATTAGGGTAAAAACCGAGGATCAAGGGTTTTGTCAATCGTCGAGGTTGAGTGATGTATTCTCGGTGAATCCCACTCTGCGAAAGCATAGGAGTAAAATCCGAAACCTCGTGGTTAAGGTGTTGGATTCTCTGTGAATTCCACCCTACCTAGACGAGATTACGTTTTTTGTTCCGTAGTGTCTACGTGAAAGTTTGATGTTTAAGGATTGGATAATCACGGGCAAACATGGTTCGAAAGTGGTTTAACTACGGTTGGGTGGTCAACGATAGCTACGGCTCGATCGACTTCACCTCCACGTGTGGCGTTTGCATCGGGTCCAAAGAAAGGTGAGCCATCCGACGAGCCACTACGGCTCAACGGAGCTCCCTAGTCATGACACGTCCGGCGGCCACATATGTTCCAACGAATAAGTCGGGTGGGCTAGCCCATATGATCGATACCATTCGGGCCTATGATTTATTGCTCCTTAATGTAACATCAAGTCCAAAACGTGATCAATAAACCCACCACTTTTTCAAAATATTGAGTGGGAGCGGGAAGGCGACAAATGACCCCACGACCTCTACTATTGACACAAGCAACGTGAGAGAATGGTGACGCCTCGTGCGGCTCGGACCGGCCTCCTGGGAAGGCCTTCACCGCTATCAAAATTCAAGGCTTGGTCTCCGAAAGGATAGAATTTTGGGTACTCACCAGGTCACTGACCGACCCTAAGGCGGCATACTCGGGGTCTACCTAAAAATCTGAAATAGTAGGTCACATCATTATAGGTATTTTTGGTAATACCTTGGCTGAAAAAGAAAGGTAATCGGAGATTAAAGTTGGATGTTCGATTCCATTTTAATCATCGAGAGAGAAAGATCTCAATTTAGTCGTCACCTCTTTGACCTACCCTAAGGCGGCACTGAGGTGTGAGATTAAGTCCTTTGAACGGTAGGATAGACTATAAGTACTTAGTTTATAGTTCCTAAAATCAATTAGTAGTGTATAATTTGGATTTATTTTCTGTCATTTTTTATTTACAACTATTTATATATCTCTCTAGGGTACTAGACTGCTAGTGTATGTTTTATATTGACTAGTAACGACTTCGTTAAAAGTGGTAAGTAACTAGAACGTTGTGCTTATTAATCTTACATGCAATTAATTTTTGGAAGAGATATTTCTCTTGAGCCTTCAAGACTTGAGTGACGTAAACAAGTATGTCACTGCTGTCACTCAAGTTGAACGAGAGACAATCATAGTGAGTTTGAAAGATGATTGGGACGGTAAAATTCTTTTAGTGAATTTTTAATTGTGTAGTGGCTACACGTGAAATTTTCTGATAGAAAAATTAGAGAATCATAAATTAAAGTGTTGCTAGTTAGACGGTATTTGGAACCGATAAACTAGTGGGAGCTTTTATCTTATGTTTTTCTGATTTATTAGAAAATTAGTCCCACTTGGTGACGCTTTCATTAGACATCCTACGCTTCACGAGTAGTGTCTACTCAAACGAACTGCTAGTTCAAGACTATTTCCTTTTAAGGAAAGTCAAGAATGGGAAAGAATGTCTGCAAGTGTTAATCATCTAAACTAAGTTTGAGGCTAAACCGAAACATTAATTAAAGAAAGTATAGGATAAGGAAAGTGATTTCGGATCACTTAACCAATGAATCCTTAGTGACTTTCTTAACCGAGTAACTTGACTCGGTAGCTTAGTTCTTTGGAAGAACAAGGAAGCTGTGCATTAACAATTAATAGAGTAGACAACGGGAAGTTGTTTCAGCTAGAATAGTGGGAGTGATATAAGGAAATGAATTTCGGATTCTATCCTTGAACATCACAGAAAAATTTATTTTTCTGTTTACAGATTCGTTGAAACAAATGGATTCACTTTCATCTCGTGACTACAGTTGCCCTAAACAAAGTGAAGATGACATTTGTAGTACGAATCTGAGACTCGGAATTTTGTTTGATAAAGACAGAAAACACTAAGAAAAGCTGAATAGGTATGTGTAACACATCTAAAACTATTAAAGGTAAAAGGTTTCCGTATTAAGATAAACGACCCTTCAATACCTATTAATTAGTGCATATATCTTAGAGATAAGACCTGACGACTGGCTAAGGGTGATTCTTATCTCCCAGTCTAGGAACACTATCTCAAAGGAACAATGACTAAGTTTCCTTTCAATCGGGAGAGGGTAATAGATTTGAAGAGGTAACATAGCTTGTTCATAATGACCTTCGGGGTCTAGTGAGAGAAACAAGCTAGTGGGAGTTTTTGAGTGGTGACATTTTGTCTGATAATTGCTCAAAACACGATTTAGTTTATCGAACGAATACGAGGAGGAGTCTCTGATTTTAGCAGAGAATAGAGTATTCCATGCTCAGAAATAGGCTATCGCATAGTCTTTGGACTGATGCTCGGCCTGCCTTCAAGTGGAGTGATTTTCACTGAGGAAGAAACCGTAGCCTCGCCTTGCATAGTTATTTATGTGCTACAATACACTGCTTAACTCGATTGAGATATTATTGCAAAATAACGGTTAACACTATTATGTAAACCGAGAAGTCTACCTAGAAGATGCTTGTGAATTTATGGAAAAGAATGAATTCGGTTTACTCCACTTTCGTAAATATAAGCATTTAGCACTTAATGCTTGAAGGTAGGACTGGATATTTTGCGCATACATTCAGATTATGACTATTCATGAAATATCTTAATGCGACGAGTGAAGGTTGGTTATAAGGTTCTTGAGATCAGAAAGTGACGGTTGAACTGTCACAAACCTTCTGATAGAATCTATAAGTAACAGCCTTAAGCCTTGGAGTACGGTTACCCAAAGGTAGTTACTATCTGATTTAATCAGACCACGTCCAACATCGGTTGTTGGTGACTACACTAATAAATATTACTAGATCAGAATGTCAATCCACCTAAAACACAATGGGAGTATGGTTTAACCGTTGACCCATTGTGGTTTTGTGGACTTTACAGTCTGCTGGGGTGATTGATAACCTATGGCTCTTGGTGGGCTGTATAGGATTCTGATCATAGAGGTTGGTTTGAAAGCCTTAACCCTGTGAATGGAGTTTTTGTACTCCAGTTCTGTTCAGCCTCTTGTAGAACCACCTGAGTGTCTCAGGCCCAGTGGGAGCAATTGGATCTACACGGAAAAGAGTCGAATAGGAAAGTTTAAACTTTCAGCGCAAAGCTGAGTGGTCTAGGGGTGATTCCATGACAAGTGGAGAGTTAACCAGACCTTGAACTCTCTCACCACTCAGTCTTGCTAGATTTCGTTAGAAAGCGTAAAAATAGGGGATTCCTGAGACTTTCTTGCCCGCGAAACGGAGTCCGGATTCATTCGAAATGAAGGGTCTTGGTTAGAACAAATCGTAGGTTGACTACCGGGAATTATGTCCTTTGTGGATGTAAGAGAACCTCTCGGTCATTAAAAGTCGCATGTTTTAAAATATGTGGACTTGACCAGAATATTGATAAGTCTTTTGTAGACTGGGTATCAATATTGGTAAAATAGTAGTATTAGTGTTCGCAGTAAAGTAACACTCAAATCGTTGGAAACAAAGATGAGTGTGTTATCTGATGTCAGAAACTGACACGCCAAGATTCCCTGGATGAGAGAATTGGACTATATTCTAAGAATCTGATTCAGTCAAATTCACGAGAATGAGTCATTGGCTATCCCATCCATCTTATTGAATAAGATGATAATGCATGTACGTATGCAACATTCATCGAGAGTAGTCCTACCCTACCTCTCAGGAATGATTCTCCAAATCTTCGGATAAAGAGAAAATGGGATAGAGTCTCTCTAGGATAAAGGCAAGTCAGCTTAACACGAGTCAATTGCAATCGAATCTTGGATTTGAGCAATAAGTAGCGGTTTAGTACGTCCTCCAGTATCTTTAGTGAACGAGGAATTATATGCTTGTATATTCAGGTGCAAACTTGAATATGGTTGACTACACTGATTCTGACTTGTAGTCGGATTAAGGATGATCATTAAGTTGATCTCGGGCTCGGTGTTTACTCATAGTGCTTAGAATTTACTTTTTGGTGCTGGGAGTAATTCCGTGTCCGATAAGCCGATATCACTTCATCGTGAAAACAAGAAGAGATAGCTTAGAAGGATCTTCTCGGTCATAAGAAGTCAAAAGCATATTGAGAGAGTACCGCTGATTGGAAGGACCGCAACGCTTCAATCCTAAAGATCGTCTCGAGTCGACAACCTAACTAATCGATGTACCAAGTCGAGTGCTTGGAGGGTGCGACATTGATGGATATGTCTCATCCGCTTTTAGAGCAAGTGGGAGAGTGTTGTGAATAAGATGATAAAGGGTGTGCTCTAAAAACAATCATTTCTTGTCATTTCGTGCAAGTGGGAGATTGTTAGGTGTAGTGCCCGAAAGACAATTTGTGTAATTGTTTTTGATAACAGAATTTATCCCACCTTATTACTTGCTTTGTGCTTGTAAGTAATACACTGCTGCAAACTCTAAGTATATCAGTATGTAACCATTTAACTCAGTGTATGGCATGCACATGAGGATTGAGTTAGTGGTTTTATACTTAAACTGTTAGTCCGTGGTGAACTTAATCAGAGTTTAGGGTCTCTTGATTAAAACACCAATAATGCGCCCAGAACACCTTAGGGTGTGATAGTCTTATCCAGACTGTCGGTAGATGGTACCTACGTGGGGCATTTATATATGATGTCATTCATATAGGACTGGACCGATTTAATCTGAATTTCTTGATATAATTCCGTAATAGAGGAATCTTATTAAATCATTAGATGATCACATATGGATCAACCTTAATCCTGAGGTGATCACATGGTGCTGCTTGTCTCGGGGTAGTGTTTGATGTATTAGTTACGGTTCACTTGAATATGTGTTCCAAGACACTTCTCGTTGGCACTATCCTCTGATGAGTGAGTAGTTCTGATTTTCACAGACATGGAATCCATTCCTTCCTGCGGGAAGTAGAGAGACAGTCCCCTTATTTGTTAGCCCTAAGAAAGTGATCGATCCCGGGAGTTCACATTTGACTAATTAGCTACTAGTCAGATATGTGTACTAATTGGTCATCAGGGGTTAATGGTAAATAAGGCTAAGACATTCTGTGTCGGGTTTACGAAGACATCCCACACAGAGTGGACAGTCTATGGAGGGTTAATCCGTATGTAGTGATTATATCAATGGACACTTATTCACTCTATGGGTTGAGTATAAGTATATATCTATAATTGGTAGAGTTCAGTTTCGGGTTTATGGTGGCGTAATCCCGGAATTAATAATTATATATATTTATTATGTTCGATGAATATTATATTTAATTATTGGAGCTACTAGTTATAGGTCCATGGTCCCCAATGTGGCTTCTGTAATTCGGGCTAATATTCTTGTTTATTTGGGCCTCAGAAATAATTAATTGGCTGGGCCAATTAATTGATATGTATGAATATTATTTAGTTGGGCTAATAATATAATACACATAAAAGACATTTTATGTGGGCTTCTAACCCTAGATGTGGTGCCATTTATGGTCTTTTTAGCACAAGAATTAATTTTCTTGTGTTATGGAAAATAAAAGATATTCTTGTTATGTGATTGGTTGTATGACATGTTATTTGGTTTCCTATTGGTAAATGACATATCACAATTATTCATTAAGGAAAATATCTTTTTATTTTATTTGATTAATTAATTATTTAATTAATTAAAACTTGGAGACCAACGATTTACTCTCCTATAAAAGGAGAGTTATTACAAGTGTAAATGAGACTTGCAAATTTCGCCCCATATCACTAAAAATGAGAGAAAAAAAATTATTTTTCTTGTCTTGGGTTTTAGATGAAGAAAAACTATAAGTTTTTCTTGGTGTTGCATATCAAGAAGGTTCTTTTATCAAGAAGGGTGTCCACCAACCACCATTTGGAGAACACATTGGAAGATCAAGGCTTCTCATCCTAAGATCTTGGCTTCTCTTCTTTCTATTGGTATGATTTTCTTAACCCCCTTGTAGTTGTTAAATCCTTTATTTATGTATTGTATTATATAAATCGTGATCCATCCGCTGCGCATAGATCTAATTCGTTTAGATCTGAGCTCTTACATCCTTCAAACACGAGGTTGACTGGATCAACCATGTATACAATCCAGTGTAAAAGGGACACTTGGTAAGGTATAACAGATTGAATGTGACCTATTGGCTAAAGATAAAATCAAATACTTAGCGCAGAAACTTCCCGCTTGAATTGGATATCAACAACTTAGGGAGATGTAGCTACTCCTCGAAATTACTATTTACCCAATTTTGCACGTGGAAGGGCTCAACGTCATCAACAAGGTCGGATCGGTGTGATATTTTAGAACAAAACTCATCATCTATATGTGCCGGAAGGGTCCGAAAAATTGCGAAATTGAAATCTTCCGGTAGAAAGAGAAGTTGTATTTCGATCGAACCAAAAACTTATAAAATCTAGCTAGGTTCAGAGCTACACTTACCCCAGTCATGAAAACCAAAATGATAAAAGATAATCATTAAAACTTAGCAATATTTCTAACTCCGCAACACAAGGGTATTTTGTAAACAAAATGGAGGTTGAGAGTATGATGGGTTTAGAAAAAGATATATAAGGATGGTAAGAAAAGATAAAGGGTGGGTAAGAAATTGTGTTTCGGGTGGGTTGAAAATTGGTTAAGGAATTGGGTTTGGGTAGGTATTGTTTAAGGGATTGGGTAGGGTGGGAGAGTGAAATAGATGGAAAGAAAGAGAGGGGATGAAAGAATGGTTAGAAATGTGAACTGTTGGGGCAGATTGGTGAGAGGATCGAAAAGGTTGAAGGGTGAAAATGTATAAAGGAAAGGATAAGGGTAGTTGCAAAATGAATTGCACACAACTTTGGATTTTCACTCGGATCGCCATTCTAAAAGGTTTTGGAAGTTGACCAAAAATTGTTCTTGTTCGCACCAATCATTCTCTATTACATTTTCAGTAATTCTCAAGTGCTCATAATGCTTCCATCTTAACAATGATTGCTAAATTTCCTTTTCTTTAGCAATTTCTCGACTCTCCTAAGAAACTCTATTTCACGTGGCCTATATTGAGTAAAAATGTTTTGCACATCCTTAGCCTAATGGCCATCGGAACACGACAAATAAAAAACCTCAACACATGTCACGTTACTTCTTATTTGACTCAAAGAAAACAAAACCTAAAAAACTAAAAAGAAATCCTAAGGGTTTTAAAGAAGTAGTTCTGAGTTTAAAGTCCTCAGCTCGACTTTCCAAAAAAAAGTATCCTTGTCAGTCATCCTTCATAGCTCACTAGACTTTGACCCTTTGAGCACTATAAGAGGTGGGCTCGTCGCTTTTGCGGATTAATACCCTTCCCTTGGTTGTGAGACCTAGGAAACGACATCTATCCATACCATTTATACAAAGCTCTTACCTCGGCTCTCGTTTAAGGAACTAGTGAATTTTAGGGAGATTTAGTCCTAGGGACCCATTTTAATCACATCCTCTATTATGCTACTTCATTATGCTCTCTCAAAACTCAAGGTCTTCTTTAGATTGCGAATTCTTAAAACTACACAAATTTTTGCTCCCATGGCCAGTTGAAGCAATCTCATGCAAAGGACAAAGAGATTTTAACAGAACTACGAGGAACTCTTTATTCACTGCTTACTTTCAACGACTACATGTTTCCCTACACCCTCTAGATGAGACAGATTTGGGGCAGAACCTTCCACACTAATAAAATTAATCTTACAAACCAACTCCGGGCTAAGATTCATACTCAGGTTCATGTATAGGCTAACTTATGTTTAAAAAAACAAAAGATAGTAAAACATAAGCAAAAAAAAGGTAGTACCTTGCCTTCAACATTGTACCACGAATAATTCGAACCTTTTAATATTTATTTTCTCGGAGCCATCTTGGTGCTTTAAAGGTGTTGCTTCCATTGCTTTTCCCATCGTAGTTTCGTAGCTCCACATGTTGCTGGGTTATTTTCTCGTGACGCGAAAAAAATCTTGACTGGATTATTGTTTCCTGGTTTACGCAAGCGGAGAAAAAAAAAAAACAAATGCAGACAGATGGGCGACTTTAACATGGTTTCCCATGCGCTATCGGACCTCTGGGATTAAACATACGGAGATGAACAAACACACGAAATCCCAGTGGATCGCTCACCGGGCGAGTGATACCTCGCATTGGGGCGAAACAGGCTCTCCAAAATCTGGAATTTTCACAACTTATGAGACAACCTGAGGACACAAAAACATAAAACAAACTCTAAAACAGAAAACTTAACATGAATAAAAATTATTTACATATAAAATTGACCGTTGGTTCCCCGGCAACGGCGCCAAAAACTTGATGACGTAGATCAAGTGATTATTATACTTGACCACCATAAACCAATACTAGCAAGAGGACTAGGTCCATCGTAGTATAGCTATAGCGAATCAAAGTCGCTCCCAAAGGGAACCAATTGTGGGTCATTTATATACAAACAATTAATCATCCATGTCAAGGACACAAAGCGGTCTACGACCAACAAGAGACAAGAAAGATAAAGGACTCGACACGACACAACACATAAACAACGTAATTAACCTCCCCAATTATTATGTTATCGTTTGGATCTAGAGATTCTATATAATTAAGCTAGACTCGACAACTATTAATCCAATTCGTATTTCTTTTATTTTGGCTACAGGAGTCATCCCCTAAACTAGATCTAGCTCCGGGTAGGCCATCTAGATCACTGTGCTACATTACGTGACTTCACTTCGTAGGCCTCCATCTCATATAACTTGCACGCTTACAAAACTAGGGATGCCGATATTAACCGTATTCCTCACCTAGGCATCATTCATGTGGTTAGGCGTACTTCCTAGGCGATCGCATTAGTCTCCGTCCCATTAACACTAACTTTGTAGGTATCATGTTAATCTACGATGTACGTATAACTAGGTGCTAGCAATTCCCAAATATAACACAGATCTGATCTAACTGAAAGTCCCGGAAGATCAATTCATTAGCTGACCTAGGAGTACTATATTGGTATTTCCTAATAATACGCTAATTAAAACAGACGAGCAACGTAGCCATAGCCATACCTACTAAGATAAGAAATTCTAGGTGGACAATCACACCATAAAGACGTGGCTAGATTGACGCGGCGAAAACCTAAATCTTAGCGTTTCTACATACGTAACGGATAAAATAGAGTTTCATAAAGCAATTATATAGATCTACTAAAAACACGATTGTTGATCAAAATAAAGTCATACTTAGACCACAAGACATAGGCATGGGCGTGTGGATCCTTATAGACGAGGAATCCCTACTGCCTCACGTCGTAAACCTAGATCTACATCGTTTAACTAAGAACAAACAACCTCAAACGATAAACAATAATTGGGGACTTAATTATAATGAACTAAGAAGAAATAAATACAAAAACATACATTATTGCAGAACGTGTATAAAAACCACTCTGAGGAAAACTGAGAACTTTATTATAATTCGAGAGAAGTGTCTAAGGTGTGTTTTTGCTAATGAAATAGCACAAGTATATATAGGGGTACAAATAGAGTTAGGATAAGAATTAACCGATCTAAAATAGGTTTCCTAAATCCAAATGAAGTCTAAAAACGCGTTAGGATAACTCCAAGTCGATCCGGTGGCTTTAGGGAACTCGCTCAAATGAGCCGAAAGCACTTGTCGCCAATGAGTCCATCAACTTTGATTGGCTCGCTGGCTCTTGTCATTCCTTACTCCTCTTTTCGCGCTGATCCAATGTATTTATCTTCAATGCACTCCGAATTTTCTTCGATTTATCTTGAGATTTAATTCATCCATTTGTAATTATCCTCCAATTTATCTCAATCTACAAAATAAATATTTATTGCACAGTAAATCGTATTTAAATGATAAAAACGGATAAATACCAAATTATATTCTATTAATCACATAACATTAAATAATCATTATAAACATGTGATTTAACATAAAATATATATTATTAGGCTTGATTTAAGGATAACGTTGATGACTTTTACGAGTATGTTTTGACCGTCATCAAGATCACTTTCTCTTTCTTGCTAAGGCGGATGTACTCCAATCTTAATTTTCTACTCTGGATAGGCTTCATTAATTATGACCTCGATCGATTCGTCTTACGCTTTGAAATAGAGCTTGTCCCTTACCAAGGTTTCACATTCTATTTCTGAGGGGACAAGATCTTTAACCATGTTGATACGATGGGAACCTGTTGGGATCTCTGATTGTTCGAATCGAGCGTTCCCGCTTCGATCTTTCCGGACTTGATCGAGCATTTCACCTAGCCGGTCGATCGTGACCACGACTCTGTCTCTCGGTCGGAAATTTAACCCTCTGGTGTGGGATGGAGACAACCATCTAAAATAGCCTCTGGGATGGTATCCCAATGATCATGTTATAACTTGAACGAAGGTCGACTACTAGGAAAGTTACATTTTGGTTAGAAATGGCTCATAATCCCCCAGTTGAACTTCGATGTCAATGGCACCTTTCTCTTGAACCTTGTCATTGATGAATCCCTCGAGAATGCCAAAGTGTGGTCTCAGATCCGAGTCACGGAAACACAGCTTCTTGAAGCAGTCATAATACATTATTTCCCTATAGGCTCCTGTGTCGATCAATACCATATGCACTGTCAGCTCATTGACCCCAATTGTTATGACGATGGGCATCACTAGCACACCGGGCGGATTGACCATTTCACTGCGGGTGAACGTAATAGGTTGTTCTGACCCGTGCAGGACAACTGGCAGGCCCATCTCTATCTGATTCAGGGAGTTGATTTGCGACTTTAGCTGATTGTTACTAGGGAATCGCTCTGTTATCATATGGATGTCTCCCCTTCTTTGACGAATTGGGGGACAACCCATATTGGCTTGACCTCCGTCCAACTTGTAATGATTCAAAGCCCCTCGGGCTACCAACTTGTCAATCTCTCTTAAGCTGCTTGCATGTGTCAGTGTCGTGACCATGATCTTTGTGGAAGTCGCAATACTTGCGTATGTCACGCTTTCCCTGTGGATCGGGCTATATGGGACGAGGTGGTGTCAGCTCGTCCTTCACCTTGTGCATGATCTTGGAGATTGAAGCGGAGAGAGGAGTGTAATGATCTTCTTGAAATTTCTCAGGCTTCTTGATGTCCCAACTTCGGTTGGTGTTTTCCTTATTTGGATTGGGCTCGACCTTAATTTTCCCTTGTTGGATGACGCCGATGGAGGAGGCTTGGCTCCAAACATTCTTTCTTTATCCAACACTTCTTGCACAATTTCGGGTTGACAGAGCGCGAACTCAGCTGTTAGGAC
Source organism: Gentiana macrophylla (assembly GCA_026214975.1). NCBI lineage: Eukaryota > Viridiplantae > Streptophyta > Magnoliopsida > Gentianales > Gentianaceae > Gentiana > Gentiana macrophylla. The sequence continues at coordinate 69,515,041 of CM047812.1, forward strand.
TCCCTTGGCCAGACCACTCTGAAAACTGCTCATTACCACACTGTCACTTGGACCATTGGTCTGCTCATACACCTTGGTAAACCGCTCGTAATAGATTTCTCGCATTGACGAATTCTATAGAGATCAGGCTAAATTTTCTTTGGATGTCCCGGCCGACTTGAACTCGACAACAAACTTGTTCTCGAGGTCCTCCAAAGATTTGATGAACCAGCGGTAAATTTCTAATCCATGATGCCGCCTATATCGCTTTACTTTACGCACACAAACGCAATGCACCATGTAGATTCGTGCCTCGTTGCTATGGGCTGCCCTGCTCTGAAATGCAGAGAGCCAGTCATAAGAGCAGCTCGATCATGTGTAATTCTCAAAGGTGGGATAGTATCAGAACCCTCTCGTGCGGTTTTCGATCTCGCTATCAAGGATGCTTGTTCCCCAATACTTCTTAATTTCCTTTCCCCGCTTATATTTTTGCAGCTCATCGATCTGTCCTTGAAGCTTAGCAACTACTTCTTCGAATGGATTAGGAGCAAGTTGCTTGTGGCTGCTGACTGACATAGACTTTTAGCATCCTGATTGGCCTCTCCGAGTCGAGGTCCCAATTTTGACTTGACGTTTCTATGAGTCAACTGCACCTCGTCGCTCCTTTCTTTCCTTATCGGTTTGTTTGGCTTATCAGTTGCTGGCATAGTTATTAGACCCGGCCCGGCCTGGCGATCAACCCGGTCGTCCCGGTGACCCGGTCCGGGTCAAGCATTCGACCGTTTAAGCAAGTGAACCGTTCCGACCCGTCCAACCCGGCGGTCGGACCAGTCGACCAGGCGGTTGAACCGGTCGACCCGGCGGTCGGACCGGTCAACCCGGTGACTCGGGCGGTTTCCCATCAGCCCAGTTTTTTTTTTTTTTTTTTTGTCATCAAGATTTCATTCACCCTCAACCGGTTCTAAAAAAAGCTTCAGTTCTAAATAATATAAATCTCAAAACATCGAGCAAATTTTGTCAAAAAAAAAAGAACATCGAGCAGATCTCTCACCAAGAAAAAAATTCGAGCAGCAGTATGTATTATTTTTTGTTTTTTAGGAAATAATTATTGGTATTTAGGGGTATTTGATCTTTTGTTACCGTCAAAAACATGAAGTGAAGATAATGAGCTTGTTTTCATTATGGTTGAATGTATTGCTGTGCTTTTTTAGGAATGTATGAAATTGTAGTAGTAGCTACAATACTTACCTAAAGAAAAGGCTAATTATTTGCGCTTTAACTTGCACAACAGATAATCATTTGAGCATTTTATGTTGTCTAATTTGTAATTGTGTTTGTTTGAGTATTTTAAAAATAATTGTAGTTGTCATATTTTATTTTATCTTTATGTTTTGAATATTCAATTATATTTTTTAAGTATATGATGTGACCCACCGGTTGAACCACTGACCCGGTGACCCGGTGTCTTTTCCGGGTCAATGACCCGGCCGGGTCTGATAACCATGGTTGCTGGGCCTAGACGATCCTGAACGGGTCTACGACCCTGGTGTCTTACGGCTGAGGAATGAACACTCGCTTCTCTTTCATGATGTTAAACAGAAGGACCCATTGACTGATCCGGGATGTCAATGTACTTGTCTAATGTGTGGGATCTCGGTGGAGGAAAAAACTGCTGATATGGAGTGTTGGACGATTCAGACGGATGATCTCTTGGTTGGTTTGATGTATCCTCTCCGCATAGGCAACATGAGCAACCAATGCTTTCGTGTAAAGGTTGTCATATACCTCTATCTCCTCACGAGGAGATGGCTGGTGCGAATGGGTGGGACGAGACGTCTCACCCACATGCCTTTCTTGGTTTTGCTTGTTGGCGGCATCGAGCTGGCCAAGAGCTTCATTTGATCTCGCTCTGTTGTCGAGATGAGTACGTGCATTGTACTGAAGTATGCCATCACCTTGAGGACTGGTGTTAAATGTACCTCGGGATTAGGGTGTACAGTATTCTGACATGCTATCGCACCGTTTATCGCCTGTACGGCCCCATTGTTGTATGTGCTTCTTGGCGGTTGGTGGTAAACACTCATACAATAGAGCTCCGGCAGACCTTGTTTTCGACATGGTAACACCGAAAATGAAGGTCTGCTAACGTAAATGATGTTCTTGAAGAAGAGGCGTCAAACTTGACGGAGGTTTAAGGACCTATTGCGATTCCAAAAAGTATTTAGGGTTTTATTGACGGTGACGCAAGAAAGCTTTGCTAGATTTCTAAGAATCTAGGTGAATATTTTGTAAATATGGGGTCTCTGGATGAACTGGATGAAGTTTCTGATGAATATTCAACCGAAAGAGTGAAAAAGATGGCTCTAAGTCACTGGAAAAGTGGAAAAGTACGACCTTTTGTAGCCAAAGCTAATAACTGGCTACAAAACTCATATCTGACCGGAGAAAAATGCAAGAACAAGAAGTTTTCCCGGTAACAAGGCCAACTGATATTGTCGGAAATATCACAAACAAAATTTATCGGTTGATTTGTATGGATATCTGGCTTGAAGGTGTGTTTTATGGAGTTTTTTAGTACTTAGCTCAAGAAATATATGAAGATATAAAGAACACTCAAGAACACAAAGACAATAGACAAATTGGCAGGGCTTTGCCTGCTTTTTCTTTTATGCGTCCCATTGCTAGGGTTTAAGGTGCCGCTATTTATAAAGCTTACATAGTCGGTGATTACATGGCGGGCTAAAAAAGTACATGCAGTTCACTAATATAAGTAAATATAATAATACGGGTCGAGCTTCTGACATGCGAGCTGGTGTGTATCTCGACCAATGTGGACTCTTCGCCTGTAACTTGACTTGGCTGCCTAATTGTGTGGGCTTCAAGCTGAAGGGCAGGCGACTTGGCCCCCAGTGCTTCGTCTCGCCTAGTATATGGCGTGTGAAGGCTTTGATCCCAACGCCCATCGCATGACCAATGATATGTATCGTAATGGTGATTGGACCATGGACCCTATTCGATTTTGGGCCTGCTTAGAGGCCCAACATGAATCCGTGGGCTCCTGTACGGGCTTGGCATATCATTTATCATTGTTTGAACCATGTTTGGATCATGTTTGGATCTTTTCTTGAATCATGTTTGGATCATGTTTGGATCATTGTTTGAATCATGTTTGTATAATGAAAATACACTAACACAAGTATTTTCAGTAGTGGGTGCAAACGTCACCACATATGATGCTCATATTTCAAGACCACGTCGGGTTGGCTGGCGTTTTGAAAACATAAGCATATTCAGTTCTACTGTCAAAAACGTCACCAAGCTTGACGTTTCTTGTGCAATACCAATGTCAACGTGGCTAGCGTTTTGCAAACAGACACATAATAAGTCTGAGTGTCTTTAACATCAGTAGATCTGACGTTACAAAAGCATAAGTAACGTCAGTTAGGGTGGCGTCAGGCCTTCAAGTTACATACAACCAATACATGGCCTCTGCCCTAAGAACGTCACTTGACCCGACGTTGCTCATATGAACCAACGTCAAACATGATGATGTTCGTCTTACTAAAGTAACGTCTAGAGATCCAACGTTAATAATTAAATTGAACGTCATATTTGCCGACATTTCTAGCATCAGAAGCGGGAAGCTCGACTGCGTACTAAACTTCCGGAGAAACCTTATATCTCATTGGAAAACGCATAATAGTATGATTTTATTCTTCACAAATCATGCTTTTACATGTTCTTCAGGGTGTAATAGGGTAACTCATTCACCTATTTCGAGTTTTGAAATGAAAATCAAGATTTTATTTTAATGAAGCTTTTGATGATTTTGATGTGATGAAGAAGATGAAGGTGTGTATAAAATGAATGTATTTTGAGATGATAAAGGAGATGAAGATGTGTAGAGTAAAATATGAATTTGTGTAGATCCATGGTGTGTAGAAAAGGATAAAGAAAAAGGGTTTGTGTTTTTTTCTTTTTTTCTTTTTTGGAATGAAGAAATGAATTTTGATGATGAAGAAGGTTGTAGTATTTGGGTTAATGGTGATGATTTGGAAGAAGATTAAATGTGTGGATATCCCCTGGATATGACCTAGTGGTAAAGGGCTCGGGTGTTGTAGTGACAGCTGGACCAGGAGCTGGAGTGTGAAGGTTCGAATCCCGTAAAGGGACGACTTCTTTCAGTTTCTTGGTAAAAAGGCAGCCCTCGACTCTGAGCTGTTAGGTCCCTGATTAACATCTCCATTCATTCTGTGGGATCGGGTGAGTAGGGACCCTCAAGGTTAAACTTTAACTTTTAAGATTAAATGTGTGGATTGTTATAGATGTTGGATAATAATTGTAGATTAGACGATTTTATTAGATTGAGAAAGGATTATAATGTTTTATTTTAATCGTCAAATGACGCAATTGTATTTTTGTAAGATTTGTTGTATGAGAAGTAATTTTGTCATTTTTTTTTGTGATGCTTGAAGTAAAAATAAGAAAAATATTATTATGAATAATTTAAAGAATGCGGAAATGAGTGCGGTGCCAGAAGCAAAAACGTGATGGCGATAGAAACCGTCTACATTTAAAAGAGTAAGCAGACATCAAGAGCTTCATAGATGTACTTGTTGAGCAGCCCAATATATGCATGGTAGTTAGTTCCCGGTAGCAGCCATCATCTTGGTGTTGAGTTGGGAGTGATGCGTTGAACTGGTGAAGTATGAATTAACATACTTGGTTCATATTGCTTTGCGTGGAACTTTTGACACAACTCATGTAAGATTTTTAACATGTTTAATTATTATACTTTAAGGTTCTGGGAATAGAATTTCTCCTTGTGTTTCCATATTTAAGAATATGTATGTACACCACACTACCAAGTACAATGCTTACCATGGAATATGATAAGAAAATATAAAGCGAAGGGAGCCTTTAGTGGCACCATACCAAATTCGAGGACCTCTCCAAAGCCGTTTCTTCTTGACCTTAATATCGACTTTGCAAAGACCAAATACATAAGTACATAAAAGCACATACGACCGGCTAAAAGTCGATTCTAAGAGCTTGGCGGTAAAGGCAAACTCAATCATGTGGTTCCACTAAAGACTCTCGTTTTAAAACAACAACAACTAGCAATTGCTTTGTTACTCCATTGCTATGCAGTCCTGTTTGCAAGAATACAATCCAAAAACAAATTGTGCCCTTTACAATCGGTTGAAGATGGGTGATACTAATAAAAAGAATGCTACTAATAAAAACACCCATTAAAAGATGATAACTGCAATTCATTGCTATACTAACTTTTCCATGTCAATGGCGGCACTAAAATGTATGAATTTATTAAATTATTCAGGGCATTATAGCCTCCGTTAAGTTTTTTTTTTGCAAGCAAGGCGTAAAGTAATGGAGAATAAAATGATGAAAACTATAAATAAAACGAAGAAGATTGGAATACTTAACAGAGATGAAAAAAAACATTGAAACATTGATGGTCCACGCCGCCGAAGCTCAGATTCGTTTAACTTTGAGAAACCATCCCGATTGCAGTCGTAGCAGCTTCTTCTAGTGTGCTGCTCTCTATGCTAGAGCAATGTTTCAAGCATCATGTATTATATGGTCCACTTGAGTTTCATTAGATGATATAAAAAGCCCTTTTGACACAAGATGGTATTTCATTTAACAACTTTGTGAGAAACAATTGTGAAAACATCAATGGCAGATGCATCATTTCATGGTTCCTTGCTGTTTGATTCTTGAGGTGTCCCAGTGGAGTAAATGCAGTTGCCTTTTTCATGATTTGTAGCTTCACAAAAGACCTGTACAAAGGGATACATCTTCTCTATCACCGTATCATTCCTAAAGACGGTTCCTTTGATGTATTAGTGTCATGATATTTGATGGAAAAAAGCTCCATCAAGGCAAAAGATTCCCTGTCAACAACTTTTGATTCAATAGTCATATGAAAGATCCAATCCTGTTCTGATGGCATCATTGCTGGATTGCATTTCTTGCTGTTTGTTTGCATATTCATACAATTTTTCATTGAAAACTACTTGGGGATCCTTGTTAAACAAAACTCCATCCTTCCCATAAGCATCCTTCAAAAACACACACCAGTTCATCTCTGTTCCGGCCAAATAAAACGTCCATGGCTGCTTTAAAAGCATCTGGTAAGTGTGTTTAGTAAGACTAAACTCTTCTTTAAACTCCACAATGTTATGTATATAAGCCCTCTTCTCTAATGTCAAACTTAGGAACTCATGGATCACACCAATCCTATACTTCTCAGCCTCTAAAGTCCACAAATCAAGCTTACTCCCATCAGAATATGGTGAAACCAATGGCAATGTATTCAACAAATTCAGATTCCTCTCATTGTCTTCATCCAATTCCAATGCCTTACGATGCTTTATCCGAAATTTAAAAGCCCTCTTCACTTTATCCTCATCAACCATAAACTCCTTCTCCAAAGCACTCACTGCCATTGAAGTATCCCATTTCACAAGCTGCAGCATTCTTTTACCATCTTCCTCTACAACTACTCTAAAGTACTCTGGGAACTTGAGTACCCAGTCCCTTAAATTCTCCGGTATCCCGAAGAGAAGCCTATTATGGTAAATCTTGCTCAATGCAATTGTCTTATTAGCAGACATCATCAACAACTTCTTAATAACATTCAGTCTGTCGTTCTCCATTTTCTCCATGATTGCACGCTCCTCACCCAACAACTCATTCATTAAATCACTAAAACCTAACCACATTTTGTTGTCGGTGTGGCGATAAACATGAAACATCAAAGGGTGTTTGTGGAGATACTTGGCGATTTTGCGGCCACGAGGGAAACCCAGCTGCTGATGAAGTTTTCCAGCATCGTCAAGGCGAAGGACTTGATGGGGCTGTTTGGAGAGGTAATCTTTCGTTCTTGTTAAGAACCTGAAATGAGCATCACGTATGAGGATGTTTTCGAAGTGGGGGAGTAGGTTAGGTTTGGTTTGAACAAGGGTTGTACGAGCGCTGGGTTTTTTCTTTCGCTTTTTCCTGAACTTTTTGGGTGTTTTTGTGATGAGGAATGAAGTGGAAAAGTAGTTTGGAGTGAGGATTGATGACAGTAGTTGGGGTTTAAATATCAAGCAGGAGGGGTTTGCTATGGAGGAGGGGTTGTGGAGAAGCTGCCGCAGGATCATTTGATGGACGTCGTGGAAGGCCCGTTTCCCGCTCGAGAAAACCTTGATTCCGCAATCCCTCACACTGAAAACCAGCCCTTTGTGGCTAAAGGCCTGAGGACACATACAATAACAAAACACTTTATAACGTCTGCTAGTGTAAATACATATGCCGTGCCTTGCACGGCATGCCCGATACAATCTATGATGATTAAATATGGAAAATGCAAAATAATATTACATTTTTACATTCATAGGAAGTTACAAACTTCTATTATATATGAAAAATCATTTGAAACGTTCCTCCAAAAGCACAATGAAATTATCATATAGAAGTAGATATTCCACCAGCACCCCAAAGACAACAATAAATTTAATTTTCTACACTATTTCAATCATTAAAGTATAGAACATTTTATGACATATAACCATACCTCACAACATGCCTTTTATGTGTGCATGATGAAAACAAAGACCGGAAGTTTGGGGAAGGTTTAGTACTGAACAACTTTTAATGTTATTCTGATGGGCTCAACAATACCCACTACAATGTTCTGTTTAGTAACTAACAGAATATAAAGATAAAAGGAAACTTCCCTCAATCCCTCCTCCAAAAGGCCACTTTTAATATTTCCATATAAACTCAAAATGGTAACGTCTAATCCGTGTGCCCCTTGATCAATGACAAATTTTCCCTTCTATGATACAACTATATAGTTAATTCTACAGCTACAAAGACCTGCATTTAAAGAAAAGAACCAGCTAAGATGCTGGTGCAACTATCCCAACGATGTTTACGTCATAAGTTCAACACTTGCATAGCCTGAACAAACCATCAAATACCAAAATCATGACCAAAAAGAAACATCAAAGCTTTAGCAAGCTAAACAGAGCATGATATCCTTTCAAACTATATTTAAGAAACATTAAAAATTAAAAAAAAAAACAGCGTCAATTCAGACCAAACCTAACAAAAGTATCAAAACCACATCAAGGACATACGACTATTTTATCAATTAAAGACGACCAGCCTCGGAACATATATAATACCATTGTTCATTACTGAATTGACTATAAAATTGTTTAAAAGATGGCTGAACAAACGTTTCTTGTCCCTGCATCGTGTAAAAAATTCAAAGAAGTTAATGAGAATCAAAATACCAGAGATTCTCTCAAACATATTGTGCATAGGATCACATTGACCGATTTTCACAGGCAAGTATCACATTGACCAATTTTCTCTTTCCTATTATGTTGGGGGAAATACTTATTAGAGACTCCCAATGCATCCAACATATGGTTATACAAGCATTTTACTTTTTTTTGTTGTCCATTTAAGAGATAAGGTGTTATAAAACAAAAGCTTAAAATTGCAATAAAAAAATTAAAAGTAAAAATAAAACAACAGAGAGACCCCATTTTTTAATTTTATTTTTACTGATGGCGCAAGAAAGACATTAATGTTGCTGCAACACAAAGTAGGAATTTAATAGAGAACTTCTAAATACACCCTTAGAACAGAGATTTATATTATGGCATCCACATCCCAATTTTTACTTCCAGAACCAGCACATTTTCAAAATAGCATACATATAATCTCACTTATTGCCCGTCTACAATAGATCGGCACTTCATCACTTAGAACTAGCACAACAAAATTGGATGTCAGCCAAGACCAGGCAAAATTGGAAGATACCCCAAGCCAAAATGCAGGGAAAAGTCTGCCAAACCATATCAAAGGCTGGCGCCAACTCACAAAATCGCACACATCAGAAAAGCTCTATGAGATTGTGGCTAGATGAAACGAGTAGATAGCATCCTTTTTATGCTTCCAAACTCTAATCCCACGATGTATATAACACAAAATCCTTACTTGGTCATGAAAATAATTGAAAGAAAACACATCTCCAAGGAATTGAGGGGTTCGCCTTACACACCAAAGTTCTAAATTTTGCCATATTGGCCATCAAGTTGCAAATTATTTTGATAAATCAATTCAAAAAAATATGAGTCAATAAAAATTACTACAACTGCCCATTGGTCAATATCATAAATTTTCTGAAAGAAATCACAAAAGAAACAATGGTAGTTGAAAAAATGAAATCAGAGGCCTTTCTAAAGTCGTGTTTCACATTTTCATTAAGAATCAGGTAGCACGGCAAGACCGTGGGTGAATCGAACCTGAGAAACCCTCCATTCTCCCCACTTACCAAGTCAATAGCTATTTTTCAGCCTCAATACTCATCAGTCGAAGAAATTTATCATAGCAGAATTTCAAACAGAGGAGGAATTATAGTCAGAGAAAATGAGCAGATAGCGAAGAACCAAAAAATAACATTATTAAATTTTCATAAGCCTCATAATCACTGTAATACCAAACGATTGAACAATAAAGACCCAATGAACCAAATTAACAAAATCGAAGATAAATTAAAAGGATCATATAGCAAGTTACTTTGTTGCACATCGCAGAAACAATAGAGAGGTAATTAATGACGAAAATAATTAATCTACAACAATATGAAGTTATTGAAAAAAAAATATTTACCCATGTCAATGTCAATTGCTGCAGCAGCCAACAGGGCTTTTGAAAATTGAAATTGATTCTTGAAGTTGAGAACAACAGATAATGGAGATGGTGGCGCCGTGGTGGAGCCTCAGCCTTTCCGTTCGCCGACCGATTGCTGAACTGGAAGAAGGAGACGGAGGAATGGAGGACTGGAGCAGGTTCCCATTCTTTTTAGGTTTGAAGAAGTGAGGACGATAATGGGAAATTGGTAAATCATGTCTGACATTTTTTTTTTAGCCAAACATTTTTGATATATTTTTTAGATTTAGTCAAATTTGGGCGATTTCGTCCAAATACAATCGAACCGGCCCAAATTTCATTCCTTTTCATCCCTGACTAAAATAAACGAAATCTGTTCAAATCAAATTTAGACGTTTACCCCAAATTATGAAATCCTTTTACACTTCAAACTCATCCCGATCGATTCCCAAAATCATCACAAATCTACGAGGCAGCATCAGTTTAAGCTAATATCATGTGACGGTCAAATTATCTTCATAAAAGTCATCAACATTATCCTTAAATCGAATTAAAATAATATATATTTTATGTTAAATCACATGTGTATAATGATTATTTAATGTTATGTGATTTATAAAATATAATTTGATATTTATCCATTTTTTATCATTTAAATACAATTTACTGTGCAATAAATGTTTATTTTGTAGATAAAGATAAATTGAAGATTTTCTACCAAAAAAAAAAAAGATAAATCTCAAGGCAATTCGAAGTGGAATCGGATTGAATTAAGGATAAATATCGAAGCAGCACGAGAAGAGGAGTACGGGATACAAGAGCCAGCGAGCCAATCCAGTTTTGATGGACTCGCTGGCAGCCAGAGTCCTGTTCGCTGGGGGCGAGTCCCCCTGTCTATCCGGATTAGCTTGGAGTTATCTCGACGCGTTTTAGACTTCATTTGGATTTAGCAAACCTATTTTAGATCGGTTAATGCTTATCCTAACTCGATTTTTACTCTTATAAATACGTGTACTAGTTCATTAGCGAAAAGACACCTTAGACACTTCTCTCAGTCTATAATAAAATCCTCAGTTTTCCTCAGAGTGGTTTTTACATGTTCTGCAATTATGTAAGTTCTTGTATTTATTTTCTCTTAGGTTTTATAATTAATTCCCCAATTATTATTTATCGTTTGAGATTGTTATTTCTTAGTTAAATGATGTAGATTTAGGATTACGACGTGAGGCAGTGCGGATTCCTTGTCTATAAGGATCCACACGCCCACGCCTATGTCTCGTGATCTATGTATGATTTTATTTTGATTAATAATCGTATTTCTAGTAGATCTATATAATTACTTTATGAATTTCTATTTTATCCGTTACGATATGAAAAACGCTAAGATTTAGTTTTTCGCCGAGTCGGTCTAATACACGCCTTTAGGGTGAGACTGTCCATTTAAATTTCTTATCTTAGTAGGTATGGCTACGCTACGTTGCTCGTCTGTTTTAATTAGCGTATGATTAGAAAATACCAATATAGGGCTCTCGTCGGCTCATGAATTGATCTTCCGGGACTTTCAAATGAGATCTAGATCATTACAGACAGGGGAATTGTGCACATCTAGTTATCGTAAATCGTAGATTAACATGATACCAAAAAGTTAGTGTTAATGGGACGGAGACCGATCGCGATCGCTAGGAAATGCGCTTTAACCACAGAATGTTGACTAGGTGAGGAATACAGATTAATATCGGCATCCCTAGTTTTGTAAGCGTCATGAGTTATATGAGATGGAGGCCTAAAAAGCGAAGTCACGTAATGTAGCACACGATGATCTGTATGGCCTACCCGGAGCTAGATCTAGTTTGGGGATGACTCCGTAACCAATATAAAAGAAATACGAATCAGATTAATAGTTGTCGAGTCTAGCTTAATTATATAGAATCTCTAGATCCAAACGATAACATAATAATTGGGGAGGTTAATTACGTTGTTTATGTGTTGTGTAGTGTCGAGTCCTTTATCTTTCTTGTCTCTTGTTGGTCGTAGACTGCCTTTGTGTCCTTGACATGGATGATTAATTGTTTGTATATAAATGACCCACAATTGGTTCCATGTGGGATCGACCTTGATTCGCTTATATTTATACTCACGATGGACTGAGTCCTCTTGCTAGTATTGGTTTATGGTGGTCAAGTATTTTATTATCACTTGATCTACGTCATCAAGTTTTTGGCGCCGTTGCCGGGGAACCAACGGTCAATCTTATATATAAATAATTTTTTATTCATGTCGAGTTTTCTATTTTAGAGTCTGTTTTTTACGTTTTTGAGTCCCTCTGGTTATCTGCTCTGTGTAAAAATTCCAGATTCTGGAGAATCTGTTTCGCTCCCAGCGAGCCAGGAGCGGGCTGCCAGCGAAACTGCCTCTATTTCTGGAATTTCGCGTGTCTGTTTATCTCTGTATATTTAATCCGTAGGTCTGGTAGCAGCATGGGACACCATGTTAAAATCAGTCTACGGTCCGTTTTGTTTTTGTTTTTCTTTTGTTTGCAGAAACCAGGGAAGCAATAATCTGAGTCGATAATTTTTATGGCGCGCCGAAAATAACCCAACAACATGTGGAGTTACTGAATCTACGATGGGAAAAGCAATGGAAGCAACACCTTTAAAACACCAAGATGGCTCCGAGAAAATAAATATTAAAAGGTTCGAATTATTCTTGGTACAATGTTGAAAGCAAGGTACTACCTTTTTTGCTTATGTTTTACTATCTTTTGGTTTTTGAACATAAGTTAGTCTTTACATGAACCTTGAGTAAGAATCTTAGCCCGGAGTTGGTTTATAAGATTAATTTTATTAGTGTGGAAGGTTCTCGCTTCAAATCACGCCTCATCTGTAGGGGTGTAAGGAAACATGTAGTAGTTGAAGGAAGCGGTGAATAAAGAGTTCCTCGTAGTTACATCAAAATCTCATTGCCACTATGCATGAGATTGCTTCTACACAGCCATGGGAGCAACAATTTGTGTAGTTTTAAGAATTCACAATCTAAAGAAGACGTTGAGTTTTGAGAGAGCATAATGAGGCAAAGATTATAGAGGATATGATTAAAATTGGTCCATAGGACTAAATCTTCTTAGAATTCACTAGTTCCAAAACAAGAGCCGAGGTTAGAGCTTTGTATAAATGGTATGGATAAATGTCGTTTCCTAGGTCTCACAACCAAGGGAAGGGTATTAATCCTCAAAAGCGAACTCAGAACTACTTATTTAAAACCCTTAGGATTTCTTTTTAGTTTTTTATGTTTTGTTTTCTTTGAGTCAAATAAGAGTAACGTGACATATGTTGAGGTTTTTTATTTTGCCGTGTTCCGATGGCCATTGGGCTAAGGATGTGCAAAACTTTTTTACTCAATATAGGCCACGTGAAATAGAGTTCCGTAAGAGAGTCGAAACATTGCTAAAGAAAAGGAAATTTAGCAATCAACCTTAAGATGGAAGCATTAAGAGAGCTTGAGAATTACTGAAAAAGTAACAGAGAATGATTGGTGCGAACAAGAAAACTTTTTTGTCAACTCCCAAAACTTTTTAGAATGGCGATCCGAGTGAAAATCCAAAGTTGTGTGCAATTCGTTCTGCAACTACGCTTATCCTTTCCTTTATACCTTTTCACCCCTCAACATTTTCTATTCTCTCACCAATCTGCCTCACAATTCACATTTCTAACCATTGTTTCATCGCCTCTCTTTCTTTCCATCTATTTCACTCTCCCACCCTAACCCAATCCCTTAACCAGTTTCAACCCACCCATACTCACAATGTCTTACCCACCCTTTATCTTTTCTTACCATCCTTATATATATATTTTTCTAAACCCATCATACTCTCAACCTCCATTTTGTTTACAAAATACCCTTGTGTTGCGGAATTAGAAATATTGCTAAGTTTTAATGATTATCTTTTCTCATTTTGGTTTTCATGATCCTAGCCGGGGTATGTGTAGCTCTGACCCTAGCTCGATTTTAAAAGTTTTTGGTTCGATCAAAATACAACTTATCTTTCTACCGGAAGTTTTGAATTTCACACTTTTACGCCTATTCCGGCATTTCTAGATGATGAGTTTTGTTCTAAAATATCACACCGATCCGACCTTGTTGATGACGTTGAGACCTTCTACGTGATAAATTGGGTGATTAGTAATTTCGAGGAGAAGCTACATCTCCCTAAGTTGTTGATATCCGATCAAAACGTGAAGCGTCTGCGCCGAGTTTCTGATCCTATCTTTTACCAATAGGTCACATTGAATCTGTTATACCTTAACCAGTGTCTCTTTTACACTGGATTGAATACATGGTTGATCAGTCAACCTCGTGTTTTCCCACGTGGGGTAATGCATTTTGATCTTTGTCTTCTCCACCCGGTTTTAAGAATATTTCATCGGTGGAGGTTATAGATGAAGACTACCATCTTTAGTTGCTTGCTTATTTTTCTTTCTAGTTAGTATATTTTCCTTTGTATCGAGTCTCATTTCGCTTTCTAAATCATAATGTTGTACTAGAAACAAGTCGGGTTTAATAACCTCAATGTTTCAAATATGTAATCGTTTTATGGACTTAAAAATGTTTCAGGTTTAATATATTCCTTTTAATCCACTTTTTTCGATTATTATTTTTTATGAACTAACGTCAGAACGAGTTTGAGCTTTGTTGAAGACTTATTTTGCGATAGAACTTCGTGTTCGATCTCCGTTTGCTTATATTCCTAAAGTTCCTCGACGTGCTTGGACTACTCCGATATTCTCGCTTCTTACTTGAGCCGCTTTCCAGAGCTAAGTCTTTTCTTACGTTCTCATTTTTCTTTGTCATTGGGGACAATGACATGTTTAAAGTGGGAGTAAGAGACTTAGCCATGATGTGCTATAATTAAAAATTAAAAGAAATGGTATGGTAGAAAATTTAAGAAAAATTGAATAAATGCCATATTATTTATCTCGTACCCTTAGAATTGTGAGTTCCTAGCTAAGAATTGATAGGAAAGGAACCAAGTTGCATGAGTACGTGATCATTTTATACTTATGTGAATGTAAATTTAAGGATATTCATACCGACTGTTGCAAGTAGTTATTTATTATTCGATGACTCAATTTTGAATCGACTATTACCTCACGAATTATAATAACTGAAGAAATTATGTGTACATTGCGTAGATGATTGGTTATGTGAACTTAGTATCAATATTTATCTACTGATGTATTTTTATCTTATAGCCATTAAAGCGGAGTAATAAACTTGAGATTTATCTGTGTTTTAACGAGGCGTTAAACACTGGGCTTGTAGTAACATTACCAAAGTAGCCCCGTGCTTGTGGTAATATTCAATGTTATTGACTAATCCGTGAGAGGAGGATTCTTGCAATGCATACTTTACTTTTAAAGCAAGTTTCTTTCTTGAGAGGTGTTAATGCTTGAAATTATGAAGAAAATTCAACTTTTGAGAGGCTTCGAGTATTTTTCTCGGTCTCCATGTCCAAAAACCTCTTAGATAAGGCTCTTGCTTATTGCACCATGTCTTTACCCATGCGAGGCTTAAGAAGTGGGAATACTGATGTTGGTAGGTTGAGATTGCGAAGTTAGCATAAACTTTAAATCTTGCCACGAATATATAAAACTGAATGCACATGCACACATCACTTCGATTCATAGCGAGTAGTGAATAATTGATACCTTATGAGATGATTGGTATGAGTTGACTCGGGTTTCTAGCGTAAGTATGAGTTGACCATGAAAATGTTGTCTTGGGGAATGACCTATCGATGCTTTGTTCGGGACAATCAAAGTCTAAGTTGGGGGTAGTTGATGACGGTCAAATTATACCCATAAAAGTCATCAACATTATCCTTAAATCGAGCCAAATAATATATATTTTATGTTAAATCACATGTGTATAATGATTATTTAATGTTATGAGATTTATAAAATATAATTTGGTATTTATCCATTTTTTATCATTTAAATACAATTTACTGTGCAATAAATGTTTATCCTGTAGATAAAGATAAATCTCAAGGCAATTCGAAGTGGAATCGGATTGAATTAAGGATAAATATCGAAGCAGCACGAGAAGAGGAGTACGGGATACAAGAGTCAGCGAGCCAATCCAGCTTTGATGGACTCATTTGGCGGTGAGAGTCTGTTACTTTGAGGTGAGTCCCCTGTCTATCCAGATTAGCTTGGAGTTATCTCGACGCGCGTTTAGACTTCATTTGGATTTAGCAAACCTATTTTAGATCGGTTAATGCTTATCCTAACTCGATTTTTACTCTTATAAATACTTGTACTAGTTCATTAGCGAAAAGACACCTTAGACACTTCTCTCAGTCTATAATAAAATCCTCAGTTTTCCTCAGAGTGGTTTTTACAAGTTCTGCAATTATGTAATTTCTTGTATTTATTTTCTTTTAGTTTTTATAATTAATTCCCCAATTATTATTTATCGTTTGAGATTGTTATTTCTTAGTTAAATGATGAAGATTTAGGATTACGATGTGAGGCGATCTTGGATTCATTGTCTATAAGGATCCATACGCCCACGCCTATGTCTCGTGATCTATGTATGATTTTATTTTGATTAATAATCGTATTTCTAGTAGATCTATATAATTACTTTATGAATTTCTATTTTATCCGTTACGTATAGAGAAACGCTAAGATTTAGTTTTTCGCCGAGTCAGTCTAGCCACGTCTTTATGGTGAGACTGTCCATTTAGAATTTCTTATCTTAGTAGGTATGGCTACGGCTACGTTGCTCGTCTGTTTTAATTAGCGTATGATTAGAAAATACCAATATAGGGCTCCTAGGTCGGCTCATGAATTGATCTTCCGGGACTTTCAAATGAGATCTAGATATGTTCTCAGACAGGGAATTGTGCACATCTAGTTATACGTAAATCGTAGATTAACATGATACCAAAAAAGTTAGTGTTAATGGGACGGAGACTGATGCGATCGCCTAGGAAGTACGCCTAACCACAGGAATGTTGCCTGGGTGAGGAATACGGTTAATATCGGCATCCCTAGTTTTGTAAGCGTGCGAGTTATATGAGATGGAGGCCTAAAAAGCGAAGTCACGTAATGTCGCACGATGATCTAGATGGCCTACCCCGAGCTAGATCTAGTTTGAGGATGACTCCCGTAGCCAATATAAAAGAAATACGAATCGGATTAATAGTTGTCGAGTCTAGCTTAATTATATAGAATCTCTAGATATAAACGGTAACATAATAATTGGGGAGGTTAATTACGTTGTTTATGTGTTGTGTCGTGTCGAGTCCTTTATCTTTCTTGTCTCTTGTTGGTCGTAGACCGCCTTTGTGTCCTTGACATGGATGATTAATTGTTTATATATAAATGACCCACAATTGGTTCCCTGTGGGATCGACCTTGATTCGCTATAGCTGTACTACGATGAACTTAGTCCTCTTGCTAGTATTGGTTTATGGTGGTCAAGTATTTTATTATCACTTGATCTACGTCATCAATATCAGAAGCCTACGCTTTCCTAGTACAATCCGGCGGTATTAAACAAGACGGAAGCCACCGGCCGGGATCGTATTCGACGGTCGTTGTAAGAAGTGGAGTTCCAAGAACATACGCCGGAAAAGGTAAAGGGAATCGTTTGTTGATCGGTGTTCCGTTTGCTTTTATCAATATGTGTACGATTGTATTGGGCGGATCAAGGACTGCTGCAGCTTACCTATTTTTTGTTGAGAGCAATTACACAGAGGAAAGTGAAGAAAAACAATAAGTGCTTTTTTAGTGGGGAACATCATCATCATGTGGAGAATGTTAGGAAATCACTAGTTTAACGCAGCGGAATTTAAAATTTTGATTTCCTTTTCTAGATCGTTCTTCGTTTAATGCAATAAACACGTTAAGTAGTTTGACGGTTATACCTTAGATGATCTGCAAGATCGTCGCTTTGACCGCCAACGGAGAGTAGTTCAATGCGCAAGCCGTCCACGCGTCCGGCCTCTATCGCTAATCCACACGAACCCCTCGCCGGAATCCTCCTTGGATTGCTATCGGAAAAACTCCGGCTGCTAGACCGGACCTTTTCTTCCCTCACAAACTCACTATGGAGAGCTCTCTATTTTACACAAGAATTATGAACTCTTGCAATTGTGATGTACAAAAGAGCTTGACACCCACTTCCTTTTATAGAGGAGGTGGCGCCCTAATAATGTGTGTAGGAGAAGAAAACCTTTTTCCAATAAAATAAGGAAAATCAATTAGATTGATTTATCTCTTTAATTATAATTTATTTTGTCAATATCATATATTGATTATAATTATCTTATTACCATAAATCTATTTTTCCAAAATCAATTAATATCCTATATTAATATTATGGCAATATTTATTAATTAAAGTGCACAATCCAAGTGTATCTTATACACACAAAAGTGGCGCCCCATTAGTCAACAAATTGACTTCCGGAATATTCTTTAATTAATCTAATTTATATATATATAATTAATAGCTTGTATTTTATTTATTCATAATAAATAAATACCACCATATTAATTTACCACTATAACATTTATAGTCTAGAGATAAACCTTCCTTATTTGGTTATCAACTATAACCGCATTTTAATCCGACTCGATGTTCATATGTGTGTGACCCGATAGGCTTCCGAATATGTTGGCCGTAGACACAAAGTGCAATTTACTAAAATGCCCTTCATACCTAACGATCACGGATAGCGTCTAGCAACACACCGTGATCCCCAATTATCGGAAGAGTCAAAAGCAATGACTACTACCTTTCATGTGAAGCAGTTACCGTGTAACTTACAATCCTATCGCTATAATAATATCCATACGATCGTATCTCGAGTGTCAATACATTGACGATCGTATCTTATAATCTGGATATCATGCTCTCTCGGAATAACACATTTACTCCCACTTTGCAAAGATTCTCGAGAGCTAGACATTCCTTATAAGAAGGCCATTTCGGATATTCGATCCCAATCATAGGATACGCGATTCCCGGACGACCAATCATGTATACTCCGCATGCTTCAATATCATACCCAATCACTACCGCATGATCGCCCCGTGGTTAGGAGAAATCTCAATAGTGTCAAAGCATGACAATCCACACCGTGATGCCATGAAGACTCGGTCAAAAGGATAATTACACAACCGCCACATAGTGTGACACTTAATGTAAGTGGGTCACTAACGTCGCATTCTCTAATACACGTCCACGCGTCACGGTCAAGTGTCCCTACACTTCGATAGACGAGATCTATCCCTACCTTCTAAAAGATAGAAGACATCCAATACGTGCTAGTCCGATTATACTATCAATGTCCCATTTGATAATATGTAAGACTAGAGACATTTAAGTACCAACCTTGTTATAGTGATTAGAGATCTCATCAACCATAATCACTATCATGGTTTCTCTATCATGATTGATACTAGGGACGTTACTATATATATACAACAAATAATATGAAGACAAACAATATATATAATAACATAAGTGCTTTTATTAATCATAATAGTTATTACATGAACTAAATAGATCAGTAAGCGACCCGACCGGTCGGATCCGGTCCAACCCGATTGGGTTTAGGACACCTTTCCAACAATCTCCCACTTGGCCTAAAGCCAATCACCCATATGCCTAAGCCCGTGCAAGTGAACATGTTTCTCATGCTTAGCTTGAGACAATGCCTTGGTTAACGGATCACCTATGTTATCATCCGTGTGGACTTTCTCTATCTTTACATCTCCTCTATCTACTATCTCTCTAATCAAGTGATAGCGCCAGAGCACATGTTTGGACTTCGATGAGACCTTGGTTCCTTTGATCGAGATATCGCCTCCATTATTATCACAATCTGAGGCACTCGAACCTTCAATGGAGGAACCACACCAAGTTCGATGAATGAACTTCTTCATCCAAATCGCTTCTTTGCCGCCTCCGAGGCCGCTATGTATTCGGCTTCCGTTGTAGAGTCCGCAGTAGTCTCCTCGCTTGGAACTCTTCCGACTCACTGCCCGCCGTTAAGCGTGAAAACAAATCCAGGTATGACTTAAAATCGTCCTTGTCGGTTTGGAAACCGGCATCTGTGTAACCTCGTAATACTAAATCATCGTTCCGAAAACCAGAACATATCCCTAGTACGTCTCAAGTACTTAAGGATATTCTTGACAAAGAATCCAAAGACCATCACCTGGATTGACCGATACCTACTAGTCATACTAAGAGGTGCGAGGCGTCTGGTCTTGTGCATAACATGGCATACATGATGGACCCGATTGCCGAAGCATAAGGGGACTTTACTCATTTGTGCCCTTTCCTCCTCTCGTCTTAGGACTCATTCCTTCGACAGTAGACCCCATGTGACATGGGCGGCAATCCTTTCTTGGGTCGCTCCATGCCGAATCTCTTCACATCTTGTCTATGTAGGTGGATTGCGACCGGACCAAACAACCTTTTAGATCTATCTCTATAGATCTTTATTCCCGCAATATAGGCTGCCTCACCCAAGTCCTTCATTGAGAAGTTCTTGGATAACCAAGCTTTGATCGATTGTAACATAGGCACATCATTCCCTATGAGCGTATGTCATCCACATAAAGCACTAGGAACACAATGGCACTCCCACTAACCTTCTTGTAAACACGGGGGCTCATCTTCGTTCTTGATGAAATCAAACTGTTTGATTATCTCATCAAAGCGAAGATTCCAACTCCGAAAGCTTGCTTTAATCCATAAATGGATCTTTGCGGTTTACACACCATCCTGGCATCATTGGTTGTGAAACCTCTCAGGTGTGTCATATACACTTCCTCAGACGAGTTCCGTTAAGGAAAGCTGTTTTCACATCCATCTGCCAGATTCGTAATCATGGTATCTTTGCAATAGCGAGCAAAATTCTAATGGATTTTAACATGGCAACAAAGAGAAGGTTTCATCATAGTCAACTCCTTGTCTTTGCTTATAACCTTTTGCCACCAACCTAGCCTTGTAGGTGGTCACGTTACCGTCCATGTCGGTCTTTCTCTTAAAGACCCATTTACACCCTATGGGAACTATTCCTCAAAGCGGATCAACTAAGTTCCAAACTTGGTTGTCCTTCATGGATTCCATTTCGTAATTCATGGCTTCTAGCCATTTCTCTTTGTCATGCCTTAATAGCACTTCCTCATAAGTTCTAGGGTCCTCATCTTCCATGAGATACACGCCAAAGTGTACCTTTTGGGTTCACGGCGTTCCTGGTGGATCTTCGAGGTGCAATTGTGTCTCACGGTAGAGGTGGCGCCACATTTGTATGTGGTGTCTCCTCTACTTCCATCAACGGATTTGTTATCCGTAAGTGGTTCTCGAATTTCTTCAAGATCAATCTTACTCCCACCGACCCTATCCGAATAAACTCTTTCTCCGAGAAAGTGGCGATCCCCGGGCAACAAACACCTTTTGTTCCTCGGGGTGGTAAAATTGGTATCCTCTAGTTTCTCTAGGATATCCCACAAATGCAGACATTTGTCGGATCGGCCTCCAATTTGTGTCGGGCATCATCCGCTTCACATAAGTTGGACAACCCCAAGGTTTAAGATATGCGGTTTGGTTTCTTCTTGGCCCATACCTCGTATGGTGTAGAATCAACCGTCTTTGATGGAACTCGGTTCGAGTGTATAGGATGCGGTTTCTGAGAGCATACCCCAAAAACGATTTTGGAAGAAGCTGCATAGCTCATCATGGATCGCACCATGTCTAACAAGGTGCGGTTCCTCTCTCGACACGCCATTCATCATCGTGGCGTTCCGGGAGGAGTCCATTCAGGTAGAATCCCATTCTCCTTCAAATAATCTTGAAACTCTCCATCTAGGTATTCTCCGCCTCGATCGGATCGAAGTGTTTTGATTTCCTTACCTAGTTGTTTCTCCACTTCACTACGAATTCTTTGAACTTTTCAAGGCTTGATTTATATACTTCATCAAGTATATATAACCATAGCGAGAATGGTCATCAGTGAAAGTGATAAAATAAGAGTATCCTCCTTTGGCTTGAATCGACATTGGGCCACACACATCAGTATGTATAAGCTCAAGCAATTCATTGGATCTTATCCCTTTGCCACTAAAAGGTGACTTTGTCATCTTGCCAAGTAAACAAGCTTCGCATGTATCAAACGATTCGTAATCGAATTGATCCAACATTCCATCTTTATGGAGTTTGGAAATGCGATTCTTATTTATATGGCCAAGTCTACAATGCCATAAGTAGGATTCATTCAAGTCATTTGTTTTGGCTTTCTTGTTATTTATATTAAGTACATCAACATTCATATCTAATATGTAAAGACCATTGCTAAGTATGCCAAGATACATAAAAGATTCCATCACGTGAAAAAGAACAACATTTATTCTCAAACGTAAAAGAAAATCCATCAACATCTAATGCGAGAATAGAAATAATGCTCTTCGTAGAGAGCGGGAACAAAATAACGATTATTGAGTTCTAGTACTTAGCCCACTGGGCAATGAAAGAAAATAAACTCCTACGGCCAAATAGCAGCGAACACTTGCTCCATTTCCAACGCGTGAGGTCCACCTCTCCTTTCCTCGGATCTCTAGTTCTTCTTAGTGCCTGCATATTCGTACAAATATGAGAACCACAACCATTATCTAATACCCAAAGGGTTAGACTTAGAAGAAGTAATGTTGATCTCAATCATAAATATACACAAGTCGAAGCATCGTAATGCTTCTTCTTGGTACTCAAGAAGCCCTTGCGCTTTCTCCTCCAATGTCCGGTCTCACCGCAATGGAAGCAAGCATCCTTGGATTTGTCTTTTGCTATCTTAGGCGTTGGCTTAGGTGCAGCCTTCGCCTTCTTGGACTTTTTCTGGGCTTTTGCCTTGCCCTTGTTTGAAGTGACCAACAACACTTGCTTTCCCTTCCCTACAGTGCCTTCAGCAGTTTTCAACATGTTCAATAACTCCGCTAGGGAGCAATCTATCTTGTTCATGTGATAGTTCATCACAAACTGCGAATGAGTCGGTAGAGATTGCGAAATCAAGTCAATACTCAACTCGTTCCCAACTTGTGGCCCGACTTCCCAAGCCTCTCTATGTACCCGATCATTTTAAGCACGTGTGACCCCACAAAGATCCCGGATGCCATCTTACAACTAAACAGGGGCCTTGAGACCTCGTACTCTCAATCAAGAGGCGAGAAGCATAAAGCTCCTTCAGGTGGACCATGATAGAGTAGCGTCCATGGACTCATCTTTGCTTTCTGCAGATTCAGTGTCATAGAAGCAAGCATGATACATGTAGCATCAGTACTGTCAGAACAGTGCTTGTTGTACTTCTCGACAACATCTGCAGCCGAACCCTCAGCGGGCTTTTCCGGTAGGGCCTCGTCCAAAACATAGCCAATCTTCTCGTGCCTCAAAACGATTTTGAGGTTTCTTTCCCAATCGAGAAAATTAGTTTCGTCAAGCTTGTTTTCGATGATAAAATGAAGGTTCAATTTGTTTGACATTTTCTACAACAATAAATAAAAGATAGAATAAGTAAAAGCTCATGTATAAAAAACCTAAATTTGCACTAAGAAATTTATAAGGTTTTTACTCCCACTAGCCAACTATTCCCTATTGGCTTTCAAGAATTTAATTAATTCTTTAGTGGATGGAATCCTATCTAGTTGACTCGATCCCGACGTGGGCGATCGACCGGGTCAATTTCGAAGGTGGGTACTATTTACCGATCGAATCTTATTCGATTTCCATTGGTTGACTAGTCAACTCTTTGACAATTCACATCTCTATGTGATAGCCACCCTTGTCTCTAAAATCGACGGTCCTGGCGTGGGCCAATCACCGCAAGATTCTTAGTCGAGTCGTAACCCAAATATTCATGAGATCTCGTAACGATCATATCTCGATAATGACGATATACCCGTGGTAGGTCAACTCCCGACGTGGGCGATCGAGTTGGATCCGAACAAAGGCTCTTCACCGTCATTATAATATTGGGAGACAATTTTGGCTCGATTTTTGGTGTGGGAATAATTTTAAATTAATTCACTTAATTAATTTGGTTTAATTATGGTCTCATCTACTATGTGCATATTACTACGATATCATATAAAGTAAAACATACACAACATTCATGCATAAAATAACCGGTATGATCATGGACTTTTTTCTAGAGTGCGGTTTCGAATACAAACCCGACGAAACCCGCTGGTCACAAACTAAGGTATCTCGCAACCGCCAATAGGATCTTTATTCTTTGTGCGCCAATGGGTTCTTTATTTCTCCTTGGTCTTGAACTTCTTGCTCCATTCTTGTTACATAATATATAATTACACCCGCCGCATGACAGAGGGGAACTCAGGAATGGGATAAATGCAAAAGTAAACTAGGTCACGTTCTTCATAACGGCCTAGGACAATTTTTTTTCAAAAACCAACATAAAGAAAACATTCCCATCTATCCTATTGGTTGAGTCCATGATCAATCGGGTCCATATAATCACATTATATCTACACATCTAATCCATACAATTTTATCTTATGAAAAGATTAAATTCTAATTTTAACTACTACTACTCATGCGTCTTTATTTTATCACGTCAAATAATTAAATAACTTTTAATTAATTATATGACTTAACCAAAATTAAAATTAACATTTAATTTTAAATTGATTTCAATTTTAATTAAATTTGAACTATTCAAAATAAAATTAAAATTATAAAGTCTCCTATTTGTTTCCTTTCCAAAACTAAATTTAGCTTAGGCTCGCCACTTTCTTTCAAAATCAAAATTTTGGAAGTGGCTTGCAAACTGAGCTGTTCCAAATCAAATATTTGGAAAGGCTGGCTTTATTCCAAATCAAATATTTGGAAAGGCCAAATTATTTTAGTCTAGGCTCAGCCGCTTTCAAAATCAAAATTTTGGAAGTGGCTTGTGCTTCAAGCTATTCCAAATCAAATATTTGGAAGGCTGTGCCTATTCCAAATCAAATATTTGGAAAGGCCAAATGGTTTTAGTTTAGGCACAGCCACTTTCCAAAATCAAAATTTTGGAAGTGGCTGAAAAGCCTCAAACTATTCCAAATCAAATATTTGGAAAGGGCCTGAGCCTATTCCAAATCAAAATTTGAAAGGCCAATGTCCCATATGGTTTCCCAATGGTCCAAACTATTTGAACCATTGGTTGGCCATATGACACAACTAAACAAACGAGATATCTATGCACAATAAAATATCACAAAACGAAAAGGGTTGATCTCCCCCATTGGAAGAGGAGAGCCGACGGACGGCAACCCTAGGGTTACCGCCGCCGCCGCCGCCGCCAGTTGAGAGGAAGGGGGGCGCCGCCATGGCCGACCCCCAAAACCCTAATTTTTTTTTGTTTTAACGTTTCGTGATTTAAATCTTGCATCTATCGATTAAATACTACGCATTTAAATTATGCTTATTGCTTAAGCTCAAGTCCATCTCGATACCACTTTGTTAGAAATCACTAGTTTAACGCAGCCGAAATTTAAAATTTTGATTTCCTTTTCTAGATCGTTCTTCGTTTAATGCAATAAACACGTTAAGTAGTTTGACGGTTATACCTTAGATGATCTACAAGATCGTCGCTTTGACCGCCAACGGAGAGTAGTTCAATCGCGCAAGCCGTCCCACGCGTCCGGCCTCTATCGCTAATCCACACGAACCCTCGCCGAATCCTCCTTGATTGCTATCGGAAAAACTCCGGTCGCTAGATCGGACCTTTTCTTCCTCACAAACTCACTATGGAGAGCTCTCTATTTTACACAAGAATTATGAACTCTTGCAATTGTGATGTACAAAAGAGCTTGACACCCACTTCCTTTTATAGAGGAGGTGGCGCCCTAATAGTGTGTAGAGAAGAAAACCTTTTCCAATAAAATAAGGAAAATCAATTAGATTGATTTATCTCTTTAATTATAATTTATTTTGTCAATATCATATATTGATTATAATTATCTTATTACCATAAATCTATTTTTCCAAAATCAATTAATATCCTATATTAATATTATGGCAATATTTATTAATTAAAGTGCACAATCCAAGTGTATCTTATACACACAAAAGTGGCGCCCCATTAGTCAACAAATTGACTTCCGGAATATTCTTTAATTAATCTAATTTATATATATATAATTAATATCTTGTATTTTATTTATTCATAATAAATAAATACCACCATATTAATTTA
Organism: Gentiana macrophylla; assembly: GCA_026214975.1. Classification (NCBI taxonomy): domain Eukaryota; kingdom Viridiplantae; phylum Streptophyta; class Magnoliopsida; order Gentianales; family Gentianaceae; genus Gentiana; species Gentiana macrophylla. The sequence goes on from CM047812.1 coordinate 69,540,985, forward strand.
CCACTATAACCTTTATAGTCTAGAGATAAACCTTCCTTATTTGGTTATCAACTATAACCGCATTTTAATCCGACTCGATGTTCATATGTGTGTGACCCGATAGGCTTCCGAATATGTTGGCCGTAGACACAAAGTGCAATTTACTAAAATGCCCTTCATACCTAACGATCACGGGATAGCGTCTAGCAACACACCGTGACCCCCCCAATTATCGGAAGAGTCAAAAGCAATGACTACTACCTTTCATGTGAAGCGCTTACCGTGTAACTTACAATCCTATCGCTATAATAATATCCATACGATCGTATCTCGAGTGTCAATACATTGACGATCGTAGCTTATAATCTGGATATCATGCTCTCTCGGAATAACACATTTACTCCCACTTTGCAAAGATTCTCGAGAGCTAGACATTCCTTATAAGAAGGCCATTTCGATATTCGATCCCAATCATAGGATATCGACTCCCGGACGACCAATCATGTATACTCCGCGATGCTTCAATATCATACCCAATCACTACCGCATGATCGCCCGTGGTTAGGAGAAATCTCAATAGTGTCAAAGCATGACAATCCATACCGTGATGCCATGAAGACTCGGTCAAAAGGATAATTACACAACCGCCACATAGTGTGACACTTAATGTAAGTGGTGGTCGATCTAACGTCACGCATTCTAAATACACGCCCACGCATACCCAAGTGTCCCTACACTTCGATAGACGAGATCTATCCCTACCTTCTAAAAGATAGAAGACATCCAATACGTGCTAGTCCGATTATATTATCAATGTCCCATTTGATAATATGTAAGACTAGAGACATTTAAGTACCAACCTTGTTATAGTGATTAGAGATCTCATCAACCATAATCACTATCATGGTTTCTCTATCATGATTGATACTAGGGGCGTTACTATATATATACAACAAATAATATGAAGACAAACAATATATATAATAACATAAGTGCTTTTATTAATCATAATAGTTATTACATGAACTAAATAGACTGTAAACGACCCGACCCGGTCGGATCCGGTCCAACCCGATTGGGTTAGGACACCTTTCCAACAGAGAAATCGAAGAAGAATAACAAATCATCCAAAATTTGGGCGTTCCGTCGAAATTTGGACGGAATTCGTCACAATTCGGACGTTGCGTCCGAATTTTGGACGGATTCTGTCCATTTTGATCAGTGAATGAATTGAGTCGAAAAGGAATCTAAATTTGGGCCGGTTTGATCAGATTTGGACGAAATCGTCCAAATTTGAACGGGAACTTGAAAAAATGTCGAAAAATGTTTGACTGAAAAAATATCGAAGCGTTAATAGCCTCGATTTACCAATTTTCCGGCGATAATAGAGCATATTTTATTAAAATTACCGGTCGGATAATTTTTACGCCAATAATATTGACGCTTAAGAAACATTTAACGCCAATAATGTCGATTTAAAATGACCTCGTTATGTCAATAATAATCACCCATCCGCTATGATGCACCGACACTTCACCCCTGGTCGTCGTGCGTCTTGTCCGACACAAGACACAACATGACTTCCTCCGACACGCTTTAAAACCGTGCCCGACACTTGCCGGTGATTAATTAATATTATTTAAAATATAAATATCCGACACGCTTCCGACACTATCCACACTCCCGACCACGGCACCTACACTCATGAACCCAATTTTTAATTTTTTTCTTTATTTAAGTTTTCTTCAATAGAAACGTTAAAATACACGATTTTCATTTCTATAATAATTAAATAAATAAAACACCGTATCAAGTTTATATGATTTTTGTTGACAAACAAATATTTTTACAATTTGTAATATTTTGAGTTCAATCACAATTTCTTTTGGCACCGTATAAAGATCGAATATATATTCTAGATATCCATATAGTTTATGTAATACCTATCTTATTTTGTCTAGTTTTTTCAGATGCTTACGGATATTTTTTTTTGATAAATTACATATATATATATATATATATATATATATATATATATATATATATATATATATATATATATATAGGTCAAGTGCATGTCGTGTCTTTAAATTTCGAATTAGCCATATCTCAATGTCGTGTCATGCGACGTGTCGTCCGTGTCGTGTCTCATCATGCAACACAGCCCATCCGTATTGATGCTTTGGGATCATTTATAGTCGATATTATTGACGCTAATAGCATTTTATGTCAATAATATTGACGTTAAGCACTTTTAACGTTAATATTAGGAAAATTTAGGTTTTAATCCATGTTTGAAGCATATATTAGGTATTAATGCACATTCATTTTTTTTAGTTGCAACGAGACAAAATAATTTTAGTTGGACTGAAATAACCCTGTATATCACGTGAAATTTTAAAATACAACCGTTGTAGGAAGGTTTTACCAAGTGGCATACATTACAACCACTCATTTCTAATCTCTCACACACGATAAAAGTGTATTATGTGAAAGAGAGTAAAAATAAGAGGCTCTAATGTATGTCACTTTACAGTCTCCCCAATGGAAATAGTCAGTTGAAGCTACTAACAAATCCAAGAACCAAAAAAATTCAAAAACTAAAGATCCTAAACCACCGCACCCTGCTTTTGAATATGGGAAGGCTCTTATGGCACAGATCGTTAGTAGCGCTGCAAATCGATGTTATTGGAGGAGTGGAAAGCTATGTGATGATGGAACCGTGCACAGGTCCAAGGATTTTACCTAGTTCTAGAAAAGAGGAAGTTGGAGACCATATGGAACTTGAATCTGTTTCCATCTGGGTTGAAGAACCCAGATCCGGACTTCCTAGGGAAGCTAGATCTAAGTTCGTTTTCCTCCTTTTGAGAGGATCCCTTTTCCCTCATACTGGTTTAATGAAGATCCTAGTCTGAATTGTAGAGAGCTGGCTCCAAAGACTTTAGGAGACACGTCAAAGAGCTTCTGAAGGTTCACAAACCTGAAATTGTTATCTTGATTGAGACTAAGTTGCAAGTCCAAAAAGCTCTTAAAGTTATAGCTAAAATTGGTCTAGGAGGTTCCCTTCATACTGAGCCTGAAGGGATGTCTGGTGGCATCTGGGTTCTTTGGAATGATGACCTAGTGAACCTTCATCTCTATGACTCTTCCCCCCATGCTATTCACTCCATAGTTACTGAGAAAGATCAAAAGGATTGGGCCTTGTCTGCTGTTTATGCTAGACCCAATCCCATGAAAAAAATGGACTTATGGAATAATCTCTATGAGATGAGTAAAATCATGGATATTCCCTGGTTAGTGGCAGGGGATTTCAATGAAATTGCTTCATCCTCCGAAAAAATGGGAGGTAGATCTCCGTCGTCTACCAGAATTACCAACTTCAACAATAATATGAACAAGTGTGGTTTGTTGGATATGGGCTTCAATGGTCCTGCTTTCACTTGGAGCAACCATAGAGATGGTTTCTCTCACATCCAGCAAAGAATTGACAGATGTGTGGCTAACTCTGAATGGAGGCTTATCTTCAACAATGCTGAGGTTACCCATCTCCCTAAGGTATACTCTGACCACCATCCCTTACTCCTTAATACCGTCCTCTTACCTCCCTCCCTTGTTACTAGACCCTTTAAATTTGAGCACATTTGGTCTTCCCAGGATGGGTGTCAAATCTTGGTTGATGAGATTTGGTCTAGTGAGAGTTCTAGTTCTGCCAAAGCTTTAAATCTTACTAGGGATAAACTCATTATGTGGAATAAGAAAGTGTTTGGAGATGTCTTCTATAAGAAGAAAACTCTGTTAGCTAGGTTAAATGGTATTCAGAAAGCTTTATCAATTAAGATGAATCCTTTTCTGATAAAGCTTCAGAAAGATCTCACTCTGGCTTATGATGAGATCCTCAAACAGGAAGAGATCCTTTGGTACCAAAAGGCTAGAGTTAATTGGCTTCAGTTTAGAGACCTTAATACCAAGTTTTTCCATCTTTCTACTGTGGTTAGAAGAAAGAAGAACTGTATTAATACACTCCAAAATACTAATGGTACTTCGTTGACTGATAAAGAAGAGGTCCATCACCTTATTTCTTCCTTCTATATTAACCTGCTTGATGTGAAATATGGGGATGGCCCCTTTAGTCTACCTGAAGGGCAGTTCCTTGATGTCAATCAGCAGAGTGCTTTAGTTGGTGATATATCCCTAGATGAAGTTAAGGAGGATGTCTTCTCTAGTAAACCTTTTAAGAGCCCTGGTCCTGATGGTTTTCAGGGTTGTTTTTATCAAAAGTTTTGGTCTAGCATTGTGAATAAAATCTTCAAAGACATCTCTAGATGATTTGATGGGAATGAGCTTGACAATGGGATAAATGACACCTTCTTGGCCCTCTTACCAAAAGTTGATAATCCCTCTAAAGTATACCAGTTCAGACCTATTTCTCTTTGTAATATGATTTATAAAATTTATACTAAGATCCTTGCCTTGAGACTTAAACCTTTCATGTCTCACCTTGTTAGTCCCTTGCAATGTGGGTTTATACCCAATAGACATGCTAGGGACAATGTCATTATTGCCCAAGAGATTATACATAAAATTAAGAGGTCTAAAAGTAGGAGAGGTTTCTTGGTTCTGAAACTTGATATGGAAAAAGCGTATGACAAGGTCAATTGGGACCTCCTTGAATTTATGATGAATTATTTTAGGTTCCTTAATAAATTCATTAAGGTTGTTATGAATTGTGTTAAAACTCCTACCTTTTATGTTCTTTGGAATGACTCCCCTTTGCCTTCCTTTTCTAGTAAGAAAGGTCTTAGACAGGGAGATCACATGTCCCCTTATCTGTTTGCTATATATATTGAGTATCTTTCTATCATGCTGGATCATAGGGTTAGATCAAATATTTGGAAAGCCTTTCCTATTGATAGTAGTAGCACCATAATTTCCCACCTTATGTTTGCTGATGACCTTCTTATTTTTTATCAAGGCTAATAAAAAGGGTGTTAGTAATCTGATGAGGGTTCTTCAAAACTTTGGTGATATATCTGGTCACACCTTCAACCTTGAGAAGTCTAAACTGTACTATAATGAAAAGATGGACAGAGATCTGGCTGGCTGGATTTCTAACAGTACTGGTTTATCTAGAACTACCAACCTTGGTATGTATCTAGGTATACCTCTTAATACTGAGAGAATTACTAGTAAGACTTTTAACTTCTTAATTGAAAAAGGTTCAAAAAAGATTATCTGGTTGGAAAGAGATGCACCTAAATAATCTTCGGCAGCTTACTTTATCAAATCTGTGACCTCCTCCATATCTCGCTATGTTATGCAAAGTTGTTGGTCGCCTAAAACCTGTGAGGACCTGGACAGGCTCAATAGAAATTTCTTGTGGAAAAGTAATCAAGGCAAAGGAGTTCATCTTTTGAACTGGGATATGGTTACTATACCTAAGTCTTCTGGGGGTTTGGGTATCAGGAAAACCAGGGATAATAATGTTGCCCTTCTTGCCAAGGTGGGGTCAGACTTAATCATGGATAATAGAAACCTTTGGTCTTTAGTTCTTGACAAAATTTACCTTAAGGGTTCTAATATCTTCAATGTTAAGGTTAGACTTAATGACTCTCCTTCTTGGAAAGGTTTTGTCAAGTCCTTTAGTATGGTTAATGGGTGTTTTGGTTGGAGGGTTGGTTCTGGAGAGAACATTTCGCTCTGGTTTGATATGTGGATTGGCAATTATACCCTTGATGAAGTTTTAGAAAGTAATATATGTTTGAGTGATATGATTATGAAAGTTAGTGATATTATGGAGAATGGTAACTGGGAGCTCTCACATATTTCTACAGATGTTCCTGAGAGATATGTGAAAGAAATCCTAGGGAAACCTACTTCTAGATTAACTAACACTCTTGATTGCAGGTTATGGATGGGTAATACTACTGGCAAATACACTGTGGGTTCTGGATATGCCTTTTTAGTTAAAGATCATAATTGTTTGAGCTTTAATTGGGAGGCTATCTGGAGAGCTAAGGTTCCCCATAAAATCAAGTTTTTCGCCTTTTTGGTGTGTCATAACAGGGTCTTGACTAATGTGGCTAGAGTCAAGAGGAAACTCGCTGATAATGATTTATGTTCAAGATGTAATACACAGGTGGAAGATCTGGACCATCTCCTACGGAGGTGTCCTAGGGCCAAAAGAGTATGGGATTCCAGGGAGTGCCTTAAACTCTTTATTGATGATAGCTTTACCTTGTCTGATTGGTTAAACAAGAATATCAGTGATAAAAAAATTATGAGATGGGAGGAATATGCTGATCCTAGAAATACTCTGTTTATGTTTACTATATGGCAGATTTGGAAAGACAGAAATGCCTTTGTTTTTGACAGAAAAAGTATTACTTGTCAAAATTCTGTTAACACTATTATGTATTGTGCTTCAGAATATTTTTCTGCTTGTAATGCTAATGCCTTTGTTTCTTTGGTTAAGGAGGTGCAATGGATAAGCTGGAAGGCCCCCCATTTGGGATGGATCAAAGTAAACATTGATGCTAGCGTGGTTAAAGCTGATGTTGATGGCAGAGGTGATATTGCGATTGGAGGGGTGTTCAGAGACTCAGATGAGCTTTGGATTAAAGGTTTCATTGGTGCCATGGGGAGGAACACCATCTATATCGGTAAACTCATGGCAATCAGGGAAGCTATGATGCTTGTGAAAGATGATGGTATACCCGCTTTGTGGGTGGAGTCGGATTCCATGGCTGCTGTTCAGGCAATTAACAACAGGAGCACTTTGGCTGAGAGTCATGCTATTATTGTGGACATCTGGAGAATGATGGAAGCGGATTGGGAAGTGAAGATTACCTTCAAGCATCGGGAAGGCAATAGAGTTGCTGATCGTCTAGCAAGACAAGGCCATAATATGTCAAGGGGTATCCAAACCTTAGAAGACCCTCCAAGTGAGGTGGCAACCATTTTGGCGGAAGATCTTAGGGGAGTTCATCTCCCAAGGGACTAGCTTCCCTCCCCTTTCTTAGGCCTTAGGCCTCTTCGTGTAACAACAAAAAAAAAAAAAAAAAAAAAAAACAGAGATTCCAACGGGTAATATCATTCGCATTTCGTTTTCGATAAAACAACATTCAATCACTCAATCGATTCAGCTCTATCCCGATTTCCCTCGATTCCATTGGAGGAACAGTAATTAGACATTGCGATATTGGATGCTCCCGTGCCCAGAAAGAAAGTTCAGATCTTCACCCATCATTCCCCTGTTTCTTCTTCGTTTGAGGATGGTGAGCCCTTAATTTCCTCTCAAACACCAACTCTTCTTTCAGGTACATCCGCTTCTTTGTTTCTATTTTTTTTCTCTAAAAGTGTTTTCTGAATTTATAAATTGGATGACAGCCGACAAGTGAGATGGAACGAAGCTAATATCGTGGAGATTGAAGAAAATAAGCATGTAATGCAGAAAATCACTGAGCCAGAGACACCATATCACCACATAATTGATGATGATGGTAAGTTTATCGAGTCTTTGAAGCCCAAAATAGCTCATATTTTTGGAAAATCATACAAGTAGGAGATCTTTTTCTTCATTTCTTTGTCGCTAATCCAGGTATATTTTGCGGCTACTGTTGAACTTCAGATGAAAATTGTTAATTGCTCATTCTGCCAGCATGTGTGACAATTTGGTGCTTGGAAAACCTCAATCTTTTTTTTTTGTTGTAATTCATTTTTCACATTTAAGAAAGACTGGTGTTCTCCAATTTGCATCTTCAATTTGTTGTCACATTATTAGTATTATTTAGAATAAATTTAGTTGAAATCATGCATATTGAAGATTTGTCCATGAACCTTATCCCTACTTCTTGCATTAATTCAGGTTATATTGCTTTCTAGTTTCTATACATGGAACTTGCTTCAAGATTTTGTGTGATGACAGAGCAAGGAACCAAAGAATCTATGAGTTCTCCAGGAAATTCAGATAAGGCATTTATGTTTAGCATTTTACACTTGATTTGACCCTGCATTTTACATGGTTGGTGGTATTGAACATGTCACAGCTAAGGCAGAGATTATTGCTAAGAAAAAGTGACAGATCCAGAAAAAAATCTCACTGGAGGCACCGGAACAAATTTGAAAAGCGAGTGGGGGCATCAATAGTGTTTTTACATTTTTTACCTATAAAAACGCGTCGATTTTCGGATCTCAGTGGGGGCCGTGCACCCCCCTTTAAAGAGCTGGGTCCGTCCCTGCTAAGAATAATGACTATAATATTCAACATTATGATGTCTTGTTTCATTTCTTAAGTAGCACATTCTTGGCACATGACATGATTATGTATCCACTTTGTTATAAAAGTTGTTTATGTCATAAGGATCAAGTCTTTTTTTAGGTACACTTTCTCTTTCTGGTATTCCACCTTTAGCCTCCTTTTGGCATTAGCAAGCTCACGCACTTTGATACTGTTAGTGTGTTCTTGTGTTTGAATGTGATTCTGTTACGGTGATATCATTATGGTGTTGAGCTCGACGCATTGAAACCGAAGGCAGAGATCTACGAGCTAATGTTCCAAAAAGAGGCTAATGCTCCTTGGTAATGATCTGTGAATTGACATAAGATACAAATGTTAAATCATTTGGTGTAGAGGTTGACTTTATTAAGAAAATGTTAAATCATTTGGTGTAGAGTTTGAGAAGAAGATGATGGTAGCTATCGGACATTGTCGAGATTTTTAGGTACTTAGATAATCATTTCCTTGATGTAACTTAATTATCATATATGTTGATGTTAAAGTTGTTTATCATATATGTTATAATTTTTTTCCATTGTGATTGAATGTGTTATTTCAAAATACGCAAGTTTTTTGGATATTAATGTGATTACATTATTGTCCAAATAATTTTAGTTTACGGTTTGTTTCTGTTTTAATCCATAAAGGAATATAGGCTGTCGGTGTTGTCGTAAAGCTTGCCGAGTCCATGATTTTTGGCTAATCGTATAATATTATTATTGGTAATGGTGTCATTGTGTTTGTTAATAAAATGTGTTACTGTGATACTGTTATTGTGCTTACGTATATAATTGATTTATTTTGGTTATATATGAGGCGGACGTCATTTTCCGGTTATGAACTCGGTATCTGGATCAGGGTCGTCACATGATACATAGTCTTTGTACATAGTAATCATGGCATTCTCCTTCCTTACGGCGCAAACGAATTCCGTTATATAGTTAAGTTATCCACCTGTCTGATAAACTCTGCAGCATATTTAAGAAAAGCTCGCCACCCAAAATGGTCAACTATAACATTGTCATTGAAGTCTATTCTATGCCGCTAGAGGTGGCCAAACCGAAACCGGAACCGGCGGTTCGAAAACCGCCGGTTTGTGTTATTGGTAACCGGAACCGGAACCGGAACCACCGGTTCAAACCGGATGGCCGGAACCGGGTAATACCGGCAACCGGACCGGAACCGGAACCGCCGGTTTAACCGGCCCAACAGTTTTTTATTTTTTATTTTTTTTATGGGTGCATATAAAATTATAACTTATACCTTTTTTTCTGGGTGCATATAACATTATAATTTATACCTTTTCCCTTTCTTTTTCCAACGTCTATTTCCAAATTCCAACGGCTATTTCCTTTTTTTTTTTCTTCTCCCAATCTCACCCCAAAAAATTTCCTATAAATACTACCTCATTCCTACACCAAACCAATCTCATTCTCTCTCAATCTTCTACTCATTTCTTACATGTTATATTAATTTCTTTGATTATCAAGTTTGTTTAGTTGTTAAAAATACGTAGGCAACCGAATTATCGGTACAAGCGTTGAAAAGATAACACAATTTACATATAAGAAAAACAACATAATATACGGTAATATATATATTATATACCAAACAACATAATATTAATATTATTTTTAAAACCGAATAGAAATCTACTTAAAATAATATATATATTACATTCGCTTTAATAATAATAATAATTTGTTATTGTAGTGAAAATAATAAGTGTTATATAAAAATGAAAAGAAAAAAAAAATGAAATTTTAAAACCAGTACGAACCGTGATCTCAACAGAAGCAAACCGGAACCGGCGGTTTTGAACAGTAAACCGCCGGTTCGTCAAACCGACGGTTAGAAAAACCGGCGGTTACACCATTTGGCCACCTCTATATGCCGCCGAAACAAGAGTAATGCATCTCTGAAGAGTTTGTTAATCAAGGCATTGGCAATTGAAGTAAGAACCAATTTTATGGGGCAGACACACTCTAAGTTCCCTCAAGTAGTTTGTAATATGAGAGCAGATTCATCACCAATCACCATGCAAAACATAGACAATCCTGGCCCCTCTTTCCCGTACTTGTACATAATTTACACCATCTTGTACGTTCCTTTTCCTTGGACTTGGAATAGGTAAAAAGTTCTCATATTAAGCTTCAAGTTGGTCACTTTCAATATCCACGATAGACTCTTCATCTGAATAAGGGCAACAAAGACCGCCGCCATCAACCAAATTGAGGAGCAGTCAAAGCAAAACCGAACGACCACCGGATACATGCAGGAAACCGATCCATCTATAATTGTCAAAACCGTTTGATTGATTGAAATCCGGCACCGAAGCAATCAACTTACGTCGTTCCCTGAGACGGACTCAGCCCACAATCTTGGAAACACCAGACAGCAGGGAAACATATTTCGTTCCCCGCTTTTCGTTTTCCCGTTTATTATTCCGGCCTAAAAATTTATTTTCCCCGTTTTTTGTGTTTTTAGAAATGATTATTTGACAACAAATATACACAACAAAATACCACAACAACATTTTCCTCCATTAAGTTTTTTGGGGACTCATTTGAATCAATATGTCCCCACGTCATAATAATGATCTAAAAGTGTGTTGTGGAACTTTATTGTGCACATTTGTCGTGGCATTATGACTATTTTTTTAAAGCTTACTTTCCCGTTTAATTCTACTATCTAATAAATATGTACAGTAAAATAATAAAAAAAACTTACCTGACAGAAAAGGATAAAAAAAAAGTTATTACACGTGGCGACCAGAGAAGCAGGCGACGTGGCCAAGTGTGGGCATACTTCTCTTTCTCTTGCGCTTAATAGATAGGATAGGAGGAGAGGAGAGGATAAGACTAGGGGACGGCTAAGCCGTGCAAGGCACGGCGTGCCCAACGGTGAAATTAATGGGAAGCCAATTCTATTCCTTCGCAGTGTATCACAGAAGAGCATAAACGGGATCATAACTTCATAAAATACATTCTAGGCAGCAACAGTTTTTTTTTTTGGAGTTGAACTACACAAAATACATATGAAAGTGCTTCAAAGCTACCGGGAAGGGCAAAATATTCTTTTTTATTTTTATTTTTTTAAAAGGGGCAAAGTATTCTTGATCGTAGATACAGCAAAGGGAAACATCATGATACAACAGCTAATCATACACAAAAGAGAGGATTATTTAACCTCATACTAACTGACAAGCATGTATTATGTAGACATTAGGCATCGAGATCACACCTAATGCTTACAATACACAACTGCCATGCCAAAAACACGGCAAAATTAGGATTTTAGTCCTCTAACTTGGCCTATTTTGGATTTTAGTCCTGCTCCTGCTCCGGTGAGGAAAATGGTCCTCTAAGTTTGCTCTTTTTTTGGATTTTAGTCCTATCCGCCAGAAATAGCTGATTGGGCACCGGAATTTTTAAAAATAGTCCTCTAACTAGGCTGCCACGTAAGCGTTTTTTTAAAGATTCCGGTGTCCAATCAGCTATTTCCGGCGGATAGGACTAAAATCCAAAAAAAAACCAACTTAGAGGACCATTTTCCTCACCGGAGCAGGAACAGGACTAAAATCCAAAATAGGCCAAGTTAGAGGACTAAAATCCTAATTTTGCCCCAAAAACACCGTACATTATTACACAGAGAGCAGCAGCCCATATCATTTGTGGAACATAGAAAAATGGTTCAGACCATACTTATGACCAGAAATGACTAAAAAGCTAGTCCATTGCTCCCTTCTTCTTGCTTTTCTTGACCGGACTCCCTAACAACTGAGCTGATCCAACTGCAAAAACAGGTGTAGCAACAGAGTCTTTCTCAACCTTGAAAACAACTTTACTACCTGCTTGTTTAGTTGCGGGAAGAACTTCACCAGTAGCTTGACTGAGTTCGATGGGTACAACTGCTGCAGCAGTCTCTGGCGAGTTTTTCTCGAAGTCAAGTTGTCTCTTCATTGCTGAGGGTTGGGTTGAAGACCCATCTTTACCAATCGAAAGACTGATTTCATCGAGAACCTTTAATGTTAGATTGCTTATCATGCATCAGCAGTACTGCCTATCAATTTTGAATTTTTTGAGAAAACCATAACAACAATACTATGAACAAGCAAGAAGCTGAATGGGAACTGTCAGTCCACATGAAGTGCATGGGAACTGCCAGTCCACGTTTGCTGTAACAGCCTTGTTGCAGCTCTTGCAGCAGGTGTACCAAAGTTTGTCTTGGCAAGGCATGAGCTTGATTGTACCAGAAACCCACGCTGTTTTGATCTGGGATTCTGGGGGCAACAGAGGTTATTTTTTGCCATGCATTCCATATACATATTTGATATGTTGTCACAGGACAGGTAACATGCACCGTACCTCAGAGATCGTACTATGCACAATAGAGATCGGCGTTACTTCAACAAAAGTTGGCATCGGAAGCAGAAAGTGTTACAATAGGTTTTCTCAGCCAATAGCCTAGCAATTTCCCTAGTATTTTCCTGGTACCTGATGTATGATAAAAATATAACTATATTATATGACCTTTTATATCGTATTTACGATAATATCGTATAAATTCTATAAAAATATATCTAAAAACTCATAAAAATCTAAATCGTTATAAATAGATATTATCGTTATAATTTTAGTAAAACTTATAGTTTTTGTGGTCAGAATTACTGTGGCTCGTGTTTTTGACTGTTTCAGGGTACGTGTGATGGAAAAATGAAGAATTAAAATCGAAACAGTAGAAAACCGAAGAAAGATATTTTACAAAGTCCGGCCCGAACCGAAAAAACCCGGCCCGAGCCGGAATCTCTCTGCCACCAAAGACATGGACTCGACGGAGAGAATCACAGATCGTTGGACCGGCCACGCCGATCGACCCGCCCGCGCCGGCCTTATACCTCAGCCTATAAATACAGATCAAATGCAGGCTGTAGGAAGTGTACCAATATATATATCACTTCTATATATATATATATATATATATATATATATATATCTTATCTTTAGTTAGTTTTTAGTTCTGTAAATACCGTAAACGGCACTCTGCCGAAATAATAATGTAGTATAAGTATCGTTGTAATACTTAGAAGGATTATCAAGGCTCGTTGTTGCTAAAGGAGTTGTTATTTCCGGAGAATACGGCTCTGACGCTACAATTGTAATCTGGTAACTTTTTAATGTATTTATGTTTGTTTGTTGTTATTAGTATCTATATATTAGTCATAATGATATTAGGCTAACTCTATATCTAGCCAAGATATGAAATTGAATTAGTTTTATCTTTTTAGGGAAATAGATGATGACTATGTTAAAATTGAATTAAAATCGATTATAATGAATCTCTTTCTATTTGCGCTTAATGAAAAGTTAAAATTGAATTAGCTACTCGATTTAACAAGAATCGTAACCTAATGATGAACTGACCAGAGAAGTTAGGATACGCGATCATGAATAGAAAGACCGGAGGGTAAAATTGGCCGTCTGACAAACGGAATCCTATTTCCTACCGCAAGCAGATTTGTCCTAGAAAAACAAATCTTATTGAAAATTGGACTCAAGAGATTATCACGTTAAAATCACTGCTTAATTGAGCAATACTCAAAATACCGGCCGTATGACAAAACGGAGTTCCCGAGCTTGAGGATGACATTAGACAGAGGACTTTTGGCATATGACAATTTCATACGCTCGTGTGAGGAGGAGTTGTCTAGCTTAGGAGTACACCGGTTTATATATAATTGATTAACCTTAAAATAAGGAAAGATCAAGCACATCTATTTATACTAAAAAGAGATACTGATTCAGTGACATATTCTTGGCTATTTTCTAATAATATTACTAGTATTTATATCCTATATATTCTATTGGTACCTATATATATTTATATCTATATATATATATATATGTATTTCTATATATTTATATATATATTTATGTATCTATATATATCTGTTTTAGTTTTATGCATTTATTTATTTATTTTAATTTTATTTGTTTGTTGTAATGGTTACTAAAAGGAAAAAGCGTGACTTAGATTGAGTTAATAATTGACTTCTTGGTGTTTAACCACACTCTGAATTACCACACGCCTCCTCGAGGATTCGACACCTGACTCACCATACTAGCACTACAATTTGACCCGGTACACTGCCGGTAAGGATTATAATATAGCCTAGAAATAGTCCGTCAGCCTTCTGGCGCCGTTTCCGGGGACACGACGCTAATTCATTGTGTCTATGGTTACTACTTGTATTAGCTAAAAATTCTCGAGGATAAGTCAACACTCTTCTTGTCACATTTCTTTTTTTTATTTTTCGTTGGTACCTACCTTATAGGTAAGTTACCAATTTTTACTACTATCTTTTGAGTTATTTTACATTTTCGATAGTTGATGACCGTAAGCGGTAAGGCCCCACTCACTCCTTATAAGCCCGACATAAATACTTACGAAAAGCGCGTTAAAGTAGAAGAGTAAACGTGGTCATACTAGTCGTGAAATCTGACGAATCATCATCAAATCGAAAACTAGAATGGCGAAATCGGTGATGAAACACCTGAACAAGGGATTGTACATACCCAAGGACATGGACAAAACCTTAATCAGAATCCACCAATACCAAATAACCAGAATCCTAATAATAGAAATAATCCGAATCGGAACCAGAATAATCATAATAATCCTAACCTACCAAACCCGAGACCTATCTGTGATCAAACCGTAAGAAGAAACCAGACTAAAAATCCAATTCATTTACCAAATGAAGGAGCGAATAATTTCGAAATAAAATCTCATCTTTTTGGTTTAATTGACACAAGAGCCCAATTTCTAGGAGAGGATGATGAAGATCCACATCATCATCTCTATCTTTTCGAAGAATTGTGCAATACAACCAAAAGTCAAGGTGCTCATCGTGAATTAACGAGGATGTCTATGTTTCCTTTTTCTTTAAAAGGAAGAGCACGAGATTGGTTTATGTCACTCCCACATCATTCATTGACTAGTTGGGAGGAGATTCAAACCGAGTTCTTAAAGCAGTATTTTACTCCTGGTAGAAATTTGGAATTAAAGGTCAAAATTGCTAACTTTAGACAAGGATCTGAAGAAACGCTTGGGAATGCTTGGGAAAGATTTAAAAAACTATTAAGAGCTTGTCCCGATCATGGTTATTCCTTAGATATGCAAATCTAACTTTTCTGTCATAAACTAAGGAAAGACTCATGTGCATACGTTGATCATGCATGTGGTGGTTCTTTAATGACGAGTGAAGCCCAATTAGTTTACGATGCTATTGAAAAGATTTCCAAAAATAACCGAATGTGGGAAACCGGTTCTAGCACAAGAAAAGTAGTATTTGCAGGAGAATGTGCATCGAATACAGAAGTTCTAGCACACTCGGAGAATTTGAGTAGGAAATTTGATGGCTTACAAGCTAGTAAGAATATTAACTCGGAAAATAATTTAACGAATGACTACTCAAATCATGATAATGCATCATTAGGGAAAGAAGAACCAGAAGGATATTCAAGGGAGGAGGTGAGTTTTTTTACAACAGCATAAGAATTTGAACAACGCGTATTCAAACTCGTTTAATGCTATTAGAAGAGATCACCCTACTTTTCGTTGGTTTGAAAACCCTAGTAAGCAAGGCCAACCACCGTATCCAGTTCAATATAAGAATTCATATAGTAATCAAGTCTATCAAGGAGATTCCGCAAATCAAAATCTACAATCATTGCCTAGATCATATCCACAACATACTACTCAAAGTATACCAGTCACCCAAAGTTCAACTCAACCTGAAGGAGTTGATAAATGGGAGAAATTAATGGAGAACATGATGGGTGTAGTATCTACTCAAGCTCAAAATGTAGAAACTATGATAACTTCTATAGGTACAGTCACTAAGGATATGAGTACGTTAAAAACATCCATGAGTGGACATGATACCATAATGAGAACTATAGAACATCAATAAGGAATATGGAAGATCATTTGAGTAGAGAAGGAGAACGTAAAAACAGTAGACCTCCAGGAGGATTACCAAGTAATACCGAAAGGAACCCGAGAGAGGTAAATGCTGTTATTACTACGAGTAGAAAACTTTGTGGAAATACTGGAACAGAAAACTCAGGAGATAATGAAGTAGAGAATGATTTAAATGGTAAAATTGAAACGAATATAGAAACCTCAGATGAACTTGAATTCACTGATGAAGAAGAAGGAATTATTGAAGATTTCTTAAGACAAAATAGTAATGTTGAACCTGAAAGTAAGAATGAGAAATGGGTCAAAATCCCTAGGATTCTAAAAAATCCAATGGACAGTGACCTGAGAACCTTATTTAAGGAACATGTTAGAGAAATAAATACTGAAGAAAAGAAGGAGGAATTGCCAATAACCGAAAAAGGAAAAATTGATACAGAGGATGTTTCAAAGAAAAGATCGTATGATAATGAAACATGGCGACCAGTTGATTCTCAAAGATTTAAGGAAAAAGGAAAAGAGAAATTAACTTCAGAACCAAAGGTTATAGATTTGGAATCTTTACCTTACCCACCAAAGGATCAAATTAAAAAGGTAAAAATTGATAAGAAGTATGCTCGTTTCCTTGATACTTTTCGTCATATCCATGTCAATATCCCTGTTATCGAAGCCCTAATCAACATGCCTACCTATGGAAAGTTTCTTAAGGATATCCTATCAAACAAAAAAAAGGTTAGAAGAATATGAGAATATATGCCTTAATGAAGAATGTTCTGCAATACTTCAACATAAGTTACCACCTAAACTTAAAGATCCTGGTAGTTTTACCATTCCATGTGAGATTGGAGGATTTCTGTTTAAAAAAGTACTATGTGATCTCGGAGCAAGTATAAATCTCATGTCTTATGAGGATTATAGGAAACTAGGCATAAGAGAGCTTACAAATACTGAAATGACCCTTCAAATGGCAGATAGATCAATTAAACATCCTAAAGGAGTCATCGAGGACGTATTGGCTAAGATTGACAAATTTTACTTTCCAGTAGATTTCGTGGTAATGGAAATGGAAGAAGGATATTCAGCGCCAATTATTCTAGGTCGTCCATTTCTAGCTACAGGAAGAACATTAATCGATGTTCAAAAAGGTGAACTAATACTAAGAGTTAACGAAGATGAAGTTTCTTTCAATATCTTCAAAGCTATGAACCATCCATACAAATCACCAGAATCATGTTCTTTTATAGATGAGATATCTACATTCTGTGACGACCAATTGCTAGATTATGAAGATAGACTAGAAGAATGTTTGGAATTATCTATCTATAAGGAAAATGAAAATGATACTGAAATGAGAGAAGTAATCCTTTATCTTAATAAAGGCCTGTTTTGTAAGCACCCATGGCATCAATATTTGGAATTAGAACTAGAAGGACCAGCTTTAAAATCTTGATGAAAGATCCACCAAGAATCTGGAGTTGAAACCACTTCCTTCAAATCTGAAATATGCTTTTCTTGAAACTGATAATCTGCTACCGATTATTATTTCATCAACCTTAACTAATGAACAGGAAGATCAATTACTTAGAATGTTAAGAAATCATAAGAAAGCATTTGGATGGACAGTGGCAGATATTCAAGGAATTAGCCCTGAGATTTGCGTTCATAAGATCATTCTAAATGAAGGAGCTAAACTTTGTATTCAGCCACAACGCCGCCTCAACCCAAATTCACAATCCATTGTTAAGAAAGAGGTTATTAAGCTATTAGAAATGGGGATAATCTTTCCCATATCAGATAGTGAATGGGTAAGTCTGACTCAAGTGGTACCAAAGAAAGGAGGTTTCACGGTAAAAGAAAATGATAAAAATGAATGGATTCCGACAAGGGAAATTACCGGATATCGAATATGTATTGATTTTAGAAAACTGAATGATCATACTAAGAAAGATCATCATCCACTTCCATTCATCGTACAGATGTTGGAACGATTAAGTGGACATAAATATTACTGTTTCCTAGATGGCTATTCAGGCTACTTACAGATATTCATTGCAGCAGGAGATAGAGAAAAAACTACTTTCACTTGTCCGTAGGGAACTTTTGCTTACAAACGAATGCCATTTGGTCTATGTAATGCACCAGCTACATTTCGGAGATGTATGATGGCAATATTTTCTGACATGGTCGAGAAATTCTTAGAAATCTTTATGGATGACTTTAGTGTTTATGAAGATTCTTTCGATGAATGCTTATCGCATTTAGAACGAGTATTGCAACGCTGTGAAGATACCAATTTAGTGCTAAACTGGAAAAAATGTCACTTAATGGTATCAGAAGGAATTGTTCTAGGTCATAGAATCTCTGAAGTAGGTATCGAAGTTGACAAAGCTAAAGTCGAAGTAATTGAAAAATTACCTCCACCAATTAATCTAAGAACTTTGAGAGGATTTCTCGGACATGCAGGTTTTTATAGGAGATTTATTGCAGATTTCTCGAAAATAGCAAAGCCTCTAAGTCATTTGCTTGAAAAGGAAGTACCATTTAACTTTGAAGATAAATGTATGGAAGCCTTTCAGACCCTAAAAGCAAGGTTAACTCTCGCACCAAGATCGTAGCACCAGTTGAGTTTGCCGTTTGAAATTATGTGTGATGCGAGTGATTTAGCTGTAGGAGCTGTTTTAGGTCAAAGATATAACAAAGTACTCAAAGCAATTTACTAGGCATCTCACACATTAAATGCAACTCAACTTAATTATGCAACTACAGAGAAAGAATGCTATCGTAATTTTTGCCTTAGATAAGTTTAGATCGTATATCGTTGGATCTAAGGTTATTATCTATCTGAGACTATTCACTTTGAAGTATCTCGCTAAGTAAGAAAGATGCTAAACCACGTCTTCTTTGATGGATTCCATTACTTCAAGAATTTGATATTGAAATTAAGGATAAAAAGGGAGTGAAAATGTAGTAGCGGATCATCTAAGTAGAATGGAAAATGATGAAGGAAAAGGAAATGAAATCTGAGATTCATTTCCGGATGAACAACTTTTAGGATCGATACTCCTCAACCATGCAATTATTAAAAGATAAAATACCATCAAAAGAAAATTCACCATGGTTTGGGAATATCGTTAACTTTCTTACCTGTAAGTACATCCCGTCTCACTGGACTTGGCAGCAGAAAAAAAAATTCTTTTACGACTTAAAGTTTTACTATTGGGAGAAACCAGATCTTTTCCGAAGATGTTCGGATGGAATAATCAGAAAATGTATTCTTAATAATGAGATTTTAAGTGTTTTATCTTTTTGTCATGATCGTGAGGCAGGGGGTCATCATGGAGGATGGAAAACTGCTTTTAAAGTTTTACAATGTGTTTTTTATTGGCCTACAATATATAAAGATGCGTATAAATATGTAAAATCTTGTGAATCTTGTCAAAAATAGGGAAACATATCTAAAAAACATGAAATGCCTATGCAACCGATTTTAGAATGTGAATTATTTGATGTATGGGGTATAGATTTCATGGGACCTTTCCTATATATCGTTTGGAAAAAGATTTATTCTAGTAATGGTTGATTATGTCTCGAAATGGGTAGAAAGTTTGAAGCTCTTCCCACTAATGATACCAAGGTGGTGCTAAGGTTCCTTAAAAGAATATATTTACAAGATATGGCACTCAGAGGGCTATCATTAGTGATAGAGGTTCACATTTTTGCAACCGACCATTTACTAAGATAATTGAGAAATATGGTGTAACTCATAAACTAGAACACCCTATCATCCGCAAACTAGTGGGCGAGTAGAGGTGTCTAATATAGAAATTAAAAGAATCGTGGAGAAAACAGTGGACTCAAATCGTAGAAACTGGGCAGAAAGACTAGATGATGCATTATGGGCATACAGAACAGCCTTTAAAACACCAATTGGTTGTTCTCCTTATAAATTAGTTTTTGGTAAATCTTGTCATCTCCCTGTTGAATTAGAACACCGAGCTTTATGGGCTATTAAATTCCTAAATTTTGATCCTAAAGCTGTTGGTGATCATAGATTACTTCAGTTAACAGAACTGGAAGAGTTTCGACTCGATTCTTATGAAAATGCTCGAATCTATCGTCGTGAGTTCCATGTAGATGATCGAGTACTTTTATACAATTCACGTTTAAAGTTGTTTCCAGGAAAGCTTAAATCTAGATGGACAGGTCTATACGGTGTAACTAAAGTTTATAAGTCTAGAGCTGTTGAACTAACTGATGGAAAAACAACTTTCATAGCCAATGGCCACAGGGTAAAATTATTCGTGGAAACTGAAGGGGTACCGAAAACAGAAGAAATATTATTGCTTATCGACCCTCCAACAGATTAAGGAAGCAGGAATTCCAAACTCAGCCGATTACGGGTACTATCTTTTTAATTCACTTTTTAATATGCAATTTAATTAGTTTCGTCTTTTACCGGATAGACGTTAAAGAACTGGAATGCCTTTTATAGATAGAATAGAAGTTTTTATTTTACTTTTAAAATTAGGTTTAGATAAAGATGTTGCCTTTAGAATAGAAGCCTTAGTTTTTAATTTGAACAAGGAGTCACATTACATGCGAAATCAGAAAAAGAGATCTTTGTAATGGAAAATCGAGAAGTGCTATAAAGAGAAGGGCAAGATTTCTAATGAGATGTAGAATCTGTGGAAAAAGTGAACATAATGGAAAATGTGGAGACAGCACAACCAAATCCCAAGATGAATGTTTGAATGTAATTAAGATGGGAACGACTAGGTGGTTATCCGAAAATCCCGATGGACAACAAAGAGAGAATTCAAACGCATCATTTCTAGGAATTAGGTTGATGGACCGTTATTATAGAAATCTTGAAGATTTAAGGATGATAGGAGTAGAATTAGATTAAGTTTTATGTTTAAAAAAAAAAAAATCAAAAATTTCATAAAAATTTTATGATAAACTTATTTTTATATCATATATATGATTTATATGATATAATTAAGGATTATCATACCAAAATTTTTTTTTTTAAGCTTTTATAAAAAATTGTAATAATTTATTTTATCATGAAATAATTTTATGATTTTTATAAAAATGTTTCTATGATATAATTTCAATTATTACACAAAAAAAAAAGAAAAAAAGAAGAAGAGAGAATCGAGTAATTACTAACGATTCGAGTCGATAAGAGTCCGGTTCGATTCGTTAGCTTTATAACCAAAAATATCACAATTCCATCATCTTCATCTTCTTCATTTCTTCAACTCCAAAAAGCCGCCCCACCCCTTTTCCCCTCTTCAAAAATTTCATCACTTTTCACCAAATTTTCTATCCCAAACTACTTAATTAATCATCTTCTCTTCCATTCCGCTACATAAATTCATCACTATTGCATAAAAGGATAGATTTTGCAAGCAAAGCTCCTCTTTTCAACACTTTCCGGCGACCACCATACATTCCGGCAACTATCTACTTTTTCTAGCTTTATAAGGTAACAATATATATATATATATCAATCAGTTCAATTTTTATTAAGCTTTTAGTTTTATAAATTTTATTTTTGAATATTTTGGTCTAAGTACTTATTAAATTTTGTTGTTTGTTGTTGATTTTTGTTGTTATTTTGTCATACCCTTATCGTAGATGGCCTCATCATCTAGGAGAACCGCTAAGAAAAGAAAGCTAGATAACCCTGTTGTAGTACCAGTTCATGAACCGCGGCCCTTAAACGAACTCGAAGAAGCCATTTCTTTTGAGAAAACCGCTAGTAATGAAGCTAAGAATGCCTATAATGGATTTTTTAGTAAGTGCGGGGTTACTTTAGAACGTGGTATTGATTTTGACTGTGTAGGAGAAGAAGTGAAAAAAATCTTTCAAGATAGGGAGTGGATGGAAATTGCAATGGAACACACTGGTAACATAAATGTTACAATGGTAGCCGAGTTCTATTCTGTTTTGTCTACTTATGATAGGGCTACTCTTGAAGAACGCAATTTATCCTCTTAGGACGGTTAATGTCACTTTCAATCCTGTTATGATTAATACTATTTATGGTTTACCTGAGATACTTGATGATGATGATTATCATGCTGTTTGGAATTTAGACCTACCTGATAGACTCCTGGCTAAATCATATGAAGCTCAGGCTGCCTTTGATTCCACAGCAGTATGGAAGGATAATAGGTTTCCTTATGGACGTTGTATAAGGGACATAAGGGCTATTAAGCAATTTATAGGATATAATGTTAATCCTTCGGCTCATCTATGTGCTTATGGTCGGGAGGATGTTGTTTTAGCCTGGGCTATGGTTCATGACATTCCAATAAATCTGGGAAAACTGATCTTTACCAAGGCATGTGATTTTGTTAAGAATAAAACTCAAGGGGGACGTTTGCCGTTCCCTAATCTTATATCTGCCTTGTGTGATCTTCATGAAGTACCAAAATTACCCTCAGATAGGATTATGTCACCTTGTGCTCCACTTATCGGTCAAAAACTAACTGCCTTACCTGCTGGTAGAATCGATTACAATAACCCAAATCGCCAGCAACAACAACAACCACCACCTCCATCCCCTATTCGTACTCCAAAGACTCGAGCTCTAGGCGATCCAGCGACGCGCGGCAATTCAGAGCCGAATAGCGGATCGAGGCTATGTTTCAAAGATATGGTTCGAGCTCAGGCTAGAATCGATGCTAATATAGCTTTAGCTTGTGAACAGAATATGAAGTGGGCTGGGGATCTTAGGATTGGCCAAAGAGGCCACAGAGCTTTCATAAGTGAGATAGATCCCAGATATGAAGAGATTTCTGCTCGTTATCCGCAGAGTCAGCCTGACCCCTATACTATGCCAGATTGGATTCCACCTATTCCACCACCGCTTTATTCCAGACTATATGCCGTCATCCAGTAGGACGGGTGGTATGTTTACTGAGTTTGTTTGATACATCCATTGGCATGGGAGGAGTGACTTCATGGGAGATGTGACAAAGAGTCTCACTCGTTTGGATTGGAAGGTTCGGTGACGATGACGACTAGGCGGACTCAGGCTACATTTCAAGCATCTACTTGGGATCCACAACAGTTCAACTATGATTTCAGTACGACTCAGTCTCTAGGGGCTGATTTTACTTCTAGTATGTTTGGATCATTTTCAGCTCATTTCGACTCATCTTATGACGAAGATGAGGATTACGATGAAGATGAGTAATTTGAATAAACTTTTCCTATGTTATGATGTATGACGATATACTATGGTTTGATTTTTTTGTTTTAGATCGTTTGATGCACTCGTGGGTAGTGCACTTCGTAGTTTTACGTTTTTTTTATGGTTATTTCTATTTTATTAAACTTTAGCCCCATGTTTTAGACAAAAATACATATTTACACACTGAAAGGACCTGATAAAACATCCTGAAATGCAAAACGGGCACTGTAGCACCGGCCCGCGCCGGTCTGGTGTACTACCGACCTTCTTCAGGTTGTTTCCTATCTGTTTCTGTCATTTCTATATAAGGAAAAAGATGACTCATTCCTCAAATTGCTAATTCGATTGCATAAAGCTTCTCGTTTTCTTATAAAGACCGTATAAAATGTCCGATCATTCGCCGCTTAATAGTTACTCTCCTCCTCATACCCCAAATTCTCATTGCTTCCATATCCCGAATATTATTATCCAACTTTTCACCCAATACCTTATAATTATATGAATGACTCAACTCCAAATCCTTTTATCGCAATTTCAATCGACCACCGTGTTGATTGAAAAGGGTTTAAATTTTCGGAAAGTACATAATTGGGCATTCATACGGATGCAAGGTGATGGGTGGGAACGTTTTTGTCGTATGCCAAGAGGAAGTGTTAACGTTATGATGGTTAGAGAATTTTATTCCATGTTGTCAGAAGCTACCACGGTCGGAGCAACACAGACTGTTACAGTTAGAGGTGTTGTTGTTCCTTTCACATCTATTGTCATAAATAGCATTTTTCATATACCACCTGTCCAAATGTCACCGACTAGTCATTTTGAGTATCAATGGCGTCTTGATACTACTGCTGGATTCATTAACAAACGGGATGAATCTTACCAAGTCATATTCTCACAGTATAGTAATAATCATGATATTTCCACCGCTTCCTTACTTCCCCATCTTAGAACGTGGAAACGTTTGATCAATTCCCGAGTATACCCTACTGCTGATTTTTCAGAGATCAGTGATGATGAAATGTTGTTGTTATATGCCATCTCTTGTGGAGCTGTTATAAATTGGGGAGTCTTAATTCAAAAGGCTGCTGTGAGTTTTGCCTTTGGGAGACAACCAAACCGTCAGCCAATGCCTTTTGCATGGTTGATATCCCGAATTTGTACTCATTTGGCTAGGATCTGAGAAAGAGCGACAGATGAAATTGCTTAGGATCAGATTTCTTCATCTTTATCCAATTTCTTCAAGCCAATTCCAACTCTATCTCTTATGATTCGACTTGAGCTTCATTTATCCACTTATCGCACGAAAATCAACACCTACATGATAAATAAACAATGCAAAAATGTAATAAAATCCAAATAATAATAATTCCATTAAATCAACACTTAAAATCATCAATTTTGCATACAACCCTCTTAAAATCATCTTTATTAAATAATTACACTTAAAACCTTAATTCTCATGTAAATTGTGCAAATGTGGGGAAAATAATAATGAAATATACCCTTAATAATCATATAAATATGGCCTTAACAGAAATCTTCCCTGCTCGCCTTCATCAGGTTGGAATATTACCAGTCGGTATACCAGGAGGTTCGTCTAGTGAAGAAGATTAGATGTTTTATGATGAAGAAGTCAGTTAAGTTAAGTAAGAATAAGTTAGTTTAAGAAAAAATAAATTAACTTAGTTTCAGTTTTTGTAGTTTTTTAAGTAGTATTTAGTAGTTAACTTGTACTTTCTTTTAATATTGTAATATATTTGTTTGTTTTTAATTTATTATTATGCTATGCTATATAAACGCTCGTCTGTATGACACATAAAATATTCAACCGTTATAAAATTTATTTTATTTCCTAAACCAATTTTTTACTACTCATTACACATCGAGACGATGCCAATTCGTAAGTGGGGAGTAGAGATTGGCTAGTAAATAAAATGAATTTATTATATCAATTATTGATGCACTTAGTTTAATTATTCTTAAGGAAATAAACGAAATAATATATAATTATTATAATATGGATAGTATATTTTGATAGAATAAATTTTTAATTAAGTAAAGTAATCTCGATATATTATTTCTATATTATTTATATCTATTTTAGATTTTTATCAAGATTTTAAGTATGTATACCTAGATAAATATTATGAAATATTTTTTTATGAAATTAGACAAAAGTTACTTATAATTATAATAAAATTTTAGAATGATTTTCTTTTCAAGACAAGTATGAATTTGGAATCGGATTAGGAATGATGAGATTTTTGGCATTACTTTGACTAACTATGGCCAAATAAGCCTACCCGAACGTAATTTCCAATTTTTGTCCCCACATCAGCCTTGTAGAGTGATCAAGACCTCACTCGAAATTAGCCATTATGATTAACTAGATAAAACCGACCCTTAACTTAAAATGGTCTACATTTCCTTGAAATCCCGCAAGTTTAGTATGTGCTTATGGATAGCGGTGACGACATCGAAGTTCAGTAGTGGTAATGATGATAAAGTTGAAAAGTTGTATTGAAATTTGTGTAGTTAAAGTAATGATTGTTGATTTGAAATATTATATTGAAAAAGTAATGGTTAAATAGTGTAATGAGTGTATAAAGTGATGGATTAATATTATTTTATTTGTTGATGTTGATTGATTGATGAAAGAATTTATAATAAAATAATAGAATTAATAAAATAATAATAAATAAGTTAGTGGGGTGAATAAAATATTGGTTTGGGATCCAAATGGATCAACCTAGTCTCAAACCAAACAAGGGCTTAGGTACTGATGTATTTGTTCTCACCTCATGACGCTTGAAAGATAGTCGATTCTGGTAATGAGTTCGGATATGTTAGTATTCTGTAAAAAAAAAAGAGAAAAAAAAAGAAAGAAATAATATGGTTAGTAGAATTAAAATTTGAAAAACAGTGTCAGGATGTTAATGATCAAGATATTTTTGATCAAAAGTTGAAGGTGTAAGCACGTACGACTTGCTTCTATTTCTTTTGATTAGCCAAGCACCCTGAGCCTGAACATTATAAGCCATTTTGCCAACTACTTGACTTAGTCCTTGATTCCGAAATTTCATAAAGTGGCGATTACAAAGTTATTCTAAGTATTTTATTTTATATTTATTAAGTGATTCATGTAGAATTTCATTTAGATAATATTTTATAACTAATTTATTAAGTTATACACACTTTTATCTTTTAATAATCTTAGATAGATAAAATTAATATAATTATAATATTGACAAACATACGTTACTAAGTTAGAAATTTAGTCTAGAAGAACTATATTATTTGCATTATAACATTTTATATATAATCGCTTATTTTGCTCGAGGACGATCAAAAGCTAAGTGGGGAGTAGTTGATGTATGATAAAAATATAACTATATTATATGACTTTTTATATCGTATTTACGATAATATCGTATAAATTCTATAAAAATATATCTAAAAACTCATAAAAATCTAAATCGTTATAAATAGATATTATCGTTATAATTTTAGTAAAACTTATAGTTTTTGTGGTCAGAATTACTGTGGCTCGTGTTTTTGACTGTTTCAGGGTACGTGTGATGGAAAACTGAAGAATTAAAATCGAAACAGTAGAAAACCGAAGAAAGATATTTTACAAAGTCCGGCCCGAACCGAAAAAACCCGGCCCGAGCCGGAATCTCTCTGCCACCAAAGACATGGACTCGACAGAGAGAATCAGATCGTTGGACCGCCCGCGCCCGCCCTTATACCTCAGCCTATAAATACAGATCAAATGCAGGCTGTAGGAAGTGTACCAATATATATATCACTTATCTATATATAATATATAGACGAGTCAATTTAACCCAATTACCCGCTATTGACCCGCTCCAACCCTATAAAAACACACGCGGATCCTCCACCACCCTATTCCGTGAATATATTACCATAAAAAAACAAAATCAGATCTTCTTAAAATTAAAAAAAAATTAAATCAAATCAAATCAACCATAACTCCCTCCTTAAATGATGGGCAATAATTCCTCCCGCTCAAAATCTCCATAATTTACAGCTCATTCAACACGTCCACACCACGGCTCTCACCTATAAAGTTTAAGCATCGGTTATACACTTGCATCCCTTTTGATTTTATGAAGATAAATTTTTTAATACATCCGGAAAATAATCAGCCCCTTCTATTGTTGTTCAAATACCGCAAATGCTTTAACGTGAGGTCAAATAAGCATATGCACTATGAAATTGTTCATGGATGCAATTTACGGTGAATGGATTGCAAGTTTAAAGAAGGCTTCTAATTATTATTATTATGTGTTTTTGAATGCCGTCCGGTATGTTTCATAAAATATGATAATAGTTTTACATATTTTTGTGCAATCATTTGAAGAGGGTTTTCTCTTCCTTTTTGGCCACTCAATATTTTTGATGAATTAAAAATTTCTCATGCATTTTTTTACTCATTGTTTACTAATCTTTGATATGTTTTTTTGGAGTATATCTAATCCTTTCTGATGATTAATTATCATATTATTCTTGCAAATTCGTTTACTCAATGGTTTTGCCTCATTTTTTGTGTACATTGTTCACATTTTCCCCTAAATGATGGGAGGGTTAATTTGGAGATTTATGTAATACGTTTTGGCCACTCAATATTTTTGATGAATTATTTTTTCCTCATGTGTTTACTAATCTTTGATGTGTTTTTTTTTGTATCACTTATCATTTCTGATGATTAATTATCATTTTTTCCTTGCAGATTCGTTTATCCAGTGATTTTGCCTCATTTTTTGTGTCCATTCTTCACATTTTCAACTAAATGATGAGAGGGTAAGTTTGGTGATGTATTACGTATGATGGATTATTTTTTTCTCATGTGTGTTTTCTATTGCTCATATATATGTTTACTAATTTTTGATGTGTTTTTTTTAGTATCACTAATATTCTGTGATGATTAATTATCATTTTTTTTCTTGCAGATTCGTTTACAAATGATTTTGCCTCATTTTATGTGTCCATTGTTCACATTTTCCAGTTTGGTGATGTATGTAATACATTTTGGCCACTCAATATTTTAGATGAATTATTTTTTTCTCATGTGTATTACTTTTTTGCTCATTTGTTTACTAATCTCTCATGTTTTTTTGTATCACCAAGAACACTAGCAGTAGATACTGTAAATCATTTTAAAACTGTATTTTAAAGATTCCAACATTCAGGATACTCTACATTTTACTGTAAACTACAGATTTTGTAAAATTTCCTTTACAACTATCATAATTATCCGTGAGTTCAGAAATTTTCCCTTATCTAACTCATTGCGTAAAATAGAGAATCTGATTTTGTTAACATTTATCTCCTCAACTTAATTATCGAGTGCAGTGGGATGTACTCCACTGGTGTTTCTTGCGGCTTCTAGCTAGGAGAATCATATTTTCTTGATTAGTTTTGTTTTCATGTGTTTTGCTTGATGTAGTACGTCTTTTTTAGTGTTCAATGATTGACCGCTTTGGTTCCTTTTGTATGGGGTGTCATATTGACTATTGAATCAATCCACTTCTTGACTCAACCTTAACAATACATTTTATGTTCATATTCAAAAAATCGATCATTACTTTTGTATTCGGTATTTTATTGTCTACTGAATGAATTGCCTTCTACACTCAATATAAAAAATACACCTTTTGTTGATATTTGAATATATGGAATAAATCATTATACACCGCGGATAAGATAACGGTGGGTGGACAAAAACAATAGGGAATTTTTAAATTGTAACTATAGTTGGCGTTGTAATTGTTTTATATGTCCTATTACCAGAATTTCCTTTTCCAAAGAAGAAAATTAGTTTGCTTTAATTAAGTATTTTCACTTATAATTATGGTATACATTTATGAAACTTTAATAATCGTTTTCAAATATTATAGTCTCTCGTGCATTGCACGGGTTTTGTACTAGATATGGTTAGTGCGATTTGATATATAGTATATAGATAGATGTGTGTGAAAACACCAATGATTTTATTTTATTTATCATATGAGATTCTCTTCTTTTTTTTTTCTTACCGTAATGAATGACATTTATAATTATCATTGATGGGAAATAATTTTTAAATTTAAAGACGGTGTGAATTAATGATTTTATTTTATTTATCATATACGATTCTTTTTTTCTTTTTCTTCATGTAATTAATGACATTTATGATTATCATTGATGGGTAATATATTTTTTTGGAGTCAAAGATGTATGTGTGAAAAAGATTGATGATTTTGTTTTATTTATCATATTCGATTCTCTTCCTTTATATTTTTTGGAGTGAAAGATGTATGTGTGAAAGGACTGATGATTTTGTTTTATTTATCATATTCGATTCTCTTCCTTTTTTGTTTTTTCCAGTAATGAATGTCCCGCAAAAAAAATCTAATTGATTTCCAAGCAATTATGAATGCTGAAACAAAAAAAATGAAGTAATGTGAATACGTTTTTTGAATTAATGTGAATATTAAAAGGGAAAAAATCTTCAGTTCAAATTGATGTTTTGACATGAAAACTTTCAAATTAATTCACACAACTATAAAAGATTTGGAATTGATTATGTTGATTGAGGGAGAGAAAGAGTTTTAACGGTGTTGAATAAATTTATTGTGGAGACATTTTAGGAAATGAGTTATTACACTCTATTTTTTAACGTGTGTTTTCTTATATTCTTTTTTTAAAGTGATCTGGCTATTTATTCCCGTGTGTGGAGCGGGTCTAATGGGCAATTATGTGTGCAAAAAGACTTATGATTTTATTTTATTTATCATATGAGATTCTCTCCTTATTTTTTTCTTACTGTAATGAATGGCATTTATGATTATCATTGATGTGAAATATTTTTTAAATTCAAAGACGTGTGTCAAAAGACTGATGATTTATTTTATTTATTATATGACATTCTCTCCTTAGTTTTTTCTTCCTGTAATGAATGACATTTATGATTATCATTGATGAGAAATATTTTTTAAATTCATAGACGTGTATGCATGCAAAGAATGATGATTTTATTTTATTTATCATATACGATTCTCTTCTTTTTTTTCTCCCTGTAATGAATGATATTTATGATTATAAATGATGGGAAATATTTTTTGAATTCAAACATACATGTATGAAAGACTGATAATTTTATTTTATTTATCATATGAGAATCTCTCCCTTTTTTCCTTCCAGTAATAAATGACTCGCAAAAAAAATCTAATTGATTTCCAACCAATTAGAATGCTAAAACGGGAAAAATAATCTTCAGTTCAAATTGAAATTTTGAAAAGGAAAATTCCAAATCTATTCAAATAAATTTAAAATATTGGAATTGATTATGTTGATTGAGGGAGAGAAGATTTTTAACGGTGTTGAATAAATTGCAATTAAAATCTAATTTATTCCCAAAAAATTATGAATGCTAAAAGGGAAAAAATGAATTAATGTAAATGCTAAAAGGGAAAATAATCTACATTTCAAATTGAAATTTTGAAAAGTAACCAAATCAATTCACATAAATTTAAAAGATTCTCTTCCTACTCTTCCCGCATTAAATCTCGGTGTTATTTATTAGAGATCAAATTTATGCTTTCAATGTTCTTTTAGGTATAATTATCAAAATAGCTAAAGGTCCGTATATAATATTATAATTATAATCTGTACATATATTTCTACATGCCGGGTCATATACAACTCCGCTTTTAAAGGCACGTATGTTTGTTAATTTGAGATGCAATAATAATTGTTTTGTACTTAACCTTATTACAATTCTCTTGGAATGCAAAGTGAGTTGGTTTACTATTTTGTTTGTCAAATAATTGTTCCACCAATAGCAATCGAGTGTAAATTGTTCTCGCCATTGTTGTGACTAATTATGAATTTGATCAAAGTTGTATAAATTAATGTGGAGCATATTATGTGCTTTTGATGAGTTACATATTTATGAATCCGGAAAAAAACACTTTACAACTAAAATTGAAGTTATGTATATTGTTATTAGTTCTTCAATTAGTTTTCTCATGTGTGGTTAAGTTTGGGTGCCTTGATAGTGAGAATAAGAAACTTACACTTCTTCTTGCTTCATAATCATGGTGCAAAGGTTTTCTCAAATATTTTATTGTACAAACTTATGACTGATATTGTGTAAAACCAGGTTTATTACTGACGATGCTGGATTTTGTCATGTATAATTTGAGGCCAATTTAATCTAGGGATGATAGAATCAAGGATGATTTTGGGGTGATTTTGGTGTTTTATGGTCGAGTCCAAGAATGTATCTTGGATTGCCTACGTATCTCGTGTAATGTCCAGGAATCAAGCCTTACGTAGTTCCCGGAATGATGTATTTATAGGCACATGCCTTCTTTACGCCTCTAATCCTGGGGGGCGGTTTGGTCTATTGACATAATTGCCCTTTAATGGGCCTTGCTCCTGCCCAAGCAACCCCTCTGATTATTGGGCACGGGAACCTGGGTGAGCTCGATATCGACTCGTATGACACCGGCACTGGGTGCTCGAGTTGACACACTTGCAAGATCTCGCTAATGCGGCGGTGGTGATCACCGATTCGTCTCGTATTCGACCCGATGTGGATAATATACTTGGACTTTTCCACATGCCAGCTGGACCAATTAGATAATTCCACGTGGAGGGGTGAAATCCCGTATCGTCAATTACTTATGGACAAGACATAGCATTTGATTTTCTTTCATTATTGATTCCTGGTTGCAATGAAACACATGCACGTTTATGAAATTTAAATTTTTTTTATCGCATGAAACAGTGAGGTTCAACAGTCCCGTGCAATGCACGGGTTTATGACTAGTATAATATATAGAGGAGTCAATTTAACCCAATTACCTGTTTTGACCCGCTCCAAACCCGTTAAATATGTCTTATATTTAAGTTATTTTAAAAATTATGCCATATAATTATTCCTATAATTAAATGATTTCGAATATTATGCCATTGGCATCCCAACAATTATGTCTTGCCATTAACATTATGACTCATTGCTTAATAAACAGTTAGGAAAAAATGTATAATTCAAATAATGTGAAATATTTTTTCATTAAAGTATAATATTTAAAAAAATGTATAATTCAGTTGGTTTATTTTTTTTTTAAATTTCTTTGTTTTATCGATTATATTATTATCATTGTGATTCCTCACTTAATACGCAGTTATGAAAAAAAATTAAGTTACTGATAAACCACAATAATCATGTCCAAAAAATCATTCATCCCAATTGATACCAAATGTTCTTAAATTACAATTTGCCAATTAATGCAGAATATTAATACATTAAATTACATTTTTAAAAATATCTAAACTCAAATATTCTATTTAAATTAAGTTACTGATAAACAATCATTTCCTACATACTAGCCATCCCAATTAATACAAAACGTTCTTAAACTACAATTTTGCCAATTAATGCAGAATATTATGACATTAAATTACATTTTGAAAAATATCTAAACTCAAATATGAAATTTAATAAAAAATATGTAGACATTAAATACATCACTATTAATTAAGAAAAAATATTCTCATAAATGCCTCCTTATAAATTAACCATCCCAGAATAACCTTAAATATTCTTAAATTTATGGTACTTAATGCGAAATATCACATTAAGTTATAATATTTAAAAAATGATAAATTTTCCAATCAATACAGAATATTAAAACATTAAATTACATTTTGATAAATATATAAACACAAACACATCAATTATTGCGTAGTATTCACAGATAAATACATCCCTTATAAATTAAACATCCCAGAATAATGTCAAGTGTTCTGAATTTATGTCACTTAATTGAAATATTTTTTAATTGAAGTATACTATTTAAAAATAAGAAATTCAATCTTACCAATTAATGCAAAATATTCTAAAATTAAATAATATTTTACAAATGAAAAATATTCTAACATTAAATTATATTTTAAAAAAACATGTAAACTCAAACATGTCATTTAATGCGAAATATGCAGACATTAAATACATGCCCTTTAAATTAATGATAAATATTCTAACATTAAGTACATCCCTATAAAATAGTCCTTCCATTTGATATAAAATATTTTTAAAATTATGACATTTAATGTGAAATATCACATTAATTTAGAATATGTAAAAAATAATAAATTCAATATTATCAATTAATGCAAAATATTCTAACATTAAATTATATTTTGAAAGATATTTAATCTCAAATATGTCATTTAATGCTATATATTTTTTCATTAAATGCATCCCTATAAATTAACCACCCCAATTAATTCCAAATATTCTTACATTAAATTACGTTTTTATAAATAATTATATTTAAATTTACCAATTAATGCAAAATATTCTTACCTTAATGTCATCCCTGCAAATTAGATGCACTATTTTATTACATTCTGAAAAATAACTAATATCAAATATACTAATTATTGTGAGATATTCTTAGATTAGGTCATCCCCTAAAAATTAGTCACATCATTTAATGTCAAATATTTTTATAGTAGATTTTATTTTAAAAAAAATAAGTATATTCAAGTTTGCCAATTAATTGAAATATTCTTACATTAAAGTCATTCTCTGCTAAATAGCTATTCCATTTAATGCCTAATATCCATTATATTTTCAAGAATAACTTAATTTGAATGTTTGCGGGGTAATGCAAATGTTTTTAGATTAAATAAATATGTCATTCAATGTGAAATATTCTTACATTAAATTACATTAAAAAAAGAAATTCAACTATGCCAAAAGAATGTTTTCAAAAAAATGCAAAAAGAAAATAATACTCTAAAACTATTTAAATTAATTATATGGAACATAAATAAATTCAAAAATGTTAAGAAAAAATCATTTCACACAAATTAGACTCCTCCATTAATACAAAATATTCATAATTAAATTATATTTTGAAAAATAAGTAAATTCGAATATGCCAATTAATACGAGATATTCTTATATTAGGTCGTCCGCAACGAATTAGCCACACCATTTAATGTTGTGGTGGGTAAGGTATGTAGGAAGCATATTTGAATAAGGTGGGGTAGTGGGCAAGGTAGGGTATGATGGGATGGTCGGTAGGGTAGGGTGGTGGGTAAGGTAGGGTAGGGAGGGTTGGTGGGTATGGTATGTAAGGGTGGTGATGGGTAGGGTAGGGTAAGGGGTAGTGGTGCGTAAGGCATGGTACGGTAGGTAGAGTGAAGTGGTGGGTAAGGTAGGGTTTGTAAGGTAGGGTAGGTTGGGGTAGTGGGTGAGGTAAGGTTGGGTGGTGTAGCAGGTAAGATATGGTAGAGTGGAATGGTGGGTAGGGTAGGGTGGGGTTGGTGAGGTATGCTAAGGTGGGGTGAAGTGGTGGGTAAGGTAGGGTTGGTAGTGCCGGTAGAGTAGGGGTAAGGATGGGTGATAGTGGAGTAGAGTTGGTAATGTGTAAGGTAGGTAGGATGTCGATGGTAAGATATAGTGATTAGGGTAGGGTAGGATATGGCGGTGGGTAGGGTATGGTAGCGGTGGGTAAGGCAAGGTGGGAGAAGATGTAGGGTGCAATAGGGTACGGCGTAGGGCTACCCCACCCCTTCGCCTATATCCAACCTTATTAACCATACCATACCATACTCCAGCCAACAATAATTCACTACTCTGCTCTACTCATCACTCGATGTGACATCTTTTATATAATTTGTTTAATTTCAATCCTGCATATTCCAAACGCAGTAATATAATTACTTTATTCCATTACATTCCATTTCGTTTCTATTATTTTATTCAATTCAATTTCATTCCTGCGTGACAAAATGCCAATAAAATATTCTTTTCATCCATCAAAAAAATTCTTCTTTTAAAATATATGTTCTCCCATGCAATGCTAAAAACAGAAATATAACCACAATTATTGGCATCAATATAACTATTGGAAATGTTGTATTGTCTTTCTTTAACTCTATTCGACGCCAGAAACGAATACTAATCTGAAATAAAACTATTTTAATAGGTAGCATTACAATAAGTTTGAAGAGCCTTTGTTTTGTAATACATTTATGCATATTAATTAAATGTAATCACATTGTCATACGTCACCGTGCAATGCACGTGTTATTGACTAGTGTGTGTGTATATATATATATATATATATATATATATATATATATATATATATACTAGTTTTTTTACACTGTGCGAGGCACAATGCATGCCCACTGCAATTATGTATACATATATGGAGTTGGTTAAGTGTATGGCTTTAGCTTAGTAGATATGTTATTGTAAATAGCATTCTTTTGTTTATGGGGTAATATTTGTATAAGGGGTACGTGAATGTAAAGAAATTTTGAGTATAGTGTAAAGCATATTCAAATGTAAATAAACGTAGTGATATGTGTGGCAACGCATAAGGTAATTAAGCATACAAGTGCGATAGTGAACGGAACAAAGCAGAACGTCAAATACATATAGCTAGGCAAGGATAATAGAAATCCAGGTCAGTGTTTGGAATTCAGTTTCTAAAACAAAAGATCATACATGCTACGGTAATACCAGAGATGCATGAGAGATGTTGGACTTGGACTATGTCGCAAGTCGAACAATAGGTTTTTTTGGTTGATTATACAACTTACAAAATGAGCACATATTATTAATCATTAATGCCTCCTGCATGTAGGCAGTTAATGATATAATATGTTGTTGTTAGGTACACATAAAAACACGGACTTTATTTAGGGATTTCTCAGTAGGTAGGTTATTCAAATCTTAGTAAACAGAGGTCACTTCTGGTCATCAGTTGCTTTTGACTTCTTCGACGGAGTGATCTGTTGTGTTTGTTCTGATATGGTAACACTTTCAGGTTGAGGTGTAGGGTTTGGAGACAAGCAGGCAGTCTTTTGAATTATGACTGGGTTTGATTCAACAGTCTGACCTTCTTCAAAAGGTAGCATTCTTTTAGTACGAGACGGATGGTCGCTCTGAATTTGTTCAAGAGTAGGATGCATAATTACCTCTTCGAGTACAGCCTTCGTGGTAGGAGTAAAAAACTGCTTCTCGATATTTTTGTTTGGTGCTGAGGACGACGATCCTATGTGAGCTGTAGGTGCAGTGTTGGCCAAAGGATGGACTGTTTCTGTTGGGTCTTCACGTGATGCATGATACGCATGAAGATCAGCTTCAGTGTAAATCTTAAGAATAGGGTAGCGACGTACCGTCTGACCCATGCTTGAGCGGTCGTAGTACTTGAGAAAAGTAATGACATGTTTCTTTTCAAGAGCAGCTTCCACTTCTTTTGTCAAAGGGGTCTAATGTTTTTACAAGTTAAATATATTTCAGTCTAACTTTCAGAAAGGATGGATAGCAGTTTATTTAATAGTAAATGTTTTTTTGAATCTGTACCTGTTGAGCAGCAAGTCGCAGTTCATTGGGAGTGTAGGGAAGCAACTTATCAATGTCAGGTGATTTGATTGTAGCCTCAATAACAGTTGTGTCGCTACTCAGGAATACATCAATATCTCCACTATATTATTTGTATATGTAGAAAAGGCAAGTATGTAATTAGTAGTCATTAACACTGTTTGTTGTAAAAAGTGGGGGGAAAAGGGAAAACACAAGATAAAGAATGTTAATTACCGGACGACTATATGGGTAAGCTCTCTACATTTCGACACCATATCTTCCAATCTGTATCTGCATCCAAGGGGGTGAAGCACTTTCCACATGCTTCAAACCAGAGTGTATCTTGTGCAGGAAGGTAGGTTAGTTTACCTTCAGTCCAAACAGTTTTTACCTGCATTACAGTTTTTTTTATTTAGGTTTTTCATCATCGTCAATGGAAAAATTGTTTAATGTGTTGTTGGTTTAACGAGACTTTAGTTTATAATCATAGTTTAGACTAACATGGATGTACCCTGTATATGTGAATGGAAGCATCATTTATGTAGGTGTTAGGCATTTAATAAGACTCTTTCAATGTATGCAGATAAAGTTGTATGACAGTCTAGTCTATCATCTCTATAAATGATGGAGTCATTTAGATGGTCATGTGCGTAAAGTTGGATATGTGTTTAACGTGGCTCCTTTTACGTGAAGTGTACCTTAATGAAACTGGTGATCTAAGATGGATGAATCAGACCTGAGACTAAAACTGAGATATAGTATGAATACTCACATTTCCAATTGTAGCCAAAGCATGGTTGAGAGGTATAATCTCGGAAGGGCGTGGTGGGTGGAAAATCCTTGTCGTATCTCTTTAGGCACAGGTCTGAAGTAAGCGTGTTATTTCAGCAGAGTGAGTAGCATACCTGGCGGAAAAGAGTACATACAATATAATTTGGTCTTTGTGTAAACGTCAACGAATAAGTCACTGTACATACCATTCTTTCAAAGGGTATGTCTCGTTCAGTGGCGGATCATGGAAGAAGTAAACATTATTCTTGGTTCCCAATGAAAGACCTATTTAATATGGTACATTAATATTAGACATCGTAATTTGAAAGTAACTGCTATCTAAACTGCAAAATAAAGATGCAGAGAAGCATCAAATGTTTTTTTATTTAATGTGAGCAATTTTTGAGTTAATGATAGGCCCTACTGGCATCTTAAGTGAATTGATTAGGACCTGTACATTAATGGACGTATTTTGTACTGCTATTCAGCATGCATATGTGTAATGTGCAGTACAGCAAAACAGGGGAAAGTACAGGAGTATATGTAATTTTGGGAGGGGAGACACACAACATAGAGAAGTAACTTACAGTTATGTGTGGTTACTTTCAAGCCATACGCAATAACGAGAGTCGGAACCCTGTACCTAGTGTACACGCATACATCAAAATCAGCTAAAAGATCCTCCCACACCCTCAGCATTACAGGAATCATCCTGCATAACGAAAAATAGAAGGTAAAAAAAATTAGACTTAATAGACGTTTTAGTAGGGCAGAAAGATTTATTCTAAAGGGAGAACCGCTAAACTTATGTAGAAATCAGTCTTACTCTTCATTGATAACCACGAGGTCTCTATAAGACGAATTTTCCTCAAATTATTGA
Source organism: Gentiana macrophylla (assembly GCA_026214975.1). NCBI lineage: Eukaryota > Viridiplantae > Streptophyta > Magnoliopsida > Gentianales > Gentianaceae > Gentiana > Gentiana macrophylla. The sequence goes on from CM047812.1 coordinate 69,579,482, forward strand.
ATTGGTAATGCATGTATAACCAATGCTTTGATGCATGTGAAACAAAATATTTGTTTATGTTATTTAGTTGTACAACATGATTGGATGTAAATGAAATGGATCATGAATTTTTTTTGGATAGGGCTTACAGATAGGACGTTCTTGATCAGCATAGCGGTAGAATTCCGAGAAGCTATCAAATGGAAATGAGCAAGGTAGCGGGTGAGGAACAGTATCATGGTAAGGCTCAACCAAAGCTCTCTTGTGCAAAGTCCAGGTGTATTGATAGTCAACGATTTTGTAAGCTGGTGGAGTTTCTTTGATAATGCAGTTTGATACTTTGTATCTTTTGAAAGGCATCAGTGTGTTTGAAAAGAGAGCTACATTCTTATCAAAGGCTACAAGAGGAACCTTTGTACCCTGTTAAAAAAAGTAGGCAAACAAAAGAGTAAGTTCATAGGGGAACAAGGTAGCAGGCACTTGGACTGATTAAATAGAATAATTAGAGAGTACAGGCATTGAACAATACCTTCATATCTGTGACCATGTAGTTCCTGTGCAAAGGACCATTGTCCCTCTTATGAGCTTTACGTCGTTCGAATACCTGAACCAAGACTGTCCATTTCTTATCTAATGATTTCACCTCGGTTGCGTCATACAATTTCCTGTCCATTTTCTAATTGCATTGCGAAGACAGTGTTCTCAATGTTTGGTAAGATAAAAAGTAAATGTTAACAGAATATAAATTTCTATTTTTTCATAGCAACAGCAGTGTAACACTAAATATGAAGTTTGGTTTGCGTTGTAATGCCTCTTGACAGTAAGGAAATGAGTATAGATTGTATGCATACTGTTTGCTATGTTATGTAACAAAAGCATGATTATTTACACCGTTACATATACTGACAGCTTGAAAAAGAACAAACAGCTGGTTAAAGTTGGAAATACAGAGGTTCGGTCAGCAGAAATCTGAATGAATGTGCAGAAAGGAAGACGGTGTAGATTGAGTAACAATCGTATAGACCTAGATACCTAACACTTCTTTGTATACAACGTTTTGTGTGTTAGTGTTTGTATTCTGTTCAGCGTTTGTGTTGTTTATGAAAACCTTGACATGGGCCGACGTTCACAAGCGCGATGATAAGGCCACATATAACTGACCATGCGAGAAAACATGTTCTTTTAGGTAAACACCAACAAAATCTAAAGTCTGACCTTGGGATTTGTTAATCGTCATAGCAAAGCAAAGACGCACCGGGAACTGTATTCTCTTGTAAGGGACTGGACAGAATTCACCCTTTGTTGGGTGTAAAGGGATTCTAGGAATAAAAACTTGTTTACCAGCAAAATCTCCGATTACAATCTCGGCATGGATAACATTTTTTGAGAAAGCCTTGCATATTAGGCGTGTGCCATTGCATAGGCCTTCACCTGGATCAATATTGCGTAACAAAATTATCGGTGCATTCAGTTTTACAACAAGCCTATGCGGTGGTAATCCGTTTGGTGACAATGCATTCAGCATGTCCTGATATATGCCTTGGTCAGACGGGTTTGTAGTTTCATCGAAGCCTAAGTATTCAACCTCGGTGCCTGGGAATTGTTGAATGATATTTTCATTGAGCTCATCAACGAACAAATTTTTGGTGGTAAGGATAGCTCTATTTTCAAAAGGGATATGTCCGGCAGCCAACCCTTCTAGGTCAGGATAAACGGTGGATATGAAATCCTGAAAACAGGTGTGTGTGTGTCACGAGGGACGTGACATATATTCGTAGGCAAGGAGGCCATACCGACATTTTTTGGTTGATTAACACCATCTCCTATTTGTAATAAGTAAGAGGTGAACGCAGGATCTAGACGGGCGCGCATGTTTTCAGAAAGGCGTAGTTGTATCAGCTTTGGCCATAAAGGAGATTTTATTAAAGAGGCGTTGATTGTTTCAGCTTTAGTCCCCTTTGTAACGACTGGCAGTGTTTGGCGGAAATCACCGCCTAAAACAACCACTTTCCCACCAAACATCTCTGTAGATTCCATTAAGTCTTTGAGCAGGCTGTCCAAAGCCTCAACAGCTATTCTCTTGGCCATTGGTGCCTCATCCCAAAGAATAAGCTTTGACTCTTTTATAAGGACAGCTAAGGAAGATTGCTTGCTAATTCTGCAGGTTGAGCTATCCTCAACATCTATAGGGATTTTGAATCTAGAATGTGCTGTACGACCTCCGGGTAGTAGAGAAGCAGCTATTCCTGATGTAGCTGTGGCTAATGCTATAATGCCTTTTGCACGAACAGCAGCCAGAAGTGCACGGTAAAGGAATGTTTTACCAGTGCCGCCAGGACCGTCCACGAAGAAAGCCAATGGCTTGTTTGCAACCACAGCATCAGTTATACACATAAACGCTGCTTTCTGTTCTGCATTAAGAAGTGTGTGAGACGACAAATCTGAAGCAGAAACAGGAATGCTTTGTTCTATATGTAGTTCTCGATTTGGGTCACGCAACGTATCCGAAGTATCCAAACACGATTCTGGACAGATGTTGAAGTGTTTAATGGTCTTCCCCATACCCTCTAGGTAGGAATTAATCTGCTGCAATACTTTAATCCTTACTAAATGTTGTGGTATATGTGATCCATAAGCAAAGTCACTGGACATACTTTCCTCAAACTTGGACCACAAATCGGAAGGATTTTTTGGGCACAAATGTATAAGTAGGTCAGCAAAAAGTTTCCTATGTGTAGAAGGCATGTTGTACAGTGCAGCTTCTGACATGCATTCTTCTTGGCTATTATTTTGTTCCAACAAACCTCGTTCTAAGGCTGCCTCATGATACGTGGAAAACACTCGGCCATTCACAGTTTTTAGGTCTGCATACGACGTTGGACAGCGGACTTCCGCTAAGAGCAAGCGTAGAAAGTAACGCTCGCCTTCGACTGGATGTACAGTGACAACTCTGCCAACAGAGTTGCCTCTTAGCCGTAGTTTCCATGTTCGTTTGTCTGGAAGCCAAACAAAGAAGTCTGGGAATTCTGAATAGGTGCATTTTTTTTCCTTTGCAACAACATTTGTTTGATTCATGACAAAGAATTCAGTCAGCATGGTTTTCTTATTCATAGGGTCCTGGAGAACATTTGAAAGAAGCTGCTTTTGTTTAAAGGTGACCGGCTGGTAATTTTCTAAATGTAAATGCATCTGGATGACGGGAGGTTTCATTTCAGTAAGGGGGAATCTAAAGATCCGCCACAACGACTCAGGTGCTGAGATCCACCTTCCACTTCTATATTGGTCTATCTCATTAACCTCATCGTTGTCTTTAGACGGCATGTCTGTTTGAGTTTTGTTTGACACATTAAACAGGATTCGATCACTTCCCTTACAAATGTATTTGTAAATGTACTTGATGACCTTTTTATTGTAGAGCAAATCTCGACATTCATATGGCGATCAAATTTACAAAGAAGGTAAGGGTTATATGGTACAACCCATCGGTTGTCTAACCAAACACCCCTAACTTTTACGCGTACACCATTGTTCCTCCTACGGTAATTCGGGTAGGCATCATCTGTGGCATTTGTTTCACATAAAATGACTTTGGATAGAAATTTTTGCATGTACCATCTTTTTCATACACACATTGGTAGGATTTTGAATTCCACAAGGTCCGTGAAGCATGTGTTTCAAAACCAATGCATATAGATGTGGATGGGCGCTTTGGTCGTGGATTTCGGCACTAACAAAGTTGTCAAACTCTTCGGACGATAGAGTTTATAATGCGGCTTAAGTATCAATAAGAAATGGCCATGAGGTAGCCCTCTCTTCTGAAATTCAATCACGTATGTGTATGCTGCAACTGACCCGAAGATATTCTTCTTGAACAACTCATTCTTTAGCTCTTCTAGTTTAGCTTTAAAAATCCTACACATGAGATCTGGCCTATCCTGAGCTAACTCTCCATGTTTTAAATGTACTTTAATCTCAGGCCAGTTAGGATTGCATGTCATTGTTAGGAAGATGTCAGGCTTCCCAAACTTACGAACTAAGGTCATAGCATCTAAGTATTTCTTCCTCATGTGGCGAGGACCGCCTATGAAAGTGACGGGCAAGACGACACGTTGACCTATCTTGCCACAGACTTTTTCACCCGAGTCAAACGCGTCTGTAACTCCTTGCAAGAAATCATGCCTGATGTTTTCTTGCTGAGACCTAAAGTAATCTAATCTCTGAGTCTCTAGCTTTATGAACATATCGACAGCATATTGCTGAAAGAGACGGCCAAAATGGAGTAGGTATGATTGATCTAATGGTCTAATCTGAAATCTGTAACAATAATACTCTCGTATCGACACATTGTTTGGATCATCGATGTTTAGATTCATTGTATGCTTTTCATGTTCTAACAACTCATCAGCATCACATACACTGATAGGGTCTAATTGCATGTTCAAAGGATCTAATCTAGGCCGTTTCCTATTATTTTTTTTAACCCCTTGTTTAACAATGCCTTGGTGCCAACCTAATTGACCGTAAGGAAATAATAAAGGATATTGAAGAGGATCGTAGCATGCATAGTAATACTGAATGCTGTGAGCACGACCACTGTGGGTGAAAATTTTAATGCTTCTATGGTGATTTTTAGTCCCATCAACCAGAATACCAGCAACTTGATGGACTGAAGGTTTGTTGTAAACACGCTGATCCACGTCTGGATTACAATACAGCAAAATATCATGTTCCTCAAGCCCTGGCTCGTTTCGTAGACTCCTAAAGAATGTGGCATATGGATTTTTCTCTAAGACTAATAAGATTTTCTCGAGTGACATCTCATACAATCTTGGACAACAAATCAGCCTATTGTTTATTTCGTGTTCTGTGTCATGGAGATAGAATTGCAAGTTTTTCGAAGATTCATCCGTGCCTAACAAGTCTGGCATGAAATGGTAGACCTGTCCTTGAACCCTAAAAGTGTATATTCCTTTATTTTTACGGGACAAATCCTTGTCGTAGGTTTCACCAAGTGAAGTGAACGCTAAATGATTGTTATAAGTCCGAATGCACGACCTAAAGTTCTTGGACTCTTGAGAACCAGAAGTCAATAATTCAACCAACACATTTGGCAAGGGAGTACTTACCAGAACAATGGCACCTGAACCACAGCAAGAATTTATAGTTTCATGGGCAAACTTAACAGCCCCACATGAGCTACAACTATCAACAACCGGCAATATGCTCGAGGAAGTTGGAATAGTTGCAAGGGTACTATGAGCAGAAGGCACAGTGTTTGGTGTTTTTTTTTATGTGTTTTATTTAGTTGAGAAACAGATGGAGAAGGTACTACAGAAACTGCAGATGGAGCATCGAAACAGGCAGGAGTATATGCTGGAGATGTAGTGCATATTTGTGCACTACAGTGTACAAATTGGTCAACATGTGAGACCAATGAGGGTATGGAGTGTGTGTGATTGTCAGGGATTAGGGCAGCATTATCACAGACATGTGTTGGTTTCATCCCTAACAGGGCATCAGGTATTGGAGTTTCACTTAAAGTGGGTAAGGGATGAGCATCGGTCTCATGAAGATGGCCGACGCAGTTTTTAATGCATAAGGTCACCTTCATTTTTTTCTTAACACGTACGGTAAGTTTTTTTTTATTCTCTTTGTTGACCGGAGGTGTCGTACAAAGAAGGCAGTCCCGAGAATCAGCTGTAACAAGAACAGCATTTTCTTTAGACAAAGAGTTGTGAAACCCGAGTTTCTTACGACGCCACCGTATAATTGCTAATTTCCTATATTCCTGAAACCTTCCCATTGTAAAATGACCACTATGAGGTATCTGACTTGTTAAAATAGATACTTCAGTAGCTGGAACCAGAGAAGAAGTAAGCCATGGCCTAGAGGTAACCATGTCACTTTCTAAAGGGACAGGAGCAAATCTATGTGAAACCTAGATTAGCAGAAACTACAAGCTGAACAGACAACCTAAATATTCAAGTTTCAGTTAGAAATATATATGGTAGAAAGTATATCAGCACATGTGAAGCAAATACACAACAAGTAAAAATGAGAATCCAACAAGTTTAACTGCAAGAAACTACACCATGAAATGGTAAAAGGTAAATGCAAAGGCTAAACTGAATGACAAACAAGCAGATGAAGCTACTGTGCAAGGGAATTTGGGATTTTCTGTAGATCCCGTAACTACGGGGTTTGCAATAGATCCCCTAACTATTGAGGTTTACAGTAGATCCCCTAACTACACTGACCTGAAGTAATTTCCTTGCGCGGAAAGCCGAGAAACCACAATACCTTCTTGCAAATGACCTGCAGAAAACATTAGGTAGGTAAGTGGCTTTCAAAAGGGAAGAAACTATATTTGTGTGTATAGTGTGAAGTAAGGCAAAACAGAAGAAGCATATTCTGAATGTATGATTGTAAGAGGAGAACACATTGACAGCTGAAATACTTAAAGGATCCGAAACACGAATGAGGTTTACCTGTAAACATTTATGTACGAAAATCTAGCTGATAGAACCCAAAGTAAACGAAAACAAAGTATAGTACAGTTAAAAGTAATCTAACTTATAATTGGTACCAATCTTAATTGAGATTGTTATACTTACCAGGTAGATTAAAAAGAAACTTGAAAAAATATATATGTTTAAATAGTACTCGAAACAACTATTTGGATATATTAAATCTTGTCCAGCCGTCTATAAAAATGATTGGTCATAATCAAATAATCTTCATTAACTAACTCATCTCTAACCGAACATGGAGGAAAAGCAGATAACTGTTACAGCTTGCTGAACCGTAAACTATAAAGGTTACCTACAAATGGAGCCTAAAATAGTACTATCTAACAGAGAGAATCCCACATAAGAAATTGCAACGTACAAATGGACCCTAAAACCATATCTGTTTTATATATGGTGTGAAGTAAAAACAAAGCAAAAGTAGTACATTCTCATTGCAAAAGCAAAAGCAGCACATTCTCATTGCAAAATATATGTCATGTTTAAACTTTCTTGTAACCATTAATTCTAAAGAGAATAAAACGCTAAAGACCACTTTATTTTACTTGGGGAAACTTGAATGAAAATATGTGTTTTGAAAGAACAAGAGGTAAAGAATCGTGGGTTTCATGTTTGAATCTAACAAACTCCACAAAAAGTACACCTCTTCGATTGAGAAGGCAAAGTGTCTCGATTTAGACACAATGTTATTGAGTGAACAACACACAGGCAGTAAGGATGTTGTGGGTGTTTTTTTTTCCTTGTGATTATTTTTATTGTGAATAATAAAACATTTTGAAGATGTAACATTGGAACAAAACCAGGTATGGGTAAAACGGAATTCATTGATTGAACGACATCTGTGTGATTAAAATGCACAGTTGGTTTATCAGGCAAAGGAGAAAATTTTGAATGAAACGCTATTCTTTTGCTTTGGGAATTAGGATGTGTTTTGTGTTTACCTTTCAGGGGTATTCTCCTAATGTTGTTGCTGCTGAGTGTTTTAGTAGCAAGGGACTTTGGGTTAACGACATGAAGTGGAGGTGGATCAAAGGTATTAACGCCATGGGTAGGTGTAGAAAGAATAGTTTTGTTAGAAAAGTTTTGAGAACTCCTAATAGGCTTTTTGTGTGCTTGATTCTGCAGCAAATGTAAGGTTCTATATTGGTTATTATTGGGCACTAAACTGGGGTTCAAATCATCGAAGTCACTTAGTATAGATTGTGTTTTAGAGTATTTTTTTGGGTATTTGTGATGAACGGTTCAGAGGAAAGATTTATTGAATTCTAATATCGAAGGAAAATTAATTTATAATTAACGACAAAGAAACACTAAAGCTTAATACAATGATTAGAAGAAAAAGAAATACAGTGCATCAGAATCTTTTAATCTATAGACAAGCAAAGAAACCATATGGTAACGAAAGCGTTATTTTTTTGTGGAAATTAAACATTCAAACGAGAGAGGAAAGCAAAACACCTGTTGTTAGATCAACTTTTCGATTCAAGAACTGGATTTGACGAATCGCAATCTGTTAAGGGCATGCAAAACAAAACAATAAAGAAATCATAATTTACTGTTAGTTTAGAATGAAGACCTAATTAGCATGAAATAAACTGAGAATAGTTAACTATAAGGACTAAAATTACCTTTTAGAGGAGAATTCATAGGAGTTTCTTCTTTGTCGTTGTTTATCTTGCTCATGGAACCCAGAAAATAGTTATATAGATAGAATTGTATAAATGGAAAGAGAAGCAATTTTAGGGTCAAAGGAAAAATGATTGCATTTTGTGTCAGTAGAAATGAATATGTGGTGTGGGAGAAAAGCTTCATTTTTCAACGATTTTCTGAAGAAAAATCGCGATGACGGTACCTAAAGCTACCGCGTAAGTTTTAGCCGAGGAAGAGGGACGGGGTAATGGGGTTGGAGAAGAAGAAGGGGTAGGTGTAGTGGGTTCAAAATAATAAATGCTTGTGTAGTTTTGTCCACATAAATGCATTGATCAAAGCAAAAGTAATATAATAAACAAACATAACTCTAATCGAGATGATGACTCTTATTTTTTGGGTGTCAATCCTTCTTTCCCCCTACCCCCCTCCCTTCCCCCTCGCATCGCTCTCCCTTTTATGTCCACTTGTTGTTAAAAATACATATGAAACAATAATAATGAATTGGATAAAATGAAGTATAATATATGTGTGGAAATGTAAGATATTACACCCGGTAAGTTAATAATTATCTTATTGAATTAATATGAAGTGTTTATTTCTAATCACTAAAGAAACGAAGAACAGTAAAAAGAATAACAAAAACGTAACACGAAAAAAAAAAAACTCGAACTACAAAAACGAGATAGACACACAATATTAAGAAAAAAACCTATATAACGAAAAACAATCGAGGAAAAAGCGAAGACCAAAAAACCGACATAGACACACAATATTAAAAACGCAAAAAACGGAAGAAAGGTCAAAAAAACTAACGACATAGACAGACAATATATTAAAAACGCAAGAAACGGAAGAAAGGCCAAAAAAACCAACGACATCGACATACAATATAAAAAACGCATGAAACGGAAGAAAACCCAAAAAAAACGATGACTCCGCCAAAACCCGACATAGATAGACAATAGTATAGGATATCTTACTATACGTATGTGAAATATACGAAAGGGAAAAAGGGTATAAAAAAAATTAAAAAAAAAGAGGAAAAAGCAAAAAAGCTGCCACGTGTCCCTCACTCCTTCTAATCACTAAAGAAACGAAGAACAGTAAAAAGAATAACAAAAACGTAACACGAAAAAAAAAACTCGAACTACAAAAACGAGATAGACACACAATATTAAGAAAAAAACGAATATAACGAAAAACAATCGAGGAAAAAGCGAAGACCAAAAAACCGACATAGACACATAATATTAAAAACGCAAAAAACGGAAGAAAGGTCAAAAAAACTAACGACATAGACAGACAATATATTAAAAACGCAAGAAACGGAAGAAAGGCCAAAAAAACCAACGACATAGACATACAATATAAAAAACGCATGAAACGGAAGAAAGCCCAAAAAAAACGATGACTCCGCCAAAACCCGACATAGATAGACAATAGTATAGGATATATATATATACGTATGTGAAATATAGGAAAGGGCGGCTTATCACCGGCAGTCTGTTCAGGGTTCAAAGGGTAAAAAAAAAATTAAAAAAAAAAAAAATGGAAAAAGCAAAAAAGCTGCCACGTGTCCCTCACTCCTTCCTCCCCCTTAGCTTTGTATTAGTTAGTAAGATATATATATATAGAGAGAGAGAGGAGTCAATTTAACCCAATTACATGTTTTGACCCGCTCCAAACCCGTTAAATATGTCTTATATTTAAGTTATTTTAAAAATTATGCCATATAATTATTCCTATAATTAAATGATTTCGAATATTATGCCATTGACATCCCAACAATTATGTCTTGCCATTAACATTATGACTCATTGCTTAATAAACAGTTAGGAAAAAATGTATAATTCAAATAATGTGAAATATTTTTTCATTAAAGTATAATATTTAAAAAAATGTATAATTCAGTTGGTTTATTTTTTTTTTTAAATTGATTTGTTTTATCTATTATATTATTATCATTGTGATTCCTCACTTAATCGCAGTTATGAAAAAAAAAATTAAGTTACTGATAAACCACAATAATCATGTCCAAAAAATCATTCATCCCAATTGATACCAAATGTTCTTAAATTACAATTTGCCAATTATTGCAGAATATTAATACATTAAATTACATTTTTAAAAATATCTAAACTCAAATATTCCATTTAAATTAAATTACTGATAAACAATCATTTCCTACATACTAGCCATCCCATTTAATACAAAACGTTCTTAAACTACAATTTTGCCAATTAATGCAGAATATTATGACATTAAATTACATTTTAAAAAATATCTAAACTCAAATATGAAATTTAATACGAAATATGTAGACATTAAATACATCACTATTAATTAAGAAAAATATTCTCATAAATACCTCCTTATAAATTAACCATCCCAGAATAACCTTAAATATTCTTAAATTTATGGTACTTAATGCGAAATATCACATTAAGTTATAATATTTAAAAAATGATAAATTTTCCAATCAATACAGAATATTAAAACATTAAATTACATTTTGATAAATATATAAACACAAACACATCAATTATTACGTAGTATTCACAGATAAATTCATCCCTTATAAATTAAACATCCCAGAATAATTTCAAGTGTTCTGAATTTATGTCACTTAATTGAAATATTTTTTAATTGAAGTATACTATTTAAAAATAAGAAATTCAATCTTACCAATTAATGCAAAATATTAGAAAATTAAATAATATTTTACAAATGAAAAATATTCTAACATTAAATTATATTTTAAAAAACATGTAAACTCAAACATGTCATTTAATGCGAAATATGCAGACATTAAATACATGCCCTATAAATTAATGATAAATATTCTAACATTAAGTGCATCCCTATAAAATAGTCCTTCCATTTAATATAAAATATTTTTAAAATTATGACATTTATTGTGAAATATCACATTAATTTATAATGTGTAAAAAATAATAAATTCAATATTATCAATTAATGCAAAACATTCTAACATTAAATTATATTTTGAAAGATATTTAATCTCAAATATGTCATTTAATGCTATATATTTTTTCATTAAATACATCCCTATAAATTAACCACCCCAATTAATTCCAAATATTCTTACATTAAATTACGTTTTTATAAATAATTATATTTAAATTTACCAATTAATGCAAAATATTCTTACCTTAATGTCATCCCTGCAAATTAGATGCACTATTTTATTACATTTTGAAAAATAACTAATATCAAATATACTAATTATTGTGAGATATTCTTAGATTAGGTCATCCCTTAAAAATTAGTCACATCATTTAATGTCAAATATTTTTATAGTAGATTTTATTTAAAAAAAAAATAAGTATATTCAAGTTTACCAATTAATTGAAATATTCTTACATTAAAGTCATTCTCTGCTAAATAGCTATTCCATTTAATGCCTAATATTCATACAATCCATTATATTTTCAAGAATAACTTAATTTGAATGTTTGCGGGGTAATGCAAATGTTTTTAGATTAAATAAATATGTCATTCAATGTGAAATATTCTTACATTAAATTACATTAAAAAAACAAATTCAACTATGCCAAAAGATTGTTTTCAAAAAAATGCAAAAAGAAAATAATACTCTAAAACTATTTAAATTAATTATATGGAACATAAATAAATTCAAAAATGTTAAGAAAAAATCATTTCACACAAATTAGACTCCTCCGTTAATACAAAATATTCATAATTAAATTATATTTTGAAAAATAAGTAAATTCGAATATGCCAATTAATACGAGATATTCTTATATTAGGTCGTCCGCAACGAATTAGCCACACCATTTAATGTTGTGGTGGGTTAGGTATGTAGGAAGCATATTTGAATAAGGTGGGGTAGTGGGCAAGGTAGGGTATGATGGGATGGTCGGTAGGGTAGGGTGGTGGGTAAGGTAGGGTAGGGAGGGTTGGTGGGTATGGTATGTAAGGGTGGTGATGGGCAGGGTAGGGTAAGGGGTAGTGGTGCGTAAGGCATGGTACGGTAGTTAGAGTGAAGTGGTGGGTAAGGTAGGGTTGGTAGGGTAGGGTAGGTTGGGGTAGTGGGTGAGGTAAGGTTGGGTGGTGTAGCAGGTAAGATATGGTAGAGTGGAATGGTGGGTAGGGTAGGGTGGGGTTGGTGAGGTATGCTAAGGTGGGGTGAAGTGGTGGGTAAGGTAGGGTTGGTAGTGCCGGTAGAGTAGGGGTAATGATGGGTGATAGTGGAGTAGAGTTGGTAATGTGTAAGGTAGGTAGGATGTCGATGGTAAGATATAGTGATTAGGGTAGGGTAGGATAGGGCGGTGGGTAGGGTATGGTAGTGGTGGGTAAGGCAGGGTGGGAGAAGATGCAGGGTGCAATAGGGTATGGCGTAGGGCTACCCCACCCCTTCGCTTATATCCAACCTTATTAACCATACCATACCATACTCCAGCCAACAATAATTCACTACTCTGCTTCTACTATCACTGATGTGACATCTTTTATATAATTTGTTTAATTTCAATCTCTGCATATTCCAAACGCAGTAATATAATTACTTTATTCCATTACATTCCATTTCGTTTCTATTATTTTATTCAATTCAATTTCATTCCTACGTGACAAACATGCCAATAAAATATTCTTTTCATCCATAAAAAAAAATCTTCTTTTAAAATATACGTTCTCCCATGCAATGCTAAAAACAGAAATATAACCACAATTATTGGCATCAATATAACTATTGGAAATGTTGTATTGTCTTTCTTTAACTCTATTCGACGCCAGAAACGAATATTAATCTGAAATAAAACAATTTTAATAGGTAGCATTACAATAAGTTTGAAGAGCCTTTGTTTTGTAATACATTTATGCATATTAATTGAATGTAATCACATTGTCATACGTCCCCGTGCAATGCACGTGTTATTGACTAGTGTGTGTGTGTGTATATATATATATATATATATATATATATATATATACACACACACACACACACACACTAGTCAATAACACGTGCATTGCACGAGACGTATAATATGATTACATTCCGTTAATATGAATAATATGTACTATAAAACAAAACCCTTCAAAATTATTGTAATGCAAGTTATTAAAATTGTTTATTTAAGATAGTATTCGTTTCTGGCATCAGATAGAGTTAAAAACAGACAACACAACATGTCCAAAAGTTACACTGATGCCAATAATTGTGATTATATTTTTGATTTTAACATTGCACGGGAGAACATATATTTTAAAAGAAGAAGAAGGATGAAAAAAGATGATTTTATTGGCATGTTTGTTATGCATGAATAAAATTGAATGAATGAAATAATAGGAACGAAATGGAGTGTAATGAAATAAATTAATTATATTGCTGTGTTTGGAATATGAAAGATTGGAATGAAACAAATTTTATAAAAGATGACACATTGAGTGATGGGTAGAGCACGCTAGTGAATTAAGGTTGGCTGGAGTAGGGTATGTTATGGTTCATAAGGTAGGATATAGACGAAGGGGTGTGGTAGCCCTACGCAATACCCCATTGCACCCTACCTCTCTTCCCACCCACCACCCTATCCTACCCTACCCAATATCACCATATATTACCCTCGACATCCTACATACCTTACCCATTAGCTACTCTACTTCACAATCACCCACCCCTACCCGGTGACACTCTACCGCTGAGTTATATCCCTACCCTACTCCACCCTACCTTACCCATCATACAACCCCTACCTTACCCACTACCCCACCCTTCTCTACCATACCCTATCCACCCACCGTTCCACTCTACCCTATCATACCCACCACACCACCCTACCTTACCTTACCCACTACCCCAACCATCCAAATTTATCATTTTTCGTAAATTATAATTTAATGTAATAATATGTGGCATTAGATTCCATTTTTGAATTTAGGTATTTTTCAACATTTAATTTAATATAAGAATATTTGGTATTAATTGGGGTGACTAATTTATATGGCATGTATTTAATGTAAGAATATTTCATATTAAATGACATAAAGCCATAAAAAGAAAATTGGACAAAATTAATTCAAAAACTATTTAAAAACAAATCGGTGTAATGTTAAAAAAAGAATTGAATGTAAGAATATTCGGTATGAAATGGGGCAGCTAATTTGTGGGGGATGACATTAATGTAAAAATATTTCCTAATTATTGACAAAATTTAATGTAGTTATTTTTAAAAACGTAATTTAATGTAAGAATATATGAAATTAATTAATTGGTTGGTAAATTTTAATAAAGTTATTTTTTAAAATGTTATTTAATGTACGAATATTTGACATTAAATGTGGTGACTTATTTGTAAGAAATGATTTTCATGTAAGAATATTTTGTATTAATTGACAAATTTGAATAAAGTTTTTTTGAAAATGTAATTTAATGTAAGAAAATCTAACATTAATGTGGTGATCAATTTGCAAGGGATTATTTGAAAAAAACATATTTCGCATTAATTGGTAAAGTTGACTACAATTATTTTTTAACTGTAATTTAATATAATTTTTTTTATCATTAAATGAACTGGATAATTTGTAGGGAATGAATTAATGTAAGAATATTTCGTATTAATTAACACATTTGAAATTAATTATCATTCAAAATGTAATTTAATTTAAGAAAAATTTGTATTAATGGAGGACCCTAATTTGTAAGGGGTAATTTTTTGCTCAACATATTTAAAATTTAATTTATTTATGTTTCATAACATCAATTTAAGTAGTTTAGAGTCTTATTTTTCTTAGGCATATTTTTCATTCTAAAAGTAATTTAATGTAAGAATATTTTACTTTGACTAACGGTATGTTGAATCCATACTACCATAATTTAATGTCGTTTTGTTTCAACTGACCTACGGTATGTTGAATCCATACTACCAATGAAACAAATCTACAATAAATTTTTGAAAACCTCTTTGAATGGTAAAAAAACCACCATACTATTTAAACATCTCATGAAATTCTTTATATTTCTTTCCTATGCAGAATATCCTCGAATTTTTTAAAATTTATAACTGGAAATGTTGATATTTTTTAGTTTTTTGTTAGTTTTTTTTTTCCGATTTTTATCCGGATTTTTTTTTTAAAACGGGAGGGGCAGTTTTTTTTAATGTGTTTATTTGGGGAGATCATAGAAATGGTAATGCAATATTTTGCAATAAATTCATTGATTTTGAATTTTGTTTTTGTTATTTTCCGGTTTTTATTGTATTTTGGTATAATTATTGTAGAGAATTTAGGGAAAGATTGATTTTATATGAGATGGAAATTTATTAGCAGGTTTGCAATAAATTCATTGCTTTTGTATTTTTTTTAATTAATTAAATATTGAGAGTTAAAGATTTTTTTTATATGACATGGCAATTTATTAGCGGGTCTGTAGTGGTTTATTGAGCGAATATTTCGAATTTTATAAATTTAAAACCGAAAATGTTTTAATTTTCTTGATTTTGTATTTTGATTTTTTTTTGCCCATTTTTTTCCGGCATTTTTTTAATAAAGGGGAGGGGCGGTTTTTTTAAAAGAAAGTTTATTTTGGGGGATCATGGAAATGGGGGTGCAATATTTTTGCAATAAATTCATCGATTTTACTTTTTGGTTTTATTATTTTCCGGATTAATTTTTCTTAATATGGAGAGAGTTAATGGTTTTTATTTTTTAATAAGGCCATTTTTTAAATCAATAATAATCGGAACATCCATTAAGTTTGTTTTTCCGATTTTTTATCCGGATTTTTTTTATAAACGGGAGGGGCGATTTTTTTAATGTGTTTATTTGGGGAGATCATAGAAATGGTTGTGCAATATTTTGCAATAAATTCATTGCTTTTGAATTTTGTATTTTGTATTTTTTATTTTCCGGTTTTTATTGTATTTTGGTATAATTATTGTAGAGAATTTAGGGAAAGATTGATTTTATATGAGATGGCAATTTATTAGCAGGTTTGCAATAAATTCATTGCTTTTGTATTTTTTTTAATTCATTAAATATTGAGAGTTAAATTATTTGTTATATGACATGGCAATTTATTAGCGGGTCTAGAGTGATTTATTGAGAGAATATTACGAATTTTATAAATTTAAAACCGAAAATGTTTTAATTTTTTTGATTTTGTATTTTGATTTTTTTTTCCCCATATTTTTCCGGCATTTTTTTTATAAAGGGGAGGGGCGGTTTTTTTTTTAAGAAAGTTTATTTGGGGGGATCATGGAAATGGGGGTGCAATATTTTGCAATAAATTCATCGATTTTACATTTTGTTTTTATTATTTTCCAGATTAATTTTTCCTAATATGGAGAGAGTTAATATTTTTTTATTTTTTAAATAAGGCCATTTTTTAAATCAATAATAATCGGAACATCCATTAAGTTTTTTTTCCGATTTTTATCCGGTTTTTTTTTATAAACGGGAGGGGCGGTTTTTTTAATGTGTTTATTTGGGGAGATCATAGAAATGGTAGTGCAATATTTTGCAATAAATTCATTGATTTTGAATTTTGTTTTTTTTTTTTCCGGTTTTTATTGTATTTTGGTATAATTATTGTAGAGAATTTAGGGAAAGATTGATTTTATATGAGATGTCAATTTATTAGCAGGTTTGCAATAAATTCATTGCTTTTGTATTTTTTTTAATTCATTAAATATTGAGAGTTAAAGATTTTTTTATATGACATGGCAATTTATTTTTGCAATAAATTCATCGAT
Source organism: Gentiana macrophylla (assembly GCA_026214975.1). Lineage (NCBI taxonomy): Eukaryota > Viridiplantae > Streptophyta > Magnoliopsida > Gentianales > Gentianaceae > Gentiana > Gentiana macrophylla. The sequence continues at coordinate 69,596,373 of CM047812.1, forward strand.
TTTACATTTTATTTTTTTATTTTCCGGATTCATTTTTCTTAATATGGAGAGAGTTAATGGTTTTTATTTTTTAAATATGGCCATTTTTGAAATCATATTAACATTTATATTTTATTTGACCAGTTTGAACAAATTTAAAGTTGGTATAATTATTGTTGAGAGAACTTAGGGAAAGATTTTTTTTATTTGACATGGCAATTTATTAGCGGGTCTGGAGTGGTTTATTGAGCGAATATATTCCAATTTTATAAATTTTGTATTTTTGCCGATTTTTTCCGGCATTTTTTTTATAAAGTGGAGGGGCGGTTTTTTTTAATAAAGTTTATTTGGGGGATTATGGAAATGGGGGTGCAATATTTTTGGAAGTTCAAATTTTAGTGAGATAATGTGTAGGTCTACCGCCAATCATGTGTATTTTATGTAGGAAAATAGGAATGAGAACAAAAAAAAAAGTAATTATATGTGTATTTTATGTAGGAATTTTATGTGTAGGTCTACCACCTATCATGTGTATTTTATGTAGGAATTTTTTCGTGTGTTTTGCAATTGACAACAAAAATCAAGTAATTATATGTGTATTTTATGTAGGAATTTTATGTGTAGGTCTACCGCCTATCATGTGTATTTTATGTGTATTTTATGTAGGAATTTTTTCGTGTGTTTTGCAAATTTTTTTCAATTACGTTTTTTATATAGACGTAGATACAAAGAAAAAGTTATTCAATCAACATCTTTAATCATAAATCTTTCAATGAGAAAAAAATATGCAGCACGTACCTTGGAAAAATGCAACGGAGTTATTCAACCAACATCTTTAATGACAAATGTATGAGAAAAAAATGTGCAGCACGTACCTTGGAAAAATGCAACGGGATGAGATAATGAACGGTGGCACTGTCAATCGAAGGAGCTACCGAAGGGAAAAAATGTATTAGTGAAGAAGCCCCAACCTTGACATCGATCTCCGCAGTGGCTGCATCAATAAATCGAAATTAAACGAACATAAATTCAATTAAAAGTGACCCAGAACATTTGGTTGAACAATGAAACACAAAAAGCTTACGTATTAGACGAAGGGGCATGGAAATGTGGAAATGTGGTGTCAATTTATTGAGAGAATGTCGGTTTGTTTTATTTATTTAAGCGTGTGGGTTTTTTAATTAATTAAATATTGAGATTTTGTTTTGATGAAAAATATTGAGATTTGGGAACATTAATTGTTGATGCTGGAGGATTTTTTATTTATTTATATGTGTTTATTTTGAGCAGGGGCCAACGTGTGTTTTATTGCACCTCAAAAAAAGAAAAAAAAATGTGTGTTTATTTTAATTTATTAAATATTGAGTTTTGTGGAAGCATTAATTGGTTGATGCTGGGGATTTTTTTATTAATTCACACGTATTTATTTTGGGTAAATATTGAGGGGTTTTTTTATTTATTTAAAGGTGTTTATTTTGGGTAGGATCCGGGTCAAATTACGGGTATGGGGTGTAATTAGCGGGTAATTGGGTTAAAACACTCATATATATATATATATATATATATATATATATATATATATATATATATATATACTACTACTACTACTACTACTACTACTATCAAATTAAACAAGTACTGTATATGTGTCAATAAGGTTTGTCTAAGCGATTAAACTGATGCATATAATCAGGGCGGATCCAAAAACTTTATTAAGTGGGGTCCGTAATTATTTCTCAACACTCAAATATTATGGGGTCTGAAATACTTTTCTTAAGGTAAATATTTTTTACGGGGTCCGAAATATTTTCCTATAATTAAAATATAGAGTTATTATTTTTTTGGCGGGTCCGCAGACCCCTTCATATACAATTAGGGTTGTAAATGAAATTTGAGAAATACTGCATAAATCTTTCGAATCGATTTGGTTTTTTTGAGTTCGAGCTCGAGTCGAGCTACTCGAATAATCAACCGAGCCGATCTCGAGTTTTAAAATATAGTAATCGAGTATCTCGCGAGCTTATCGAGCTTAATTAAATAATTATTTAATTAGTTAAATTTATTTTATAGTTCAAAAAATATTATTCGAGTCGAGTACTAGATGAGTCGAGCTTGATTTTGCCTTATTTCATTAAAAATTAAATGAATTCTCAGAAAATAATCGAGCTTACGAGCCGGGTCGAGCTATGTCGAATACTTAGCGAGTCGAGTTCGATCTTGCCTTTTTATAACTCGATCGAGCTTGAGCCGAATTTCGAGCTCGAGCCTTGAGAAGTATCGGCTCAACTAGGATCGATTACACCCCTATATACAATGTACATCCGCCACTGCTTAGAACCAAGATGTTATAGTTTGTTTCTTTTGGAACTTATAAATGCATGAATTTATATAAATCTTTCGTCTCAGTATTTGTTGGTATAAAATTATTTAAATTATACGCATATTACAATGATAAATTATGTACAAATATTTAAAACAGATGTATACATTTATCATTGCAGATGGAAATATTTTTGTTGCATTTCTTACGTTGGGTAACTCTGTATTATGGACTCCCTACTACAATTGACCAACAAAAAAGCAAAATAGTTCTCTTTTTCTACACATGCATGGCAGTCATTCGACGGTCTGTTTCATTAAAGAGTCGATGCATCAGAATTTTCCTGCTTACTTATTAGAGTCGAATAAAAAAATGTTGTTGTTGTTGTTGTTGTTGTTGTTGTTGTTGTTGTTATTATTATTATTATTATTATTATTATTATTAGTATTAGTATTAGTATTAGTATTAGTATTATTGTATTATTATTATTGTTGTTGTTTTGAATGAAGTATGTTAAAAGATTTGACTAGTAGTAGAGAGTGCTAGTAAACTTTAGACCTTCTGCCAGTAATGATGGCTACGAATTTAATACATTGATTCTATAAATATTTAATTAATTGCTCTATAATAATATACTAGTAGTACGAAAATGCATGAGTCGAAGTACACGTTTACACAGATCCAATACACAACGAGGGTTTTGCACTCACAAATCACAATAGCTAATGTGAACGGCGTAATTTTACAATTTTGTTCTCTCTTTGCAGGTGTTTACGACGTACTTCAGAAAAATATGTGAAACACTTCCATTCTGCGTGTGTGAAGCAGTTGATGGGCCAATGATTGAAGAATATTCTTGTAAGATACTAGAAAAGAATTAGAAAACCCATGCCCATACTTGCTCCCCAACATGTGTAGAAACAATAATTATTAGATTATAAGCCAATTTGTAAGCAGGTTTAGATATGAGAAAAATTTAAAACTTAAGTAGTGACCGACCATTTATTTTTGTATCAGTCTCTTTCGGTTACTCTAATAGTGACAACCAGGAAGTTTCAATGAACATTAACCGCAATGGCAACAAGAAAGCAGGAACCGTCAATTGCTGATCACATTAGGTGATTGAAAATTTGAAGTCAAATAATGTGTTCAATTCTACTATTCTTGTGTAATTATGTTTTGAATTGCAAGTGCCATCTCAACTCAATGATGCGATCATTCAATTTCAGAAGCTCTGCTTGTAAGATGGTCCGGGCTTAAGTTCAACTCATGAGAACTATAGATGAGATGCCGAACGAGGTTTTTTTAGGAGCCATTTAGTTGTTTGTATGCAGCCTCTATATATCCTTGTAATTGTACTAAACTTGGACGTGTTTTGTTTCAGCGCATCATTCTGATGAAGCTTTTCTACTATGATGATGTCGCGGTAAGTTTAAGGACCCCCTCTATGTAGGGAAGTGCTTAATTTAGGCCTATTAGAATTTTAAGAAGAAAAAAAAATTTAAATGTTGGTTTATGTTCGTAGCCAGCTAATTATGAGCCATCATTCTTCCAAGGCTTCTCAGATGAGGAAGTTGATAATCACAGGACTAAAACTCCTCTAAAGATGGAGGTTGGAAACCTCAACAACAAACATTTAGTGTTAGCTCTGAAAGTAAGTTTTAAGGTATATATAGGGCAGTAGTAGAAGCACAAAATCTCAATCATTGACTAATCATCAATAGTTCTATTGGAATTTATGCAGTTTAAGAGTGTTCTTGATCCTTGTGAGGATGAAAATGATGAAAACCAAGACGATGTGAGCTTGCCTATGGATTCTGGTTTAAGAGATGAGGATATCTCATTTGATAGTCTTGTATGAGCGTTATATTTCTATTGCTTTTAGTTTCCTTCTATGGCAAGAAAATCAAAGAAACATTACTGTTGATGCTCATGAAAACTTATGAATTTTTTCAGGCCATTAATTCAGATGATGACCGTTTTGTATTTTCCCCGGCTGGTAAAATGCAGCTAGTTCAATTAGTTAATTTCCTAAGTTTTTATTTTATTTTAATAATTATATAATCAATGCATTCCTCCGTTGGCCGGTAAGCAACTAGAAAATGACAATAGTGCATTGGTTGATGACGGTAGCTTTTCTTGTTATTGAACATTGGGTTAAATTTCCATGTGATCAGTAATAATATATTCGAATTCATGTGCTCAGAGAGTACTCAAGATCCAACGGAGGACGAGCAGCAATTTGTCTGGGTGAAAGACATAATCACTTCTCACAATGGAGGAACTTTGCCCAAGTAATCTTGTTATTTCATGATTATGTCTTATTTTATTCGTGTGCAAACATCTTTATCTGAATGCTTCACATGAAATTGCTTATCTTAGAATTAGTTTTTCTACTTTTTTTTGTTTTTGCAATTTGCTAAGTAAATTTTTTAAGAGGCACAGTTATTCATATGACTGTATTTGTAACATTATCAGCTCGTTCCCTATTTGTGTGATTGAATGTGACCTTTCTTTTTTGCTTGCTTTGACCTTCTTCTCTTTTCTGATTAGAAAATAAATATAGTCTGTTAATAAGGTTGTTATAATGTAATATCGATTAGATTTCTTTTATGGTATATTGTTTTTTTTTTTTAATTTCAAAGTAAGATGCTTTCAAATGGTTTTATGCTGAAATTTGCTTCTTTATTTGGCTCTATGTTGTTATTTCTTTGGTTTATAATTTATATCTTGTTACACCTCATTTGTAGTGCCATTTGGCCTTTTATTTTCATCCAGAGTACCTTCAGTGAGAGGTCCATATGATGCATTATTCTCAATTTGTGAAAACCCTTGTATATAATAGTTAGAGTCATTTGTTCCAATGAAATAGTCTAGATTCATGCAGGCAGCTTGTAGCATTTTGTCAGATAGCTTCCAATGTCTTCAGTATTGTACAAGGCATTATTTCACCCTGATTCTACTTTCCTCTATAGCACATGAGTCAATGAACTAAATTTGTTATCCTTTATGTTCTCTTTGCCTTTAAGGTTTCTACTTGTGTATGATCCAAAAGTACATGTTTTTCTTGTGAAGTGATATGATATGTTTTTCTTGTCATGTGTATTGTCGTTGATTTTTGCTTATTTCCTTGTCGGCTATAATCCTCTTAAAGGGAGAGAGGCCTACAAGGGTAGAAAAGATACAAACAAGATTATTCTCCAAGCACAGTCATCAGCTAAAAGTGCAACAGCTGCATTATTACATGCCTCACATGATGGATGGAGGAATGATGGACAACACACGGGCTCCTTAAATCAAAGTAATATGGTCTTTAAATCTTCTTCGAGTCCAGGGAGTAATGCCTCTGTTGAAGTAGAACAACATATGAACATCAAGTACATCATATTTCATTAAAAAAATTGGTTTTATTAGTATGTGTCATAAGTTTAACTTTAATGTGGTAACACAGTTGACATAGTTAGGTGTCGTGCGTAGTGTTGTTTACTTCTCCGAAACTACAAAATGGACTCAACAAAGAGGCACAACACATTTTACAAACATTGATTATAATAGGACACTCATCTATCAATAGATCTTACACTATAATGAATGTTAGATGTGTTGTGTCTTTTTGTTGTATCAATTTTTCGATAGGGTGTTTTCGTTTCTTATTAATGCGACATAGGACATGTTGACTAATGACATACCCGAATCAAAATAACGTATTATGTTCATTTTTCATAAACTTTTAACTGCAGAGTTGTCGTTCCTTGACATCGATAGTTTCTATGAGTGACAAAGAATATGTTGTAATGGCTGTGGATTTAAGAGAGTCGGAGGTGAAAGGGACTAAAGTGGTACCGGTTATTGACAAACGACAAAAATTAATCCCGGAGTAGATTCGTAAACGTCCTGATGATCGTGTTAAAGTGAAATATATCAATATGAATGTGATTGCAAAACATGTCAGAGGCAAGCTGATTAATATTTGTGAAAAAAAGCTTGTGGATCTGAAGTGGGAAAACGAGGTTGACTTCATTCTCATCAAAACCATAAAAAATTCAGCTGGCATTTATGTACTCCGGACAGTTGATGGTTCATTCAAGTTTGACAAATCATGCGACGCATTCATCGTATTGGGATCGGGTCCAGATGTAAAGAAATTCATCACGTTAGGATTAGAGACTCTGTAATGAAACGATATTTGGAAAGAAACAAGGTAATCGTGTTTGGAAATGACATGGACAAAGTTCGTCACTGCAAAAATTACATCCAACGCGTGGCTGTGATAGATAAATACTCTATTGGAGGGAACCATATTCATGCCATGTATCTACGGAAGTCTGAGACTTCTTCTCGTCGTAGCAAGGAACCTATCGGTTATCGGTACTGCTACAAGTAAAAGGATGGCTGTCAAGGATGTCTGTCAAATTTCACCGTAAGTTTTGATGATGAAATTTGAAAGTCATCCTTTTTCTTGTAGTAGTACCGATAAACGATAGGTTCCTTGCTGCGACGAGAAGAAGTCTCACACCTCCGTAGATACACGACATGAATATAAAGTGCCAGATACACAGCATGAATATATAGTGCCTATCTATCATAGACATGAATATAGTTCCCTCTAGTAGAGTGCATATCTTTCACAGCCGCGTATTGGATGCAATTTTGGCAGTGACGAACTTTGTCCATATTGTTTCCAAACACGATGTTCGTCCCTTGAAAAGGCTTTGGTTAAGTTTAGAGGAGGGTGAATAAACTTAACACTTAAAACTTTTTGGAGTTGACAAACTCAGCAGGGTTCAATAGTATGCTGACCTTCAGCAGTCTGCTGACTATTAAAGCTATTGAGTTTGTTGCAGCGGAATGTATTAGATTAAGCCTTGTTACTTGTTGTTTAAAAGATGATACTTAGTATTGGATACCGAGTAGTGCAAGTAGTGTGATTCAGCAGCTAGTTCAGAAGATTGATGTGATAAGTATGCAGATAAAGTAAATTGCAGAAAGTAAATACAGTAAATAAAGTAGGCAAGTTTTATAGTGGTTCTAGGTGGTGTAATCCTGTCAGTCCACTCTTCTACTGTGATGTTGGAGGAAATTCGCTAGAGATTCTTGAGGTAGCTGTTACAAAATCCCTAAACTATTTGTACTTGACCAATGGCTATGGCTTCAGACACTGAACACTAGAAACATGTAGGATTACTGCTCCTAAGTATTCCACTGGTCCTTGAAGGATAGGATTGCCTTTTCACCAGCTCCACCACAAAACACAACAGTCCTTGACACTTCAGCAGTGCTTCACTGTCTTCAGGTTCTTCTTGAAAAAGAAGGGGTTGAATCAAGAAAGTGATTCAGCTTTTAGCAAGCTTTTGATCAGGATGAAAAGATCAGCAGCCTGTAGTCTTCAAGTGTGTATACTGGATGTAACTTGATTGTAGAGAGATTGAAGAAAATCCTTGATCAGTAGATTAAAGCTCTGTTAATATCAGCAGGGTAAGATTGCACTTTGGTCAATTTCTTGCTCAAAAACTTGGTGCTTAGTATGTATTCTTGTTGTTCGTGTTCTTGTTGCAATCTGAGTCAGGAGTCCTCTATTTATAGGTGTTAACGGTGATTTTTACGGTTTATATGACTTTATTTCGTAACAATTTCCTTCATGTTTTACTAATTTTTATAGAAAATTAGGTGTTTAAGTGAAATATTGAAATGATGCGTATGGAAATCATTAAAGTGCAAAATCGAGCTAATTACGTGGTTTTATTGGTGATTTTTGTATGGTTTTACACTTTGCACTTTTCTATCAACTTGTAGGTGCATTTGCATGGCAATGAATGAGCTTAAAGGATGTCCAACTGAAGATTAAGTGGAGAGAAAGATGCATATTGAACTTGGAGTGAAGATAAGGAAGCTTTGAAGAACTAAACGCGCGTTTATCTCCGTTCAGCTTGGACTGGCGTCCAACTACATGGACGGGCGTCCACTGGAGCCTTTGGATTCAGGATGTTCAGATTTTCTGTGGACGAGCGTTCAAAAACCTATAGGACGGGCGTCTGATCCAGCTCGGCCCGACTCGACGAATTTATGCACCTTGGACGGGCGTCCAGCCCTGTAGACGGGCGTCCAGCCGCCGCCATTGCCTAAACCGACTTGAAAACCTATATATAGTCGCGTTTTTCTGAACCCTAATATCATAATTCGAACCCTAAACCCTAGGGGCGGCTCAGTTTTTATGCTTTTATTTTTCTAGTTAGATTCAAACACTTTCATCTATTTTTATTCAAATAATTCGAACTTCAAGAGGATGCTAAGAGGCTAGACCTCCCTTGAACAAGCATTGTGAAGCCATCCAACCAACGTATTGATTTCATTTTCGATTGTCTTGTGAGTTTTTAATTCAAAGTTGTATCTTTATTATGCTTACTTCGTTCTTATGCAATTCATATCGAAAGATCTTTGCATGTATGATGTTTGATTTTGATGAAAATCATGTTAAACCCTAGATCGCCATAATAAAGATTAGACCTTTAATCTAATTAACGAGAATTATTAGGTTGAATCTCTAGGTTAGAAACTTATAAATTTTACACCTTTGGTTAGAAAGCGTTAATCTTTAGATCGAAAGATAGAAGATTAATAGGCGAACTTGTCTATGAAATTAGGAGTTCATACCTTGGCTAGGTGAATCACAACTTGGTTAGAAACCACGAGACAATCTAGATAGAAATTGATAGTTGTAGGATAGGTGGATCAATTGCTTGTTCGTCTGTTATTTCATGATTAAATCACTTGTGATCGTTTGCTTAGTAAATTTACAATCTTTATTTCATAATAGATTTAGAATAGATTTAGTTTAGTTAATTTTGTTCGCAACCATATTTTCCTGGCTTTAGATCTCGATCTTCTATCCAGTTATTCTTATTGTTAGTTTCATTTTCCGTTTTAGTTCTTCACTGTTTTATTTTCGTATCTTTTTAGTAGTAATCGTGACATAGTTAGGTTAGATAATAAAAACTAGATTAAACAACCCCGATTCCCCGTAAGATCGACCCGGTATCAACCTCTATACTACGATCCCTACACTTGGGGTATACCGGATTTATAAATTTATTACTTGTTTATTTTTATTACAAAAATCCGTGACAATAGGTGTGAATCCTGTGATTTGAATTTGAATTTCAAATATAGCCGTTTCAGAATTGTCTGTATCTTGACATAATGTAAGTGTTCTTTTTGACAGTCCAGTTTGTCAACCATTGACTTAATTTCATTTGATATGGCTCTGAATCCTTACAACGTTCCTTTCATCTTGGCCATTGATTGACTAATTAATCCAAGGCTTGTAATTCATTCTTATCCATTTAATCTTTCAGAAAAACTTGGATTAATTCGACTTTTGCATTCAGCAGACACCTGTTGCATAGGTCTACTGATGTCCATGTATGTCAGCTGACTTTTAGTCTGCTGTGTTTTATAAACACCTCAGCTGACTGCTTCTCATCTAACTTATTATTATGAAGTTAAAGTACACCATTTTAATTATAACCAAGTTCCAATCACCACTTTAATTTTATGGAACTTAGACCTTCTACACAAGGTATATGTGATCAGTTTAGGTCATCACAGACATCCGTAAATTCTGATCACATATCCTTGACATTAAATACTAAGTTTGATCCCTTAGCCTTCATTACTGAGTTTGAACCCTCAGTCTTCAACCATCAACAGGTTCCTAGACACTCTACTGACTAGATAGGTTTACTAATCAAGTCAGCTGACCTCTTTACAGTGCTTGTTTGATCAAACCTATACAAAGATCAAACTCTAGTAAACCTATAAATTTAATCTAGAAATCTTTTTGCCTTTGCTCTATAACAGCTAGTCTAGCAATCATCATTAAAACTAAAATATGTCTATCAATTTCCCCTTTTTTAGTGATGATACCAATACCCTCCTTACAGCAAAGCAAAAAGATAAAAACAGAACAAATTTCATTCATATATCATTGGTGTTCAAATTTGTTCAAAATTATTACAACTATGATCAACATAAAAATAAACAGCATAGGTAAGAGCTTAATGATCTAGTTTCTGTCCGTGTCTCTTTCTCTCTTTTCTTGATATTCCCTAATTTCCTTCACCATATCCAGCATCCATTGATTTTCAATTGTAGTGAAATCAATCCAGGTATGTAGCAACTTCCACCATTTCCAAGCTTCAGGTAGAGTCCACCTTATGCTTTGAAGCTTGAATCCTTGTCCCATATAAAAGTGCTTGAATTCATCCAAGGAGTCCCTTGCTGTCCAATTTCCCAATCTTTAGGGTCCTTTACCTCATCTTCCACTATGACCTCCTCTTGCTGTAGATCTCAAGGATTTAATCCTTTTCACCCATAATTTAAGTCCAAGGAAGGAGTTTAGACCCTCCTGAAAGGTCATTTCATGATAAGGTCTCTTTCTTGCATGGTTCTGCTTCTTCAATTCCTTCAACAGGTCATCTGTCAGCTGTAATCTGCCAGGTGCAGGTGCTCTAAATTCATTTATTTCACCCTTAAATCTCTTCTTATTGTTGATCCTTGCTTCCTCTTTTGCTTCTGCTGTCTGACCTTCTTCCCCCTTATTGACATCATCAATAAAACGGTTCAGTAGGCCCTCAACACTCTCATGTGTGTTAACCAAATTATTCAGTCGTCCCTCCATTATTTCAGTTCTAGTATCAACTGAAGTAATCCGGCCTTCCATTGTTTGCTCCAGCAGGTATATTCTCTTACTAAGCTTTGGATCAAGTGCAACAGGGTTAGGTGTCTCAACCAACTTATCAACTTTCCTGTGCAAAGATGCAATCTGCTCAATCATGTGTTTATCTTTCTTTGCAACATCCTGCTTGACAAGAGAAACTTCTCTCAGCATATCATTAATGGAAAATTGCATAGAGGTGACATTTGATGCAACAGTCAATAAAGATGGGCTTCACTGGGGTCTTTCCCTGGCAGACTTGCCAATCTTTCGGGGACGTTGGCGCCTGACTTGCCCCAACACCGGAAAATGCTATTTTTGGCCAATGAAGTGTCGAGTATTTTGTGATATATTAACTTGTGTTGATTGATTTTCAAAAATAACGTCTTCCGTGATTTAAAGCTTTTATATAAACATTTTAGTGATTTGAATTATATTTAACATCATAATATTTGTATGTGACTTTTATTAATTATGTCATTTTATGTGTCACACTAACATAGCCATGAAGTTATCTTGACTTACAATATGGCATTGTGTTTGTTTTGCTTTTTGCAAAAATTATGTAACACTTATTATTGAAACTATAAAATTATTTTATAATAATATAACATTGTGTACATTTTAAAGTGGCCTGCTGATTCTATCCAATACCACAGCCTAATTGTGTTCGGCCATTGATGATACTAAATAATGCACCACCGATAAAACAGGGTCACGTGTAATCTAAGGGTGAGTTAGAAAGAAGAGTATGCAAGGCAAAGACTGATAAAGATGGTGTTTTTGGTGTTTTATGGCTGAGTCCAAGAATGTATCTTGGATTGCCTACGTATCCTGTATATTTTCCAGGAATCAAGCCTTACGTAGTTCCTGGAGCTATGTATTTATAGGCACATGTCCTTCTTCTGCCCTAAACTTAGGGTGGTTTGGTCTATTGACATAAATACCCTCTAATGGGCTTTGCCTTCTCACCCAAGTAACCTGTTGGATGGTGGGCCTAGGGATCTGGGCTGGAGGCCCTGAGATCGACTCGATTAACACCGACATGGGTGATCGAGGTGGGACACTTGTAGAATCTGCCGGTTGCTACGGTCTTCACTGGTACGTCTCGTATTCGATCCGATGTGGATAATTAACATAGACTTTTCCACATGCCAGCTGGACCAATCAGTTTATTCCACGTGGAGGGGTGAAATCCCGTATCGTCATAAGACCCCCAGATCGGAGGGAGGCGCATCTCGAGTGCTGAGGTCAGATCTGAAAATTTGAATTATCTTTTCGACATGTGGTCTTCTTTAGGCGGGACTACAGCTGTCATTATAGCCGACGTAGGCTATCGTAGGATGACGTCATACTGTGTTAGCATTAAAGGGTGCAGGAAATGAAGCGTTTTTTATTGGTCCACGCGAGGATGCTGTCCTTGATTATCGCGTTTTCACCCCTATAACTGCCCCCAAATCCTACCCTTTCAAATCATTTGGAGATTTGCAAGCATATAAGGAGCCCAAGACTTTGAAGTCTCTTATTTGCCATTATTTGCCTCTGTTTTACCCGAAAACTGCAAGTAAGCCCTAGTTTACTCAAATTCTTTCTTTTGTTTTTGTGTTTCTTGTTTCTTTTCCCAAGTCCATGTCTAGTAGTGAGAGCGATTCTCAAAATAAGGAAGAGCCCATTGTAATAGAAGAGGAATCGACAGAGAAGACAGTTTCCGAACAACCACTTGCTTCCGGTGGGAGAGTTGCCGGAGAAGAAGAAGAAGGAGGAGAAGAAGAATCGTCTTCTCGACCTGCTGCCAAACGTCAAACGAGGATGAAGGGTCAAGGACCCTATGGCTGCATATCCGATCTTACCCAAGAAAAATCCAAGGCCGTTTGTTTACGATACGGCATCCCATACTCATCCGAAAACATTAAAGTATCTCACGGTAGCCATCAATATGCCTGTGATCCCCCACATGGGTTCTGTGCCATCTACGAGGCGCAACTGAAAGAGGGGTTAAGGTATCCCTTCGACCCGTCCCTCATTGAAGTCCTTCGGCACTACCAGATCTGCATTACTCAGCTCGCTCCAAACGGGGTCAGGAGTGTCATGGGGTTCGTGCTGGCGTGTCGGATTGCCAAAATCGAGTTCACGGTCCGGCTGTTCCGGCAGTACTATGCAATCCAAGGTCTGCAAGATGCGGTGGTATACCTTCCAGACGCCCCTAGTGTCGGAGTTTGTGAGAGAGTAACCTCGTCTCAAGGCGAGTGGAAGCCACATTTCTTTTTCATCCGGCACAGGCTGGAGGATATCGACATCCGAACCTGGCACAAAAGGCCTAAGAAATGTCACAACAGACTGGATTCTGACCCCCCTAGTGAGTGTAGGATTCTCGAGAGGATGTGTCCCGATGTCGCAACACGGAATCTACATTCCTTATATCCCTTCGCTGATGTCGAGACGGCGGGTCCGGGTGCCTATCTGGAACTCGATGAGGACGTTCGAGTCTTGTCGATTTATCTCTGCTTGCAGTGGAACACTTTTCAAAGTTGGAGATTCTGGGCAAGATGCCTGACCCTAAGAAGACGGATCCCAAGAAGATTCAAGAACTGGCCGGCATCAGGTCAAAGAAACCAGTGTCTGGTGCCATAATCTCTGGGGGTCAGAGGACCCCGGCCCGATCTTTAACCCCTATGTCGACATCCGACATTCTTAGAGATCAACCTGACGAGGTTCGGGTGATGGAGCAGGCTGAGGAGAGCCTCGTCCCGAGAAAGCGTCAGAAAACAACTGAGGTGAGGCATAGGGTCGGGAAGGAAACCCGTAACCTCGCTCCTCCTAGCTCATCCGACCCGATCCCTGGAATGAGTGTGGCAGAGATGGAAGCCATGACTCCAGAAGAGCTGCATGACTTCTTCATGAAAAGCCATCGAGCTGTAAGTCTTCGTTCTACTTCCCTTATAACTTCGGGATTTTTGTCTGTTTTCGACTCTAATAGTGCTCTCTTTTGCAGAGTCGGCTTGCAGCCAAAGTAGCCATGAACAGAATGGAGTCTCCATCAGCAGCTTTGGAGGAACAGAAAGAAATCATCGCCAGACTGACCTCTGACATCGAGAAGCAGAAAGCCAAGGCGAACAAGTTGGATGATCGACGCATCAAACTGGAGTCTGACCTGGCAGCATCCCGAGACGATATGTCTAAAGCGCAAAAGGTTATATCTGATAGGGATGCTGAGTTAGCGACAGTGAGGTCGGAGTTGGCAGAGGTGAGATCGGAGCTCGATCAAACGAAAGCTGAGTTGGCTGGGTCTATCAAGACTCGAGATGACCTTCAACTTGAGGTCGATAGCTTCACGACTCGTCTGGAGGCGGCTAAAAAGGATTTCCTATCATCTGAAGAGTTCGAGAATGACTTGGCACTGTTGATGAGTCAGGCCATGAAGGGGGGATTCTCGAATGCACTAGATCAGGTGAAGATGGTCCTCCCCGACTTTGAAGTTTCAAGCGTCGAGAAGGCATACTTGTACGATCCGGAGGCCATTCCCCGATATGGTCGATACTTCACAGAATTCAAGGCTGGTGTGTCTTTGTACGACAAGTATGTGACCTCTGTCTTGGAGGGGGAGGTAGGGAAGGACCTCGAGTCGGAGGATCCAGTCGAGCCCGATGCCTCTACTTCAAACCAGCCTGCTGCCTGATGCTGTTTTCCTTGTTGTTATTTTTTAAACAATTTGATTCGATTTGGTTGTATAACTTTGGTATTTTTGTTTATCTAGATGTATATTTCATCGACTCAATCTTGGAGACTTGACTTTTCAATTTAATTTTGCATTCTGATTTTTGAATTTCAATCTATGCTTTTCCATTGAATGTCTTTTATCTCTTGTTGATTACTTGTCTAGGGTGTAGTCTTTTTCGACTTAATTCCCTTGCAAAAGCTGCCTTGTGGGGTGTAGTCCTTTGGACTTAATTCCCCTGTGGCCCCTCGAAATGTAGTATGAGTACATGACTCGTGATAGACTTGGGTCTGAGTCGACCTAGCACCGTACTGCCTTATCGGCTTGACTTGGCTTTTTGGTCGGAGCTCGAATTAAGAAGCCCTCACTCGACTGTCGCACATCGTGGTGCTGATGATCTGGTCGAGTTATGTATCCATCGTGGGATCTTCCGACCGCCTCGCATCGTGGCTTATTGGCAGGTCGGGAGTGATGTAAGCTCTGTCAGTGACTTGGCTTTTTTCACTGTTTTATTTTAACTACATCGTGTGGAGGGCTTGCAGATCAGAGGTGATATAAGCATTGTCAGTGACTTGGCTTTATTCACTATTTTATTCCGACTCTGTCGTGTCGAGGAATTGGTGTTGTGGTCGAGTTTTGCGCTTTTTCTTCTTCTGCCCCCCCTTTTCTTTTTTATATGATCTTGCAAGTATAGCATAATTAAAAAAGAAAATTGCTTGGATAAAGAGCATTGAAATCAAATGACATATCGACTCGTTACAAATAATTAAGAAAGTAAAGTTGCAAACGTCATAGAGTGAACAAACAGTTTAAACATAATATTTTCTAAGGTTGGTGGCGTGCCAAGTTCGAGGCACTGTGCTTCCATCCGACCTGCCTAACTGATACGATCCCTTAGGATGCACCTTCAAAATTTTATAGGGACCTTCCCAATTCGGCTCGAGCTTGCCTATTGGGTCCTGCCTGCTGGCTTCATTCTTCCTCAACACGAGATCTCCTACTTGGAAATATTTATATTTCACCCTCGCATTGTAATACTGTGAGATCTTTCTTTTATAATTGGCCATTCGATGTGCAGCAATCTCCCTTCTCTCTTCGACGTTGTCTTTTTCTAGCCTCAGATCAATAGCATTTGTCTCGACGTTGTAAGCCAAGACCCGAGGCGATTCTAGCCCTCTCTCTGCAGGTATTACCGCTTCACATCCATAAGCCATGGCGAAGGGAGTTTCTTGCGTGGCCGCATTGGGTGCTGTTCGATACGACCACAGAATACTTGGTAACTGAGCTGCCCAATCCCGACTTTCATCTTCTAGCCGCTTCTTCAAACCAAACTTAATCTGCCTATTTGTCTGTTCGACCTGCCCATTGGAGAGGTCGGGCTACGGAGGTGGTTCGATGTTCGATCTTATACTCCTTCAGCCAACTCTGCACTCTGTCATCTAGAAATTGAGTCCCATTATCCGAGATCAGGTACTTCAGAATTCCAAACCTGCACAAAATATTTTCCTATAGAAATTTCTTGATGGTCTGAGCCCTGATGTCGGTAAGAGCTTTGGCTTCGATCCACTTTGTGAAATAATCAACCGCGACCACAACATATTTGAAATTACCCGGAGCTCGAGGTAAAGGCCCGACTATATTGACCCCCCACTCATCGAACGGCCATACCGATTCGATGGCGTTCATCTTCGTGGCTTGCTTTGTGTGTCACCACATCATGCACTTGACAAGCCCTCGCATCTCATCACCAATCGATTGGCGTCCTTTTTGCATGGATGGCCAAAAATACCCGGCTAGTTTACATTTCCTTGCCAACATTCGAGCTCCGCAATGATTACCACAAACTCCTCGATGTATCTCTTCAAGAAGATAGGCCCCCTCTTCTTCCGATGCGCAACGCATCCAAGGCGTTACAAACGATTTTCGATTAAGAACATAGTCAAATAGAGCATACCTGGAGGCTTGCGGTGGATTTTTCGGCTTGAGACTTGTCGACGGGAGAATTCCATCTTTCAAGTCTGAGCTATAGGGTTCATCCATGTCGATCCTGGTAATCTGTTGCACATCGACCTCGTTGTAGCTTCTCTCTGCTAACATTTCGACCAGGACCTTCCTCTTCGATTTGAAAATCGATGCGAGTTTAGACAATGAATCGGCCCGTTTGTTTTCGCTCCGAGGTACCTGCTCGATGTGAACCGTCTTGAACTTCGATATCAACCCCTGAACAACTTTCAAATAATTCTTCATAGATTCCTCTTTGGCTTCATACTCGCCTCGTATGTGTTTTACTACGAGC
Organism: Gentiana macrophylla; assembly: GCA_026214975.1. Lineage (NCBI taxonomy): Eukaryota > Viridiplantae > Streptophyta > Magnoliopsida > Gentianales > Gentianaceae > Gentiana > Gentiana macrophylla. The sequence continues at coordinate 69,613,396 of CM047812.1, forward strand.
TGAGAATCACTATACACCAGGAGATTCTCGACCCCCAACTTCGATGCCAGCTTCAAACCCGTGATCATGGCCTCATAATCTGCTTCATTGTTGGTGGCCTTAAACTCGAATCGAAGCGCATAGGGGAATTCTTCTCCCTTCGGACTAACCAACAATAACCCAGCTCCAGCCCCCTCTTTACTCGATGCACCATCGACATGGATGGTCCACTGTTACTCGATCCCTCGGCTATGAAGTCTGCCAGAGCTTGGCCTTTAACTACTGTACGAGGTAGAAAATCGATGTCGTATTCAGCTAACTCGACAATCCATTTTGCTAATCGACCCAATGTCTCAGGCTTTGCCAAAATTTGCCTCAAAGGTTGGTCAGTGACCACAGCAATGGGGTGCGCTTGGAAATATGGCTTCAATTTCCTTGACGCATGAACCACACTCAATGCTAATTTTTCAGCAGGTGTGTACCTGATCTCAGCTCCATGCAATGCCTTACTCACAAAATATATTGGAACCTGTCCCTGTTCTCCTTCTCGGACCAACACTGCACTTACTGCCTCTTCACAGATTGCTATATAGACCAGGAGTTTCTCTCATTCTCGAGGTGAAGACAGTGTTGGTAAATCAGACAAATACTCCTTCAGGTCATCGAACGCTTTCTGACATTTCTCATCCCATTGGAACGGACTCGCCTTCTTCAATATCTTGAAGAAGGGTAGGGCCCTTTGCGCTGATATCGATAAGAAGCGATTGAGGGCTGCTATCCGACCCGTCAACCGCTGCACTTCTTTGACATTACGAGGTGTAGGCATGTTCTTGAGGGCCTCGATCTTATCCGGATTAGCTCGAATTCCATCTCTCGATATCATATAGCCTAGAAATTTTCCAGATCGAACCCCAAAAGTGCATTTCTTCGGATTGAGCTTCATATTTGCAGCCCGCAGCACCTCGAAAACCTCCCTGACATCGACAAGAAATTGTCCCATGGACTTGCTCTTGATCAATAAATCATCGACATAAACTTCCATGTTTCGACCTATCAGTCCCTTGAAAATTCTATTGACGGCCCTCTGATAGGTGGCCCCAGCGTTCTTTAGCCCAAACGGCATTGTCACGAAACAAAACGTGCCAAATTCTGTGATAAAAGCGGTTTTCTCTGAGTCATGGGGGTCCATGAAGATCTGGTAATATCCCCTATACGCATCGAGAAACCCGAACACCTCGAAACCCAGCGTCGAGTCGACTAACTGATCAATCTTTGGGAGCGGATATGAATCTTGTTGAGATCTGTAAAATCCACGCACATTCGCCAGCTTTCATCTGGCTTCTTAACCAACACTGGATTGGCCAACCAGTCCGGGTAGAATACCTCTTTGACGATTCCAGCAATTAACAATTTCTCAACTTCCTTCTTTACTGCTTCTTTCCTCTCAGGAGCAAGGTTTCTCTTCTTTTTCCGTGCCGGCTTCTTTTTTGGGTCGACGTTTAGTCGATGCACTGCTATGTCTGCTGATAGACCTGGCATGTCGTCTGCTTTCCATGCGAACACATCTCGATACTCGATCAGGAGGTCGACCAAGGCTTTCATGTCGGGGTGTGACAACCACTTCCCGATCTGGACCCCTTGGCTCTCCTCTTCTTTCCAAACACGGATCTCCTCCAGCCGGATCGGCCAAATCCACTTTCGATCCTCCTCTTCTTCAGGTATTAATTCCTCAACCAGTACTTGTCCAACCCCTTTCCCTTTAATTGTGACCAAACTACAATTCCTGGCTACTTCGACGTCTCCTTTTACTTCATGGGTACCATACCAGGTGGGAAATTTCATTCTATTGTGGAATGTAGAAATAATAGCTCTCAGGTCGTAGAGAGCAGGTCGACTTAATATCGCGTTATAACCCGATGGGGCCTTAACCACGACATAAGTCATTTCCATTGTTCTCCCCTTTTCTCCATCTCCAACTGTAGTCAGCAAACTAATCGATCCGATAGGATGGATAGCCTGTCCTGTGAATCCAAACAGAGGGGTTGACAACGGTATTATGTCCTCGTCTTTCAACTTCATGGCTTTGAAGGCTGAGTAGTAAAGGATGTTGACTGCATTCCCACTATCGACACAAACCCTCTTTATTCGACCTCGGCTTATCACTGCCTCTATTACTAATCCTTCACTGTGACTGTGGGAGCTCGGAATATCATCTTTGGGTCCATAACCCACCTCCATTGTGAACCTAAGCTTCTTCGACTCCCTCGATCTATCTGTAGGCTGTCGACTGGATCGAGCTCGATCTGATTCGTGTTCAGCGACAATCGTGTTGATGTCATACCCGATGCAGTTATCCCTATAAGGGTCTCGATTCAAATCTTCTCGACGATCATCCCGACGGTTATCTCTGTAGGTCGGTTCGGATGATCTATCCCGTTGCCTCTGATTATCTCGACGCGGTGATCGATCTCTCTTTCCGTTATAACTTTTTCTCTTATACTCCCAACGACCCTTGGGCTCGTCCTTCTCTGATCTGTCAATCACCTCATCTAATCGACCCTCTTGAATACATGCATCGATATCTCTCTTCAAATCAAAACATTCTTCTGTGTCATGCCCCACATCCTTGTGATAGTCACAGTACTTGTGGGTATTCTTTCTCTTCTCAGGATCTTTGGACATCGGCTTGGGTGTTCGAGCGATATTCTTCTTAATCATGATAGCCAGCACCTCCCCCCGAGATCGGTTGAGAGGGATAAAATCTCGATCTTTCAGATTTCCTTTCTTTCCGAGTCGATCTGTGATCGGAGCTGTCAATCGATCAAACACATTGGATTTCCCTTCATCATTTCGACCCTTTGGCTGACCTTGGCCTGGCCTCGGGTGTCATTCCTCGAGTCGGAGGCCAAGTGAAATGGTGTGCAGAGGCACTGCCTCTTCACCTTGGCAAAATTTGTGAACTATGTTTACACATTCGTCTATATCATTTGGCATCTTCTTGGAAAGCTTATCATACAGCTTCATGTTACGCAGACCTCCGACAAAGGCATTGACCTGCAATGCATCACTGGCGTTATGCACTTTCATGGCCTCGAGATTGAAGCGCCTCATGAAATCAATGGTTGACTCCCATTTCTCTTGCTTGATGTTCATGAGGTGGGTAGCACTGAGGTGGAACTTCTTGTTCCCGATGAAAGCATCTCGAAATTCCTGTCCCAACTGTATAAAACTTGAGATCGACCCTGGCCGTAGCTTATGAAACCACTCCCGAGCTCGACCCGTAAGCAAGGTATCGAATGCACGACACTTCATGGCATCGTTGGCATTTCTCAATATCATCAATGATATGTACCGATATAGATGGTCCTCGGGGTCCGTAGTACCATCATAAGGTTCCATCTTCGGTGGCTTAAACGACTCGGGCATCGTATATATTTCTATCTCGGGGCTAAATGGCGACTCGAGCCACTCTGTGACCTGTTCCTTCCCTACGATGCGATTGAACTCGTTTCGAATACTGTCCTCGACCTGCCGTTGTTGCTTTTCGTGTCCAGGACGCTTCTTGGTTATGCTGATTTCTACCTCATCTTCATGCTCTTCTTGAGGATCGACAGGCCTCTTCCCCTTGGCATTCTCAATCTCCTTTCGACCCAGTGGGTCTAACAGGCGTTCCTCAGGGGTGTTACAAATTCCCTTGCCTATGAACGTTGAGGCCACCACTCTTTTCAGGGCGTCTTCATCTAAAGACGCTAAGTGATCTGCCATGTCTTGTAGCTGAGGGGGGGAAGTTGAGGTCTTGGTGGCTCTGCAACTGCGGGTCTAGATCCAGTGGAGACTTCTTGGACTTGAACCCCTGCTGGATCTATATCCGTGTGCTCTTCGATCTGCAGGTTCTTGCTGTTCGTCGGTTTCTTCCTCGCTGGTGGAGCCATCGCGATATCTTTACCAACTCACCAGTAGAAGGCCCTCCTTCTAGCGCCAAAATGATGATGCTATAATGCACCACCGATAAAACAAGGCCACGTGTAATCTAAGGGTGAGTTAGAAAGAAGAGTATGCAAGGCAAAGACTGATAAATATTGTGTTTTTGGTGTTTTATGGCTGAGTCCAAGAATGTATCTTGGATTGCCTACGTATCCTGTATATTGTCCTGGAATCAAGCTTTACGTAATTCCTGGAGTTATGTATTTATAGGCACATGTCCTTCTTCTGCCCTAAACTTAGGGCGGTTTGGTCTATTGACATAAATACCCTCTAATGGGCCTTGCCTTCTCGCCCAAGTAACCTGCTGGATGGTGGGCCTAGGGATCTCAATTTTGGAGGCCACGGATCGACTCGATTAACACCGACATGGGTGATCGAGGTGGGACATTTGTAGAATCTGCCGGTTGCTACGGTCATCACTGGTACGTCTCGTATTCGATCCGATGTGGATAATTAACATAGACTTTTCCACATGCCAGCTGGACCAATCAGTTTATTCCACGTGGAGGGGTGAAATCTCCTATCGTCAGCAATTTTATCCAATTATCCCGTCCACCCTTTTATCCCCAAAATCTAGAAACCCTAATTTGAAAGAACCTCTCAGCCGTTCTTCATTTTCTCTTCGTCTTCAATGCGAATCCTTTCATTACCCAGAAAATCTGCACCTCTGCTCTTCTTCTTGCCTTTTCTAGATGATTCCAACATTGAAGGCTTGATACGACAACGTGAGGAAACGTGAGGGTTTCGTTCGAATTCAAATCGGTGATATCATTCTGATACGATTTCGATTCGAAACCTTTAATAACTGCAACCGAATCCCTTGATTCAGGAGCAACGTGTCAAGTAACACGAAGGCCTGATACGAGAACTTATGTCTTGATTCGAACGATCTCGCAGTCAATACCTTTGATAAGGTGATTTCATTCTGATTTTCATTCGTATTTGTCGTTTATTATTCTGTATAAGAATGATTCTCTGCCCTGATTTTATGTCAACTGTGTTTGTGTGAAAGAGCCCATATTTATTGCTGATTCGTTGTACTTAAAGCCATGGATACGCAGCCCACTCGATTCGAGTGGAATGGCGTTTCTGATCGAAGCATTAAATGTTCGATTCACTGTATTTCAGGGAAGTTTCTTCTCCATTAATTCAGTTTTATTTTTTTTCAAACCTGCAGTATTGTGTTTTATGAGTAATCATACTATATCCTAAAACATAGATATGTGTTGTATGGTTTAGTCCGAACCCTTTGTTTTCGTATTGTTGCTGGTCTCTTTTTGAGGGTGTTAACTATGTATTACACTCTATCAAACTTAATCTTTTTATATATATTAAGATTGTGATGTACAATTCAGTGGAGACCTCTATGTTTTATACAATTTGGAGTCGAGTCCTGCATGTATGACTCGTATAAGTCTGTTGAGAATTTTTGAGCTTTGTGTGCGTAGGATTCTCAGGTAATATTTGTGATAGTGACCCTTCTTGGTGTATTCTTTTGCAATAAAAAAAATGCTATATGACAACACATGTTATGCATTTTATCTTTTTGTTATATCTTGCTGTATATTAAAATAAAAACATGTCTAAAAGTTCATAGTATCTGTGATATATATTTCGGTGATACATTCTTTTATAAAATTAGTGTAGAACTTGTAATATGGGCATGTTATTACATTGATATGAAACTGATGTCGTCTTGGCTAAGGTGCTTAACTTGGAAAGTCTTCAATGCTGAATTCTCAAACAACCGTTGGTTCTACTCCCTATAAATAGTCACTCATATCAACCATGGATTGCACCAGTTGAAAACACAAGCAATCCCACATTTTCTCTCAAAAAGTCTAGTCTTTGTCTGTGTTGAAAGTGTGGTCAGTCCCTTAGTGTTGGTAAGTCATTTTTGAGTCAAGAACCGGAGGAGATACAAGTTCATGCTTTCTGTGGCATACAGAAGAACAGTATGTCGTTGTTGTAGTCTCTCCAAATTGGTCAGTGTGGTTCTTCTATCTTTTTTTACCAAGATTTTTTTTCCTGTTTTACAGTTTTCTTAGTTGTGTACTTAGAAGAACTGTTTTCTTTATTGTTTGTTTGGTGAGTCATGCTAGAAAAGTTTCGATTTTTGTGTAATCCACTAATGCATCGAGAAAGTCGATGTTTTCATTGTGATTGCTTTTATAAGCCAAGTCACCGCCTTTGTGCAAGGTTTCATCATTGATTTCTCACTAAGCTGTGGATTGAACTCCTCACTGAAAATTTTGACTCTAGCTTTTCCGAAGTCTATCAGAAAACCAAGAAGTGCCTTGATCAAGTGGTCAGGATCTGTTCTGTGTAACAGTCTTGTGAATAAGACTTGAACAGGCTGCACACTTGGTATCTCTGCACTTTTGGTTTGACTGAAAAACCTTGGTGTTGATCCCTTTATTTTATCCCCCATTAATCTGTTGAGAAATTCAGCAACTTATCCTTGTGATCAGTCTACTGAATTTCTGCCCCTGTAATTGTGCTTGGCCGTGTTGAATTGTCAGTTCTGATATATCTTGCTTTACACATTGGTGAATCCTTTGTGCACACTTCCTGTAGCATTTGCTGGTCAATCTTAAGTGCTCTATCTTAACTTGTGCTGCTCTTAATTTGTTTTGCTGAAGCTTACACACTCTACTGCACTTTTGCACATCAGCATCATTGCATTTGCACTGCTGATTTGTGTTCCTGATCTGTCAGTTTTGAACCGAACTGTAGTGCCTGTTATAGGCTGAATTTGTTGCCTTGATCTTTGTTGCAATTGTTTTTCAGTTATATATTCTGGTGTGTAAGGTGATCAGGTTGAGCTTAAGTTATGTATCCAGCATTGCTATCTGTGCAGCTTCGCCTGATCATTCTTAATGTATCATCCTTGATATATCAGCCTTCACATCTGTGCTGAAATCATGTGATCTAAGCTCTGTACTAGTTGTGTAATATTTCAGCAGTGTAACTGATATATTTTGTAACCTGAAGATTGTAATCTAAATGTGCTGAATCTGTATTGTGTTCTTGTAAAAGCCTTTCCAGTTTATATCTTGTATTTGGACCGATCCTTGATTCTTTAATTTGCACTAACCTCTTTTGTATCGTTTGTAATCTGAATTGACCTTGTACTAAGCATTACCTTTATACTCTGTGCAATCTGTTTAAATAAAGTATTTACATTCCCCGTGCCTGCAAATCTGTTTTAGTGACGGTTCCCTCAAAGCGTTGCTATAACCTCTGCTATCAGATTGTGTTAAAACCTTTCTGCATAGTTGGCTTATTCGTATTAAAGTATATAAGCCATAATCTATAGACTGAACTTTTCATTTGATCAAATCAAAACAACTCTTGCAACGTGTAAATTTCATCACATAACTTTATTCTATTTGACCAAATCATTCCAACTTGCTGTCTTGTTATTTGATACTTGTTTTGATTACAACACTTTTGATCACATAGGTTTCAATAACACAAGCGAATAATTTATTAAGTGAGCTTCCGCACTTAATTTTCTAGTACTTGTGTTAAGTTTGAAGAGAGTTTAAAAAACCACCCACATTCTATTCAACCCCACTTCTAGAGTGTGTTTGCGCCGATATCAATCCAACACGAAGTACCAAGGTCTTTTGCCATTCTTCACAACCTACTGCAGCCACCTCCGATGGGGGCATCACCTTAACCCTACCATTCTCTATAACCGGATTAATGATACGAGTGCGAACCCCCGAAAGACTTATGAGGATTTAATGCTCTAAAGAGTAACGAAATGAGCTTGGGCAGGCGAGTGAGTGGATCGATAAACTTAAGATCGAAGATCTTAGAACAACTCGTAGTGAGCTTTTACGCGATGGATCGAAGTGAGCTCGGGGATGACCCCTAGATTCGGATCGAATCGAATCCACTCCAGAAGCAAGAATGGACGATATCGGTGGGAAAATAGCAGCTGCTAACTACCTCTGTTGTCCTTCCTCTGTTCTCCACTAAATTTACCAAATCTTTACATCTTTGCTCACTCCTTGTCAGTTGAGTTCTCAGCTGTGTGATATCATCTCTGACAGCTCTTAATTCTTCCAAAATGTATGCTGGTATTGCAGCAGCCATACCAGCCATACCACCAGCAAAGTTCTCAGCAAATCCTTCAGCATTGTCATCAGGCCTTGGTACTCTTATTAAAATTGCTCTTGTCCAGTCCTATACAAAAGGTTCAGGACCTTCTTCAATCATATTCAAATCAGGTACCACCTCAATAACAGGTTCTTGCTCTTGTTGAGGCTCTTCTTCTTCATCTTGAGGCAATTGGAATTCTTCATCACTAAAATCATAGTCAAGAAGTTGTTCTTCAGATTGTTCTCCAGCAACTTCTTGTCCATTTTTGCCATCAGTAGCCATTTCTCAGCAGCCTCCAAACAAGACATAGGGGATTCTTCTAATCCCAACAACATATCCAACCTTTGTCCTAATACTATCTGATCCTCAGTACTTTGGACCTCCAGTTCCGACCTTTGTTCAGTTGCTATCTGAACCTCCATGTCTTCAACATTAGGAAAGATATCCACATTTTCCTCTAAGATGCCACCTACCTCAGCAATCTCTCTCAGTACTTCAGCAGCTTGAGCCAAGGTTTCCTTAGTGTCAATACTATCTTGATATTGAACTGATTCCTCATAAATGACTTCAGTCAACTCAATCATCATAACTTCAGCAATAGCTTTTATCATTGCATCTTCAAGAAGTGTTGCTGCTGCAATTTGCTCCTCTCAATCTTCAGTAAAGGCAACAAACAATTCTTGATCAAAATTATCAGTCTGCTGACCCTCAGCAGACTTGCCATCCTCAGCAGGTTGCTCTGCTGTCTTTTCAGTAGATCCCTGTCCAACCGCCTCAAGTGATCTTTCCTTTGCAACACCACTGGACTCCCCAGGGTGCATAGGGTGATCGTCATCCGAATCTGATGATGATGAATCACCACTATCACCTGGTGTAAACTTCGGATCTTTAAACATTATGTTGCTTTTGTTTCTTCCATCTTGAATAATTTCTAGCAGCCTCATTTCCAGGAGTGATGTATCAATCAATCATAACAAAGTTTCCACCCTAAGACTTGCAAAAGACCATTCTTCAAATCCACTCATTGGTTCTCTTGCTGGCTTTTGACTCTTGTAAAAACCAAATTTCCATGCAAAATACTTTGAGATTCTTCTTAAGTTAGGATCTTCTTTAGGCTTCTTTGGCTGTTTTTCCTTCCTTTCATAAGGCGTGAGTGGTTTTCTTGGAGCAGGTTTCTTAACTCGTTGACTTCCAAAAGTCTCAACAAGATGACTCGGTGTATCTTCACCAGACACAAAGAGATCAGTAGATTCTTGAGTAGGTATATTTATGTCTACTATCTCTAATTGTTCCACACTTGCTTCCTCTTGAATTATATGCTCCTCGGTAGGGATCTTATCTATCTTTCCTTCCCCCTGAGTCTTTGCAGTTTCAGCAGGGTCTTCCATAATTTCAGTAACATTCTCAGCAGGTTCTACAACTTCTGTTGTCTCTTCAACATCTACTTCTCCTTCTGCTTCTTTTTGTTCTTCAAGAACTCTCAATTATTTACCTTTTCCATGTCCCTTCTTCTTTATAATTTGCTTTCTTCTTTTAGAAGGTTGTTCTTGAGTCCCAAAGATGGATTCTTCTAAAAGCTCCTTGCTGACAGCCTTCATTTTCTTGGATGCCTCTTTGATCTGTTCTTTAATTAAATCTGCAACAATTTTCTTAACAGTCTCAGCAGGCTCAGTAGGCACAATAGGCATATCAGTAATGCCGACTTCAGTAGATTTGGCAGCCTCTACTGATTGCCTTGTCTTCTTTGGCTTTAACATTTCTGTTATCTTTCTAGTATCAGCAGCCTTTCTCTTCTCTACTGTTTTCTTTGGTGCAGCAGGTTGAACATCATCTCTAGCTTTTGTTCTTTGTTCCTGCTCACCATCACTTTCCACTTCTTGTATCTCTTCTTCATCATCTAAGCCTGGGATATGAGTGTTAATATCTGGCTTAAATCTAGCCTTGTTGATGTTTGAAGGAGCAATATCAGCAATATTCAAATGATTCAGCAGGGCCTGAACCATTAACCCCAAAGGTTTTGTCTTGATGAAGAAACCTGAACCCATATAACCAGTAGGTTTCTTCTCTCTCAACCTCTTTCTTATGGTTTCTCTCTCATCTGTCTAATTTTCTTCATATATTGAACAAAAAAGCCAGCCCAATCAAATTTCATGCTCCTTGAAATGATTATCATCATGTCTATTTTGGGCCCGGATAATGTATCATGGCTTCCAACAAACCCCAAAACATTCTTAGCAATATACTTGCTCAGCAGGTTATATTCAAAGGCAATATTCTTGACATTTATATTCAAGGCAATTGATGCATCTGGATTTGTTCTGATTGATTCAACAAATGCTAACCTTGCTAACTCCATAGATTCTTGATTTGTAGGGGCTCCATTCCCTGGACCAAATCCAAAGACCTCTCTCAGCAGGTCCGATGAAACTTGAATCTCCTGACCATATACAGTTGTAGTAAATGCCTCAGTACCATCTCTAATCACCATATTTTTCCAAAAATCACAAACATTCTTGTATGAAATCTTCTCCAATTTGAGATTTAAAACATTTTTCAATCCTTCAAATTTTCCGATTCTTCTTCCAGATTGATTGCTAAATCAGTCGCATCTGTGTCAGTAACATATCCTCTAACACTTTGACTGGTTCCAAGATGAACATCATTATCCGCCATTGTTATATGTAAGGTTTGAGAAAGATGGAGATGAAAACTCTAAAAATATGTGTTCACACTTACGTATTTTGCAGAGAATATGATCTGATTTGCATATACATTCTGTGTGTATATGTCTGTATATATATACAAAATTAGTGGGTAGGAATCTCAGAGATGTACAGTGCACGTACTGTACCAAAAACACACAATTTAATTTGGAATAAGTGCGATGCCGCCATGTGTCCTACTAACTTATTCCACTAGTGTAATAACCGTTATGTACTGTAACAGCTGTAATAAAGGATAAGAGTAATATCCATTTACTCCATTGTTGACTTTCATTAAATTATGACTTTATCAGCAGCGTATCATCCAGCAGACTTCTTCAGTAAACTTGATCTTCAGTAGGGTCTTTTTGAATATACTCTGCTGATACTCTTCTATTGGTTCAGCAGCCTGCTGATGCATAAAATACACAGCTGATCTTCATACAACCTAGTTTTGTTCAACTAATAATACAAGATGAAGTTTAATCACAATGACTGATCTGCCAAGTGAGCTCACCCAACAGGGCAAAGATCAATCCCCTTGGCAACTTCATTTGCTCAATTGTCCAAACTATAAGAGCACTTAGGAATTGTTGATACCAATGACTAATCTGCCAATTGAGCGCACCCAGCAGGGCAAAGACTAGTCCCCTTGGTGAATTCCACTACTCTGCTGACCATTAAAAACTCAGTCAACCTTGATGATGCCAAGTTCAGTTCTTAACTTAGCAAATCTTTCACTATCCAAAGGCTTTGTAAAGATGTCAGCAAGTTGATCTTCAGTAGGAATATAGAGAACCACCCCATCTTTCTTTTCAACATAATCTCTTATAAAATGATGTCTCACATCAATGTGTTTGGTCCTAGAGTGCAAAACATGATTTTCTGTGATTGCTATTGCACTTGTATTATCACATATTATGGGAATTTCTCTTTCTTCAATCCCATAATCCTTTAATTACTGTCTTAACCATAAGACTTGTGGACGAAGAGACTTCCAAAGAACAATGTATTCAAACTTCAAAGCGATGGAAGTTGATATAGAATTCTATTTCTTACTAAACCAGGAAACAAGTCTATTTCCCATCAACTGACAAGTTCCTGTGGTGCTTTTTCTATCAATCTTGCACCTATCATAATCAGAATCTGAGTAGGATATAACTTTGAAACTTCCATCTTTGGAATACCATATCCCTACTCCCGAAGTCTCCTTTAGATACTTGAGAATCCTTTTTACTGCAGCTAAGTGACTTTCCTTAGGTTTTGATTAAAATCTTGCACACACACCTACTGCAAATGATATATCAGGTCTGCTGGCTGTGAGGTACAACAGACTTCCTATCATCATTCTGTAAAGTCTGATTAACATCTTTACCATATTTGTCTTCATCCAATCTGATGCTTGTATCCATAAGAGTTGATACTTTGGTGCTGTTTTCCATACCAAACTTCTTCAGCAGCTCCTTGGTGTACTTTGTTTGATGAAGGAAGATTCCATCTTGCATTTGCTTGACTTGTAATCCCAAAAAGTAGTTCATTTCTCCCATCATACTCATTTGGAACTTGCTTTTCATGGTATTAGAAAACTTCTCACTTAACAATTCATTTTTAGAGCCAAATATTATGTTATCCACATAAATCTGCACCAGTAGGGTGCTGACTCCTTCATTGATTTCTGAAAAGAGTCTTGTGAATGGTTCATTTGGTAAAACCATTGTTCACCAAGAATTGAGATAGAGTCTCATACCAAGCTCTTGGTGCTTGTTTTAAACCATAAAGTGCTTTGTTCAGTCTATACATTTTATTTTCTTGATATTTAACTTTAAAACAGGAGGTTGCTGATCATAAACCTCTTCTTCTAGAATGCCATTTAGAAATGCACTCTTGACATCCATATGGTAAACATTGAAGTTTTTATATGCAGCATATGCCAAAAATAGTCTTATAGCTTCCAATCTTGCAACTGGGGCATATGTCTCATCAAAGTCTATTCCTTCAGCTTGTGAATAGCCTTTTGCCACTAGTCTGACCTTGTTTCTAACAATGGTACCAGATTCATCCAGTTTCTTTCTGTATACCCATTTAGTACCAATCACAGTTACATGATCAGGCCTTTCCACTAGTGTCCAAACTTGGTTTCTTTCAAACTCATTCAATTCTTCTTGCATGGCAATTATCCAATCAAGATCAGAAATTGCCTCTTCAACAACTTTAGGTTCTATTTGAGATAGAAAACAAGTAAACATTGCCTCTAGTTGTTTTCTTGTCCTTACACCTTGTTGTACATCACCAAATATTTGTTCAACATGGTGATCCATCAACCATTGTAAATCTTGGTTTGCTTGAATTACAGGAACCTGATCTTCAGTCGGGTCTGCTGTAGATTCAGTAGGAGGATCAGCAGATCCTTGAACTGCATCTGTTGTTGTATCAGTAGTGTTACTAGCAGGTCTCCAGCAAGGGCTTCTTTAATTCAAGAATCAGAGACTTTTAAATCACTTATTTTTTTTAAAAATAGCAACATATTCTGGATCAGTGATTTGTAGATTCACAGCAGGTTCTGAAACTTCTTCATCTTCCATTCCAGTGAACTTAGGTTCATCAAACACAACATGTATTGATTCTTCATGTTTTAATGTTCTTTTGTTCAGCACTCTAAAAGCCTTGCTGACTGAAGAATATCTCAAAAAGATTCTGTCATCTGATTTTGGTTGAAAGGTCTTCAGTTGCTCTTTGTTTCTGATTTTTGATTTTACGACCATATCATCGATTTTTGATTTTACGACCACATCATCGATGTAAGCCTCATTGTTTCTACTGATTTGCGAGTTGAAGACCCTGTTCACCATTCTTTGATATGTTGAACCTGCATTCTTTAGACCAAACGGCATCATCTCATAGTAATAGAGCCCTCCGGCGGCCCTGAAGGCGGTTAGCTCCTTATCCTCGTCGGCCATTTTGACCTGATGATAGCCTGAATATGCATCTAGAAAACTCAGCATCTCAAAACCCATGATCCCGTCTACCATTTTATCGATTCGTGGTAACGTATAAGGATCCTTTGGACAGGCTTTGTTTAGATCGGTGAAGTCGACACACATCCACCATTTCCCGTTGTGCTTCTTGACCATTACCACGTTAGCCAACCAAGTCGGATACAGAAGCTCTTTGATTATGTCCGCAGCCAGGAGCTTTTCGACTTCGCCTTTTATTGCGACTTCATTTTCTTCAGAGAATTGGCGCGTTCTTTGTTGGACCGGCCTGAAATTGGGGTAAACGCTCAAATAGTGGAGCGTGACCTCCGACTCCACACCCATCATATCAGTTACCTCCCAGGCGAAGGCATCTATGTTCTTTTTCAAGAGCTCAATCAGCTCTTCTTTTTCTTTTTCGGTTGTCTGCGACCCGATCTTTACTTTTTGGTCGGGGTATTTGTCATTTATGATGACCTCGACTAGTTCGTCCTCAGCTGTAAAGTCAGGTTTATCCTGAACTTGTAGTGTTTCAACCTCCACAACCTTATCTGTGGTCTCCTTTATCATGGCGATCATACTGAACCCGTCGACTCTTGGTCTTTTGGAATCGACCCTATTCTTGGTCATATACTCAAGAAAAAATCGTTGTCGGCTCGTGGAGACCCCAATATCATCTCCCACGTGAAACTTAACTCGCTGATGTGGGATAGATACCACCATTTGGAATTTCTTCATGGCTGGAATTCCCAAGATCATATTATAGTAAGAGGGAAGATCAATGAACAGAAAGGCGATTACCTCGGTTCGGCAGGGTTCATAATCGCCGAGGGTGATGTTAAGGTCGATAGTGCCCTTGACCCTGACTGTATCGTTGGTGAAACCCTCCAGCACTCCTAGGTAGGGCTTAAGTTTGGCCTCTCCGAACCCAATTTGCTTTAGGCAATCAAAATAGATAACGTCGCGACCAGCTCCGGTGTCGACCATCACCCTGTTGACACCATGCTGGTCATTTACTCCGACCTTGAGAATGATGGGTATCTCTATAGGACGTTCTACAGTTGTGAGTTCACTTTTTGTGAACATGATTCCTTTCTCTGTTTCTCCCAATACTATCTGTTTTTCAAAACCTTGTGTGTTGATCAAGTGTATTTGTGACTTCAGCTGACTGTTGTTGGGGAGATTCCCATTGATTACTTGCACCTCTTTCTGATAAACGCGGGGTTGTCGCCCTTTATTGGCGCTGGTACTTCCATCACGCTTATACTTAGCGGCGGGTCCCTCCATGATCAGCCTCTCAATTTCCCTCCTCAAAGTGAAGCATTCATCAGTAACATGCCCGTGATCTTTATGGTAGTCGTAATACTTTGACTTATCACGATGTTCAGGGTCACCCTTCATTGGCCTAGGTCTTTCAAAGTGCTCACGAATCTCGAAGAGTATTTGGGATGCCTTAGTGTTGAGCGACATGAAATCACTTTCATTGAATTTGTACGGTTTTTTGGCTTCGCGATCATGGTTCGCGTCCCTACCATTCTCTTTTTTTTGCGATCGTCCCCACGATCCTCTTTTTGTTAATGTTGTTTTGGTTTGGACTTTGATTTTCCAGAAGATGGTGCTTCGCTCACCCCTATCATCCTAGCCCTCTCCGGCATTTCCCTAAGGCCTGACCTAAGGGGTCGCAAGTTAAATTCTGATTTCATCGGACCCTTGGCTATTCCGGTGAGGTAGCAAGTTATGATGGCATCGTCGGGGATGTTTCTTGTTTGGTCATAGGACCTGATGAACCGCTCATAATAATCCTTCCCTGATTCGTGCTCTCCCATGCGAACCTCGTATAGATCCTAAATGGTCTTTTTCGGCCGGTTTGCTGATTCGAATTCTTTGACGAACTTTGCAGACAAGTTCTCCCAGCTTTCGACTGAACCCCACGGAAGCCCACGGACCCAAGAAGTGGCCCTATCCTGCATGCTACCAACTAATGCGATGCACCAGGCAGACTTATTATGAGTCGCTAGTGTGATGCGACCTTGAAAAGCAGTAAGCCATTCGTGGGGGCAAGCGTTTCCGTTGTAATAATTATAACTGGGGTAACTGACCTTTTCTCTGCTAGTGGGCAGTGTTTCTATGATTTTCTTAGCCAGCACGTCGATCTTGGAGATCAGGGTGGCCTTTACGGCAGGCCTTGACCTCTTTAGCTCTGTGATCTCTTTCTTCATTACCTCCATTTGCTCGGCCATAAGGGGGTCGAACCTAGGTTTGGACGGAGATTAAGCGTCAACTCGCTCAGTCCGGTGATCGGAGCCCGCATGACTTTGCGACTCCTCCTGGCGAGCTCGTTTTTCCCTTATGATTAATCGGGCATCGTTTGTATTCTCATGCCTGGGAGGTATTTCTCTTTCCGGAAGGCTGAGGCGACTTAAGGCCGGAGCCCTGTCCTTCCCGCCTAATCTTTTTAAAGCTGATCCCCTTTCTTCCGTCTTTTGTTTCTGATTATTGTGATCAGGTTGAGCTGAAGTTTGAGCGACCTCTTGGTCGTTCTTGTGACCCTTACGGCCCGAAGAGTGAACACTCTCTTTGACCTCTATTCTTTGGAGCTGACCTTGGGGACCTTTGTGTGGGGCCATGGGGCAGGATTTGCCCCTTGCTGGGTTCGGAGGTCGGATCGGAAATGGTGCTTGACCCAGAGCCACCAGCCGAGAATTGGTTAAGTACATTGTTTCAGCATATTCGTGTACTCCCTCATTTCTCCGACCTCAGGATCCCCTTGGGACCCAGGTATCCTTTCCGGTGCCACCCCCTGACTGCGTTGCGGCCTAGACGTCCTAACTGCGGCCTTTTCTTTCCGAGCTCCTTTCAAAGCTGCAATAGCTTCCTTTGACTTGGTTTTCTGATTCAAGACGTTCCGGGTGTCGTCGGCGGCGGCTAAGCCCTCTCTACGACCCATCCCAATCTGTAGTGGGATTGTCGAGTGTCTCGCCCCCGCCCTCAGCACGGGCCTGATATTATGCCCCTCCTTTTGCTGGGGTTTGCGGTATTAACAGGGCTCCTTTACTTCCGGCCATCCTCACTTGTGCTTGAAGATAAGATTTGCCGATGTGGTCGCTACCGGCTCTCTGACAGTCTGTTTCCCTCTGACGCCCAACCACTAGGTACTTTCTTCGACTGTTAGATCAGTTGGTTAGAGATATTTCGGTGGGTCTTTGAGTGGCTTGGGGGGAGATCTTTCAGATGGTGATAGTTCGGGTGACGTGGCGAACGCTTAAACTAATATGAGGGATAAAGGTGATGGTTCAAACACAAATAACCCCAGAAATTTGTAAGGCCTCTCTTTATAATGGGAAGGGCGATTTGGGGGTTTTCTGGTAAACACGAGCGCAACGATCCTTGAAACCGTGACAGCTTAACTAAAAACACAAGCCGGCATGAAGAACACTACGAGAGAGGTGATTTCTCAAATGCTAACTCGTGAGTTTCGCACAAGCTATGCTAAAGTTACCTTATTTTTTGGCGAAATAATCGCCGAGATGTATAAGAGAACTCAGCTGGCCTTCTTGGATCGATGAAGGTGATACTCCTACACTCCGTTGTATGATAGAACTTCATGAGACCTCCAATTCGGAGAGACTGAGCTTACTCAAAAGAAGTGAGTCTTCCCGGTAACGGAGCCAACTGATAATGCGTATTATTATCACGGTGGCTCAGCGGTGGTAGTTGATTGGATATCTGGCTTATTTGTATGTGTTTAGTGGGGTATAAGGCCGAAGGTGCCCAGCGGTGCTGCGGCAGATAATATGAACTGTTTGAGAGAAGGTATCAATAGAGTATGGTTCTCTTTTTTCTATTAGAATATATCCTTCTTTGTTACACAGGCCCTCCTTTTATAGAAGAGGGAAGCTTAGGGGCTAAGTAAGACAGATAGGCACGAGATACCTTAGTAGTTAAGTAAACTAAATATCTAGACAAGTGGGATAATTATCTTGGCGACACCTTATGGGGTCGCGTAGGTCACGATATTCAAGGTTGCTTGCCTCATCGTCTTTGTCTTGTCCTGGCCTTCCGCTACTTCCCTTTAAGCCTTGTGCGATCTCTTATGGATCTGTTGATAGGGTCGCTGTTCGGCCTCCAAGCCTCTGACGATCCTAAAGGTTCGAGGGCTCTAGGCGGGGACTTGACTGAGACGACCCTGACTTACTTAGAGTCGCGAACACTACGCCCACGGCCCTAATCCGACTAGGTGGTCCAGATAGGTTGTTTCGGGACTCATAGGTGGCGGATATTATTTATACACATCAAGTAGTGTCTACAAAAGAGATTTCTAGATAATCGGAAGATTGGAAAATCATGAATAAGGTGCCACTAGTTACACGGTATTTGGAACCGATAAACTAGTGGAAGCTTTAAATTTTGTGATTTATTGTTTTTCGTATTAAGAAATTCACAAGTCCAAATGTATTAGGACTATAAAATTCTTGGTGAATTTTAATTGTATAGTGTCTACACAAAGAATTTTTTATAAATTCAAAAAATTGGAATATCATGAATATAGTGACACTATTTAGACGGTATTTGGAACCGATAAAATAGTGGGAGGATTAAAATAAATGTTCTTGATTTGTTGTTTTTCGATATATCAAAAAATTCTGAAAATCCTGATGAGACTACACTTTGTCACTACTTCAATCTTAGCTGGGTCAACCCTGATGCCTTCACCCGATATCACATGCCCGAAAAAACTCACTTGATCGAGCCAAAACTCACACTTGCTGAATTTTCCATAGAGTTGGTGCTCTCTCAAGGTTTGGAGTAGAGTTGGTACTCTCTCAAGGTTTGGAGCACAATCCTTATGTGCTCATTGTGATCTTGTTCATTAGCCGAGTAATTTAGGATATCGTCAATGAACACGATCACAAACTTGTCCAAAAATGACATAATAACTCTTTGCATTAGATCCATGAAGGCTGATGGTGCATTAGTGAGCCCAAATAGTAAAACTCAGAACTCATAATGGCCATATCTTGTATTGAAAGCTGTGATTGGGATGTCTTCTTGATGACGGTCAACTTGGTATCATATTTTACCATCTACTTACCCTGGATTTGTGTTCTCAATATTGATAATAGGTATGAAATAATGGGTTAATTAGCTAAAAGTGATTAAGCCACGTCTGGGGTGACTAAAATGGTATTATGCGTAATAACCGTGTATTTTATGCGTTATTCGCCATAAATAGAAGCTACTATGTGTGTTATGGTTTTATTGACAGATGAATGAGTGTTTGAAGCATCATTTGGGCGGAATGTGAGAGTCAACTGATAAAGAACTGAACAGACCTGAAGGTTGAAGTGTTTCGAACGGAGATTGGACCTGAGAATCTGATTGGTGATTTAGGCCAAGTTAGGGTCCAAATACCAAAGCTGATGAAAGGATTGGGCCTAGGTCATTCCAGAACCTTCCAAGTTAAGTCGGTAGAAGAAAAAGGACAAAAGTACCCTCGATTAATCGTGGGTAGCCGCCGTCTCATCGAGCTCCCAGAATCTTCAAGAAACGCATTTTCTTATCCTCCAAGGATTAGGCTCTCTTTAAGTCGGTTTTTACACTATATAATTGGCATTCGGGCTAGGAATTTAGTATGCAATCATTATTCTTATTCTTTCCTTGATCAATTAGATACAATGTAGTCTTTTGGAGAATAAATTCTTTCTTCTTTTACTTTCTTGCAAATAAATCATGAGTCTTTCACAATGTTCTAAAAATCGCTAGGCGAAGACGACGCGCTACAGGGGCGCCTAGGGCCCAGGGCGCCTAGGCGGCGCCCAGGCGCTTTTAGGGTTTTTAGGGGTTTTTAGGGTTTTAAGGGGTTTTAGGGTTTTTACGGGGGGTTTTAGGGTTTTACGGGGTTTTTAGGGTTTTAAGAGGGTTTTAGGGTTTTATGCCTCTTTCTTGTCTAACACTTGGGAAAACTTAGATGTTCGCCTGGATGAAAGTCATGAAACCCTAATTGCCTAGAAGGACCTAAGAGGGCCTAGAAGGGCCTAGGAGCGCCTAGAAGGGCCTAGGAGCGCCCAGAAGGGCCTAGGAGCGCCTAGGGGCCAGAGCGCCTGAAAAATCGCCACACACCCTGCCTGCCCAGAAGTCGCCCGAGCAAAGCGAGGCATGCCTGGTGCGCTAGGAGCCTAGGAGAGCGCCTAGGCGGCCGCCCAGGGCGATTTTTAGAACATTGGTCTTTCATTATTGAATTGTACTTAGTTTACGTTCTTCACGGATCAATTCAAATTTCCAGAGAAAGATAGAGAGAGAATTGATGAGTAGATATGTTCTTCGTTATGGGTAAGATCTATTCCAAAATTTTATTTCGCATCTTAGATTTGATCATGTTCTCGTGATAGATCTAGATTTTGATTGCATATAATCAACTATGAATTAATTAAATGAACATTAATCTTTATTATTCGATTCGTTCATAATATACGTATAATTATGAGTTGCATTCTCTCGATTAGACGACGTTCTTTATCGACTAATTGAGACACTTAGTAAATCATAATTCTATGGTTCGGCGTTAGCTACGTTGATCGACAGATTTAATTTACATGTTTTTAGCCTGATCACCTAATTGCATGTCATCGTAAATTAACAGGAAGGACTGTTCGTGAAGTGTTAGTTAGGACATAGTCTAAATCGATCTCTAGGAATGTGCTAGTCATAGTCGATAGCTGCTTAGGGAGGTTTTCGGTCTCTAGGCGGCACTCTCTAGAACTTATTGCGTGTGGATTAATACACCCAAGTAAGGAGGTTAACTGCACATAGATTGTTTGTTGTCCTTACAGTGGAAGTAGATAGGGTTACGAGACAGCATCCGTAGCTTAATTACAAATATGGATCAGATAAGGATTAAGCGGAGATTAGTTGTGAATAGTTGGTTAATGGCTTTTCAATATATGATTGACTATTGGTTTATTTGCATCTCTTTTATTTACTATTTATTTATGTTGGTTAATGACCACCCCTATCCGATTGACCTATAAATTGTGGTGGTGTTAAACATAATTAAATAATAGTCCTTGTGGGTTCGACCTTGACTCGCCCTTGCTATACTACGATTGACCTAGTCTTCTTGCTAGTACACGCGATCAAGTTTTTGATGCCGTTGCCGGGGACTATTTATTTAATTGTTAGGCATAACCATTAATTTATTGTTAACTTTTTTTTTTATCAATTTCTTTTTTCTTTTCGATAATTGAATAAAAGTGTGAAGGTTATTTTTCATCGCCATGTTCCTAAGGCTATTGAGCAAAGGATGTGCAGGAGTTTTTTTTACTTTGCATGATTATTTGATTATTATTTTGAGTCTTGTGTCTTTTTTATTTTTATTTGGAGTCATCTATTAAGTCCTTTTGTTCTGTTTAAGTAATAAAGTTGTCATGTATTGGCTTGATTTTTTTATTGCACGTCTTCTTTTTGGTTGTGTTATTTACTGCCACATGACATAATGATTTTGTTACTTATTCGCGTCTCGTGGTACTAATGACTTTTGTGCAAGAATTGTTTGTATTAGCTGGCCTAGCAGATTGGTCCTTGGGATGAGAAAACTTTGGTTCCAGTTCACTGATATGATTCGCTTCAGACAATTAGCCAAGTTCTTCTATTTTCCAAAGCTATGTCTTCTTCTTATTTTTACTTTTTTTTGCTTTACTTTCCATATTGGGGACAATGTTGAGTTTTAAAGTATGGGGTAGGCGCAACACTTAGTTTGAAAAAAATTGAGACACGCTTGCGCTTGCCTTTGTGAATTTTGATGCAATGAATTGAATGAAATAGAGTCCTTAAACTGTTGAAACTGCAAAATTACATACTCAATTCATTAATGAGGAATAAGGGGGTTGTCAACTATTTGAAGTAGTGGTTTCTTAATCATCTATATTATTGTGGAATCGACCTTTTTAAGCACGTATAACTCACTTCTTCAGTGTGTAGTATAGATGACACATATTTTGACTTGTGTTGACCATGGTTTTTTCCGAGTTCTATTTTACTAGGGGCCATTTAGGTCAAATTGTGGATCTTGTAAAGGCTAAGGAAAAATGGATTCGGTAATTTATCAAAGAGTGGACCGTTAGGATAGATACATTTTTGAGTGTTCACCCGCCAATAAAAGAGAAAATGAAAGGAAAAAATTATTACCGATATATGTTATTTCTTTCTCGTTGGCAAGAGGGAAGCAAACTCGGAGTGTAAGACGCAAGACCCTGGCATAATAAATAGATCGATAAACGCAAAACTTTGAGTAGTACTCGATTCCCGGTCCACCTTACCCTGTTGACTTGACCTATGCAATAAAAATAATAAATCAATTAACAAAATCAATGAAGTAAAGGGAAAAGTGAGCACGATATTAGCTAGCTAGACAATGAGTTGATATAATATGATTATGTTTGAGTCACTGTTGTTTGAGAGTTATTCACACGCACGTTGGTTCCACTATGAGATAGTGCTTAATGGATTACTGATGGATATGTGTTTACCCTCATCTTATTTAGAATTCTTGAATGAGTCTGTTCTTAATTAG
Organism: Gentiana macrophylla; assembly: GCA_026214975.1. Classification (NCBI taxonomy): domain Eukaryota; kingdom Viridiplantae; phylum Streptophyta; class Magnoliopsida; order Gentianales; family Gentianaceae; genus Gentiana; species Gentiana macrophylla. Next base: position 69,635,715 of record CM047812.1, read on the forward strand.
TTTGTAATTTTTTATGGGGTTTGTTTGATTTGGTTTTTGCTCGGGATGATCAAAAGCTAAGTGGGGGGTAGTTGATGACGGTCAACTTGGTATCAAATTTTACCATCAACTTACCCTGTATTTGTGTTCTAAATGGTGATAATATGTATGAAATAATAGGTTGATTAGCCAAATGTGATTAATCCACGTCCGGGGTGACTAAATTGGTATTATGCGTATTAACCGTGTATTTTATGCGTTATTTGCCATAAATAGAAGCTACTATGTGTGTTATGGTTTTATTGACAGATGAACAAGTGTTCGGAGCATCATTTGAGCTGAATGTGAGAGTCAATTGATAAAGAACTGAACGAAGCCGAAGGTTGAAGTGTTTCGAGCAGAGATCAGACCCAAGAATCTGATTGGTGATTTAGGCCAAGTTAAGGATAAAATAATGAAGCTGATGAAAGGATTGAGCCTAGGACATTCGAGAACCTTCCAAGTTAAGTCGGTAGAAGAAAAAGGAAAAAATTACCCTTGATTCATCGACAGTAGCCGCCGACTCATCGAGATCCCAGAATCTTCCAGAAACGCATTTTCTTATCCTCTAAGGATTAAGCTCTCCCTAAGTCGTTTTATACACTATATAAGAGGTATTAGGTCTATGAACTTAGTATGCAATCATTATTCTTATTTTCTCCTTCATCAATTAGATACAATGTAGTCTTTTGGTGAATAAATTCTTCTTTTCTTATTTTACTTTCTAGTAAATAAATCATGAGCCTTTCATTATTGAATCATGCTTGGTTTACGTTCTTCACGGATCAATTCGACTCGCCGGAGAGAGAGAGAGAATTGAGGAGTAGATATGTTCTTCATTATGGGTAACATCTATTCCAATATTTTATTTTCCATCTTAGATTTGATCTTGTTCTCGTGATAGGTCTAGATTATGCTTGCATATAATCAACTATGAATTAATTAAACTAACCTTAATCTTTAGTATTCGACTCGTTCATATTATATGCAGAATTATGGGTTGCATTATCTCGATTAGACGACGGTCTTTATCGACTAATCATGACACCTAGTAAATCCTAATTCTGTTGTTCGGCGTCAGCTAAGTTAATCGACAGATTTAATTTACATGTTTTTAGCCTGATCACCTAATTGTATGTCATCGTAAATTAACATGAAGGACTGGTAGTGAAGTGTTAGTTAGGTTATAGTCTAAATCGATATCTAGGAACGTGCTAGTCATAGTCGATAGCTGCTTAGGAAGGTTCTCGTTCTTGAGCAGGCACTCTCTAGAAAATATTGCGTGTGGGTTAATACAACCAAGTAAGGAGGTTAACTGCACATAGATTGTCTGTTGTCCTTACAGTCGAAGTAGATAGAGTTAGGAGACTCCACCCGTAGCTTAATTACAAATATGGATCAGATAAGGATTAAGAGGAGATTAGTTGTGAATCGTTGGTTAATTCTTTTTCAATATATGATTGACTATTGGTTTATTTGCATCTCTTTTATTTACTGGTTATTTATGTTGGTCAATGACCACCCCTATCCGGTTGACCTATAAATTTTGGTGGTGTTTAACATAATTAAATAATAGTCTCTGTGGGATCGACCTTGACTCACCCTTCCTATACTACGATTGACCTAGTCTTCTTGCTAGTATTAAGCGACTTACACGCGACCACATCTTTCTTGATCTTCAACTATTAGTAACTGGAGTGAAGATAGATCTTTGAGAACACTTTCTTGCCCTTCAACTGATTGAAATGGTCATCTATCCTTGGCAGAGCATACTTATTCTTGATAGTGAGCTTGTTCAACTCCCTGTAGTCGATGCACATCCTCATACTAACGTCCTTCTTTTTCACGAACAACACTGGGGCACCCCAAGGTGAGGTACTCAGCTGGATGATCTTCTTCTCTAGCATATCTTTCAACTATTCTTTCAAATCATTCAACTCTGCTAGAGACATTCTGTATGGTGTCTTTGCTACATGTTCGGCATCTGAAACAAGCTTTTTCTCAAACTCAACCTCTTTGTCTAAAGGATTACCGGGTATTTCAAATATCTGGATACTCGCAGACTACAGGTAAATTTTCCAATTTTGGACTCTTTTTCTCAACATTAAGAGCAAAGAATGTGTACCCCTCATCTCCATGTTGGATGGCCTTACTTGCCTGAAGAGCGGATATGATAGGATACCGCCTCTTATCTAAATTACGAGCATTCCCTTGAAAGGTTACTACAGCCTTTCCTGGTGGTCTAAAGGTCAGTAACTTGGCTCGAAAATCTAGATGAATGTAGTGGTGAGATAGCCAATCTATCGCCAAGATCACATCAATGTCCGAGAAATCTTGCATTGTCAAGTCAAACCAGCAATTGAACTCCCTAACTTGCATAGATGAACGTGGTGGTGAGGTACTGTCTTAACAACTTCCACTGACTCTTCTAATGGTGTGGAAATTATCAACGGTTTTCTTAATATTCCAAAAGGTAACTTCAGCTGCTTGTCTACACTAAAGGTCACAGAGGTGTTGAAAGCACCCGTAACAAACAAGGCAGAAACATACAAACTTCCTACTCTAATGGTACCTAGCTCACAAGGAATAAGACATAAACTAACAACAAGCATCTCTAAGCATCAAGATACTAACAACTTGTTAGAAATTAGAAACTCAATTAAAGGTACCTGAATCACTGCCTCATCATCCTCGCATTCCTCGGCTTCCAAGGCAAAAACACTTACTTGACCACTCTTCCATTTGCTTGCTTGAGGTCTTGCTATAGAAGACTGTTATCCGGTAGTCTCACTCCCCTAGGGATAGTCCCTAACACGGTGAGATGTACTCTCACATTTGAAATATCTTGTGGTCCCAAGCATGATCTCCCTGGTGTGGTTCTTACCACACTCAGAACATTGTGGCAAAGAAGATGCAGCTGGTGTAGAAGGGACTGCAGTCCATTTGATGAACTGCTGCTGAGGAGCACCCCTGTGGTTTGAAACTACCATGAAAACTCTCTTTGCTCCCACAGAAGCTGCCTCTGACTGCTTTAACATGATCTCAACCTCAAATGCCACATCTATTAACTCTTTCATAGTCTTGGGATTCCTACCGCCCAATCCTTTACAAACCTTGAGATTCCAACCCTTATAAAACATCTCAACTTTCCCCTTCTCGACCATCATCAACTCCAGCATATACCGGCCCAACTCATCGAACTATTGGTGAAATTCCATCACCGACATCTTGCCTTGCTCCAAACTCAAAAACTGACTTGATTTCTCTACTTGCTTAGTTGGAGGAAATTACTCCGTCAAGAAAAGCTCATGGAATTGGTTCCAATCTTTTACTTTTCCTTGCACTTTTCTTTCATCTCGATCCACTCTTGGGCAGCTCACTAAGAGTGATTTAGCTAACATAACCCACTTGTCCTTTAGAAAATCCATTTGCTTAAACACCATTTCCATGTTCCTAATCCATCTCTCTAACTCAGTAAGGCTTTTTCTCCCTTGGAATAGGAATGCTTGAATCTTATTCAGAACATGGAACAACTTCGCATTAGAATACGGATCTCTACCATTGTGCTGCTGAACTGGTGGTGCATGATGATACTGAGCAACAAACAGTGCCTGATGCACTAGAAGGTAAGCCTATGTTGGAGCAGGTGGGTACCCCTGAGGCGGATAGGCATGATACTGCTAATTCTCCTCAGGTGCCCTGTAAGGATATGCCACATGTGGTTCTGGGTACTGTTGATAAAACACCTAATAAAGATCTGGTCTCACATACTCATAGTGTGCTTGGTAGGGTTGTTGTGGTGGCAAAAACGGATAAAAAGATGCATGGTTCCTTGGGGATGGTTCACTTCCTGGGTGAGGAGATGGAGGAGGTCTCAGTGAGTAGGGAGTTGGAGACTGAGGTGGGTAAACATGCCGCGGAGGTGGGTAAAACGGTGGTTGAAACGGGTAGACTGGTACCTATGGATATAAAGTTGGCGCTCGTGGGGGAATGGCAACTGGTGGTGTCGGTGTTGAAATAGTGTCCTAAACCCAATCGGGTTGGACCGGATCCGACCAGGTCGGATCATTTCTACTATTTCTTTGTGTTTATACATATATTAAATGGCTTTTCTGTTGTCGTATATTTGTTCTCTTAAAAAGCCAATTGTGAATTGTTATATGATAACGTCCTTAGTATCAAACTATGGTTGAGAAACCATGATAGGCGATTATGGTTGATGAGATCTTTAATCACTTTAATAAGTTTGATACTTAAATGTCTCTAGCTGATGTACTATTAAACAGGGCATTGATAGTATGAATAGACTAGCACGTATTGGATGTCTTTTGTCTTTAGGACAGGGATAGATCTCGTCTATCTAAGTGTAGAGACACTTGGACTGTACGTGGACGTGTATTAGAGAATGTGTACGTTAGACTGACCCACTTACACCGTTAAGTGTCACACTATGTGGCAGTTGTGTAATTATCCTTAGGACCGGAGTCTACATGGCATCACGGTGTGGATTGTCATTCTTTGACACTATTGAGGTTTCCCTTAGCCATGAGGCGATCATGCGGTAGTGATTGGGTATGATACTGAAGCATGCGGAGTATACATGTTAGTTCGTCCGGGAATCGCGTATCCTATGATTGGGATCAAATATCCGAAATGGCCTTTTTATAAAGAATGTCTTACTCTCGTGAATCTTTGCAAAGTGTGATATCCAGATTATAAGATACGGTCGTTGATGTTTTGACACTCGACTAATGACTGTATGGATATTATTACTGCGGTAGGGTTGTAAGTTACACAGTAACTGTTTCACATGAAATGTAGTAGTCATTGCATTTGAGTCTTCCGATGATTGGGGGTCACGGTGTGTTGATAGACGCTATCCCGTGATCGTTAGGTAAGAAGGGCATTTCCGTAATTTATACTTTGTGTCTACGGCCAATATATTCGTAAGCCTATCGGGTCACACACATATGAACATCAAGCCGGATTAAAATGTGGTTATAGTTGATAACCAAATAAGGAAATTTTATCTCACGACTATAAATGTTATAGTGGTAAATTAATGTGGTGGTATTTATTTATTATGAATAAATTAAATACAAGATATTAATTATGTTGATTAATTAAATATACACATAATGTATGTGTGTCGAAATTTATTGTGTATATTGATACACATGGATTTTGTGAATTAATTAATCATAGTATTATATTAATTAAAGAATATTCCGGATTCCAAGATATTGGTAAAGGGACGCCATAGTCACGCATATTTTGAGTGTATAAGACACATTTGAGTTGTGAAATTTAATTAATAAGATTACCATAATTAATATTAGATATTAATTGATTTTGAAAAATAGATTTATTGTAATAAGATAAATATAGTCAATATAAAATATTGACAATATCTTGGAAATATTTAATATAGGATATTAAATTAAATGAGATAAATCAATCAAATTTATTTTCCTTATTTTAGTAGGAAAATGTTTTATCTCCTCAATCTATTAGGAAGCTAATCTCAATCAGATTGGGAACAGTAGGGGCGCATGTCACCCTATTTAAGGGAGGCTTGGCTAGCTCTTTTGTACAACACAATTCCGAGAGCTAATAGTTCTTGTGAAAAATAGAGAGCTTCCTAGAGAGAGATTTATGAGAGAGAAAAAGTCGGTCTAGCAGCCGAGTTTTTCTGGTAGCAATCCATGATTGTATTCCGGCGAGGTGTTCGTGTGGATCACCGGTAGAGGCCGAATGCTTGGGCGGCTTCGTGCAGAAACTACAACCGCAGACAAAGCGTCGATCCAATTGGATCAACCAAGGTATTATTTTGTCTACTTCTTTTATGCTTGTTGCTTAAACGAAGTTGATCTTGGGGAAAAGGAAATCAAATTTTTGAATTCCACTGCGTTCCCGCGTAGATTTCCTAACAGTCGGATCATTTCTACTATTTCTTTATGTTTATGCATATATTAAATGGTTTTTCTGTTGTCATATATATGTTCTTTTAAAGAACCCATTATGAATTGTTATATGATAACGTCCTTAGTATTAAAATGTGACAGAGAAACCATGATAGGCGATTATGGTTGATGAGATCTCTAATCACTTTAATAAGTTTGATACTTAAATGTCTCTAGGCTGATGTACTATTAAACAGGGCATTGATAGTATAAACAGGCTAGCACGTATTAGATGTCTTCTGTCTTTAAGGGTAGGGATAGATCTTATCTATTGAAGTGTATAGACACTTGGACTGTACGTGGACGTGTATTAGAGAATGCATACATTCGACTGACCCACTTACACTTTTAAGTGTCACACTATGTGGCGGTTGTGTAATTATCCTTAGGACCGGAGTCTACATGGCATCACGGTGTGGATTGTCATGCTTTCATGCTATTGAGGTTTCCCCTGGCCATGGGGCGATCATGCGGTAGTGATTGGGTGTGATACTGAAGCATGCAGAGTATACATGTTTGGTCATCCGGAAATCGTGTACCCTATCAGTAGGAGTGAATATCCGAAAGGGCCTTCTTATAAGGGATGTCTTACTCTTGTGAATCTTTGCAAAGTGGAAGTAAATGAGTTACTTCGAGAGAGCATGATATCCAAATTATAAGATACGTTCGTTGATGTTTGACACTCGACAAACCACCGTATGGATATTATTACAGCGATAGGATTCTATTTACACAGTAACTGTTTCACATGAAAGGTAGTAGTCATTGTATTTGACTCTTTCGATGATTGGGGGTCACGGTGTGTTGCTAGAGGCTATCCCGTGATCATTAGTCATGACGGGAATTTTTGTAATTTGCACTTTGTGTCTACGGCCAACATATTTGGAATCCTATTGGGTCACACACATAAGAACATCTTGCCGGATTAAAATGCGTTTATAGCGATAACCAAATAAGGAAAGTTTTATCTCATATTATAAAGGTTATAGTGGTAAATTAATATTGTGGTGTTTATTTATTATGAATAAATTAAATACAAGATATTAATTATCTTGATTAATCAAATATCTATATAGATTCCCTCATCTGATTTTGGTTGAAAGGTCTTCAGTTGCTCTTTATGATTTAAGATAAAGCACTTACTTCCAAATGAATGGAAATATGATATGTTTCGCTTTCCTCCATTCCAAATCTCATAAGGTGTCTTCATAAGATTTTTGTTCACTTAGGTTCTATTCTGTGTGTAGCATGCTGTATTGATTGCTTCAGCCCAATATCTTTCAGGTAACAATGCTTCACAGATCATAGTTCTCACTGCTTCTTTCAAAGTCATGTTTCTTCTCTCTGCAATTCCATTTTGCTGAGGTGTTCCAGCAGCTGGTAATTGATGCAGCATACCATTTTGTTCACGGTATTCTGTTATAACTTTGTTTAGGAACTCAGTACCCTTGTCTGATCTGATCTTCACTACTGTCACACTTTTCTCATTTTGTAATATCTTCAAAATTTCAGGCATCTTTTGAAGTGTTCACTTTTCTTATTCATGAAAATCACCCAAGTGTATCTTGAATAATCATCCACAACTACTAGAGTGTACTACTTTCCTATTATGATTGTTGGTATTTCTGGTCCAAAAAGATCCATATGCATCAGGTCCAAAACTCTCTTTGTTGATTGTTTAGTTTTTGACTTGAAACTTGATTTTGTTTGTTTACCTTGCTGACATGCATCACCGTGAGAATGGTATGAGGGCATTACAAGATGGTATTAGAGCCGACTGCCATACGGACCAAAGTGCCACACTGTGAGAGGCGGTGGGGGACCACCTTTAGAATGGTAGGGACAAACTGAGACAAGTCCAGTGGGACAATTCTTGGCCGTCCTGGCGAGGACTCCATTCTTTTATAAGGGGGAGAATATGATATCCCACATTGGAAGTGGGGGTAGCTCATTACCACAATATAAGTGTGAGACATAAAGGTCTTGTCAACTCGGGTTAGCTCTTTTAGATCAAGAGAGGACGGCGGTCTAAGTAGTTGACCAGACCATTTATAACTCATTTACCGCAACCAGGCCTGGGGTCTGAGGGTGTTACAAAATGGTATTCAGAGCCGACTGTCATACGGACCTACATGCCACATCGTGAGAGGCGGTGTGGGCCACCTCTATAATCTTATGGTAGGGACGAACTGGGACACTTCCACTAGGACAAGTCTTGGCCGTCCTGACGAGGATGCCAGTCTCTTATTAGGGGAAGAGAATGTAAAGTCTCGTATCGGTAAAGTAATGTCCTACTCAACCCTATATAAGTGTGAGACATAAAGGTCTTGTCAACTCGGGTGAGCCTTTTTAGACCAAGCGAGGATGGAGGTCTAAGCAGTTGACCGGACCATTTATGCCTCATTTAACACAACCAGGCCCAGGGTCTAGGGGTGTTACACCTGACTTGTTCTGCAATCGCATCCATATCAATATCTTTCGCTTTAACACGATCATCAGGATGTTTATGAATCTCAGCATCAATCTCATCAATAACCGAACACAGTCTGGTCCCCTGCTCGAAAAACCAGTAGGGTACACCGGGAATTTCTGTAGTTTGTCATTAACCGGTACCACTTTAGTCCCTTTCACCTCCAACTCTCTTGAGTCCACAACAACCATTACAACACGTACTTTGTCACACATATCAACTATCGATGTCAAGGAATGACAACTCTGCCGTTAAAAGTTTATGAAAAATGAACTGAATAAGTTACTTTGATTAAGTTATGTCATTGGTCAACATGTCCTATGTCACATTAATAAGAAACGAAAACATCATGTCGTTATAATCAATGTTTGTAAAATGTGTTGAGTCTATTTTGTAGTTTCGGAGAAGTAAACGACACTACACACCGACCCAACTATGTCAACTGTGTTACCACATTAATATTAAACTTATGACACATTCTAATAAAACCAAATTTCTTAATGAAAAATGATGTACCAGATGTTCATATGTTGCCCAATAATCTTCAACAGAAGCATTACTCCCTGAACTGTAGGAAGATTTAGAGACCATATTACTTTGATTTAAGGAGCCCGTGTGTTGTACATCATTCCTCCGTCCCACATGATAATTATTAGATTATAAGCCAGTTTGTAAGCAGGTTTAGATATGAGAAAAATTTAAAACTTAAGTAATGATAGACAATTTCTTTTTGTATCAGTCTCTTTGAGTTACTCAAATAGTGACAGCCAGGAAGTTTCAATGAACATTTACCGCAATGGCAACAAGAAAACAGGAACCATCAAATGTAACTCCACAACATATATAACTCCTGATCAAATGAGGTGATTGAAAATTTGTAGTCAAATAATGTGTTCAATTCTACTATTCTTGTGTAATTCTGTTTTGAATTGCAAGTTCCATCTCAACTCAATGATGTGAGCATTCAATTTCAGAAGCTCTGCTTGTAAGAAGGTCCGGACTTTAGTTCAACTCATGAGAACTATGGATGTGATGCCGAACGAGGTTTTTTTAGGAGCCATTTAGTTGTTTGTACGCAGCCTCTCTATATCCTTGTAATTGTACAAAACTTGGACATGTTTTGTTTCACCGCATCATTCTGATGAAGCTTTTCTACTATGATGATGTCGCGGTAAGTTTAAGGATCCCCTCTATGCAGGGAAGTGCTTAATTTCTGCCTATTAGAATTTTAAGGAAAAAATATATACTTAAATGTTGGTATATGTTCGTAGCCAGCTGATTATGAGCCATCATTCTTCCAAAGCTGCTTAGATGAAGAAGTTGATAATCCCAGGACTAAAACTCCTCTAAAGATGGAGGTTGGAAACCTAGCAACAAACATTTAGTGTTAGCTCTGAAAGTAAGTTTAAAGGTATATATAAGGCAGTAGTAGAAGCATAAAATCTCAATCATTGACTAACCATCAATAGTTCTGTTGGAATTTATGCAGTTTAAGAGTGTTCTTGATCCTTGTGAGGATGAAAATGATGAAAATCAAGACGATGTGAGCTTGCCTATGGATTTTGGTTTAAGAGATGATGACATCTCATCTGATAGTCTTGTATGAGCGTTAATATTTCTATTGCTTTTTGTTTCCTTCTATGGCAAGAAAATCAAAGAAACATTACTCTTGATGTTCATGAAAACTTATGAATTTTTTCAGGCCATTAATTCAGATGATGACCGTTTTGTATTTTCTCCGGCTGGTAATATGCAGCTAGTTCAATTAGTTTTCTTTGTTTTTTATTCATTTATTTTAATAATTATATAATCAATGCAATCCTCCGTTGGCAGGTAAGCAACTAGAAAATGACAATAGTGCATTGGTTGATGACGGTAACTTTTCTTGTTATTGAACATTGGGTTAAATTTCCATGTGATCAGCAATAATATATTTGAATTCATGTGCTCAGAGAGTACTCAGGATCCAACAGAGGATGAGCAGCAATTTGGCCAGGTGAAAGACATGATCAGTTCTCACAATGGAGGAACTTCGCCCAAGTAATCTTGTTATTTCATGATTATGTCTCATTTTATTCGTGTGCAAACATCTTTATCTGAACACATCACATGAAATTGCTTATTTTAGAATTAGTTTTTCTACTTTTTTGTTTGCAATTTGCTAAGTAAATTTTTTTTTTAAGAGGCACGGTTATTCATATGACTATATTTGTAACATTATCAGCTCGTTCCCTATTTGTGTGATTGAATGTGACCTTTCTTTTTTGCTTGCTTTGACCTTCGTCTCTTTTCTGATTAGAAAATCAGTATATTCCGTTAATAAGGTTGTTATTAATGTAATATCGATTAGATTTCTTCTATGGTATATTGGTTTTTTTTAATTTCAAAGTAAGATGCTTTCAAATAGGTTTATGCTGAAATTTGCTTCCTTCTTTGGCTCTATGTTGGTCTTTCTTTGCTTTATAATTTGTATCATGATACACCTCATTTGTAGTGCCGTTTGGCCTTTTATTTGCATTCAGAGTAACTCCGGTGAGAGGTCCATATAATGCATTATTCTCAATTTGTAGAACCATTGTATATAATAGTCAGAGGCATTTGTTCCAATGAAATAGTCTAGATTCATGCAGACAGCTTGTAGCATTTTGTCAGAGAGCTTCCAATGTCTTTAGTATTGTACAAGGCATTATTTTCACCCAGGTTCTAATTTCCCCTATGGCATATGAGTCAATGAGCTAAATTTGTTATCCTTTATGTTCTTTGTGACTTTAAGGTTTCAACTTGTGTATGATCAATAAGTACATGTATTTCTTGTGATGTGATATGATATGTTTTTCTTGTCATGTGTATTGTTGTTGATTTTTTTCTTATTTCCCTATCAGCTATAATCCTCTTAAAGGGAGAGAGGCCTGCAAGGGTAGAAAAGATACAAACAAGATTATTCCAAGCACGGTCATCAGCTAAAAGTGCAGCAGCAACGCCTCTACATGCCTCACATGATGGATGGAGGAATGATGGACAACACACGTGCTCCTTAAATCAAAGTAATATGGTCTCTAAATCTTCTTCGAGTCCAGGGAGTAATGCCTCTGTTGAAGCCGAAAAGCATATGAACATCAGGTACATCATTTTTCATTAAGAAATTTGGTTTTATTAGAATGTGTCATAAGTTTAACTTTAATATGGTAACACAATTGAAATAGTTGGGTGCTGTGCGTAGTGTTGTTTACTTCTCCGAAACTACAAAACGGACTCAACAAAGAGGCACAACACATTTTACAAACATTGATTATAATAAGACACTCATCTATCAATAGATCTTACACCATAATGAATGTTAGATGTATTGTGTCTTTTTGTTGTATCAACTTTTCAACAGGGTGTATTGTTTCTTATTAATGCGACATAGGACATGTTGACTAATGACATACCCTAATCAAAATAACGTATTATGTTCATTTTTTTTTGTAAACTTTTAAATGCAGAGTTGTCGTTCCTTGACATAGATAGTTACTATGAGTGACAAATAATGTGTTGTAATGGTTGTGGATTTAAGAGAGTCGGAGGTGAAAGGGACTAAAGTGGTATCGGTTAATGACAAACGACAAAAATTAATCCTGATGTACCTTACCGTTTTTTAGCTGTGACCGGAATGTGTTCGGTTATTGATGATATTGGAGCTGAGATTCATAAACGTACTGATGATCGTGTTAAAGCGAAAGATATCGATATGGATGCGATTGCAGAACATGTCTGAGGCAAGCTGATTAATATTTGTTAATAAAAAGCGTGTGGATCTGAAGAAGGAAAACGAGGTTGATTTCATTCTCATCGGAACCATAAAAAATTCAGCTGGAATTTATGTACTCTGGACAGTTTATGGGTCATTCAAGTATGACAAATCACGCGACGCATTCATCACATTGGGATCGGGTCTGGATGTAAAGAAATTCATCACATTAAGATCGGGCACTTTGCAATGAAACGATATATGGAAAGAAACAAGGGAATCGTGTTTGGAAACGACATGGACAAAGTTCGTCACAGCAAAAATTACGTCCAACGCGTGGCTATGATAGATAAACACTATATTGGAGGTTATTATATCCATGCCGTGTTTCTATGGAGGTCTGAGACTTCTTCTCGATGTACCAAGAAACTTATCGGTTATCGGTACTGCTACAAGCAAAAGGATGACTATCAAGGATGTTTGTCAAATTTCACCGTAAGTTTTAATGATGAAATGTGAAAGTCATCATTTTTCTTGTAGCAGTACCGATAACCGATAGGTTCCTTGCTACGACGAGAAGAAGTCTCACACCTCCAGAGATACACGGTATGAATATGGAGTGCCAGATACACGGCATAAATATAGAGTGCCTATCTATCACAGACATGAATATAGTTTCCTCTAGTAGAGTGCCTATCTTTCACAGCCGTGCATTGGACGTAATTTTTGGAGTGACGAACTTTGTCCATCTCGTTTCCAAAAACGATTCCCTTGTTTCTTTCCAAATTTAATTTTTATTGCATAAGTCTTAATCCTAATATGATGAATTTCTTTACATCCGGACCCGATCCTAATGTGATGAATGTGTCGTGTTATTTTTCAAACTTGAATGACCCATCAACTGTCCAGAGTACATAAATGCCAGCTGAAATTTTTATGGTTCCGATGAGAAGGAAATCAACCTTGTTTTCCTTCTTCTTCAAACACATGCTACTTTTCACAAATATTAATCAACTTGCCCCTGATGTAAAGTCCACATCGGTAAAGTAATGCCTTGTTCACCCCTATATAAGTATGAGACATAAAGGTCTTGTCAACTCGGGTTATCCTTTTTAGAGCAAGCGAGGACGGTGGTCTAAGCAGTTGACCAGACCATTTATGACTCATTTAAGGTGACCGGGCATGGGGTCTGGGGGCATTACATAATGGTATCAGAGCCGACTTCCATACGGACCTAAGTTGCACACCGTGAGAGGCTGTGGGGGCCATATTTATAATGGTAGGGACGAACTGAGACAAGTCCAGTGGGACAATTCTTGGCCATCCTGGTAAGTACGCCAATCCCTTATAAGGTGGAGAATGTGATATCCCACATTGGAAGTGGGGGAAGCGCATTACCACCATATAAGTGTGAGACATAAATGTCTTGTCCACTTGGGTTAGCCCTTTTAGACCAAGAAAGGACGGCGGTCTAAGCAGTTGACCAAACCATTTGTGACTTATTTAATGCAACCAGGCCTAGGGTCTGGGGGTGTTACAGAATGGTATTCAGAGCCGACTGTCATAAGGACCTACATGCCACATCGTGAGAGGTGGTTTGGGCCACCTCTAGAATCCTATGGTAGGGACGAACTGGGACACGTCCACTGGGACCAGTCTTGACTGTCCTGGCGAGGATGCCAGTCTCTTATTCGAGGAGGAGAATGTAAAGTCTCATATCGGTAAAGTAATGTCCTGCTCACCCCCATATAAGTGTGAGATATAAAAGTCTTGTCAACTCGGGTTAGCCCTTTTAGACCTAGCGAGGATGGCAGTCCAAGCAGTTAACCGGACCATTTATGACTTATTTAACGCAACCAGGCCCGGAGTCTAGGGGTGTTACACCTAACTTGTTCTGTAATCGCATCCATATCGATCTTTCGCTTTAACATGATCATCAGGACGTTTACGAATCTCAGCTTCAATCTCATCAATAACCGATCACAGACCGGTCCCATCTAGAAAAATGGTAGGGTACACCGGGAATTTATGTCGTTTGTCATTAACCGGTACCACTTTAGTCCCTTTCACCTCCGACTCTCTTGAGTCCACAGCCATTACAACACGTTCTTTGTCTCACATAGCAACCATCGATGTCAAGGAATGATAACTCTGTCGTTAAAAGTTTATGAAAAATGAACTGAATACATTATTTTGATTAAGGTATGTCATTAGTCAACATGCCCTACGTCGCATTAATAAGAAACGAAAACATCATGTCGTTATTATCAATGTTTGTAAATGTGTTGTGTCTGTTTTGTAGTTTCGGATAAGTAAACGACACTATGCACGGCACCCAACTATGTCAACTGTGTTACCACATTAATATTAAACTTATGACACCTTCTAATAAAACCAAATTTCTTAATGAAAAATGATGTACCTGATGTTCATATGTTGCTCGTTCATCTTTAACAGAGGCATTACTCCCTAAACTCGAGGAAGATTTAGAGACCGTATTACTTTGATTTAAGGAGCCAGTGTGTTGTCAATCATTCATCTGTCCATCATGTGAGGCATGCAGAGATGCTGCTGCTGCACTTTTAGCAGATAACTGAGCTTGGACAATAATCTTGTTTGTATCTTTTCTACCCTTGCAAGCCTCTCTCCGTTCAAGAGGATAAGGATTATAGCTGACAGGGAAATAAGCAAAAATACACATGACAAGAAAAACATATCATATCACTTCACAACAAAAACATGTACTTTTGGATCATACACAAGTTGAACCCTTAGAAGGAAAAGAGAACATAAAGGATAACCAATTTAGCTCATTGACTCATGTGCTGTAGAGGAAAGTACAATCAGGGTGAAATAATGCGGTTGTGATCCTCTGTCCACTAATCATGTCTATATTCTCTGTCAAATGTAAAACTACACCGTTTAAACCAAAAAATATGATGACGTGTCTTTTCTTTTTCCCTCCTCTCGTAAAGTCTGCTCTCACCTTCATCGACTAGTCTTCCCTTCCATCTCTGCAAGCCAGTGGAATTGATTCAAAGCCAGTGGTGCCGCTGCCATCTGTTGATGCTTTCACATATTTAATGTCCAAACTTATGATCAAGCATGACTTTTATATTTTAGTGAATCAAAATGGGTGAAGAGTTTGACATTGAATCAATTCTGTTAGAAAAAAACCTCCGGCAAAAAAATTCCAACCAACAATACTCAGCTGACGAAATTCCAGTCGACAAAATTTAAAATCTATGATCCGTATACGACACAAAATCTAATGGATTTTTTTTTCTTTTTAAATATATAAATTGCTTTCACATGAATGTCACAAGGCGTTTGTATTAGAGTGAAAATACCTTGTAACAATTATTTTAGTGCTAGCATTTGTTACCTATGGTGGAGATAGAAATTAGTTTCATGAAAATTTTGGTAAATTACAGGTCAACTCAAATAGATTGGGTAGTGAAAAATATAGAATGATAAAGCAAGTTTTCCTTGTTTCTCTATGTTCGTCAAGGCCAATAATGGGGAGGGGAGGAAAAGAGGAGGAAGGGGTGTGGTGGGGGACTGTTGGAAGAGGGAGGGTTGTGGTGGCGGAGATGGGAAGAAGTACGGGGAAACAAGGAAGGAAAAAAGGAGGAACTTTTAAATAAAAAATTTGGGATTACTTTAAGTAAAATGTCGTCGTTTTACATTTGACGGAGAACATGAACATGATGCATAGACAGAGGATCCCATCCCGAAATAATTCATTGTACAAAACTAAAAACATTGAAATCTATCTGACAAAATGCTACAAACTGCATGTGTGAGTCTAGACTTTTTCATTAGAACAAATGCCTCTGACTATTATATACAAGGGTTCTTCAAATTGAGAATAATGCATCATATGGACCTCTCACTTATATACATAAGAGGAGGTACTCTGGATGCAAATAAAAGGCCAAATGACACTACAAATGAGGTATAACATGATACAAATTATAAACCAAAAAAGGGCCACCATAGAGCAAAACAAAGAAGCAAATTTCAGCATAAAACCATTTGGAAGCATCTTACTTTGAAATTACAGTAAAACAAAAACCAAGATACCATAGAAGCAAGCTAATCGATATTACATTAATAACATCTTAATTAACGGACTATATTGATTTTCTAATTAGAAAAGAGAAGAAGGTCAAAGCAAGAAAAAAAAATGGTCACATTCAATCACACAGATAGGGAACGAGCTGATAATGTTACAAATACAGTCATATGAAGAACCGTGCCACTTAAAATTTTACTAAACAAATTGCAAATGCCAAAAAAAAGTAGAAAAACCAATTCTAAGATAAGTAATTTCATGTGACGTATTCAGATAAAGATGTTTGCACACGAATAAAACGAGACATAATCATGAAATAACAAGATTACTTGTAGGGGTGTACACGGATACGGATAATCCGAAAACCGAACCGAACCGGGGTAATTCGGTTCGGTTGGGTTCGGTTCGGTTAATAAGTCTTACGGTTCGGTTTTCGGTTTTTGAAATGGAAAAACCGGAATTTTCGGTTCGGTTACGGTTAGTGCTGTAAATTATCCGAACCGAACTGAAAACCGAACCGAAACCGAACCGAAAGCCAAACCGTTTGTATTCGAACCGAACCGAACCGAAACCAAATTGGAAAATCAAACCGTTTATAACCTTATAGTGAATCAAACTGTTGTAATTGTATAATTTGGATGAAATTTGGTTATTTCGGTTTCGTTTTTCGGTTAATCAACCGGTTATTTCGGTTCGGTTTGGTTCGGTTATCTCTAATTATTTAGTTTTGATTTTTTTCGGTTTTTCGGTTAACCAAACAGAACCGAACCGGTTATTTCGGTTCGGTTCGGTTCGGTTTTCTTTTACAAACGGTTCGGGTTTTCAATTAACCGAAAATTTCGGTTCGGTTTCGGTTACGGCCATTAACAGATCCGAACCGAACCGTGTACACCCCTAATTACTTGGGAAAAGTTCCTCCATTGTGAGAACTGATCATGTCTTCCACTAGGCCAAATTGTTGCTCATCCTCCACTGGATCCTGAGCACTTTCATGTTAAGAATTAAGCGCTTACCATTCTACTAAAACCAATTGGTGGTAGTAAATGTGTTTCTTATACAATAAGAGTGTGGGCAATCTGTCCCAACACCCCCCTCCCCCCTCAAGTGTTGGCAATATTTCCAACATTTGCACAATTTTCATTCAAGAGTGTGGGCAATATGTCCCAACACCCCCCTTCAAGTGTGGGCAATCTGGCCCAACACTTGCATAATTTATTTCTAAATAATGTTCTAACCAGGGTTCGATTTCGTGACCTCTGGCTCCGATACCATGTAAAGAATCAAGCGCTTACCGTTCTACTAAAACCGATTGGTGGTAGTAAAGGTGCTACTACATTTCTTATACATTAAGAGTGTGGGCAATCTGTCCCAACATTTCATGAGCATCAGCAGTAAAGTTTATTTGATTTTCTTGCCAAAGCGGGAAACTAAAAGCAACGGAAATATTGCTCATACAAGACTATCAGATGAGATGTCCTCATCTATTAAATAAGAATCCATAGGCAAGCTCACATCGTCTTGGTTTTCATCATTTTCATCCTCACAAGGATCAAGAACACTCTGTAACCTGCATAAATTCTAATAGAACTATTGATGGTTAGTCAATGATTGAGATTTTGTGTCTTCTACTACGGTCCTATACATACCTTATGATATGCCTAAACCTTAAATCGGCCTACGGATCCTTATTCGGGTCCATCCGGTAGCCACAACGATGGACAAGGCCTTCGGCCACGAAGTCCGTACAATATGAGCCAAGACAGGACTGCAAGCCAACGGCGCCGCCATGTACCCTCAGAGCACCCAATAATGTGGAGAGGGATAAGCGGACCGGCTCGCTAAGTCCTTATGCTATTAGGTCTGCCAGTGACCAAAGCCAGTGACATCAAGATGAGCAAGCAACAACTTAATGGTAACAAAATAGAGATTGAGCAAATAAGCAAATGCGATGGGTCCGCCCCACTCCGGTCTGCAAGATAGCCATTAGCTCAGTTGGAACCGCATTGTATTTAACTATGTTGTATTGTCTATAATTAAACCCTAGTATGTAACTTGACAATAAATAGAGGCTCAATCTAACCATTTACATAATACACAATTAATAGAAACACATGCAAAACTCTGCCAGGTTTCATACTTGTTTTCTCTCTATTTTCTTCCACCGTAAATTCCATTCCACCGCCGTGCACCACCGGCATTCACACACTTTCACAGCCAGATATCCACCTTATTTCACTGCTATTTACACCGTGATAATTTTGACGTTATTACCTTAAAAATACTTTCAGAGCTAACACTAAATGTTTGTTGTTGAGGTTTCCAACCTTCATCTTTAGAGGAGTTTTAGTCTTGGGATTATCAACTTCCTCTTCTGAGCAGCCTTGGAAGATTGATGGCTCATAATCAGCTGACTGCGAACATAAACTAACATTTAAGTATATTTTTTCCTGAAAATTCTAATCAGCCGAAATTATGCCCTTCCGTACATAGAGGGGATCTTTAAACTTACCGCGACATCATCATAGTAGAAAATCTTCATCAGGATGATGCGCTGAAACAAAACATGTCCAAGTTTAGTACAATTACAAAGATATAGAGAGGCTGCATACAAACAACTAAATGGCTCCTAAAAAAAACCTCATTTCTTCATCTCATCCATAGTTCTCATGAGTTGAACTAAAGTCCGGACCATCTTACAAGCAGAGCTCCTAAAATTGAATGCTCACATCATCGAGTTAAGATGGCATTTGCAATTCAAAACAGAATTACACCAGAATAGTAGAATTGAACACTTATTTTGACTTCAAATCTTAAATCACCACATTGATCAGGAGTTATATCTGTTGTGGAGTTACATTTGACGGTTCCTGCTTTCTTTTTGCCATTGCGGTTAATGTTCATTGAAACTTTCTGGCTGTAAACTCACCCCTTAGACCTTTCAGAAACTTCATAACATGTTCTTCTTCCATGTGATTCACTAATGTAGTAATAGCATTACAATGGCATTGTGGATAACAGAAACATGTAGGCATAGGCCTAATGGTCTTTATCTCCTCCCAAACAACCATTAAATTTTTGAAATACTTATTCACCAAATCAGCACCGTGTTGTAGCATATTCATTTCTTCAAGAAGATCATAATGTCTTAAGGCATCAACCTTAGAAAATCTATCAGCCAGATTCTTCCAAATTCATTGGCAACTCTTGAAGTAAATTAAACTTTGTGCAATGGTATTCTCAACAGAATTTAAGATCCAAGATCTTACCATAGTATCACACTTCCTCCAAGCATGGAAGTCTGCTGAATCTTCTTATGGACTCTTTATTGTGCCGTCTACGAAGCCAAACTTGTTCTTGGTGATTAACAAGGACATCTTTCAAGGATTATAATTGTTGCCATTCATCAATGGCTGCACCAACACCATGGATTGATTCTCATTTGGATGAACTAGAATGGACTAGAAGGGCTCAACACTTGTTTCTTTGCTGCCATGGTTGTCAAGAACATAAAATCCACACCAGAATATACCAAAAAAATGACCAGAAAACGATCAATATCTCAAAATAAACACAGATTTTTCTCAAGAAACTGTGTTAAACACAAGAAAGAAGAAATCAGAGTATAAACATATAAAAGAAATTGAAACTCTCAAGCTTCAGGCTCTGATACCATATTGAAGTTGTGAAACTAAGAACACAACAAAATATAGTGCGGAATTTTATTACTCAAGAGAATAATGAATGAGATAAGTTACATATGAGCATACACCACATGTATCAGTTAAAAGAGGTTACATGGAAGTTATAATTGATAACCATTCTAACTACAAACTTTGCAAGGACATCTTGCTGAATCATGATGAGTCCTCAGCACTCTTATAAGGGACAAGTTTTCAAAACTTAGTTGAATCTATTTTGAACAGCTGACTACACTCAGCACTTCCTTAGCCATATATTGTATTAGGTCACAGGTTATACAGGGCGATGGGCCAAGCCGAGGAATGGGTAAAAAGTAGGCCAAACAAGAGGGGCGGTCAGCTCAGCTCATCAACTTTAAAACAATTATAATAATTGATTTTAATCTCTTATATAATGATAAAAATTATTAAATAATTAATAAAAAATTCAATTAAATATGATCATAAATCCTAATGTAAGAGTGAATTTCACTTAAAGTGTATTAAAACCTAATTTCCTCATAAACTAATTTTATTAATTCATTTTCTAAAATTCGTAAAAATAAGGAAAAACTAGGGAATAATCCACCTTTCCCCCCCATAATTGAGCTTTAATCCAGGTTCGAATTTTTAGTTGCATTAAGGACAAAACATTTCTGTTTGGTCTGTTTTGTCCTTCATTTATATTTCCGTATCTTTCTTCTTCTTTCATTGAACTCGGAACATTATTCCGCTTCTCCGTCAATTCTGGTTCCAATTTCTTCATTCTGACACATTTATTGAGCATCTTCTTTGATTTTTGCTTCAATTTAATCTTTTATTTTGGCGATTTCTGTTCATGTTTCTTTTTTCCATTCAAGCGGATCTTTCAGCTCAAATATTGAAGTATTCGAAGGTAATCCTGTTAGTTTTAGATTTCAAATCTAAGTTGTGTTTGAAATGAGTTTTACTTACGGCAAATCTATTTTTATGCGTTGTTTTTTCATTGGCACCAAATCACATTGCGTTTTTAGATTGTTACTGCACTTTGATTAAGTTTTCAGATGTATTTTGAGATCATTTGTGATTGGAAACACATCCTTGCTCAATTGATGTGAATCGCTGCTTTTCAATTACAATTGTTACTGTAATTTGTGTATGATTTCATTTTTATTTGATTGTACAAGCCTGATGTCTTCAAAGAGAGAAGACATAATTGTAATTTGTAATTTGTTTAGTGTAATTTTTCTTAGAGAGAATCTTGATGTCTTATATGTACAGACTGTAGTTTTCACACGGCGCTGATTTAGCATTATTACTATTCTTATAAGATAACAACATCAGTATCAGTGACAATGACTTCTTTCTTTAGTGTTAGATGTTAAGTTGTGCTTGTGTTTCTTTGCAGATTGTGTGAGGATGCTAATTTTGCTTTGCACCTATGGGTTGGAGACTTATGTTTTGTCGGTTTCTGAAACTGATCGCTTCCAGTTTATTTTGGATAAGATTTGTAAAAGATGGTGTTGTTTGAATGCATTGTGTGTTAAGTGTTGAAATAGTGTCCTAAACCCAATCGGGTTGGACGGATCCGACCGGGTCGGATCATTTCTACTATTTCTTTGTGATTATATATATATATATATATATATATATGTATATATATATATATATATGTATATATGTATATATATTAAATGGCTTTTCTATTGTCATATATATGTTCTTTTAAAGAACCAATTATGAATTGTTATATGATAACGTCCTTAGTATTAAACAGTGATAGAGAAACCATGATAGGCGATTATGGTTGATGAGATCTCTAATCACTTTAATAAGTGTGATACTTAAATGTCTCTAGGATGATGTACTATTAAACAGGGCATTGAGAGTGCGTACAGGCTAGCACGTATTAGATGTCTTCTGTCTTTAGGGCAGGGATAGATCTTGTCTATCGAAGTGTAGAGACACTTGGACTATACGTGGACGTGTATTAGAGAATGCGAACGTTAGACTTACCCACTTACATTAAGTGTCGCACTATGTGGCAGTTGTGTAATTATCCTTAAGACCGGAGTCTTCATGGCACCACGGTGTGGATTGTCATGCTTTGACACTATTCAGATTTCCCCTATCCACGGGGAGATCATGCAGTAGTGATTGGGTGTGATACTGACGCATGCGGAGTATACATGTTAGTTCGGCCGGGAATCGCGTATCCTATGATTGGGATTGAATATCTGAAATGGCCTTCTTATAAGGAATGTCTAGCTCTTGTGAATCTTTGCAAAGTGGGAGTAAATGTGTTATCCCGAGAGTGCATGATATCCAGATTATAAGAAACTATCGTTAATGTATTGACACTCGAGATACGATCGTATGGATATTATTACTGCGGTAGGATTGTAAGTTACACGGTAACTGTTTCACATGAAATGTAGTAGTCATTGCATTTGACTCTTCCGAGGATTGGGGGTCACGGTGTGTTGCTAGACGCTATCTAGTGATCTTTAGGTATGGAGCCCATTTTCGTAATTTGCACTTTGTGCCTACGGCCAACATATTCGGAAGCCTATCGGGTCACACACATATGAACATCAAGTCGGATTAAAATGTGGTTATAGTTGATAACCAAATAAGGAAAGAATTTATCTTGTACTATAAATGTTATAGTGGTAAATTAATATGGTGGTATTAATTTATTATGAATAAATATAATACAAGATATTAATTATGGTGATTAATTAAATATATGTATTTAGATACATATTTCATATATATATATATGATATATATGTATTTTACAAATTAATTAATCATAGTATTATATTAATTAAAAAAAATCTCAAATCCCAAATTAGTGGGGAGAGAGGGACGCCTTTTTCAAGTGTATAGGATACATTTGAGTTGTGCAATTTAATTAATAAGATTACCATAATATTAATATTGGATATTAATTGATTTTGGAAAAATAGATTTATGGTAATAAGATGAAGATATATTCAATATAAGATATTGTCAATATATATTTTGGAAATATATTTAATATAAGATATTGAATATTAATGAGATAATCAATCAAATATATTTTTCCTTATTTTACTAGTAAAAGATTTTCTTCCTCTACACTCTACTAGATGATGCCACATGCACTATAAATATAGTGTGGGTGTCGAGCTCTTTTTTGTACATCACAATTCCAAGAGTTAATAGTTCTTGTGAAAAATTAAGAGCTTCTTAGAGAGAGTTTTGAGAGAGAGAAAAGGCCGGTCTAGCAACCGAGTTTTTCTGGTAGCAATCCATGATGGGATTCCGGCGGGCTGTTCGTGTGGATCACCGGTAGAGGCCGAACACTTGGGCGGCTTCGTGCATCACTACTCTCCTTAGACGGTCAAAGCATCGATCATTTAGATCAACCAAGGTAACCACCGTCTACTAGCTTATTTGTTTATTGCTTAAACGAAGTCGATCCTGGTCAAAGGAAATAAATTTTTGAATTCCGATGTGTTCCCGCGTAGATTTCCTAACATTAAGTTGTTCTACAAGTTACCTGGTTGTTCTACGTGTTTTTCGTCTACCGATGAAGATTTGGTTACCTTGTTTGTTGTGTCTTCGCCTCTTTCGGGCATGGTGTTCATGTGGATGTGGTAGAAGAAAGGAATATTCCTTCTTAAAGTTCCAGTACCTATGTAGCTGATGTTGATGATGTTGTTTCTTCAAGCTCCAATAGTTCTATAGATTCTGTTGATATTGTTGGTGGTGAGGATTTTATGTCAGAGTGTTCATTGCGTAAGAAGGCTAGGATTAACCTAGGTTTGGATAAGATATCTTTTAAAGTTGGGACAGTCTTTTATGGTGGTGCCTCAGAATTCATATTAACGTTGCGAAAGGTGTCTTTACACACTAGTTTTCAATATGTTTTAAAAAAGAATGATAGTAACAGGATAACAACTTATTGTCCTTCAAGGAAAAATATAAATGAGCATGGAAGGTACATAGTATTAAATTGCATGTGAATGGGTATTTTATGTGAAGGACTCATGCACTGTTCATATTTTTGGTTCTGATGGTCGTTCTTTTCATGGATCATGAATAAGCTATGAGATTGTTGCAGAGGTTATTGAAAGTATGGTTTGTGATGCACCTAATATGAGTCATGTTGTAGTTAAACGTGATTTGTTCTCACTATTTTTGTTTAGGGTGCCTTATTTCAAAGCAAGAATTGGTGTGTGGAAAGCCAAATCAGCTTTGTTTGGAGATGTGTGTGAATACTTTAGGAGATTGCCTTCATATGTTCAATGCCTCTTGGATTCAAATCATGGTTCTTGTGTTGTTTACAATGTGGATGCTGGATCATGTCGGTTTAAACGATTGTTTGTTGCTTTTGATGGTTGCATACGTGGTTTCAACTCTTGCCGTCCTCTTTTTTTTTGGATGGAGCACATTTGAAAGGTCAATTTAGGGGTCATTTATTGGCTGCTACTAGGAAGGATGGTAACCAAGGTATTTGAGTTTTGACTTGTTTTAATATGGTTGATTAAGAGTAACACAGTAACACAGTGACAGTATCATAGTAACAGTATCAGTATCCTTGTCATGAACTCTAACAGTTATATTATTTTGTTGTATGTTAGGTATCTATCCTCTATATTTTGCTGTTGTTGATTCTGAGGACTCTGATAATTGGGAATGGTTTCTAATACATTTGAAGGCTATTTTGGATCCCGTGCGGTGGATTACGTTTATTAGTGATAGGAATTCTGGCTTGTTTGATGGTATTCGTAATGTTTTCCCGAATGCTTACCATTCATACGGCTTGTATCACTTAAAGCTTAATTTACGTGAGAAGTGTGCTAGAGTTTCGAGAAATAAGATGTTTAGGCAACGAATGGTTGACCTATGCTTCTACCAAATTAGAATTTGATTCTAAAATGAATGTCTTCAACGTCGCGAGGTGGTGAAGCTTTTAAAAATCTGAAGCCTGAGAATTGGGCTATTACACACTTCAAGGGTTCTCGGTATGGTTACATATCATCTAGTACAGTAGAATCCTCTAATATCTGGGTTATGATAGAGCGTCATCTACGTGTTATTTACTTGGCAGTATCTATCCGTATTAAAGTTATTGAGCGACTTTCAAGTTTGTGTTACTCTTACTGTTATTGATTTCATGTTGATGTGTTTATATACAGTTGCTTTATTATTTGATGTTGTTGTTGCAGATAAGAGAACTTTATCTACATCTTGACTTCAGCTATTTGTCCCACAATTGATGCCAAACTATCGGATATCATGGACGAATGTAAGCAGTGGAATGTTGTTAGCTTGATTGCTTTTGTTTATTAGGTTCATTCTTCACCGAGCGCTTCAGTGAATTTGAGGGATCGCACATGCTCTTGCTCTCTTTGGCAAATATTTGGTTATACATATGGTCATGGAGTTGCTGCCGGGATGAGTACTAGATTTTTTTGCATGATTATGTTGATGTTTTCTACAGGACAAGCTCGTTTGTGGATTGTTATCAATATGCAATTTATCCTGTTCTAGATACTTATCTAACAACTCAGATATCAGCTGCATTTGTTGTATTGCCTCCATTCTGATATTCCTAAATCGTAATTAGGTCCGCAGATCCTTATTCGGGTCTGTCCGGCCACCAAAAATAATGGATAAGGCCACCGGCCATTATAGTCCGCAAACTCCAAAGACAAAGTGGGATCGCGAGCCTTCGGACCCGCTCCAAGCCCTTATCCCCACGCGGTGCCAAGAAATATTAGGGGCCGGCACTCAAATCCCTTCGGTTATTGGGTCGCCCGTAACACCTGGCTCCGCTACGAGCTCGCTAGTATAGATAAATATCTATTTGTACCATATGTCCTTATTTGTAAATAACCCGAACTTTGGTCGTCCTCTTCCCTATAAATAGGGCACCATGTAACCTTATTAAGGGGACACAATTAATAAATAAAACACAAGGCAAAGCCAATTTACTACTCTATCCATTTTCTATTTTGCACCACCACTTTCACCACCACAAATCCCCCAGCACCACCGCGTGCCGCCATATGAACACCGCTTTTATTGCTAGATATCTGATCGAACTTTTCTAGGTGTCCAATATAACCGGTAGTGTACCGGATCAATTGTAGTCTAGTAAGTGGTCAAGGTCGTCCACGAGGATTGTGAGGTTGAACACCAAAAAGCTATTATTATCTTGATCTAAGTCGCAAATTAACAAGAAGTAATGTTTCTAGAATTCTACTACTAAAAGGGTGATAAAATGATAAAAGAACCTAACCAAGACAATGTGTAGACTAGCAACTCTCTTGTAGTATCATGGGAATGATTTCCTTCCAACCTATCAAAGGTGTTCAAAAGTGTGAAACGGTGCATTCCTAATCAAGTAGTTCCCCATCATACGAGTGTATGAAACTACTCTATACCTCCTCCTTGGCCTAGGTATCCTAAACCTAATGAATTGGTATGATAAGCACTTGAATGTGATGGCAATGCAACTATCCCCGGATAAGAAATCGAATGCCTCAAAAGGTCGATTTTACCCGGTTCTCCTACCCTCTTCTCACACCTAATATCTCCTTTCGGTCTCCATTAAGTGTGTAAATGCAAGCATTAGTTAATTACTCCAACACAAGCAAACCATACAATGCAAGTAGGAAAAGATTCACAAAAATTGAAACTAAGCAACATGAACAATCATTCCCAATCAACATAAGACATTACACTACTTCTACAACACCATCTTGGCTAGTGGTGAGCTAGTCACTCATGATTAAAAACACAAACTTGTCAATGTAAGCATTCATAATCATAAGAACAATTAATTCAAAGTAAAGATTAAGAATTTACCCCAACCAAAAGCAATCAACTTTAAGAGGGGAAACTTGCATTCAAGATCTTGAAGTGCTCCAATGGTGTTTACACCTAGAAGGATGAAAACTTGGTTCCATTAAATGATTCTAGAAATCAAAATTAAGAATTCTTAATGTTACAAGTGAATTAGATGCTAATTTGTGGTGGAATTTGGCTAGGAGAGCCTTGAGGATGGAGGTGTCTTCAAGCTTTCGGATTGAGGGGCTGAATAATGCTAAAAAAATGCTGCAAATTCGACTTCTGATGGTGAAAAACGCTTAACGAGCCGAGCTGTCAGAAGTTCGGCTCAACGGGTGGCTCGGTACTAGAACGTCTTCAGTAAACTGATCACAACTTTTCGTGTAGACCTCCGATTTGAGTGATTCAAGATGCGTTGGAAATCTTGTTCGAAGATATACAACTCTTGTGAATAAGTCCAAACCAAATTATGCTTCTAAGGTGGGTCAAATGTCGCTTGAAGATAGGTTACGGTAGAAGCATTAATGACAAATGATGCGCTTGAACTCGATAGCTTCCGGTATAATATTCTAGCCCTCAAAATACGTGTTTATGCTCAACATGTGTCGTCCATAGGGGTCTTGATCAATCTATAATCCTGCAATACCACACCAAAATACCAAGCGTAAACCCGACACGACGCTCCGGTTACTATTACCGGTACAAAACCTATCAAAATATGATATTTTATATAATAATTACTATATGCACATATGGATGAAACTAAGCAAATAATGACTCGAATTCATACGAAAACATCAATAAATGCATGAGAATTGGGGATAAAACATCGTAAAAGGTATCATCTAGTTGACTTACATCAATATCCACCACTTAATCCACCGCTAAAACAAGATGATAATTTCGACTTCATCACATTCTTTCAAAGGAAGCCTGGAAGACCTCGGACTAAACACCTTCCTTCACATGGAGAGTCATCAAAACGTTCTAAGCGTGCATAAAAATGTAGTCGTTGTGGTTCTTATAGTCGCCACAATAACAGTACATGTAGTGCTGCTATACAGTGTTGTTGATCTTGTATTTGATGATGTTACTGTTGAAATAGTGTCCTAAACTCAATCGGGTTGTACCGGATCCAACCGGGTCGGATAATTTCTACTATATCTTTACGATTATACATATATAATAAATGGCTTTTCTGTTGTCATATATTTGATCTTTTTAAAGAACCAATTATGAATTGTTATATGATAGCGTCCTTAGTATTAAACTGTGATAGAGAAACCATGATAGGCGATTATGGTTGATGAGATCTCTAATAACTTTAATAAGTTTGATACTTAAATGTCTCTAGGCTGATGTACTATTAAACATGGCATTGATAGTGCGCATGCATCTAGCACACGTATTAGATGTCTTCTATCTTTAAGGGCAGGGATAGATCTCGTCTATCGAAGTGTAGAGACACTTGGACTGTACGTGGACGTGTATTGGAGAATGCGTACGTTAGACTGACCCACTTACACTATTAAGTGTCACACTATGTGACGGTTGTGTAATTATCCTTAGGACCAGAGTCTACATGGAATCATGGTGTGTATTGTCATGCTTTGACACTATTTAGGTTTCCCCTAACCATGGGGCGATTATGCGATAGTGATTGGGTGTGATACTGAAGCATGCGGAGTATACATGTTAGGTCGTCTAGGAATCGCGTACCCTAAGAGTAGGGGTGAATATCCGAAAGGGCCATCTTATAAGAAATATCTTACTCTCGTGAATCTTTCAAAGTGGAAGTAATGAGTTACTTCGAGAGAGCATGATATCTAGATTATAAGATACGGTCGTCAATGCTTGACACTCGACGTACGACCGTATGGATATTATTACAGCGATGGGATTCTATTTACACACTAACCGAGCACATGAAAGGTAGTAGTCACTGCGTATTGACTCTTCCGATGATTGAGGATCATGGACGTGTTGCTAGACGCTGTCTATGATCGTTAGAGGTAAAGGGCATTTTCGTAATTGCGTCTTATGTCTACGGCCAACATATTCAGAAGCCTATCGGGTCACACACATATGAACATCGAGTCGGATTAAAATGTGGTTATAGTTGATGACCAAATAAGGAAAGTTTATCTCATACTATAAAGGTTATAGTGGTAAATTAATATGGTGGTATTTATTTATTATGCTGTTTTGCAATCTTTAACCTTCATGTACATATTGCTATCCAAGGTTCTATAAATGATATCAATAGCAATATTGTTGAGGTTTGCTCTCTTCCTATCTTCAGCATTCCATTCTCTTTTTGGTTTTGGAATGTACTGAGTCTCATCTCCCACTGTTACAGCTTTGACAATCTCCAGTGGTCCATCTGTCAGCACATCCATCATTTCATCATGAGTTGCAGCAAGGTAAGCCTGCATTCGACGTTTATATTCATCAAATCTATCTAGAGAACACATCAGCATAGTTCTAGCATACTGGTTGTTATCCATGATGCAAGTCTTTGAAAATCAGTGATTTAAAAAAGTTTCAAAGTATTTTCTCAAGTACAACAAGTAGGATTACTTGAGCGTAAGCCTTTGCTCTGATACCAATTGTTGGTCCCTTGAAAAGGCTTTGGTTAAGTTTAGATGGGGGTGAATAAACTTAACACTTAAAACTTTTGGAGTTAACAAACTCGAACTTCACCCGATCTGCGATACCTCGATAACTCTTGATAACTCAAAGAGCTTGCGATAACCGATTGATCTATTGATGGTTGAGTTTACTGAATTTGTGCAGCGGATTTATATCAAAAATTAAGCCTTATTACTTGTTGTTAAATATGATACTAAGTATTGGATACTCAGTAGTGTGAGTGTGTGATTTCAGTTGCTAGATTCAGTAGGTTGATGTGTATGGTAAACTAAATGCGAATGTAAGTGCGAAAGTAAGTAGGCGATTTTATAGTGGTTCCGGTGGTGTAATCTCGTCACCACTCTTCTCCTGTGATGTTGGAGGTAATTCACTAGAGATCTTTGATGTATCTCATTACAAAGATTCCTAAGATTGCTTGTCCTTCACCAATGACTATGGCTTCACAAACTGAAAACTAGGAACATGTAGGATTGCTGCTCCAAATTCTTCCACTGGTCCTTGAAGGGTAGGATTGCCTCTTCACCAGCTCCACCACAAACAACGATATTTCACACCCAATGGATGCTTCACTGTCTTGAAGAGTTCTTTATAAAATACTGATTGATTCAAGTAAATGATTCATTCAAAGAGCTTGACTAGGATGATATAATCAATGACTTGCGCCTTTCAAGTGTGTAAACTTGATGTAGCTTGAATACATAATACACTTGAAGATTTTCTCTGGATCAGTAAGGTTAAGCTCAGCAGGGTGTTCTTGCAGATCAGAATTATCTCTTATATTTTTCTCTTAAAAATTTATCAATCATTTCTTTTTCTGAGTTGAAAGTCCTCTATTTATAGGTAGGAATGCATGTGACTTGCATTTGAAATTCAAATATAACCGTTCTGGTTTTGTCCCATTTGACTTGCTTTCATCACTATTCATAGGATCGACAATCGCCGTAATTCCTTTTGATGATCAAAGTCATGTCGACCACTTGACTTATATCCATTGGATAAAATTCTGAATCATCCCAACGTCCTTTTAATCTCAACCACTGATTTGTTTGATAAATCAGAGGTTGTTAGCTGTCATTTTCCTTGTAATCTTCCAATGTAATCTTGAATTAATCGAGGTATTATATCAGCAGGTTCATCAGTCTGCTGTAATACCAATCAGTCTGCTGAACAGCAATTTGCTGTGTGTCAAATACAATGCAGCTAATTTCTTTTATCTAACTTTTATTTGTGAAGTTAGATTACACCTTTTTAATTATAACCAAGTTCCAATTATCATCCAACTTATGGAACTTAGACCTTCTACACAAGGTATATGTAATCAGTTTAGGTCATCACAGACTTGCCTAAATTCTGATTGCATATCCTTGACTTTAATCACTAAGTTTGATCCCTTAGCCTTCATTAACTGAGTTTGAGCCCTCACCTTCCAGGTCTTGGCGAGGTTCCGGAAAAGTCTCTCGACCTAACTACCCTACTTGACTAGACTAGTCTCTCAAAACAAGTCAGCTGACCTTTACAGTGCTTGTTTTATCAAACCTATTCAAAGATCAAACTCTAATAAACCTATACATTTGATCTAGACATCTTTTTGCCTTTGCACTATAACAGTTAGTCTGGCACTCATCACTAAAACTTAGAAATAAGTCCAACACTCCTCACCATCAGCAACATATACGGAGAAGAGATCATCAAAATCATTGCAAACTCACACTTGAGTCCATCTTAAATACCCAGGTTGGTTTATACACCCCTTTTGTCGGTTTCAGATATTCAAGTAATAAGAAAATTTGGTCATTTAGCCGCAAACCGCCTGGAGAACACAACGCTTTCTATCTTAAATATTTTGGGCCAGAAATATCTAAAATCCTTAGCCAAAACATCTCCAGAAAAATACCCACAAAAATCATAAACCATGCCCGGCGGGAAAAACTTGAACCTAGCAACACCGACTAAACCAGTCAAACAAGGCCCAACACGTGGAGCGAGCACACTACGTGGAGAGGGTAGCAGAAGAGTTATGTCTGATGGGGCAGATGCCAACCTTGCCCTCACGACCGACATGCGAGCATATATCCGGGAAAGAACTAGAGCTCGCGAAATACACGAAGAAACGATCAGGAAAAATAAGGGAAAGGGGATCGTTGGGACATCTAACCCAAATAACGAATAAGAGGCTGTTTCAGTAGGGGGAGCGTCCCCACAACAAGATTCATATAGGACGGCTCTACAAGCACACATGGAATATGTAGAGGAAATGCGGGTAGGAAATGCCATCCTAATTGCTAAAGGACTACCTCCTCAACCTATCCGCAAGTTCAATCCACCTCAACCCGCACAAACAGAGCTACAGCCCACCTTCATTCCTCCAAAGACAGTTCAACCCCAGCGGTCAGAAATGGAAGGAAGCAACCATGCAACCTCCCATCCAAGAGGAGATAGAAAGTCAGCACTTGGTCGGCTGGGGCCCGTGGTCGACGATCGCGGTGCAGCCCCAGGGCGACCTAGGAATCCTCGTCAGGTCCGCACTCGCACAGAGGAACATGAGGACTCACAAGATATGGGAGGACATATTACATTCCCGCCTATTCCCCCGAATCAGGAGGAAATGGGCAGAATGAAAAAGCAGATAGAGTAGCTGCAAAAGAGCACGAAGGGTGTTAAAGTGGTTCCAACATGGGGAACAAGTGTGCTTCATCCCAGTATACTGAAATCGGCTCCAAGAGGGGGAACTCATTACCCCAATTTTATTAACTACCATGGAGCAACAGATCCTCTGGATTGGCTATCCGCTTTTCAGAGTAGAATCGAAACATGTACTCTCTGCGGCGAGGCTTGGTGTATAGCATTTGTGGGGTCGATGCAAGATAGGGCATCATCATGGATCCGCAGTCTTCCTCCTAGTTTGATTTTATCATGGGATGATCTGATCAACAAATTTATAGCAGAGTTCAAGTCAGTGGGAGGACCTAAAAAGACACACATCGACCTGCATGAGGTCCGACAAGGCGACAACGAGGGTACCCGTAGCTACTATGAACGGTTTTACAAAGTGTACGAGCTAACAAGGGGTTTAGCGGACAACGTAGTCATGAGCAGTTTTGAGACGGGGTTGAAACCAGGGTACTTGAAATCTTATTTTGCTCTATCCCCACCAGCAAACTTGCAAGAAATGTTGAGCTCAACCAGAAAGTACATTGCCACAGCGGGAAATGAAGGAGCGTCTTCGTCCAATAAAGGCAAACAGAGGACTGAGCGTAGTCCGCCTAGAGATACCCGCAGGAACACAGATCGAGAAATCAAAAAACCCGAGAGATTTAAGGAAGAGCATTTCACGCCGCTCAGAATTTCCTATACTCAGATGTTAAATGAGGTGAGATACGAAATACCTGAGCCCTACCCAATGGTTCCTGACACACGTCGCGATGCATCCAAATATTGCGGCTATCACAGGGATAAGGGTCATACGACAGACGAATGTTTTCAGTTCAAGCGAGCAATAGAAAAGTTACTCGCTCGCGGCCACCACGATCACCTCAAACTAGATGCCGGTGGTCCGGACAGAAGGAATCAGCAAGCTCGCCAGTTCGACAGGAACATCAGAATGATAACTGAGCCTCCTCCCAGTAACAATCAGATCAAGAGCCGCATCGGCTCCATTAACAAACACGTGGAAAAGCCTGTAGTTTTGCGAGGGAACGAACAACCCCTTGCCTTTACTCGAAGTGAGCTGGTGACTTCGATCAATACAGAAGATATGTGCTTATGCATTTCGGTGGTCATCAATCGGGCCTGTGTCAATAGAGTGATGGTCGACACAGGAGCTTGCCGCGACATTTTATACTACAACTGCTTCAAAGAACTGGGGTTTAGCGACTCTAATTTGAGGCTGCATAATGGCACCCTTGAGGGCTTCACCAACCATAAAATACAGGTCAAAGGGGCCATCGACTTGGAGGTACAGATAGGAGATTATGTGCCATTTCGCACAGAAAAGGTGAAGTTTTTAGTAGTCGATCTTCAGTCCAATTATAACATGATAATTGGGACGCCAGCTTTAAAACAGTTTCAAATGGTAACTTCCATTCCGCATCAGCGGGCAAAGTTCTATGTTGGGGACAGGATCGGAACGTCGATCAGTGAGCCTGCAACTGTCCTAACATACATACATGAAATGAGAACAGGAAATAAAAGAGCACGAATCGAGCAGCCACTGAACATGGAAACCATCGACATGATTAGGGTCGCTGTCGAACCGTGCCAGTTAAAGTGGAGTGTGAGACATTGCAAGTAAGAGATGATCCTAATTTTACAGCAGAGGATGAGTTAATCGAGGTAATCATCAACGATGAATACCCTGACCAGAAAGTCAAGATTGGTGCTAGTTTGAGTCTTTGTGAAAGGGAAGGATTGATAAAATTACTCAAAGAAAATCTGAGTGCATTTGCCTGGGAAGTCACGGACATGCGAGGGGTCGGGGTCGACGTCGCTCTTTATCATCTTAACGTCGACTCTACTTTCAAGCCAGTACAACAGCGAGTGCGCCAGTTTTCAACCGAAAAAGAAGCAGCGGTGAAAGTAGAGGTCGGAAAGCTCCTACAAGTGGGGATTATAAAAGAGCTCGCCTATCCCACTTGGCTAGCAAATGTTGTTATGGTAAAAAAGCACAATGGAAAATGGAGAATGTGCGTCGACTTCACGGATATCAACAAAGCTTGCCCCAAAGATCCCTATCAGCTTCCACGAATTGATCGGTTAGTAGATTCCATTTCTGGTTTTGATGTTTTAAGTTTCTTGGATGCATATTCTGGGTATCACCAAGTACGGATGGCTGAATCCGACAAAGAGAAAACGGCTTTCAGAGCCGCTGGAGGATTGTACTATTATGAAATGATGCCATTCGGACTAAAGAATGCGGGTTCGACTTATCAGCGAATGGTCAACAAGGTCTTCAGTTCGCAAATAGGAAGAAATATGGAAGCTTACATTGATGATATGGTTTTCAAGTCCGCTAGGGACGGTCACGCCGCTGACCTTCAATAAACTTTCAACAATGTCCGAAAGCACTCAATGAAACTCAATCCGGCCAAATGTACTTTTGGTGTCCAGGCAGGCAAGTTTCTGGGGTTTATGGTTAGTCATCGTGGCATCGAGGCTAATCCGGAGAAAATTCAAGCTCTGATTGACATGCAAGAACCCACAACTATCAAAGAGGTTCAGAGGCTCAATGGCCGCATCATTGCACTAGGTCGCTTCATATCAAAATCAGCGGAGAAGTGTCTTCCTTTCTTCAAAATTCTCAGAGGCGACAAGACTTTTTCTTGGAACGCGGAATGTTCTCAAGCGTTCCAAGCTCTGAAGGAGTATCTAGGGAGGCCACCACTTATGGTTAGCCCTGCAGAGGGAGATAACTTGTTTTTATATTTAGCGGCTTCGGACCGGGCTGTTGCCGCCGTTCTTGTCAAGGAGGCCGGAACCCTCCAAAATCCCGTCTATTATGTAATCAAGGCTCTCAGTCTGGTGGAGAGTCGCTATTTTAATATTGAAAAATTAGCCTACTCGCTTGTCATTGCTGCCCGCAAACTCAGGGCTTACTTTACTTCACACACAATAATTGTCTTAACGGATAGTCCAATGCGCCAGATACTGCATAAACCGGATCTTTCAGGTCGACTCCTCAGGTGGGCTATCGAAATTACTGAGTTCGACATACAATATCAACCTATAAAATCTATCAAAGGTCAAGCACTGCCGGATTTTATTGTAGAGACAAGTTTCAGCTCGCCGCAATCTGGTTCGCCTTTATCACAAGGGCCCGCTGAGGCCAGGATTAAACCCAATCAGTGTTGGCATTTATATGTCGATGGGGCATCTAATCGAAATGGTTGTGGGGCCGGAGTAATTTTGATGGAACCCGGAACGACGGAGGAAATCGAAAAAGCTTTAAGGTTCGAGTTCTCGGCCACGAATAATCAAGCCGAGTACGAAGCAGTTATAGCCGGACTCAAACTAGCCAGGGAGTTAAACGTGGAAAATGTCGAAATCTATTGTGATTCCCAACTCATCGTCAACCAAATCTCGGGAGACTATGACACGCACTGTGGTATTCTCGAGAAGTATGGTGAGATTGTTCGATGGTTAAAAGCTGGCTTCAACTATTGCGAGTTCATCAGAATTCGGAGAGAGGACAATGAGCGAGCAGACTACCTCTCTAAGCTATCACTTAAAGAAGAGCTTGCAGACCCTTCAATAATGATAGAGTATCTTGCTATACCTACTATAGAGGAAACACAAATCATGTAAATCGACACACCAGCGCCGACTACATGTTGGATCGATGAGGTCCAGGCTTACATTGAAACAGGCATATTTCCCGATGGGGCGGACAAAATTCGTGCACTTAAGAAGAGAGCGGCCAGGTATATTATAAACAATGGAATATTGTACAGAAGGTCTGCGACAAAGCCTCTATTGCGATGTGTTCGAGAAGAAGAAAGCAAAACAATCCTTATCGAGCTTCATCAAGGGGTATGCGGGGGCCATCCCGCTAGCCGCTCCTAAGCCCAGAAGGTTATAACCGCAGGGTATTACTGGCTGACAATCCTTAAAGACTCAGAAAAGTTGGTTAGAGAATGTCCAGAGTGTCAAAAGCATGCGAACATCCCCCGGATAGCATCGGTCGAACAGAGCATCGTAGTCGCGCCATGGCCTTTCAACATGTGGGGACTCGATCTCATCGGATCCTTTCCAGCAGGAAGAGGCGGATGCAAAGTTATCATAGTGGCTGTGGATTATTTTACAAAGTGGATCGAAGCAAAACCTATGGTCAAGATAACCGCAAAAGCAGCGGGTTATTTCTTACACGATCAGATTTTTTCACGTTTCGGCATCCCAAGGGCAGTTGTATCAGACCACGGCCCACAATTCAGGAAGGACTTCTCAAATCTTTGTGAGGAATTCAAAGTTAAACACTGGTAGTCATTCGTGGCCTATCCTCAAGGAAACGGCCAAGCTGAGGCCGGCAATAAACAAATAATCAAGATGTTGAAGAAAAGCGTGGATGACAAGGTAAAAGCAGGAGGGTGGGTTGATGAGTTACCCGATATACTTTGGGCACTCCGCACCACGACCAAAACACCCACAGGAGAAACACCTTTTGCTCTTACCTATGGATCAGAGGCCATGACTCCCGTCGAAATGGCTTTGCCCAACATCAGGGTCGCCTTATACGACCCAGCGGACAATCTGTTAAACATGCAGATCGACTTGGACCTAGTGGAGGGAAAAAGACTAGAGGCATACCATCAACTCACGAACTACAAGCAACTCGCTAAACAACAACACGACAAGCGAATCCGCGACCATTAATTTAAGGTCGGAGATTTTGTTCTTCGAAATAGAAAGGCCACTGGTATGGAGCCGGATAAAGGCAAGCTAACAGCAAACTGGGAAGGCCCTTATCAAGTCACAAGAGAGATCAAAAAAGGGACTTATGTGCTCAGAAATCATCAAGGCTACGAACTCAATAGACCTTGGCACGCGGACAACCTCAAAAGGTACTACATGTAATAAATCGGTTAGGGTTATGGCTACCCTCTCGTTTACAACGAGAGTGGTTAGGCTTTCTTACTTGCTTGTAATCTTCGCTCATCTAGCAGGATGAGTCAAAATTAATAAAAGCCCGATTTTACATTCTCTCTTTTTGTATATTATTATGGGTAAACGCGGGCAGAAAAGAAATGGTGTTCAAATTTTTTTTCAACAAAACCTTCGGCCAGATTTCAGACTTGAAAATGGGGGCAATATTTGGGGAAATTTAAAGCGGCTACGAGTTTCTAGCGAACATGTTATTTCAGATAAGATTCAAGGGGGGCATATCTCGAAGAGGAATCCGCACAGGATCGACCTGGAATCTTATCTAAAACAAGGGGGCTGGATGCTACTATAATCAGACTCAATTTAGACAATAAATTTGAGCAAAAAGCAAGCATACACCAAGCGGACAGAGAACAAACTTGAGAATTGTTATTACAATAATAAATGTGCGGACAAAAGTACGGAAAAGAAAATAGTCATACATATGCGAAATCAAAAATAATGTTTTACAAAACAGATATTATGAATCTAAGAACCCTCATGCCGCATTTCTTCATTATGGACATTCTCCTTGCGGAGGGAATGATGTAGCATCTGATCAGCATTGGTCTCAGATTCAGTAGGCTCGGTTGACTTCTCACCAGGCTGCTTGACCTCTTCTCCAGCCTGCTCGCCTTCTTCAGTGGCCGCCTCTCTCGCCTCAGTAGCCCGTCGCACACGCTCTCTTAGATTCGCCTCATCCACATCGGGAATCACCCAATCTGGATCATACATCGGGACGTAGCGTTGAAGCTCAATATCAGAAAAGGGTATGCGCGGGTGAAAATCCTTTAGATGATCGGAGAAGGGATGAGTGAGAATCCATTCTTCCAAGACATCAAGGTCGGGAGTATCACCATCATAAGCCAGGACGCACCTTGCGATGTGATAGAACCCTTGGTCATATCCCATCATAAAGTTTTCATCAGCAGCGGCCTTGCTCGCGGCCTCAATCTAACCTTGGACACTTGAGCCCAGATCCTCCAATTGCTTTCGCAGGTCCGTGCACACTGCTTGCTCGGCTTCCCAATGAGCTTGAGCCTCGGTTACTTTCTGCTTCATCTCCTTCATGGTTCGATCGACGGATTTACCCTGCTCCACGAGTTCAGATTTAACCTTATTAGCCTCAGCAAGCTGTGATCTCAGTTTCTCATTCTCCGCCTCGGCCGCGCTTAGCCTCCCACGAAGCCCAGCCGACACTGCATTTGCAGCGGCGAGAGCTTTCTTCGTATCCGACAGCTCTTTTCCGACATTGGCGCTCTCAGATATAGTGCTTCTATAATCATTGACGAACTGAGCCAAGCCGGTACCAACCTAAGGGAAGAAAAATAAACAGCGAGGTCAATATTGACTTAAGAAAAAAAATGGCAATAAAAAGAACAAAAAGACAAAGGCAAGAAAGAGGTTTACCATGCTCACCGTGGTGCCGTATAAACCCCACAAAGCGTCGATACTACCGAGGAAGGCACGGCGAGGATCAGTTTGGTCCGCCATCACAACTCTGTCCGCAATCCCCCGACCAATCTCCAACTGGATGTCATTAGGGAGACCCTATCTAAAATACCTCAGTGGGGAACATCAGCAATTCCCCTTGAAATTGTCTGTGCGGAGGGCAAGTCTAGGGGCTGTTGGCGCATGAACTCTCTGTCCAACCATGCGGCAGGAAACCCTCTAGGTCCAACAGGGACTCTGGCAAAGGGCACCACTGTCTTTGTGCCCGCTGAAGCTGCCTCAGTGGCTACAGATTTGCCTTTATCAGATGGTTTGGCTTTGTCAGCGGCCTCCTTCCTCGAAGGGTCATCAGTTCTGGATTTTTTAGTTGAAGGGGCATCCTGCACACCGCTGCCGTCTCCCGCGGGCTCAATCTCTTCAATGACGGCTATTTTCTTCTTATCACCGGCCGGCGGCTTCATCAAAGTAGTCTGTTTCAGGGTTTTGCTCGCCGCGGTTTTCCCTACTACTGGCGGCTTGGTTGATTTCACAACCTGAGATCCCAAGGCTCCAGCCTCCCCCGTCTGTAAGTCGACCATGGGGAGGGATGTTTTGATCCCTTTCAGCTCAGCAGCCCTCTTTACTTCGCCAGTAGTCTTCCTCCTCGTCAACTGGCTGCGTTGAGCTAGCTTATCCATGGTACCTGCGGAAAATAAGGCAGAAAGATGAAGATATGAAAAGAATCAAAAATAATACAAGTAAAAATCCTACTCGGTGCTCTCATAGAGGGGTCGCCGCCACAAATAACGCATTGAGAGGGCATGCGCTTGCCATGGTGACACTCCCCATACCAGTCTGGGTGAGTCGGCAATGAGTCGACTACAACTAACGGATCGCCGATGCCGGCTCCAGAAAGTCCGGCCTGTCTAAGATAGGGCTGGCCGACATCTAGCAACAACCTCCAGTTAAATGCTCGGGCTTGAGGTTCATTTTTGTGGGTATAGCCTAGATCATCTTTCAATTTGGATATAAACTCATCATCGTCCAACTGGGTTTTTATTGCGGTCAAGTGGTCAGTCTTGACCGAATTCTCCGGTAGCTTCTCAAACGGCCATCCTACCCGGGACTCTACCTTCATGCATCTTTTGTCCCAATCCGCCACTTTATCGGGAAGATCGAATAATAGCCGGGGCCTACCATGGCTTGATCTACTGCGCGTTGGATTTGACCGGCCGCACCTTTCTTGGAAAAACCATAAAAGTATAGGAGCGCCGCCATCGATGGTTCACGTCCGCTTAGCCTACTAATTATGATAAAAGACATAACCATGCGGGCTACTCCCAGACTAAGGTCGCAGGGCATCACCTTCAGCTCCTCCATGAACTTAACAAAAAATGGATCAAAGGGAGGTCTGAGTCCAGCCACAAAATGGTCGTAGTGCAACCACAAATAGTCTTGCTGCTCCCGGCCACAAGTCCACGACACGTTCGTCGCCCCCATACTAACGAAGCGATAGTCCGCTGAGATATCATACGCCCCCAGCGCCAAGGTATAATCTTCCCGATCCTTAAACTCCCTCCATCGAGCTATAAGATCACTGTCTACTCGCTTTTGCTCTGCGAACTCACTCTCGACATCAGCGGATCTTCTCTTGGGCGCCCACTTTTTCTTTGCGGGCTCATCAGCGGCAGCTTTCCTCTTAGACACAACGGCCTTCTGAGACTTCTTTGGTCTCTCCGACGGATCAACGACTTCCACGGCTTCCTTGACCTTTTTTCTACGCTTAGCGGCTCCAGGAGTAATCACTTTTTCCATCCTCTCGATAAGGCCGCTCAGTATTATATTGTCGTCATCTTCGACCTCACCCCCAGTAGCGCCTTCACCAATAACTGAGACCTCTGGGTCAGATTCTACACTAATAAGCTCCGGATTTTCCTCCATCTCCTCCTCAGCGCCGCTAGAGCTAGCGTCCTCCATGCTCACCTCTTCTAACCCATATCCCGCAGCGGCCCTGGCCTCTTCATCTGATTGTGTGTGCTCTGATGACATTCTGGAAAAGAAAAAGGGCAAGGTGGATCAGTTTATCACCCGGACATGGAAATCGGGCCGAGGTGAAAGCAATCACACCCCGACACCTCGCCCTTCCATCTTCCTTAGCAAATATCAAAAGCCCAGAAAAACCCCCAATTTCCTAGAAAAACCCCCAAAATACGAAACCCTAAATTTCAAACCAGAATAACCCTAAACAAACACACATTCAAAACCTCTACCAAACGAACGCCAACACAAAACAACAAGGCATATGATTACAAGGAAATTTCTGGGAAAAAGAAAGAAAGAAACCGCATGCAAATACATAAAAGACTGGGCTCATAATCTTCATCAGAGGAAAATAAAATTACAGAGGCAAAAATCACATCATTCGTATTTCTAGTAAGAGCAGTTGGAGAAATAAAAGCATAATCAAATTGGAAAACAAACAAAGGAGTGAAATTTCGTACCTGATTGATAATGGAAGTAATAAAGTGTTGAGCTTTGACTGCAATGAACACTCGCCGGAGCCTACTTGCAATCGCCGGAGTTTCCTTGCTTTATCGCCGGAGAAATTATCAGAGATGAAAAGGGAGAAAAGTGTAAGAGTTGGGGGGGATACCGCTATTTATAGAGGGAAAATTGAGGGGGAACGACGTTTGGGTTTTTCAAAATTTGAATGTAATGATGACTGGAACGGTTACCGAATTTTCTCCGCCAATCAGAGCAAGGGATGGTTCAGTTCCAACCGCCGTGTCAGTACACGTGACTGACGTGACATTTCGTGAACCGATACATCCGTTTATCCTTTCCAACCGTTCAAATCCCTCCTGGCGACAATCAACCTGTCCACACTCAAGCGACCTCAGCATATTACTATCTACAAATATTACTTCAAGCGGCTAGCATCTATCAATGCCCGCTGTTAAGTCCGACAGAGCGTTGTCGGCAATCAAGCCTGTCCGCTACAAATGCACAGCACATAATCGGTAATTCGCTACGCGATACCAACACTGGTTCAAGCCCGATAGAACGTTGTCGGCAATCAAGCCTGTCCGCTACAAATGCACAGCATATAGCTGGTGGTTTTTACCAACACTGGTTCAAGCCCGATAGAACAGTATCGGCATGCCTCTGTCACGAGCGACCACAGAAAGGGGCTTCACCTAAAGTTCTTCTCCAAGTTCTACTCTCCGCCTTGGCAGACACGCCAGGCACAGAGTAGAGGGCCATTGATATACCCGGGTCGGAATGGGGTCCTGTTCATCTAAATTGGGCCTATTATCTTGGCCCATCAGCATAGATATTGGGCCTCTATCTCCTCTGGCCGCTGCCACAAACCATCTTCAACCCGCTAGATGCAAGCCGGGTCCTATCCGCCAACAGTAAGCCGGATCTTGTTCGCCAAACGTGAGTCGGACCCATTCTCTCCATGTGATTTCAACCATATAGTCAAGATGATTTCAAGACAAGGCACAAATGAGTCCGCTGCTCGCCACACTTATCGACCCAGCTGGCCGAAACAGCTGGCCACTCCTGACAGCTGGCTAGGACACTTGTATTGCATGCATACTTAACTTAGTTATGTACTCTCAACTGTCTTATCGATGAACAGTGAACCGACTTACTTTTTAGCCTATAAATATGGGATCACAATGTAATAAAAAGGGGACAATCTCTTAAGCTCTAAGCTATAATCTAATACAAGCAGATACACTCTGCCAATTTGTTGACTAACTTACTTGTTCTTCATTAACACTTATCAGCCACCGTTATTCTTATCCACCACCATGTCCTCACCATAGAAATCACACGTATCAGCCTTATGTCCTCAAGATAAACACTGTCACCGCAAAATCTGGTGTTCAGCGCAACATCAATTGGTCAGTTTTGTATCATTCTTCTGACAATAAGTGGTGAAGTTTGTATTCAGCTCAGTCATGGATTTCCTAAGTTGATTGACCGTGTCGGTCACAGTTGAGCTCATTTTATCCATGGTTGCTTCCCAACCACCGGACTTGTTGAATTGAGGCATGA
This sequence comes from Gentiana macrophylla, assembly GCA_026214975.1. NCBI lineage: Eukaryota > Viridiplantae > Streptophyta > Magnoliopsida > Gentianales > Gentianaceae > Gentiana > Gentiana macrophylla. Next base: position 69,678,259 of record CM047812.1, read on the forward strand.
ATCAACCAGTTTGTCTCGGTCTCTCTCCACTGTTTTAATCACTTTGTCGAAATCCCCCAGTAGGGTCACTCAGTCTAAAACCAGGGTGGTCATGAGAACCTGGGCGATATCCGCCCCCATAAGGATTTCTTTGCCTCCCTATATAGGTCACGTCCTCAGTGTTGGTTGCTTCAATCTCTTGAACTTTCTCAACCATGGGTATGCGATCTTGCATGCCGTCTATCTTATCGTTCATTGCCATTAGCTGGTATAAGATCTTTTGAGAAGTATCTTCTCCAAATTCGCCTTCAGCTACTTTGGCCGTTTCAACTTGGTGTGTTCCTCATTGACATGTAAGTACAATTTGCTCCAATTTCTCTTCGGCTTCTTCAAGTGATAGCAACGCAAAACATCCGTTGCTCGAGGCATCAACTCTCATTTGTTCACTTGGCCGCAATCCGTGATAAAAACTATGCATTTGTACGGGCAAAGTGATATCATGATGAGGGCATCTCCTCTGTGCTTCCTTAAATATTTCACATGCTTCTTCAAAGGTCTCAGTGGATCTCTGCTTAAAATTTATGAGTTCTTTGTTGGAAGTAGCTCCCGAAAGACAATTTAAGTAATTGTTTTAGAATTAATAAATGACAGATTTATTCTCATCGTATTACTTGCTTCGTGCTTGTAAGTAATACACTATTAAAAACCCCAAGTCGTATCATATGTAGCCATATAACTTAGTGTGTGTCACACATGAGGATTGAGTTTATGGTGATACACTTGAAATGTTAGTCCGTGGTGAAGTTAATCAAAGTATGGGGTCTATTGATTAAACCACCAATAATGCGCCCAGAACACTTTATGGTGTGACCGTCATATCCGGACCGCCGACATTGGTTGTCTAAGTGGGGCATTTATATATGATGAGAGTCATATAGGATTGGACCGATTTAATCTGCGTTTCTCATATAATTCCGTGATTGAGAAAACCTATTAAATCACAAGATGATCATATATGGATTAACCTTAATCCTGAAGTGATTACAGACTCCTACTAGTTTCAGGATAGGGTTTGATGTGCTCGTTAAGGTTCGCTAAGAGGCGTGGTCCGAATCACTTTCACGTTGGCACTATTCTGGAATGAGTGAGAAGTGTGTCTCACAGATATGGAATTCATTCCTTCCTGCGGGAAGTAGAAATACAATCCCCTTATTTGTTGATCCTAGAAACTGATCGATCCTGGGAGTTCGTATTGGTTATGAACTAATTGATCACTAGTGGGTTAATGGTAAATAAGGATAAGATGTAGTGAAGAAGGTTTACGGAAATATTTCTACATCGTTACGGATAGTCTATGGAGGGTTAGTATGTATGTAATGATTATATCATTGGACACTTATCGACTCGACTCGACGTTTTGAGAATAAGTTATATTTATAATCGATAGAGTTCAGTTTCGGATTTATGGTGGCGTAATTCCGGAATTAATGAATTAAGTAGAAATATTATGTTCGATGAATATTTTATTTAATTTGTTGTAGCTACTGGTTATAGGTCCATGGTCCCCGGGTTGGCTCCTAACACGCGAGTGTTTTCTCGTTTTATGGAACCTCGAGAATAAATTGAATAGTTAGTCTATTTAATGAATATGCAATATTATTTATTTGATAAATAATATGTAAAATAGAAAAGACATTTTCTATTAAATTTGATGACTAAATTGGCACCATATATGTGGATAATTAGGAGAAATTTTCCTAGATTATCTCATTTGTGTAATTAATTAATTAATTATCTATTTGTTGGATAATTAATGGAAAAATAAAGAGATTGATTTTTTGGGAATTATCTTTTATTTTATAGCCAAAATATCTTTCCCTTATGGGAATAGATTTTTGTGGTGTGAAAAGGATAACTCTCTTGACTAGTTATTTTCCTATATAAAGAGAGTTCATCCTAATCCAATACACAATCAATATTGGCGCCAAATCCACATTAAAAAGGAAGAAAAATTAGTTTCTTGCCTTGGTCATTTAGAGAAGAAAAACCTTGTGCATATTCGAGGAGATTCTAAGGCGAAGATCGACGTCCACCAATCGTCACTTGGAGATACAATCCGGAAGATCACGGCTTCTCCCTTGGTCGATTTTATCATCTCTCTCCGGTATGGGTAATGTTGGATCGATAATGACGCAAACACACTCTAAAAGGGGGGGTTGAATAGAGCGTGGGTGATTTATTAATTCTTTTTTGATAATTAAACACAAGTACTAATAAACTAAGGCGGAAGCTATCTTAGTCGATTATTCGCTTGTGTTATAAAAACCTATGTGATCAAATTATATTAAATCGTGTGTGATCAAAACAATATAGAACGATACAGATAGGTCTCAACGTGATCAACACAAAACTAATGAGAGTACTCTGCAGTCTGCAAGATATAATGAAATGATCAAGCTGGTTTATTTTAAAAGCCAAAACAACCTGAAACTTTATGAACAATTTGACAAGGCAAAGGCATGCTGACATTAAACCAACTTGAACTTTTGGTGACGTTTAAAGGCGTTGGTAAAGGGTGCAGATTAATAACAAAAGCAGTCAACTGTTATTCAAGTAGTAATTCAGAATATTAAGTACAAATCAGTTACAAGATCAGATTGCAAAGGGAAACAACAAGTTCCATTCAAAGTCCAAAATACAACTTCAGTTTGCAAAACCGATTACCGATTAACAAGCTTCAGTTCAAGATACAATATAGCAGATTATTCAAAGCACAAGCAAACTGAATAACAACCACAGAGCTGATCAGGACAAAGGCTGACCACTCAGATGATTTTTCAGAAATGATAATTAAATCCTGAGGATGAAATTATCAAGACTGTTAAACTAAACTGTGTACACAACAGTCAGTAAATCAGCAAAACCACTAAAAGCTAAGTCATATTACAACAACACTTCAGATTCAGGACTATAACCGTTTCAGCAAAACTTTAAGAGGAGCAGCAAGCTTAGGCACAGCAAATATGCTGCAGCAAACTCAGAAATTATATCAACTAAGTACTAATCATGTTATATACTTAAACCTGTACCACCACATACAACAGCCATACATCACACATTCAGGCTAGAATATTCAAGCATCAAATATATAAAGTAACAAAACATATTATTGGAACATAACGCGTACAGGGTCATGAAATTACATCAAGTCAAGATTGCATATTCGGGTTCAGCATATACACATACAGCAAACAAAAGGAGTGCACAAACAATGTCAATTACACAACGAAACTTCATTTACCATGAAGTATCAAAATTACAATGTGACATTAACATATGGGTCCAAAACTAATTGTTCTGAATTACATTCCTTGATTAACGGATTATTAAAGGAATAAAACACATTATACATGAATGGATCATACTATAGAACAGTCATTTTATTTTAAAGCTAGTTACGAAACCAAAAAATAAGAATAAAGATAGTCGAGACTCTAAGAGCACTTGCATCAGTGTCTTAACACAGATTCTCTATTTTACAGATTCAAACACCATTTTTACTTATCTTACAGAATCTTTACTTATTGGTAACTGCATTAGGATCTTTATGATTATAAACACCACATTAAAATAACCATAATAAAATATTAAAAAGACATATTTTATTAATGAGGCTCGTAAGTGTTAATAGAAAATATATCCAATGAAACACTTGTTAAAGATCAATATTTATCATTTTAATAAGTACAGAATACTTTTTAAAAAATATATTAAATAAGGAATCATTACTTGGGTATTAACATATACTAATATATTTTTTTTATGGTCTTCTAATATATTATTTTAAATGAAGATACAGTACAACAAAAATAATAAGAAAATAAAGTACAACAAAGACAAAGTAGCGTCCGTACATATTGGACATTTGCGCTGAATTTCCGGTTTGGCATATTAACAAACGGCCTTAGTCTAATTTTTTAAAGGCCAAGGAAAGCAAGTTCAGACTCGATTATTCAAATAAATGGCATAATATATACTCAGTTCATAAACAAAGGTTTGAATTTATCATTTGAATTAAAAGAAATGAGCTTAAGAAACTTCCCTGAAATTCAGCAATCAATAATGCCTTCACATTTTCAACATGTTTCATTGATTAAACAGCAAGCTATAGCCGTTGGGTTAACCATAAAATCAGGTCATCACATCCCTAATTTCTTTAACCTAAAATCAGAGAGTCGAGAGTTAATGGCTTCGATTTGACCACGTGAATAAGAGGAACCGACATGCCAGGGAATCAGTTCGAAGGCTGCAAATCCTATCATAAGTGCTTTGATTCAACACGTTCAGGATTACCACGCCATAACTCTGAATTAGGCTGTAATACGGGTTGAATTCATCAATGAGTTGGTCATGCTTTGAACGGTGATTGGGGGTGACCCGAATGTGTCCACGTGTCAAGTATATCTTTGAACGGACCAAAGACAACCGAACAGGGGCTATATCGATCCGAAGTCAATACAACCACATAGACCAGGCGGTTAGAAAAGATCCCTGGTCAGAGGAAAGATCGGGTCCTAAATGTGGGCCAACCCCCAGAAGGCTCCTCAACCAGAAAACGGCTTAGACCAAGATCAGACCAGGGCAGGTCCCAAGCCAGAAGAACGCATATACAGGAAAGATCAGTTATATACTGGTATGAGACGTGGGTGGATTACATAACCACCCATTAACACCACTATGACGGATAACCGCTTGAACTACGGTTGGACTTGATTCCAAATATATATTTGGATACGTAGGCAGCTTATTTTTCCTAAGTTCAGTCCATAACAAAAAAAACTACTCTATCTTTGAACCTAGAGCAAGAAGGACCATTCAGGCTTTCGGTACATTTCATTCCGAGTTCGATCCTTGGCGCTAGAAGGAGGGTCACTTTTTGTTTCTAGCGGTAGATTAACGGAGTAGTTGACATGAAATCGAAAAAAAAATCAACAAGGAAAAGACGGGCAGGTTCCTCACACGATCCAGACAATCTGAATCGAGATCAAGAGCGTAATCTTGAAAAACAACCAGAGGATCAGCCAAATACTCACGATTCGGCGAAACAACTCTTGGTAGATGCTTTGAAGACAATGGGGGATGCTGATTTTCAGGTTCTGTTTGAAGTGTAAGAAAAGGAAAGGAGAAAGTAGGAAATCTTGGAGAAGAAGAATGACCATCGTCAGAAGAAATGGATAGTCATAAGGAAGTTGCGGAGTCCAGTTGTCGGGTGGTTAAAAGCAGAACTCGTCAAACAAATGATGCAGCCAGAGCTGTATTGGATGCCATGTTGGAGGATGAGGAAGACGAGTTCAATTTAGCTTCACCGTTTGCAGAGCACATTGATGCCTATCCGTGTCCAGAGGATTTAAAATACCAAAGATTAGCCCCTATGATGGAACAAAAGATCCTTATGATCATATGCATCAATATATAGCACATATGCATTTATACAACGCTCCAGACGAGATGAAGTGCAAGGCCATCCCAGTACTTCTATCTGGAAGGGCCAGAGACTGGTTTAACAAGTTACCACCCAGATCTATCACTAGTTTTACAGTTTTAACTAAGAAGTTTATGAGCATGTTTATTGTTGCGAGACCGTTTCAAAGAAACAGCACTCATTTGCTCACCATTAAGCAAAAGTCCGATGAAACGGTTGTACAATTCATTAAAAGATTCAATGCTAAGTCAACCCAGGTGGCTGATGTAAATGATCGATTTTTGGTAGCCTCATTCGTAGCAGGACTACGAGAGGGGGGGTTACATGCAAAATTAAATGGAAAAAATCCCAGAACCATGGAGGAATGTTTGGCGATTGCCTTCAAGCATTGTCAGGGTGAAGAAGCTAATTGTACCAAGCGTGATTTGGAGAAAGGAGATCACAGAAAAGGCAAGTCAGAAGAGAAATCGACAAGAAGCGAATCGGTTTGGGATAGGTTCAGCACCTATATATGAGACAGATTGGGCAAAAGAGGTGCCTACAGACGAGAGACCTAATACCATTGAATAGATCACGAGGCAGTTTCGCTATCATGGAACGCAAAGGCATAGCGAGAACCCCATTCCCTATGAAAGGACTCAGGGAAAAGAGAGATCAGACCAAATTCTGCTGATTCCACTAGATGTTGGTCATGATACAGAGGCATGCAAAGAATTGATCAGGGACATCGATGCAGCAGTCATGGAAGGAAGACTTGACGATGTGGTTGATAGATCTCGTAACGAAGAGCCATGAGGGCGTAGAGAATTCAAGAGAGGAAATCATCAGAATGAGAGAAATAGGAATAATGAACAGAGAAAACCCAGAAATCCATCCCCAGATCAGGACGGTCAGATCGATAACCATCCAGTAAATACTATCAACACGATTATGGGAGGTCCCAGGAGGATAGATCAGGAAAAGGAGGTGAAGAAAGGATCGTGGTGGATCACGATCGGACTTCCGTAAGCGGCGTAAGGTATCAGGAGAAGTAAGGTATGGACCAGAGGACCCACTACCACTGGTCATTAACAATGAAGGGCTGGTTATTGAAGCCGTCATCAGCAAGAATTAGGTAAAAAGGATTTGTGTCGATACAGGAAGTGCTATTAACATCCTGTATTATAGGGCATTCCAGGCTATGAAGTTGAAGGATTCAAGCTTAACTCCAGTATCCACCCCTCTATTTGAATTCACAGGCCCACATATACATCCTATGGGCATGATCACATTACCTACAACCTATGGCAAGTTGCCTAAGGGCAGGACCCTAATGGTAAACTACATTGTGGTTAAGGCACCCACGGCTTATAACGTTATCATGGGAAGACCAGCAATCATTGATCTGTGAGTAGTTATCTCCCCAACCCATAACAGCATGAAGTTTACAGTCAATTCGGGATCAGTTGAAATTAAAGGAGATGTGAAAATAGCCAGGAGCTGTTACACATCTGTAGTTGATGAAAAACAATTAGCATCTAACTTTGGAGGAATTATTGCCAGAGGAGGACAAGACCTGGATATCTGCAGACTAGACCGAGGCATTTCAGGTCAATGAACAAGGATCAGATTCAGTGGTCAGCATCGGATCTTGGATTCCAGATCCATAAAAAAGGGCTTTAACCGATCTGCTTAAAGAGTACAAGGATGTCTTTGCGTGGAAAACAGATGATATGCCAGGTTTATCACCAGAGCTGATAGTCCATAGCTTAAACGTGGGCCCAAACAGGCCCTCAATTCGTCAAAAGAAGCGACATTTTACACCAGAATGAATTTCGGTTATAGAACAGGAGGTGGCTAAACTCAAACAAGTAGGAATCATCAAAGAGGTGATTTATCCAAAATGGTTGCCAATCCAGTGTTGGTGAAGAAATCAGATGGGTCCTGGAGAATGTGTGTAGATTTTACAGATCTGAACAAAGCTTGCCCCAAAGACAGTTACACATCACCTCGAATTGACAGGCTAGTGGACTCAACTGTGGGATTTGAAATTTTTGGGTTCCTGGACGCTTATAAAGGATATCATCAAATCTTTATGGACCCTAAAGATGCAGAAAAAATAGACTTCATAACTGAATTTGGTACGTACTACTATGTGACCATGCCATTTGGATTGAAAAATGCAGGTGCCACTTACCAAAGGGCAGTCAATCGAATTTTCAGCGCTCAGATAGGCAAATCCATGGAGGTTTACATGGATGATTTACTGATCAAAAGCAGGTCTTTAGATCAATATTTACATGATGTGAAGGAAGTGTGTGGAGTACTTCGAAGCACGAAGATGAAACTGAACCCAAAGAAGTAAACATTTGGCGTCAGATCTGGAAAATTTTTGGGATACATGATCTCGAAGGAAGGGATTAGAGCGAATCCAGACAAATTGAAAGCCTTAAAAATGATGCCACCACCTACTAACATCAAAGAAGTTCAAAGATTGACAGGCAGGTTAGCAGCCTTGAATAGATTCATTTCACGATCAGCACAGCGTGCATTGCCTTTCTTTAAGATCTTAAGGAAAGCTACCCCATTTCAATGGGGGCCAGATTGTCAAGAAGCTTTTGATGAATTGAAGAAGTATCTGTTGGAATTGCCAACTCTGACATCTCCCCAAGAAGGAGAGGTTTTGTACCTCTATCTATCAGTCTGTGATGAAGCCATCAGCGCTGTTTTGGTCAGGCAACAGGGAACGCTCCAGAAGCTAGTGTATTACACAAGCAAGGCTTTGAATGGACCTGAGGTGAGATATTCAGAAGCAGAGAAGTTAGTCCTAGCATTAGTCCATGCGTCCAGGAAGTTAAGATCTTACTTTCAAAGCCATCCAGTCATTGTCTTAACTGATCAACCTTTAAAGCAAATATTGAGCAGGCCGGATACTTCAGGTCGTCTAGCCAAATGGGTTGTTGAATTGGCAGGTTATGATTTGGAATACAGACCAAGAATGGCTATAAAAGCTCAGGCATTGGCAGACTTTTTAGCAGAAGAGAAATCCATTTCTATTGATCAACGTATATGTCCAAAGGACTCAGGTCAGTGGAAGCTGTTCGTTGATGGGGCATCTAGTAGAAGCAGATCAGGAGCAGGTCTCCTCCTTGTCAGTCCATCAGGTGAAGAATTTCCTTACGCTTTACACTTTAACTTTCACGCAACCAATAACGAGGCGGAATATAAAGCATTGATTATGGGCTTGAGTTTAGCTCTAAAATTGGGAGTGTAGCAGCTTAAGGTCTACAGTGATTCTCAACTGGTAGTAAACCACATCAGAGGAGAGTATGAAGCGAAGGAGGAACCTATGAAAAAATACCTATCTCTGGCCCAGTCGAAGATAAATCAGTTTCAAAAAATTCAGGTGGAGTAGGTCTCCAGATCGCAGAATACCCGAGCAGATGCTCTGTCCAAGTTAGCTTCCAACTTTTTATCAAACAAAAAGGTTTTGATCGAGCAGTTAAATCAGCGTAGCTATGAAATCTGAGGTACAACCGATTACACAGAGGGAAACGTGGATGGATCCCATCGTAGCATATCTGAAAGAAAGACAGTTGCCAGAAGATAAAGGGCAAGCTCGTAAAATCCAGCGTTTATCTGATAGGTATACCCTATTCAATGATATCTTATATAGAAAATCCTTTATATCCCCTTGGTTGCGTTGTGTCACTATTGAAGAAGGAAATTACCTGTTAAGAGAAATCCATTTAGGAATCTGTGGAAGCCATATGGGGTCAAGAGCTTTAGCTCGGAAGTGCAGGTTGTTTGGCTATTATTGGCCTAAGATGCTGCAGGACGCAAAGCAGTTGGTCTTGGCATGCAGGTCATGTCAGGCTCATGGTAACTTATCCCATCAGCCATCTGAAAATCTAACCCCAGTCATCTCAGTGTGGCCTTTCGATCAGTGGGGTGTAGATCTGGTGAGACCATTGCCTAAAGCATCAGGGAGTTATCAGTTCCTAGTAGTGGATGTTGACTATTTCACTAAATGGGTAGAGGCTGAAGCATTAACTACTATCACAGCCAAACAGATCCAAAAGTTCTTATGGAAGAATATAGTATGCAGATACGGGATACTTAAGGTCTTAATTTCCGACAATAGAACTCAATTTGAAGACAAAGGAGTCAAGGAATGGTGTGCTGACTTGGGCATAACTCAACACTTCACATCTGTTGGACACCCACAAGCCAATGGCCAGGTGGAACAGACCAACAGACAAATTAAGGTGGGTCTCAAGAAAAGACTAGAACACGAAGGAAAGCATTGGGTAGAACATCTACCAAATATCCTCTGGTCATACAGGACTACGCCAAACACGTCAACCCAAAAAACACCGTTCTCATTAGCATATGGATGTGAAGCTGTCATACCAGCGAAAATTGGATTGCCATCTCCCCGAACGGCTGTACATGATGAGCAGACCCAAGAAGAAGAAATGAGGCATGCTCAAGACGACTTGGAGGAGAAAAGGGATGTTGCCTTGATCCAAATGGCTAAATATAAGCAACAAGTATCACAGTACTATAACTCAAAGGTCAAGCAATGCTACTTTAAAGTTGGGGATCTGGTTTTTTGCGTAAGAACGAAGTCAGCAGGCAAGAACCAAGTAGAAAGTTAAGTCCTAACTGGGAAGGACCTTATCAGATCATTAAAGTACATGGAAAGGGAGCTTATCAATTGGCTGATAGTGCGGGAAAAACTGTTCCTAGAAGTTGGAACGCAGTTAATCTGAAGAAATTTTATGTTTAAGGCAAGTAACTGTTATTTTATTATCCTACTAGTTTATTATGTATTGAACTTTTGAATTATGTTGAACGAAACTGCGTTGGCTGTAATATATTCTATTGTTAAACTCTTAAAAAGAGAAAAATTCGTTAAGTCTGAAAAATCAGACCAGTTTAAGACTTCAGGTCAGGTCTTAAATCATCAAACCTCAGGTCAGGTCAATTGACTCTTAAAAAGAGAAAAATTCGTTAAGTCTGAAAATCAGACCAGTTTAAGACTTCAAGTCAGGTATTAAATCATCAGACCTCAGGTCAGGTCAATTGACTCTTAAAAAGAGAAAAATCCGTTAAGTCTGAAAATCAGACCAGTTTAAGACTTCAAGTCAGGTCTTAAATCATCAGACCTCAGGTCGGGTCAATTAACTCTTAAAAAGAGAAAAATTCGTTAAGTCTGAAAATCAGACCAGTTTAAGACTTCAATTCGGTCTTAAATCATCGGACCTCGTGTCGAGTCAATTGACTCTTAAAAGAGAAAATTAGCTTAAGTCCTAAAAATCGAGACCATTTTAAGACTTCAGGTCAGGTCTTAAATCATCAGACCTCAGGTCAGGTCAATTGACTCTTAAAAAGAGGAAAATTCGTTAAGTCTGAAAAATCAGACCATTTTAAGACTTTAGGTCAGGTCTTAAATCATCAGACCTCAGGTCAGGTCAATTGACTCTTAAAAAGAGAAAAATTCGTTAAGTCTGAAAAATCAGACCATTTTAAGACTTCAGGTCAGTCTTAAATCGTCAGATCTCAGGTCAAATCTAAAAATAATAATAATAATAATAATAATAATAATAATAATAAAACAAGTATGACATGTGCTTCACAAACAAATCACATGTCATACTGGGGGAGTAGAGTATAAAGGCAACAGAGACAAACACAACAATGTATAGAGATTATGCAGAATGGTGCTACAAAAGCACCAAAAGTTCAAGATATAGAATTGCACGAAATGGTGCCACAAAAGCACCAAAAGTTCAAGATATAGAAATTGCACGAAATGGTGCCACAAAAGCACTAAAGTTTCAAGGCCACACAGAACGCTAGCAAAACAGCTTAGTTTTGAAAACAATAACAGCAAAAGTTGCAATGTTTAAGATCAGGATGGAAAGAAAAAACAAATTGAACATCTTTTAATTTGAACTGGGGGGGAGCTTGAGATTGGGATGATGAGCCAGGTTGAGCAGTTGGAGGCTTTTTACCATATTTGGAAACCAAGTCCACTCCATCTCTAAACTCCTTGAATCTGGCCTCATAAGTCTGGGACCCATCTTTCCTGTTCCAACCCGAATGGTGAAGTTTGGCAGCATCAACATCAAGACCTGCTGCCCTCACATCTTCAATAGCTGAGGAGTATCCGTACCAAATAATCGGAGCAAATAACATCTTTATATTGTCGGCTAGCTCGTCAGATTTTTTGTAATCAACCAGGGCATTAGCAATCTGCTCAGGAAGTCTGCTCTTCAAGTTTGTCTCTCTCCGCCTCAAGATCAGCTACCATCTATTCCAGGTTGGATCTGATTTGGTTTGCAGTAGCAACATGTGTCTGGAATTCAGCATCCTTAGTCTTCAGCTCATTATTCTTCACCGACAACTGATCAGATAAGGCAATTCTCTCAGCTGTGGAAGTATTCAGCAGATCTTCATGTTAGGAAATCTACGCGGGAACGCAACGGAATTCAAAAATTTATTTCCTATCGACCCAAGATCGACTTCGTTTAAGCAATAAACAAAATAGATAGTAGACGGTGGTTACCTTGGTTGATCTAAAAGATCGACGCTTTGACCGTCTAAGGAGAGTAGTTCTGCATAGAGCCGCCCAAGTGTTCGGCCTCTACCGCTAGTCCACACGAACAGCCCGCCGGAATCCCATCATGGATTGCTATTGGAAAACTCCGGTTGCTAGACCGGCCTTTTTCCCCTCTCTCCAACTCTCTATAGGATGCTCTCTATTTTACACAAGAACTATTAGTTCTTGGAATTGTGTTGTCCAAAAGAGCTTGACACCCACCTCCTATTTATAATGGAAGTGGCGCCTCTTAGCAGAGTGGAGGAGAAGAAAACCTTTCTCCAATAAAATAAGGAAAATATATTTGATTGATTTATCTCATTTATTATAATATCTTATATTAAATAAATCTAGGATATTGTCAATATCTTATATTGAATATTTCCAAGATATTGTCAATATCTAATATTGACTATCTTTATTTTATTACCATAAATCAATTTACACATGTGTATATATCACAAATATATATTACACATATAGATCTATACATAAATACTTTGGACACAATCATGCACATGCATATTATATGCATCACACGCTGGGACCAAAAAATATATAAATATTAATATCTAATATTAATATATGGTAATACTATTAATTAAATTGCACAATCCAAGTGTATCACTTATACACATATGTGGCGCCACTTATCAATATAAGTGTATTTAATTAATCAACTTAATTAATATCTTGTATTTAATTTATTCATAATAAATAAATACCACCATATTAATTTACCACTATAACCTTTATAGTACGAGATAAATTCTTTCCTTATTTGGTTATCAACTATAACCACATTTTAATCCGGCTAGATGTTCTTATGTGTGTGACCCGATAGGCTTCCGAATATGTTGGCCGTAGACACAAAGTGCAAATTACGAAAATGCCCTTCATGCCTAACGATCACGGGATAGCGTCTAGCAACACACCGTGACCCCCAATCATCGGAAGAGTCAAATGCAATGACTACTACCTTTCATGTGAAACAGTTACCGTGTAACTTACAATCCTATCGCTGTAATAATATCCATACGGTCGTTAGTCGAGTGTCAAAACATCAACGACCGTATCTTATAATCTGGATATCATGCTCTCTCGAAGTAACTCATTTACTCCCACTTTGCAAAGATTCACGAGTAAGACATTCCTTATAAGAAGGCCATTTCGGATATTCGATCCCAATCATAGGATACGCGATTCCCGGACGACCAATCATGTATACTCCGCGATGCTTCAATATCATACCCAATCACTACCGCATGATCGCCCGTGGCTGGGAAACCTCAATAGTGTCAAAGCATGACAATCCACACCGTGATGCCATGAAGACTCGGTCCAAAGGATAATTACACAACCGCCACATAGTGTGACACTTATCCGTGTAAGTGGGTCGATCCTAACGTCGCGATTCTCTAATACACGTCCACGTCATACCCAAGTGTCCCTACACTTCGATAGATTTAGATCTATCTCGCCTAAAGATGAAGACATCTAATACGTGCTAGTCTGCTTATACTATCAATGCCACTGCTTTAATAGTACATTAGCCTAGAGACATTTAAGTATCAAACTTATTAAAGTGATTAGAGATCTCATCAACCATAATCGCCTATCATGGTTTCTCTATCACGATTTAATACTAAGGACGTTATCATATAACAATTCATAATTGGTTCTTTAGAAGAAACAGATATATGACAACATAAAAGCCATTTAATATATGTATAAACATAAAGAAATAGTAGAAATGATCCGACCCGGTCAGATCCGGTCCAACCCGATTGGGTTTAGGACACTATTCCAACACTTCATACTTTGTTTTCCATTCGGATAAAGATTTGGATAGCTTCTCTTCAACTCTCCCTGAATTCTTCAATCTGGACAGGACCTCCCTACCCAGTTTAGCACCCTAAAAAAGAGTACATGGAGTAAAGTCATTATACAATACCTAAAAAAGACAGATTAACATATCGGGGAGAAGATGCTTACAAATTTTGACAAATCTTGATTGGACCACTCTTTCCAATCATATCTTTCTTCATTGGCTTTCTCAGAAGCCCCAGCACCTTCATCAGCTTGATCATGAGATCTGATGCGTTTCGTAGGACGGCTAGTCTCTGCAATGGTTTCCATGGGAGAAGTACGGGGGACTATCTGGTAGTCGTTGGTATTCTCAGAATCATCATCAACATGATCTGTTTCGATTGAAGGCTCATTTGGATGAGTGTTGTCTCGGGTTTTATCTAAGGCAAACAACAAGTAATAAAATTTATAACCCGGTATACCCCAAGTGTAGGGATCGTAGTAAAGTGATTATACCGGGGTCGATCTCAGGGAACTGATAGTTGTGATTCCTAGTTTTTATTTATCTAACTATGTCACGATTATTAAACTAAAAAGAAACAGAAAATAAACTAACAAGAATGTAAAGTGGGCGGAAGAACAAGTTCTAAAGCCAGGGAAAGCAGGTTCTTGCGAACCAATTAACTAAACTAAATCTAAACCTAACTAAGCTAAACAATTCAAATTCAAGGGATTAAATCAAGTTATAACGAACGAACAAGCAATTGATCCACCTATCCTATCAACATTCAATTCTAATTCGGATTACTTCGTGATCTCTACTCAAGTCGTGATTCACCTAATCGAAGGCATAAACTCCTACTCTCGTAGACAAGTTCGTTTTCTAATCTTTTATCTTTCGATGTTAAAGATTACGTCTTTCTAACCTAGGCGTGAAATCTCTCGATTTCTAATCTAGAAAATCAATCTAATAACTTTCGTTTTATTTAGATCAAAGATCCAATCTTTTATCATGGTGATCTAAGGTTGACACGACTCTCATCATATAAACAATCATCAAAGCAAGCATCTTTCGATTAAACATGCAATAAAACATACAAAACATGATAAAAGCGAGCTTGAAATAGAACTCACAAAATAATCACGAGCGAGAAATCAATCTGTTGAATTGGACGGCTTCACAACGCTTGTTCAAGAGGATTTAGCCTCTTAGCATCTTCTTGACAACTCGAATTGATGAATAAAAGTACATGAAATTATCTAATCTAATCTAGAAGTTTAAGTGCATAAAACTAGAGAAAAACGAAGGAAAACGCAGCCAAGCTGCCCGAGGGTTTAGGGTTGAATAATGTGTCATTAGGGTAAAGATCACGCTGTTTTTATAGGAAAATCAAGTCGGTTGCTACAATAACCGCTCCGGACGCTTCGTTCATAATCATGGACGCCCGTCCAGGACCAGCTCCAGTATTTTGCTCATAACTTCACTTATAGGGCTCCGAATGAGGTGATTCAACATGCGTTGGAAATATATTTCAATCCTCTACAACTTTCATCAAGACAACTTTCCTGAAAGTGCCTACAAGTGTGGACAAAATTCCCATGAAGTGCCTGGTTCCGGTTTCTTCAATGATTCTTCACTTAAACATCTTTCAACTCTTCCATCTTCATGTGATCATCGTTTAAGCTCCTTACTCATCATGCAAACGTACCTAACAACATGATAGAAACATGCAAAATGTAACATCATACGGATAAACATAAAACACCGATAAAATCACGTAAATATCTCGATTTTGCATTTAAACACATTTAAAACTCGTTTACTCAATAATTCGATAAAACCAACACTTTTCTATAAAAAGTACTAAAATACCAAGGATATTGTTACGGGAATAACGTCATATAAATCATAAATTTCACCCTTAACAACTCCCCCACACTTAAACTTTGCTCGTCCGAGCAAAAACAAAACAAAATCAAGCTCGAGATAGTATAGACATCTCAACAAATATAACATATATTCAATAACTTAGAAGTTCACCATTATGTGTGTGCATAGCCATAGAAAACTTCCACTAAATCCAAACTTGAAAAATCAAAGTAAAACTAGCTAATACCCCCTCGTAGAATAGTAATAAATGACACTCATAAGATGTACCCTACAAACGTGACATATCCCGAAAAAGAATGATCGAATATATCTAGGGCCTTTCTGAAATACTCAGAGGATAATCCCTACATCATATCTTTCAGTTTATACTGGGGATAAGATTAACGAAAACTAAGCCTTATATTCAATTTCGTAACGATGTCTTAGTTGATTTAACTTATTCACTTTTAAACACACATTCGGATAAGCTATTGCCCTCATGTAGAATAGGACATTTCGAGATAATACCCTACCTTACTCCAATCATAAGGCAGCTTTTCCTAACTGTCGTGAGCTTTTAGTCATCATAGTGGTATAGGACATACGTGGTACACCCTACCTCACTCAAATCATCGACTAGCTTTCGACACACACGATTAATTCATTAATTCATCTTTTTCACTTTGACAATAGCTACGTTTTACTTATCACATTCAAACTTCTAGATATTCACAGTATAACATACTCCGGATCTAAATACAAACTATCATAAGTCTCACGATACATACGTAGCACTAAGCACATGACTTACAAGATAATCAAAAATCACTAATCCAAACGGGGTAATAACTCTATAAAATAGCTCATCGTCACTATGGCTCGTGAAAAATAGTGTCAGGTGAAACAACTAACTTACCAAACATATGATATATAGCATAGATGACTATCGAAAACAAAGAACATTAACATGTATTGCCTACTCGGGACAAAACAAAAACAAAAACGTGGAAATTTTTAAAATTCAGCTCATTTTTTCATAAAAACATCATGTATTAAGCAAATGGTAGATACATAACGATCATTCCCCTCCCCCACACTTAAATTACAACATGTCCTCATGTTGTGCAAAATAAAAGAAAAGAGAACTTAGCTGATTGTCTTCCGAAGGGAGCAACTCTGGAATGATGCATCACCCAAGAATGCTCGAGGATATCGATGGATTGTGGACCATCCACGGAAAACGATATCGTCTAAAACTTATGAAAGCTAATGCAAATACCACGCACTCATGAAAAACAAAGAAATACCTCGGAAACAAGGGATTATACCATATCATAGAGTAGAGATAAACAAAGAAAAATCGAGATTGAAAAACATCCACATGAGTCTCTCATGCTAAAAACAGCAAATTCCATTCAAAACACCAATTCAAGCAGAAAAACTTCAAATACAAAAACTAAGAAACGATAAAATCCGAGCCTACGAGAAACCGACGATGAGCCGAAAATAAAAACTAGAAAATAAACAAAAACAAAAGAAAAATAAAGGATATCTAGGATGCCTCTAGTAGCGCTAATGATTAATGTCGTTAGCTCGACACGATTGAAGCTCGGCTGGATCGAGGCCATTTGACTTTTCTACCACCACTACCTCGTTTAAGCTCCGGTCCGTAGTGTGGGCTGCGAAAGCGACATTTAACACATGGGGTTAAATCCTTTATAGCTCTCCATATCGTGTAATCTTCCCCATGGTCGATTTCTTCTTCTTTTGATGGCGTTTCAACTTTTGCTCCCTTTCATACTCTTCCATGTCCCAACTACTACTAGAACTTCTTCCGATTTATCACAACCGTCATCCTCGTAAAACAAATCGGGCGAAAACTTCGTCAAACTCGTCGACTTTAGGGTGCTACACCGAGGATATCGAAAATCGAAATCAGTCAAAGGTTTTACCTTGGGTTCACCAATGTAATGCTTGCATCTTTGACCATTCACTCGAACGGTTGATCACCATAACCGCGCTGATTCTAGAACGCCTCCAGAATGATTTGGAGAATCTCAAATGGACCGGCACTAACGTGTCCTTAACTTCCCGAGAAACAAATGTAACCTGAAATATATAGTAACACTTGCTCTCCAACTCAAAATTCTCTCTTCTTGATCTTTGCGTCATGAAGGAGTTTCATCTTATCTCATCGATCCTGGCACTTTCGTAAGCCTGAAGCCTAAACTTCGTCCAACTCATGCAAGCTGCTGCAGCGTCGATGTTTTCCACAGGCTTGGGAATCGAAGTTAAGAAACTTTGTAGCCCAATAAGCTCGTGCTCTAACTCAACCGGCAAGTGGCACGATTTACCATAAACCATCTGGTAGGGTGATGTACCCATGGGGTCTTATAGGCGGTTCGATATGCCCATAGTACATCATCCAACTTTAGACTCGAGTCTTTTCTATGATCGCTTCACTTTGTTTTCTCGAGGATCTTCTTCAAGCTCTGGTTGCTTCGCTCAACTCGACCACTAGTCATCGGATGATATGGTGTGCCGCCAGTGGCGGACACCATACTTCTCGAGACTTTTTCCAAAGGTCGGTTGCAAAAGTGTGTCCCTTCATCACTAATCAAGGCTCGTGGACATCCAAACCTCACAAAGATATTCTTCTTTAGAAAATTCATGACCGTTTTATGATCATTGCGAGGAGTGGCTATTGCCTCCACCCATTTTGATACATAGTCTACGCAGACTAAGACGTATTTATTCCCACAGGAAGATGGGAAGGGACCCATAAAGTCAATCCCCCATACATCAAAGACTTCGCATTCAAGAATGGGTTTCAATGGCATGTCAAAACGCCTTGTTAGAGTACCGGTTCTTTGGCACCTATCACAAGCTTTACAGAAAGCTTCCGTGTCCTTAAAGATCGTGGGCCAATAGAAACCGGACTGGAAGATCTTCGCAACCGTTTTCCAAGGACCAAAGTGACCACTTGTGGGTCCACTATGGCATTGCTCGATTATATCGCGTTGCTCAGATTCAGGAACACACCTCCTTAGCAAACCATCTTTCTGATTTTGAAGAGGTAAGGTTCATCCTGCAGACGAAGATTTCATATCGTAGAAGAACTTCTTCTTCTCTTGATAAGACATTTCAAGGTCAAGATATTGGGAATGAAGGTAATTGACAATCGAGGAGTACCAAGGAACATCTGGAGCGCAAATGCATCTATCAACATGATGTTTTCTAGAGGAAAGTAAAGATCTATATCATCGAGAATCACCCTTTTCCTCACTTAACATCCTAGAAACATGATCCGCCACTACGTTTTCCACCGCCTTTTTGTCTTTAATTTGAACGTCAAACTCTTGTAGGGTCAGTATCCAACGCAGTAGGCGCGGTTTTGCATCTTTCTTAGTCATCAGATATCGCAAAGCAGCGTGATCAGTCCACACAATCACTTGAGCACCTAACAAGTAACTACGGAACTTGTCCATAGCAAAAACTACGGCCAACAATTCCTTTTCGGTGGTAGTATAGTTAACTTGCGAAGGGTTCAACGTGTGCTGGCATAATAAATAAGTTTGGAACTTTCCTTTAAACTTTTGCCCTAAAACTGCACCAACTGCATAGTTGGATGCATCGCACATAAGCTCAAAGGGTAAATTCCAGTCTGGCGATATCAGAATTGGAGCGGATATTAACCGATTCTTGAGCTCCTCAAACGCTTGCTTGCGGCTATCATCAAAGCGAATGTAACGTCTTCCTTAAGTAAGGTAGACGGGGGCTTGGCGATCTTTGAAAAGTCTGAATGAATCTCCTATAGAAGCCGACATGTCCGAGAAAACCTCTGACTTCGCGAACATTCTTAGGATAACTCATCTTCTCGATAGCTTCCACCTTAGCCCTATCTACCTCAATACCTTTGGCGGACACTTTGTGGCCAAGAACTATTCCTTCATCTACCATAAAATGGCATTTCTCCCATTCTTTTCCACACACCTAGATAACACCTGATCAAGATTATCGAGGCAATCATCGAAGGATTGACCAAAGACCGAAAAGTCGTCCCATGAAAATCTCCATACACTTTCCAACTAGCCCGTCAAAAATAGCCATCATACACCTTTGAAAGGTGGTGGGGCATTCTGAGACAAAATGGCATCCGCCTATAAGCGAATGTACCATACGGGCGGTGTGAAAGTGGTCTTCTCTTAGTCAATAGGATCGATGGGTATCTGGAAGTATCCTGAATATCCATCTAGGAAACAAAGAGAAGGCATGCCCGCCAGACGCTCAAGCATCTGGTCAATGAAAGGAAGGAAATGATCTTTCATTGTGACCTCATTGAGTTTTCTATAGTCAATACAAACTCTATAGCCTGTGAATGAGCCTCAATGCTATCTCTTCTCCTTCTTCGTTCTTCTCAATAGTAATCCCTCCTTTTTGGGGACTACTTGAGTAGGGGATACCCATTCACTTTGTCGCGATGGCGTATATGATACCCATATCTAGAAGTTTAATGATCTCCTTCTTGACTACTTCTTGCATGTGAGGTTAAGCCTCCTTTGGGGTTTGCTTACACATTTAGCACCCTCACTAGTCTTTATCTTGTGCATGCAGATGTCAAGAGGTATTCCTCGGATATCTCCCACCTGCCATCCAAAGGCTCTTTCGTTTTTTTAGCAAGGCGTTTAACAGATTTCAAATCTTCTATTCGAGGTAGCTTGGCGAGATATGATCAAGGAAGCTTGTCACCTTCACGTAGAACACATACTTAAGATGTTTAGGTAACGGCTTCGAACTAGATCTGCAGGGGATCCTCTAAACTCGATTTAAGCCCTCCACTTTTCAACTCAAGATCGCCGAGCTTATTTAGTGGCTCCACCGCCAAAGCTTCTTCTCTTAATAACTCATCCTCAAAGTCATCTCGCTAATTGATCTAGATTAACCACACCATGGCTATTCAGATTATCGATCAATCGCTCATATTCCGCTTCACACCTTGACTTGCTCGTCCATACGATCATTGAAGTCATTAAATGACTCTCTCAATGGAAAAGCCGGTTGGAGAACCGGAGGGTACTTGAATAGATTTAGAGACACTATAGCTCACTGAAGGATGCAGGTTCTTAGATCTAACCAAAATTAGATCTATGCGCAGCGGATGGATCACGATTTACATATCATAAAACATAATTAAAGGATTTAACAACTACAAGGGGGTTAAGATCATGTTACCAATATAGGGAAGAGAAGCCTTGATCTTCCGATGTGTTCTCCAAACGGCGGTTGGTGGACACCCTTCTTGATAAACGAACCTCCTTGATATGCAAACTAAAAATCCCAAGATTTTTCCAACTCGAACCCTAAGAATAGAGGCCGAAATTTTTCGGCCAATTTCTCTCGGTGAATAGTGACGTGAATAGTACCTTGCCATTAGACTTGGGGGAACTCTCTTTATATAGGAGAGTAATCAATGTCCTCCAAGGATTAAATAATTAAGTGATAATTATCACATTAATCCTTTTCCAAATAAAAGATAAATAAAATGATTATCCCAAACAAATTAAGATAAATCATATTATTATCTATTATTCCATGAATTATCATTTAACAAATAAAAGATAAATCACATGTTAAATAATTATCCAAGAAAACTAATTTCTCTCTAATTATTAGGACATTAATGGCGCCACATATTGGGTCACTAAGCCCACATAAAATGTCTTTCATGTGTATTATATTATTTAGCCCAACTAAATAATATTTTGCATATCAATTAATTAGCCCAGCCAATTAATTATCACTGAGGCCCAAGTAACAAGATTACTAGTCCGAATTACAGAAGCCACATCGGGGACCATGGACCTATAACCAGTAGCTCCAATAATTAATTATTCATCGAACAGAAAGTACATTAATTATTAATTCCGGGATTACGCCACCATAAACCCGAAACTGAACTCTACCGATTATAGATGTATACTTATACTCAACCCATAGAGTGAATAAGCGTCCATTGATATAATCACTACATACGGATTAACCCTCCATAGACTGTCCATTCTGAGTGGGAAGTCTCCGTGAACCCGACTCAGAATATCTTATCCTTATTTACCATTAACCCCTAATGATCAATTAGTTCACATATCGACTAGTAGCTAATTAGTCTAAATATGAACTCGGCCGATCGATCACTTTCTTAGGGCTAACAAATAAGGGGATCGTCTCTCTACTTCCCAGAGGAAGGAATGGATTCCATGTCTGTGAAAATCGAGAACTACTCACTCATCCGGAGATAGTGCCAATGAGAAGTGGCTTGGAACACATTATTTAAGTGAACCGTAACTAACACATCAAACACTACCCCGGACAAGCGGCACCACTGTGATCACCTCGAGATTAAGGTTGATCCATATATGATCATCTAATGATTTAATAAGATTCCTCGATTACGGAATTATATCGAGAAATTCGATTAAATCGGTCCATCTATATGAATGCCATCATATATAAATGCCCCACGTAGGTACCCTCTACCGATAAACCGGATAAGACTATCACACCCTAAGGTGTTCTCGCGCATTATTGGTGTTTTAATCAAGAGACCCTAAACTCGATTAAGTTCACCACGGACTAACAGATTTAAGTATATCACCACTAACTCAATCCTCACGTGTAATCCATACACCGAGTTAAGTGGTTACATACTGAGATATACTTAGGGTTTGCAAAGCAGATGTATTACTTTACAAGCACAAAGCAAGTAATAAGGTGAGATAAATTCATCATTCATTATTAAAAACAATTACACAAATTGTCTTTCGGACACTACACCTAACAATCTCCCACTTGCACGAAAGGACAAGCAACGATTGTTTTTAGAGCACACCTTTCTCATCTTATTCACAACACTCTCCCACTTGCTCTAAAAGCGGATGAGATATATTCCTCAATGCCGTACCCTCCAAGCACCAGGACTTGGTACACTGATCGCTTTGGTTGTCGGCCCGAGACGAAACGCGTTGCGGTCCATCTAATCAGCGGTACTCTCTCTCAATATGCTTTTGACCTCTGGTAGTGAGAAGATCCTTCTAAGCTATTTCTTCACTTGTTTTCACAATGAAGTGATATCGGCTTATCGGACTGGAATTACTCCCGCACCAAAAGGAAATTCTAAGCACTATGAGTAAACACCGAGCCCGAGATCAACGTAATGATCATCCTTAATCGACTACAAGTCGAATCGATGTAGTCAACCATATTCAAGTTTGCACTGAATATACAAGCATATGATTCCTCGTTCTCTAAAGATACTTGAGGACGTACTAAAGCTACTACTTATTGCTCAAATCCAAGATTCGATTACTATTGACTTATAATAACCTCGACTTGCCGTTATCCAAGAGAGACTCTATCCCATTTTCTCTTTATCCGAGATTTAGAGAATCATTCCCGAGAGGTAGGGTAGGACTACTCGATGAATGGTGCAACCGTATATGCATAATCATCTTATTCAATAAGATAGGTGGGATAGCCAATGACTCATTCTCGTGAATTTGACCGAATCGATTCTTAGAATATAGTCCAATTCTCTCATCCAGAGAATCTTGGCGTGTCGGGCTCCGACTTCAGATAGCACACCCATGTTGTTTCCAACCGTTTTAGTGTTATCATTTATGAACACTAATACTACTTACTACATTACCAATATTGATATCCATCTACGAAAAATTATCAATATTTTGGTCAAGTCCACATATTTTAAAACATGTGACTTTTAAATGACCGAGAGGTTTTCTTAAATCCACAAAGGATATAAGCCATGGCAGGCCTCCTACCAAAGGTTCTTTACGAATGAATTAAGATATCGTTAGTCTCGCAAAAAGGTCTTGAGGAATCACCCCTATCTTACGCTTTGTAACGAATCCGTTATTCATTCTTAGCTAAAACCCTTCTACATTTCGAATGAATTCGATTCCGTTGTTCGGCAAGAAAGTCCCAGAGGAATCACCCCTATTTTTCTCGCTTTCTAACGAAATCTAGCAAGACCGAGTGGTGAGAGAGTTCAAGGTCCAGTTAACTCTCTACTTGTCGTGAATCACCCCTATACCACTCAACTTTTGTTTGAAAGTTTAAACTTTCCTATTCATTCGACTCTTTTCCGTGTAGATCCAATTGCTCCCCATCTGGGCTGAGACACTCGTGTGGTTCTACAAGAGGTCGAATGAACTGAGTACCAAAACTCCATTCACAGGGTTAAGGTTTTCAAACCAACCTCTATAATCGAATCCTATCTGACCCACCAAGAGCCATAGGTTATCAATCACCCCAAATAGATTATAAAGTCCACAAAATCACAATGGGTCAACGGTTAAACCATACTCCCACCGTGTCTTGGGTGGATTGACATTCCGATCTAGTAGTATTTATCGGTGTAATCACCAACAACTAATGTTGGGCGTGGTCCGATTTAAATCGAGATAGTAACTACCTTTGGGTAACCGTACTCAAGGTTTAAGGTCATTTCTTATAGATTCTATCGAAGGCTTGTGATGTTCAACCGTCACTTTTCGATCTCAAGAATCTTATAATCAACCTTCACTCGTCTCATTAAGATATTTCACGAACAAATACAATGTCGAACGTATCGCAAAATCCCTCATCCTACCTTCAAGCATTAAATGCTAAATGCCTACATTTATGGATGTGGTGTGAACCGAATTCACTCCTTATCCATAAACTCACTCGCATCTTCTAGGTAGACTTCTTGGTTTACATAATAATGTTAACCGTTATTTTGCAACGAATTATCTTAATCGAGTTTAGCAGTGTATTGTAGCACATTAATAACTATATCGGGCAAGTGTATGGTTTCTTCCTCGGTGGAAAAACATTCCACTAGGAGGCGGGCCGAGCATCAGTCCCGAAGACTATGCGATAGCCTATTTCGAGCATGGAATACTCTATTCTCTCGCTAAAATCGAGACACCTCCTCGTATTCTTTCGATAAACCAACCAAAGGTTTTGAGTAGTTATCGAGACGTAAGGTCACCACTCAAAATCTCCCACTAGCTTGTATCTCTCACTAGACCCGAAGGTCATGGTGAACAAGCTATGTTATCACTTCAAATCTATTACCCTCTCCCGATTGAAAGGAAACTTAGTCATTGTTCCTTTGAGATAGTGTTCTAGACGGGAGATAGGAATCACCCTTAGCCGGTCGTCGAGTCTTATCTCTAGGATATATGCACTAATTAATAGATATTGAAGGGTCGTTTATCTTAATACGGAAACCTTTTACCTTTAAAAGTTTTAGATGTGTTACACATACTTATTCAGCTGTTCTAAGTGGTTCTGACTTTATCAAACAAAAGTCCGAGTCTCGGATTCATACTACAAATGTCATATTCACTTTCTATGAGGCAACAATATATCGAGTTGAAAGTGAATCCAATTGTTTCAACGAATCATAAATGTGAAAAATAAATTTTTGTGATATTCAAGGATAGAATCAAATTCATTTCCTTATATAACTCCCACTATTCTAGCTGAAATTACGCCCGTTGTTACTTTATTAATGCACGACTTCATTGTTCTTCCAAAGAACTAAGCCACTTTGAGTCAAGTTACTCGGTTAAGAAAGTCGCTAAGATTCATTGGTTAGTGATCCAAATCACTTTCCTTATCCTATACTTTCTTTAATTAATGTTCGGTTTAGCCTCAAAACTTTAGTTAAGATGATTAACACTTATAGACATTCTTTCCCATTCTTAACTTTCCTGAAAAGGAATAGTCTTGAACTAGCGATTCGTTTGAGTAGACACTACTGTGAATCGTGGGATGTCTAATGAAAGTGTTACCAGTGGGGACTGATTTTCTAATAAATTAGAAAAACATAATATAAAAGCTCCCACTAGTTTATCGGTTCCAAATACCGTCTAACTAGCGACACTTTAATTTATGATTCCTCAATTTTTATCGTCTCAATTTTATCGTCCCAATCATCTTTCAAACTAACTACGGTTGTCTCTCGTTCTGCACGAGTGACAGCAGTGAATTGTGTAGTGTCTACACGAGAAATTTTCTGATAGAAAAATTGAGGAATCATAATATAAAAGCTCCCACTAGTTTATCGGTTCCAAATACCGTCTAACTAGCGACACTTTAATTTATGATTCCTCAATTTTTCTATCGAAAAATTTCTCGTGTAGACACTACACACAATCCACTAGAAGAATTTTATCGTCCCAATCATCTTTCAAACTAACTACGGTTGTCTCTCGCTCGCACGAGTGACAAAGCAGATGACATGCCTATTTACGTCACTTAAGTTTTGAAGGCTTCAAGAGAAATATCTCTTCCGAAAAATTAATCGCATGTGAGATTAATAAATACAACGTTCTAGTTACTTACCATTTTTTAACGAAGTCATTACTAGTCAATTTTACACTAGCGCCTAGCACCTTAGAGAGATATATATAACAGGCTTGTAAATAAAATTGATGAAAAAATAAATCCAAATCATACACTACTAAAATTTTAGGAACATAAACTAAGTACTTATAGTCTATCCTACTGTTCCAAGGATTTAATCTAATGCCTCAATGTCGCCTTAGGGTAGGTCAAAGAGGTTTCGATTAATATTGAAGATCGATTGAGAATCGAACATCTCATTTGTGATCGTCAATCACCTTTCCTTTTTCAGCCAAGGTACTACCAAAAATACCCTTTATGAGTGTGACCTACTATCTCGATTTTTTAGGTAGACCCCGAGTGTGTGCCGCTTAGGGGTCGGTCGGTGACCCGACGAGTACCCAAAATCCTATCCTTTCGGAGACCAAGCCTTGAATTTTGATAGCGGTGAAGGCCTTCCTTAGGAGGCCGGTCCCAGCCGGCACGAGCGTCACCATTCTCTCACGTTGCTTGTGTCAACATAGAGGCCGTGGGGTCGGTTTGTCGCCTCTCCCGCTCCCACTCAATATTTTGAAAAAGTGGTGGGTTTCTCGATCACGTTTTTGGACTTGATGTTACATTAAGGAACAATAATTCACAGTTCCGAATGTTGTCGGTTATGTGGGCTAACCCACCCGACCTATTCGTTAGAACATATGTGGCCGTCGGACGGATCAAGGCTAGGGAGCTCCGTTAAGCCGTAGTGGCTCTTCGGATGACTCGGCCTTGCGAGATCCCCGATGCAAACGCCACACGTGGAGGTGAAGCCGATCGAGCCGTAGCTACTCGTTGACCACCCAACCGTGGTTAAACCACTTTCGAACCTGTTTGCCCGTGATTATCCAATCCTTAAACATCAAACTTTCACGTAGACACTACGGAACAAAAACGCGTAATCTCGCTCTTAGGTAAGTGGAATTCACCAAGAATCCAACACCTTAACCACGAGGTTTGGGATTTTACTCCTTATGCTTTCGCAGAGTGGGATTCACCGAGAATCCATCACCCAACCTCGACGATTGAAAAACCCGTGTTCCTCGGTTTTACCTAATTAGTTTCTAATTAATATCATACAATTAATTAAAACTAATCGCGTGTTTTTATACATGCCTAACTAATTCCTCGAATTAATTTCTACATGTATGCATATGGAGTGGAATTCATGATATGATGCATGTCATGGCAATTTTCCGGTTCTACTCATACAATCTACACATGTATACTAGTGCGGAAAATAAACACCGAGATGGACCGTTGACACCCCCGTAACTAATCTATTCGAAAATAAAATAAAACCCTAATCTGCAGCTGTTAGGAATCTTCGACGATCGGCATATCAAACGAACTTGGATCGGGATGAAAATTTCCAGATCTTATCTTCATTCTTCGGACTTCAAGATGGACGGTCGGATCGGAGCTTTGACTTGTCAATCTTCCTCAGTGAGCCGCCCAACTTGCTGCTGAAACAGACTCTCACAGCAGCGCATCATATACTTCCCGAGATCGATCGGGGATGAAGATGAATCCCGATCGTCCTGAAAATATTATCTCACGTCCAAAACTCCATGATTATCGATCTGACCGGTCGGATTGTAATTTGAACGGTCCAATTGTTCCCAGAAAATCGAAGAAGTCACAGTTAGGGTTTCTGTGAATCCTGTGTTTTTCTGTTACAGCAGCCACTTCGCAGCAACGAACGGAAACCCAAACGGACTCTGATCGACACCAAAATTTGTGGGATTGTTCATCAACTTCCAATATTGATTCTGACCGGAGGGATATTCGTTTTAACGGCTCAAACAACGGAAAAAATGAAAAGACTAAACAGCTAATGTACAGATCTATTTTCTGGAAATTAAAATTGCAATAATACATAAATTACATAATTTCCTATACTCATATGAACGAATTTTCATCGTTTATATGAGTTTACAATAGATCTAACGGGAAAACGGTGCCAACCCCAATCCATCTCTTCAACCATAGCAATTTAAAAATTATTAATGCATAATAATAAGTAAAATATCACCTACATGCAATTCCACTCCTTTAAATCGTTTAATTATGTTTATGACTATATAAATCGTGGAACCTTGCTCTGCTACCACATGAATGATGCAGGTTCTTAGATCTAACCAAAATTAGATCTATGCGCGACGGATGGATCACGATTTACATATCATAAAACATAATTAAAGGATTTAACAACTACAAGAGGGGTTAAGATCATGTTACCAATATAGGGAAGAGAAGCCTTGATCTTCCGATGTGTTCTCCAAAAGCGGCGGTGGTGGACACCCTTCTTGATAAACGAACCTCCTTGATATGCAAACTAAAAATCCCGAAGATTTTTCCAACTCGAACCCTAAGAATAGAGGCCAAATTTTTCGCCAATTTCTCTCGGTGAATAGTGACGTGAATAGTACCTTGCCATTAGACTTGGGGAACTCTCTTTATATATAGGAGAGTAATCAATGTCCTCCAAGGATTAAATAATTAAGTGATAATTATCACATTAATCCTTTTCCAAATAAAAGATAAATAAAATGATTATCCCAAACAAATTAAGATAAATCATATTATTATCTATTATTCCATGAATTATCATTTAACAAATAAAAGATAAATCACATGTTAAATAATTATCCAAGAAAACTAATTTCTCTCTAATTATTAGGACATTAATGGCGCCACATATTGGGTCACTAAGCCCACATAAAATGTCTTTCATGTGTATTATATTATTTAGCCCAACTAAATAATATTTTGCATATCAATTAATTAGCCCAAATGATTAATTATCAATGAGCCCAAGTAACAAGATTACTAGTCCGAATTACGTGCTCACATCGGGGGCCAGTGGACCTATAACTGTGAGAAAGCTCCATAATTAATTATTCATCGAATGTAAAGTACATTAATTATTAATTCCGGGATTACGCCACCATAAACCCAAAATCGAACTCTACCGATTATAGATGTATACTTATACTCAACCCATAGAGTGAATAAGCGTCCCATTGATATAATCACTACATACGGATTAACCCTCCATAGATCCATTATTCGAGGGAAAGTCTCCGTGAACCCGACTCAGAATATCTTATCCTTATTTACCATTAACCCCTAATGATCAATTAGTTCACATATCGACTAGTAGCTAATTAGTCTAAATATGAACTCGGCCGATCGATCACTTTCTTAGGGCTAACAAATAAGGGATTTGTCTCTACTTCCCAGCAGGAAGGAATGGATTCCATGTCTGTGTGAAATCGAACTACTCACTCATCCGGAGATAGTGCCAATGAGAAGTGGCTTGGAACACATTATTTAAGTGAACCGTAACTAACACATCAAACACTACCCGGGACAAGAAAGACACCTCGTGATCACCTCGGGATTAAGGTTGATCCATATATGATCATCTAATGATTTAATAAGATTCCTCGATTACGGAATTATATCGAGAAATTCAGATTAAATCGGTCCAAATCCTATATGAATGCCATCATATATAAATGCCCCACGTAGGTACCCTCTCACCGATATCCGGATAAGACTATCACACCCTAAGGTGTTAGGCGCATTATTGGTGTTTTAATCAAGAGACCCTAAACTCGATTAAGTTCACCACGGACTAACATTTAAGTATATCACCACTAACTCAATCCTCACGTGTAATCCATACACCGAAAGTTAAGTGGTTACATACTGAGATATACTTAGGGTTTGCAGCATGTATTACTTTACAAGCACAAAGCAAGTAATAAGGTGAGATAAATTCTCATCATTCATTATTAAAAACAATTACACAAATTGTCTTTCGGGCACTACACCTAACACTCACCTCCTGGTCACCAACTCGAATAGTCACTTGCCCACCATCGCAATCGATGAGGGCTCTAGCTATGGATAGGAAAGGTCTCCCAAGAATCAGGGGGACTTTCTCATCTTTTCCCATATCTAAGACGTACCAATCAACAGGAAAGGTAAATCTATCGATCTGGACTAAAATGTCTTTCGAGAATACCAAAGCTTTCTTAGAAGATCTATCGTGAATCGAAGGTTCATGGAAGTGGGTTCTAGAAGACTTTGTAAACCAAACGCTCACACACGAGACAATGGCATCAGGTGATGGATGCAACCAAGTCACATAAAGAATTTGGAAAGACTAAGCCTCCCATCCGCAATGTGAGCACGAATTTTCCGGGTCACCTCTTTTGATTGGTAAGTCCGGATAATTGATCATTGAACAATCCTCACCAATTGCCCGATCCATTTCTCGCTAACTTCTTCTTCAAGAAACAACATCCTTGATGAATTTAGTATACTTAGGCATCTCAACCAAAACTTGAGATAATGGAAGATTAACTTTGAGTATTTTTCAAAGAAATTAAGCACTTTTTCATATTTCTTAACTTCACTCAAGGGAATGTTGCTTCTCCTAGGTGGAAATGGAAGCTTCTTCAACTCACTCTCGAAAAATACTTTCTTTGAGGAAGCACTTGTGACTTTGTCTTCCATGTCCTTCAACCTTACAACTTTTTCGACTTTTTATTAGTCGGGATCACCTCTCCGACTTTCACTTGATTCTTCATTCCTCGGGGAACAGCCACCGAGGACTTACAACTTCTTCACCTCCCAGGGATCACCCACCACTGAGTCTTTTCTTGCGAGCGGGGAACGTAGATGCTCAACTTCCCCTCCGCCTTATTATTATTGGCGAGGAGGGGCTGAGTGGTTTCCCTGGTGAGAGGACCACTCGATTGAGCACCACTTCTAAGATTCATTGCACCGGCCTCTGGTATGCCATAAGGAATCGAAGGAACTAGGTCGATGCTTTGGCCACAATTGAAATCGATTTGGGTTCTTAGGCCACCTTCGGATTTTCTCCATAAAAGCTGAGCAATCGCCTGATGGTCTAAAAGCTTGGCTGGTCAGACCATCTCGCTTCTCAAGGTTCTTGATTGTGCTTATCAACATTTGGATATTTTATTTTGCTCCTCTGGAAGTTATTGTTCTGCTCCTTGACTCCTTCCGATAGAGTCCAATCTAACTTCAAGATCATCGGCGAGAGAGGGCCTTGAGAGTTCTCGAATGTTTTGAGAGAAAGGTTGGCTAGATGGACTTTGAAATGCGGGATTTGGATTGTTAGGCCAACTTTGATTTAACCTTGATTTAGATTGGAGGAATTCAAGCTCGGGTTACGATTAAAATTAGGGTTTCGATTGAGATTCGAGTTTTGATTGAAGCTTTGACGGAAACCCGATTTTGAAAATTGCCCTGGCAGGAAGAATTGATTTCCAAACCTCGATTTGGCTGGCCATTGATGGCATTGATCTCTGCGTTCTGTCCAATCATAGGACAGAAACGAGCAGTGTGCCCCATATCGTCACATACTTGGCATGCGACTTGATTATACTATCCATGATTCTGGACAGCATTGACTTGATAAGGAACAGAGGAATTGAATTGACACTGGCCAACCATATGGCGGTCGAGAGCAATTCTCGCGATCTGAACTTGAGAGTTACAGTAGAAATGAAGGAGTCGATAACTCGGATTTGGAGATGTCGTGAGAGTAGCCAGCTGCTGTTTCAGCATGGCGATTTCATTTTGCATTTTCACCTCCTCGATCCTAGGAGGAGGAGGTGGTGCCTGAACAGCTTGAAAGGAGGGGGCATAATTATATTTGGCAATGTCTTGAACAATGCCCACCCCTCTTGAGGCGTTTTCCTCGAGAATGCCCCACTGATGAACTATTGACCATGCCTTTGGTGAGCTCGGTCAACCCACTCGAAAAAGTATTGACTTGCCTCTGCAAGTCTAACCCATGGTGGGGCATTTACGAAGAAGAGCCTTAAATCTCTTCCATGCCTCAAAGAATGATTCTGCTTTCCGTTTGATAAAATTGTATATTTCCTTAAACAAAATTGTGTCTTGGCGGTGGGAAAGTATTGGCTTAAAATTCTTTTCCAATGCAGCCCAAGTGGTAATGGATTCTGCAGGAGAGAGCTATACCACTCTTTAGCTTCTCCTTCAAAGAGAACGAAACAGATGTAAGTTTAATCGCATCCTCACTCACACCTTGAATGCGTGTCGTACCACATATCTCCGTAAATGTGTGTGCGTGTGTGTGAGATTTTCGAAAGGGACCCGTGAAACATTGATGCATCTTGCATCATCCGAATGAGACCGGGTTTGAGTTCGAAGGTCTCAGGCCGTAATGGTGCCGGTAAGGCGATAGCCGGGTTGATGATTCTTCGCACCAGGCATAGCGTAGTCCGCCAATGTACGTCTATCTTCGCCGACCATAATTACGGTTTCTTCGATTTCCGCTTCTTAAAGATTGCTCAAACTCTTGATCTTCTGCGTTTTCTTCGTCAAACGCAAGTCTTCGCCTATTAGGTCGGACTATGGTCCGCCGAGTCGAAGCGATAAAGTAATGACCCCTTGTGACTACGAGTTTGCATAAACCGAACCCAAAAATCAAGTTGAGATGAACCTAAATATGAGGAAATAAAATCTAAAACTAAGAATTCAAAACCTAAACTAAGAAAAGGAAACCTAAGAACTTAAAATCTAACTAAAAGATTGAAAACCTAATTCTAAGATCAAAACCTAAATAAAAGACAAGAAAAGAGAAGAACAAGAGTAAGAAAGAAAGAGAGAACAAGCGGGCGTCCACATATGCGAACGCAGCGTTTGTCCAGAGTTTGATCTGACAGGCGTTCAAAAGCGAACGCTCGTCCGGTCTTTCGAGATGTCTTGGGCGGGCGTCCAAAAGGATGAACGCTCGTCTAAGGGTTGAAATTGATACAGAATTGAAATTTTTACAGTGGACGGGCGTCCAAAATCTTAAACGCTCGTCCAGATGTAAAAAGATCAAAAACAAAGCAGAAAAGAAGGGGGATTAAGAAGAGAAAGAAGAAAGAACTAATCACAAAACTCAAACCTTTAAAACCCTAAAAATCTAAACCAAAAACCTAACAAAGGAAACCCTAACTAACCTAATATCTATGTTAGGAAATCTACGCGGGAACGCAGCGGAATTTAAAATTTTATTTCCTTTTAACCAGGATCGACTTCATTTAAGCAATAAACAAATAGATAGTAGACGGTGGTTACCTTGGTTGATCTAAAAGATCGACGCTTTGACCGTCTAAGGAGAGTAGTTCTGCATAGAGCCGCCCAAGTGTTCGGCCTCTGCCGCTAGTCCACACAAACACCCGCCGAATCCCATCATGGATTGCTATTGGAAAACTCCGGTTGCTTTAGACCGGCCTTTTCCCCTCTCTCCAACTCTCATAGGATGCTCTCCAATTTTACACAAGAACTATTAGCTCTTGGAATTATGATGTACCAAAAAGCTTGACACCCACCTTCTATTTATAATGAAAGTGGCGCCCCATATAGTGTAGAAAAGAAGAAAACCTTTTCCCAATAAAATACGGAAAATATAATTGATTGATTTATCTCATTTATTATAATATCTCATATTAAATAAATCTAGGATATTGTCAATATCTTATATTGAATATTCCCAAGATATTGTCAATATCTAATATTACTATCTTTATTTTATTACTATAAATCAATTTACACATGTGTATATATCACATATATATTACACATATAACTCCATTTATATATATATATTATGGAAACAACTATGCACATGCATGTTGCACCACACGCTGGTAGCATATGTATATATATAAATATTAATATCTAATATTAATATATGGTAATACCATTAATTAAATTGCACAATCCAAGTGTATCACTTATACACATATGTGGCGCCACTTATCAATATAAGTGTATTTAATTAATCAACTTAATTAATATCTTGTATTTAATTTATTCATAATAAATAAATACCACCATATTAATTTACCACTATAACCTTTATAGTTCGAGATAAACTTTCCTTATTCGGTTATCATCTATAACCACATTTTAATCCGGCTAGATGTTCATATGTGTGTGACCCGATAGGCTTCCGAATATGTTGGCCGTAGACACAAAGTGCAATTTACGAAAATGCCCTTCATGCCTAACGATCACGGGATAGCGTCTAGCAACACACCGTGACCCCCAATCATCGGAAGAGTCAAATGCAATGACTACTACCTTTCATGTGAAACAGTTACCGTGTAACTTACAATCCTATCGCTGTAATAATATCCATACGGTCGTTAGTCGAGTGTCAAAACATCAACGACCGTATCTTATAATCTGGATATCAAGCTCTCTCGAAGTAACACATTTACTCCCACTTTGCAAAGATTCACGAGAGCTAGACATCCCTTATAAGAAGGCCATTTCGGATATTCGATCCCAATCATAGGATACGCGATTCCCGGACGACCAATCATGTATACTCCGCATGCTTCAGTATCACACCCAATCACTACCGCATGATCGCCCGTGGCTGGGAAACCTCAATAGTGTCAAAGCATGACAATCCACACCGTGATGCCATGAAGACTCGGTCTTAAGGATAATTACACAACCGTCACATAGTGTGACACTTATCGTGTAAGTGGGTCGATCTAACGTCGCATTCTCTAATACACGTCCACGTCACCCAAGTGTCTCAACACTTCGATAGACGAGATCTATCCACCTTACTTGAAGACGAAGACATCTAATACGTGCTAGCTGCTTCATACTATCAATGCCCTGTTTGATAGTACATCGACCTTAGAGACATTTAAGTATCAAACTTATTAAAGTGATTAGAGATCTCATCAACCATAATCGCCTATCATGGTTTCTCTATCATCACGCTTTAACACTAAGGACGTTATCATATAACAATTCATAATTGGTTCTTTAAAAGAACATATATATATATGACAACATAAAAGCCATTTAATATATATGTATAAACATAAAGAAATAGTATAAACGATCCGACCCGGTCGGATCCGGTCCAACCCGATTGGGTTTAGGACACTATTTCAACAATCTCCCACTTGGCCTAAAACCAATCACTCGTACACACGAGACCAAGTTGAAACACAAGAATCTCATGCAATACTACTTAACTAGCCTCTAGCCATAAACGGATCGCTATCCGTGGGGACTCATACCATCTTCATATCACGCTCCATATGATCAAGTCAAAGGAACCGCCTCAACACACACACGAATCTCTGACGAGACCCTGGTCCTTGCTTCAAGCAATGAATCCACTTACTATATCAGCTATATAGAAAGGGTGGAAGAACCGTACAAGGTTCGGGAATGAACCTTCTAGATCCATGTCTCGCTGCTCGGCTAGCCTCTGAGCACACTTCTGTGTTTTGGCTAACTTGTAGAATTTACAAATGACCCATATGCTAGAACATTTCCAGACTCAACAGTATCACTTAATCAAAATGATCGCAAACCCGCATAAAGGCCTCCCACTCGCCTTCATAAGACTCAGGATATACGTCTGTATAACTATATTTATCTCATTCTAAGTTTCAATAAACTAGGAACTTCCTTAACTTGTTTAAGGATATTCTCGACATTCACCAGATTTACTTTCATACTTGCTCATGACTCTTCATGAAGTATGAACATCTGGCATTATTTTATGATGGTTCCTATCGCATTAGCAAAGGAAACCTTCCATAAACATCATCTTTCACCTTATCTTTAGGACCATAGTCGTAACATAGACAGATCTCACGATCTATGCTAAACTTCTTTTAGCATCACATCTATATAGGTAAACTATAATCTAACATCAGTTAAATCTATCACTATAGATTCTTATTTCTAAAATAAGAACTGCTAATCCAAGTGCTTTCATAAAGACCTTGAACTACCAAACATTAATTGACTGTGACATGGGGAGATGATTCTCGAGAGAGATATCTAATACCTTACTCAAAAATCGTAACACACTCCCACTATCCATCTTGCACATTGGGCATATCCTTCTTTTGACTAAATCAAACTCCTTTGATTATCAAACAAAGAAATCGTCTAGAGAAACTTGTTTGAGTCCACAAATGGATCTCATGGGCTTACATATCATGTTATCGTCTATGAACATCGAAATTTATCACCCAACGTCTTCAACACTATCATATAGTCATGATACAAAGTTATAACAAGTATCATCCGAATAGAATCGGGCTCACCGGCGAAGATAAAGGTAATTACAAGGTTTACACCTCATACCCTTCAAATTGTCACTATAGCCTTATGGTAATCATATTACTATCCATGTCGACCTTTCGGGGACATTCCTTTTAGGTAAGGCAGACTAGGTTCACAACCTGGTTGTCACTAATGGAATCTAATTCGATTTTATGGCTCTCCGGCCATATCTCTCAAACTCACCTTTCAAACATTCTTTCATAAGTCGTGAGATGTTCATTCTTCAAGATGAACATACCGGCAAAACTTTCGAGCTTGAGGTTATCCACATACTTGCAGAACTTTTGTGTGCACTTGGCAAGCGATGATGTACACCTCATCGCTATGTGGCGTCTCCGCTCATGTTCCATTGGTTGAATATATCTTTGTGGTTCTCAAACTCTTTTGAGATCTCGATTCACTCCCACTGTTTCTTTTGGAAGAAACACTTCCTTTAGAAGACAAACATGTTTGGAGACAAACATTTTGCTCCATGCGACAAGTAAATAATATCAAGCGTACTTGCTAAGATATTCCACAAAGTTGCATATGTCGTACTAGGCTCCAAGCCTTTCGACTTTGCCTATGACAACTTCAAATCATCGGTTAAGATAGATTCGACATTATCCTCCTCCATATCTAATATGGAATTTATTCAACCTTTATTCTTTGGAACTAGGTTAAGTATAAGGGCTATCCCGAAACGGGTAAGGGATACATCGCATGGCTTGTGTCGCACCTTTATCATATAAAGTGTTATTTCCATTTTGGGAACACAATCTAGTTTGCGTATCCCAAAGATGGTATCCTTCAAGGAGAATCTTATTCTTTTGAGGCGCTATACAAAACACTCTTGAGTATTAATTACTTCAATCCAATTGAAGATTAATTCCTAAGTAGCTCGTCAATCTCATATTAAATACTAGCTCGAACTTTTAGGGCTTTCCAGAATTGTCGTACTTCAATAAGTACATTCAACTATTTCTAAAAATAGTCATAGAGATTAACAAACAATTATTTGTAGCATTAATTGTCATAAGCCAACAAACATCGGTATGTTTAAGCTTTAGACAATTTTTCTAGATTTTATAACCTTTTCATAAAAGGTATTTTAGTCCTCTTTGGATAAGATATTTATAACCCACATGATTCATAATCATATGGTTCAACATCATCGAAATGACGTTTAATTACACGCTTCCCTTCCGGAGAGACTATGTCTGCAGAGTAACCACAAATCAAGGATAATAACCATACAAATATTTAGTTGAGATCTCATCACATATATCAACTATATAGTGACATCAATCTAGTATGTTAGATTCAAAGTGACCTTCCAACTTTATCGGAATAACATTTATTCTTTACAATTGAATGTGTCTACTAAATCCTAACAAATAAGCGAACTTGTGTCCTTCATAAGAACCGAACATAATAACATTTATTTAGTTCCACTTATCGAGTTTACTAGATCCGAGAAAGTGTCACAACGTTTGCTTCACCTTCCATATCTCAGTATTTAATCTTTCTAATTTAATCATACTACGCAAGATATCATATATCTAAGAGTTGACTTGAACTTAGATAGATTTATCTCAACTTACTTGCCTAGAAATGTAGAAATTTCAATAAGTTCTCTATTTAAGCACATGCCCTAACTTTTCCTTTTTAATCCTTTAAGCACTTGAGAAATGTTTCTTATTGTAGTCTTCATAAGACTTAAGAAAGATCACAAGAGCTATGTTTTCAATTTCCTTTCATAAAGAAAATCTAAAGTTTATTAAATAGTTTATTTAACCTTTTGAA
Organism: Gentiana macrophylla; assembly: GCA_026214975.1. Classification (NCBI taxonomy): domain Eukaryota; kingdom Viridiplantae; phylum Streptophyta; class Magnoliopsida; order Gentianales; family Gentianaceae; genus Gentiana; species Gentiana macrophylla. The sequence goes on from CM047812.1 coordinate 69,716,383, forward strand.
TCGTATTCAAAACATTGACTATTTAATTAATCTTTAAGCAATGATAAATTAAGTCGATACTTAAATCTTACAATTTTGAAAACAACCTTTCCAAAATTCGATGTGGTCATTCTTATCCAACGTTTGAATTAATTGTCATCGTATGACTGAATGATCATCTTGGATCGTATCCAATATATGACTAATTCGTTGAAACTTATTTCAAATGATTTAATCATATCATGAGCTTCCGCTTTCATTAATAATTAAAGTCTCGAACCTTGCATCAATTATGTAATCTCCTTGTCTCTAACTACTATAACGGGATTGCTCATGCCATTGCTTATTTTAAAAGGATTAAAATTACTCAACCATATTTGAGAACGTTTCTCAAAATTAACAGTCATAATTTGGTTTTACTAATCGAGAATAAAACATAAATATAAAGTTTGCTAAAACTACAACATAAAAATGAAAATAAAAGAGTGTTGTTGTCTATACACGCAAAATCAAAAATGGTCTTTTGATTTATGATTTTGCTCCCACTAGTCAACTACTCCCAATTGACTTTCAAGAATCTTTCAAAAATTCTTTAGTGGCCAAGATCCCATCTGGTTACCCCGATTCCCGACGAGGGCGATCAACCGGAATAATTCGAAGGTATGTAACTCTTACCAATCACATCTACATGTGACTCTTGGTAGTTGACTAGTCAACTCTTTGACAATTCACATCTTTATGTGGTAGTCAACCCTTTGCCTCTAGAATAAAACGGTCCTGACGAGGCCAATCACCGTAATACTCTAGTCAAGTCATAACCCAATATTCGCGAGATCTCATACGATCATATCTCAATAACGACGATATACCCGTGGTAGGTCAACTCCCGGCGAGGCCGATCGATTGGATCCGAACAAAGGCTCTTCACCGTCGCTATAATATTGGGAGACAATTTTTCGACTTGATTTTTGTTGTGGAAGTATTTACGTAAATTAATTCACTTAATTAATTTTAATTACGGTCTCATCAAATATATCTATCTCTATAGACATACATCCTACACATTTATCTAGATCGTGCCTAGTCATGCATCTATCGTATCATATAAAATAAATACAAGCACAAAATAAATAAATGCGTAAAGTAACCGATATGATCATGGACTTTTCTAAGTGCGGTTTCGAATACAAATCGATGAAAACCGCGGTCACAATCTAAGGGTAGGCGCAACCGCCAATAGGATCTTTAATGCTCCATTCTCCAACGGATCTTTATTTTCGTCTTTCTTTGGTCTCCATCTTCCTGCTCCATTCTTGTTACATTTAATTCTATCAAATAAAATAAATACACCCGCCACACTGGGGAGCTAATGGGAATGGGATGAATGCAGAAAAATAAACTAGTCACGTTCTTCATAACGGCCTAGGACAATTTTTAAACCAACAGAAAAATTAAATCATTCACATCTATCCTATCGGTTGAGTCCATGATCAATCGGGTCCATATAATCATATTATATCTACTATATCTAATCCATTCAATAAAATCTTATGAAAAAGATAAAATTAAAATTTAACTACTTACGTCTTAATTAATCAATTAACATTTAATCTATTAAATAATTTTATCCAATCAATTAACTAATTAACATTTAATTAATTAAATGATTTTAATCGAAATAAAATTAACGATTAATTTTAAACCGATTTTAATTTTAATCTTAATTAATTAGAACTATTCCAAAATAAATCAAAAGTAAAATTATTTCTCTTTTGTTTCTTTCCTTTTGATTCGTAATCAAAAGGATGTCTTTGGTTTCCTAAACCAAATTTGGTTTAAACTTTCGCCACTTTCCAAAATCAAAATTTTGGGAGTGGCTTGAAGCTCTAAGCCTTTTACAAATCAAATATTTGAAAAGCTTACTGCAGCTTATTCCAAATCAAATATTTGGAAAGCCAAATAATTTTAGTTTAGGCTGCCACTTTCCAAAATCAATTTTGGAAGTGGCTTGCTAAGCTTTTTCCCAAATCAAATATTTGGAAAGGCTTGGCCTATTCCAAATAAAATTTGGAAAGGCCATTATTATTTTAATGCCACGTGGCATCCCAAACTATTTGAACCATCGCAGTTATGCACGACACAACTAAACAAAGGAGATATTAATCACAACTATGAACAATATTGAATCACAAATACACAAAACAAAATTGGGGACCACCGTATCACACCGCGACGCGGCAGCCGGAGGCCGCCGCGCGCCGCGGCGATCACACGGTGGTGGTGCGCCGCCGATCGGCCGAGCACCACCATGCCGCCTTTTTTTTTTTTTTTTTTTTTTTTTTTTCGTGTATCAATTTTGCAAATCAAAAATCTTTCATCTTTTAATTACGTGATTTAAACGATAAAATTAACTACGCAAAATAACATGCTTATTGCTTAAGCTCGAAGCTCTCTCTGATACCACTGTTAGGAAATCTACGCGGGAACGCAGCGGAATTTAAAATTTTATTTCCTTTTAACCAGGATCGACTTCGTTTAAGCAATAAACAAATAGATAGTAGACGGTGGTTACCTTGGTTGATCTAAAAGATCGACGCTTTGACCGTCTAAGGAGAGTAGTTCTGCATAGAGCCGCCCAGTGTTCGGCCTCTGCCGCTAGTCCACACGAACAACCACTTGGAATCCCATCATGGATTGCTATTGGAAAACTCCGGTTCTTAGACCGGCCTTTTTCCCTCTCTCCAACTCTCATAGGATGCTCTCCAATTTTACACAAGAACTATTAGCTCTTGGAATTATGATGTACCAAAGAGCTTGACACCCACCTTCTATTTATAATGAAAGTGGCGCCCATATAGTGTAGAAAAGAAGAAAACATTTTCCCAATAAAATAAGGAAAATATAATTGATTGATTTATCTCATTTATTATAATATCTCATATTAAATAAATCTAGGATATTGTCAATATCTTATATTGAATATTCCCAAGATATTGTCAATATCTAATATTGACTATCTTTATTTTATTACTATAAATCAATTTGTGTGTGTATATATCACATATATATTACACATATAACTCCATTTATATATATATATATATTATGGAAACAACTATGCACATGCATGTTGCACCACACGCTGGTAGCATATGTATATATATAAATATTAATATCTAATATTAATATATGGTAATATCATTAATTAAATTGCACAATCCAAGTGTATCACTTATACACATATGTGGCGCCACTTATCAATATAAGTGTATTTAATTAATCAACTTAATTAATATCTTGTATTTAATTTATTCATAATAAATAAATACCACCATATTAATTTACCACTATAACCTTTATAGTTCGAGATAAACTTTCCTTATTCGGTTATCATCTATAACCACATTTTAATCCGGCTAGATGTTCATATGTGTGTGACCCGATAGAAGCTTCGAATATGTTGGCCGTAGACACAAAGTGCAATTTACGAAAATGCCCTTCATGCCTAACGATCACGGGATAGCGTCTAGCAACACACACCGTGACCCGAATCATCGGAAGAGTCAAATGCAATGACTACTACCTTTCATGTGAAAGCGATTACCGTGTAACTTACAATCCTATCATTTGTAATAATATCCATACGGTCGTTAGTCGAGTGTCAAAACATCAACGACCGTATCTTATAATCTGGATATCAAGCTCTCTCGAAGTAACACATTTACTCCCACTTTGCAAAGATTCACGAGAGCTAGACATCCCTTATATAAGAAGGCCATTTCGGATATTCGATCCCAATCATAGGATACGCGATTCCCGGATGACCAATCATGTATACTCCGCGTGCTTCAAGATCACACCCAATCACTACCGCATGATCGCCCGTGGCTGAGAGAAACCTCAATAGTGTCAAAGCATGACAATCCACACCGTGATGCCATGAAGACTCCGGTCTTAAGGATAATTACACAACCGTCACATAGTGTGACACTTATCCGTGTAAGTGGGTCGATCCCAACGTCGCATTCTCTAATACACGTCCACGCATACCCAAGTGTCTCAACACTTCGATGAGACGAGATCTATCCTCGCCTTTGAAGACGTAAGACATCATAATACGTGCTAGCTTTGTTCATACTATCAATGCCCTGTTTGATAGTACATCGACTAGAGACATTTAAGTATCAAACTTATTAAAGTGATTAGAGATCTCATCAACCATAATCGCTATCATGGTTTCTCTATCACGATTTAACACTAAGGACGTTATCATATAACAATTCATAATTGGTTCTTTAAAAGAACATATATATATGACAACATAAAAGTCATTTAATATATATGTATAAACATAAAGAAATAGTATAAACGATCCGACCCGGTCGGATCCGGTCCAACCCGATTGGGTTTAGGACACTATTTCAACAATCTAAAGGTTAATCTAACTAACAACCTAAAAACAGAAAATAAAACAAAACAACAACAGAAACGAAAAACAACAAAAACAAAAACTAGGCAAACCGTCCGGTTCCCCGGCAACGGCGCCAAAAACTTGTCTCGGGTTTTATCTAAGGCAAACAACAAGTAATAAAATTTATAACCCGGTATACCCCAAGTGTAGGGATCGTAGTAAAGTGATTATACCGGGGTCGATCTCGAGGAACCGGCGGTTGTGATTCCTAGTTTTATTTATCTAACTATGTCACGATTATTAAACTAAAAGAAACAGAAAATAAACTAACAAGAATGTAAAGCTGGACGGAAGAACAAGTTCTAAAGCCAGGGAAAACAGGGTTGCGAACCAATTAACTAAACTAAATCTAAACCTAATTATGCAATAAATCTAACTAAGCTAAACAATTCAAATTCAAGGGATTAAATCAAGTTATAACGAACGAACAAGCAATTGATCCACCTATCCTATCAACATTCAATTCTAATTCGGATTACTTCGATCTCTAATCAAGTCGTGATTCACCTAATCGAAGGCATAAACTCCTACTCTAGAGACAAGTTCGTTTTCTAATCTTTTATCTTTCGATGTTAAAGATTACGCCTTTCTAACCTAGGCGTGAAATCTCTCGATTTCTAATCTAGAAAATCAATCTAATAACTTTCGTTTTATTTAGATCAAAGATCCAATCTTTTATCATGGTGATCTAAGGTTGACACGACTCTCATCATATAAACAATCATCAAAGCAAGCATCTTTCGATTAAACATGCAATAAAACATACAAAACATGATACAAGAAACGAGCTTGAAATAGAACTCACAAAATAATCACGAACGAGAAATCAACTGTTGAATTGGACGGCTTCACAACGCTTGTTCAAGAGGATTTAGCCTCTTAGCATCTTCTTGACAACTCGAATTGATGAATAAAAGTACATGAAATTATCTAATCTAATCTAGAAGTTTAAGTGCATAAAACTAGAGAAAAACTGAAGGAAAAACGCAGCCTAGCTGCCCCTAGGCTTTAGGTTTCGAATAATGTGTCATTAGGGTAAAGATCACGCTGTTTTTATAGGAAAATCAAGTCGGTTGCTACAGTAACCGCTCCGGACGCTCGTTCATAATCATGGACGCCCGTCCAGGACCCAGCTCCAGTATTTTGCTCATAACTTCACTTATAGGGCTCCGAATGAGGTGATTCAACATGCGTTGGAAAGATATTTCAATCCTCTACAACTTTCATCAAGAGAACTTTCCCTGAAAGTGCCTACAAGTGTGGACAAAATTCCCATGAAGTGCATGGTTCCGGTTTCTTCAATGATTCTTCACTTAAACATCTTTCAACTCTTCCATCTTCATGTGATCATCGTTTAAGCTCCTTACTCATCATGCAAACGTACCTAACAACATGATAGAAACATGCAAAATGTAACATCATACGGATAAACATAAAACACCGATAAAATCACGTAAATATCTCGATTTTGCATTTAAACACATTTAAAACTCGTTTACTCAATAATTCGATAAAACCAACACTTTTCTATAAAAAGTACTAAAATACCAAGGATATTGTTACGGGAATAACGTCATATAAATCATAAATTTCACCCTTAACAAGTGCCAACAGAGGTGGCAGTCTGATCAGGTACATTTGGGTTGACCATAGGATCAGATGCATCCTGGCCCCTGGGAGGCGAAGCATCATCAGCTATCTGAATGATATCGGTGAAACTCGCCACTGCAAACATCAACAAGTAATTAAAAGTATGCCTCAAATGAGATACATAAATATTCAAAATAAGAAATCCTACTGATATTATATCTCTCCTCTGATAACTAAAAATAAGGCTCTGGACCAGCGGTCTCCAAGTGGGCAGCATCAATAAAATTGGAGCTATAATGAAGATCTCGCGACTTATGTTCATCTTGAAGAATGAAGATCTCGCGACTTATGCAAGAATGCTTGGAAGGCAAGATTAAGACATATGGCTGGAGCCATAATATATGAAGTAGATTCCATGTGTAACAACCGGGTTATGAACCTAGTGTGTCTAACCTAAAGGGAATGTATCTAAAGGGTGTAGCGTGTCTTTATGAAGGACTGACATGGATGGTAATACAATTTCTAGCTAAGCTGAGTTGATGGCTAAAGGCTATAGGGTGCAAACCTTGTAATTACCTTTATGCTACCGGCTATGCTTAAGCCTATTCAGATAGTGCTTGTTGTAGCCATGTATCATAGATATATGATAGTGTTGAAAAACGTTGGGCCAATGGCTTGATGTTCATAGATGATGACATGATATGTGAGCTTGCGAGATCCATTTATGGACTCAAACAAGTTTCTCTGTATGAGTTCTTTACTTTGAGAATCAAAGGAGTTTGATTTGATCTAAAATGACGACATGCTTAATGTGCAAAGGGGTTAATGGGAGTGTCATAGTTCTTGAGCAAGGTATTGGATGTCCTTCTCGAGAGTTGTTACCCCATGTTACAGTCCATTAATATTTGGTAGTTTAAGGTCTTTTCTTGGAAGTAGCAGTTATTATTTTAGAACTAAAAATCTATAGTGATAGATTTAGATACTGCTGGATTATCACAGTTCACCTGCATAGATGAGATGTTAAAGGAGTTTAGCATAGACCACGCCGAGAGACACTGTTAGCCAGTGTTCTCGGGGTCTATCTATGACAGAACGTTAGTCCTAAAAGATAAGGTGAAAGATGATACTTATGGAAGGTTCCTTTTGCTACTGCAATAGGATTCATCATAAGTGTGAGTTAAACCAAATGTTCGTACTTCAAGAAGAGTCATGAGTAAGTAGGAAAGTGCTTATGGTAGATGTTGAGATTATACTTAAAAGTGTTAAGGATGGTTTCCTAGTTTATTGAAACTTGGAATTGGATAAACGTAGATATACAAATGTATACCCAGAGTCTTATATAGATAGTGGGAGCTACAGTCTGGGTTTACAGTCACTTTGATTAAGTGATATAGTGAGCTGGAAATGTTCATAGCTAGAGATCACTATGAATTCTATAACTAGGCCAAAACACAATGTTGCCTCAGAGGCGCAACGGGAGCATTACATGGATCTAAGAGGTTTATTCTGTTGAAATAGTGTCCTAAACCCGATCGGGTTGGACCGGATCGGACCGGGTCGGATCATTTCTACTGTTCCTTTATGTTTATACATATATTAAATGGCTTTTCTGTTGTCATATATTTGTTTTTTTAAAGAACCAATTATGAATTTTTATATGAATACGTCATTAGTATTAAACTGTGATAGAGAAACCATGATAGGAGATTATGGTTGATAAGATCTCTAATCACTTTAATAAGTTTGATACTTAAATGTCTATAGGCTTATGTACTATTAAACAGGGCATTGATAGTACAAACAATCTAGCACGTATTAGATGTCTTATGTCTTTAAGGGCATGGATAGATCTCGTCTATAGAAGTGTAGAGACACTTGGACTGTACGTGGACGTGTATTGGAGAATGCGTACGTTAGACTGAACCACTTACACTGTTAAGTGTCACACTATGTGACGGTTGTGTAATTATCCTCAGACCAGAGTCTTCATGGCATCACGGTGTGGATTGTCATGCTTTGACACTATTGAGTTTTCCCCTAGCCATGGGGTGATCATGCGGTAGTGATTGGGTGTGATACTAAAGCACGGAGTATACATGTTTGTTCGTCCGAGAATCGCGTACCCTATCAGTAGGAGTGAATATCCGAAAGGGCCTTCTTATAAGGAATGTCTTACTCTCGTGAATCTTTGCAAAGTGGAAGTAAATGAGTTACTTCGAGAGAATAGGATATCCAGATTATAAGATACGGCCATTGATGCTTGACACTCGACGTACGACCGTATGGATATTATTACAACGATAGGATTCTATTTACACGGTAACTGTTTCACATGGAAGGTATTAGTCATTGCATTTGACTCTTCCGATGATTGGGGGTCACGGTGTGCTGCTAGACGCTATCCCGTGGTCGTTAGGTATGAAGGGCATTTTCGTAATTTGTACTTTGTGTCTACGGTCAACATATTCGGAATCCTATCGGGTCACATACATAAAAACATCTAGCCGGATTAAAATGCAGTTATAGCGATAACCAAATAAAGAAAGTTTTATCTCGACTATAAAGGGTTATAGTGGTAAATTAATATAGTGGTATTTATTTATTATGAATAAATATAATACAAGATATTAATTATATTGATTAATTAAAGAATATTCCGGATGCCAATTTATTTGCATATGGGGCGTATAAGATACACTTGGATTGTACAATTTGATTAATGGTATTACAATATATTAATATATTAGATATTAATATTTATATATGATTACATGCGTACATGTATATGACATATACATGTGCACATTTGTAATAGCTATATATTTATATATGGATTTCTATGTGTAATATATATATATATATAAATGTGTGTGTGTAAATTGATTTATGGTAATATAATAAAAGATATATTCGATATTGGATATTGTCAATATATATCGTGGAAATATTTAATATAAGATATTGAGTATTTAATTAGATAAATCTAGAATATCTATTCTCCTTATTTTATTAGGAAAGGGTTTTTCTCTTTCATCTATCTTCTAGGAAGCTTCTCCTAATCAGATTAGGGGAATCAAAGGCGCCACTCTCCCTATATAAGAAAAGGGTTGGCTAGCTCTTTTATACATCACAATTCCAAGAGATTAATAGTTTCTTGTGAAAAATAGAGAGCTTCTTAGAGAGAGATTTGTGAAAGAGAAAAGGTCGGTCTAGCAACCGAGTTTTTCTAGTAGCAATCCAATGGTGGATTCCGGCGGGTTGGTCGTTATGAAGAACGTGACCTAGTTTATTTTCTGCTATCCCATTCCCGTTAGCTCCCCACCGTGAGTGGCGGGTGTATTTATTTTAGTAGACAAAATTTATGTAACAAAAATGGAGCGGAAGATGAAGACCAGCGAAAGACGAAAATAAATATCCCATTGGAGAATGAAGCATTAAAGATCCTATTGACGGTTGTAGCTACATTTAGATTGTGACCCGTGGTTTCGTCAGTTTGTATTCGAAACCGCACCTAGGAAAAGTCCATGATCATACCGGTTACTTTACACATATCTTTATTTTGTGCTTGTATTTATTTTATATGATACGATAGATGCATAACTAGGCACGATCTAGATGAATGTGTAGGATGTATGTCTATCGAGATAGATATACTTATTGAGACCATAATTAAATTAATTAAGTGAATTAATTTACATAAATACTTCCACGTCAAAAGAATCAGCCCGATGTTCATAGATGATAACATGATATGTGAGCCCACGAGATCCATTTATGGACTCAAACAAGTTTCTCAAGACAATTTCTTTCTTTGATAATCAAAGGAGTTTGATTTAGTCAAAAGAATGGATATGCCCAATGTGCAAGAGAGATAGTGGGAGTGTGTTACGATTTTTTTAGTAAGGTATTGGATATCTCTCTCGGGAATTATCACCCTATGTCACAGTCAATTAATGTTTGGTAGTTCAAGGTTTTTACGAAAGCACTTGGATTAGCATTTCTTATTTTGGGAATAAGAATCTATAGTGATAGATTTAACTACTGATAGTTTATAGTTTACCTATATAGATGTGATGCTAAAAGAGTTTAGCATAGATCGCGACAGGGGATACTGCTGGCCGGTGTTCTCAAGATCTATCTCTGTTAGGACGTTAGCCCTAAAGATAAGGTGAAATATGATGTTTATGGAAGGTTTCCTTTGCTACTGCGATATGAACCATCATAAAAGTATTCTAGATGTTCATAGTCCATGAAGAGTCATGAGAAAGTATGAAAGTAAATCTGGTGAATGTCGAGAATATCCTTAAACAAGTTGAGGATGGTTTCCTAGTTTACCCAAACTTGGAATCAGATAAATATAGTTATACAGACGTATATCCTGAGTCTTGTGAAGGCGAGTGGGAGCTACAATGCAGGTTTTGCGATCACTTTGATTAAGTGATACAAATGAGTGGGAAATGTTCTTGGCTATGGGTCACTGTAAATTCTACAACTTTGCCAAAGCACAGTAGTGCCCTTGGAGGCACAGCGGGAGCAGTACATGAGTCTATAAGGTTCATTCCTGAACCTTATACGGTTCTTCCACCTTTTCTATATAGCTGATATAGTAAGTGGATTCATTGATTGAAGCAAGGACCAGGGTCTCGTCGGAGATTCATGTGTTGAGGCGGTTCTTTTGACTTGATCATTTGGAGCATGATATGAAGATAGTCTGAGTACCCACGGATGTGATCCATTCACGGCTAAGGTTGGCTGCGAGTACTGCATGAGATTCTTGTGTTTCAACTTGGTCTTATGTGTGCGAGTGATTGGCTTTAGGCCAAGTGGGAGATTGTTGAAATAGTGTCCTAAACCCAATCGGGTTTGACCGGATCCGACCAGGTCAGATCATTTCTACTGGCCCTTTATGTTTATACATATATTAAATGGCTTTTCTGTTGTCATATATTTGTTCTTTTGAAGAACCAATTATGAATTGTTATATGATAACGTCCTTAGTATTAAATTATGATAGAGAAACCTTGATAGGCGATTATGGTTTATGAGATCTCTAATCACTTTAATAAGTTTGATACTTAAATGTCTCTAGGCTTATGTACTATTAAACAGGGCATTGATAGTACAAACAGGCTAGCACGTATTAGATGTCTTCTGTCTCTAAAGGCAGGGATAGATCTCATCTATCGAAGTGTAGAGACACTTGAACTGTACGTGGATGTGTATTAAAGAATGTGTATGTTAGACTGACCCACTTACTCTGTTAAGTGTCACACTATGTGGCGGTTGTGTAATTATCCTAAGACCGGAGGCTTCATGGCATCACGGTGTAGATTGTCATGATTTGACACTATTGAGGTTTTCCTCTAGCCATGGGGCGATCATGTGGTAGTGATTGGGTGTGATACTGAAGGATGCGGAGTATACATGTTTGTTTATCCGGGAATCGCGTACCCTATCAATATGAGTGAATATCCGAAAGGGCCTTCTTATAAGGAATTTATTACTCTTGTGAATCTTTGCAAAGTGGAAGTAAATGAGTTACTTCGAGAGAATAGGATATCCAGATTATAAGATACGGTCGTTGATGCTTGACACTCGACGTACGACCGTATGGATATTATTACAGCGATAGGATTCTATTTACACGGTAACTGTTTCACATGAAAGGTAGTAGTCATTACATTTGACTCTTCCGATGATTGGGGGTCACGGTGTGTTGCTAGACGTTATCCCGTGATTGTTAGGTATGAAGGGCATTTTTGTAATTTGCATTTTGTGTCTACGGCCAACATATTCGGAAGCCTATCGAGTCACACACATAAGAACATCTGGCCGGATTAAAATGCGGTTATAGCGATAACCAAATAAGGAAAGTTTTATCTCGACTATAAAGGGTTATAGTGGTAAATTAATATGGTGGTATTTATTTATTATGAATAAATATAATACAAAATATTAATTATATTGATTAATTAAAGAATATTCCGGATGCCAATTTATTGGCATATGGGGCGTCATATTTTAAGTGTATAAGATACACTTGGATTGTGCAATTTGATTAATGGTTTTACCATATATTAATATTTATATATGATTACATGCGTACATGTATATGAGATATACATGTGCACATTTGTAATAGCTATATATTTATATATGGATTTATATGTGTAATATATATATATATATGTGTGTGTGTGTGTGTGTGATATATACACATGTGTAAATTGATTTATGGTAATATAATAAAAGATATATTCAATATTGGATATTGTCAATATATATCTTGGAAATATTTAATATAAGATATTGAGTATTTAATGAGATTAATCTAGAATATCTATTTTCCTTATTTTGTTAGGAAAGTGTTTTTCTCTTTCATCTATCTTCTAGGAAGCATCTCCTAATCAGATTAGGGAAATCAGGGGCGCCACTCTCCCTATATAATAAAGGGGTTGGCTAGCTCTTTTGTACATCACAATTCCAAGAGACTAATAGTTTCTTGTGAAAAATAGAGAGCTTCTTAGAGAGAGATTTGTGAGAGAGAAACGGTCGGTCTAGCGACCGAGTTTTTCTAGTAGCAATCCAATGGTGGATTCCGGTGGGTTGTTCGTGTGGACTAGCGGTAGAGGCCGAACGCTTGGCCGGCTCCATGCATCACTACTCTCCTTAGACAGTCAAAGCGTCGATCTTTTAGATCAAGCAAGGTAACCACCGTCTACTATCTTATTATGTTTGTTGCTTAAACGGAAGTCGGTCCTGGTTAAAGGAAATAAATTTTGAATTTCGATGCGTTCCCGCATAGATTTCCTAACACATTCCTGAACCTTGTACGGTTCATCCACTTTTACTATATAGCTGATATAGTGGTGGATTCATTGCTTGAAGCAAGGACCAGGGTCTCGTCAGAGATTCATGTGTGTTTTGAGGCGGTTCCTTTTGACTTGGTCATTTGGAACATGATATGAAGATAGTCTGGGTCCCCACGGATAGTGATATGTTCATGCTTAGGTTAGTCGCAAGTATTGTATGAGATTCTTGTGTTTCAACTTGGTCTCGTGTGTACGAGTGATTGGCTTTAGGCCAAGTGGGACATTGTTGAAATAGTGTCCTAAACCCAATCGGGTTGGACCGAATCCGACCGGGTCCGATCATTTCTATTATTTATGTATGTTTATACATATATTAAATGGCTTTTTGTTATTACGATATTGTTATATGATAACGTCCCTAGTGTCAAACTGTGAAAGAGAAATCATAATGGGGATTATGGTTGATGAGATCTGGACTCACTTTAAAAGGTTTGATGCTTAAAAGTCTTTTGTCGTATGTGCTGTCAAATGGGACATTGATAGTATGATTAGACTAGCACGTATTGGACGTCTTCTATCTTATTGAAGGTAGGGAAAGATCTCGTCTATCAAAGTGTATGGACACTTAGACTGTACGTGGACGTGTATTAGAGAATACGTACGTTAGACCCACTTACTTTATTAAGTGTCGCACTATATGGCGGTTATGTAATTATCCTAAGACCGGAGCCTTCATGGCATCACTGTGGATTGTCATAATTTGACACTATTGAGGTTTCCCCTAGCCATGAGGCGATCATACGGTATTGATTGGGTGTGATACTGAAGCATGTGTAGGATTCATGTTGTTCGTCCGGAAATCGCATATCCTATGATTAGGAGTAAATATCCGAAAGGGCCTTCTTATAAGGAATGTCTTACTCTTGTGAATCTTTGCAAAGTGGAAGTAAATGAGTTACTTCGAGAGAGCATGATATCCAGATTATAAGATAATGTCGTTAATGTATTGACACTCGAGATACGACCGTATGGATATTGTAACAGCGATAGGATTATATTCACACGGTAACTGTCTCACATGAAAGATAATAGTCATTGCATTTGACTCTTCCGATGATTGGCGGTCACGGTGTGTTGCTAGACGCTATTCCGTGATAGTCAGGTATGAAGGGTATTTTAGTAAGTGCACTTTATGCTTACGGCCAACATATTCGGAAGCCTCTCAGGTCACACACATAAGAACATCAAACCGGATTAAAATTCGGTTATAGTGATAACAAAATAAGGAAAGTTTATCTCGACTATAAAGTGTTATAGTGATAAATTAATATGGTGGTATTTATTTATTATGAATAAATCAAATACAAGATATTAATTATGTTGATTAATTAAATATACATATTTTTATGTATGGGTCGAAATATATATATATATATATATATATATATATATATATATATATATATATATATATATATGTGTGTGTGTGTGTGTGTGTATGTATGTATGTATGTATGTATGTATATATGATATACATGTATTTTACAAATTAATTACTCACAATATTATATTAATTAATTAAGAATATTCCGGAAGCTGATTATTGGCTATATGGGGCGCATATGATGTGGATATGATACACAATGATTTTGCAAATTAATTAATAGTATTATCATATATTAATATTAGATTTTAATGTGTATATATTTGCACACATGTGCAACTTGATTTATGGTAATATGATAAAGATAGTCAATATAAGATATTGACAATATCTTGGATTTATTTGATACAAGATAGTAAATTAAATGAGATAAATCAATCAAAGATATTTTCCTTATTTTATTAGGAAAGATATTCTTTCTCATTAATCTACTAGGAAGCTTCTCTCAATCAGATTAAGGACTGTATAAGGCGCCACATACCTTATATAAGAAAGGGGTGGACTAGCTCTTTTACACATCACAATTAGAAGAGTTCTAATTTATATAATAAACTAAGAGCTTCTTAGAGAGAGATTTAGAGAGAGAGAGAAAAGGTTGGTCTAGCAATCAATTTTTTTTAGTATCTATCCAAGGAGGATTCCGGCGAGGTGCTCGTGTGGATATTGATAGAGGCCGAACACGTAGATGGCTCACGCAATACTACTCTCCCTAGAGGGTCAAAGCGTCGATCTTTTAGATCAAACAAGGTAACCACCGTCTACTAACTTAACATGTTTGCTGCTTAAACGAAGTCGATCCTGGCAAAAAGGAAATAAATTTTAAATTCCGCTGCGTTCCCACGTAGATTTCTTAACAATTCGCACACGTGCTTCAAGCTCTTATTCTTTTTGCTGGTGGTGCACCATTTCTTGAAGCTTTTTTTTTTCTTATTGTTTGCCTTTCAACATTGTTTGAAGCATTGATATTTCTTGTTCATTGCACTGTAAAAATAAGTTCATGTTACTGTTACTATTACTGTTACTGTGTTACTGTGTTTTGGTAAGTGAAAATAAAGTAGGCTTGAGTAGTTTGTATATGTATTAATACCTGATTGGGGTCATCTTTTTCAACCTCACCTGATGACTGTGTAAAATGTATTGAGAATGAAGAGATGTCGGATTTATGAGATTGACTTTGAACATGTTCACCTTCACTTCCTTTTCCATCTTCAATTTCTTATGGCGCTTGATTTACTTGTCCACCTTCACTCTGTTCTGGGCCTTGATTTTCTTGTGCTCCTTCATTTTCTTCTGGCCCTTGTTTTTTCTTTCCAGCTTCATTTTCTTCTCCTCCTTCCCTTAAACCATCATCATCCATTGCATTATCCTCTTTTGATTTTGCACTTTTCTCCCCTTCTGATTGATCATCATCCACTGCATTATCTTCATCCATTGCATTATCACTTTCTTCTTATTCATCCTCTTTTTCTTTTTCTTCTTCATTTTCCTCTCCCTCATCTTCTTCCCCTCCTTCCGCTTCTTGCTCTTCTCCCCCTCCTTCATTTTCTTGCTCTTGCTCATCTTCTTGCTCTTCTTCCTCTTCTGTGTCGTCGTTATCATTCAAGCCTTTAATCATGTGTATCTCAGCAATTGTAGGGATAAATTCTTTTCTGTAGAACTACAATGAATCAAATAGAGGTTATGTTAGGTTATTAGTGTAAATTGTTAAAGTGTTACTGATTCTATGAACCGGTGTAACTGTGGTGTAGATGTAACTGTGAAAATGTATGATATCTTATCAACTTCTTATCCTTCTTGTTAAGAATCCCTTGGTGTCCCTTCTTGCTTGGCACAACCAGTTTCTCAAGTTCTTTGGTGTCATATTTTGTAATTCTGGGATTCCCTTTGATGAAAGTCCTTTCATCCCCTTCTATTTTGGCTCTTTTTGTTTACCTTTTGTATTCCTTGCTGTAATTGCATCTGAGTGCTCACAGAACCAATATTGCATTGAATATAGTTTATTTAGTGATTTAACACGATTATCGCATAAGATATGTAGCATGAAAGGAAAATAAACATACATGTAACATCATAGTGCATCAATTCACTTGCGTTGGATTCTTCCCATATTGATCTAAGCCATCGATGAGTTGGTCTAATATATGTTGTGACCAGTTGTAAGTATTTAATCTATCAATGTCATCGACACGGTATAGGAACCCCCATGCTATATACCCTCATGTATTTGGCAGAAAGGCTGTGTGGAGAAGTATTAGACACAGTAGCTTGACACAGTCATTAATAGATTCTTGGTCCTACTTTTTGACCAGCATCTTCACTTTAAGTTTCACTATGTGTGCAGATAGTCTTTTTGCTTTCTTAAAGTGCCTTTCTTCTAAATTCGTTTCACGCCTTCCATGACTTTTGATATTGCCACCGTTCTCTATCCCAAAGATCAGTTTGATATCCAATATTGTTGGCTTGCATGATTGACCACCGATGTTGAAATTTTGTTTGTTTTTTTCGTAGTTCTTTATAAATGCATCCATCATGTTATTCTTCCTCTTCTTGTTAATGACCTCATATTTATTCAATGCATTCAACATGTGTTTGAATGGAGTTCTGCTGATTGCATCTCTGTGTGCTTTTTTTAGATCTGTTTATTTCCTCAAATGTTTGATGTATATCATTCAAATTTGACCCATACTGCAATGTGTACCTGCAATTTCAAATAATTTGCAGCTACGTGTTAATGTTTACACTAACAAATTCATATGCAGTATTTTTCAGATGCAGTCACAACAATTCTCACTCTTAACATATCCATGCTCAGTAACAGTATCAGTAACACAATATCACTAACACGGTCAGTATCAGTAACATAGCAAGTCTGATTATTAAGATATTTTGCAGTAACTATCCTTTAGTGTCTACCATTTTTCATTGACCTGTAATGTTTACATTGACACATCCATAGTAATTACTCTTTCATATTATCAACAAATCAGTATGAGTAACATTATTTGTAACAGTATCAGTAGAAATTGTCATTACTCTTTCACATTATTCACAAATTAGTATATACATGACATGCGCATACAGTAACACTTCAGTAAACATTCAATTAAAATTACTATGAATTCTAACTAACAGTTATGCAGTATGTTCCACTTTCTTAGAAAGTAAACAACATAGAAGGAGAAAATTGGCTTGCATTTAGTGATTATGCAATAACAAGTTCCTATAACTACTAGAATATAGTTCAAATTTGAAAGATATAACATAATATGCAAAAATTTCATGAGTATTTTAGTTCTGAGATCTTACCCTAGCTTTTTTCCATCTTCTTTGCTGATGATGTTAGTGCTCCTTTTTCTCTTACTCATTCTGCAGAAATCTCTGAAACTCTTTGATGTTAATCGTTTTTTTGCTTGTAATGGATGAATTTGTGAATGATTTTCGGTGGAATCGCATTTTTATTTCTTCAATGTTGGTGGAATCATGGGTGAACAGGTCCCGAACGTTGTTGGTTTGTGAAATGAATGAAATTTCCGTTTCTGTCTTAATAAAAGGTAGTTTCGTCCGTAGATTTTTTTTTTTTTTTTCAAATTGTGTGTCATGTTTATTTATTTTATAATATTAAAAAATAAATTTTGGCTTATTCCATCCAAAAATAATTGTTTTTTCTTTATGGTAATGGAAAGCAGTAATTTGAAACTAATGTACTACAGTAATTCGTATCACAAAATATCCGGTTTTCTTCTTCCAATGGCGAAACCAGCCGGCGATTGGCGAAGCAACAAGGCTGCTGTTCAAGCTACCAACGACGATGCCTCAGCCAGTAAACTGTATGTGATTCGAGTATTCTATGTCTTCATTTTCCATGTAGCTCGTCGTCATGTCCTTTTACCTGATCTTTTTCCCCTTTGGGAAGAGGAGGTGGGGAAGCATTGCAAACCAATTCTACCGTTTTGCATATTTAGATATGGCTTATTGATGCCTTTTTCTCCGTTGTTACGCTCCATAATTTGTACTTAGAAATTCTGAAATGAGTTGTGTCTAACCTTTACACCGTTGGTCCCTGAAGATCTTGCGTGAAGAAGGGTTACATGAAAGATGACTACGTTCATTTGTTTGTGAAGAGGCCAGTGAGACGATCTCCAATAATTAATCGAGGTATGCTACTGTGTTTGTGTATTGATTCGTAGTCCTCTCTCTTTTTTTATTTATTTATTTTATTTTTTTAATCGAAGCATCTTGGTTTGAAGTTACCTGACTCATTCCTAGACATTGCAAAATACTTTAGTGCGCCCCAGATACACCTTTTGTTGTATGCTTCATTACTGTCAAAAATCAGCTGATTTGGTTGTTTGGTTACTCTAGTTTTTGACCCATGCTGTATTTTTGGGTAACTTAAGGCTATTTTGCCCGCTGGGCGGCGTTTCGAAAGCTTTTATATCAGTTTCTTGATAGTGATGTACCCGGCGGCGACAAAACCGTTTCAAAGAAACAAATTCTGTCACTTGGAGCTGGTTATGATACAACATTCTTTCAGTTACAGGTATTTCCATTTCCATTTCCTTCTTTTTTGGTTTAATATACCGTTAGAGTAATTATTATACCCATGATGAACGATGTTTGGTAATCACGACTATTATGTTAGGAATGTTGGATAATATAAGTGGATTAAAAAGATGTATATCAATCTTCGCAGAGGATAAAGTTGATAAGGTTAGAGCAAATTAAGAGAAGGCTATAGCAAGTTTTACAACAGGTGAATACAGCAAGTGTAGAACTGAAATTCAAAAGCATATAGGGTACTGTTTATTATGTTGATGAATCATATTTTCAATCACCATTCTTGTCTGGAAGATTTTTGGGTGCGGCTATAGGAAGTGTTGAAAGATAGTGTTTATGTGTTTTTACTATTCTTATTTTTATTATTTAATGTTTAGAATAAGTGAGCTGTTTCTGAGAGTTTGTAGTCAGAAGGGATGTGCTATTAGATTTGTTGGGGCAGCTCCTGATTCTTACGAGTTTAGTTTGTTTCAGATTCTTTTTTGTTTTATTTAAAGGCTGTTAGCCTCACTCTATAATTCATTCACAGACAGTAAATAAAATAAATTTCTTCCTCTCCATTTCTACAGGAAGAGGAAGAGGCAAAATAATTACGATATAGTATGAAAAAATGCACTTTACTAAATCAGATAAGGTTGTGTTTTTATCCTAAATTCCTGATGGATGGGTGAATCTATATGTTTCTATCAATATCATGGACAATAACTTGACAAGGAATATTGTCAGGCTCTTCCCTTGTTTGAATTGTAACATTCAAGGACTCTAGTGGCATTGTCTGCTGTTGACTCTACTTCTGAATCTTCCTTGTCAGTCTAGAACTGATACAAATGCACATTTGTTCTCTCTTTCTTCTTTCTCCAGAAAGAATTGGTTGATATCCTAATTCATTATGTTTTGGACAAGGGTGGAATATGTGAATGAAGTTTTAAATCCTGAAGGAAATTGTAAAGTTACATGGCTGCCAAGTTGTTTCTTAGTACCTTTCCAGGGACTCATTCTAAGCTTCTTTCTATACTTGTGATATGTTTGCTAATATTTCCTTCTTTCACTCGTTAGTAAATTATTTTGGCTGATAATATATTTAAAACGTAGTGGATAATGATCCAATGATTTTTCCAGTAGAATCCACTTACACCTTCATTGCAGGATAGATTAATTGTGCTATACTCCTCAGGGCTCCATCTTAATTTGTTCCTTGTGCAAATGATACAGAACAATTGGTTTCTTCGCTACTTGAGCTGCTCTGTTTTAGTTTGTGTGATTGGGTAACCAATTTACTTTTGCTTAGAAAAATTTGGAATGTTTAGATTTTTTGTGCTCAAGTGTAAATAAGTTGGGGGTTTTTAATCACTTGATGATCTGTTCCTACTCTCTTGTAGGATGAAGGGAAAGCACCTGATTTGTATGTGGAAGTTGATTTCAAAGAGGTACATTTGTTTTACTTATGTTCCTAGTATTTGTTGTTGCATGTTAGCTAGCTTATGCATGTTCAAATATATGCCCAAATTCTGATTTTAGGTATTTCATGGACTGCTGCTTTTATGCGCCGATTCTTGTTTTAGGAACTTCACATATGGTTTTATTGGTGGCTTTCTGAAAGCTCTAAATATTTTGATGTATTAATAAAACTCGACTTTGGAATATGTTGTAAGGTTACTACTAAGAAGGCAGCTCTTATCGATACTTGCAATCAGTTGAGGGACAAAATTGGTGAATCAGCATCGATATCCCAAGGTAATGACTGTTGGCTATATTTCGAAGATTGCAGCCATCGACATGTTTTTTTAACTGCTGCTCTTACTAATCTAGTGTTCTGGCCTGCTTCACTCCATGAGAATGACGGTATGACTTTTTGTTAGAAAATTAAGCTAAAGAACAATAGAACATAGCTGCGAACCAGTTTTCCTATATTTTTATGTACTTCCTTGTTTATGGTTTGGTGGTTCACTTTTTAGGAGGTTTCTGAGTGGAGTTATATCGTCAATTCAATAGAATATGGGTGGTTTTCTAAGGTTGTTCATGTTCATTTTATTTTAATTGTTTTTCAAGCCAAACCAAATTTATCGTTTTAAAGTTTGTTTAGTTGATTAGGTTGTTTTGTCCCCTCCCCCCCTATATATATTTTTTTCTTTTTCTCTTCTGTGCACCTTCAAATATTGCCCAACACCACTAAAGTGAATGTCAGATCTTGCTCCAGGCCAAGACTTAGTGCAAAAGCGAAAAGGAATTGTACGCTTGATTTGTTTTAAGAAGATGTTGAAATATGTATTAATTGTTCCATACATGACATTCAAAGCACGTAGTTGTTTGTGGCACAATACCTTGAATCGACTTCGCTCATGATTTTCAGCTTTATTCCCGTTAGGCTGCCTAAAGAGCATGTGGAGGAACACCTTCCCATGTCTGGGAAGCCTCTGCTCCTTTTTTTTTTCTTCTAATATTTAACAAGTTCATCACAATGACAGATTAGAGTTTCTTTTGAGCTGCGTTGTGTATGTAAAATTTTGAAGGTGTCTGGCACAACAATTTGAAGTAATTACTGATCCGAAACATAGGCAATAGACTGAATACATGTAACAGACTATTGAGAATGAGAGTTAATACTAGAGGTGCCCAACTGCAATCATAAGCCCCAGTAGAACGTTACTTCATGAGCTGTCATATAAGTTGCCGAGAATCTATTTATTCAAGACCAAATAATACCACCAAAGAGAAACCTATGGCTTGGACCAAAAACTTTAATTGTAAATGACAATAAAGTACCTTTCTTAGCAGGTTCACATAATTTTTTTACTTCTTTCTCCCTGTCCCAAATCAAGCCGGATTGAAGTGGGCAAGGATTGAATAGAGGTAGGAATAGGGTTTTAGTTTGGGGGGATCGGAGAGAGAGGAGGGAAGGAGGAAGGGGCTGGCATTTTTTTCTGCCCTACTGTTTTTTAAGTTTGTAGAACCAATCTCCAGTCGATTCTTGGTTCTAGGAAACCCAGACTGACCTGAAGTAAACCAATTTCATGAAGGCTTTTTCCAACTTTTAAATTTCTTTTTTTATGCTTTAGTTTAGGTCAGAAGTTTTCATTGGACCCATAAAAGGGCAGCCCCATAGAAGCATCCTGTCTATTTGGATTCGGGGAAGCTAAGGCTTTTTCGATGGGAATTTTAACTTTTAAATTTCTTTTTTTATGCTTTAGTTTAGGTCAGAAGTTTTCATTGGACCCATAAAAGGGCAGCCCCATAGAAGCATCCTGTCTATTTGGATTCGGGGAAGTTAAGGGTCATTTTAAATTTCATTTAATGGTTACTTCCGGTGGGGGCTTTTCCTTGGACCCCAACTCATAAACATGGGGAAGATATGGTGTATTTAGCTTGCTCAAATTGTGAGGTGTTTATCGACCCTTGTGATTAGCAACATTGAAACTAGCATCTTTGTGGTGCAACAGGATTTGCACGTGGAATTACACGTCATTGACTTCTTTTGTAATAATTTCCAGTGCGCTATTTGCAAGCTGAGATTTTTTCTTTCCATTGTGAAGAATAGTTTTACTTCCCAGCTCTTGCTGACTAAGTTCTTACTTATCCTGGTCAAATGTTGAAATGTATGCAGAAAAAGGGGAAGTTCATGCCAGCCATTACAAACTGTTGCCAGTTGACTTGCGTGATATACAAAAGTTGGACAACATCATACAATTGGCAAATATGGATCCAAGGTATTCTTGGGCAGTATTCGTTGACAAGTTATGACCATCAATACATGACAGATTCTACTTCAGTTTGCACTCAGGAAGCCACTTTTGATTTATGTAGTGTTTTACATAGTTTGATCCCTGCTGGATTTTGGCTCTTTTCTGATCCTGCTCATATTTCTTGCATCATCTGTTCTTTGCTAGTAGTTCTGTCCACTCTGGAATGCTATTGAAATTCGCTGCTTTGACAAGATTTTTGTAAACTGTTAATTTTTTATTTGAATTAATTGTATGTGACCGTGAAGACGTTTAGACTGCAAAACTAAATAAGAAAATCCCTTCATTTTTTAATGATGATTGAAAGTATACCATCGTTTATCAAATAGCTGTGCCATGTGTTATATTCCACTCTGCTTTCACTGTTATGAGATTTATTTAAATTTTTAAATCAGTGAGGCTTGAGATCAGGGTAAACAAATCTGCTGAGTTGATTTGCAATGTATTATTATTATATTTGAACGTACATTACTTTAAAATATTCACTTTGAACTGCAATACATGCAGGGCTTTTACTTTCCATTTTACAAATTTCTTGGATGTTGTTTTTAGTTAATTTTGCCCTCCATAAAGTTTGATTTGCTCAATGGTTTTGGCCCCTACAGTTTCATGTTATAGCTATATTGTAATTACATATTACATGCCATATTGTAACTACCTATTACACGCCATATTGTTACTACTTGTTACATTTTAATATAGACTATAGAGGTAGTACTGTATAGTGTTTTTGAAGCGCCAGTTCCAGCAGTCAAACCAATCAATATGGCACTACATTCAATTTTCTCCAGTTTTGATCTTTATTTTCTCTTATGCTTCAATTCGATTTGTTGATGCTGATGTATTCTATATTCACGTGCTATGTTCTCTTCTTCCTGGAATTGAGGACTTACAGAAGGCTGTTCATTTGTCCTAATGCTTTTATCAGTTTGCCAACCTTTATAATTGCAGAGTGTGTTATGATATACTTGAATCCTGATTCAAGCCGTGCAATAGTTGGATGGGCTTCAAAAGCTTTCTCTTCGGCTATATTTTTCTTGTATGAACAGGTTATCTTCTTTCATGTTTCTTTAAGTGATGTATTTGCACTTGTTTGCTTAGGTCATCTACCTTATTGTATCATTATTACCTTTTCAATAGAGTTCTGTGACTAACAGGATTATGTTTGTGTTTTTTACTTTCTTTATTTTTTTTCTTCTTTTTTTGTTCACCACTTGCTTTTTTCATTATTTTGGTTTCTGTCAGATCCATCCCGATGACCCATTTGGACAGCAAATGATTAGAAACCTGGAGGTACAACATACCATTTACTGCTCCTTGTATCGTTTGAATACAGACTTGTGGTATTCTGCTGGGTCGTTAGGTGTTTTGGATTTATTTGCATAGAGACAGAATTAGTTGGTTGCTTGTGTTGGATAATTTTTTGTTGGGGACACTAACATTAATTATTTGTTCCAGAGTCGGGGCTGTGCGTTGTTAGGAATCCACGCTACACCAACTTTGTCTGCTAAGGAAAAACTTTTCCTTGATCAAGGATGGAAGGTATTGTCGATCATATATATATATATATATTTTATCCATGTTTTTTGCTCCTTTTTCTTCTGGAGGTGGTAATGAACTGCACCTTCTGTAACATTGTGAAATTTACATGAGTGTCCAGAGGAATTTGTGACAGACATGTCTCTTTACCCTGCACAACTTGAACAAGTCTTCAAATTGCAAAGTTAATTTTCTAACTAGGAAGTGGGATCATGAGAGGTTATGTTAAATTGTGTAGGGCGCTGTTATTGGCGCCACAGTGAATCTTCCATGGCACCACACTCCGGGCTAGGTTCAACTTTACAAAGGTCGAAAATGGGAATTCGACCTCTGCAAAGTCGAATATTGAGCTTACATTCGACTTTCCAGAGGTCGAATGCCGGTGTTGTGCCCCGAGAGTAGAATCAGCCAATAACAACTGCTATTTTGTAAGGCTGTAAATATGGGCAGATTTTTCCTAGCAACTACACCTTCAGCTAAAATTGAAGTAATTGCATAAGGCTCTTTTTCTTCTTAATAGAGAGTCATGTCGAGGAATGTATTGATAGCTGTAGAGAAATTTAGGAGGAAAGACTAACGACCTTTATTAATTGAATAAGGCTTCAGTGAACACACTTACTTAGCCTTTAAATACAACTAGAGAAGAATTTAAACAGCAGACGGATAAGAACAATAACAACTCTGATCTCATCTCCTAAAGATAGACTAATTAATTTATTTCAAACTTTGAAAAATAGGAATCTTATCTCCTTCAACTAGTGACAGGCAGAGCCCAACTACAACCTAATAACCAGGAACCCATTATTAATATACAAAACATTATAATAAAATTATATTTTACAGATTCTGACAATGGTAAATCAGCCCCGATTTGAAGATGATATATCTTTATTTTCTCTGTTTACCATCACTGCCTTTTTGGGTTTCAGTTGATTTCTTAATATACTTTGGTTTTTCTATGACTTACATGTTTCAAAGATTCTTCGAACTGTTATATTTACACAATGTTTGATCATTTTCGAGGGTTTCAGCAAGCCGTTGCCTGGGATATGCTGAAAGTTTATGGTGAATTCATTGAAACTGAAGAAAAGCGAAGGTAGTCACCATAATTTTATTGCCAGAAGGGATATTTCAACTTGTTGAGATTTATTCGCTTGATTTAAGCTTCTTGCAAACGTTTTTGTGTCGATGGATTGTCAACTATTCTTTCTGACTTGCATCTAAATTGGAGAATTTGAATAGATTTCATCCTAATTCTTGAAGCAATACCATCTTCCCTTTCAACAGTGTTTGAGCACCGTATTAAATAACACAGATGTATGCTGAGAGAATATCTATCACTACAAATAATCTTAGAATGGGATCACGTTTTCATATCAGTTCCTTATCTGCTATGTGTTTGGTCAGCCTTGGAGTCTATGTCTATTTCCATGCACATAAGTAATTGGGAGTGATTTGTTAGTCCACATTTCATGTGTCTTTTAGGAGTCCTTAACTTGATAAAGATATACTGGTTTTTGTACATGCTGGGTACCTGTTTGAGTTCCCTTTTCAATGTGTCCAATTGTTGGTAAAGTCTTGTTGTGATCTTTCTTGGTAAGAGTATCTAGGTGTTGGGAATGTGCATCATTCCATTTCAATACACCATTGCTAATTAATTTGGCCTTCGAATTAAGGGTAAGAATGTGTAAATTCATAAAATGATCATGTAATTTGGAGAGGACTGTGCTTTCTTAAGGCTTTTTGGGTTTTACTCTTTATGGGATCTTCGAATTGTCTGGAGCAGGGGTATCACTATATACTTTTTCGGTGTACACCTGATTGTTGATCTTCTTTCCCGCCCTTTTCTTGACTCTGGATTTTTCTGCACTTCATCACGGCAGTTTTCATTCGGAGAACTTATACTTCCTTCCCCCCAATGCTGAACTATACTTGGTTTTGCCTTTCTCCAGGATTGAGAGGCTGGAGATATTTGATGAATTTGAGGAGTGGTACATGATGCAGGCAAGTTAATATTTTTTGTACTCGGTATTGGGGAAACATTGTGCTGGCTATCTTTTAACTAAATTGTTAAAAATCATTGGAAAGATGTTGAAGTTTTACCCATGTGAGTTGATTTGGCTTGATGTTTAGCTGAAAACTTACCTAAATGAACCTGACTTGTTCTGAATTCCTCCTACTGTGGTTTGATGATCTCTGAATTGCTTGGTTTTGTATATTTGATAATAGATTTCGGGTCTGCCATTTGGTTGTAAAGCATTCCCTATGCCGCCTATGGATGGTCAAGATATGTATTGACATATCCAATCCGGTGGTGTTATGCTTGCAGGATTTTGACTTGAAAGTAATATGATGCTACTGAAGAATTGATTCGTGGGATTTTTTTTTTTCTTTTCATGTTCATGTCTTCGTTTTGCCAGTGTTTCTATTGTTTAGCTTAAAAATTCGAAATAAATGGAGAGAATGAGACTGTTTGGTGAAACAACCAAACTTCAATTTTTCCTGTAAATTGATTGGAGTGATACACGAGTGACGTGTATTTCATGTCTGCTTCTCTCTATCGACAGCTGGAACTAATTAATACATGAATGGTTGCTCTATTTGGGCAAATTTACATTCTACATCATTACTTAATGTTGAGCTTCTTGCACTTATACCAAATGTGAACATTTCAAATTACAGGAGCATTACTGTGTTGCATATGCAATCAACGACGCAATGGTAAGCCCACTGCATATGTATATATATCACTTTGAGGAATTTACCATGCAATGGTTTCCCTACTTTAGTAATTCTGGTAATTTCATTGGTGGTTCTTTAAGGGTATCTTCAAGGAATTCGGCTTTCCGGATGGCCAGCATTCATCAGGTACATCCTGCTCACAAGCATAGCAGCAATGGTGTCTGTAACGATAATTGTTTTGTGAATTTGCTAAATGCTTTTTGTATTAAGTTTCAATTTGGTGGATTTATGCAACATGAAGCAATTGAATGACATGCCTACCCCCACCTTGAGAGCGAGGGTAATTGGGATTATAATCCTAGGGTCACATTCCGCGGAGGGTAGGATGGGTGATGTTTATATACAATGTCCAAGTGATGTATTATTTAAAGAAGCTAGAGATTTCTCTTATATTATATATAACTGCTATACCGGTTGTGAGATCATTGGCACTTCTTAACTCAAGTTATCTTATTAATCAATTATCTTCAAAAGTTCTAAAGTTTCAAACTCCCAAACAAACTCTTACTATTAATATTCCGCATGCTGAAACCTGAAATGCCCCAACCTGATTATCCACACCAATGCATAAATAACGGTGGCATAACGGTGACAACCTTCCGCTCCCGGTGGAGTTATGGCTTTACACGGAAGATTCGAGATACTTTCCCTCACCGGAGCTTTCCTTCCGGGGCCGTCGCCTCCGGGGGCGACGGGGTTGACTATATACTTAGCTGGTGGGCAGGGACAGGTGGTGGGAGGAAGCGTGGTGGGGGCACTGGTGGCGTCATGGCTGGTTATGGTGATTGCTTCAACGTTTTTGAATGCTACTTATGAGAGGTTACCTATAGATGACGAGGATGAGACTGGTGGTGGTGGAGGTGGTGATGGAGGTGGTACAGGGCAGATGGGTGGGAATGGATCCCCACCGTCAACGCTTCCTGGTGGAGGTGGATTCCCTCAGCCTCATGGGCTGAGGGATCCATCTTCGATGTATAATTTGCCACCGAATATGATGCCAAATGGTGGACAAATAAACCATGATGTATTAGCTTGGGCTCATGGCCGACCTCCTTTCTAATCAAAGGTAATTAGTTCAATAATGACATGTATACTAGAGAGGATAAATTATGATGATCATTTACACCTTGATACACTTAAACTTCTTACCAATGATGATAAACCTAAGAAAAATTAAACTTCTTACCATAAAAACTTAGTAAATTTATTTAGTTTTGTATTCATTCTAAGTTATTATTTCTTTGTTTAAGTCTTTATATCACACATTGGTTATATAGTCTTTTATTTTAGTTGTTATTTTGTCTCACATTGTTAAATTAGCAATTGGTCTTGGAGTCTGTAGCCTATATAAAGACAAATAGAGTCATTATAACAGATCATACAAAATTTTGATATAAATATATTTTATTTGACACTTTTAAGCTTTGGTGAGTTTTCACGTTGGTGGATTCCAAACCGGACTTATCGAGGTTGTGAGCGAACCTTGTGGGTGTTCATATATACCAAGGTTTTTAGCTACGGTTTAGCTAAGGGGGGTCGCGGTGCTCGTCTTATTAGTGCCTTCAGTCAAGTCCTCGGGCATTTTCAGATCTGATTCGTTTACGGATCACATAATCACCTATGTAAGTGTGAACTGGAGCCACTTCTATGAGAATTTCAAGGTTGAATTCTCTAAAGCACTTTCTGAAACCAGGGTTGTTCATGGCCAAAATGAACACAACCATGAGAACCAAAACGGTGTTAGGGAAAATATTGTGAAATCTACGTAAAACGTAGATAACAAAAGATTTTTGAATCACTTGGTTTGAAAATCATGTGAATGAGAAATTAATACTCAATAGGAGGTTTACCCGCAACAATTTTCGGCACATCGGCCCATTTTGAACCTTTGGAGCTCATAGAAACCATCGACATTGACCTTTTCCAAAGGTTCAAGTCGTGGGTGAGGGTTAGCCGCAACATGGGTAGTTAATTTCAATGTTGTAATGGTTGGAAAGTGGCTTAATGGGTGTTTTGACTCCAAGGTTGGCTCTCCTATAAATTCCACAATGACTGTAAATTCAACAGACAGAATTTAGCAAGTATTACATATAAAATTAGCATTTCATTAGCAGTACTTTTCTGCATTATTGAAGAGATCGGAACACCGTAGAGTTCGCCGTTGTTCAAAGTTCGAAGTGCCACAACATTGTACAAGTAAACCGTTGCAGATCTCTATGAGACAAATCTTGTCATCGCGAAAGACTTTACCTGAAAGAAATTGTCTTGGGAGAGTGATTTCACTCGCCTCGATTTGTATCTTTCGTTTTTGCTTACATTTTAGCGTTGTTGTAATCGGAGTATTTATTGAATGACACGAATAAATTGTTGTTTTGTTCTACTGTGTTTTTATGTTTAGCACATACTGTAATATAATTTCGCAGCAGTATACAGTAAATCGGTTGTTGTACGAATAAACAAAAATAAATAGAGTTCACCGCACAATTTATTGCTCATAATTTTTTGTCTTTAATTTTTCACAGAATTTTTTTTTTTTTGTTGTTGGTTAGAATAAACTTTTCCATGGAATTCTTGGGGTTATACTTCTTACATACTTTCATAGTTACGATATGTTCGAACATATCAGAAGACTAGATTATATATTACTCCCTCCGTTTTTTTTTTGGTCTGTCACGTTTCACAATTTATTCCTTTTTTATTTATCTGTCATTGTACATTTCCAATATATCATTTATTACTTTTTCCTCCTTTACCAATAAAATATTTACATCTCCAATAAAAAAAAATACATTTCCAATACTAAAAACACATTTACCAACAAAGTATTTACATCTCCAATAAAAAAAAATTTATTTCCAACACTATATTTGAGACATATTAATTATTTTCTTAATCTGTGTGAATCTTCTCTCTGCGATATATAAAAAAAAACGGAGGGAGTATGTATTGTGTAGTTTGACTCAAGGACTATCATGAAATCGGCAGTAGGTTTCAAACGATTTGATTATATATTATGTATATTACGTAGTTTGACCCAAGGACTATTATGAAATCGATGGCACCGTTTGTTCAGATTATGTATTATGATGTATTGCCTACTTTGACCCAAGGACTATTATGAAATCGATGGCATCGTTTGTTCAGATTATGTATTATGATGTATTGCCTACTTTGACCCAAGGACTATTATGAAATCGATGGCATCGTTTGTTCAGATTATGTATTATGATGTATTGCCTACTTTGACCCAAGGACTATTATGAAATCGATGCCACAGTTTGTTCAGTTTAAGACGATTAGATTATATATTATGTGTTGCCTAATTTGATCCAAGGACTGTTATGAAATCGACGACACCGATACCTCAATAATTCTTCATTTCACCGTAAAATATCCGAATAACTTTATACAAGTATAATTGCCGATCAGAAGCTACAAATGAGAAATCGAAACCCCACCCCCACCCCCACCCCCATCCCCCCTCCCACCCCTCGTTTATGAGAAAATTAATTTACTATAACCTAAAATAAGCCAAAGCAATAAAATTCTTCTGTGTATCAATTCCTAGTTGCACATAGGAGCAAATGGCATTTAATTAATGTGTATTATGTGTAAACTAAGGTAGAGAGATAGAGAAGCCTCCTGAAACATGTGGAAACCATCTGTTATTATTATTATTATTATTATTATTATTATTATTATTATATTGGGGGGCAAGGGTAGGAATCGAACTCTGCTTCTCACCAGAAAGTGCAATGGCATGTCAAATACCGACATTTTTATAAACTAGAAGAACTCGAAATCCAAATATTTACCACCCACAGAATTGTTGGTCATGTCTGTTCCAACCATTCTTTTACCGCTACCACCACCAACGGCTTCTTCTACCTGCCCAAAATTACCCGGAAGCTCGACTGCTCCCGGGACCTCAGGAGGTGTGCTACAACGTATTAGAGCCCAGTTCACGCCTTCAAAGAACGGGTGCTGCTTGATTTCAGTTGCTCCCCTCTTTGTCCCGAGCCGCTGTTGTGTTTCTTTCACAAGCAAACCTCTGATCAAATCCCGGCTGGCATAACTCGTTGCTGGTGACTCTGGAAATCTCAGTTGCTGCCCCACAACATTGAAAAGTGTAGCGCGGTTCCCTGATCCTTTAAAAGGGGTTTTACTGAAAAGTAATTCATGCAAAAATATACCAAACGTCCACCAGTCAACTGCACTGCCATGACCTTCTCCTTTTATAATCTCGGGAGCTAAATATTCATGGGTCCCAACAAACGACATGGATCTTGCTGAAGTAGGTTCTGCAAGTAGTTCAGGCAATGTACCAGCTGGAAAAACAGGCCCAGCACGTGGTCCTCTTGAAGGTTTTTTCTTACTCTTCTTCGAGAAAACCTTTGGCAAGAAACAAGCTGGTTGAATGCACGCTGTCGTAGGCTCGATACAGGTCGGTTGGACACAGAATGCAGGTCCTTGTTTAGAAGGATCACAGTCCAACGACGAAGAATGTACAAGAGTAGGTGAAAATACACATCTGAGGGAAAGATCGAAATCTGAGAGCATGATATGACCATCATCACGAACCAAAATGTTTTCTGGTTTAAGATCCCTGTAGACCACTCCCAACATGTGCAGATACTCGAGTGCTAAAAGGACCTCTGCTGCATAAAACCTGTGCATAGGAGGAGCAATCCAAGAAATTAGATATATATAACCTCTCAACTTCTTCTTATTTAAAAAAAGATTTAGTTATCCTTTTTCAACATGGATACAAGAAGAAATGCTGTGCAGAATAGTTCCAAGGAGTTCGGAATGAAAGGGGTACAATAACCAGGTGGTTGAGAAGTAATTAACAGCCAATGCCTTTATGAAAGGGGGGAAAAAAAAGGACCTAAACTAAACGTAACCTGCCTATGATAATCGGCAAATTGACATTTGTGCTATCGAGCATTTTAGGGAATAAGAACAGTGGTTTTAGGTAGAGCTACAGACCTAACAGAGAAACAGAAGCAATCCAATTCCAAAAAAGAGAAGATAGTTTTGAAAATGGACCAATTTTGTTCTTATAAAACAGCAAACAGGTACGGGATTGTCTTTTTGAACCAAAAAGTTTCAAAAGATATACTTGTTTCACATGAAAAGTACATACCGGAATTTTACTCAAAAAGACATGGATGAACTAGGCTAAGCTTTATGTAAAACTACTCCCACAAAAATGATTCAGTTACATCATCTATCATAACTTTAGGAAATTCACATGCACGCTACCATAACAATTACAAACAAACAGGAGAGGGGAGGGGGGAGGAGCAAAATGAGATAAAGCGTAATTTTCAAATCAGAGGCAGAAATGACCAGGAAAGATTAAAAGAAAAAGAAAAAAAAACGCTTACGTTTATGTTACATGTGCAACAGCACATAAATGGTCAGCCCGGTGTGCAGAAGTATCTTGCGCTGAGAAGGGTTGGGCCATTCAGGCCTATTGTGCACTCTTCCTTTATTATTCTTTAAGAGACTTTTCCATAGCTTGAACCTAGACTACTTGTCAAAGGGAAAATTTTACAGCTGCAGCAAAGCTTCACTTAAAAAAGAAAAGAAATTGCCAGTTGAAGTAAACAAAGCTTTATACAAACAAAGAGAGATAATATAGTTTTTCTTGTTTGAAAACCGAGGAAGTACAAAAATTTATAAGCACTAAAACAGCCCCTAACGGCTAGAAAAGCTACCTAAGGAAAGTAATTATGCTGCCTAAACAAGGAAAGATAACAAGGTACAGCTGTCCAAAATCTTCCTAAGTAATACCATTTTGAATTAAAAAATATTAAAAAGTAATTATGCTGCCTAAACAAGGAAAACAGGAGGTATAGCTGTCCAAAATCTCCCTAATTAATACCATTTTGAATTCAGAAAAAAATGTTAGAAAATAATTAAGCTGCTTAAACAAGGAACGCAGGAGGTATAGCTGTCCAAAATCTCCCTAATCAATACCATTTTGAATTTAAAAAATAACAGTTATTTAACAGCAGTAAATACCTAATTAATCATATAATCACGCACAGAATTACTCGGATTCTTCAACACTCCCCTTCAAGCTTGGTTGTAGATGTTAGCACAACCAAGTTTGGAACTCAAGTCTTCGAATATTTTTGTGGAAACAGCCATACATCTGCAATTTGTTGTTTTGTTGGTATGTGTATAAGGGAGACTTCATTCTTGTTCACCTTCTTTCGAATAAAATGTCTGTGTCAACATGCTTTGTCTTATTGTGTTGGATAGGATTTTCAGCTACACTAACGGATGAAATGTCATGACATAGAACCCTCACAGGTACTGATGTAGAAACTGGGTTCATCAGGTACCTTTTTCAGCCATATGTCTTCACAAACTCCAAAAGCCAAAACTTGGAGTTCAACCTCAACACTACTTCTTGATACAACGGGTTGCTTTTTCACTCCTCCACGTTACTAGATTGCCCCAGACATAAGTGCAATACCCAAAGGTTGACTTCTTATCATTTTTCGATCCAGTTCAGTCAACATCAATATAAATCTCTGTCTCTGGAATCATTTTTTTTGAAGTACTAGCCCTGCCATGGTGCTTCTTAAGGTACCTTAAGATCCGGTAACCTGCTTTCATACGATCCTTTTCGGTTGGTGCATGATATGGCTTACTAGGTTGACATCAATCTGATGCCAAGTCTAGTGTGTGTTAAGTAAAGAGTTTTCTTACAATACTTTGATATCTTGTCAGCTGGTCTTGTGTTGGTCCTCGTTCTACTAGTGAGTTAGCAGGTTTGCAGCCTAGCATTCTAATCTCATTAAGCAGAAAATAAATGTACTTCTTGGGTGAAATTGATATGCCTTTTCATACTTGTGAGATATTGATACGCCTTTTTTGTTCCTTGCAGCCTCCACACCCAAAAAGTATCTTAGTTGTCCTAGATCTTTGACTTCAAACTTTGTAGCTTAGGTTTGCTTAACTTTCTTGATCTTCTTTGTGTCATCTCTTGTCAAAATTATATCATCTACATAGACAACAAAAACAATAATCCTTTTTCCAGATTGAGATTTTACTAAACAAAGTATGGTCGGTATGGCATTGAGAAAAACCTGAGTTCTTGGGAGTAGTAATACATGTACTTAACCAAGCTCTAGGTGATTGTTTGAGGCCATACAAAGACCTTTTCACTTTACAATCCTTGGTTTTATTGGATGGGCTTTCAAGATCAGAAGGAATGTTCATGCAGACTTTCACCTTTAGATCCCAGTTCAAGAAAAGCATTGTTATTGTCTAACAGATG
Organism: Gentiana macrophylla; assembly: GCA_026214975.1. Lineage (NCBI taxonomy): Eukaryota > Viridiplantae > Streptophyta > Magnoliopsida > Gentianales > Gentianaceae > Gentiana > Gentiana macrophylla. The sequence goes on from CM047812.1 coordinate 69,750,551, forward strand.
TAAAGACCAATCAAAATTAGAAACAATTGAAAATTACCCTAAAATCTCTAATGGTTTTGTGTTGATCAAATTTTCCCCTTCTAGTGTAAACCTGGGTTATAATTGGTCTGTTATCAATTAACTGCTGCTCCTCATTACTTTGTCTCACTTCTCAGAACTAAGATCATATTCTGATCCTGTTGTGGGAGAAAAAGTTTCAAGGATGTTCCTACTTTGGTAAAGATTAAAAGACTCCTCTTTACCTGCACAATTGTAAAAAGACTGTTTCATGAAAGGTAGCATCAAAAGTGACAAAAGAAACTTTTGTGTTGCGGGGAAATAACACTAGTATCCTTTCTTACTACTCGAGTAACCTAGAAAACATGCACTTTAGGGCCCTGGATCCAGTGGACAAAGAATACATCCAAACGTTTATAGAGATATATTAGATACGATATGAGTATGATGGAAGAATTTCATACGGCATTCCTTGGGGGTTAGGAATTAAGGACTCTTAACAGCATCCCATTAATTAGGTAAGTGGCATCGAGTATAACTTCTCCCCAATAATGTTTGGGAACATTCATAATCAACATTATGGATGTAGCAACATCTAATAGGTGTCTGTTTTTTTCTTTCAGATACCCTATTTTTTTGGGGTGTGTCAACACATGAACTTTGGTGCATATACCTTTTTTCTTTAAGAAAGTTCCTAGACAAGACTCAAAGATATTAGATCCGTTATTCCTTCTAAGAGTCTACATAGATGCCCCAAACTGACTTTTTATAAGGTTATAACAAATTTGAAAAAATTGTCCTAATTCGTTTTCATAAGAAATGTCCGAGTTACCCAACTATGATCATCTATGAAGACGACAAACCACCTTGATCCGGCCAAGATATTTACCCTTGAAGGTCCCTCTATGCCACTATGTATGAGGTCGAAGGGTATGATGGTGCATGCATCTTCATGGGATATGCAATTCTAGCATGTTTCGCATATTGACATGCATCACATTGAAAATTTTGAGGCAAGCAATTTTTAGAAGGATTAAGAAATAAAAAGTCAAAATAACGAAAGTTTGGATGTTCCAAACGATTATGCCAAAGCATAATCTCATCCCTTGTACAATGAGGGCATTTTATTTTTACTTCTATATTAAGCTTGCTTTGATAATTCTGAAACAAGAATAATCCTGAATATGCTCTAGCACTACCAATCATCACATTCATATTCATTTTACTTAAACACACAAGATTCTGGTGGGAAAATGCCAACACAGTTATTGTCTTTAGTTAATTTGCAGACAGAGAGAAGGTTATATTGTAGAACGTAAAATACATTATAAAGAGCTATTTTTGGGTGGATCCAGTTCCAAGAACTTATAAGACGGTTCCATCAGCAATTTTACCGCTTTGTGGATAAGACAAGGCTTGAAATCACAAAGAAATGTACCTTCATTTGTCATAAGATCTAATGCCTCTGAATCAACTATGGAGGTCTGCCTTTGTTCATTAGTGACTGTGCTCTTACTTGATTGAGCCATGGAAGCCATTCCAGGCTGAGGTATGAGTTTTGACTGAGTTGCTTTAGATCATCAATTTGTTCTTTACTGAATCCATTGTTTCAATTTTCTTCTCCGGCAATTGTGATCTTCCCTTGTCTTTCCCTATCTGCCTTTAAGGGCACCCAGTCAATAGTGTTAGTGTACTTTCCAACAAGTCTCCATGGTGTGACCTGTTTTTTTGCAATAGTATCCCTGTTTATTAGCAATAGTATCCCTGTTTTTTGTACTAGTATCCCTCTTTTGTTTGCTGAAGGATTAAGGAGTTTTTCTTGGTATGAGAGCTGACCCATCCTACTTTTTGGTAGTTCTAGTTTGCCACTCATCATGACTTTTCTCCAGCTCTCCTTTGTCTCACCTCATAAAACACAGATTCGATTGAAAGTAGAGACTTTGTTCTAGGAATCCTATCCCTAACCCCATTTAGGCCTTGTTTAAGCTTATGAGAAATTTGAACATACGTTTCTATTCAAGAATTTCTTGGTGAATCTTGGCGTCATCTTGGCATTTCTGGTTGAAAATATCAAATACATAAAGTTGTTGCCAAGATCTTGACAGAGGATTGAAGTATGTAGTCACATTCATGTCACCTTTTTTGAGGTCCTGAAGCTCGGCTTCTATTTCATACAACTACATTTCTTTGGCTGCTTCCTAGATTTCTTTATGCATAGAGTAAGAAATCTTCAATGAGTTTTGGTGCCATGGAACAAATTTTCCAGGACATGACTAAATGGTTGTCAGTGTTCCAGTAAGGTATTCATCTTTGCCTCGTCCAACGATGAACATCCTAATGGACCTTGACCTTCGTAAGTAATTGCTCCCATTGAGCTTATGGCCATAAATGGTCATCATAAGGTTTTATGATTTATGTGACCCTGCCCCAGCATTTACAATTCGGGTGGAAGACGCCTCACTAGCAAAAGATGCAAAAGTTGATAACATTTTTTAGAGGAGAGAATCGTAGAAAGGAAGTTTTGAGATTTGGGACCTAATACCAATATTATACCATAGAGAAAAGAAGAGAAAGAATATAGTTTTTCTTGTATTGGAAAACTGAGGAATTACAAGAATGTAGAAGCACTAAAACAGCACTTAATGGCTAGAAAAGATATCTTACAAAATTAAGCTTCATCGAGGTATAGCTATCCAAAATCTTCCTAATTAATAGTACCATTTTGAATTCAAAACCTAACGGCTATTTAACAGCTCTAAATAGCCTATTTTAATCATCTAATCACACACATAATTACACATTCTTCAACAAGCTTTTGCCACTGCGCAGCATCACATGCTAGCAATATTATTGTGCAATGTTTGCAGCACAAAAGCTCACTTAGACTGCTACAAAATGCAGCATAGATGAAGAACAATATAATATCATGCACAAAATACAAATACAAAGATACCATTATTAAAAGCTCATACACACGAGGATGCCACAGCCAGTGAAGTCACATGACATTTGTATACTTCATGCAACCAACAAGAAGATAAGAAATTAAGAAACAACATAATTTAGGCGTAATTACAAAACAAAATACATACCGGGCAGCATATTCTGAAAAATGCTTCCCCGGTTGCCGCTGCCTCAGTGTATGCAAATCTCCACCTGGACAATATTCCATGACCAAGCACGAGAATTTGTCTGTCTCAAAATGCGAGTACAGAGTAGGCAAAAATGGATGATCCAGAAGCTGTAGGATTTCTCGCTCCGTCTGGGCCCTCGTCAATTTATTCCGGCTAGCAAGGGAGGCCTTATCCATCACTTTCATTGCAAAATTACACCGAGTACCACTCAGCTCAGATAGATAAACACTACCAATGTCCCCACAACCAAGTCTTTTCAGCAATCTAAAGTGACTCATGCCCAATATGCCATCCCGGGTCCGTATAGCATGGATAGCTTTCCACCTTGGATCATTTCCCTTGTGAGGCTTACTCCCACTGCCAGTCATGTTACTCCAGTGGCTGTCATCACTAAGCCCACTGCTTTCACTGGCTAGGCTGGTTTTAGTGCTCTCAAGTGACTCCCCTCTAAAGCTTGCTTTCGTACTTTCATAGTTTCCAAGGCTAAGCATCCCGTCACTCATTCTGCCATCACTCCTGTATGTACTTGTACAGCTATTGACAAAGCTCATTGAAGTTCCAACACCAACGCTATCCATGCTGCTATGAGGACTTACATTGCCACTTGGAGGCAAGGATGCATCCCATATGCATTCTTTCTCCTGAGAGTCTGGAGGAAGACTAGCTTCTGTAATTTGAGACGGTCGAGGACCGATGAACGGGGAGGATACAGCCCCAAGATTAATAGGTTCTTCAACCAAGCTCTCAGCAGGTGAAAGAAAAGAGCTGCTTGGTTTGGTACCAGGGGATCCGATGGAAAGATCTTCAATGAAAGGCCTTTTGACAGAGAGGCTCTTCACCAGGGAGTTTGCAACACCATTGTTCTGACCAAGTGGCAAACAGACTTGGTTCATTAGATCTGTATCAACAGGTTCAGGGGGATGACTGGCCCCATGAAATGAAGTTGAACCATCATCCTCAAACGAATCTGCACTATTCTTCGAAGCAACATCTGGCATGAGTTCAGCAATTTTCTCCACATATTTCTTTCCTTTCAATGTTCGCACTGAAAAATAATTGTTCGAATTATGAACCTTACGCCCGTTTGTTAGGTTATCTTCCTCTGTCCCCAAATTCAGGTGACTGTTTCCCACAACCTCCGACAACGTTGGCAGCTGCCTGGGAAGTGATTTTGGTTCACATACCCTCTCCATTTTCTATTATCAATGTACCATCAGAAACCTGCTATATGACAGCCCTTTAAAAACAAAACAAAGCAAAAAACCTTTTTTCGATCAGTTTCTGGATCCATAATGTCAAAGAGCTGCTGAAAACTGAATATAGCAGTTATACAGACTGAGTTAAAATCAACTCCAAGATCTATTCCTACCGAAAACATGAGTTAAAAAAAAATCAACATGGTAAGCAAACAAGAGCTAGAAAACAAAATGGGGGCCTTTATATATATATATATATATATATATATATATATATATATATATATATATATATATATATTGAAATGTCCTTTAACAAGGTATTAAACTTCATTAAGAAAGAGGAACTGCAAATCCTGATCAGAAAGTAACTAAAAAACACATACCAAAACCAGGGAAAATATTGAACATTATGCGTTTTTCATATTTACTTTAAAACAATCATGTATTTCTAGATGCGGTGAAGCATCCACAATTAGCAGGAATTAGGGGAGCATCATCCGTAAAATTCCCTTGTGCAACTAATAACTTTGATTCCACGCAAATAAGGGAAGAAACGATCAAAGCCTTCAAGCTTAAATTGAAGCACTAAAGGCGGCACAACGAATAAACAATGGAAAAACAAAAACAAATCACGTGTAAAATGCCACCTAGTTAAATTACCACATCAGAACCACACAAACACAAAAAAAAAAAAAAAAAAAAAACAAACCGGAAATAGGGTTCTGTACTTTCTTTCTTCAAGCACAAAGCCAAAGTTTCCTCCAATTGCTTAATTCTGTCTGCAATTGTTGATGAAAAATATGCAAAACCGCAGACCAAATTCGACGAAGTATGCAGAGAAGGAAAAATGAGATAGTCAGGCCGGGAGGCATGTACGTAAAAACCCCGGCCGCCGTGAAATGGGAGAGTAAACAGAGATTCGCCGCCGAAGGGTGAAGAGAAGTGAATTTGATGATGTTAGAGAGTGTGGTAGTGTCACTGTTTTATTTTTATTTTTAACTCTTTATTTGCATCAAGGTGGTTTTATAGATGAACAGGGACATTTATCATACATTACATTTAATTGAACTTTTGATAGTGAATTTGGAGTAAAAAATGGACATCGCTGTAGAAGACAAAATAAGATACAAAATGGAAAAATGACAGCGAAAAAGGATCTTTGGTTGAGAAGAGAAAAAAACGCCGCGACGTTAATACAGAAAAGATATTGGTTGAGAAGAGAACGCCAGCGTACGTTACTACACGTAGTAGTAACGTAGTAATACGCGCTTGGCATTCTTCTCAACCAATATCTTCTTTACACACGTAGAATACGCGCGCTTTTTTTCCTTCTCAACCAAAGATCTTTTTTCAGTAGAATACGCGCGTTTATGTCCTTCCTCAACCAAGATCCTTTTATTGTCATTTTTTTCGTAATACGTAAGAATACGCGCGCTATTCCTTCTCAACCAAGATCTCTTTCTTTCATGTAGTAATACGCGCGTTTTGTCATCCTTCTCAACCAAGATCCTTTTTTCTTATCATTTTTTTTTCATTTTAGATTAAAAGTGGTACTTCACAACCTTTTCCTATAAAAAAAATCAAATCTATCATGGATATAGCACTTGCAAGATGTGCGTGTTACTTTCTAGAATGAAAACTATAGTTAGAAATTTACGTTTGTTTTGGGTTTTAAATTGCTTGTAAACTTGATGGTGGCGTTCCACTTTATTTTATAATAAAAGAAAGCTCGTTTTTTAAATTTAAAATAAAAATTAGGAGTAAAAAAAATATCGACTTTTTTAATATCTATTCTTATAATACACTTACATGAACTCGGGTTTTTCTCTGGACTTTCAAAAAATCGATTCTAATATGATGCATGGTAAATGTATAGTGTACGATAAATTGTAAAAATAACCGTTCATTTTTTAAAAGCTAACAACAAATTTTTTTATCGCAGAAAACTAAAAAATTAAGTACAATTACAATGATTTCATTAAACAATAAGAAAAATGTTCAAAAAGGGTTTCATTTTGAGCATGCAACTAGGGCTCGTTCCTTGGGTACCGTGTTCTCTCAGTATGAATACTACTCTGGTGGCCATATTCATAGGTCCATTTCTGAGCAATTTTTTGGGTAACTGCAGCGGCGGGCTGCATGGAAGAGAAGCCGTCGGACCCTCCCACGCCGAAGTCATTTGCAGAGGTGGTGGGGTCCTCTAGCCCGATTATTTTGAAGAATTTACCGGGGTTTGGCCAGCTTGCAACGTGTCGCGGTGAGCCGGTTTTTTTCATTAAAAAAAGATGAACTAAAAGAGTTGGCCAAGCCTTTCGAAAATGCTCTTATTGGTCGCTTCCCTGACTATAGACCATATGTTGATGATATTCACAAGTTCTTCACCAAACTCGAACATAAATCTGAACGTAAGCTACGGATCTTGGACAACCGTAATGTTCTCATACAACCTGGGTGCTTGGAATATTATAACTTGTTGTATTCACGGCTTGAGTGGTACTTAGGTAAGTTTCCAATGCTTATCTCTAAATGGACGTTAGATTGTTGGTCACAGAGAAGGGTAAATCAAGAGTCAGAGAGGGGGGTTGAATGACTCTTGATGGAGTTTATAAACTTTTTCCTCTTGAAAAGCTTCTATACAGCGGAATACCCTTCTAATTAAGTATTTTCAAAGTGCAGGAAATCACACACAAGAGCAATTAAATAAGAGAAAGTAAATGTGAAAATAAAGTGCTGAAAATAAAGAACACAAAAACTTATAGTGGTTCAGGGTGGTGTAATCCCTTAATCCACTCTTCTCCTGTGATGATTGGAGGAATTCACTATTGTTTTCATTAGTACAACAGTTTGATTGTCCTTCACTACACAAGCTTCACAATCTGAGTTATCACTCACTCGCTACAGAAGCTTCAGTGATTGAACTCTTAACACACTGCTCTTTCAGATGAGATCCTTCACTAGCTATCACAAAATCCACAACTCCTTCTCAGAATTCTCTGATTCAGTTGCTTCGGTCCTTAAAGACAACTAATGTCTCTTCATTGATTTGAAAATCTCTAAGAGAGATAGAGATGTGTGAATTTAAGAATTCACAGTTTGATCAAGTTCAGGTTTGGATAAATTTTGAAGCTTTTGGTATTTCTGAACTTGAGTATCTGGGTAAGTCGTTGAAGATATGAATATGAAGGCTTGAAATTGCAGAGTATGGGCACTTAGAATTTTTCAATATTGCTCGTTATTTTTGCCCTTCTATTGATGCCTTCTATTTATAGCCATGGTTCCTTATGATATTGAAAATACGTTCGTTGGCTAATTAATGTGAAGGGAATAATCCTTGATGATGTCTTGATTTCATTCTGCTTGATTTGCGTGATCCGGGTTTTCTTTCCAACATTTATCTCAAAATCCGTCCGTAGATGATTCTGTAATTAATGCTTTGTCTTCCATATTTTTCACGTGTCTGAACTGCTTATTCTGTTTTTGTCAGCTTAGTTGCTCAACTGACTCTTTGTTTACTGTGCTTATGTTCTGATTAGTTAGTTCATTTGATCTCTTAGTCAGCTCACTTATTGTTACTTGGTTGACTTCACTGTGCTGATCTTGCTGCACTCTGCTTCTATACTGATTAGTACTTCGCTTGAACTTCTGAAATTTTAACTACTCGGCTGGTGCTTCTCTGCTGGTTTTCTTCAGGCAATTTAGTTTTAACTGCACTGACCCTTGATTTGGGTGAGGTCAGTGTACACCACTTATAAAGAAAATAATGTTCATTACTTAGCTGATATCTTAGACTTATCCAAGGTCATCACAGACTTCCTTGGTTGTAAGTCAGTCCATAAGTCTTCACTTCACTGAGTCTGGATCCTCAGCCTTCTTACTCAGCTGATCTTCTGTCTTCACTTCACTGAGTTGGCCTACCAGACTAATTTTTACATTGCTTAGTCTGATCAACTTATACAACATCAAACTTCTAATATATCCTTATATCAGGCTTGCTATAACAGCTAGTATGACCATCATCAAAACTTAATAAAATGTTCCTAACAATTTCCCCCTTTTTTATGATACCAAAACCCTCATAAGCCTGAACATAAGTACATTTTCAAATAAATAAACAGAGGAAAATCAGACTTTTATTATTCATCCATAAAAGGAAAGGTTCAAAGGAAATAAAATAGTATTACAACTACATATATTCCTTAACATTTCCTTATATCTCTTGAGCTTCCTGGTCTGAACTCCTTGCATATCTTCGAAATCAATTTGAGGAAATTTCCACTTCCAATCTTCTGTTGAGTATTTTGTGGTACACTAGTTTATGTTGATTAGTTATTAAAAGTAACATTCCCTTTGATTAAAGATTTTATAAGTATTTTATATGTGTTCTATATTTTATATAATCATCTTTATAAGTATTTTGAACTGCATTTAATACAAAGACAATATATGTTGAGTGTGTGACTTCTATTTCAATTGATTATTTCGTATTATGTCACACTAACCCTAGCCATGAAGTCATCTTGACGTACAATGTGGCAAATTATTGTTTCTATGCCTGCAAGAATTATTTAACACTCAAATTATTATAGTGTATATAATTATAATCATTTTGATTATAATTACACTACACATAACTCATTGGATCAGGTCCGTTTTTCTAATCCATTGAATCCATCAGCTTACCAGACATAGTTTTTATTAGCTAATTATCTACTGGACCCGATCTTCACCTAAGCCCAATAAACCTTTCACTGTACCCGGCCCTTATAACTCCATGCTACCCACATAACCTTATCTCCATTGTCCTAACCCTAACATCATATCATTCGGATGATAAATCAATTACTTCTCCAGCCGTTCCTCTTAACCTAAAACAGACCCCTAGAATTCTCTCCTCCATTCACCCGTTCCATTTCCCATAGTAAATGCATCTCCTGATTTTCTTACAATCCCAAATCTTCTTCCTCGTGCATAATCTCTCTTTGGAAAGTATCATTACAGCAACACGAATCATTTTGTGAATGTTTCTGAATCGTTCCTTTATATTCGAAAGCTTTATGGATTTCTGCAACCGTTCATCTGTGTTTCTAGATGGCACGTTTCAAGCAAGTAAATGTGCATCCTTGACTCGTTCATGGCGTGGCTCTTCAATGGATTGCTGCATGTGCTCTAAATCGGATTCTTATCCATGATTTCCGGCATCCATTTCATGGAAGTTTCATTTTGATTCTACCCTCTGTTAATATCGCTTTATTAAATTGATTTGAACACGAAATCTGCATTGATTCCTTTGGTATATTTCGTTTGGCAGCCTTTCGAAGCTCTTGTTTATCACATGTTCAAAATCAGAACTTTAATGGCCGATTCTCAATCAATTTAGGGAAGTTTCTGTCTACTCTTTAATTTCGCAATAACCATGGATATTTGATTGTTAAGAATATGATATTGTGCTGATTTTCTTTGGTTCCAGATTTAGCTACTTCCTCATTAAAAGGCACGGTTAATTCAGTAATGAACATATCCAATATTGCAGCCTGATTCAAAGTCATGGCTTGGCAACCCTACACGTGCTGAAATCGAAGCATTTGTTGTTGAAGATCTATAGCCTTGATTTCAGACTCTTAGCAAGGCAAGTTTCTGCTCCAGGCCTATAAAACTGAACCGGTGAATATCTGATCCGCGTGTGAGTCACTACTACTCACGAAATGCTAGCAAAAGTACTAGGTCAATCGCAGTATAGCAAGGGCGAGTTAAGGACGATCCCACAGTGACAATACAACATAGGCAATAGACTCATAATTCTAATTAAGAACACATAGAACGGTCCTTAGACCAACATAAAGACATAAAAGAAACTGGTTTTTCCTTTTTCATCGATCTCCTAACTTGATGTAACTAATCGTTTTGTCTACTTTTCCCGTAATTCCCCGATTCAACTAGAACATGTGTTTTTAATTTAGTTTTAGCTACGTGTGCAATCTCCTAATATTACGCTACTTCCATGGACGGACAGTAGGTGCCTATGTGCAGTTAACCTCCTTCGTTGGTTGTATTAACCCCAATATGTTCTAGAAAGTGCCGGCTCAAAACCGAGAACCTCCTTAAGCATCTATCTTGGATTGACTAGCATGTTCTAGGGATTGATCCACACTATGTCCTAACTAACACTTCACCTTTTAAGTCCTTCATGTTAATTTACGATGACATGCAATTAGGAGATCAGGCTACAAACATGTAAATTTAATCTGTCAATCAACATAGATGACACCGAATCTCCAGATTTAAGGTGACCAAAAGTGCCTCGTAACTGTGGGGCGGCGGTTCTTGATTTTGGAATATCATCGCTTACATTGTGATTAATTATGGTAAATTACAGATTCGGTTAAACATGCAAATTTATTACATCACAGTAAATCTAAACTAATCTACCATGATAAGAACATAAAGGAACGCTTCAAAGCTTCATACCTTTATCAATGGCGGATCTAGCTTGATCAACTCAAGCTAGTTGATGGATTGGAGAAGAAAACCAATGGAAAAGCAAACAAAAACCAAGGAACTCTTTTATTTCATAAAACTGAATAATGGATTGAGTAATACATTATCTAGGGTATATGTTACAATGGACCGATGCAGGCTTTATAGACTCTATAAACCGACTGGTGTTAACCTAAACCTAACCGACTTAGTACAATTGACGGCAACTTCTATTTCGTGTTTCCCAAGTTCTGCAGTTGCGGCTAGGGTTTTCGCAATTGCGGGCCTGATTTCAGCTTCTGTGGGCTCAGCAGACTCTTCCATGGACTTCAATATCTCGGCCCAATGACTTGTAATAACCTGGATCCATCTTTCCATTAGCTCCATAATGTGGTACATCAGAAAAGCACAAAAAACAAGGTGGAACAGTACCATATACGAGGGATAAATGTGTAAATGCAGAATTAACAACCAAGGAACAAGCACTAAGCAATCAACACATATTTCATACAATAATCAGACTATCTCTAATCACTTGAGCATGATTCAGGGTAAATAATAGTGTAGTTTATAGTACTAATTTCAGTGCGATCAATTACCCCACACTTAGCTTTTGATCGTCCCAAGCAAAAAGGTGAAAGAAAATAAACTCTCAGACCCATATACAAGTTAATTAAAATAGCTAAGCATCACAATGTCAAGATAAGAGTCACGTCAATCAATATCCATAAGTAACGCATTACACACCATTCCAGTCATGAAGCGGTGTGTGTGTGTGTGCAATGACTCTCAAACCGCGGTAACGTAGACGGAATCACATTAAATCAACTTGAAGTTTAGCTAGAAAATCATGAGACCGCTTGTCCCTTTACATCATTGATTTATTAATTGGCTTTTATTTTAATTGCGTAGGTCAAGTAAACTGGGCAAGGTGGACCCGGAACCGAGTACTACTCCGAGGCTTGCTTTTATCAGGTCTATTTATTGTGCGAGGGTCGTACGTCTTATGTTCCGGATTTGCTTTCTTCTTGCCAAAGAGAATTTTCGAGAGTATATATTTTGTTTTGGTTTTCTCTTTATGGCAGGGTGGACACTCAAAAAATCTACCTATCCTCACAGTCCGCTCATTGATAAACTACTGAATCCATTTTTCCTTAGCCCTTATAAGATCCACTACTTGACTTAAATGACCATAGATGAAACAAAACTCAAAAAAACCAGGGTCAACTCAAGTCAAAATAATGCGTCATCTAATTACACACTGAAGAAAGTGAGTTATACGTGCTTTTTTGGTCCCTTGAAAAGGCTTTGGTTAAGTTTAGAGGGGGGTAAATAAACTTAACACTTAAAACTTTTGGAGTTAACAAACTCAACAACTTCAAAGATCTCTTGATATCTCGATAGTCTGCTGACACCTCGATGAGTTCTTTCCGATATACGATGAGTCTCACCGACGCTTAAGTTTCCGAGTTTGTGCAAATGGAATTATATAAAAAATTAAGCCTTAATACTTGTTGTAAAATATGATACTAAGTATTAGATACTCAAAGATGTATGTGTGTGATGTCGATTGCTAGATTCGATGAGGTTGATGTGTATGATAAACTAAATGCGTAATGTAAGTGCGAGAAAGTAAATAGCGAGATTTTATAGTGGTTCCAGGTGGTGTAATCCTCGTCACCCACTCTTCTCCTGTGATGTTGGAGGTAATTCACTGTAGATCTTTGATGTATCTATTACAAAGATTCCTAAGGTTGCTCGTCCTTCACCAATAACTATGGCTTCACAAATTGAAAACTAGGAATGTGGGATTGTCGCCCCAAAGTCTTCCACCGGTCATTGAAGGGTAGGATTGCCTCTTCGCCACTCCACCACAAACAACGATCTTTCACACAAAAGTGCTTCACTGCCTTCAAGAGTTCTTTTAAAATAAAGAATGAATCAAGTAAATGATTCATTTTGCAAAGACTTGATTAGGATGATATAATCAAGACTTGCGCCTTTCAAGTGTGTAAGCTTGATGTAGCTTGAATACAAAATATACTTGAAGATTTTCTCTGATCGGTAGCCTTAAGCTCAATGCGTTCAAAGGGTGCTTTTCGAATAAAATGCATTTCGATTATCTCGTATTTTTCTCTTGTAAATCATCATCTTTTTCTCGAGTTGGAAGTCCTCTATTTATAGGTAGGAGTCCTTGTGACTTGTATTTGAAATTCAAATATAGCCGCTCCATGTTTTGTCCCATTTGACTTGCTTTCATCATATTCATGGGATCGACGATTATCGAGAATCCTTTTAGCGTAATCTGATCTGTCCACCACTTTGACTTAAAACCATTGGATAAAGTCCTGAATCATCCCCACGTCTTTTTAATCTCAACCATTGATTTGTTTAATAAATTAGAGGTAGTTGGTTGTCCTTATCCATGTAAATCTTCCAATGTAATCTTGAATTAATCGAGGTATATATATCAAAGAGTTCATCATCATGTGAAATACCTATCGATCTCATCGAACTTAATTTGTTGTGTTTAACACAATGCAGCAGACTTCTTTTATCTAACTTTTACTTGTGAAGTTAGATTACACTTTTTTGCAAATAACTAAGTTTCAATCACCATCCAACTTAAGGAACTTAGACCTTGTACACAAGGTATATATAATCAGTTTAGGTCATCACAGACTTCCCTAAATTCTGATTCCATATCCTTGACTTTAATTACTAAGTTTGATCCCTTAGTCTTCATTAACTGAGTTTGAGCCCTCAGTCTTTAGTCTTCAGCAGGTTCCTGACTAGTCTACTGACCTATCTACCCTACTGATATGACCAGTCTGCTGATATAAATCAGCTGACCATTACAGTGCTTGTTTGATCAAACCTATTCAAAGATCAAACTCTAATAAACCTATACATTTGATCTAGACATCTTTTTGCCTTTGCACTATAACAGTTAGTCTGGCACTCATCACTAAAACTTAGAAATAAGTCCAACATGCTTAAAAAGGCTGTTCATAGATAGAATATGCGGTTAATACGCAACTACTTCAAACGTTGGCATGACTTTCACCCGTTCATTCATGAAATAAAGACGTGAATAATTAGCTCCAAAAGATCAAAGACTTCATAACTTTGCGATCTTATTCGACAACTCAAAAGACATAGTGGTGAAAAATGCATCTAAAAGACTCGAGACAATAAAAAATTGATGAAACACATAGTCGAAATCTAAGTGACGTTCCTACCCCCCACTTAATCGAAGCATTGTCCCCAATGATGAAAAGAATAGAAATAGAAATGGAACTTAGCTCTGTTAAGCACGGAGCGAAAAAGTGAATCCGAATTTTCAAAATCTCGAGCTAAACATAGAAGCCATGAAATCTGTCAATAATTTTGTAGACAAAACAAAGCAAAGCACTCGGGGAAACACAAGGATGTATAAACTATTCTGTGGCAGTAAGTAGTAAATAAAACTGCAAACAAATTAAGCCGACAAAATAATTCATAGCGCATTAAAATTTAAAAGCTACAACAAAATTCCAAGTCGGAAAAGGAAATAAACAACAATGGAGAATATGCAACAGGAAAAATAGACTACTCGTCCGAGTCATAATCCTCAAAACCCGGAGGTAGATCGATGTGTTGGATCGATATAGGCGCAAACACACTCTAAAGGGGGTTGAATAGAGTGTTGGGTGAATTTTAAAACTCTTTTTCGACATTCAAACACAAGTACTAAGCAACTAAGGCGGAAGCTAACTTAGTCGATTATTCGCACGTGTTATGAACCTAAGTGATCAAATAAGTGATTAATGTGGTAAAAAAGGATAGCACACATTTGCAAGAAGTATTAGGAGATCAACACAGATTATTAAAAAACTATTATCTTATTTAATCAACAATTCAGTCAAGTTAATAAGGCCTTAATACTAAATGCATATAACAAATACGTAGACCGAATTGACTTAAAAACTACTGATAAGTGATAACAAAGGAGCAGGCTGAAACAAGATTAAAAGATAACTTATAGTGACGTTTAAAAAATAAACGTCACCACGGGATGTTTTCAGCACAACACTAGTTGAATATCAGAATACTTGTATTGCTGATACAAACAATTAGTGTATTACAAAAATAGACAAATAGGAAGCCGAACCAGATTATTTAGCAGACTTTAATTAAAAAAATGCCTAATACATATTTATAAAAACAACAGCTTATACAAGGGATAACAGATCAGATTGCAACAGAGGTACCAAATTACAACAAAGTATACTAGTAAATGAATCCAAATCAGTACAACAGAGAATACTATCTATTACATACTATGCTCAGCAAACTGATATAAGAGCAGCACTTAACTGATCAAGGCTATGCTGAACTCTCAATTGATTATCAGAGATGATAGTCAGATTCAAGGAACACGACATCAGAGCTAATGATCAAATTCTGAGAACAGAATGTTCAGCAGCTCAGAAGACTCTAACAAGAACCTATTACAAGATCTAATACAACAAGAACATCAGCAGATAAAGCTTAGTAAAGGTTCAGCAAGCCCAGCAGGTTAAGATCAGCAGATTTATGGTTTGAATTCAGCAGCAGATCAGAAGAAGGCAGGTGTAATGCAGGTTCAAAAATTGGGCACGAAACCAACAAACACAGAACATGCAGGCAACAAAGGTACAAAGACTTTTCAACAGATTCAACAAGAAAGCAATTAGGGGGCAGAAACTCAGAAAATCAACCCCAAGGATATGATTCTGAGATTCCCAACAGGTTTATAAGGGGATAATCAAAACATGGGATAGATTTGAACCAGAGAGCAAGTCCTTGCAAGATTGTTAAAATTTCAGTCTGTCAAGCCTTTTCCACAAGGCAGTGTGAAGGTGTTTAAACCAACCACATAGAAGGACAGATCCTGAAAATTGAGATTATCCAAGATTGATTTCTGTACCAAAGCTACCACAGACTCAGCCTTGCACTTTAGTGACCAAATTAAATCAGTCAAGAAGTGAATTCCAAAACTAAACCTTATGCTCAAGGTAGTGATATTGGTGTTCCACCAAATCACTGATTTTAGACTTCCCAAACTTTTTGCAAATTTGTTACTGAATGAAAGGACAAACATACAGACTCTCAATCTGAACAGCAGGCTTACACAGGTTCAGATTGTCTCTGAAATATGGACTGAAAGGCCAAAATCCTCATAGGGCCTATATGCCAGTCCAAGCTTTCAAGGACAATTCCTGAACTTAGATGCTGATTACTTTAGATTAGAGTTCAACACAGACTGGCCAAATAGCAACACACATAAACACACAAAGGAGTTCAAACTAAACACAAACAGCAAAAATCAAACAAGTATGCTGTTTAAAACACTTACTAAAACAAGAGATGTGATTCTGAAATGCGGTCCCTTGCAAAATCAGAATCACCACTTCTCCAGCCAAGTGTTTTCCTTCAAGGAATTCGGAGAATTTGATATAGCCTAGTATCAATTCTTCTACTGAATTCTGAATGTAAAAATGTGGGATTGCTAATTGTCAACTGGTGCTTAAATTCAGTGTGATATGACTAGCTATTTATAGCCTTCAAGGTATGATTTCAGGATCGAATCAATTTAATAAAAGAAAATGATATTAACAAAAGGGCTAACGGTTACTTCCCTGAAAATCAGGCTGAGAATCGAGCAATAAAGCATCGATTTTGTGCACATGCTATAGATAGCCATCCAGAAAACTTTAACGGTTGTGTATCTCCAAATTGACTGCTTAAAATCAGCACACTTGCCTTCCAGAATCAGATATTTAGTTGCAGCACTCAATGGTGTCGATTCATAAATGAAATAGCCGATTTAGGTAAGAAACGAAGCATTCAAAGGAGCGGGATACGAGGGATCATTCAATTGAATGATCTTGAGAAATCAAGGAAGCAATTGACTGAGAAAGAGAGGATTAAATGCAGAGATTGTTTTGATAAAAGTGGTAATGACTGGAGAGAAAAGGAGGAAAAGTCGGGTAGAAGATGATTTGGTTTTAGGTTAGAAAGTAGGTTATTGGGTGAGTTTATTTGGTGGATAATGAAATACTGTAGAAAGGGCCGGTGGATGAACACATTAAGATGCTGGCAGATATATTTGATCCAACAAGTCCAAAAACACTTTTAATTTAAATGCCATACACATTTAAATTTTGTGACATTATCAATATTAGCTCTTATATTGTATATGTCGCATTTTGTGTCATCATATATAATGAGAATATCTTTTCACACAAATTTTTATCTTACCACTTTTTTTTTCCAATTTCGCCCTTATTTTTTTTATTTTACGCGCGTTCATTCTGACCAAAATTTGGTCAGAATATGACACATTATCATATTGAAATATACTAATTGAATATACGTGTTGAGAAATTCACACCTGGTTGATTCTCGACCATATTTTAAATAGAAATGTTTGAAGTTTTCCAAACTCATACATAGTCGAGCATCATTCGACCAATATTGAGTCGAAATACTCTACACATTCGCACTGTAATTGGGTCGTGATAACAACAACAATATAAGAGCACCACTATTGATTCTCGATCGAATTTGAGACGAAATATTAAAAGTTTTTTACTCAATTTTAGTCGAATGTCTTTCTGACCGGTATTGAGTATGAAACACTTTCAAAATTCTGACTAGAATAAAATCAAGATAATGATCGATTCACTCAAATTGGGTCGAATGGTCAATTATGAATTGACCATAAATTGACCAAAATAATATATATTTTCCGGACTCATTTACGGTCAGAATGGCAGGCGTGTGGAAAATCCAAACGAAGCCCACTCTCGGCTCTTGGTAAGTGTAAAACAACATTTGTGTGAAAAGATAGTCCCTATGTAATTATATTAAAAATGTCATCACGCATATTTAAGTGTTTGCATTTAAATTACTACGATGACTACCTGCAAAACACTTAACACTTCAAAATTATTAATGACGGATATAGCATTGAAATATCACACATAACTTATATTAAAAGCTTTAAATCAAAGGGTTTTCTTTTTGAAAATTAATCAACATAGTATACTACCACCACAAAATACTCAACAAGATGTGGATGGTCTAGCCCTTAAAGAAGATGTAGCATGTCCAGGGGCTCTAGGCGGTGGCGGGGCATAAGGAGGAACATTGAGATGTGCCATCATATGATCAATATTGGTGTGCATCGTTGCTATCTCTAGTGACGTCATCCTGGAACTCCTGTTGAGTTCTCGCACCGCCAGGCACTGGTGTGCGTGGCCTTCTCCTACGCCGTCCTGTGACCATGACTGAACTTGTGTCAAGAATAGCGGCGGCTCGACTCTCTCATCACCGCCGTAACATGGCACTCTGCCGCCATTGCTAGTCGTCAATCGGGTTCCGTATGGCAAGATCTCTCTCTCGTCCGTTAACGCCCCGAATGCGAGAATACATGAGTAGACCGATATTGGCGCCGTTCTCGACATCAAGAAAGAACATCACCGGCTCGCCGATAAGTGACGGAATCATTATGAGCATTAGATAGTAGGTGAGTAATAAATAACCGATGCAAGATCCGTGCGCTCCATGCCAACTCACTTGATCGAAAGATCTTCGTAAGTCATCGAAGACCACCGCCACTCAATATCATAATGGCTCGCAATAATCTGCAGGAGCTCCAAATTACGCCCCACATAGCAGTGGTGTACTCATCCTCGTGAAATGGTGCATCCATTATACCATAATGGTCATTGATACTCTCGATGGAAAAATCAATGCTAACCTCTTGTACGATAGCAAGATTTGACTCGGGGTTGCTCACCACATAAGCATAGAACTCATGGACTATGGTGGCATTGAATGCAACAAGAATGTCGTCCATATCTGTGATACCATGATGTTGAAAAACATGTGACATGATGTGACCACAATCATCGAGGTTGACTCCTCTCTCCCGAGCAACCGTACGGGAATTTCAATAAGTCCGAAAAAACTTGTAAAGTGCAACAGATACGAACTGGGCGGTACCGTTAATGAGTGGAACGGCATCTCCCTGAACTCTTGTTGGAATAGTGTCCTAAACCCAATCGGGTTGGACCGGATCCGACCGGGTCGGATCATTTCTACTATTTCTTTATGTTTATACATATATAAAATGGCTTTTATGTTGTCATATATATGTTCTTTTAAAGAACCAATTATGAATTGTTATATGATAACGCCCTAGTATTAAATCAGTGTTAGAGAAACCATGATAGGCGATCATGGTTGATGAGATCTCTAATCACTTTAATAAGTTTGATACTTAAATGTCTCTAGTCGATGTACTATTAAACGGGCATTGATAGTATGAACAAAGCTAGCACGTATTAGATGTCTTCGCCTTTAAGAAGCGAGGGATAGATCTCGCTCTATCGAAGTGTAGAGACACTTGGACCGTATGTGGACGTGTATTGTAGAATGCGTCGTTAGGCCGACCCACTTACACGATAAGTGTCACACTATGTGACGGTTGTGTAATTATCCTTAAGACCGAGTCTTCATGGCATCACGGTGTGGATTGTCATGCTTTGACACTATTGAGGTTTCCACAACCACGGGCGATCATGCGGTAGTGATTGGGTATGATCATCAAAGCACGCGGAGTATACATGATTGGTCGTCCGGGAATCGCGATCCTATGATTGGGATCGAATATCCGAAATGGCCTTCTTATAAGGAATGTCTTACTCTCGTGAATCTTTGCAAAGTGGGAGTAAACGAGTTACTTCGAGAGAGCATGATATCCAGATTATAAGATACGGTTGTTAATGTTTGACACTCGACGTACGACCGTATGGATATTATTACAAATGATAGGATTGTAAGTTACATGGTAAATCGCTTTCACATGAAAGGTAGTAGTCATTGCATTTGACTCTTCCGATGATTGGGGGTCACGGTGTGTTGCTAGACGCTATCCCGTGATCGTTAGGCATGAAGGGCATTTTCGTAATTTGCACTTTGTGTCTACGGCCAACATATTCGGAAGCCTATCGGGTCACACACATATGAACATCTAGTCGGATTAAAATGTGGTTATAGATGATAACCAAATAAGGAAAGTTTATCTCGAGACTATAAAGGTTATAGTGGTAAATTAATATGGTGGTATTTATTTATTATGAATAAATTAAATACAAGATATTAATAATATTATATTAATTAAAGAATATCCCGGATGCCAATTTATTGGCTAAGGTGGCGCAATTTATGTGTGTATATGATATACACTTGGATTGTCAGAATTTAATTAATTGTATTCACCAAATATTAATATTAGATATTAATATAATATATATATATAAATGATGCATGCATGTGGCGCATCAAAGATTTGCATGCGCACCAACTGTGTGTATGGCATATATAATATATAGATTTATTTGTGTAATATATATGTGATATATACACATGTGTAAATTGATTTATGGTAATAAAATAAATGTAGTCAATATAAGATATTGGCAATATCTTGGAAATATTCAATATAAGATATTGACAATATCCTAGATTTATTTGATATGAGATATTATAATAAATGAGATAAATCAATCAAATATATTTTCCTTATTTTATTGGAAAAAGGTTTTCTTCTCCTCTACTCTTCTAAGAGGCGCCACCTACACTATAAATAAGAGGTGGGTGTCAAGCTCTTTGGTACAACACAATTCCAAGAACTAATAGTTCTTGTGTAAAATAGAGAGCATCCTATAGAGAGTTGGAGAGAGGGAAAAGAGACCGGTCTAGCAACCGGAGTTTTCCAATAGCAATCCATGATGGGATTCCGGCGGTTTGTTCGTGTGGACTAGCGGTAGAGGCCGAACACTTGGCGGCTCTATGCGAGAACTACTCTCCTGGGACGGTCAAAGCGTCGATCTTTTAGATCAACCAAGGTAACCACCGCTCACTACTCGTTTGTTTATTGCTTAAACGAAGTCGATCTTGGGTCGATAGGAAATAAATTTTGAATTCACTGCGTTCTCGCGTAGATTTCCTAACAAAGGTATCGAGCGAGCTTCGAGCTTAAGCAATAAGCATGTTATTATGCGTAGTTAATTTTATCGTTTAAATCACGTAATTTAAAGATGAAAGATTTTTGATTTGCAAAATTGATACATGAAAAAAAAAAAAAAAAAAGAGAGGATCGGTGGTGCTCGGCCGATCAAGCGGCGGCACCACCACCGGCGGCGGTTGAAGCGGCGGCGGCGGCAAAGAGGCAACTCTTGCCCCATCCGTTGACCGGTCAATGCTGGCGGATCTCCAAATTTTTGTTTTGTGTATTTTGTGTTTCAATATTGTTCATAGTTGTGATTAAAATCTCCTTTGTTTAGTTGTGTCATGTGTGGCTAACCAATGGTTCAAATAGTTTGGCCATTGGGATGCCACACATGGCGATAAAATAATAATGGTCTTTCCAAACTTTGTTTGGAATATAGCTCTGGCCCTTTCCAAATATTTGATTTGGGAAAAGCTGCGCTTGCGCCATTTCCAAAATTTTGATTTTGGAAAGTGGCGAAGCTAAACTAAAATTATTTGGCCTTTCCAAATATTTGATTTGGAATAAGCCTGCCTTTCCAAATATTTGATTTGGGAAAGGCGCTGCTTGCAGCCACTTCCAAAATTTTGATTTTGGAAGCGGCAGAACCTAAAGCCAAATTTGGTTTGGGAAACTAAGCATCCCTTTGATTACGAATCAAAAGGAAAGAAACAAAAGAGACTTAATTTTAATTTTGATTTATTTTGGAATAGTTCCAATTAATTAAAATTAAAATTAAAATCGCTTAAAATTAATCGTTAATTTTATTTCGATTAAATCATTTAACTAATTAAATGTTAATTAGTTAATTGATTGGATAAAATTATTTAATAGATTAAATGTTAATTGATTAATTAAGACGCAAGTAGTTAAATTTTAATTTTATCTTTTTCATAAGATTTTATTGTATGGATTAGATATAGTAGATATAATATGATTATATGGACCGATTGATCATGGACTCGACCGATAGGATAGATGTGAATGATTTAATTTTTCTGTTGGTTTAAAAATTGTCCTAGGCCAAGTTATGAAGAACGTGACCTAGTTTATTTTCTGCATTTATCCCATTCCGTTGACTCCCGGTGTGCGCGGCGGGTGTATTTATTTTATTAGATAGAATTAAATGTAACAAGAATGGAGCGAAAGATGGAAACCAAAGAAAGACGAAAATAAAGATCCCATTGGAGAATGGAGCATTAAAGATCCTATTGGCGGTTGCAAATTCATTCTGCTGAGATTGTGACCATGCGGTTTCGTCATTTTTTGTATTCGAAACCGCATATAGAAAAAGTCCATGATCATACCGGTTACTTTACGCATTTATTTATTTTGTGCTTGTATTTATTTTATATGATACGATAGATGCATGACTAGGCACGATCTAGATAAATGTGTAGGATGTATGTTTATAGAGATAGACATATTTATGATGAGACCATAATTAAAATTAATTAAGTGAATTAATTTACATAAATACTTCCACCTCAAAAGAATCAAGTTGAAATTGCCTCCCATATTATAATGACGGTGAAGAGCCCTTGTTCGGATCCAACTCATCACCAAAGCAGGGGTTGACCTACCTCGGGTATATCGTCATTATCGAGATATGATCGTATGAGATCTCACGAATATTGGGGTTATGACTTGACTAAGAATTCTCTCGCCACCACCAAAAGCGGGTCGTTTGGATTTTAGAGGCAAGGGTTTGACTACTTCATAAGATGAAAATTGTCAAAGAGTTGACTAGTCAAACAACAAGAGTCGTATAAGATCTCACGATTGACAAAGGGATGTTGTCTACCTATTATGCTATTTTCGCCCACCACCAAAGCGGGTCGGGGTAGTTTAGTGGGATCTTGTCCACTAAAGAAATTAATAATTCTTGAAAGTCAATTGGAAGTAGTTGACTAGTGGGAGCAAAATCATAAACCAAAAGACCATTTTGATTTTGCGTGTATAAACAACAACACTCATTTATTTTCATTTTTATGTTGTAGTTTTAGCAAACTTTATATTTATGTTTAATTCTCGATTAGGAAAACCAAATTATATCATTAATTTTGAGAAACGTTCTCAAATATGGTTAAGTAATTTTAATCCTTTTAAAATAAGCAATGACATGAGCCATCCCGTTATAGTAGTTAGAGACAAGGGAGATTACATAATTGATGTAGTGCTCCGAGACTTTAATTATTAATGAAAGAGGAAGCTCATGATATGATTAAATCATTTGAAATAAGTTTCAACGAATTAGTCATATATTGGATACGATCCAAGATGATCATTCAGTCATACGATGACAATTAATTCAAACGTTGGATAACAATGACCACGTCTAATTTTGGAAAGGTTGTTTTCAAAATTATAAGATTTAAGTATCGACTTAATTCTATCATTGCTTAAAGGTTAATTAAATAGTCAATGTTTTGAATACGATTCAAAAGGATGAATAAACTATTTAATAAACTTTAGATTTTCCTTATGAAAGGAAATTGAAAACATAGCTCTTGTGATCTTTCTTAAGTCTTATGAAGACTACAATAAGAAACATTTCTCAAGTGCTTAAAGGATTAAAAGGAAAGTTAGGGCATGTGCTTAAATAGAGAACTTATTGAAGTTTCTATTATAGGCAAGTCTGTTGAGATAAATCTATCTAAGTTCAAGTCAACTCTTAGATATATGATATCTTACGAGTGTGATTAAATTAGAAAGATTAAATACTGAGATATGGAAGGTGAAGCAAATGTTGTAATACTTACCATATTCGGATCTAGTAAACTGATAAGTGGAACTAAATAAATGTTATTATGTTCCGGTTCTTATGAAGAACGTACTTTCGCTTATCCGTCGAGATTTGAGAGACATATTCAATTGTAAAGAATAAATGTTATTCCAATAAAGTTGGAAGGTCACTGAATCCAACATACTAGATTGATGTCACTATATAGTTGATATATGTGATAAGATCTCAACTAAATATTTGTATGGTTATTATCCTTGATTTGTGGTTACTCTAGACATAGTCTCTCTGGAAGGGAAGCGTGTAATTAAACGTCATTCTGATGATGTTGAACCATATGATTATGAATCATGTGGGTTATAATGTATCTTATCCAAAGAGGACTAAAATACCACTTTTCGAAAAGGTTGTAAGATCTAGAAAAATTGTCTAAAGCCTAAACATACCGATGTTTGTTGGCTTATGACAATTAATGCTACAAATAATTATTTGTTAATCTCTATAACTATTTTTAGAAATAGTCAAGTGTACTCAATGAAGTGCATAATTCGGAAAGCCCAAAAGTTCGAGCGGTACAAATATGAGATTGATGAGCTACTTAGGAATTAATCTTCAATTGGATTGAAGCAATTAATACCGAAGGGTGTTTGAAGTCGTCTGCGAAGGGAATAAGATTCTCCCTTGAAGGATACCATCTTTGGGATACGCAATTAGATTGTGTTCCCAAAATGGAAATAACACTTTATATGATAAAGGTGTGACGCAAGCCATGCGATGTATCCCTTACCCGTTTCGGGATAGTGCCCTTATACTTGACCTAGTTCCAAAGATAAAGGTTGAATAGATTCCATATTAGATATGGGAGAGGATAATGTCAAATCTATCCTAACCGATGATTTGAGGTTGTCATAGGCAAAGTCAGAAAGGCTTGGAGCCCAATCTTACATATGCAACTTTGTGGAATATCTTAGCAAGTACGCTAGATATTATTTACTCATCCGTGGAGCAAAATGTTTGTCTCCAAACATGTCATCTTCTGTAGAGGAAGTGGTTCTTCCAAAAGAAACAGTGGGAGTGAATAAGGTCTCAAAAGAGTTTGAGAACCACAAAGATATATTCAACCATAGGACGTGAGCGACGCCACATAGCGATGAAGTGTAAAACACTGCTCAGTGCACACAAAGGTTCTGTAAGTTTGTGGATAACCTCAAGCCTGAAAAGGCTGATGGTATGTTCATCTTGAAGAATGAATATCTCACGACTTATGAAAGAATGTTTGAAAGGCAAGATTGAGAGATATGGCTATGAGCCATAATATCTGAATTAGATTCCATCAGTGACAACCAGGCTATGAACCTAGTCTGTCTTACCTATAGGGAATGTCCCCGTAGGGCTGAGCCCGGTTCTATTCAGACTATGCTTGTTATAACTTCGTATCATGGCTATATGATAGTGTTGAAGACGTTGGGCATATTGCTCAATGTTCATAGACGTTGACATGATATGTAAGCCCACGAGATCCATTTATGGACTCAAACAAGTTTCTCTAGACAATTTCTTTGTTTGATAATCAAAGGAGTTTGATTTAGTCAAAAGAAGGATATGCCTAATGTGTAAGATGGATAGTGGGAGTGTGTTACGATTTTTGAGTAGGGTATTGGATACCTCTCTCATGAATCATCTC
Organism: Gentiana macrophylla; assembly: GCA_026214975.1. NCBI lineage: Eukaryota > Viridiplantae > Streptophyta > Magnoliopsida > Gentianales > Gentianaceae > Gentiana > Gentiana macrophylla. The sequence continues at coordinate 69,775,866 of CM047812.1, forward strand.
CCCATGTCACAGTCAATTAATGTTTGGTAATTCAAGATCTTTACGAAAGCACTTGGATTAGCAGTTCTATTTTTAGAAATGAGAATCTATACTGATAGATTTAACTGCTGTTAGATTATTGTTTACCTATATAGATGTGATGCTAAAAGAGTCTAGCATAGATCGCGACGGGGATGCTGCTAGCTGGTGTTCTCAAGATCTATCTGTGTTAGGATGCTAGTCCTAAAGATAAGGTGAAAGATGATGCTTATGGAAGGTTTCCTTCGCTACTGCGATAGGAACCATCTTATAGGTAATGCCGGATGTTCATAGTCCATGAATAGTCATGAGCAAGTATGAAAGTAAATCTGGTAAATGTCGAGAATATCCTTAAACAAGTTAAGGAAAGTTTCCTAGTTTATCGAAACTTGGAGTTAGATAAATATAGTTATACAGACGTAGATCCTGAGTCTTATGAAGGCGAGTGGGAGCTACAGTCTGGGTTTGCAATCACTTTGAATAAGTGATACAGTGAGCTGGAAATGTTCTAGCATATGGGTCACTGTAAATTCTACAACGAGGCCAAAACACAAGAGTGCCTTGGAAGCGCTAGCCGAGCGATACATGGATCTTGAAGGTTCATTCCTGAACCTTGCACGGTTCTTCCACCTTTTCTATATAGTTGATATAGTAAGTGGATTCATTGCTTGAAGCAAGGACCAGGGTCTCGTCAGAGATTCGTGTGTGTGTGTTGAGGCGGTTCCTTTGACTTGGTCATTTGGAACATGATATGAAGATAGTCTGAGTCCCCACGGATAGTGATCCGTTCATGGCTAGGGCTAGTTGCGAGTATTGCATGAGATTCTTGTGTTTCAACTTGGTCTTGTGTGTGCGAGTGATTGGTTTTAGGCCAAGTGGGAGATTGTTGGAATAGTGTCCTAAACCCAATCGGGTTGGACCGGATCCGACCGGGTCGGATCATTTCTACTATTTCTTTATGTTTATACATATATAAAATGGCTTTTATGTTGTCATATATATGTTCTTTTAAAGAACCAATTATGAATTGTTATATGATAACGTCCTTAGTATTAAACTGTGTTAGAGAAACCATGATAGGCGATCATGGTTGATGAGATCTCTAATCACTTTAATAAGTTTGATACTTAAATGTCTCTAGGCTGATGTACTATTAAACGGGGCATTGATAGTATGAACAGGCTAGCACGTATTAGATGTCTTCTGTCTTTAAGGGCAGGGATAGATCTCGTCTATCGAAGTGTAGAGACACTTGGACTGTACGTGGACGTGTATTAGAGAATGCGTACGTTAGACTGACCCACTTACACGGATAAGTGTCACACTATGTGACGGTTGTGTAATTATCCTTAAGACCGGAGTCTTCATGGCATCACGGTGTGGATTGTCATGCTTTGACACTATTGAGGTTTCCACAACCACGGGCGATCATGCGGTAGTGATTGGGTATGATCTTCAAGCATCACGGAGTATACATGATTGGTCGTCCGGGAATCGCGTATCCTATGATTGGGATCGAATATCCGAAATGGCCTTCTTATAAGGAATGTCTTACTCTCGTGAATCTTTGCAAAGTGGGAGTAAACGAGTTACTTCGAGAGAGCATGATATCCAGATTATAAGATACGGTTGTTAATGTTTGACACTCGACGTACGACCGTATGGATATTATTACAGCGATAGGATTGTAAGTTACATGGTAACTGTTTCACATGAAAGGTAGTAGTCATTGCATTTGACTCTTCCGATGATTGGGGTCACGGTGTGTTCTTAGACGCTATCCCGTGATCGTTAGGCATGAAGGGCATTTTCGTAATTTGCACTTTGTGTCTACGGCCAACATATTCGGAAGCCTATCGGGTCACACACATATGAACATCTAGTCGGATTAAAATGTGGTTATAGATGATAACCAAATAAGGAAAGTTTATCTCGAGACTATAAAGGTTATAGTGGTAAATTAATATGGTGGTATTTATTTATTATGAATAAATTAAATACAAGATATTAATAATATTATATTAATTAAAGAATATCCTTGGATGCCAATTTATTGGCTAAGGTGGCGCAATTTATGTGTGTATATGATATACTTTGGATTGTGCAATTTAATTAATTGTATTACAAAATATTAATATTAGATATTAATATAATATATATATATATAAATGATGCATGCATGTGGCGCATCAAAGATTTGCATGCGCACCAACTGTGTGTATGGCATATATAATATATAGATTTATTTGTGTAATATATATGTGATATATACACATGTGTAAATTGATTTATGGTAATAAAATAAATGTAGTCAATATAAGATATTGGCAATATCTTGGAAATATTCAATATAAGATATTGACAATATCCTAGATTTATTTGATATGAGATATTATAATAAATGAGATAAATCAATCAAATATATTTTCCTTATTTTATTGGAAAAAGGTTTTCTTCTCCTCTACTCTTCTAAGAGGCGCCACCTACACTATAAATAAGAGGTAGGTGTCAAGCTCTTTTTGCATGACAATTTCCAAGAACTAATAGTTCTTGTGTAAAATAGAGAGCATCCTATGAGAGTTGGAGAGAGGGAAAAAAGACCGGTCTAGCAACCGGAGTTTTCCAATAGCAATCCATGATGGGATTCCGCGGGTGTTCGTGTGGACTAGCGGTAGAGGCCGAACACTTGGGCGGCTCTATGCAGAACTACTCTCCTTAGACGGTCAAAGCGTCGATCTTTTAGATCAACCAAGGTAACCACCGTCTACTACTCGTTTGTTTATTGCTTAAACGAAGTCGATCTTGGGTCGATAGGAAATAAATTTTTGAATTCCGCTGCGTTCCCGCGTAGATTTCCTAACAACTCTCTGCTGTCCTCATCATTTTCTGGGAGCTCTATTGCCACGATCAGCCATGTAAATGTGAGAATGAAGCTTTAAGTTGTCTACTGCACCTGGAAAAATGGTCCTGCAATTGCGAATGTGGTTCTCGCAATTGCCGGAAGGCTTTTTCAGAAAAACAGAAGATGGAATGAACTGGTGTAGATTGATAAAGATTTTTGCAACTGCGGTGTGGAGTTCTGCAATTTTGAAGCTTCTGGTTTTGAATTCCCAGAAATCCTGCAATCTTATGAAGAACAACAATGGCGATTTAGGGGTTGCAACTTAGGATAATCTGAACAACAGCAACAACCAAGGGAAAACGGTATGGATTTGGAGATGGTTTATGGTGGCTAAGTGGTGGTTTTTGGTAGTGGTGGTGGCCGAAATGTAAGATGAAGAAGAAGAAGAAGAATGGCGGAGTGAATGGAAATAGTGATAGTGAGGGTGGAGTGGTGGATTAAATAGGAGAAGAGAGTGGTGAATGGAGAAGGGTTTAGTGGGAAGGTGGGATGGATTAAAGAGGGGGAGTGGATTAAGGTGATTGAGAGTATTGAGGGAAATATGAGTAATTATTAGGAAATCTATGCGGGAATGCAGCGGAATTTAAATTTTTATTCCCTTTTACCAAGATCGACCTCGTTTAAGCAACAAACATAAAGCAGTAAACGAGAAAGTTGCCTTGGACGATTTAAAAGATCGGTCGATATCGCTCAAGGAGTAGTGGTGCACGGAGCCGCCCAAGCTTTCGGCCTCTACCGCTAGACCACATGAACAACCCGCCGGAATCCCGCCTTGGATTGCTACTAGAAAAACTCGGTTGCTAGACCGACAATTTCTTTTTCTCTCAAAACTCTCTCTAAAAAACTCTCTTTATTTTCACAAGACTCTTGGAATTGTGATACAAAAGAGCTTGGCACACCACAATATTTATAGTGGTGACCTACGTCCCACTGTGTCTCATTCCCAATGGGAAAAGTTTCTTGCGTGGAGTAAGGAGAAAAAAAACATTTACTAGTAAAATAAGAAAAATAGATATTCTATATCTCATATTAAATAAATCTAAGATATTGCCAATATCTAATATCGACTATCATTATCATATTACCATAAATCAATTTATACATATGTATATATATCACATATACATATTGCACACACACACACACACACACACACACACACACACACACACACACACATATATATATATATATATATATATATATATATATATATATATATATATAAATATCTTATACTAATCTCATGGAAATATTACGTTACATTAGTGTAACATATTAATTGTGAGACATATTAATTGTAAGACATATTAATTGTATTGAATAAACAATTAATATGTCATAAAGTCATAAAGTAACTCTATTTTGTCTTATTAGGTAATAGACAACTCTAGCAATTAATACTAGCCGACTCTAGTAATTAATTGCTCTCTCCTAGCTTATACTCTACTAGGACCTTTCTCACTTACTTGTACCTATTTATACTCACTCTTTTATGATGAATAAAACTAAGTTGAAGTTTACTCAAGTATTATTTACTTTCTCAAACTCTCTTCATGGTATCAGAGAGTTAAACTCCTGAATCATTTGCAAACTCTCGACTACCTCTTTGAATCAAGAATGTCTTCATTATCTGAAGCTTCCTCACCCTCAGTTGAGTCCCAGCTGCCTCAACAGACTGGGATCACTGACTCTTCATCTTACACTAATCATAGACTTGATGGCAACAACTACTTGCTGTGGTCAAGGTCTATGAAAATGTACATCTCTGGACAAGGTAAGATGGGATACCTGTCCGGCTCTAAACCTGCCCCTGCTGAAGATGACCCAGGATTTGAAGCATGGGATACTACTAATAATCAAGTCATGACCATTCTCACAAGATCAATGACAAAAGAGATTAGTGAGAACTTTATGATGTATGATACTGCAAAGGAGATCAGGATAATGCCAGGATCTTTACTCCAAGAAAGACAATACATCGAGGTCTATGAGCTTGAAGCTCAAATTCAAAACTGCAGACAAGGAGATATGTCTGTGACTCAATATTTCAACCAACTATCTAAGGCATGGCAACACCTAGATATGTTGGAAACTCACTCCTGGAATGATGTCAAGAATGCTGCTCTGTATAAAGACATCATTATAAAGAAGAGAGTATTCAAGTTCCTCACTGGACTGAATCCTACTCTTGATGATGTTAGAGGTAGAATTCTGGCTACTAAACCTCTCCCAAATCTCAAATCCATGTTTGCTGAGGTCAAACATGAGGAAAGCAGGAGGAAAGTGATGCTACTGAACTCCCCTGCTGACAACCCTACTGAGAGTGCCACCTGTGATCGTCAGAACCCCATTGAGGTTATTGAGGCTTACAGAAGCTCGCCGATAAAATCGGAAAGCTGTTTCGTGACCACTTTGCAACGCACAAAATCACACCAAGGACACTTGTTGGAAACTACATGGCAAGCCTAACTCCTCCAAACCTCAAGACACCGCCAAGGAAATTCGGGCCGAGACACATAAGTGAGGAAGAAGATGACAACAGTTGAATGCACGACTTGCTTTGCATTCAAAGCCTTCCTAACTCAACAAAAGGGAGGTAGTCACTCTACTGACATAGCCTCTCATGCCAGTACAGGTAAATTCTACTCATCTATTAGTAATGAAACCTGGATTGTTGATTCTGGGGCCTCATCCCATATGACTGGTAATAAAAATCTCATTACTCAACTTAAGCCATGTCCCCAAATTCACAATGTTAAGACTGCTGATGGATCTATCTCTAGTGCAAAAGGTTTTGGTAAGGTGCAACTTACTAATAAGATATGCCTACAGGATGTCCTATTTGTTCCAAAATTAGATTGCAATCTCATATCTGTCAGTAAACTTACTAAAGATTTGAAGCTGATCTGTTGTTTTTAATGAGAATCGCACTTTCCAGATCATTCCTCAAAGCGATGATTGGGATCTGCTAAACCGTGCTCGGGGATCAGATGTGGTCGACCTGCTGAAGACGTAAGATCAAGACCGAATCGCCTCAAGACTGCACTCAAAACCTTGACAATATCATGTTATGGCATTATAGACTAGGACATCCCAGTTTTAGTTATTTAAAGTCTATAGATCCTGAATTGTTTAAAGGTTGTAATTTGAATGATCTTCAATGTGATATTTGTCAATTTTCCAAACTCACCAAATGCAGTGTATGCAAAATTACCTCACTTACCATCCACACCATTCACCTTAATTCACAAAGTGATGTATGGGGACCTCAAGAGTAAAAAGCATAATAGGGAAGAGGTGGTTTGTTACCTTCATAGATGACCACACCGTAACCACTTGGTTATTTTTAATGAAGGATAAATCAAGTTGGATCCATCTTTCAAGAGTTTTACAACATGGTCTCCACTCGGTTTGACACTAAGATCAAAATTTTGAAGACCGACAATGCTCTTGAATATTATGAGTCTAATCTCATTAATTTCTTGATGAATAAGGGAATTGTCCATATCAAGTGGTTGTGTTGAGACTCCTCAAACAAAATAGGGTTCTTTGAGAGAAAGAACAGGCATCCGCTAGAAATGGCTAGTCTATCATGTTTACCACAAATGTCCCAAAATATATGTGGGGTGAAGCTATATTGACTTCCACATACTTAATCAATGCAGACTTCTCAAAGGGTGTTAGGCTTCAAAACTCCTATCAAAACCCCACTTGCCACACACTCTGCCCCATCTTCTTATTTCACAGCTACCTCCAAAAATCTTTGGTTGTACTGTGTTTGTCTATATCCATGCCCAACACGAAAGCAAACTTGATCCCAAAGCTCACAAGTGCATTTCCTAGGATATGCAAAGGGCAGAAAGGCTACAAGTGTTACTCTCATACGAAAAGAGATTTTACAATTCTATGGATGTCAATTTTTTGAAAGGACTCCTACTACAAAGAAGTCCACCGAGGCGATCATCGATGGAAACTCGATTGAAATTGACCTAAACCCTTTCCTCAAGAAACTCTTAACCTCAAGAACCTATCGACTCTCAAAGATCGAACCTCAAGACCTCACTCGACTCTCAAAGACCTCATCGAACTCGAGACTCACCGACCCGAGCCTGCCGACCCGAGCTCACCGACACTCAAAGAATCACGGACTCTCGGCTTTGGGCCGACATTGATGATAGGCCTATTGCTCTCGGGAAGGGAAATAGATCTTGCACCGATCACTCTATTCATACTTATTTATCTTATGATCGCTTGTCTCCTGCTCTTTGCCATGTTTACACAGGACTTGGATTCTCACTCTATTCCTAAAAATATTCGGAGGCTCTTCAAAATGATAAGTGGAAGGTCATTGCTTTGTTAAAGCAGAGATGATCGCCTCCCGGATAATCATACTTGGGATCTCACAACTCTTCCCAAAGGCAAGAAGACAAATCATTGCAGATGGTTATTCACTATCAAATACAATGCTGATGGTACAATTGACAAGTACAAAGCCAGGTTGGTTGCAAGGGGTTTCACTCAAACTTATGGCATTGACTATAAAGAAACGTTTGCACCAGTGGCAAAACTGAACACTGTCAGGGTGCTGATTTCTCTAGCTGTCCAACTTGACTGGCCTCTACATCAATTGGATATCAAAAATGCTTTTCTCAATGGTGACCTCACTGAGGAAGTCTACATGAATGTACCTCCTGGTTTTGTCAATCCTCACACTCAGGGCAAGGTATGCAAACTCAGGAAATCTTTATATGGCCTGAAGCAATCCCAAAGAGCCTGGTTTGGGAAACTCAATCTCGTGGTCAAAGCTAGCTGGATATCATCAATGCAACTCGAGATCACACTATGTTTATCAAGACAACCAACCAGAGAAGGTCCATTCTTATTGTATATGTGGATGATATCATCCTTACTGGTGATGACTCTACTGAGATCCAAAATTTGAAGACCCTACTGGCAAAGGTGTTTCAAGTCAAGGATTTGGGCTATCTTAAATACTTCCTTGGTATGGAAATTGCAAGAAACAACCAGGGTATCTCTATCTCTCAAAGGAAATATGTGTTGGACCCTTTGAAGGAAAGCGGTATCTTTGGTCGCAAACTCTTGTATCCCCAGTAGACCCAGGTAATACCTCTTTGCATGGTGACATTGTTGTCGAAAGGATCAATATCGAGACTTGTAGGAAACTCATTTATCTATCCCATACAAGACCTGATATTGCATATGGAGTCGATCTGTAAGCCGCCATGCATTGCCCTACCGAGCACCATTGGGATCTTGTGAACAGGATACTAAGGTACTTGAAATCCACTCTGGCCAAGGCCTGCATTTCACCAAGTCTGGCCGAGAGATCTATCAAGGTTTACACCGATCTTGATTGGTCATTGCCGCCACATAGACAGTAGGTCCACTACAAAGCACGTTTTTATGTATGGGGAAATCTTGTCACCGGAGGAGCAAGAAACAACCTCTCTGCCTCTAGAAGCGATCTTGAAGTCGAACTCAGGGCATTAGTTTTGGGTATTTGTGAAGCTCTATAGATAAAAAGAGTCCTTCTCGAACTTCAAAGAACTATCACACTCTGCTTTGACAATAATTCACCTTATGCATGGCGAGGATCCATCCATCATGATGAAACCAAACATGTGGACATTGACAGACACTTCCCGAAGGAGAAGATTGATGACAAGATTATTCAACTCCAAAGATGTTTCCTCAAGTGAGATCGAATCGCCGATATTCTCACCAAGGCCATTCCGCCACTTATGTTCAAAGAGATTGAATAGCAAACTTGGTTTGTATAAACATATACAACCCGAGTTTGAGGGGTGTGGAAATATTACGTTACATTAGTGTAACATATTAATTGTGAGACATATTAATTGTAAGACATATTAATTGTATTGAATAAACAATTAATATGTCATAAAGTCATAAAGTAACTCTATTTTGTCTTATTAGGTAATAGACAACTCTAGCAATTAATACTAGCCGACTCTAGTAATTAATTGCTCTCTCCTAGCTTATACTCTACTAGGACCTTTCTCACTTATTTGTACCTATTTATACTCACTCTTTTATGATGAATAAAACTAAGTTGAAGTTTACTCAAGTATTATTTACTTTCTCAAACTCTCTTCAAACACATATTAATATCTTATACTAATACATGTTAATATAATACTATGATTAATTAATTTGCAAAATCCATGTGTATCATATACACATATGTAATTTCGACCCATATACATACATACATACATATACATACACACATATATATATATATATATATATATATATATAATCAACATAATTAATATCTTGTATTATATTTATTCTGTTGGACTTATTTCTATGTTTTGATGATGAGTGCCAGACTAGCTGTTATAGTGCAAAGGCAAAAAGATGTATAGATCAAATGTATAGGTTTATTAGAGTTTGATTTATGAATAGGTTTGATCAAACAAGCATCAGTAAAGTGGTCAGCGATTTATATCAATGAGATCGATCCATATCGATGGGGTAGATAGGTCGATGACTAGTCTGGAACTCTCTTTGAAGACCGAAGGCCGAGGTTCAAACTCGATTCTGAGAAGGCTAAGGGATCAAACTTAGCAATTTAATTCAAGGATATGGAATCAGAATTTAGGCAAGTCTGTGATGACCTAAACTGATTATATATACCTTGTGAAGAAGGTCTAAGTTCCACAAGTTGGATGATGTTTGGAACTTGGTTATTATTAAAAAGGTGTAATCTAACTTCACAAATAAAAGTTAGATAAAAGAAGTCAGCTGCATTGTATTTTATACACAAAGAAATTACTGATTCAAAGAGATCGATAGGTATCTCAAAGCCAGATCGATGAACCTGCTGATAATATACCTCGGTTAATTCAAGATTATATTGAAATATTACATGGATAAGGACATGCAACTACCTCTGACTTATCAAAGAAATCAAAGGCTGGGATTAAAAGAACGTTGGGATGATTCAGATCTTTATCCAATGGTTATAAGTCAAAAAGTGAATGATCGCCTTTGTCAAAAGGAATTTCGACAAAGGTCACCCTATGAATAGTGACAGAATGCAAATCAGATGGGACAAAAACAAGGAACGGTTACATTTGAATTTCAAATACAAGTCACATGCATTCCTACCTATAAATAGAGGACCTTCAACTCAGAAACAAGATGATGAAAACTGATAAACTTTGAAGAGATATTTTACTGAGCTGAAAAACACCCTGCTGAACTTACTGAACTTAAAGCTACTGATCCAGAGAAACTCTTCAAGTGTATTCTGCATTCAAGCTATATCAAGCATACACACTTGAAGATCGCAGGTCTTGATTACATCATCCTTATCAAGTCAGCTTTGCAATCGAATCATTTATTTGATTCAATCTTTATTTTATAAAGAACCCACTTGAAGACAGTGAAGCACAGGATTGTGTGAAAAGATCGTTGTTTGTGGTGGAGGCGATGAAGAGGCAATCCTACCCTTCAAGGACCGAGTGGAAGACTCGGGAGGCGACAATCTTACATGTTCCCGAGCCAGGTTGTGAAGCCATAGTTATTGGTGAAGGACAAGCAACTTAGGAATCTTTGTAAAAGCTACATCAAAGATCTCTAGTGAATTTCCTCCAACATCACGGAGAAGAGTGGACTGACAAGATTACACCACCTGGAACCACTATAAAATCTGCCTACTTACTTTCAGCATTTACATCCTGCACTTAGTTTATTTTACACATCAACCTACTGAATCTAGCAACTGAAATCACACACTTGCACTACTGAGTATCTAATACTTAGTATCATATTTAACAACAAGTATTAAGGCTTAATTTTGATATAATTCCATTTGCACAAATTCAACAAACTCAACCTGTCGATGAGACTACTATTTATCGGCCAGGCTATCGAGGTATCGACGAGACTTGAAGTATCGCATTGCTGCTGAAGTTCAATTTGTTAACTCCAAAAGTTTTAAGTGTTAAGTTTATTCAACCCCCCCTCTCTAAACCAAAGCCTTTTCAAGGGACCAACAATTGGTATCGGAGCAGTGCTTCTGTTCTGAAGAAATCCTACTTGTTGTACTTGTGAAAATTCTTTGAAACTTTCTTTCAAGCTACCGATTTTCAAAGACTTGCTTCATGGATAACACACAAGATGCTAGAACTATCTTTGATGTGTTCTCTAGATAAATTTGATGAGTATAAACGTCGAATGCGAGGCTTACCTTTGCGCAACTCATGATGAGATGATGGATGTACTAACTGATGGACCACTGGAGATTGCCAAGGCAATAACAGTTGGTGATACAACTGAGTACATTCCTAAACCAAAAGAGAATGGAATGCGAGAAGGCAGAAAAGAGCAAACCTCAACAATATTGCCATTGACATCATTTATAGAACCTTGGATAGCAATATGTACATGAAGGTTAAAGATTGCAAAATCGCAAAGGAACTTTGGGACAAGATACATTTGATCTGTGAAGGCAATCGATGTAATAAAGAAGAATAAAATCGGTGTGGCGGAAAGAGGTTCCAAAAGTTCAAGATGTTTGCCAAATGAAACCATTGAGCAAATGGAATCAAGATTTAATGCAATCTGGATGAACTTACCTGCTTGAGTGTAAGTTATTCAAAAGAAGAAATAAACACCAAAATCTTGGAGGCTCTACACGCAAAAGATGTTTGGAAAATGAAGGTATTGCAATAGAAGAAATGAGAAAGTTGCATGAAGAAGACACCTTCAAGTTGTTTTCAGATCTCAAGGCTTATGAATTTAGCAAAAGCTTGTACCAAATCGAAAAAGAAGAGCCAAAACCACTCGCATTGGTCGCTTCACATCAAGAAGAAACATCTGGAGGACAAGATGATCTGCTTGGATGAGATGCGAGAACAGTTGCCCTCCCGAGCAAGAAAACCAGGATGATGAAGACAGAAAGGCCCCTGCAAGGAACTTCACAAAAGGCCTATTGAAAGAAAGAAATAAGAATCAAAGAAAGACAATGACTATCTCAGGCTTTCATTGCAAGAAACCAGGACACTTCAAACTTGACTCACGAGTTAAAACAAGACAAGGAACTCGATTATCTTTGCTTCAACCTGCAGAAGCCTGGACACTTTAGACTTGATTTTCCGGACTCATCAAGACCAAGAGTCAACAAAGAAGACATGGCAAGAAGGCTATGGTTGCTTTGAAGATGAATCGTAGGTATGAAGTGGAATCGAAAGGAAATGATTCGAGATGACACAAAGATCAAGTTCTTTGATATGGAAGATTATGCTTTGATGGCCAATATGGATGAAACGAGGAGGTATACAATCAGTATCCATCAACACTCCTGCTTTGAAGTGATTGTGAATCAATTGTGGTTCAAATCCTAGAAATTCGACAATAATGAGACTTTGGATGCCATCCTTAATCAATCGAGGATAATACAATCTGGTTATGAGATTGTGAAGGCCAAAAAAAGCTCTTGAATTAGAAGTTGGATGATTGAAAGTTTGAATTAAGAGTTCTCAAAGGTAAGGAAAAAAGATGTTGGACGTAATCGGTGTAAGCTGCTTGATCATCCAGCACCCACGAATCTATTGAACCATCTTGCTCCACTCTTGCATACAAATCTGGAAAGCCTTATGGTGATAAAACAGGGCTTGGATTTGGAACTCAACAATCCAAAAGAGTGGATCCATTAAGGTTCTTGAACCTAGCACCGAGGTGGTCCTAAGTTTGTACCAAAGACAAGATCCAACTCCAAGTAAGGTTGTTGAGGCAAGAAACCTCTCGAGAATGCTTCAAGGAAGCAAAATCGAAGTCAACAGACTCTAATAAAAAGAACAAATCTAAAAATAGATTCTTTGGACCTTCTAGACCTCACGATAGCAAACACCGCTACCAAGTCTGGCTTGGACCACAAAACGGTAAAGGTCGAAATATTCCAAAGATAAGAATCCCAAATCTAAAAATGTTAATCATTCAAGGGTACTTATCTCGGGGAAAGGTAGACTGCTCCCTATCGATGATGATTGGAATATTCTGCACTGCTGATAAAAACAACCAAGATATAACCATCTTTGCTAGGGTAAAACCTAAGCAATGGAATCGAAGAAAGGACTCAAAGAGAGGACTTATAAAAGACCTCGATAGGGACCTCAATGAGACTCATATTACAGTACATTTCTAATGAGACAAACAAACAAATGGTTATACCAATGCTTCTAACACCAAGAATCACTTCAAACAAACATTATAAACCAAAAGGCCAGAAAACATATGTGAATCCTACACAACCAACTGTTAGAACTTATGGATGTGTGGAATACATGTATGAACCAAAGTATGACACTTTTAGGAGAAGACCTTATGGAAACTTAGCAAAAGTCATGCTTACTATCGACCACTATGGACCCAAACAGTTTGGGTACCTAAAATGTATTAACTTTGTTTTGTAGGGTGTCCGTACTTTGACAAATGGATGTTCCGACATATGACAAAGAATAAGCACTGTTTATCAAACTTTGTGGCAAAAGATGGTCCAAGGGTGAATTTTGGCAACAAGAATACACCTGGATACACAAGAGGATATGGCACACTTGTAAGAAATGGACTTACAATCAAGAATGTTGCATATGTGGAAGGTCCGGACTACAACTTGCTTGAGCCTTTGGACAATTCTCGTGACATGGGATACAAGGTCACTTTTGACAAAAACAAGCTGTATTGTCATTAGTGAAAGAGGTGATCAAGTTGTACTTGTCGGCGAAGACAACAAAACATGTATGTTGTGGATTGGTCTACTGCAGCCTCAGAACTCGCCTGCGATTGTGCATACCAAGTCCGAACTCAATTGGTTATGGCACAAGAAGTTGAATCACTTAAACTTTGATGATATTAATCGGTTGGTGAAGAAGAAGAAGTCGGTGATTGGTTTACACGAGATCACATTCAAAAAGGATGCTATATGTGATGCATGTCAGCAGGGTAAACAGATAAAGTCAAGCTTTAAGTCAAAAACTAAACAATCAACTAATAGAGTGTTGGAGCTTATGCATATGGATCTTTTTGGACCAATAACTCCAACAAGTGTAATCTGGAATGAAATACACCTTAGTGGTTGTGGATGATTATTCAAGGTACACTTGGGTGATATTTATGAACAAGAAAAGTGAAACACTCAAAAGCATGCCTAATCTTTTAAAGAGATTACAAAATGAGAAAAATTTAACAAATAATAAAAATAAGATCGGATCGAGTACCGAATTTCTCAACAAAGTTATAAGAGAATATCAGTGAATGAATGGTGTCTTGCATCAACTTGCATTTCTTTGGTACACCTCGGCAGAAATGGGATTCTTTGAAAGAAGAAAACAGGACCTTAAAGGAAGCGGGAAGGACTATGATATGTGAAGCTTTACTACGAAAAGGTATTGGTTTGAAGCGATTAATACAACATGCTATACACAAAACAGAACTTGATGAACAAGAAGGCTGCTGAAGACACCTTATGAGATTTGGAATGGAAGGAAACCAAACATATCCTATTTCCATCCATTTGGAAGCAAGTGTTTTATCCTAAATCACAAGGTTCATCTGAAAACTTTCCAACCAAAGTCAGATGAAGGGATTTTCTTGGGATATTCTTCAGTCAGCAAGGCATTCAGGGTATTGAACAAGAGATCACTGAAACATGAAGAAACAATCCATGTTGTGTTTGATGAACCTAAGTTCACTGGTATGGAAGATGAAGATTGTGAACCTGCTGAGAATCAACAAGTCACTGATCCAGATTGTGTAGAAGTTTTGGAAAGATTCAATGACTTAAAAATTTCTGATTCTGCCCCTGCTGAACACCCTGCTGGTGACATTACTGATGCAACAACTGAAGCTATTCAAGGATCTGCTGAACCCCCTGTTGTTGAAGAAGTCACAACAGAACCAGCAATCAAGATGAGGTTCACGATAACCAAACTAACCAGAATCCTCAATGGTTAAGGAATCACCTGCTTTGAACAAGTTATTGGCAATGTACGACAAGGTGTAAGGACTAGAAGACAAGCTGGAAGCTATGTTTACTTGTTTTCTATCTCAAATGGAACCTAAAGTTGTTGAAGAAGCTATTTGAGATCAGTTGGATAATAGCTATGCAAGAAGAATTGAATGAATTTGAAAGAAATCAAGTTTGGACACTAGTTGAAAGGCCAAGTCATGCAAATATCATTGGTACCAAGTGGGTATCTGAGAAATAAACTTGATGAATCTGGTACCATTGTGAGGAATAAGGCCGGACTAGTTGCAAAAGGCTATTCTCAAGCGGAAGGAATAGATTTTGATGAAACTTATGCACTGTTGCAAGATTGGAAGCTATCATATTATTTTTGGCACATCTTGCATATAAGAACTTCAAAGTATATCAAATGGATGTCAAAAGTGCATTTAAATGACATTCTAGAGGAGGAAGTGTATGTACAACAACCTCCTGGATTTGAAGTTAAAGATCAAGAAGATAAAGTGTATAGACTCAACAAAGCACTTTATGGATTGAAACAAGCACCAAGAGCATGGTATGAGACTCTATCTCAATTCTTGGTGGACAATGGTTTTACAAAAGGCACCATTGACAAGACACTTTTCAGAATCAGTGAAGGGAACAACACCTGCTGACAGATGGTTATGTGGATGACATAATATTTGGTTACAAAATGATTTACTTTGTGAAAAGTTTGCAAATCTAATGAAAAGTAAATTCCAAATGAGTATGATGGGAGAGATGAACTACTTTTTGGGATTGCAAGTTAAACAGATGAAAGATGGAATCTTCATTCATCAAACCAAGTATACCAAAGAGTTGCTGAAGAAGTTTGGTATGGAAAATAGCACTAAGATATCAACTCCAATGAGTACAAACATCAGATTGGATGAAGATAAAGAAGGCAAAGATATTGATCGGACCTTATACGAGGAAGGATGATAGGCGGTGTCTTTGTACTTCTTACGCCACAGACTGATATATCCTTTCTTTGTAGGTGTTTGTGCAAGATTTCAATCTAAACCTAAAGAAAGTCATTTAGGTGCAGTCAAGAGAGTTCTCAAGTACCTAAAGGAGACTTTGGGAGTAGGGATATAGTCCAAGGATGGAACCTTCAAAGTTATATCCTACTCAGATTCTGATTATGCTGGATGCAAAATTGATAGAAAAAGCACTACAGGAACTTGTCAGTTAATGGGAAGTAGACTGGCCTCCTGGTTCAGCAAGAAACAGAATTCAATATCAACTTCCACTGCTTGAAGTTTGAATATATAGTCTTTGGAAGTTGTTGTGCACAAGTACTATGGCTAAGACAACAATTAAGGGATTATGGAATTGAAGAAAAGGAAATTCCAATCATGTGTGACAACACAAGTGCAATTGCAATCACGTAAAAATCTGTTTTGCACTCAAGAACCAAGCACATTGATGTGAGACATCATTTTATAAGAGATCATGTTGAAAAGAAAGATGTGGTGGTTCTATATATCCCTAACGAAAATTAACTTGCGATATTTTCACTATACCACTTGATAGTGAAAGATTTGCCAAATTAAGGATCGAACTTGGAATTATAAAAGTTGGTGATATTCAAAGAATGTCTTTGAATTCACCAAGGGATTAGTCTTTGCTATGTTGGGTGAGCTCACTTAGCGAGATTAGTCATTGGTATCAACAATTCCATGTACTTATGTTTGGACAATTGAGCAAATGAGGTTGCCAAGGGGATTGGTCTTTGTCATGTTGGGTGAGCTCACTTGACGGATCGATCATTGGTATTAAACTTCATTTTGTATTATCAATTGAACAAAACAAGAAGAAAACAAGGATCAAGAGAGTCACTTTGTCGTGAGTCTTTGAAGCAACTTTATCGCCAGATCGGCGAGCCAACCTCGCCGAGGACAACCTGCTTTGAATGGAACGTTACACAGTCAAACTTTACAAAAGTCAAACAGCAGTTTGGCGGGATATTTATCCTACTCTTTATTACCATAGTTACCACGATCCAACGGTTACAAACGTTATGGAGGAGTTATGTGCGACGTGTCAAGACAGCATTTACTCAGATTAATCGTGGTTAACATCAATGTACGTGCACGACGATTTGCAACTACCGTCATCCATATATCTGAGACCTACACTCAGCAGATTTTCACTACTTACAAAATCTGCTATATCTCTGTTTTTACACTGTGTGAACACAGATTTACAATCCATATTCTTCATCTCTTTCTTCTCATAAAAATGGCGGAAAAGATTGATGTCCAGATTGAATCAAGCCAAAGTGTTAGAGGCTTTGTTGTTGATGCAAACAAAACTGAATTGGCCATTAATATTGGTCGAAGAATAAGGAGGTTTGCAGGCTTGGAAAATAAACTCAATATCAGATTGGAAACAATATCATACACCAATGTTATTGATTTCTGGAAGAACATGATTGTAGAAGAAGGAACTGAAGCATTCAAGACAACTGTGAATGCTGAGGAGATAGAAATTTCTCCCAGTCTACTGAGGGAAGTGTTTGGATTTGAAGAAGTAGTGGATGGTCCAGTAAATCCTGAAGCAATATGACTATCCAAGATGGCTTTTGTTGATCAAATCAAAACAAATACACCACCACCAAATCCATTCCAGGCATCAATTGCGGACATATTGGAAATGAGTACGATCTGTTGAGCAAGCTCATTGCAAAGAACATACTTGGGTGGTTGGCCAGATGGACACTCTATCGAGGACCCAAGATAGAGTTGATGATGATTATTTGCAGAGAGCATGAGATTTGATTGGGTGGGTTACTTCATTCATTACATGAAGAAGGTAGCCAAGGAAGATAAAGAGGAAAAAAAGAAAATCTAAGGCCTTGCCCTTAGGATTGATGGTTCGAGACCTGTTTGAATCACTTGGAGGTTCCCGATCTTGAACTCCGAAAAGATCAATCGATCCCAGATACAAGAAGGAAATTGATTATGCTATTCCTGGTCTAGATGATGATGAAGATGTTCTTGACCTGCTGCGATGATGTGATGTGGAGATGATGATGATGCTGGTGGTGAGCAGGTACATCACACTAAGAAGAAATCTACTAAACCTGCTGCATCAAAGAAGACTACTGAGAAAAGAAAGGCTGAAGACACAAGGAAGATCACTGAGATCTTAAAGCCTAAGAGGACAAGGAAGCAAGCAAACAAAGATTATTAAGTTAAGTCTGCTGAGGTCCAGTGAATCAAAGGTCACCGACCTCTGTTCTTGTCGCAAGAAGAATCTGTTGTTGAGATTCGGAGGGAACAACAGAAAGAAGCTAGTAGAAAGAGGAAGTCTACTAGAACTGAAAATGATGAACCACTTTCCAAGAGAAGAAAAGAAATTATCCACAAAAAGAAACATGGAAAGGGGAAAGAATTGAAAAACTTGGAGGCACAAAGAGTCCAGAAGAAGCATCGATAGAAGAGGAAGAAGAGGCTATTGAGGCCGAGCCCTTGACTATCATCAAGCTGTGGAAATAATCGACTCCTCACCAAGAGGTTGTTATTTCTCTTGAAGCCGCACAAAGTTGTTGTTGAGCAATCATTGGAGATATACTGACCAGATCTCATGACCCTGAGAGCCTCTTTGTAGTATCTATCAAGACCCACAACAAACCACCGAACTGAACCTCTTTGTGGTAGTTGAAGAATTGATTGAAGACCACGCAATTGTTGCAAGAACTCGGGGGGAAGAGCGTCTGCTGCTAACCCTGCTGATGAGCATGTTAGTCAGAGGAACCAAGTGTTGTGCAGGATGGAAGTAGTAGGCACAAATATACCACCTCAAAGAACTCTACTGACTTTGAAGCATCTGTTGAAGAAACAATGAATTTTACTTGTGGGAGCTTTTGGAGGTCGACAAGTCTTTGAACTCCGCCACTAGAAAGCCATCTATGCCATATGAGAAGGCATCTAAGAAAGACAAAGTAGATCCTAACTTCAAAAGGTGCAAAACTATTTCCAATGGAAGTTTGGATTCTACAAGAAAAGAAACCATTTGTGATCCGATGAGTGGATTTGAAGAATGGGCATTTGAGCGGTTGGTGTGGGCGACTGTTGGATTTGTTAGACACTAGCATCTTTGCAATCCAGGTGATGGATCTTTTGGATGAAGGAAAGAAAAGTGAAGGAATCATGTTCGAGAGATCCAAAGTACACACCGCATGTGATTCATCGATTCGACGATGATTCCCCATGTTTCTGGGAGACCAAAGTGGAGTGGCTAAAGAAACAACAATTGAAGTCAGCTGTTTGGTCAAGAGCCATTGATAGCATGGAAGCCGAACCCACTCGAGGCGGTAAGTCTCAGAGGGCCAAACAGACGGAGAGATGGATGAGGATCTACAGGATCTCATCATGGATGATCTGGAGGCATTGATCAATGAAGGAGTTAATCTAAGTGCTAGTAGGCTAGCTGATGAATCTGTTACATTCCATGTTGTATAACCTACTGCACAAACTGAACCTGAACAAAGTGAGGATGTGGATGAAGAGAAGGTCACTGACTTCAGTGAACCTAGTGCCAGCTCAGAAGAATCTATTGAATATCAAGATGGATTTGACTTTGAGGGCATTCTTACTAAAACTGCCATTATCCTGAACAAGATTGGTCATGCTGAAGGATTTCAAGTGGATAATGAGGCTATATTCAATCCACAAAGAGTCAAGAGGAGGTGCAGTTTCGATTTACTGAGACGACACATGGACACAGTTGGAGCAGAAGATGCAGTGCCGAGTCTCAAACAAAGACTGGACAAAGGTTGGAACCTACCTTGGGTATGGAGGATACCCCTGTTGCTGAAGAGGCTGCTGTAGTGGAGCCTACTAGAGACAAGACCACTGAAGGGAAAGATGGTCGATGATCTATTTTGTTAATATGGATGAGCAGCTGCTGGACTATGACTTTAGTGATGAGGAGTTCCAAATGCCTGAAGAAGAAAATGTTGATGTTGATCCCCATAGGCATTTGTTCCTATTTTTGAAGAACCAGCCCTTGATCCTATCTTGGAAGAATATCAAGGACCTAATCCTGCTGGATTAGATAGGAGTTGGGCATTGGTTGTGAGCAATCTAAGGCCACAATACAATGTTGAGGAGCCTGCTGATGAGGCTACTGGTGGAAGAATGACTGGTGAGATACCAGTAGAAGTTTTGAATGAGTTAAGGACTGTGAGGCATGATATGCAACAGTTAAGAACTCAACTGGATAGACATGAAGAGAGATTTGAAGAACTGATGAAAATGGTGAATGAAAACAGACAATCTACTGATACAGTTGCTTCAAACTTCACATCTACTCAAAATGCTATGAATGATCTGATACTAGATGTGAGGGGAATCAAGGTTGGAAATACTACAAAAGAGAAGTTTCTGAAAGACCAATTTATTTCCATCCATCAGAAACTTGACAACCTTGCTGCTACACCTAAGCTGTGAGGTCTCTTTGGAACATCCCAACTTGTTTGATTGGATCCTAAAGTTCTTGAAAGGATTAATCTCTTTGGAAGAGACCACTGCAATCAAGGATTACCGCAATTGATACCGAATCGAGATTATGGAAGGACAACTAAATAATCTGGTAATCTCCCGGGGGGTGTTCATGGCCTAATGTCCCGTTTGTTGATGATGTCACTAAGGGGAAGAGGGCCAAGCAAAGAAAGAAAAAAAGAGGTTTGTAAGACTCTTTGCAAGGAAAAGATGGGAGGATGAGAGTAATGCTTACAGACAACACGCACTGGCGAGTTCAACTTCTTGATGATCTCCTCAGACAATACAAGAAAGAATACTATAACAGAAGGAAACCTTATCATGACAAGGGATATCATGAAGGTCTAAACTCTTTCTTGGGATTGAAATTTTGGGAAGCAAGAGTCAAAGCCTTAAGGGCAACTTACGAGAGGTGGAAGAGGTGGAAGAAGTGGCGGGTGATAGGGACTTGCCTATCACAAAAGCAAAGGACTCACTTGATGAATTCAAGGAACTTTACATGAAGTTTGGATTCAGAGTGAATCAAATCAATCTTCTCCTGCCTGAAGCATGGAAGTGGTGGAAAGAGGTCAATCCCTACATTGATTTTACACTGATTGAAAATGAATGGATGAGGGATATGATAGTAGAGATCAAGGCCTATCAAGAACAAGTGGAGAAGGCCAGACAAGAAAGAGAAAGAAGACAGTAGATCAGCACACTTTAACTGCATTATGGTTTTGCTGATTCTAGACTGTAATATCTTTTAACAAATGTTTATAATGAAAGATGACTATATTTGTTCTGTTTTTGTTTTTATCTTTTTGCTTTACTGTTAGGTGAGGGTAGTGGCATCATCACCAAAACGGGGGAAATTGTTGGACTTATTTCTATGTTTTGATGATGAGTGCCAGACTAGCTGTTATAGTGCAAAGGCAAAAAGATGTCTAGATCAAATGTATAGGTTTATTAGAGTTTGATTTATTAATAGGTTTGATCAAACAAGCCTCAGAAGAATCAGCTGATTTATATCGTGAGACCGATCCATATCGATGGGGTAGATAGGTCGATGAGACTAGTCTCGGAACTCTTTGAAGACGAAGGCGAGGGTTCAAACTCGATTCTGAAAGGCTAAGGGATCAAACTTAGCAATTTAAGTCAAGGATATGGAATCGAGAATTTAGGCAAGTCTGTGATGACCTAAATCGATTACATATACCTTGTGAAAGAAGGTCTAAGTTCCACAAGTTGGATGATGTTTGGAACTTGGTTATTATTAAAAAGGTGTAATCTAACTTCACAAATAAAAGTTAGATAAAAGAAGTCAGCTGCGTTGTATTTAATACACAAAGAAATTACAATTCAATGATGATAGTATCTCAATGAGACCGATGAACTCTGCGATAATATACCTCGGTTAATTCAAGATTATATTGAAAGATTACATGGATAAGGACAGCCAACTACCTCTGACTTATCAAAGAAATCAAAGGCTGGGACTAAAAGAACGTTGGGATGATTCAGATCTTTATCCAATGGTTATAAGTCAAAGGGTGGACAGATCGCCTTTGTCAAAAGAATTACGACATTGTCACCCTATGAATAGTGATAGAATGCAAATCAGATGGGACAAAAACAAGGAACGGTTACATTTGAATTTCAAATACAAGTCACATGCATTCCTACCTATAAATAGAGGACCTTCAACTCAGAAACAAGATGATGAAAACTGATAAACTTTGAAGAGATATTTTACTTGGTGAAAAACACCTCAATGAACTTCTCGAACTTAAAGCTCTTGATCGGAGAAAACTCTTCAAGTGTATTCTGCATTCAAGCTATATCAAGCATACACACTTAAAGACTGCAAGCTGCTGATTACATCATCCTAATCAAGCTGCTGCAACTGAATCATTTATTTGATTCAATCTTTATTTTATAAAGAACCTGCTGAAGACAGGTGAAGCACGGTTGTTTGAAAGATGGTGTTTGTTGTGGAGCCGGTGAAGAGGCAATCCTACCCTTCAAGGACCAAGGAAGACTCGGGAGCAGCAATCTTACCTGTTCCCAGTTTTTAGTTTGTGAAACCATAGTTATTGGTGAAGGACAAGCAACTTAGGAATCTTTGTAAAAGCTACATCAAAGATCTCTAGTGAATTTCCTCCAACATCACAGGAGAAGAGTGGACTGACAGGATTACACCACCTGGAACCACTATAAAATCTGCCTACTTACTTTCAGCATTTACATTCTGCACTTAGTTTATTTTACACATCAACCTACTGAATCTAGCAACTGAAATCACACACTTGCACTACTGAGTATCTAATACTTAGTATCATATTTAACAACAAGTATTAAGGCTTAATTTTGATATAATTCCGCTGCACAAATTCAGCAAACTCATCTGTCGATGAACTCACCGTTATCGTCAAAGAGCTCTTGAGGTATCAACAGACTCTTCAAGTATCGCAGATTCTTGAAGTTGCAGAATTTGTTAACTCCAAAAGTTTTAAGTGTTAAGTTTATTCACCCCCCCTCTAAACTTAACCAAAGCCTTTTCAAGGGACCAACATATTCATAATAAATAAATACCACAATATTAATTTATCACTATAACACTTTATAGTCGAGATAAAACTTTCCTTATTTGGTTATCGCTATAACCGCATTTTAATCCGGCTAGATGTTCTTATGTGTGTGACCGATAGGCTTCCAAATATGTTGTCCGTAGGCACAAAGTGCATTTACTAAAATACACTTCATACCTAACGATCACGGATAGCGTCTAGCAATACGCCATTACCTACAATCATCGGAATATTCAAATGCAATGACTACTACCTTTCATGTGAAACGGTTACCGTGTAAATATAATCTTATCACTGTTACAATATCCATACGGTCGTATCTCGAGTGTCAATACATTAACGATCGTATCTTATAATCCAGATATTATACTCTCTCGAAGTAACACATTTACTCCCACTTTGCAAGGATTCACAAGAGTAAGATAATCCATATAAGAAGGCCCTTTCGGATATTTACTCCTATTTATAGGATACGCGATTTCCGGACGAACAAATGAATCCTACGTATGCTTCAGTATCACACCCAATCACTACCGCATGATCGCCCCATGGCTAGAGGAAATCATAATAGTGTCAAAGTATGACAATCCACACCGTGATGTCATGAAGACTCCGGTCTCAGGATAATTACACAACCGCCACATAGTGAGACACTTAATAAAGTAAGTGGGTCAGTCTAACGTAAGCATTCTGAAATACACATCCACGTACAATTCAAGTGTCTCTACACTTCGATAGACGAGATCTATCCCTATCTTCATAAGATATAAGACATCCAATACGTGCTAGTCTAATCGTACGATTAATGTCCCTTTTAATAGTACATGCGACTAGAGACATTTAAGTATCAATCCTTTTAAAGTGAGTCGAGATCTCATCAACCATAATCACTATTATGATTTCTCTTTCACAGTTTGACACTAGGGATGTTATCATATTTAAAATATCGTAATTGGTTCGTTCAACGAACAAAAATATAATAACATAAAGCCATTTATTATATGTATAAAAAAAGAAATAGTAGAAATGATCCGATCCGGTCTGACCCGATTGGGTTTAGGGCACTATTTCATCAATCTCCCACTTGGACTAAAGCCAATCACTCATACACACGCGACCAGGTTGAAACACAAGAATCTCATGCAATACTTGCAACCAACCCTAAGCGTGAACGGATCACTATCGGTGGGATTCAGACTATCTTTACATCATGCTCTGAATGATCAAGTCAAAAGGAACCGCCCCAACACACACATGAATCTCTGACGAGTCCCTGGTCCTTGCCTAAGAAATGAATCCACTTACTATATCAACTATATAGAAAATGTGGAAGAACCATACAAAGTTTAGGAATGAACCTCTTAGATCCATGTACTGCTCCCGTTGCGCCTGTAAGGGAATACTGTGTATTGGCCCAGTTGTAGAATCTACAGTGATCTCTATCTAAAAACATTTCCAGCTCACTGTATCACTTAATCAAAGTGACTGCAAACTCAGACTGTAGCTCCTACTATCTTCATAAGACTCAGGGTATATATCTGTATATCTATGTTTATTCGATTCCAAGTTTCAATAAACTAGGAAAACATCCTTAACACCTTTAAGGACATTCTCAACATTTACCAGAATCTCTTTCATACTTACTCATGACTCCTCATGCAATATGAACATCTGGTAAAATTCTTACTACATGGATTCTGTTGCGGTAGCAAAGAGAACCTTCCATAAGTATCATCTTTCACCTTATCTTTAGGACTGACGTCCTGTCATAGATAGATCCCAAGAATGCTGGCTAGCAGTATTTCTTGTTGTGATCTATGTAGGTGAACTGTGATATTCAAGCAGTATCCCAATCTATCACTATAAACTCTTATTTCTAAAATAATAAATTTTACTTCCAAGAACTTTCGTAAAGACCTTGAACTACCAAATATTGATTGACTGTGACATTGGGTGACAATTCCCGAGAGGATATGCAACACCTTACTCAAAATTCATAACACTCCCACTAACCCTCATGCACACTAGGTATGTCTTCACTTTTGATCAAATCAAACTCTTTTGATTCTCAAAGTAAAGAACTCATACAGAGAAACTTGTTTGAGTCCATTAATGGATCTCGCAAGAATACATATCATGTTATTGTCTATGAACATCAAGCCTTTGGCCCAACGTTCTCTACACTGTCATATAGCCATGATACGCGGCTACAACAAGCACAAACTGAAAAGATTTAGGCATAGCTAGTAGCATATTGATGAGGTGCAGACACCTGCTCTAGACACACCAGCACATTGAAGATCCACCAGGGAACGTCGTGAACCTGAGAGGTGCACAGGCATATACCTCATGGAAGATGAGGACCCTAAAACTTATGATGAGGTGTTGATGAGGCCTGACAAAGAGAAATGGCTAGAAGCCATTAATTCTGAAATGGAATCCATGAAAGACAACCAAGCTTTCTGACTGAAATTGAGTCAAGAAAACTTTTAACATCCTGTCTGAAACTCAGTTAAAATCAACGAGTTTGCAAATTATTCTGAACCAATTCGAGTCAGAAAACAATGATTATTCTGATTCAATTCGAGTCCGAATTTTGAATGTTTTCCCTATCCAATACCAGTCAGAAAGACTTTCTGACTATAATTGAGTCGAGAAAACTTTTAACATTCTGTCTGAAATTCGGTCAGAATCAACGAGTTCGAAAAAAAAAATTTAAAGGGTAAAAATGAAAAAAAAATGTTGTGTATTAAAACTTTTAGCTGTGTGAAAAGACATTCACAAAGTTTACCTCAAAAGTTTAGGAATACTGTGCCTGCCAAACGGAAAAATAAGTCTTATAAAAGAAACAAAAAGGAAAAGAAATTCAGAATAATAGTAGAACTTATCGTACTAGCTGTAATTAATATGCTTCAAATTAGATAATAGAGAACTCAATGCTCATAGATATACAGGTGTTTGGCGTTTAGGCCTTGAGTTCTCTATTCTCTAATATGCTTCCAAACTGCTAATTATAAACACAAGGGGAATTTTATTCGCATCACAATTTATCTACCACTGCATCACTTTACCTTTTTTCACCACACAAAAAAGTAAAATCAACATTTGTACCACATTGAATTCAAATATTTTTCATTCTTTATTTACACCACATTTTCTACCTTAACCACACTTTTATACTACTTCCACACCAATTATTTTTATTACATATTGGTCCTTAAATTAAATATATCTATCCTACACCCTTACCTACACACCTTTCATCCTAAATTATCATATTAATCACCCACAATTCATCATATTCATCACAAATCCTTTACAAAATCTTCACAAGTCCATTATCTTCATCATCTTCATAATCTTCATCATCTTTTTTCTTTTCAATCTTCGTCACATTCATGATTTTCATCATCTTTTTTCTTCACCATCTTCATCATCTCAACATCTTTTTTTCCCTTCACAATCATCCTTATCCTCATCATCATCTACATCAAATCCCACCAAAATAAACGAAAAAGAAAGCATTTTTGGAGGTTGTAAACCAAGATTTGGATGGATCAAACAATGGAATTAATGAGTCCAATTAGGGTTCCAAGCAAATTGACTGAGAATTGATTTGGGCGACATAAAATCATGATTTAATTATCCAATCCACTTTCAAATCCGATTTTTTCGATCCAATGTTGTTCAAAATCTCTTTGAATCTTCAAAAATTGTATTTTGAAATTTTATTAAGAAAATACAAATATGGGTTTGGTGATATGAAAATGGGTTTGGGTTTGAAGATGAAAAAGATGAAAAAAATAGAAAAATGGATTTGGTGATAGGCAAGGGCGGAGCCAGGATTCCTATCTCGGGGCTAGAATTTTTTTTTTATGATAGTTGTTTTATACCGATTTTTTTTAAGTCTAGAGTTTCTACAACAGAAACACCCAATAGATAGCATTTTACACAAATGGTGAACAAAAGACAATAAAATAGAATTTGGATACAACATGTCTACTGCTACCCAATTCATCATTCGACAACTTGTTTAGTTAAAATGTCAATATGATTAGATACTGAATACTCTGAACCATTTCAATTGCACCCTACGATGCTTATGGGAATTGAATTTATCAATAACATAATCAACATCATGATTTTGAGATGGTGCGTCTCTTTTTGATGTGTCAATTTTTCTAAAGAATGAGAAAAGCGTTTTTTCTTTATTTCGTTTTGATGTGGTTGTGCCATTATGTTTTATAACCTATAAAAGTAAAACGATACAATGTCTAATCATAAAAGACACCGTATCAATAAATAAATATACATTAATTTTCAAAAATAAGAGGGCCTAATAAATTAAAGAACCTTTTCGGCTCAGAATAACCAAACTCTCACCTCTAAATTTCTTCATTGAATAATTAACTAAAATTTCTTCAGTGATTAATTATTAACTAAAATTTCTTCACATTAATTATCAAGTCCAATTGGACTCGTTAATTAGCACATATTTGGATCCGGTTGTCAACAAGGTTTTATTAGCAGATCTTATACTAGAAACAATTAATTTGCTACAGATTAAAGTTGAATTACTTGACATAGAACAATGCAAACTTGTTGGATTTTAGTGGAATAAAAAAACCAAAAATCTAAGAGATTATTACTCACAATAAAACAAAACCAACTAAGAATAAAGAAATTAAAAAGCAATAGTCACTTATTTACACATGGTTTTTTTTAGGAACTTATTTAAACATGTTAAGTGTTAACTCTACACTCAATAGCCAAAATAGAGATCATTAAAGTAAAAAATATGCTAAATTGTCAAAGCAATTGATAAGGAAAGGGTTACTAGGGTGGGCTGGTGGGCTGGGCTGGGCTCAATGTTATTAAATTTATTGCTATATACCTAAAAAAAATAAAAAATCCTGGTGAAACAATTTCACCCATGCCTACCTTTACCTCCGCCCTTGGTGATAGGAAAATTGATTTGGGTTTGAAGATGAAGAATATGGAGATGAAATGATGAAGAAGATAGAAAAATAGGTTTGGTGATGAGAAAATTAATTTGGGTTTGAAAATGATAAAATATGGAGATGAAAAGATGAAGAAGACAGAAAAATGGGTTTGATGATAGAAAATTGATTTGAGTTTGGAGATGAAGGTGGTTTTTCTTTTTGTAAATTTTAAAAAATTTGGTGCAAAATATGATATTATAAAATTTTGGTGGTAGTAAAAAATGCATGACAATAGTTTTTTTTTCCTTATCTTTATAGATAAAATGTGGTGTAGAGGTAGATTTTAAAATCTTGAAATAATATGTGTAGTGCAACAATTAGATATAATATTTTTTTTTTTTTTTGTGATGAGATATGATAGATTTAGTGTTGAAGCGAATAAATGCCTCAAAAACAATTTCCTTCAAAGATCTGTTAAAAGAATAAATAATGACGGCTTCACATTAAGTGTACTTAAATTCTTTCACTGGCGTGATTACTTTTGGCACCCTATAAATCACTTTTGTCACCACTTTAAATATTTTTATTAGGCACAACCAAAAAAAAAATCCATATACCATAATTTTATAAAATTACAATCAAGTCCTTTATCAAATTAACAGAACATTTTAGTCCTTCATTAACAATATAATCTTAACATTAACCAATAACCCCTCAAAAAAAAAAACATTAACCAATAACCCATATCTTTCAAAAATCTTAATCTTTATCCAAAACATCCTTTAATCTTCATCATCCTTATTCATCTTCATAATCCTTATTTTTCAACAAAAATTCCATTAATAAACACTACACACAACATTCTTCTTCATCACCGTAACAATCCACAGATTTAATCTTCATCCAAATCATCAACATTAACCCAAATACAACAACTTTCTTCATCTTCATCAGCAAAATTCATTTCTTCATACTCCCCAAAAAAAAAAAAAAAATCACAAACCATTTTCTTCATCTTTTTCTACACACCATTCATCCACAATCTACACAAATCCATATTTAATCTACACATCTTCATCATCTCAAAATACATTTATTTTATACACAACTTCATCTTCTTCATCACATCAAAATCATCCAAAGCTTCATAAGAAAATTAAAAACAAATCACGATTTATATTTCAATACTTGAAATAGGTGAATGTGTTACCATATTACAATATGAAGAACATGTAAAACCATGATTTGTGGAGAAAAATCATGTTTTTATGCGTTTTCTGATGAAAGAGATGGGTTTTCCGGCGTTTTATTTCTGATACTAACAACATCGGCAACACAGACGTTTTATGTAAACATAAACGTCGAAACTGTCGACGTTACAAATGTGCAAACAACATCGGAGCAAATTTTTACGTCAGCCAAACTGACGTTCCAAATGTATAAACAACATCGGAGTAATCGACGTTACGCAAACGTCAGTCACACTGGCGTTGTCTTGCTATTACGACGTCAGGCCCATCGACGTTCCAACGTTGCCTGAGTTTTTCAGATTGCTTAAAACGTCAGTTGTCTTGACGTTGTTAGCACCAAATCAACGTCAGTATAGGTGACGCTACCAGTCTTCTTCATCACAAATGCAAGAACGGTTTCTTTCTGACGGAAAAAATTCGAAAACCAACCATTAAAACCCTCGATTCCTACCAAATTACAAGCGAATTTTTTAAAAAACAAGATACATACGTGATTTGGTTCAAAGTTATGTTCTTCTTAGCTTGTGTTTTGCAACCACTGCTTCAATTGCGGTTTTCCGGCGAAATATTTATCTTCTCCGGCGAAATATCGTCTTCTCCGGCAATTTTTTTTATTCAAATGAAATGAAAAGGAAGTTAGTATTATGTTCAAATGAATTGGTTAAATGAATTAAGGAGTATTAAAATATTAAAAAGTGTTATTTCATAATTTATAAAAGTTGAGAGACTAAAGGGTACATTTTTTGAAAGTTATTAAATGGATGTGGTGCTTTAGTGATTTGGTGGTGTGCAGAAATAAGTAAATGAAAAATAATAAAATAAAAGTCTAGATATAGTAAATTCGTGTTTAGATAGAAGTAAAATCTAAATAATAATCAATCATAATATTAACAATAAATAAAAGATAATAAATATACATTCACGAAGTTCAAAGCCAAAAATGCTCTCTTACAATGAAAGTGATCATCGCCTTCCTTAAAATCAAGGAGTCAAGTTAGATAGTCGTTCTGATGAAGGTCCAAAAACACGTAAAAGTCCCCATCTGAAAGTCAAGGCCATGGATCTTCCTTTTGATCATACAAGCCCGTAAGAATCCCAACCAAAAGAGAGAAAAATGAAAAGAAAAAAAAAAAAAAAACAAGAACACAAAGCAAAGAATAAACAACACAAAGCAAAGAATAAACAACTTTTCGCATAATTAAAGTTAAACCAATTTACATACAGTATATAACGTCCCATGTGTCCTATAAATTAGTAGCAGAAAAGGTGCCATAAATCATCTGCAGCTATCTTACCTTCGATCATAAATGAGAATCGTTTTGTCTGGAAAAAAAAAAATGTTAAAAACACCAAAACGACGCTGTTTTGGTGTTTTAACACTTGCACAACAGTTCCTCAAAAAAAATTCCAAAAAACAAAACACTTGCACAACATGTGCTGTGATATTACTGGTACAACAGTGAATCCCCATTCCAATTTTGTGGCTGTGGGAGAAAGAGAAAAAAACGAATGGACATGAAGACACTTTGCCCTATTTGGTTTCGGGTTGGATTGAGGTTGAATGGATTCAAGAAAGAGAAAGTAAAATAAAATATAGTCGAATAATGATTATAAAGTTGAAATATTATGTTGAAATTCATGTGGTTGAAGAAATGATTAGTGAGAGAAATTTTAATGAAATATTAGATTGAAAAAGTAATAGTTAAATAGTGTAGTAGGTGAATAAAATGAATTGATTAATATTATATTATTTGTTGATGTTGAATGATTCATAAGAGAATTTATAATAAAATAATAAAATAAATAAAACAATAATAAATAATATAGTGAAGTGGATCCACCCGAAACCAAACAAGGCCTTTGGGAGTTGAAGTGCAACTGTCAATCTGTCATCACAGTATCCAAATATATTTTTTTTTGAGAAACAGTATCCAAATATTTAACTCATTCTTTTGACATCCACACATAAAATGCCATGATGGAAAAAAGTGGGCTAAACCCTAAAATCCAATTTGAATTTCTTTTTGTTGTTGGGCCGGGCCGGGCCGATGCAGAACCAATTGCAAGAATTATTTTTGCGAACACTATTTTGTACTTAATTCTAACCACTCAGCTTGCCACGTGGAAGGTAGGGATCGAAATCCTTCCTTCTTCTTAGATAGGTAGAGATAAAAAAAAAAGGTGGAAATCTAACACTTTTATTTTAGACATACAAGCACACTGATCCTGCTGAGAAGGTTCTTAAACAGAGTCTCTATCGTAATCGTTTGTATAAAAAGACACACGTCTTTTATACATATGCATCACTCACCCAGTGGTGTGTTGTAAATAACAACTTTTCATACAACGATATCCTATCAATAAACCTCCAGTCTGTTGGAAGTTTTAAATATGTCCATAAGATTCATGAAGAACAGCAACCACTATTCTGTGCAACTGGCTGTCCGCGAATGTTCACTGTTGGAAGCTTTGCATTGTTCGCCGTTGGTTGGCTTGCCATCCTGCATACATGCATGTGTATGAAACAGAAAGCAGCATTAAGATTAGTTTCCAGAAATAGAATATAACATCGGTTACTGACAAGTTATCGAACTCAAAAAGTTTCAGATTGACGTCAGCAGGCTCGGTTCACTTATCAGAGAGCCCTTCCAATACAATTGATGAAACAATCAAATACCTGCTTTTTATCACTGAAGTCATGGCCATGAAAGCATGCTCGACGTTAGTAGAGTCTTTGGCACTGGTTTCCATGAATGGAATTCCAACTTCATCGGCCAATGCCTACAGATAGGTGCAATGCTTAAAATTACTACAACATGATATAATATGTTTTGATGTCCTTGAGCATAATCTTGTTGTAGGAATTGGACACACCTTAGCTTCCTCGCATGCGAACGACTTTCTTCTCCGTAAGGTCGCTTTTATTCCCAACTAAAATCTTGTTAACATTTTCACTCGCATAACGGTCGATTTCACTCAGCCACTGCTTGACATTATTGAAACTGTCTCTATCTGTCACGTCATAAACCACCTACACAAACGCAAACATAATATTACTATCAACCATAGTTATTGCAATGGAAGCGGATAAATGAATCACAACTAAAATACTCCCTTCATCCCGTAATCCAAGTCTTTTAACAATTTTGCTGTGTCCTTACAAATCAATAGATTCAATACAACATTTATTTCAATTTTTTTTTCCCGATTTCACTCCTATTATCTACCCAAAATCAACTCATTAAGATACTGCCTTTTGGTATTCCAATGGTCAAACACAATTTAAAAATGAAAATATATTTTTGTCCTAACATACTACAGAATAGATCAATTATTAGCTTTCTTAAACTGTGTACCAAAACTAAAAGGACTTGTAATTTGAGACGGAGGGAGTAATGAAGGACCATAACTTACGATAATGCCATGTGCTCCACGATAATAGCTACTTGTAATAGTCCTAAACCTTTCTTGTCCAGCAGTATCCCACTTGAATAAGAGATAACCAAAGAAAAAGTGAAACATGATCATTCAACACCAAGCACATGCTCCTCGAAAGAAAAAAATTAAATAAATAAATGACCAAGCACATGCCAATGAAGAAAGCATAAACACTTGTCCCAGGACATAACCCAGTTAGCAAGGGGCTTGGGGTGCGTGGTGCAGCTCTACCGGGAGGTTAGAGGTTCGATTCCCACAAGGGCGAATTATTCCCTCTTGTGTAATAAAGGCAAGCCCAACGATTACAGAGCTCTTGGGGATCTGATTAACATTCTCCACTCATCCCGTGGGACGAGGGAGTGGGGACCCTCATAGTTAGGGTTTAACCATTTTAAGAAAGCATAAACACACAAAAAAAGGATAATGAAAGGGGGTAACTAGAAAATGTCTCTGAGGTAATGAAATAAAATTTGAAGTCTCCACCAATACAACATGCTGTTGTTTCCATTCATGGATCAGTCATAGTCTTCTGAGCTTTATCGATGGTATGTCCATCGACAAATCCATTGCTTCAAACAAATGTGTAAAAAATCCTAGCCGCACTTAAAAGCCGAGTACTTTATCATTGACATAGCAACCCAAAGAGAAAAAAAAAGTGTAAGAATTCAATAATGGATGGGAATCTATAGTGGACGGGTGAAATGCATAGAGATAAAAAAGAAAACCAACAGAAAAGCACTCAGCTGAGCCAACACAAACGCTAGGCCAGCGAATAAAAAAAAACACAACTTTTCTTTCTTGCAACATCACGTGAAAGCTTCTTTCTTCCCCTCCAAAAGATTAAGCAGATCAATAAGTGCCAAGGAAAGCACCCAAATTCCCGAAGGAACAAAGAGAGGAGATAACAAAAAACCACGTACGAGTAACATAGATATTATACACAAAATAGAAGTGATCAGAGCTCTTACAATTTGAAGTTTGATAGTCTTCCCGTCCTGCTCCACTGTTCGAATTTTCTATGAGAACAAAGTACAGAGATGTGAAACACTTTTATTGATCCTAAATCAGGGACAAGTAATCAGATAAGCAACCAGTTACTTACAAAATCGACTCCAATAGTGCTTATATAACTCTCTGAATAAGAATCATCCTGCGTTACCACAAAGTAATATCACAGTGAAAAGAATCGGATGAGCATTGAAAGTACTTCTAACTCAAATTTCCCAAACAAAATCGGATGAGCATTGAAAATCGGATGTAATCCTTGCGTTACATCATTATAAGAATCAAGAGCAAACCACAAGAATCAACTTATATACTTTTCATAAATGAGCACCCCTCCTCATTCAAATAAAAACATGAATGTGAAAACAGAAAAGACCCATCCCTTGAATACAGTATGAATCAATTAAAGGACAACCTCTAATCAGAGTTAAAAATTTAGGCAGGGATATTCCAACAAACTCAAGCATGATAGTAAAATTAGATATGGTTCCGTTCAGCTTCTCAACTTATTTTTCATTAACAATTGATTTCACTCAAGAGGACAAGATGGGATGTTGATGGTTCGGTTTGTTGTGGTTTTAAGAATTTTCAAAACCAAACCACACATTTCGATTTCTAAAAGATGAAACCAAAACAATTTATATAATATTTTGCTTCATTTGATTTGGTTCGGTCTTTCATTTTTGGTTTGGTTCGACTTGATTTGTTGGTTTACACCATTAGGATCATTGCAAAGTAAATGTAGTACAACTCAATTACACCTCAATTATCATATCGTCCCTACTTTTTAACAGAAAAATTTTATTAAAATTTGAGCAACCAGGAAGGCGTTGGTAGAGCAAATGTACCAATCCACAGAGCAAACAAAGAATCCAACGACCAACAAAATACAAAAAATAATACTAATAAAACAACCACCAGAATCTAAAGGTCTGCCCGACAACAACAAAACTTTCAAACTTCATCCACTTCTTGCAATAATATAAAACAAACACTAGCTTACTGCTTATTAATTTTTTCAATCATCATAAACATCCTCCCTCAGTTTCACCAGAACCATTAAAGATTTACAAAACACACTACATGACAACACATTCTAACCGGAATCACAGAACAATCTTATCCTATTGATTATGTTGAGAAGTAGCGTTAAGTATTATGTTTTGTTATGTGTGTATTATGTTTTTTTTTTTTTTTTTTTTTTTTTTTTTCTTTTCCTGTTTAGGTTTGTTGTGATAATTAGATGGTTTTATTCCTTTGTTTTGGATAGCCAACATTAGGCTTTTAGGGTTAAGGGTGGCTGTGTTGTAATTGATTAGCGTTGGACTCTAAGTTACATTATGTAGAGTTTCTAACTAGTCAGGAAACCCACGTATTATGTCAGCCTAAATATAAGCATTTTATTAAATGAAAGAAATAATAAGAAATATTTTTTCCTTCACTGGAAAACTCTATATGGTATCAGAGCAAGAGGTTATAGGTTCAAACATCTTTGTCAACACTTCTTTTTCATTTATATTGTTCACGTGTTAGTCCTCTTTGTTGGCCATTTTGTATCATTCATATGCCTTTGTGTACCCTATGTTGGCCCAGACTCAATCTAGGCATATGAATGATACAACATGTCCTCTTTGTTGGTCGTGCAATTGTTGGTTTACCTTGGGTGGGTACAAACTGTCAAGCTTGCAATTGATGGCAAGGGAAAACTTGGGCATTTGACAAAAGAGATCAGACAACGATGGGCGTATGATCCAAAAGCCAAGACCTGGAAATCTGAAAATGGTAATGGCTTGTCTCATAAATTCTATGGAGCCAGTCATTGTTAGTCCCCATGAGAGAAGAAGTAAAAAGAGTGAAGAGAAAAGAAGTACAACCGGAAGTTGAGAACTATGCCACTGTAGCAAGCAAATGAGATTCTGACAAGAGAACCAGCAAGCGAAAACCCAAGTGTGATCACTGCAAAACGCTAGGGTATGGTGAAGACACTTGTTGGGAAACCCATACAGAACCAGCATGAAAATCTAAGGGGCAAGGAGGAAGTGGTAAAGTAAACCAAGTCGCATGTGATCCTGGGAAAACTCCTACCCATGACCAATCTCTCTAACTCAAAAGCAACTTGAGCATCTCAATAAACTCTCAAGATCTCAAACTTCCTCTGTTGATTCAGGTAAATGTACCTTACTATCTTTATCAACCTCCTATGTTTAGTCAGGTAAATTTTCCTTACTACCTTTATCTCCTACCGATCGAAGGTGCCGATTCTAGTGGAACAAACAATACGACTAAGGCATCTGAACTCTTCTCTACTTACAAGCAATGTGCTGGAAACCAAAAGGATAAGCTAACAGATGGCTCCTTTTCAATCACAGCCGAGAAAGGATTGATCCAAATCTCTCCCACGTTTACCTTAGAAGATATCTTACATGTCACAGAGTTAACCTGCAATGTTCTCACTGTTCACAAATTTACTTCTGATGAGAAGTGCATTGCTCATTTATTTTTTTATGATTGTAAATTTTAAGATCAAGACTTGACGATTGACAGGTCTAAGACAATTGGTGGCTTGCACGTCATTGAACAAGAACCTGCTTATGAGAGAAGAACCAATAAAAGTTGTTATCAATCAATTTCTCATTCTGATCAAGATGTTATTCAACTATGACATAATAGATTAGGCCACCCTAGTCTATCATAAATGAAAATTTGTTTCCTCACTTGTTTTAAATAAAAATGTCAATTTCCTTTGGTGTAAAAGTTGTGAGTAGGCCAAAAATATCGAAATCCCTATATCCCTCAACCTTACTAACCAACCAAACAATTCATTGTTATTCTTAGTGATGTTTGGGGACGCTAAGGGTGAAAAATCTGACAGGGAAAAGATGATTTGTTAAGCTTATAGATGATCAGAGTATTTTTTTTAAAAGATATGGGGTTTACCTTTTCAAGAAATAATCAAAAGTAGAACATGTCATCCTAAATTATTAGACAATGGTTCTCTCAATTTCAAACTCAGATCCAAATATCGAGTAATAATGGCACGGAGTACTTTAACCAAGTTCCTTCAAAAATGAATAATTCATCATATTTCATGTGTAGATAACCCTCAGCAAAATGGAATTGCAGAGAGGAAGAATCGGCACATGATTGAGGAGGTAAGGGCACTTATGATGAATTCTAAATGTTCAATATATTTATGAAGTGATGTTGTTATCAATCTCATAAATATGTCTTCCATCTCGGATTCTCAAGTACCAAATACCCTTAAGTCTCTTCACTACATGTATTCCAAATTGCACAGGAGATATAAAGGCAGAAAAGGGAAGGAAGAGGAGACCACAAAACGGGGACAATGGATATAGAAGTAGGGGTTGTCAGACATAGAGTTGTACGCAAGTTGGCTACTCGTGAGTGTTTGAGATCGGCTCGAGCCAAAAATCGACTCGACTCGGCTTAAATCAAATCGAGCTTGAACTCGACTACTCTTGAGCAAGCTTGGATACATATCTTGATATATATATAATAAAAAGGCATGTGTATATTTATACATGCATACATACATACACATATATAATGTGTGTGTATATTATCGTAGATATGTATATGTATCCTAATAACTGTAGTCAATAGATCCTTCAACAAAAAAAATTGTCATCAATATAATTATTAGATCATATTTTAAATTTTTACTTGATTTATATCTTATGCTATCTTGCCATCTATCAAATACTTAGCATTAAAAATACTGTTAGGTAGTCAATCAAATGTTCTGTGCAAATATAATAATCAAAAAAATTAAATAACAATGGTCCAGAATGACATTTTTGTTATATTATCATGTGATAAGTTAAAATATTTTTGAATTATGTTTCAAGACCTATTAGACTCAAGACCTATTAGACTCTATAAACTATTAAACTCGATCCAAAACTAGAGCTCGACCCGAGTTTTTGAAACTTCATTCAATCTCAACCCGAGCTCATGTTCGAGTTCGAAATACTTATGCTCGAACTCCAGAAATTTTAAGCATTACTCGATTCGACTCAACTCGCAGCTAAAAACGATAGGGAAAATATTTGATATTGAAGATAAAGACGTAAATTACCGCAAATCTTAGAAGGAGACACGATTTTCCAACACCAGAATCTCCAATCAGCAAAAGCTTGAACAGGTAATCACTGAGACAAAAGAAGGTATATTTAGTGTCTTGTGAAGGCAGACTGGAAAAGAAGAGCATAATGCTTTATCTATACTTACCAACCTACACCTGAAAGAAAAAATAACTAAAAAAGATAGCAAAATAACTAAGAAGAGCAACTTTCATCTATTCTTTCACATTCTCTCTGAAACAGCCAAAAAGTCCATACAACAGGCACAAAAAACAACTGAACCAGAACCTTCTTATGCCAACTAATTCACTTACCTTCCATTAAAAAATTGCAAACACATTATTATGAAAAGATTATTAGAACTATCTAAAAAGACATTGCAATAAATCTCTGGAAAAGAGTAGGAGACTTCAGGTGCTCAACTTTCTCGGGCACGTTTAAAACTCACCTCCGAAAACGGTTCAAGCACTAACAGCATTAATAAACCTAGAGAGTATAATTCTTGTAATGACGTAAACCCTTTGATCCGTAACAGTTCGAAAACCCACATAGTTATCATCACTCCTTGAAATGCCCAAAACCCTTTGATCCTTAATAGTCCCAAAACCCACATAGTTATCATCACTCCACATTGCTTCTCAGGCTTATTAATGCATTAACTATTACATAACCCATTGTTCAGGGGAGAAAATTACTACACCCAAGTTATTACTGCAGATTAAAGGCTATTGATAAACACATAATTAAAGTAGTTATTATCATATCAGATTTTGAAGATTGAAGTCCAGTGTTATCCAGAAGATAAATTTGGTCGAGAAATTCAATGATACATTCAAATTTCATATCACTAATGCACTGCAAAACTGAAACTGGTAAACCATAATTTCTGGAAGGAAAAAAAAAGCACTTCGCATGCAGAATAAAGAAAATAAAAAAGGACTATAATATTTTTTAATACGTAATCTAGCTTTTATTTTTCTCCGACAACGAAAAGTTTCATTAAAAGCAAAATCAATACAAATTTTTGGATGGTCCAGATGCAAGTATTAGACCACCATGTTATCAATTTCAAGCAAATTCATTGGTATTTTTTTTTTCTAGAAGTAGAGGCCCAATTTAAAAACATAAATTCCTATTGAATATGGTACACCAACTAGGATTACAACTTCGACTTCATTCTGCATAATGCAGAAGCCAACCACCCAGGTACATCTTTGAAGCAAACTGAGTCCTGGGGGAAATTACCAACAAACTTAGCAAGAATAGGCCCAATTTAAAAACATAAATTCCTATTGAATATGGTACACCAACTAGGATTACAACTTCAACTTCATTCTGCATAATGCAGAAGGCAACCACCCAGGTACATCTTTGAAGCAAACTGAGTCCTGGGGGAAATTACCAACAAACTTAGCAAGAATATGAGCTACTTCATTACAATCCCAAACTTAGCAAGAATATGAGCTACTTCATTACAATCCCAAGGGATAAAATAAAACGAGTGACTTGCGAGATATCAATTTAGGTAGTTGCCTTAAATTTGCATATTCGAAAATCGACTATAGCTGGTAAATTGACCAGATATAAGAATGAACACACATAAAATATGCAAACGATGAAAATATACATGTGATCTTAAAACCTAGTCGAACTTTATGTAAGCCACATCGTTGATACGACCCGAAGATTAACAACAAATAGGTTAAAAATTTTAGGGATACGTACTATTCCGGATTCATTGAGATTAGGATGAGGAGATCACTGCCGAAATCCAAGGGATTTCCCGGCGAAAAAGGTCGAATCTGTCCCGACAATTTCAGATGAAGATGAAGAGGTCCAAAAGGAGAGAAATTCCTTCAAAAAAAATAAATAAATAAAGAAGAGCAATCGTAATGCGGGAAAACAAAATAGGGAGAATTGCTCATAAGAGCGGCCCTAATGGTGATCGGGAGATAATGTCATTGATTGATGTTGTTTGGGTGATGTGGAGAAAGTCAGAAAGATAAGTGGAGGATAAATGTAGAAGAGTTGTGGGGATAATTTGTGTGTGATGTGATGTTGTAATGGTGATAATAGAGAAGGATTGTAGAGATTAATTGTGTGTGATTAGATGTTGTAATGATGATAAATATTTTGAATTTATTGATTAAAATAAATTTTTTTTTTTTTATTTTT
This sequence comes from Gentiana macrophylla, assembly GCA_026214975.1. NCBI lineage: Eukaryota > Viridiplantae > Streptophyta > Magnoliopsida > Gentianales > Gentianaceae > Gentiana > Gentiana macrophylla. Next base: position 69,815,826 of record CM047812.1, read on the forward strand.
TTTTTTTTTTTTAAGGTTTCAGACCTTTTTTTTTTTTAGGCTTGGAGCTTTTTCCTGTTTTTCTCAGAGAATACCTCTCACACTCTTTATCTGAAAATAGATAACGGGATACATAATATCTAAAATTATCTCTCCGTTTCATTACCGTTATTTTTCTTTTTCAAGACACAAGTCTTCAATCCAGCTAAAAGGACAATAGAACTTCTTTATAGAGGCTCCACTAGGGCTGCTCTAAAGCTCTTTTTTTTTTCTTCTCGTTCTCTATTTAGTTTTGACTAAATATCTATTTAAAGAAAAAAGGAAAAGTGTGATTCCCCTATGTTTTCTAAATTGCCCCCTCCTCAATCAGCCCCAAAATCTTCAATTTCACTCGACGCTTAGCCAAATTCTTCATCTTCTTTTTCTCTTCTCTTTCTATCAACACACAAAACCTTGTTATCCGATTCTTTTCCAAATCGTCTCTTGTTGTCTTCGTCTTTCTTTTTCAAATCGTTTACCTAGTTTCAATTTCAGAGCATTTATGCTCATTTTCTCAATCCGCATGATTTGAATCGAAGCCAGCTATCTTCTTGCAACTATCGTTTCAAGGTCGATCCTTTATTTATCGTCTTCCTAATTTCATCCACAACAAAACCCCTAACACCACGTGTAAGAACACCACAATTCCCGGCGACCCATAGCTCGATCGGGGGACTTGGGTTCAAGAAATAGAATTTTCGCAGCAGGATCTCAATATCGGATTAATTGGTAAGTAATAAATAATTTGTTGTCTTTAATCAATTTAAGTGTGTTTAGTGTAATGCAGGTACGTTATTTGACAAATGAGCTGATTTGTGAAATAGGTTGTTTGATTTGTAGTTTATGATGAATTTGATTGTGAATGTTGCTGTGGAAATCGGACTGTGTAGCTCTAGTTCAATTTGTGGTATATTGAATTAAGTGTATTTATGATAATGCATGTAGATTATTTGGCAAATGGGTTGAATTGTGAAATTGGTTATTAGATTTGGAGTTTATGATAAATTTGAATGTGAATGTTGTTGTGAAAATTGGACTGTGTAGCTCTGGTTTAATCTGTGGTATAATGAATTGTTTGTTAGATTTTTTATGTGAAACTGGATTAGAAAGGTTCTGGGTGAAATTCAACCTTATAAGGGTTGCATTAAGTAGTCGTTGGTATATTCTTCTTGTTTGATCTAATCATTGTTTGATCTAATCGTTTTTTTGTATTGTAGTAAAACATGATGCTCAAATATGAACTATCATCGGAAGACAGGACCAAAAAGTGTGAGATATATAACAGAAGTTCGATCGATAAAGCCAAGTATGTGTTTGAAAAGTTAGATGCTAAACACAAAAAACTGTTTAAAGCTTCTTGCTTCGGAAAGTTACTTGAAATTCGTGAAATGAAATTGAATCAGCTTGTTCATCAGTTGGTGACGAGGGTGGCAAAGTCTAAAAGGGAGGACGAAATTCGGTTTGTTGTTGGAGACAAACAACTAAGATTTGGTTTAAAAGAGTTTACGCTTGTTACGGGACTGAATGTTGGCGAGGCTGGCTTTGTTGGTCAAGAAAAAGGAAAATCTAGTCCGATTGTTACAACTTACTTGAAGAAAAAGACAGCGATAAAGAGAAAGGACCTGCTCGACGTGTTTGATCAAACACGCATTAAGGATCAAACCGATCGATATAAACTGGGATTGTTGGTTGTTTTGGCTTATGTTGTGTTGGGTTGTGAGGACAATTTACAGTTGGATTGGTGGTGGTTTGATTTGGTGGAGGATCTGAATGCATTCACAAGTTTCCATGGGGGAGCTTATCTTATAAAAGCACCATTCATGTGTTCAATCGGGACTTAAGTGAATGGTTCAAAAAGGATGTGATCAAGTATTCATTGTATGGATTCCCGCATGCTTTCATGGTATGTATTCAAATATTAGCATTATTGTAATTCAGAATTCTTATATAATTGTTGCATGGTTTTTGTAAATGTTATGTTATGTAGGTATGGGCAGTTGAAGCCATCCCGTATTTACAGAAAAATGGGTAACACAAGAGGTCTTCCAAGAGTGCTGAAATGTGAAGTGACAAAGAGTGTTACCTCTGCGAAAGTCGAAGTGCTTTAGGATACATTTGAGTTGTGCAATTTAATTAATAAGATTACCATAATATTAATATTGGATATTAATTGATTTTTTGGAAAATGGATTTATAGTAATAAGATAAAGATAGTCAATATTAGATATTGACAATATCTTGAAAATATTTAATATAAGATATTGATGTACAGACATGTATCCTGAATCTTATGAAGGCGAGTGGGAGCTACAGTCTGGATTTGCGGTCACTTTGATTAAGTAAAGCAGTGAGCTGGAAATGTTCTCAGCATGTGATCACTGTAAATTATACAACTATGCTAAAACACAGTATGCGCCTTGGAGGCGCAGCGGAACCAGTACATGGATCTAGAAGGTTCATTCCCGAACCTTGTACGGTTCTTCCACATTTTCTATAGCTGATATAGTAGTGGATTCATTGCTTGGATCAAGGACCAGGGTCTCTGAGATTCATGTGTGTTGAGGGGGTTCCTTTGACTTGGTCATTTGGAACATGGTATGAAGTGTAACGCCCCGCTCCCGGATACCGAGCCCTTATCCGGAAGAGAAACGTTCGGCGCGTATAGCATTAAATAAATCTAATATTATACGCAAGCCTCTACGTCGTCGTATCAAATAAAAGCAAACGGAAGCTAAAAAGACTCGGGTAAAAACATAAAAGCTACTATGAATAGAAATTAACCATACTAAAGATAGAAATGTAACTTTATTACATTAAAAGGAAAATACGAAATCCAAAATAAACGTACGACAAGTCCCGAAAGACCAAAGCCTACTCCAAAGGTACTAAAAAGTCTATTAAATGAATAACAGAATAAATAAAAGATAAATCTTCAACGAGGCGTCGTCATCGAAATCCTCCTCGTAAACACGCTCAACCTGTTCATCTTCTCACCCCACAATGCATACAAAAGAAAATGCAAAGGAGGTAAGTATAAAGTACTTAGTAAAAGTGAGAAGCTATGACAACAATTATAATTTATAAAGAAAAGATATTTAATCGTTTAGTTGTTTATGAGACCAACTCAGTCTAGGGTTCATTTCTTGTCCATCAATATGAATTGACTAAACGTTTCTACTTAACTTATCTATTTACAACCGCACTCAAGGGCACTATGCCTGATGTATATCCACAAGGAGATATCGATTGCAACATATTAGTGGATCACACCAATATCCACGGAGGCTAGAATAGGTAGGCTCCGATAGTATGCACACCTCAGTGGAGTGCCCCGAACTTGTTGTTTTTTTGACCTACGGGTTCTTCCACCTTCAGAGGTAGCGCACACATCGCGATATAGACTGGTGCCTATCCAAGAGAGACATGTTGTTTAATCTTTTACTAGTCAAGTACGTATTTATTAAAATGATTAACTAACCACCTAAGTGTTTTCAATTAATCTCCCTCACCTTGACTACTCTTTTCCTAGACCACTAGACACAGACAAAGCCTAGCAATTACACAGGCATTGATGAATACTAATTCATCAAAGCACAAGCCTATCATGCTCTTCCGACGGATCCGAACTTCAACTCCCTTTAGGAGTACATTCGGTGTTTTAACTGAACGAATCAGAAGCTCAATTCAGTCTTGTTTAGATTATACCATGTTAACATATCATGAATAAGGGTTTAAAACAGTGAAAACATGATTATGAAGCCGAAAACCAAGTTGAAATGCTAAACCAGTAAAAACAAGGTAAAACAGGTCAAACGCCCGTTTGACACCCTATGGACGCCCGTCCGTAATCAAACGCCCGTCCACTAACCCCAAACGCCCGTCCATAAAAAATGGCTGCATCCTAAATCAAAAGTCTAACCTCAGACTCCCGTCTGCCTTGTGCAAACGCCCGTTTGAGCTACTAGGGTCACGAACGCCCGTCCGCCTAATGCAGACGCCCGTCCGCCTGGGTTTTTCCCAAAACGCTAAAATCTTCAAAACACGATCTCTAAACCGTTTCTAACTTAATTAACATCAAATTAAACATAGTAAAACACAGAAAATGTATCTAATCATATCATAGCATCTATGATCATTGATTAACGAAAGGACACATCTGTCCATCATCTAAACACCTTAAAACTTGATCTAAACCTTATAAACGATAATTGGAATCATAGGAAGAGCCTCTTACCTTAATTTCCAGAAAAACCGCAAGCAAAATGCAAGCAACTGCAAGAATTGTTGATCCTCAACCCCAAAACCTATGTGATCAACAAGAAACCCTAAAATCCTATTTTCTTTGCAGAAAAATGAAACTAAAAAAGCCTGTAAAACTGAAGATTACCTGGGCTTACTGCTGTGAAACTATTTTTAGATTATTCTACGCTTCAAGACGATCGTTTCGACTACTCATGGTTGTGAAACAGAGCTACGGATCAAAAGATACGAATTTCTGAAGAATCGAACTCTACGAATACCAAAAACTAGGGCTAAACTAAAAACTTACGAAATTGAGATATGTTATTTTCCAAAGTTGCGTCTCCTCGCGCTGATCACTTTTCTCTCCTGCGGTACCTTGATCAGATGAACGGATTGATCACACGGTCCTTCCTTTTAATTCGTTTCTTCTTCTGCATTGCTCCCACTATGCCGCTGTTCCATCTCTTAATTTTTTCAGAAAAAGCGTGTGTAACTTATGAGAAACAATTGAGATTATTTCTTTTTATAGCCATTTAATTAAACCCATTAATTAAATAACTAAATCCTTTTAATTAAATCCTTTTTAATTAAATAAATAGGATAAATAATAATTAGGTCGTCGTGGGTATGACCAATTACTATTTTACCTTTTTTGAAGAGTCGGGATGTTACATTCCTTCCCCCTTAAGAGGAGTTTCATCCTCGAAACTCGAATGTAACCGAGAGGTACTTGAACTCTGGACTTTGCGAAGCGTTTCGTCTCTTAACTCGTACAGTCTTCTTTTTCTTCCATCTTCCCAACTCTTCCACCTGTCTTGAGCTATCTCGAGGTGGCGACGATCTACTTCAATCTTTTTGTTAGCTTGCTGTATCAACTCTGGTCTCGTATTATAAATGCAAGCATGTGAGAGAAGGGTGACGCCTCGAGCCGCTTTGATTCCGGCCCCCTGCGGGTGGTGTTCACCCCTATCAAAATTCAAGGCTTGGCTTCCGAAAGGAAAGGATTTCGGGTACTCGTTGAGACACTGACCGACCCTGCGGTGGCACACTCGGGGCGTACTTTGAGATCTGATATAGTAGGTCACACTCTTTATGGATATTTTCGAAATATCTAGGCTAGAAAAAGGAAGGTAATCAATGATTAAAGACCGGGATGTCTGATTCTCGTGGGATGTTTGATTCTCAAAGTTTAATCATTGAGAGAGATTGTCTCAGTTTGATCGTCGCCTCTTTGACTGTCCCTGCGGCGGCACTGAGGTATGAGATTAAATCCTTGAAATGGTAGGATATACTTTTAACAAGTTTATTATTCCTAAAATAAAAATCAAGTAGTGAATATTTATTTTTTGAATTTAACTTTCTGTCATGTTTATTTTACAACTTTAATCTCTAGGCTACTAAACTGTTAGTAATAGGACTTCATTAAAAATGTGGAAGTAACAAGTACGTTGTAATTATCAAAAGAATGCAGTTAATTTTTCGGAAGAGATTTATCCCTTGAGCCTTTAAAAACTTTAGTGACATAGTATATGTATGTCACGGATGTCACTCGTGTTGAACGAGAGACGACCATACTTAGTTTACAAAAGATGATATAGGACTATCAGATAAATTCATTTAGTAAATTTTAAAAGGTGTATTTACACGGCAAAAATTTCAAATTGAAAATTTGGAAAATCATACATAAGGCGTTTGCTGGATAGACGGTATTTGGAACCGATGAACTAGTGGGAGCCTTAGTCTCATGATTGTTTTTTTTCTGAATAATTAGAAATGTGTAATAGACTGCACAAGAGTTTTTCCATTTATTGGAAAAACAAGAATAAAGCGTTACTAGTTAGACAGTATTTGGAACTGATAAACTAGTGGGAGCTTAGTTCTAGGTGATGTTCTAATCTTTGAAAAATCATAAATACAAAGTGTCGCTAGTTAGACGGTATTTGGAACCGATAAACCAGTGGGATCTTTGCTCTTATGATTTGTCGATTAGAAAAATCGAATAGTCCAAGCTAGTAACACTATCATTAGACATCCCACAGTTCAAGAGTTACTCAAACGAACTGCTAGTTCAAGACTGTTTCCATTTAAGGAAAGTCGATAATGGGAAAGAATGTTTATACATGTTAGTCATCTAAACTAAGTAGTTTTAAGGCTAAACCGGAAAATTAATAAATTAGAAATTAGAGGATAAATAAAGTGATTTTGGATCACTGACCAATGTATCCTTAGCAATTTTTCTTTGGAAGAACTAGGTAGCTTTGCATTAAACGATAAATAAAATAGACAACGGTCAGTTATTTCAGATAGACTAGTGGGAGTGATATAAGGAAATGAATTTCGGATTCGATTCTTGAGTATCACAGAAAATTCATTTTTCTATTTTCGGATTCGTTGGAACGAACGTATTCATTTTCAATAGGGTAATTTTTTTGTCTTATTGACGATGAATATAACATTCGTAGGATGAACCCAAGACTCGGACTTTTGTTTGATAAAGTCAGAACCACTAAGAAATGCTGAATAGGTATATGTAACACATCTTAAACAATATAAACGCAAATGGTTTCCATATTTAGATAAACACTTCTTTATATACTATTAATTAGTGCATATTCCCCAAGGACAAGATCTGCAGACTGGCTTAGGGTGATTCCTATCTCCCAGTCAAAGGAACCCTGTCTCAAAGGAACAATGCCTAAGTTCCCTTTCAATCGGGAAAATGGTAATAGATTTAAAGAAGTTACATAGCTTGTCCATATCGACCTTCGGGGTCATATGAAAGATACAAGCTAGTAGGAGCTTTTTCAAGTAGTGACATCTAGTCTGACAACTACTCGAAACTCCAATAAGTTTATCCAAAATATTAGGAGGAATCTCTGATTTCAACAGAGATAGGGTATTCCATACTCAAGTATAGGCTTTCGCATAGTCTTCGGGACTGATGCTCGGCCTACCTTCTAGTGGAATGTTTTCACTAAGGGATACACTATAAATTTGCCTTATATAGTTATTGATGTGCTACGATACACTGCTTAACTCATTTAAGATATTAGTTGCAATAATAACGGCTTACATTATCATGTGAAACCGAGAAGTCTATCTAGAAGATGCCTACACATTTGTGGATACGGAGTGAATTCGGTTCACCCCACTTCCGCAAATATAGACATTTAGCACTTAGTGCTTGAAGGTAGGATGGAAATTTTGCGTGCGTACGCTTCGAGAGAGTGAAATATCTTAATAGGTTGAGTAAAGCTTGATTATAAAACTCGTAAAATCGAGAGAATGACGGTTATCTTTGTCAAACTCGGTCCGATAGAGTCTATAAATCACGACTTTGGATCTTGAAGTATTTGTACTCAAGATGTTACTAAGCGATTTGTTCACCCACATCCAACACCGGCGATTGGTGATAACACTAATAAAAACTACTAAACTAGATCAAGATATCAATCCACCCCGAACGCAGAGGGAGTATGGTTTGTCCATTACCCATTGCAGGACCTTACGGTCTATAGGGTAGATTGATGACCTATAGTCCTTCGGGGGCTGTATAGGATCCTGATCATAGATGTCGGTTTAAAAGCCATAACCCTATGAATGGAGTTTGGTACTCCAGGTCTGCTGAAACTCTTGTAGAACCACCTGAGTATCGCAGGCCCAGTGGGAGTAATTGGAACTACACGGAGAAGAGTCGAATGAATAGGAAAGTTTAACTTTCAATGAAAAAGCTGAGTAATTTAGGGATGATTCCCTAAAAGGTAGAGAGTTAAGCAGACCGTGATCTCTCTTACCACTCAGTCTTGCTTGATTTCGTCAGAAAGCAGGAAATAGGGGTGATTCCCTAAGACTTCCTTGTCGAACAACGGAATCTGAACTCATTCAGAACAGAAGGGTTTTAGCTAAGAACAAATTACAGATTCGTACACAAAGCAGAAAATAGGGGTGATTCCCCAAGACCTTTTTGCGAGACTAACGGTATCTTAATTTATTCAGAAAGAACCTTTGGCAGGAATCTGTTAGATTAGTGTTTGTGATTGGTAACACTGAAACTGTTGGAAACAACATGGGTATGATATCTGAAGTCATAGGCTAACATGCCATCGGGCTATTTTCTAAAGAATTTGACTCACTCAAATTCTCGAAATAAGCAATTGGCAATCCCATTCATCCATCTCAATGGTTAAGATGTTCTTGCATAAAGGAATTCAACATTCAATGATGTAGTCTACCCTACCTCTCAGGAATGCTTGTCTAAACCTGCGAATGAATACTAAATGGGATGTTTAGTGAATCCTCAAGTCTCTTCGGGAGAATGAGGAATAATATGCTAGTATATTCAGGTGCAAACTAGAATATAAGTGCCAACACTGATTCTGGCTTTAGGTCAGGTTGAGGATGATCGTAAAATCGATCTCGGTCTCAGTGTTTACTCAAGTGATAAAGTATTATCCAGTAAGCCGATACCACTTCATTGTCAAAACATTGGAGAGGTAGCTCATAAGGATTTTGCAATCACTAGAGGTCATAAGCATATTGAAATCGTACTACCGAATTAGATGGAAAGGCGACGTTTCGATCCCAAAGATTGACTCAAGCCGCCAACCTACCTGATCAGTGTACCAAGTCACATGGTATTCAGATTCTAAGTACGCGCCGGGTCATTGACCTACCCTGCGGCGGCACACTCTGGTCGCGCTTGGAAGGATGAATTACTAAGATGCGCTTGAAGGGTATGAATCTTGGGGATATGTCTCACTTGTTTTGAGCAAGTGGGAGAATGTTGTAGATATAGATATAAAGGGTGTACTCTAAAATAATTAATCCATTTGCCTTTCGTGCAAGTGGGAGATTGTCAGGTGTAGTGCCCAAAAGACAATTATCTAATTGTTTTAATGACAGAATTAATAATTCATCTTATTATATGCATGTATGCTTATAATTAAGACACTACTGAAAACCCTAAGTACCTCGTTTATATAATCACATAACTCAGTGTATGGCTATACACAAGAGGATTGAGTTAGTGAGATGTACTTTAAATTAACTTAGTCCGTAGCGTTTATTAATCTGAGTATGGGTCTCTAGATTAATTTGCTAATAATGGGCCCAGAACACTTTAGGCGTGACAGTCTTATCCGGACTGTCGGTAATAGGGTACCTAGTGGGGGCATTTATATATGATGATAATCATATAGGGCTGGACCGATCTGATTTGAGTTCTCGATATAATTCCGTAATCGAGAAGTCTTATTGAATCACAAGATGATCATATATGGATTAATCTCAATCCTGAGTGATCACAGTATGCTGCTTAGTCCAAAGTAGGGTTTGATGTGTTAGTTAAGGATCACTTCGAAGTATGTGGTCTAACACTTCTCGTTGGCACTATTCTGGAATAAGTGAGTAGTCTGTGACTTCACAGATATGGAATCCATTCCTTCCTGTGGAAAGTAGACAGACAGTTCCCTTATTTGTTAATCCTAGAAACTGATCGATCCCGGGAGTTCATATTATATTACTTATGAACTAATTGATCACTAGGGGGTTAATGGTAAATAATGATAAGAGGTTTCGAGAAGGGTTTACGGAAATATCCCGAATCGAAACAAACAGTCTATGGAGGATTTATCCGTATGTAAAGATTATATCAGTGGACGCTTATCAACTCATGGTTGAGTGTAAGTTTATATCTATATTCGGCAGAGTTCAGTTTCGGGTTTATGGTGGTGTAATCCCGGAATTAATAGATTGAATATAATTGTTCGATCTGACGAATAATTTTATTTAATTTATTGTAGCTACTGAATATGGGTCCATGGTCCCCGACGTGGCTCCTAACATGCATATGTTTTCTCGTCGTTTCACCTCAATTAATATTAAATAGTTGGATCGGACTATTTAATAGATATGTGGATTAATTGTTTAGTTGGACTAAATAATTAAATAAATGAAAAAGACATTTTTAAGTGACTTCACTGATATGTCAAAATGCGTGTGGTCCTTGTATGATAGGGTTTAGGTGCCGCATTTTAGTGGTATTATTTAATTATTGGGAAATTAGTTTTCTTGGATAATTATTTAATGTATGATTTAATCATTTATTTGTTAGGTGATAAATCATGGAATATTAGATAATAATATTATTTATCCTAATATGTTTGGGATAATTATTATATTTATCTTTTATTTAAATTAAGGATTAATTTAATAATTATCTTTTAATTATTAAATCCTTGGAGGACAAGGATTACTCTCCTATATAAAGAGAGTTCTCCCAAGCCTTTATCCGGACATAATTTTCGGTTTTGAGGAAGTATTAAGGCTTAGAATTTTCGGTCTTAAGTACTTGGGTTCGAGTTTTAGAAAACTTCGGGTTTTCTAAGGTAGCATATCGAGGAGGTCTGACGGCTTGAAACACCATCCTCCTGGTGGTGCTTGGAGACACACGTTGGAAGACTTTGGCTTCTCGACTAGGCTCTCAACTAGCTGGGATTGGATTGACCTTTTTGTTCTTGGAGTTTTGCACCATAAAAAGGTTGGTAATATAAGTTAGATTCATTATTCATGTATTTTGTTTGTTTAGATCTAGATCTAATATCTTCCGCTGCGTAATCGGGTGGATCTTAGATCCATCCGGCGATATTACATCCTACACACTTCATGTCCATCAACACGTCATGACTATACGTTTCTAGCTTAGCTTATCTCTGCTACATCAGCATTCGAGGGCACTATGCATGGTGCTACTCACCACGGAGTGACTTGGTGCAACATATTGGTGGATCACACGAATAACCACGGAAGTCTAGTCTTGTAGGCTCCGATAGGGTACACGTTCGGTGAAGTCCCTCCGTACGTAGGGTCTTGGACTTACGGTTGGTGTTCCTCCGTATGTTGGGTCCAAATGCTTACAGAGTTATGCACTTTCAGAATGCACACACATCGTGATATAGACTTGTGCCTTACCAAGAATGGATTGATGTTTAATCTTATTACTCTGCAAGTATGTAATTATTAATGGTTATTAACTAGCCACCTAAGAGTTTTCAAGTAAGCTCCCTCACCCCTACTCCTCTATCTCTTAGACCACTAGACACGGACAAGGCCTAGCAACTACACAGACATTGATGAACTCTAGTTCATCAAAGCACAAGCCCTTTCATGCCCTTTCGACGGATCCGAACTTCAACTCCCTTTAAGAGTACATCCGGTGCCAAAACTAAATGAATCGGAAGCTCAGTCGAGGCTTGTTCATGTTTAATTAATGTTATAAGATTCAAGAACAACATATAAAACTCATATCATAGATACAAATCATCTTATTCATCAAAAGGGAGGTCCGTTGTGCCCACACTGGGTTCAGTGCGCACGCACTAAGCCTCTGTACATAAAACTCTGATTCTACTTATCCAAAGGAGCGGCCTTCGGGTGCAGTCCGCCAAAGACTGGGTTCCAGTGTGCTTGCACCAGTGCAGTGTGCCAAGACCAAAGACTGAATGTAAAAATTCAAATTATGGTCCTCCAATGATTCCGCACTGGGCTTGGTGCGCCCGCACCAAGCGTGGAAACTTCCTAAAAGCTCAGTTTTTGAACCCTAATCGATCTCAAACTTGTCCAACATCATAATACTCAGAAAAAGGCATAAAAATGCAACTTTTGTCTATCATAACAACTATAGATCCTTAGGCAACACTGATCGCGTGTAAGTCACTAACATCGATATTACTAGCAAGAATACTAGGTACATCGTAGTATAGTAAATGCGAGTCAATATCGACCCCACAGAGACAATGCAACTTTAATTATAAACGATTCTAACATAATTAAGAAGCAACATATAGGTGGTCATTGACCAACAATAAACATAAAAGAAACTTGGTATTTCTCCCCCTCTTCTCACCGATCTACTAGCTTGGATTAGTTAATCGTTACGTTACTTCCCCACATAATTTCCCTAAATTTATCGAGCTAGCTTTTGATTTAATTATCATTATCAACTACGGGTGCAACTGCTAACCCTATCTACTCCGACAATGGTAGCAGACAATCTATATGCAAGCTACCCTCCTTATTTGGTCCGTAATAGCCCATACGTATAAAGAACTAGAATTGCCGATATCGAGCGCTAACTTATACCGCTAACCTGCCTAGACAGCTGTCGACATTGATCAGCACGTTCTTAGGGTCCATTCAAGACTATGTCCAAACTAACACTTCACTATTCGTATTTCATGCTAGTTTTATGATTACAATAAGCAGATTGGCCAGATCTAACCTACTGTTAATTAAACCTGTCGATCAAAGTAGCTGTAGTGAATCCCAGTTTTAGGTTTTCTAAATATTGCCTTGGTAAACCGGTATGGACCGCCGGTTTAACGGGGTCAGCTTTTCCTATCCCTAGATCTGTATTGCTCAATTACGATTAATCTAAGTAAATCATGGGGTCTTTAAACATGCAGATTAACTAAAACACATAAATACGAACATATCTACCATATTGAAGTCAAAAAGGAACGTTCAAAGCTTCATACCTTAAACAATGGAGATCTAGCATCTACTCAAGCTAGAGATGGTGGAGAAAGGGAGAACACTAGAAATAACTCCTCAAAAGCTTGGAATAACTTTATTTCATCAAATTATGTAATGTAATTGAATATAATTGAATGCTTATACAATAATCTTCTAATGCGGCCTTATATAGATACAATGACTACCTTATGACTCCTAGAAACCCTAACCGACCAAATAGAGGCGGCAGAATCAATTTCGTGTCCAACAAGTCCTCAGTTTACAGGCCCAAGCCCTCGGTAAACCGGGACGACTTTTCTTCTTTTTCTTCAGCAGATTCCTTCTTAGACTTTTATCACTTGGCCCAACATGCTTCTTTTGGTCCAGATCCGTTCTCTAATGCTCCAGATTCGGTACATCCTATAAAACACACAAAACGAGGCAAAACAGTATCAAATCTTTGGGAAAATAACATAGATGCAGAATTACGATCCTAGAAACATGCACATAGAATTTAACACATATTCCACATAATAATGAGCCTATCTATCCTCTCTTGAGCAGAATTCAAGGTGAATAAGGGTTTAATTATTAGTACCATTTAGGGCGTTATCAAACACGAAGGTAACAATTCTAGCATAATAATCATCTCAATCCTAACATAAACCATACGAAACCGTAATTAATTTGTAGGAAGATCCTCTTACCTTTTAGCAAGCTAATCCAAATCCAAATCCTTAGAAAACGACAGAAAATGATCTTTTCTCTCACAGAAAACCTTGAGAAAAGCTCCAACTTTCTTGTGTTGAAACGACACTCCTTTCACGACGATTCCAATACTCTACTCAAATCTATAAATGGTTGAGATTCGACTTAGAAAATGGAAGAAATCTCTCAACCCTTTCTTGTCAACTCTCACACACAGAAGAGGGATATTGGCAGAAGGAAATTCTGATTCAAAAGTTTAGGGAAAACTAATGGGATTTATTTTTCCTTAAATAGGAAAAATCCCAACAATTTACCTAATCCCGTTTTTTTCCCCTTAAATACCCTTTTTACTTAAATCATATTTTCTCCCATATATACATACAAAAATCGAATATATATATATATATATATATATATATATATATATATATATATATATATTGTGATAAAATACTTAACTCCAATAAAACAAGTCGAATAATAATATTTCATTTTCGCAAAATGACTCAAATCGCTTCTTTCCTAAAAATCGGAATAATACATTCCTCCCCCCTTAAAAGGAGTTTCGTCCTTGAAACTTTGATCGTACTCAACCGTTGACCTTCCGTAGCACTCTCTCTTCAACACAACCCAAACTGAAGCTTCACTTGTTCCCCACGTTAACAAAAATGCTCTTGCCAACCTCGTTGTCAAACGCTACTAGTTCCCAAACGGTTCCAAACCCTTGCACATGTAACCGACTGACCACACATCCTGAACCACTGAACCACACTAACTAATCTTCTACCAAACACTTCAGCCTTATATAATTCACTGTACCTGGATGGTGTCCATAAAGGTTTCCTAAATGGTTGGGGGTAGGCTTAACTTGCCAGCTATCTTACTTAACACAAAAGCTTTGACACTATCGTATTAATTAATGTTGATATAGCTATGTTACCCGTTTTTAATGTGCCTAAAATTTAGTTCATTTAAACTACAATTACAACGTGATTTTAATTCATGTCATAAGAACATTTTAAGAAAACAAACAAACTAAGAGGTACCGGGTTTGGCTGCACCCGAAGTAAAAACCATTGTTGGTCGACTTGCCCTTTCTTGGTTGTTCCCTTGATTCCTTCTAGCACTCCTTACATGGCAAGCTTTTGAGTAGTGTCCCATATCTCCACAAATGTAACATCTATTTGAATCAGCTCGACATTCCCCGGAGTGGTTCTTCTTGCACTTCAGACAAACTAAAGCACTGCCAGATGCCTTCACCGTTAGTGGTGCCGTAATCCTCTTCTCATCTTGCTGTTGAGGTGCTTCTTGATCTTCTACTTGGCTACTCTCCAAAGGTCTTTTTACTCCAATAACTATCGAGGGTTTGTTCTTAAACGTCTCGACTTCAAAAGCCTTGTTCAGCAACTCCGCCATGGTCTTTGGTGTATATCCCAACATGTCGTCTTGTATTTCCCATGATAAACCATTCTTATACAAAGCCATCTTTTTCTCTTCAGCTCTTATGATTTCTGGGTAGAACTTTCCTAACTCATTGAACTTGTTGGTATATTGAGATACCGACATATGATTACCCTGCTTAAGCCTTAAGAACTGGCTCACCTTGTCTGCCTGCACTGTTGCTAGGAAATACTCATTGTAATATGTAACCTTAAAGCCTTCCCAGTCTGTCACTTTACCGTTACTACTATCTATAGCATCAATCCAAGCTTCAGCTGCTCCCAAAAGAAAACCAACTGCCAACTAGGCCATCTCAGATTCAGGGACATTTATGTTCCTGCAAGCCTTCTCAAAACTCTTAACCACTCTTCAGCTTCTGAGTGTTCCACATTCCCATAATTGTCTTGAACTTAGTTACTTCTCAGTCTTGTATACCAATCCACGGACGGTGCTTGCTCAAAAGCCGGTCTAACTGGTGGGGCTGGTTGGTATACTGAGGGATATCCAAAATGTACTTGTTGCTGGTAAGGCTGTTGTTGGTATGGTGGTGGTTGATAGAAAACATATGGTGGGTAACCAAAGCCTTGCAAATGATCAAAACATGGTGAAAGAGGGACAATAGGTCGAGGAGTGTGACCTACTGGAGGTGGATAGAAAGTCTGATGCTGCTGATGGTGGAAAACTGGTGGAGATGGGTGGCTTACCGGTGGAGGATAAACACTGATTGGTGGAGGGTAGATGTTAGACATATTTTAGTTTTAATGATGAGTGCTAGACTAGCTGTTATAGAGCAAAGGCAAAAAGATGTCTAGATTAAATGTATAGGTTTCCTAGAGTTTGATCTTTGTATAGGTTTGATCAAACAAGCACAAGAAAGAGAGGTCACCGACTTGATCACAGACTCTATCTAGGCCAAGATATAGTGTTTAGGACAAGAGAGAGTCTAGGAACCTACTTGATGGTTGAAGGCTGAGGGTTCAAACTCAGTTATGAAGGCTAAGGGATCAAACTTAATATTTAAAGTCATGGACATGGGATCAGAATTTAGGGAAGTGATGACCTAAACTGATCACATATACCTTGTGTAGAAGGTCTAAGTTCCATATAAGTTAAATGGTGATTGGAACTTGGTTATGTTTAAGATGGTGTACTCTAACTTAATAATAAAAAATTAGATGATAAGCAGTCAGCTGAAGTGTTCATGAAACACAGCAGACAAGAAGTCAGCTGACACATAAGGACATCAGCAGACCTATACAACAGATGTCTACTGATTGTTTAATTCGAGTTAATCCAAGTATTTCTGGAAGATTAAATGGATAAGGGTGAAACACAAGCCTTGTATTAATTAATCAATCAATGGACAAGATGAAATGGACGTTGTAAGGAATTCAGAGCCTTATTAATTAGAATAATATCATTGGTTGACAGATCGGTATCGCCGAAAGACAATGTCGATGTCGATCCAGTACATCGAGGTATTTTCGTGAATATTCAAGAAAATCCTCGCAACGGTTATCATTCAAATTCAAATTCAAATCACAGGATCTACACCTATAAATAGAGGACTCCTGATTCATATTGCAACACAACACAAGACCAAGAATTTACACGAGGCAATCAAGTTTTTGAGCAAGAAATTGATTAAGTGCAATCTGACCCTGCTGATACTTTCTGAACTTGAATCTGCTGATCAAGTTCATCTTCAAGTGCTATCTACAATCAAGTTACATCTAGTTTACACACTTGAAGAGCTCAAGCTGTTGATTCATTCATCCTGATCAGAAGTCTACTGAAAGCAGAATCACTTTCTTGATTCAACCCTTCTTTTACAAGAAGTTTACTGAAGGCAGAGAAGCACTTAGGTGTCAAGGACTGTTGTTTGTGTGGTGAAGCTGGTGAAGAGGCAATCCTACCCTTCAAGGACCAGTGGAAGACTTAGGAGCAACAATACCACCTGTTTCTAGTTTTTAGTTTGTGAAGCCATAGTCATTGGTCAAGGACAAACAGTTTGGGGATTTTTGTAACAACAAATCCAAAAGTCTCTAGTGAATTTCCTCGAACATCACAGGAGAAGAGTGGTCTGACATGATTACACCACCTAGAACCACTATAAATCTTGCCTACTTTACTTTTTGTATTTACTTTCTGCAATCTATGTTATATGCATGCTTATCACCTCAAACCTACTGAACTAGCTACTGAATCACACCACTTGCACTACTGAGTATCTAATACTTGGTATCATATTTAATAAACAAGTAACAAGGCTTAATCTATTATATTCCGCTGCAACAAATTCAATAGATTTAATAGTCAGCAGACTACTAATAGTCCGCAGACTGTTAACCTTGCTGAGTTTGTAAAACTCCAAAAAGTTTTTAAGTGTTAAGTTTATTCACCCCCTCTAAACTTAACCTAAGCCTTTTCAAGGGACCAAAAATTGGTATCGGAGCAGATCTTCAGTTCTGAAGTAATCCTACTTGTTGTGCTTGTGAAAAATCTTTGAAAACTTTTTAAGTTTCTGTTTTTAAAGGTTTTGCATCATGGATAACGATCAGTATGCTAGGACAATGTTGATGTGTTCTGTTGATCATTTTGATGAGTATAAGTGTCATATGCAGGCTTATCTAGCTACAACACATGATGAAATGATGGATGTGCTGACAGATGGACCACTTGAGATCACTAAAGTCATAAATGTTGGCCAAAATCAAACTATCCCAAAGAACGAATGGGGTGCTGAAGATAGAAAGAGGGCAAACCTGAAAAATATTGTTATTGACATTATCTACAGAACTTTGGATAGCAATATGTACATGAAGGTGAAAGATTGCAAGACTGCCAAAGATTTATGGGAGAAACTACAACTTATCTGTGAAGGTACGGATGCAATCAAGAAGAACAAGATCAGTGTGGCCAAGTAAAAGTTTCAAGAGTTCAAAATGAAATCAACTGAAACAATTGAACAGATGGAATCAAGGTTCAATGCAATTCTGGATGAACTCACCCTGCTGAATGTTGTTTATAAAAGAGAAGAGATAAATACCAGGATTCTCAAGGCACTACCTGCAAAAGAAGTTTGGGAAATGAAGGTTACTGTAATAGAGGAGTCTAGAAGGTTACATGAGGAATACACCTTCAAACTGTTCTCTAATCTTAAGGCTTATGAATTCAGTAAGGATCTAGTTCCAAGTGCTGAAAAAAAAGCAACAAAAACAACTGCACTAGCCGGTGCACATGTTGAATAATCATCAACTATGCAAGATGATGTCTTGGATGAAATGCAAGAGCAGATTTCCCTACTGACAAAGAGAATTAGAATGATGAAATCTGGAACGGCATCTCCAAGGAATTCTGTCAAGAAGTCTACTGAGAAAAAGGAAGAATCCAAAAAGGATCAAGACTACTTGTGCTTTCATTGCAAGAAACCAAGACAATTCAAACCTGACTGTCCTGAATTGAAACAAAAGAAGGATCCTAATTACCTATGCTATAATTGCAAAAAAAACCTGGACATTTTAGACCTGACTGTCCAGACCTACTGAAGATCAAGGGTCAGCAGAGAAGACCTGGAAAGAAAGCATTGGTTGCTGATGATGAATCAGGCTATGAAGTGGAATCAGAGAAAGGAAATGAATCAGATGACATTGCTCTCATAGCACATATGGATGATTATGTTTTGATGGCCAATATGGATGAAACTGAGGAGGTATACAATTCTGTATCAATGAATACTCCTGCTGATAGTGATTGTGAGTCCACTGGTGGATCTAATCCTAAAATTTCTGACACTGAAGAGCCTCTAGATGCCCTCATTAATCAACTGAGGATAATACAATCTGGTTATGAGATTGTGAAGGCTGAAAGAGAAGCACTTCAAGCAGAAATTCAAAGATTAAATGCCAAATTAAGTAGTCTCAAAGGTAAGGAAAAAGATTATTAGCAGAATCAACATAATCCTATTGTATCTGCAGTAACTGTTGAATCTGCTACACAATCGAGTTCCACAACTGCATTCAAATCAGGAAAGCCTTATGGTGATAAAACAGGCCTTGGATTTGGAACTCAACAATCCTTTAAGGGTGGATCTAGTAAGGGTGCTGAACCTAGTACCAAAATTGGTTCTAAGTTTGTACCTGCATAAGATTCAATTCCTCAAAAGGTTGCTGAGGCAGTAAAACCCACTGAGAAGAATTCAAAGAAGCAACATCAGAAGTCCAAAGGGACAGCAACCCCTAACAAAAAGTGTACATCCAAAGGTAGGACTGCTGGACCTTCTAGACCTGCTGATAGCAGACCTACTGCAAAGTCTGCTCGACCACAAAAAGGGAAAAATCAGAAATATTCCAAAGATAAGAATGCTAAACCCAAGAATGTTAATCATTCAAGGGATACTTATATCAGGGGAAAGGTAGATTGTTCCCTATTGATGAAGATTGGAATATTCCTGCCCCTACTGCTAGAAACAACAAAAATAACCATAATGCTAGGCCTAGACCTCAGCAATAGAATCAACAGAGGACTTAGCAGAGAACTTATCAAAGACCTCAGCAGAGACCTCAGCAGGCTCCATAATACAGGGCTGTTTCTAACAGACATCAAACTTATGGTTATGCTAGTGCTTCTAACAATAGAAATCACTTCAAACAACACTTTGTACTAAAAGGCCAGAAATCATATGTGAATGCTACACAACCAAATGTTAGATTCTACGGAAATGTAGCATACATATATGAACAAAAGTACAACACTTTCCAAAGAAGACCTCATGGAAATTTTCCAAGGGTTGTGCTTACCACTGACCATTATGGACCTAAACAGGTTTGGGTACCTAAAACACATTAAATCTATTTTGTAGGGTGTCTGGTGCTTTGACAGTGGATGTTCCAGACATATGACAAGAAGCACTGTTTGACAAATTATATGGCAAAAGATGGACCTAAAGTTAATTTTGTAAACAAAATCACACTAAGGTACACTAGAGGATATGGAACACTGGTGAAGAATGGCTTAAAAATCAAGAATGTTGCATATGTTGAAGGCTTAGACTACAACCTGCTGAGCACTGGACAATTCTGTGACATGGGATACAAGGTCACTTTTGACAAAACCTGTTGTATTGTCATGAGTGAAGTTGGAGAACAAGTTGTGTTGGTTGGAAGAAGACAACTAAACATGTATGTAGTGGATTGGTCTACTGCTATTCCAGATGTCTCATTGTGCATACAAAGTTAGAGCTGAATTGGTTATGGCATAAGAAGTTGAATCATCTCAATTTTGAAGATATCAATCAGTTGGTGAAGAAAAAGTTGGTGGTTGGTTTACCTAAGCTCACATACAAGAATGATAGTGTATGTGATGCTTGTCTGCAACAAACAAAGTAAAGTTTTAAATCAAAGACAAAACAATCAACCAAAAGAGTACTGGAGCTGATGCATATGGATCTATTTGGACCAGTTACTCCAACAAGTATAACAGGAAAGAAGTACACACTAGTTGTTGTGGATGACTTTTCTAGATTCAGTTGGGTAATTTTTATGAACAAGAAAAGTGAAACACTTCAAAAGATGCCTGAACTTATGAAGAGATTACAAAATGATAAAAATATGATAGTAGTGAAAATCAGATCAGACAAGGGTACCGAGTTCATTAACAAAGTCATAAGAGAATTCTGTGAACAGAATGATGTGCTGCATCAATTTGCAGCTGCTGGTACACCTCAGCAAAATGGGGTTGCTGAGAGAAGAAACAAGACTTTGAAGGAAGCTGGGAGGACTATGATATGTGAAGCAAAGCTACCTGAAAGATATTGGGTTGAAGCAATCAATACTGCATGCTACACAAAAAATAGAACCTCAGTGAACAATAAGCTAATGAAGACGCCTTATGAAATCTGGAATGGAAGAAAGCCAAACATTTCCTATTTCCATCCTTTTGGAAGTAAATGTTTTATCTTGAATCATAAGGAGCAACTGAAGACTTTCCAACCAAAATCAGATGAAGGAATCCTTTTGGGATACTCTTCTATCAGCAAGGTGCTGAACAAAAGGACTTTGAAACAAGTAGAGTCAATACATGTTGTGTTTGATGAGCCTAAGTTCAATGGAATGGAAATTGATGAAGTTTCAGAACCTACTATGAATCTAAAAGTTACAAATCCAGAATATGTTGAAGTCTGTTGTACCTCACTGCCAGCAGGCCTGATATATCCTTGGTTGTAGGTGTATGTGCAAGATTTCAATCCAAACCTAAGGGAAGTCACTTAGCTGTAGTGAAGAGGATTCTCAAGTATTTAAAAGAGACCTTGGGATTTGGAATATGGTATCCAAAAGATGGAAGTTTCAAGGTTATATCCTTTTCAGATTCTGATTATGCTGGATGTAAAGTTGATAGAAAAAGCACAATTCGAACATGTCAGTTAATGGGCAGTAGACTTGTTTCCTGGTTCAGCAAGAAACATAATTCCATATCAATTTCCACTGCTGAAGCAGAGTACATTGCTGCTGGAAGTTGCTGTGCACAAGTTCTTTGGTTAAGACAGCAACTAAGGGATTATGGGATTGAAGAAAGAGGGATTATGGGATTGAAGAAAGAGAAACTCCCGCAATGTGTGGCAACACAAGTGCAATTGCAATCACAGAAAATCCTATTTTGCACTCAAGGACCAAACACATTGATGTAAAACATCACTTTATTAGAGACCATATTGAAAAGAAAGATGTTGTGGTTCTCTACATCCCTACTGAAGATCAACCTGCTGACATCTTTTCAAAACCTTTGGATAGTGAAAGATTTGCTAAGTTAAGAACTGAACTTGGCATTATCAAGGTTGACTGACCTACTGGCAGGTCAGTAGGGTACTGGAATTCACCAATGGGACTAGTCTTTGCCCTGTTGGGTGAGCGCACTTGGCAGATGAGTCATTGGTACCAACAATTCCTAAGTACTCTTTTAGTTTGAACAATTGAGCAAACGAAGTTGCCAAGGGGATTGGTCTTTGTCCTGTTGGGTGAGCTCACTTGACAGATCAGTCATTGGTGTTAAACTTGACTTTGTATTATCAATTGGACAAAACTATATTTAGTAAAGATTAGCTGTGCATTTTAGTATATCAGTAGATTGCTGAACCTACTAAGTCTACTGAGAATTTGCAGCAGACTAAGCACTCCACTGAAGAAGAAGTCTACTGATAAACGTTGCTGATAAAAGTCAAACTTTAATGAAAGCCAATAGTCAAGTTATGGATATTAATCTTATCTTTTATTACAGCTGTTATAGTACATAACGGGTTTGTACTAATGAGGTAAGTTAGTGGGACACATGGCAGCACTACATTTAATTCAAAATAAGATCAGGCAATAACGGTACAGTACATGAACAGTACGTGACCGACGGTTCATAGCCACTAATTTCTACTATATATATACAGATATACACTCAGTGTATACAAAAACTTTCTAAGATCAATCTCAGCTAAAGAATATCCGAGTGTGAACACAAAATCAAAGAATTTTCTTCATCATTTTCAAGCTTTTACAATGACAGACAAGGAGATTCATCTTGGGACCAGTCAAAGTGTGAGAAGTTTTGTTGTTGATGCTCAGCAGACATACGTAGCAATAAATCTTGGAAGGAGAACAAGGCGATATGAAGGTCTAGAAACCGTCTTGAATCTGAGATTGGAAAACATTTCTTACACAAATGTCAACAATTTCTGGAGAAATTTGGTGATCAAGAATAACATGGAGGCATTTACAACTACTGTAAATAACCAAGAGATTGAGGTCACCTCAGACCTACTGAGAGAAGCATTTGGTTTTGGACCAGGAAATGGAGCTCCTACAAATCCAGAGTTGATGGAGCTGCCTAGGTTGGAGTTTGTTAAATCAATAAGGTCCAATACATCTATTCCAGCAGCCTTGAATATCAATGTGAAGCATATTCATTTGGAATATAACCTATTGAGTAAGTTAATTGCCAAGAATATTCTGGGTTTCATTGGCAGTCTTGATACTCTGTCAGGACCTAAGATTGATTTGTTGATCATCATTTCTAGAAGCATGAAGTTTGATTGGGCTGGCTTCTTCGTTCAGTACATGAAGAAAGTGGTGACAGAAGATATGGATGGTACAAGAAAGTCTAAAACAAAACCAGTGGGTTTAATGGTTCAGGCTCTGCTGAATCATCTGAATATTGCTGATGTTGCACCTTCCAAAATCAGCAAGTCGAGGTACAAACCAGAAATCAATTTTCCTATCCACGGTTTAGATGATGAGGAAGAAGATGATGAGGCGACTGAGAGTGATAATGATGGTGATTATAATGATGGTGGGAAGGAGCAAAGGACCATGGCTAAGAATGATGTGCAAGCTGCTGCACCCAAGAAGCCTTTGGAGAAAAGAAAGGCTGGTGAGACTAGAAAGATCAGTGAGATTTTAAAGCCTAAAAGGGCTAGGAAGCTATCAAGAGAAATCACTGAGTCTCTGCCAAGCACAAAGTTGATGTTGAGGTCACTTGAGCTTCTTTGGATCTGGAAAGAAGAAATCTGCTGCTGATTTGTTGAAAGAACAACAAAAAGAGGATTCTAAGAAGAGGAAGGCTGCTAGTAAAGTGCAATTCGAGAAAGAACTTTTTGAGGAGGAACAATAACCTGCTAAGAGAAGAAAACAGGTTGTGTGGAAGAAAACACATGGGAAGGGCAAAGAATTGAGAGTTCTTGAAAAACAAAGAGAAGAAGAAGAAGATGTTGAAGCACATATAGAGGTTGCTGAGCCTATGTGGAAGCTGCTAAGGTTGTTGTTGAGCAACCTGCTGTAGAAATTGTTAGACTTGTACCAGACCCTGCTGTGGATGCAACAACTCAGAGGAAAAAGTTCAATCCATGAATGAACCTGCTGAAGAACATAGAACTCAGGGGAAGCTGATGTGGTACAGATGGAAGTAGTATATACAAATTTGCCAACTACAGAACCTACTGAGGTGTTTGTATCGGCTGAAGAAACTTTAAGCCATCTTGTTGAGACCTTTGGAGGTCAACAAGTTGAACACCCTGCTCCTAAAAAGCCTTCAATGTCTTTTGAAAGAAAGGAGAAGAAATCCAAGAAAGGATATGTGGATCCTAATATCAGAAGGGTTGAAAGATATTTTGAATGGAAGTTTGGATTCTACAAAAGGCAGAAATCAGCAAGAGAGCCTATGTCTGGATTTGAGGAATGGGAATTAGACAAGTTGGGAGTAGATAGTTTAGTTGGATTGATTGATACTTCTGAGCTAGGTGTAAGGCTGCTGGAAATCATTGAAGAGGAGAAATAGAAAGGAAGTATTATGTTCAAAGATCCCAAATATTTACCTGACAGTGATGATTCATCATCTTCATCTGATTCTGATGATGGACATCCTATGTTCCCAGGAGAATCCAGCGGTACTGCAATGCAAATACCTATTCAAGAGACTGGATATAGGTCTACTGTTCACGGATTTATCTAATGCAAATAAACAAGTAATAATATTTATAAATCCGATATACCTCAAGTGCAAGGATCGTAGTAAAGAGGTTAATACCGGGTCGATCTTATGGGGAATCGGGGTTGTTTAATCTAGTTTTTATTATCTAACCTAACTATGTCACGATTACTACTAAAATATACGAAAATAAAACAGTGAAAACTAAAACGAAAAACACGAAACTACAAATAAGATTTACTGGACAGAAGATCAAGATCCAAAGCCAGGAAAATATGGTTGCGAACAAATTATCTAAACTAAATCTATTCTAAGTCTATTATGAAATAAAGATTTTAAATTTACTAAACCGTCAATTTCAAGTGGTTTAATCAGTATTTTACGAACGAACAAGCAATTGATCCACCTATCCTCCAACAATCAATCTCTATCTCGATTATTTTGTGATTTCTAACCAAGTTGTGATTCACCTAGCCAAGGTATGAACTCCTAATTTCTTAGACAAGTTCACCTATTTGTTAGAATATATTGCATTTATCTTAGAATATACCATATTTAATTAGTCAAAGATTTAGTGTTCAGTTTCCTATTCTGTTGCCTACAATCAAGGCATTGTAATTGTACAACTTTGTATATTATACCCTTGAATCAATGAAGAAACACACAGGAAAATCATTTTCATACATGGTATCGGAGCCATCTCCTCATCAACTACTTTCTCTCTTCTACTGCATCCCCCCTCTTCCTCTCAAATCTATTTATCCATGGCTGACAATACCAAGTTTCACCCAGCCCTTGCGGTTACCAACATCAAAACCGTCATCCCAATCACGCTTGAAATTGAGCGTGGTCAATACGCCTCTTGGGCTGAGCTTTTCCAAATTCATTGTCGTGTGTACAATGTCATTGACCACATCGTTCCCCAAAAGACAACCGACAAGCCTACAGGAAAGGCTACCGCTGCTGATGATTTATGGGCACGATTGGATGCCATTGTGCTCCAATGGATCTACGGGACTATCTCCAGTGATCTCCTGCATACCATCCTCAAACCCGGGGCCACAGCTCGTCAAGCCTGGGAAAGATTGGAAAGTATATTTCATGACAATAAAACACAACGTGCTCTCTACCTCGAAAATCAGTTTCAATATGTGAAACAAGAAGATTATCCTAATGTTTCTTCCTATTGCTAGGAACTCAAAATACTTGCAGATCAATTGACTAACGTTGATGCTCCGGTTTCGAATCAACGTCTCGTTTTACAGCTAATTGCGGGATTAAGTGAGAGCTATGATGGTATTGCCACTATACTGCAGCAGACCGACCCCTTACTTAAGTTTTATGAAGCCCGATCGAAGCTGATTCTTGAAGAAACACGGCGAGGGAAATGCACCGCCGCTGCCAGTGGTGATTCAGCGCTTCTGGCAGCCAATTCCAGCCCCAAACATCACCAGACCGAGCCTAATTCTCTGTCCAACAATAGCAGCAATCGCAGTCGTGACAACCGTAGCAATAATCGGGGCAGAAATTCTAGACGAGGCCGTGGAAATCGTGGTGGTAGCAGTAATCAAGGCGGAGGCGGCCGGCAACAACCACAGCATCCCACCTCTCAGACCCGCCCATACCAGCCCGGTTTTCAACAGCCTCCGCCGTATTGGCCATGGAATCCTTGGGGGCATCCAGCATGGGCACCACCGCCATGTCCGTATCCCACAACCTCTTGGAACAGAGCACCGCCACCGCCACAGCAGCAGGGTATTCTGGGCACCCGTCCTTCTTCTTCTCCCCAGCAGTAGAACTTTCATCTTCAGGACAATGGGACCGGTTATATACCCACATACATTAATGCGGCCTTGCACACAATGACCCTAAATGTTCCGGATACAAATTGGTATTTGGACACGGGTGCTACATCACACATGACAGGCACTCAAGGTATACTCTCGTCTTATTTTAATTTGAGTCATTTAAATCGTACTATCATTGTTGGTAGTGGTCAGGCGATTCCGATCCACGGTTATGGACACTCGACTCTTTCCCCACCCCATCCACCTTTATCTTTAAATAAAGTGCTCCATGCCCCGAATCTCATTAAAAACTTAGTTTCAGTTCGTCGTTTTACCACTGACAATAATGTTTCTGTTGAATTTGACCCTTTTGGTTTTTCTGTGAAGGATCTACTGACGGGGGTGCCGATCATGAGATGTAATAGCACCGGGGATCTTTATCCCATCACAACCACCACGTCCCCTTCCACGTTCGCAGCTTTATCTCCTTCCTTATGGCACAACCGCTTGGGTCACCCCGGCGTCTCTATTTTACGTTCTTTAAATAAAAATAAAGATATTGATTGCACTCGTTTCTCTCCTTCATTTATGTGCCAATCTTGTGTTTTTGGCAAACAAATTAAGTTACCCTTTATTGCATCATCTGCAAATACATTATTACCATTTGATATTATTCATAGCGATTTATGGTCTTCTCCTGTTTTGAGTACTGTTGGGCATCGGTACTATATTATATTTCTCGATAATTTTACCGACTTTTTGTGGACATTCCCTCTGGCTAAAAAATCACAAGTCTTTCCCATTTTTTTCTCAATTTAGTACATTAATTAAAACACAATTCGGTCTCCCTATAAAAACTTTTCAATGCGACAATGGAAAAGAATTTGATAATGAATTGTTTAAATCCTTTTGTCTCACCAATGGTCTATTATTTCGCTTTTCTTGTCCACATACCTCCCCCCAAAATGGCAAAGCTGAACGCAAACTTCGGACCATTAATAACCTAATACGTAGTCTCCTTCATCATGCCTCTGTTCCACCCTCTTTCTGGCACCACGCTCTCGAAATGGCCACGTACCTTCTCAATATCCTTCCTAAAAAATCCCTCAATCTCCAATGCCCTACTCAACTTTTATATCAACGCATTCCCTCTTACTCACATCTACGAGTTTTTGGTTGTCTTTGTTTTCCTTTAACTCCGTCCACGAGCATTCACAAACTACACCCTCGGTCCACTCCCTGCGTTTTCTTGGGTTACCCACCCAACCATAGGGGGTACAAGTGTTTTGATTTAACGACTCGTAAAATTATCATTTCCCGTCATGTAACTTTTGATGAGTCCAAATTCCCGTTCCGCGAGCTGAACTCCCTTCCTTCGGCCCAATATGATTTTCTTACACCTCCCCTTCACCCCATTCTTCTGGACCACCTTTCGACCCAACCACCAGCTACAGAGCCCATTTCGCAGCCCCCTTCTCCTCCTCCAGTGGCTCATGCTTCGGTCCGGGAAGCCTCCAGCCCACCTTCTGCGCCCATCAACACGTCTTCCACCTCTCCCAGGCCTACCAGCCCAACTTCACCACCTCCTTCTCGCACCATTACAACTCGGGCAATGCATGGCATTTTCAAACCCAAACGGCCTTATAATCTCTCTTCCTTAGTCTCGCCTTCTCCACTTCCCCGCAACCCGAAAGATGCTTTATCCGACCCTAATTGGAAATCTGCCATGGCCGACGAATTTAATGCTCTTATTAAAAATGAGACGTGGGACCTCATGCCTCGTCCACCTAATACTAATATAATTCGTTCTATGTGGATTTTTCGCATCAAAACTAAGTCTGACGGTTCTTTTGAGCGGTATAAAGCCCGCCTTGTTGGTGATGGCAGGTCTCAGCAGGTTGGCGTGGATTGTGATGAGACGTTCAGTCCCGTGGTCAAGCCGGCAACCATTTGGACTGTTTTGAGTATTGCTCTATCTCGATCATGGTCCATTCATCAACTGGATGTCAAAAACGCTTTCCTCCATGGTCATATTCATGAAACTGTCTATATGCACCAGCCTATGGGTTTTCGGGATCCTCAACACCCTGATCATGTGTGCCGCCTCAAAAAATCCCTGTATGGTCTCAAGTAGGCACCCGTGCACAGTACCGCCTTTCTTGATTATGTTTCGCGCATTGGGTTTTCTCTATAGCACTTGGACCACTCACTTTTTATTTATCACAACGGGACGGATCTCGCTTATATACTTTTATATGTGGATGATATCATCCTCACCGCCTCCTCGAGATACTCTGACGAATTCTATCATGTCTCTCTCTGCTTCGAATTTGACATGAAAGACTTTGGTCCGCTTAGCTACTTCTTGGGGGATCTCGGTTACCCGTCATCCGACAGGTTTATTCCTTAATCAACGCAAGTATGCTGAAGATATAATTGAGCGTGCAGGCATGTCTTCATGCAAACCGGTCTCCACACCTGTCGATTCTCAGTCCAAACTCGCTGCAACAGGGACACCATATGAGGATCCTACATTTTATCGTAGTCTGGCAGGGGCATTACAGTACCTTACTTTTAGTCGCCCTGATATCTCCTATGCAGTCCAACAGATATGCTTACACATGCACGACCCTAAGGACGTTCATATGAATGCCCTCAAGCGCATATTGCGGTATCTCAAAGGCACATTACATTTCGGCCTACATCTCTACCGGTCATCTCTTTCCTCTCTTCTCAGCTACACCGATGCTGACTGGGGTGGGTGCCCCACCACTCGCTGCTCCATATCTGGCTACTGCGTTTTTCTTGGTGATAATCTTGTCTCTTGGTCGTCCAAACGCCAACCCACCCTGTCCCGCTCCAGTGCTGAGGCCGAATACCGCGGCGTTGCCAATGTGGTATCTGAGTCATGTTGGCTTCGCAACCTTCTCTTGGAACTCCACTGCCCGATCTCCAAGGCTACCTTGGTTTACTGTGACAATGTTAGCGCCATTTACCTATCCCCCAATCCCGTGCAACATCAACGCACCAAGCATGTTGAAATTGATATTCATTTTGTTCGTGAAAAAGTCGCTCGGGGTGAAGTTCGGGTACATCATGTCCCTTCTCGTTATCAGATTGCCGATATATTCACCAAAGGTCTCCCACGTGTTCTATTTGATGACTTCAGAGCCAGTCTCAGCGTTCGCGAACCTCCGGCATCGACTGCGGGGGTGTGTTAGAATATATTGTATATATTTAGAATATATTGCATTTATCTTAGAATATACCATATTTAATTAGTCAAAGATTTAGCGTTCAGTTTCCTATTCTATTGCCTACAATCAAGGCATTGTAATTGTACAACTTTGTATATTATACCCTTGAATCAATGAAGAAACACACTGGAAAATCATTTCCATACACTATTAATCTTCTATCTTTCGATCCTGAAGATTAACGCTTTCAAATCAAAGATGTGAAATCTCTCAATTTCTAACCTAGGAATTCAACCTAACCAACTCTCGTTATTTTTAGGTTAAAGACCTAATCTTTATTATGGTGATCTAGGGTTTAACAAGATTTTCATCAATATAAACAATCAACATGCAAGGATCTTTCGATACAAATTTGCAGAAAATCAAGATAAACATAATAAAGATACAACTTGAATTGAAAACTCACAAGACAAACGAGAATCAAAACTGAATTGTTGATCGGACGGCTTCACAACGCTTGTTCAATAGAGGTCTAGCCTCTTAGCATCCTCTTGAAGATCGACTTGATTGAGTAAAAATACATAAAAAAGTGTTTTATCTACTAGAAAACTAAAAACAATAAAAACTGAGCCGCCCCTAGGGTTTAGGGTTCGAAATTCTGAAGATAATTATGGGAGAAAACGCAGCTATATATAGAATTTCAGAGTCGGCTCTGCTAAGTCGGTGCTCGGACGCCCGTCATTATCTTTGACATCCGTCCACACCTTCAATAAAAACTTCGAGTCGGGCCGAGCTGGATCAGACGCCCGTCCTTCTTTAATTTGGACGCTCGTCCACTAAATTTGGGAGAACTCTGAACCAAATCACCTCTTCTGGACGCCCGTCCACTGGACGGGGGGTTGAACGCACGTTTAGATTGCTTCAAGTCTGATTTTTCCATCTGTATCTCTTTTTCTTCATATGAATTCGATCCTTGACATCTTTTAATCCTCTTTTGAGCCAATTCCGTGTATCTACAATATAATAAAACTTTGCAAAGTGTAATATCATCCAAATCAACATAAAATCAACAATAAAACACCTAAATCAACCAATTTTGCGATTAAACCGTTTAAAACCTCATTTGCTCAATATTTCAATTAAACACTTAAATTCTATGCAAATTATACGAATATGGAGAGAATTGTTACAAAATATAACGATATAAAACGTATAAAATCACCCTTAACAACTCCCCCACACTTAGCTTTTGCTCGTCCCGAGCAAAACAAAGCAGAATAAAGGCTTGAGAAAGGATAGACACTTCAGCAAGTACAAAGTATATTCAATAAATCAGATGCTCACCCCTGTGTGTATGCAAAGCCATAGTAAACTTCCACTAATTCCGAACTTGAAAATGTCAAGCAAACTAGCTAATACCCCCTTCAAACTAAAGATAAATGATACTTATAAGATGTACCCTACAAAACGTGACATATCCCGAAAAAGATGATAGAATGCATTTAGGACATTTCTGACATACTCAGAGGATAATCCCTACAACATATCTGTCAGTTTATACTGGGGATAAGATGTACGATAACTAAGTCTTACATTCAGTTCATACCACTTCTTATATAAGTTGATTTAACTGTTTCACATTCAAACACACATCAGAATGAGCTCTTGCCCTGTCATAGCAGAATAGGATATTTGAGATATACCATACCTTACTCAAATCATAAGGCAGCTTCTTCTGGCTGTCGTGAGCTTTTGACCATCATGGTGGTATAGGACATTCGAGATATGACCTACCGCACTCAAATCATCGACCTGCTTCCGACACACACGATTAATTCATTTAAAATTCAACTTTTTCAACAACTCTAGTTACGCTTTACTTTTCACATTCAAAACTCAGATATTCACAGTATATCATACTTTGGCTATAAACACAAACTATCATAATTCTCACGAGACATACGTTAGCACTAAGTACACGACTTATAAGATAATCATAAACCACTAATCAAAAAGGGTATAGCTTTATATTATAGCTCATCATTCACTATGGCTCATGAAAAATATATATATCGGGTGAAACAACTAACTTACTGGACACACAGTATATAGCATCAATGACTATAGAAATAACGAACAAAGATATGCATTGCGTACTCGGGACAAAACAAAAACAAAAATATTGAAAAATTTAGCTCATTTTGCATGAATAATAATGATATAAGCAAATGATAGATACACGTAACCATTCCCCTCCCCCACACTTAAACCACAACATGTCCTCAGGTTGTGCAGAACTTAAAAGAGACAAAATACTTAGCTGATTGCACTAGATACTCGAATCGTTGGTCAGGCCGGAGCCTACGTAGTGACAAATAGAACACATAACCAGACGATGTAAAAGCGAGCTTGACAATACCGCTAAAAATATACCTGCACTACTTGACAAACACGGAAAAATCTCGGGGAAAACGGGGAAAGTATACCATGATGAAAGATAACGAAATGATTAGATCAAAAGAGAAAACATCCAATACAATGAAAATCAATATCATAGTAATGTCAAATGAAAGTACGGATGCCTTATGGCTTACATGATTCATCGGGAAAATAGACAGTAGCTAAACTGAACAAATTCAAACAAAATCTTAATTAGACTTAAGATAAAAACCAATTAAAGAAAAAGAAACAACACAAAGAGAGTCCTAATATAATAAAGGATATCTAGGATGCCTCCTAGTGGCGCTTTTGGTTAATGTCGTTAGCTCGACACTCTTTTTGCTCAGCCTGGATCAGGCCATTTAACTTTTCTGCCAGCCACTACCTCGTGTAGGCTTCGATCAGTAGTGTGGCTGCAGAAACAACAGCTAACACATGGGGTGAATTCTTTAATTGCCTTCCATACACGTTTAAACCTCCCCATGGTTGATCTCTTCTTCTTCTGACGACGTTTCAACTTTTGCTCCTTCGCAAACTCTTCCATGTCCCAACTACCTGCTAGAACTTCTTCAGAGGGACCACTGCCGTCATCCTCAGAAAACAAATCGGGCAAAAACTCGTCAAATTTATCATCTTCTGAAGTACCACACCCGAGGATATCGAGGAATCGAACAATCAAAGGCTGTTCCTTGGCTTGACCAATGTAATGCTTGCACCATTGACCATTCACTCGGAACGGCTGCTCACCATAACCTCGTAGTTCTAAAACACCTCCAGGGATGACTCGGAGAATTTCAAAGGGACCGGACCATCGTGTCCTCAGCTTACCAGGGAACAGATGTGTCACGGATTTTATCAACACAAAATAAACAAGTAATAATCCGGTTAACCTCAAGTATAAGGATCGTAGTAATAGCGGTTAATGCCGGGTCGATCTTACGGGGAACTAAACGATTGTGATTTCTAGTTTTTATCTAACTAACCTATGTCACGATTACTAAGCTAAATAGCGGATAAAACTAAACGAATCGTAAATTAAGCTTAATCAAACGTAAAACCGATGAAAGAGATGATCTAAAGCCGTGAAAGATACGGGTCACGCGAACCAATTTAAACTAACTAATCTAAGATGCGGATAAAAGTAAACTAACTAGACAAATTCAAGCTTTTAAGGATTTAAATCAAATTTATAACGAGCAAACGAGGATTGATCCACCTATCCAACAAGCATTGATTCCCTATCTCGATTATATTGCGCTTTTATTCAGTTGTGATTCACCTCACCTAAACATGAACCCTAATTCCTTAGAAAGTTCATCTATCAATCTATTATCTTCCGATGTAAGATTAACGCGTTTAATAACCAAAGGTGCAAACTTTGTGTTTATAATCTAATGTCGGACCTATTAACTTCCGTTATGATAGATTCGAATTACTATTCTTATTCATGGTGATCTAGGGTTTATTAAGACTTCCATCAACAATAAACAATCAACACATGCATATCTTCCGATATAAGAGCAAATTAAACATGAATAAGCATGAATAAGAAACAACCTTTATTAAAAACTCACAAGATAATCGAAGAAAACGAAATCAACAATTGTTGGACGGCTTCACAATACTCGCTTTGATGAAGCTTTTAGCCTCTGAACATCCTCAAGAACTCAAATTTGCGAAAACGATTGCATAAAAAGTAACTAGTGTTTAATCTAAACTAAGAGCATAAAAATAGGAATAAAAGATGAAAACGCAGCCTAAAGCCGCCCCTAGGTTTAGGGTTTTGAATAATGAGTGTATGATGATCTTTGTGGAGAAAACGACCGACTATATATAGATTTCAAAGTCGGTTCATGCTAAGTCGGCCACCGGACGCCTGTCTGTTCTTGGGACGCCCGTCCATTCTTCATATGAACTTCAAATCGGGCCGAGTCATGACCAAACGCTCGTCCAGGCGGCGCCCACTTCAGCGTCCCAAACATCCTCGAATCAACTTCCCATATGCGGACGCTGTTCAATTTCATCGGCGCCCGTCCCACCGGACGGGACTCGGACGCCATCCAATATGGCTTTGATTTCGATTTCTTTATCTTTATCTCCTTTTAATTCGATGTAAATCATCATTATCTCTTCCTCTTCAATCAAATCCGACTTGATCATCTTTGAATCACCTCTTGAGCTCGAATTTGTGCTTCTATGACACATAAAAAATAACGCAAAATGTAATATCGCCGAATAATCATAAAAACATACTTAAAACACACAAATTAATCCTATGTTGCGAATAACTTATTTAAAATACCATTTGCTCGATAAATCCATTAACCGCTTCGTTTCTTATACAAATTCATACAAATATGAGAGAAAATAACATAAAATATAGCGTTATAAATCGTATAAATTCACCCTTAACAACTCCCCCACACTTAAGCTTTTGCTCGTCCCGAGCAAAACAAAACAAAAGTTAGGCTCGAGAGAAGAACAAACATCTAAACGTGCATAACACATATCCAATAAATCGAGAAGTTCACCCTTGTGCGTGTGCATAGCCATAATAAACTTCCACTATATCCAAACTCGAGAAACTCAAAGCAAAACTAGCTAATACCCCCTTGTAGACTAGTAATAAAGGATACTCATAAGATGTACCCTACAAACGTGACATATCCCGAAAAATATGATCGAATATATCTAGGGCCTTTACAAATACTCGAGGATAATCCCTACAACATATCTCGCTTCCTTCTACGGGATAAGGCGGATTTATAACTTAGTCTTATATACATTTCATAACACTTTATCGCTTGATTTAACTTTTCACTTAAAACACACATCGAGAATGAGCTCTTGCCTGTCATAGCGTAATAGGACATTTCGAGATAATACCCTACCTTACTCCAATCATAAGGCAGCTTCTTACTCGACCGTCGTGAGCTTTAGTCATCATAGTGGTATAGGACATACGTGGTATACCCTACCTCACTCAAATCATCGACTAGCTTTCGACACACCCAATAATTCTTCATATTTTACTTTTCAACTTTTTCATTTGACAATAAGTTACGTGTTACTTATCACATTCAAACCTTAGATATTCACATTATATCATACTTGGATCTAAATACAAACTATCATAAATCTCACGATATATACGTAGCACTAAGCACATGACTTACGAGAAAATCAAAACCACTAATCCAAAAGGGTATAACTTTATAAATTAGCTCATCATTCACTATGGCTCGTGAAAAATAGTGTCGTGAAACATCTAACTTACCAAATATATGATACATTTAATCGAATCGCCTACTCGGGACAAAACAAAAACAACGATTGTCGGAAAATTTCAAAATTTTAGCTCATTTGCATAGAAACATTACGAATTAAGCAAATGTGTAGATACATATCGAAACATTCCCTCCCCACACTTAAAAAGCAACATGTCCTCATGTTGTGCAAAACGAAAGAAAAGGAAAAGACTTAGCCGATTTAAATCGAAACTCGAATCGTTGGTCGGCCGGAGCCTTCATAATGATAGCAAGAATGCGTAACTGGACAATGTAGATACACCTTGCACGTCTTAGACAAACATGGAACCATCTCGGGAAAACGGGAGTCATACCAACATGAAAAGAGATATCAAAAATGAAGATAAAGCAAAGTGAGAGCACGCAATACATCCGTAAAGTTGAAACACGCTTGAAATGAAAGTACGCGCGCTTTATGGCTTACATGATTCATCGAAAATAAATAGTAGCAATATCAAAATTACAACGAACCTTATAAGTAAAAATGTCAATACAAAACAACCAACGTGAAAATAGACAAATAAGATCAAGGTTGGCTCGGTGCCGCAGAATCATCAGCTGGAGGATCAGAGGAGGGTCCGTAAGGTGGTGCCGTGAGCCCGAGCCGCCGAAGTCAGCCGCTCCTCATCCAAAGATGACTCGAGTCGTGTAGAACATCCGCAATGACCTGCTCAATCTCATCGACAAAGAGATAATCAACGG
The DNA here is from genome assembly GCA_026214975.1 of Gentiana macrophylla. Classification (NCBI taxonomy): domain Eukaryota; kingdom Viridiplantae; phylum Streptophyta; class Magnoliopsida; order Gentianales; family Gentianaceae; genus Gentiana; species Gentiana macrophylla. Next base: position 69,851,643 of record CM047812.1, read on the forward strand.
AGCTCGGATTGAAGATTCTGCCGCCCCGCGACCGCCGCCCTCACAGATGCAATCAAGAATTGTCAAAATGTTGTTCGTATCCCGAATATCACCGAGCCATTCCGGAAACTATTTGCCATGCTTAACCGCATCCTGACGGCGGGAGATAAAGGAGGAAGGAGGATGCACGAGGCGGTGCCGATGAACCAGGCTCGGAGGTGCCTCCGGCTCGAAATGTCCCGAGGCTTACTCTTTTCCCTTTGTAAAGGCCTTCGGGTTCTTCGGCTTATGATCTGCCCCAAACTCAGGCACACCGGCATCGAGGCACAAACTGTGGATCAAGTGAGGGACGATCAAGCTCCGTGTATAAACCTTCTGATTGATCGAGATCTCGTCATACAATGCCTGTCCCACATCCACATTCAAGCCAAATGTCAACGCATACAACATACCCAGTCACCTATATGAAAATGTGTCAAGTTGTTCTTAGGCAACAACCGACTCTGAATGAATCGACACTGGACCTTCCAATCCTCCGTCCAGTGTCGTGGTAACCAACTCCTTCCGGTCTCCTCCGGTCTCAACGTCCGTGGCCACATCCGGGCAAACTCTCAATCTCAACTCCTCCAAAGGATCCTGTCCCCAAACTCGCATCATGCACAATCTCCTCCTTATAATCCCGACCCTCAAAGCCGCTAAGTTGTATTTCTGATTAATCACCTCCGGTGTAAAGGGAACTTCTACCCCTCGAACCACGACTACCTTTGTCCCCAAGTCGGTTTCCGAACAGTTTGCATAAAATTCCCGAACTAGGGAGCTATTCACCGGGGTAGTCGGGATTGTCATCAAGGCTTCCCATTTCCTATCCTTAAGCAACTTAACGAACCCCGGATCGACCTTCGCCTCCAAAATAGCCCTCTCAACCAACATGTTTCTCGAAAAGTAATGTTTAGTATAAACTTCATGGGCTCTAGGGTTCACGAATCGACGAGGCAATGGCATCGGGGCAACGGTTTTAGATTTCTTTCTAGGAGGGGCTGCCCTAGGTACAACTGGTTCCTCTTCCCGGTAGCATCGATGGTATCCTCACTTTCTGACGAACCTCCACCTTTCTGAACTCTAGGCATCCGTACCAAAGGCACATCATCATCCGTCTCAGACTCCGAGGTTGGCTCATCTCTTAAGGTCGCCCTAGTTTGGGTGGCTCTAGGGGGTTGCTCACGAATACTCACACCCCGGTTAGGATCAACTAAGGCGGGTCAATCTCTTTACGCTTTTTCCCGCCTCCCGGGCCACTTCCTTACCATGCCTCTTCACGATTGCTTTCTTATGAACCATTTCCACGCTAGTCCAAACCAAACAATCTAATGTGCACAAAAGATACCCGTTTAACATCCAAAGCGGGATTTCAAAACAACCAAACCACAACCACCACCATAACCATCACCAAACAATCCATTCATCACCCATCACAACACCACATCACCAAAACAGAGCAGAAAGAAACACCAAAACCGGAAAAAAAAATTAAGGTAACATTCAAGAAAACGAGCCGACCCAAAGATCGAACTCACAAAAACGTGAATGAAATCTAGAAAAGTTGTTACTAACTTACCGAGTAGGGTGAGTAGATGTTGATTGAGGTGAAAACGAGTCCAAACAACACAAAAATGACCTTCAAAATCAAATTTTTCTTCCAAAAGTCGATTGCAAATGGGTCTCGATTCTCCAAAAATATCGTGTTTTGGGGGATTTGGTTATGAAAATCAAAGAGAGGGTATCAAGGGCGGCCTGTAGCACTTTGAATCGCTCAAAACGGTTTAGAATTGACGATTTTAGGGCAAAAGGAGGGAGAGAAACCGTTTTGCTTTTTGAAATCTGAAAAATGAAGGTTCACTCGAAGAAGGGTATATATAGACGAGAGGTTGGGCGCTGTCGTCAACTCTCGATGGACGAGCGTCCCACCGGAAAGACGGATGAACTGGACGGGCGTTCAGTTTATTAGACGCTCGTCCAAGAGTTTGAATCACATACAGGATTGGAGGGAATAAATCAGACGGGCGTCCAGGCTTAGTCAAGGCGGACGGGCGTCCAGGGTTCTGGACGGGCGTCCAAGCAGTATAAGTGCAAAAATTATAAAATTTCCATACAAATCAAATTCAAAATTGCCCTTTCTTATTAAACTTATATAAAACTTCAAAAATACAAATAAAAATCAAATGAAGTACATAAAATTACTAGAAAATAAATAAAAACAGATGGAAAACAGTGGGTTGCCTCCCACTCAGCGCTTTTGTTTTACGTCGTTTGCTCGACGAAACATCCTAAGAACGCTAGTCATCATAAATGTCCGACCAATCGATCACTCGAATGAGACGGCGGAGCATGTCAATCGCCGGAGGGAAGTCATACTCATCTTGTAAACCCCAGTCCTCACCACCACATCAACACCTCGAAAGTGCTCGACTTGCAAAGACTAGCGCTAAATCTGTCGAAGATCGGATCATTGAGGATGGTGTAAGGACGCCCTAGAGCTGCCTCAGTAACTCCTCAGTAGTAAAGTCTCCACCTCCCGAACAACGGGGAACAATGAGAACATAGGTGACCGTCTTGACGCGGGTACTAATGTCAAAATCTACGTGCAAAACGATGGTTCCTCCCGGTCCGTCATCTACAGTAATGAGTGGAATCCTCCTAAGGAAAGGTAACTCCTCTGGCTGAACACCGAAATCCATATCTAGAAAGCACAACTAACTGACAGATAAAAACAAAAACTTAATAGGGCTAAAACTGAATAAACTAAACTTAAATACTAACACTATCAAAGCATAAAACAAAACAACTAAAAAAAACGATATCTAGGTTGCCCCCTAGTGGCGCTTTTGGTTAATGTCGTTAGCTCGACACCGTTTAAAACTCAGCCTGGATCAGGCCATTTGACTTTTCGCGCCACCACCTACCTCGTAAGCTCGATCGAGTGTGGTCTGCGAAAACAAAGATGTCACACATGGGGTGAAATCTTTAATAGCTTTCCACATACGCTTGAACTTCCCCATGGGTGACCTCCTCATCCTCTGAGCCCTCTGATGACGCTTCAACTGACGCTCCCTTTCAAACTCTTCCATATCAGCACTACCTGCTAGAACTTCTTCAGAAGGGTCACTTCCGTCATCCTCGGAGAACAAGTCGGGTGATAACTCGCTAAAGTCTTCGACTCGCGGAACACCACATCCGAGAATATCGAGAAATTTAACAATCAAAGATGTCTCTTTGGGTTCACCAATATAGTGTTTGCACCTTTGACCGTTGACTCGAAACGGTTCACCACTATAACCACGAAGTTCTAGAACGCCTCCCGGAATGATTTGGAGAATCTCGAAAGGGCCGGACCAACGTGTCCTTAACTTTCCAGGAAACAGATGTAACCTGGAATTATATAGAAGAACTTGTTCGCCGACATGAAATTCTCTTTTCTTAATCTTAGCATCGTGGAGTAGCTTCATCTTATCCTTACTAATCCTGGCACTTTCATAGGCCTGGAGTCCGACTTGTCTCCAACTCATGTAATCTACGTAGTCGATGCTTCCCACAAGATTGGGAATCAAAGTTCGTAAACTTTGTAGCCCAATAAGCTCTATGCTCTAACTCGACAGCAGATGACATGGTTTCCGTGAGACCATTTGATATGGTGATGTACCCATGGGGTCTTATAGGCGATTCGATATGCCCACAAGACATCATCCAACTTTAGACTCAGCTTTTCCTATGATCATAACGATCTTCTCCAGGATCTCTTAATGCTCTGGTTGCTCCTTTCAACCTGACCACTAGTCATAGGATGGTATGGTGTGCCAATTTTATGCCGGACACCATATTTTTCGAGAACTTTCTCTAGGGGTCGGTTGCAGAAATGCGTCCCTTCATCACTGATCAAGGCGCGTGGACATCCAAACCGCACAAAGATATTTTTCTTTAAAAATTTCATGACCGTTTTATGATCATTGTGAGGAGTGGCTTGAGCCTCCACCCATTTGGACACGTAGTCTACGCAGACTAGGATGTATTTATTACCGCAAGATGATGGGAATGGTCCCATAAAATCGATACCCCATACATCAAAGACTTCGCATTCGAGGATGGGTTTTAAAGGCATGTCAAAACGCCTTGTCAGAGTACCGGTTCTTTGGCACCTATCACAAGCTTTACGTGAAAGCTTCCGTATCTTTAAAGATCGTAGGCCAATAGAAACCGGATTGAAATATCTTAGCAACGGTTTTCCAAGGACCAAAGTGACCTCCTGTGGGTCCACCGTGGCAGCCTTTGCTCAATGACGCCACGTTGCTCGGGATTCGAATACATCTCCTAAGCAAACCATCTTTACTGAGATCTTGAAAAGATAAGGTTCATCCCAAACGAAATATTTTAAATCCGAGAAGAACTTTTTCTTCTCTCTCGATAAGACATCTCCGGATCGAGATAACGGCCATGAAGGTAGTTTACAATGGAAGAATACCATGGAACATCGAGGATCGGCCATCGATCAACATGATGTTCTCTGAGGAAAGTAAAGATCTATATCATCCGGTTCATTCTTTTCCTCATTTAACATCCTAGACACATGATCCGCTACTACATTCTCACCGCCTTTTGTCCTTAATTTGAACGTCAAACTCCTGTAGGTCAATATCCAACGTAGTAAGCGCGGTTTAGCCTCTTTCTTAGTCATCGGGTAACGCGCAAAGCGGCGTGATCACCCACACGATCACTTGAGCTCCTAACAAGTAACTCACTTAAACTTGTCCATAGCAAAGACTACGGCCGTAGTTCCTTTTCGATAGTAGTATAGTTAACTTGAGAGGGGTTCAATGTGTGACTTGCGTAATAGATAGGTGGAACTTTCCTTTGATCTTTTGCCCTAGAACAAAGCACTCAACAAAGATAGTTTGATGCGTCGCACATAAGCTCAAATGGTAGGTTCCAATCGAGCGATATAAGAATCGGAGCGAGATATTAAACGATCCTTAAGCTCCTCAAACGCTTGCTTGCAGCTCTCATCAAAATTAAACTCAACGTCTTCCTTTAGTAAAGTGGACAGGGGCTTGGCTATCTTGGAGAAATCTTGAATGAACCTTCTGTAGAAGCCGACGTGTCCAAGAAAGCCTCTCACTTCGCGCACATTTTTAGGATAGCTCATCTTCTCAATAGCTTCTACTTTTGCCCTGTCAACTTCTATACCCTTGGCTGAGATCTTGTGGCCAAGAACTATTCCTTCATCTACCATGAAATGGCATTTTTCCCAATTAAGTACTAGGTTCTTTTCCACACATCTAGATAGCACTGATCAAGATTGTCAAGGCAATCATCAAAAGATCGACCAAAACCGAAAAATCGTCCATAAAATCTCCATACACTTTTCTACAAGCCCGTCAAAGATGGCTAGCATACATCATTTGAAATGTAGCCTGGGCATTGCGAGACCGAACGGCATTCGTGCAGAGGCGAAATGTACCATAAGCGGCGGTGAAGGTGGTCTTTTCTTGGTCACCGGATCAATGGGTATCCGGAAATATCCTCGAATATCCATCTAGGAAACAAGAGAATCGTGCCCCGCCAGACGCTCGAGCATCCGGTCAATGAATGGAAGGGGAAAGTGATCTTTCATGGTTACCTCATTGAGCTTTCGAATCGATGCATCAGAACTCGTAACTTGGAATAAGCCTCAATGCAATTTCCTCTCCTTCTCATTCTTTTCAATTGTAATTCCACCTTTTTGGGAACTACTTGAGTCGGGAAACCCATTCACTATCCGCGATGGCATAAATGATTCCCATGTCCGTAAGTTTAATGATTTCTTTTTTAACGACTTCTTGCATATGAGGGTTAAGCCTTCGTTGGGGTCTCACACACTTGGCGCCTCATTCGCCTTGATCTTGTGCATGCAGATGTCGAGATATTCCCCCGATATCTCCTACTTGCCAACCAAAAGCTTTTTCATTCTTCTTCAAGACGTTGATCGCCATTTCCTCTATACGGAAAGCTTCATGAGATATGATTAAAGGAAGCTTGTCGCCTTCTCTTAGAACACATACTTAAGATGTTTAGGTAACGGCTTCAACACCAAATCCAAGCAGGGGGTCTTCTAAACTAGACTTGAGATCTCCACTTTTCAACTCAATATCATTGAGTTTACTCGTGGTCCCACCGCCAAAGCTTCTCCTTCCAACAGCTCTTCCTCAAAATCAGCTGCTAGTTGATCCAGATTTACCCTACCATGAGTATTCAGATTATCAACTAATCGCTCATATTCTGCTTCTACAGCCATGACTTGCTTATCCATATAGTCGGTGAAATCATCCATCTTATAATCAATGGAAAAACCGGTTGGAGGGCCAGAGGGTACTTGAATGGACTTTAAGACATTGTAACTCACCTCTTGATCACCAACTCGGATAGTCACTTGCCCACCATCGCAATCGATGAGGGCTCTAGTCAGAGATAAGAAAGGTCTTCCTAGAATCAACGGAACGCTTTCGCTTTTCTCTATATCTAAAACATACCAATCAACTGGAAAGGTAAATCGATCAATCTGAACCAAAACGCCTTTTAGGATCCCTGAAGCTTTCTTAGAGGATCTATCCGTGAATTGTAAACTCATAGTAGTGGGTTCTAGAAGACTTTGTAAACCGAGCTGTTTGCATACAGACATTGGCATAAGGCTTATAGAGGCACCTAGATCACACAAAGAATTTGGGAAGACTAGACCGCCCATCAAAACTGTAAGTACAAATTTGCCAGCTCACCTCTTTTAATTGGTAAGTTTTCATAATTAATCATGGAACAATCCTCACCAATCTGCCTTTCCATGCTCAAGCTAATTTCTTTTTCAAGACACAACATCCTTGATAAATTTTGTATACTTAGGCATCTCGACTAAGACATCCGATAATGGAAGATTCACTGAGTATTTTTCAAAAGGTTTAGCACCTTTTCGTGACTTCTTATCCTCAATCAAGGGAATGTTGCTCTTTCTCGTGGAAATGGAAGTTTCTTAAGGTCATCCTCGAGAAAACCTTTTTTGAGGATGCACTAACAACTCTGTCTTCCGATCCTTCCAACGAACAGTTTTTTTCGATTTCTTAGTAGTCGGGGATCACCCTCCGACTTTCGCTTGCTTTTTTCGGTCCTCAAAGGATCACCCTTGAGGATCACCAAACTCTTCACCTCTCGTGGATCAGTCACCTGAGTTTTCTCTGCGGCTTGAGGGGAGTGTAGGTGCTCACTTCCCTCCCGCCTTATCAATGGCGGGAGGGGCTAGTGGTTTCCCGGATGGGAAGGACCACTAACTTGAGTACCGCTCCTTAGATTCATTGCACCGGCCTCCTCCTCACCGTATTGAATTGATGGCACGAGGTCTCAGACATGGGCCTTTGTTCAAATCACTGAGCAACTTGACCACCCTTTGGATTCTTCTCGGTCGAAACTGGCAAATTACCTGGGGTCTAGAAGCCAACCGCTCACCCGGGCTGCCCAATTTGTCTCTCAAGATTCTTCATCGATCTACTTTGCTCTTCCAACTTAGCCTCAAGATTTGTAGGTTGGGAGGGGCCTTGAGAGTTTTGGAGACTTGGAGCATAAATTCGGGTCGGGCCGACTTTGAAATTGAGAATTTGAATTGGAAGGCCAATTCTGATTGAATTTTTGCGTAGGATTGGAAAAATTCGAGTTTTGATTCTGATTAAACCCAGGGTTTCTGTTGAAATTCTGATTCGAATTAAAATTCGAGTTGGGATTGAAATTAGAAGATGGATTAAACCCTTGGTTTTGAAAATTGCCCTGGCCTGGAAACTGATTGAACCTTTGATTGTTCTGGCCATAGAATGCATTCACTTCCGCGTTCATCCGCTCATAGGCGTAATTTAGAAGTGTGCCCACCTCGTCACAACTTTGACATGTGACTTGATTGTACCGTCCATAGTCGTGAACGACATTTACTTGATAAGGTGCGAGGGATTAAATTGACATTGGCCATTCATATGGCCGGTCCGACAACAATTTTATGTCTACGTAACTGAGGGTTCTGTGGAAAAGAGGAAGTTTGATTTATAGGATTGGAAACTTGAGGTGGTACCATCTCGCTTTGCAAAGATGGCAATCAAACTTTGTAAATTGACTTCCTCAACCTTGGGAGGAGGAGGTGCTTGAATTGCTTGATAAGAGGGGCATAGTTATATTTTGCAATGTCCTCAAACAATGCCCATCCTCATCAAAGCGTTTTCTTGAGAATGCCCCGCCGAGAAGAACTATTGACCATGCCTTTTGTAAGCTCGGTCAATCCATCGAAGAATGTATTGACTTGCCTTTCCAAAGGCAAGCCATGGTGGGGCATTTTCTAAGAAGGGACTTGAATCTCTTCCAACACTCGAGAAAAGATTCATTCTCTTTACGATAGAATGTGAAAATGTCATTTAAGCACTCGGGTCAGTCTTTGAAGGTGGAAAATATTGACTCAAGAACTCCTTTTCGAGTTCTGTCCAGGTGGTGATAGATTCAGATGGGAGAGAGGTGTACCACTCTTTGGCCTCCCTTTCAACGAAAATGGAAATAGTTTCAGCTTTGATAGCATCCTCACTTACTCCTTGGATGCGTGTAGTACCGCATATCTCTAAGAATGTGTGTAAGTGGGTATCACGGATTCTCCGATTGGTAGCCGTGAAAAATTGATGCGTCTTTGCATCATCCGGATAAGTCCTGGCTTCACCAAAAGGTTTGTGCAAGAATGGTTGGAATAACAATAGCCGGGTTGACCTTGACTTCGCCTGGCATGGCGTAGTCCGCCAATGTACGCCTATTATCGGTGGCCATTATCACAAAATCGCTGATTTCTCTTGCTAGTTGTTCTTCAAGATCTCGCCGGCTCACATGCGCGAAACACATGAACGGAAATTCCGCCGCTTTGGCCGGACTACGGTTCGCTCGGGTCGTGGGTGTATATTAACGGTCCTTTTTGACTCCGAGTTTGCATAAACCGGACCAAAAACAAGTGGAACAAAACCTAAGACTAAGAAGAGATAAAAGCCTAAACTAAAAATTAAAAGCCTAAAGAGGGAATGGGGAAAGAAGAAAAGGAAACAAAAGTGTTAAGGAAAACAATACCGGACGGACGTCCAAAAGATTGGACGGGCGCCCGATGAAATTGAGATCGGACGGGCGTTTAGTAGTTTAAACGCCGTCTGATCGCAGACGGAATACTCGAACGGGCGTCCAAAGCTTATGGGCGCTTCGTCTAAGTGAATGAAACCGAGCAGAAATTGATAATTTCCCGGACGGGCGCCCAATAACCTGGCACCCGTTTGCTCACGGGAAAACTTAGAACAAAAACAGAATTTGCAGAGAATAAAGAAGGTGAGAAAGAACGCTTAGAAAAAAGCGTAAGACGTAAGATCTAACTTCAAGAAAAATACTAAGGAAAGTTTTAAACCCTAATTATTTACTTAACAACTACCTAAAACAATTATCAACTAAAAACAGAATTCAAAGCGGAATAAAACAGAAAACGAAACAAAACAAACGAAAAAATAGAAAACGAAAACAAAAACTAGACAACCGTCCGTTCCCGCAACGGCGCCAAAAACTTGTCACGGATTTTATCAACACAAAATAAACAAGTAATAATCCGGTTAACCTCAAGTATAAGGATCGTAGTAATAGCGGTTAATGCCGGTCGATCTTACGGGAACTAAGCGATTGTGATTTCTAGTTTTTATCTAACTAACCTATGTCACGATTACTAAGCTAAATAGCGGATAAAACTAAACGAATACTGTAAATTAAGCTTAATCAAACGTAAAAGCGACGAAGAGATGATCTAAAGCCGAAAGATACGGGTCATGAACCAATTTAAACTAACTAATCTAAGATGCGAGATAAAAGTAAACTAACTAGACAAATTCAAGCTTTTAAGGATTTAAATCAAATTTATAACGAGCAAACGAGGATTGATCCACCTATCCAACAAGCATTGATTCCCTATCTCGATTATATTGCAGTTTTTATTCAGGTTGTGATTCACCTCACCTAAACATGAACCCTAATTCCTTAGAAAGTTCATCTATCAATCTATTATCTTCCGATGTAAGATTAACGCGTTTAATAACCAAAGGTGCAAACTTTGTGTTTATAATCTAGTAATCAGACCTATTAACTTCCGTTATGATAGATTCGAATTACTATTCTTATTCATGGTGATCTAGGGTTTATTAAGACTTCCATCAACAATAAACAATCAACACATGCATATCTTCCGATATAAGAGCAAATTAAACATGAATAAGCATGAATAAGAAACAACCTTTATTAAAAACTCACAGTATAATCGAAGAAAACGAAATCAACAATTGTTGGACGGCTTCACAATACTCGTTTGATGAAGCTTTTAGCCTCTCGAACATCCTCAAAGAACTCAAATTTGCGAAAGCAATTGCATAAAAAGTAACTAGTGTTTGATCTAAACTAAGAGCATAAAAATAGGAATAAAAAGATGAAAAACGCAGCCTAAAGCCGCCCCTAGGTTTAGGGTTTTGAATAATGAGTGTATGATGATCTTTTGTGGAGAAAACAGCCGACTATATATAGATTTCAAAGTCGGTTCTGCTAAGTCGGCCACCGGACGCCCGTCTGGTTCTTGGGACGCACGTCCATTCTTCATATGAACTTCAAATCGGGCCGAGTCATGACCAAACGCTCGTCCAGACGGCGTCCACTTCAGCGTCCAAACATCCTGAATCAACTTCCCATATGCGGACGCTCGTTCAATTTCATCAGACGCCCGTCCACTGGACGGGACCTGGACGCCAGTCCAATATGGCTGGATTTCGATTTCTTTATCTTTATCTCCTTTTAATTCGATGTAAATCATCATTATCTCTTCCTCTTCAATCAAATCCGACTTGATCATCTTTGAATCACCTCTTGAGCTCGAATTTGTGCTTCTATGACACATAAAAATAACGCAAAATGTAATATCGCTCGAATAATCATAAAAACATACTTAAAACACACAAATTAATCCTATGTTGCGAATAACTTATTTAAAATACCATTTGCTCGATAAATCCATTAACCGCTCGTTTCTTATACAAATTCATACAAATATGAGAGAAAATAACATAAAATATAGCGTTATAAATCGTATAAATTCACCCTTAACAAGATGTAACCTGGAATTGTATAATAAAACTTGTTCCCCAACATGGAATTCTCGCTTCTTGATTTTGGCATCGTGAAGGAGTTTTGTCTTTTCCTTACTTATCCTGGCGCTTTCGTAGGCCTAAAGTCTAAATTCGTCTAACTCATGCAATTGTTGCAATCGATGTTTTCCACAAGATTGTGTATCGAAGTTTAAAAACTTCGTGGCCCAATAGGCTCTATGCTCTAACTTGACTGGCAAGTGGCATGGTTTACCATAAACCATTTGATAAGGTGATGTACCCATGGGGGTCTTATAGGCAGTCCGATATGCCCACAAGACATCATCCAACTTTAGACTCCAGTCTTTTCTATGATCAAGATAATCTTTTTCCGGGATCTTCTTTAAACTTTGGTTGCTTCTGTCAACCTGACCACTAGTCATAGGATGGTATGGTGTACCAGTTTTATGTCGGACACCATATTTCTCAAGCACTTTCTCCAGAGGTCGGTTGCAAAAGTGTGTCCCTTCATCACTAATCAAAGTGCGTGCACACGCGAATCTCACGAAGATGTTTTTCTTTAAAAACTTCATGTCCGTCTTATGATCATTGTGAGACGTGGCTTGAGCCTCCACCCATTTCGATACATAATCCACATAGACTAAGATGTATTTATTTCCACAAGATGATGGGAATGGTCCCATAAAATCGATACCCCATACATCAAAGACTTCGCATTCTAAGATGGGTTTCAATGGCATGTCGAAACGCCTTGTCAAAGTTCCGGTTCTTTGACACCTATCACAAGCTTTACAGAAAGCTTCTGCATCTTTAAAGATCGTGGGCCAATAGAAGCCGGATTGAAAGATTTTAGCAACGGTTTTCCAAGGACCAAAATGACCACCGGTAGGTCCACTGTGGCATTGCACAATAATATCGCGTTGCTCGGATTCTGGAAGACATCTTCTCAACAAACCATCTTTACAAATCTTGAAGAGGTAAGGTTCATCCCAAACGAATGTTTTCATATCCGAGAAGAATTTCTTCTTCTCCTGATAAGACAATTCTGGATCACGATATTGGGAATGAAGGTAGTTTACGATGGAAGAATACCAAGGAACATCTTAGGACAACCGTCGATAAGCATGATATTCTCTAGAGGAAAGTAAAGATCTATATCGTCAGGGTCGTCCTTTTCCTCACTCAACATTCTTGAAACGTGATCAGCCACTACGTTTTCACTGCCCTTTTTGTCTTTAATCTGGACATCGAACTCTTGTAGGGTCAGTATCCAACGTAGTAAGCGCGGTTTGGCCTCTTTCTTTGTCATCAAGTATCGCAAAGCAGCGTGATCAGTCCACACAACTACTTGAGCACCCAACAAGTAACTACGAAACTTGTCTATATCAAAGACTACGACCAATAATTCCTTTTCAATAGTCGTGTAGTTTACTTGGGATGGATTTAGCGTGTGACTGGCGTAATAGATTGGCTGGAATTTCCCATTTACCCTCTGTCCTAAGACTGCACCAACAACATAGTTTGATGCATCGCCCATAAGCTCAAATGGGAGATTCCAGTCAGGCGAAATAAGGATCGGTGCAGAGATTAATCGACTTTTAATCTCCTCAAACGCTTGCTTGCAATTTGCATCAAAATCGAATACAACGTCTTCTTTAAGTAGTGTAGACAGGGGCTTGGCTATCTTGGAAAAGTCTTGAATGAATCTCCTATAGAAACCAACATGTCCAAGAAAACCTCTGACTTCGCGCACATTCTTAGGATAACTCATCTTCTCGATAGCTTCCACTTTGACCCTGTCTACCTCAATACCTTTGGCGGAGATCTTGTGGCCAAGAACTATCCCCTCATGTACCATGAAATGGCACTTTTCCCAGTTTAGGACTAAGTTCTTTTCCACACATCTGGATAAGACCTGATCAAGATTGTCAAGACAATCATTGAAGGATTGACCAAAGACCGAAAAGTCATCCATGAAAATTTCCATACACTTTTCAACTAGCCCGTCAAAGATAGCCAGCATACATCTTTGAAATGTAGCTGGGGCATTGCAAAGACCAAATGTCATTCGCTTTGTAAGTGAATGTACCATAGGGCAGTGAAAGTGGTCTTTTCTTGGTCAACTGGATCGATGGGTATCTAAAAATATCCCGAATATCCGTCCGAGAAAAGAGAATCGTGTCCCGCCAGCACACTCAAGCATCTCGATCAATGAAAGGAAGGGGAAATGGTCCTTCATGGTTACCTCATTGAGTTTCACTCAGTAATCAATGCATCAGTAACAGTAACAAGTCTCAATGCTATCTCTTCTCCCTTCTCATTCTTCTCAATAGTAATCCCTCCTTTCTTGGGAACTACCTGAGTAGGGGATACCCATTCACTGTCAGCGATTGCGTATATGATACCCATATCTAAAAGCTTGATAATCTCTTTCTTGACCACCTCTTGCATATGAGGGTTGAGCCTCCTCTGGGGCTGTCTAACACATTTCGCACCCTCTTCAGTCTTGATTTTATGCATATAGATGTCAGGAGATATCCCTCTGATGTCTCCTACTTGCCAACCAAAGGCTTTCTCATTCTTCCTCAAGACGTTTACTTGCTTCATTTCTTCTAATCGAGACAACTTGGCAGATATAATTAATGGAAGCCTGTCACCGTCTCTTAAACACACATACTTCAGATGTTTAGGCAACGGCTTCAATACCAGATCCGCAGGGGGGTCTTCCAAACTTGATTTAAGATCTCCACTTTTTAACTCAACATCGCTGAGTTTACTTAGTGGTCCTACTACCAAGGCTTCTCCTTTCAACAACTCATCCTCAATTTCAGCTTCTAACTGCTCTAGACTCACCACACCATGATTATTCAGCTTCTCAACTAGTCGCTCATATTCAGTTGCAACAGCCATGACTTGCTTTTCCATGAAATCATTGAAGTCATCAGACGTATCGTCAATGGAGAAGCCGGTTGGTCTTTCAGAGGGTTTCTGATTAGCTTTGGAAACATTGTAACTCACCTCTTGATCACCAACACGTATCGTCACTTGCCCACCATCACAGTCAACGAGGGCTCTGGCTGTAGACAGAAAAGGTCTCCCAAGAATTAGAGGTACATGCTCATCCTTCTCTATGTCCAGAACGTACCAGTCCACCGGGAAGGTAAATCTGTCAATTTGAACAAGGACGTCCTTAAGTATTCCCGCAGCTTTCTTAGAAGATCTATCCGCGAATTGAAGATTCATGGTGGTGGGTTCTAGAAGATTGTCTAACCCAAGCTGTTTGCAGACAGACAATGGCATCAGGCTTATGGATGCACCTAGGTCACATAACGAGTTTGGAAAGACTAGGCCTCCCATCAAACAATGTGAGCACAAATTTCCCGGGTCACCCTCTCTGATTGGTAGATTTTCATAATTGATCATAGAGCAATCCTCACCAATCAACCGATCCATGTCCGCTAACTTCTTCTTAGAAGAAATAACATCCTTGATGAATTTGGTATACTTATGCATCTCAACCAAAACCTCGGATAATGGAAGATTAACTTTGAGTATTTTTCGAAAGGTTTAGCACTTTTTCATACTTTTTGTCCTCATTCAAGGAGATGTTGCTTTTTCTAGGTGGAAATGGAAGTTTTTTCAAGTCACTCTCAGAAAAGGCTTTCTTCGAGGATGAACTGACAGCTTTGTCTTTCAAGTCCTTCCACCTTACTACATTTTCATTCTTCTTACTAGTCAGGGGATCAGCCTCCTGACTCTCACTTGATCCTTCATTCCTCAGGGGTTCAGCCACCCGAGGACTTCCAACTCTTTCACCTCCCAGGGGATCAGCCACCTGAGTATTCTCTTGCAGCCAAGGGGAACGTAGGTGCTCGACTTCCCCTCCTGCCTCTTTGCTGGCAGGAGGGGTTAGTGGTTTCCCTGGTGAGGGGGACCACTCAGTTGAGTACCTGACCTTAAGTTCATCGCACTGGCCTCTTCTCTACCGTACGGAATTGAAGGTACCAGGTCAGTGCATTGGCTATTTAGATCGGTCTGGGCAACTTGACCACCCTTAGGATTCTTTTACGTGAAGTGGGCAACCAGCCCTGGGGTCTAAAGCTAAACTGCTCACAATTGCCCTAGTTGCCTCTCGAGATTCTTGTTTGTGCTCATTAGGAGTTGGATGTTTTTATTTTGCTCCTCCACTTTAACTTCAAGACTATTGGAGTGAGAGGGGCCTTGAGAGTTTTGGAAGTTTTGCGGAAGAGGCTGGCCAGACTGACTCTGTATTGCAGAATTGGAATTGTTTGGCCAATTCTGATTGAACCTTTGATTCTGATTGGAGAAATTGGAGTTCTGGTTCTGATTGTAAGTAGGGTTTCGATTGATGTTTTGATTAAAATTCGAATTTGGATTGAAATTTTGATTTTGGTTAAAGCCTTGATTCTGATAATTACCTTGGCCAGAGAATTGATTGTTAAACCTCTGATTTTTCTGGCCATAGAAAGCATTCATTTCAAAGATTCATCCCATTCAGAGGACAGAAACGAGATGTATGCCCCACAATGTCACAGTTCTGACATGTGATTGGATTATACTGTCCATTGTCATGAACAGTACTAACTTGATAAGTAGAGGGGGAAACAAATTGACACTGGCCAACCATATGGCCAGTCTGACAACAATTCTCACAGTACAGAACCTGAGAGCTCTGTTGAAGGGAAGGATTCTGAGTGATTGGATTAGGGGAAAATTGAGAAGCTGCCATCTGCTTTGCGGATGGCGATCGATTTGCATATTCACCTCCTCGATCTTAGGAGGAGGAGGAGGTGCTTGAATAGCTTGAGCGGGGGCGTAATTGTACTTGGCAATACCCTCAAATAGTGCCCATCCCTCTTCATGTGTCTTTCTCAAGAATGCCACACCAGAAGAACTGTTGACCATGCCCTTAGTGAGCTCGGTCAATCCACTGAAAAACGTATTGACTTGCCTCTGCAAGTCAATACCATGATGGGGACATTTCCAAAGAAGAGATTTGAACCTCTTCCATGCATCAAAGAATGACTCGTTCTCTTTCTGATAGAATGTAAAAATTTCACTGAGGCATTGGGTGTCTTGGAAAGTGGGAAATATTGACTTAGAAACTCTTTTTCAAGTCCAAATTAAGTGGTAATGGATTCAGCAGGAGAGAGTTATACCACTCTTTTGCCTCCCTTCAAGGAAAAACGGAAACAATTTCACTTAATGGCATCCTCGCTTACACCTTGAATGCGAGTCGTACCGCATATCTCCAGAAATGTGTGTACGTGAGTGTGCGGATTTTCAGACTGATAGCCGTGGAAGATAGATGCATGTTGCATCATTTGAATGAGACCAGGCTTGAGTTCGAAGGTTTGAGCATTTATGGTTGGTAGGACGATAGCCGGGTTGACCTTGACTACACCAGGCATGGCATAGTCAGCCAACGTACGTCTATCTTCAGCAGCCATAATGACTATATTTTCGATCTCCCGAGTTAGATCTTGCTCGATATCTCGATCGACTGCGTTCTCTTCGTCAGGGAGGTCCGCAAAACGGAGCCTTCTCCTGTTTGGTCGGACTATGGTCAACTCGAGGTCAGGGGTATAGAGTAGTGGCCCCTTTTGACTCCGAGTTTGCATAAACCGATACCAAGATCTAGTTGTTTAACCTTTAAATCAAAGGTTAAAACCGAGAAAAGATTTTGAAAAGAAAGAGGTTAGACGGGCGTCCAGATTACTGGACGGGCGTCTGCCTGAAAGATGAACTGGACGGGCGTCTGGTTAACCAGACGCACGTCTGACTGGGTAAACTACGAAAAGAGTTAGAAAAATTTAAACGGACGGGCGTCCGTATCAACTGTACAAACGGAAAAACAGAAGAACAGAAAAGATAAAATAAACTAGGAAGATAATAACTACGAAACCTAATGACGAACAATCTAACAACTTAACTATAAATTACCTAACAATAATAAGAAAAAGAATAAGGAACATAAAAAGAGAAATAAACAAAAACTAGACAACCGTCCGGTTCCCCGGCAACGGCGCCAAAAACTTGTCACGGATTTTATGCAATGAAAAATAAACAAGTAATAAATTTATAAATCCGGTATACCCCAAGTGTAGGGATTGTAGCATAGCGATTAATACCGGAGTCGATCTCGAGGAATCGGGTATCTAGTTCATTAATTTTCCTAAGATTGATACTATTATTATTAAAACCTAAAATAACAAAACGAAAAGATAAATCGACAGAGGATTGTCACTCCAAAGCCAGGAAAGATCGTTGCGAACATAACTAAACTATAAACGAGAAAAACAATAAGACTCATAAAAGCATGATAATGACTATAGCGATTAAACATAGAACGAGCAATGATCCGCCATCCCGCAACCCTTAATTTCCTCTCTAGATTATCTTATGATGATTTAACTAAAATTGTGATTCACCTATCAGAGGTATGAACTCCTAATCTCTTAGAAAAGTTCTCCTATCAATCTTTTATCTCTCGATTTTAAAGATTAACGCTTTCAAACCAAGGTGCAAGATTTCTCAATCTAACAATCTAGATATTCAACCTAATCAACTCTCGTTACTTATAGGTTAAAGATCCAATCTTTCCTAGGGTGATCTAGGTTTACACCGACTCTCGTCACATAGTAAACATCAATAGCAAAACATCTCTCGATATAAATTTGCATAACACATAATCATAGAAAAGAAACAACTTTAATTAAATCTCACAAAATCATCCAAAGGAAGAAATAAAACGCTGCAGAAAAAGTTTCACACGCTTGCCCCAAGTTTGATAAGCTTCAAGCCATCCTCATGAATCGAACAAGAAAACGAAACAAAATAAAACAACTAATCTAACCCTCGGTCGACCAAGAACCAAGGCTTGGCCGACCGAGCACAACTCGGCTTCAGAATTTAGGGTTTTCTGCGGCTGCTGTAATATGTATGATATGATCATATTTAGGGTTGAAATAATGCGGCTATATATAGAAAACTAGGTCGGTTTCAGCATGGCGGCCATGGACACCCGTCTGGATGAGTGGACTCACGTCCAGTCTTTAGTAAAATCTTCGAATCGGGCCGAGTCACGTCAGACGCCCGTCCTACGTAAAATTGGACGCTCGTCCAGCAAATTCTTCAACACTCTGAATCAAAATAGTTCCCCTGGACGCCCGTTCACTTCTTCAGACGCCCGTCCAGATGGATGGGACTTGAACGCTCGTTCAATCGCTCAAAAATCAACTTCCTCATCTTTATCTCTTTTCTTCTATCCAATTTCTTCCCTATCTCCTTTTCTTCATAAAATCCGAACTTTATCAACTTTTAATCATCTTTTGAACCGCAATTATGCATCTACACGTCATCAAAAACATCGCAAAGTGTAATAATATCCAAATAAACATAAAATCATCAATAAAACACATAAATTAACCAATTTTGCGATTAAACCGTTTAGAAACTCATTTGCTCAATAAATCAATTAAACACTTAATTTCTATGCAAAATATACGAATATGGAGAGAATTGTTACAAAATATAACGATATAAATCATATAAAATCATCCTTAACAACTCCTCCACACTTAGCTTTTGCTCGTCCCGAGCAAAACAAAGCAGAATAAAGGCTCGAGACAAGACAGACACTTCAGCAAGTACAAAGTATATTCAATAAATCAGATGCTCACCCCTGTGTGTGTGCAAAGCCATAACAAACTTCCACTAAGTCCAAACTTGAAAATTTCAAGCAAACTAGCTAATACCCCCTTCAAACTAGAGATGAATGATACTTATAAGATGCACCCTACAAAACGTAACATATCCCGAAAAAGATGATAGAATACATTTAGGACCTTTCTGACATACTCAGAGGATAATCCCTACAACATATCTGTCAGCTTATACTGGGGATAAGGTATACGATAACTAAGTCTTTTATTCATTCATACCACTTCTTATTGCAAGTTGATTTAACTATTTTCACATTTAAACACACATCAGAATGAGCTCTTGCCCTGTCATAGCAGAATAGGATATTCGTGATATACCCTACCTTACTCAAATCATAAGGCAGCTTCTTCTGACTGTCATGAGCTTTTGGTCATCATAGTGGTATAGGACATTCGTTGTACGCCCTACCTCACTCCAATCATCGACCAGCTTCCAACACACACAATTAATTCATTTACTTTTCAACTTTTTCAACAACTTTAGTTATGCTTTACTTATCACATTCAAACCTCAGATATTCACAGTATGTCATACTCCGGCTATAAACACAAACTATCATAATCGTCACGATACATACGTTAGCACTAAGCACACGACTTATAGGATAACAAAAATCACTAATCCAAAGGGTTATAGCTTTATATTATAGCTCGTCATTCACTATGGCTCGTGAAAAATATATATCGGGTGAAACAACTAACTTACTGGACATACAGTATATAGCATCAATGACTATAAAAAAAACGAACAAAGATATGCATTGCTTACTCGGGACAAAACAAAAACAAAAAATTTTGAAAAATTCATCTCTCTTTGCATAGAAACAAAACGAATTAAGCAAATGAATAGATATACATAAACCATTCCCCTCCCCCACACTTAAACCACAACATGTCCTCAGGTTGTGCAGAATTAAAGAAAAGATAAAGGACTTAGCTGATTGTAATGATCCGAAGAGTGGCTGAAGAGGACAACAATGGTGATGTCATATGGAGTCCTTTTTCAGCAACGACTTCCAAAGGTAGCTTGGCAAAAATAGCTAAAAATGTGCCTGCACCACTTGAAAAACATGGCAGTATCTCGGGGAACACAGGGGAAAATATATCATATTGCGCAGAAAAGTTTGATATAAGCACAGGAAATAATTGCTCAGATGGAAAAATCACCACACGGGGAAAACACAGGACATCTAAGCGTCAAATAAGCCACGCTGAAGCTTACAATACAAATATGGACCACATGTGCATACAAAATATCAAACTCCAACTGAAAGTGTAAATGCGCCTTACAAGATTTATCAAAAGAAATAATGATAGAGGACACTACAAAGTAGTAGGGCTAGGTGCACTAAATAAAATAAAAATAAAATATAACACAATGCAACTATATGATATGCAACTATACTAAAAAGGCAAAAAGAAAATCAAGAAAAATGCTAGCCCAACTAATTCCATAGATATCACCCTAATCTACAATTCGGACTAAGCGATGAAACATGTCAACCATAGAAGGAAGGTCAAATATATAAACGTCTACTCAATAACGCCACAGAAGCGCAACAAAATTCGATTATGCAAAGCCACAGAAGCTTGCCATGTAAAGTGTAGACGTGCCTTAAGACCCATCAGAAAGTGATAGCAACGGAAAACCGACAGTAGCTATACTTAAACAAATATAAATCATATAGAAAAGAAAATTGAAAGTGTAAACAGTCTTAAGGATTACAAGATCCATCCAAAAGTGAAAGCGACGGAAAACCGACAGTAGCTCAAACTTAAGCACATATGAATCAAGTAATAAAAGATGAACGAATAGAGGGCCCTAAAAGCTTACACGATCCATCAAAAGAAGTAGCAACGGAAAACCGACAGTAGCTACAGATGAATCAAGTAAGGGACAACAAAAACACACGACCCTTAAACAACCCTAACACCCTAGATAGACGACAAAAGGAACAGCATAAATCAAATTGGAATCACGTCTAGCTCGGTGCTCTTGCATCAATAGACTCGAAACACACATAATCACTCAACATGGGCCGCAATAGATGGAAAAAATAACCATAACGGTGAAAGAACAGGACATCTACGCATATCAGATAAAAGCCACAGAGGCTCGCATTAAAACATCCATGTCAAATAATGAAGCATGTATCAAAAAAAAACAAATTCGATTCACTAGAAACTGACACACTGGACGGACGTTCAGACAATCCAGACACTCGTCCTCCTGTAAATGATGAACTGGACGGGCGTTTGGAATGGACAAACGCTAGTTTGGTTCTCTTAAGACATAACAGAGTTGGTGCATGTTGGACGGACGGGCGTCCACTCACTATGGACGCACGTCCGGTAACCACAAAGAGTGGCCGGGCGTTCACAGAGAGCAGACTCCCTTCTGGTCTTAGCATAAAGCACAAAATGAGACACCTGAGCAACCTCATAAACCCTAGATAAAATCATAAACCCTAGAAACCTCAGAAACCCTAGAAAGCCCTTCAATTTTTTTTAATAAGATAAAGAAACAGAAAAAGAAACGGAAACAGAAATAGAAACCTACCTATGAAAAATTTAAAACAGAAAACAAGAAAACGGTAAAAGGGAGAAAAACGTGTTGAAATCTTCTGAGCCCAAAATGGAAGGGAAAACAACAGATTTTGACCTCGAAAACAGTGTCAAACGGCCTTTGGCCATTCATCACGTCGTCGGCGTCGGAACGAGCTTTCCGAATTGGGGTCCTGCGCGCCAAACGGACACTCGAGCCGAAAGTTATGGCCAAAATACTACCATGTGCCCTAACGATCCCTTTTATCCCAACTTATAACAGAAAATCAGAAAAATTAATAAACTAGACAACCGTACCGATTCCCCGGCAACGGCGCCAAAAACTTGTTCACGGATTTATCTAATTCAAATAAACCAGTAATAATATTTATAAATCCGATATACCTCAAGTGCAAGGATCGTAGTAAAGAGGTTAATACCGGGTCGATCTTACGGGGAATCGGGGTTGTTTAATCTAGTTTTTATTATCTAACCTAACTATGTCACGATTACTACTAAAATATACGAAAATAAAACAGTGAAAACTAAAACGAAAAACACGAAACTACAAATAAGATTAACTGGACAGAAGATCAAGATCCAAAGCCAGGAAAATATGGTTGCGAACAAATTATCTAAACTAAATCTATTCTAAGTCTATTATGAAATAAAGATTGTAAATTTACTAAACCGTTCAATTTCAAGTGGTTTAATCAGTATTTTACGAACGAACAAGCAATTGATCCACCTATCCTACTACAATCAATCTCTATCTCGATTATTTTGTGATTTCTAACCAAGTTGTGATTCACCTAGCCAAGGTATGAACTCCTAATTTCTTAGACAAGTTCACCTATTAATCTTCTATCTTTCGATCCTGAAGATTAACGCTTTCAAATCAAAGATGTGAAATCTCTCAATTTATAACCTAGGAATTCAACCTAACCAACTCTCGTTATTTTTAGGTTAAAGACCTAATCTTTATTATGGTGATCTAGGGTTTAACAAGATTTTCATCAATATAAACAATCAACATGCAAGGATCTTTCGATATAAATTTGCAGAAAATCAAGATAAACATAATAAAGATACAACTTGAATTAAAACTCACAAGACAAACGAGAATCGAAACTGAATTGTTGATCGGACGGCTTCACAACGCTTGTTCAATAGAGGTCTAGCCTCTTAGCATCCTCTTGAAGATCGACTTGATTGAGTAAAAATACATAAAAAGTGTTTTATCTACTAGAAAACTAAAAACAATAAAAACTGAGCCGCCCCTAGGGTTTAGGGTTCGAAATTCTGATGATAATTATGGGAGAAAACGCAGCTATATATAGAATTTCAGAGTCGGTTCTGCTAAGTCGGCGCTCGGACGCCCGTCCGCTATGCTGGACGTCCGTCCAGCCTTCAATAAAAACTTCGAGTCGGGCCGAGCTGGATCAGACTCCCGTCCTTCTTTAATTTGGACGCTCGTCCACTAAAAATTTGGGAGAACTCTGAACCAAATCACCTCTTCTGGACGCCCGTCCACTAGCTTAGACGGCCGTCCACTGGACGGGGGGTTGAACGCACGTTCAGATTGCTTCAAGTCTGATTTTTCCATCTCTATCTCTTTTTCTTCATATGAATTCGATCCTTGACATCTTTTAATCCTCTTTTGAGCCAATTCCGTGTATCTACAATATAATAAAACATTGCAAAGTGTAATATCATCCAAATCAATATAAAATCATCAATTAAACACCTAAATCAACCAATTTTGCGATTAAACCGTTTAAAACCTCATTTGCTCAATATTTCAATTAAACACTTAATTTCTATGAAAATTATACGAATATGGAGAGAATTGTTACAAAATATAACGATATAAATTGTATAAAATCACCCTTAACATCTACTGAGCAAATGACAGGTCAGTCTACTGAAGGTGGCAAGTCTGCTGAGGGTCAGCAGACTGACAATTTGAATGAACAGCTGGAAGCTGCTTACAATGAAGATTTGGAGACACAGCTCGCTGTAGCAAATCACTTGAAGATGCTATGATGACCTTTATTTCTGATGTAGTTATGGTTGAACAATCTAAGGATAGCTCTGAAGATTCCATTAAGTATCAAGACAGTTGGACACAAATGTAGTTTTAGCACATGCCTCTAAAATTCTTGGAGAGATAGCTACAATTGGTGGTGTGCTAGAAGAAAATTTGAATGTCTTTGTGGACACTACTATTGAGATAGAGGTTCAGTCTACTGAGGTACAGACAGCAACTGAACAAAGGTCGGAACTGGTGGTTCCAATCACTAAGGACCAGACAGTGTTAGAACAAAGGTCGGACTTGAACTTGGGATTGGAGGAATCCCCTGTACATTGTGTAGAGGCTGCCAGTAGAAAGCAGTCAAGAAGAAGGGTCAAGAAGGCAAAGATGGTCACAGATCATTGCATTGGTGAGGACCAACTATTGGGCTATGATTTTAGTGATGATGAATTTTAGATGCCTGAAGAAGAAGCTGAAGCAGAGCCCAACAAGCACATGTACCTATATTTGAAGAAGTACCTATTATAGAAGCTATACAAGAGCCTCAACCTGAGCCATAACCTGTACTTGAAGAGATTTTTGGAGATGTTATGGAGGAAGGTCTTGAACCCCATGAATGGGACAGGACAAGAAAAGTTATTGTGAGGCAACCAAGGGCTGAAGATAATGTTGAACAGCCTGCTGGAGGGTTTGCTAGAGGTATGGCTGGGATAAATGACATTCCAGTGCATATTTTGGATGAGTTGAGAGCTGTAAGAGTTGATATTACTCAACTGAGGACTCATCTGAATAGAAGTGAGAGGAGATTTGATGATTTGGTGAACTTAGTGGAAAACAGAGGGAGAACCTCTGAGATAGCTGCATCAAATATCACTTTTCTTCAATTTTCAACTAATGACCTGCTGAGAGAGGTTGCTAGTGTCAAGAATAAGGTAATAAACAGATATAAGAATATGGTAGAGCAGATTACCTCATTACACAAGAAAGTTGAAAAGCTTGCTGAGGCACCTAAACCTGCTGAAGTACCTCACCGTGCTGCTATTGATCCTAAACTTACTGAGAGGATCAATCTGCTGGAACAGACCATTGAAGGAAGGATTACTGCAGTTGACACAAGAACAGAGATTATGGAAGGACAGCTGAGTAATCTGGTCACCTCACAGGAGAGTATTCTAGGCCTCCTTAATCGTTTCAATGATGATGCCAACAAGAGGGAAGAAAGTACAACAGAAGCAAAAGAAGCAGCAAGAATTTACAACCAGAAGAGATTTGAGGCAGATATCAATCAATTCATAGCACTTGCACCTGGTAGAGTACAACTTACTGATGATCTGCTCAAAGAATTCAAATCTGCTTATGCCGCAAAAAGGAGACCCTACCAGGACATGACTTTTTAGGAAGGTCTTAATTCTTTCCTAAGCTTAAAATTGTGGGAGACTAGAGTCAAATCAATGAAATTGACTAGGAAAACTACAACACCTGGAAGAGGAGGTCATGCTGGTAGATCTGGTGGTAGACAACCAACATCTGTTGATGAGAAAGAAAAGTTGAACTTAGAAGAATTCAAGACATGCTACATGGGAGGAGGTTTCAACTGGCAAGGAGTCCGGTTATCATTGAATGAAGCCTGGAAATGGTGGCATTGCATACTTGGATTGACTTCACAGGCATTGAAAATCATTGGATGGTGGATTTTCAAAGAGAACTAAGAGCTTACCAACAGAAAGAGAGGAAGAACAAGAAAGATCAAGAAGGAGATATAAACTAAATCAGCACACTTACATTGTTTATTTTATTTGCTGATCTTAGTTGAAATAATTTTTGAACAAAATTGAACACCAATGAAATATGAATGAAAGTTTGTTCTGTTTTGTGTTTTTACCTTTTTTGCTTTGCTGTAAGGAAAGATGGAAGACATCATCACTAAAAATGGGGAAATTATTAGGCATATTTTTGTTTTAATGATGAGTGCCAGACTAGTTATATAGAAAAGGCAAAAAGATGTCTAGATTAAATGTATAGGTTTACTAGAGTTTGATCTTTGTATATGTTTGATCAAACAAGCACTGTAAAGAGGTCAGCTGACTTGATCAGTAGACCTATCTAGGTCAGTAGATTGTTTAGGACAGTGGAGTCTAGGAACCTGCTGATGGTTGAAGGCTGAGGGTTCAAACTAAGTTATGAAGGCTAAGGGATCAAACTTAGTATTTAAAGTCAAGGATATGGGATCAGAATTTAGGGAAGTCTGTGATGACCTAAACTGATCACATATACCTTGTGTAGAAGGTCTAAGTTCCATATAAGTTAAATGGTGATTGGAACTTTGTTATGTTTAAGATGGTGTACTCTAACTTGATAATAAAAAGTTAGATGATAAGAAGTCAGCTGAAGTGTTCATGAAACACAGCAGACAAGAAGTCAGCTGACACACAAGGACATCAACAGACCTATACAATAGATGTCTGCTGAGTGTTTAATTTGAATTAATCCAACTTTTTCTGGAAGATTAAATGGATAAGGATGAAACACAATCCTTGGATTAATTAATCAATCAATGGACAAGATGAAATGGATGTTGTAAGGAATTCAGAGCCTTACTAATTAGAATAATATCATTGGTTGACAGACTGGACTGTCAGAAGGACAATGTCAGTGTCAGTCAGGTACAACATAGGTATTTTCAGGAATATTCAGTAAAATCCTGCAACGGTTATTATTCAAATTAAAATTCAAAACATAGGATCTACACCTATAAATAGAGGACTCCTGATTCAGATTGCAACACCACACAAGATCAAGAATTTACACGAGGCAATCAAGTTTTTGAGCAAGAAATTGATTAAGTGCAATCTGACCCTGCTGATACTTTCTAAACTTGAATCTGCTGATCAAGCTCATCTTCAAGTGCTATCTGCAATTAAGTTACATCTAGTTTACACACTAGAAGAACTCAGGCTGCTGATTCTTTCATCCTGATCTGAAGTCTACTGAAAGCATAATCACTTTCTTTATTCAACCATTCTTTTACAAGAAGCTTACTGAAGACAGAGAAGCACTTAGGTGTCAAGGACTGTTGTTTGTGTGGTGGAGCTAGTGAAAAGGCAATCATATCCTTCAAGGACCAGTGGAAGACTTAGAAGCAGCACTACCACCTGTTTCTAGTTTTCAGTTTGTGAAGCCATAGTCATTGGTCAAGGAGAAACAGTTTGGGGATTTTTGTAACCGCAAATCCAAAAGTCTCTAGTGAATTTCCTCGAACATCACAGGAGAAGAGTGGACTGATTGGATTACACCACCTGGAACCACTATAAATCTTGCCTTACTTTTTGCAATCTATGTTATATGCATGCTTATCACACCAAACCTACTGAACTAGCTACTGAATCACACCACTGCACTACTGAGTATCTAATTCTTGGTATCATTTAATCAACAAGTAACAAGGCTTAATCTATTATATTCCGCTGCAACAAATTCAATAGATTTAATAGTCAGCAGACTATTAACCCTGCTGAGTTTGTAAACTCCAAAAAGTTTGTAAGTGTTAAGTTTATTCACCTCCTCTAAACTTAACGAAAGCCTTTTCAAGGGACCAACAATAGATGTTGGTTGCTGGGGGTACATAAACTGGTGGAATGTCTTCTATCACAGTGACACGGATGGGTGCTTCCCCGGCTTCACCATAGATAAAGTTATACCTTGGTTGAGGTCATGGTGTTGCACTCCGCTGTGGTCGTGGAGTAGGGTTCTAACGAGGTCTTGGTGTGTTGGTCTAATGAGGGGATAGATTCTGCCGCACAAAACCACCTTATACAACCGGTGTCGGACTGTTTTCCCTTGCTCCTGAGGTCTCTTCACCTTGAATTCCAGTTCTCGTGGTCACCATCCGGATGATCAAAGGAAACCAGAATGTTACTAAAAGATCTAAGGAAGTCTTATATTAGAAGAAAGGAAGCCTAAAGGACTCTTCGCTCTGATACCAACTGTAACGCCCCGCTCCCGGATACCGAGCCCTTATCCGGAAGAGAAACATTCAGCGCATATAAATAAATCTAA
Source organism: Gentiana macrophylla (assembly GCA_026214975.1). Lineage (NCBI taxonomy): Eukaryota > Viridiplantae > Streptophyta > Magnoliopsida > Gentianales > Gentianaceae > Gentiana > Gentiana macrophylla. The sequence goes on from CM047812.1 coordinate 69,879,209, forward strand.
TATTATACGCAAGCCTCTATGTCGTCGTATCAAAATAAAGCAAACGGAAGCTAAAAAGACTCGGGTAAAAACATAAGTGTCACTATGAAAAGAACTCAAGATACTAAAGATAGAAATGTAACATTTATTTTGGAAAGCCAAACAAAAACTAAAACGTACGAAACCTTCAAAAGAATACTAAAAGAAAATACAACGTTTCCCAAAGAACAACGTGTCTAATGAATATAAAAAAAACAGAATAACTAAATGCTTCAACTCCGGCGTCCTCAAACGTTGTCATCAAAGTCTGCCTCAAACTCTGGATTTACTTGTTCATCTTCTCTCCCCCAAACACATAGAAAAACAATGCATTTGAGGTAAGTGCAAAGTACTCAATAAGAGGTAGAAGCAACAAATTAACTAAGGTTTATAAACAAGTTTTATGATTAAAAGAATTATCTTTCTGAGACCGACTCAATCTATGGTTCACTTCATGTCCATCAACACGTCATGACTATACGTTTCTAACTTAGCTTATCTCTGCTAAATTAGCATTCAAGGGCACTACGTATGGTGCTACTCATCACGAAGTAATTGGGTCCAACATATTGGTGGATCACACCAATAACCACGGAAGTCTAGTCTGGTAGACTCCGATAGTACATGTTCGGTGAAGTCCCTCCATACGTAGGGTCCCGAACTTACGGGGTGGTGTTCCTTCGTACGTAGGGTCCAAAGACTTACAGAGTCATTCACTTTCAGAACGCACACACATCGCAATATAGACTTGTGTCTTACCAAGAATGGATTGATGTTTAATCTTATTACTATGCAAGTATGTAATTATTAAAGGTTATTAACTAGCCACCTAAGTGTTTTCAAATAAGCTCCCTCACCCCTACTTCTCTCCCTCTTAGACCACTAGACACGGACAAGGCCTAGCAACTACACAGACATTGATGAACTCTAGTTCATCAAAGCGCAAGCCCTTTCATGCCCTTCCGACAGATTCGAACTTCAACTCTCTTTAAGAGTACATCCGGTGCCGAAACTAAACGAATAGGAAAGGATTGTTCATGTTTAATTAATTTTATAAGATTCAAGAACAATATTTAAAACTCATATCATAGCTAAAAATCATCTTATCCATCAAAAAAGAGGTCCGGTGCGTCCACACTGGGTTCATTGCGCACGCACGCACTAAGCCTCTCATGCGTAAAACTCCACTCCGCGCTCGTCCCAAAGGCGCTAACAGTGGTCTGTGCGCCCAAAGACTGGGCTCCAGATGCTTGCACCAGTGCTCGTGCGCCCAAGGCACTCAACACTCAATGTAAAAATTCACATTCTGGTCCTCTTGTGCGTCCGCACTGGGCTTTGTGCGTCCGCACCAAGCACGGAAACTACCCAAAGACCCTGTTTTTGAACCCTAATCGATCTCTAATCATTCTCAAACTTGTCCAACATCATAATACTCAGAAAAGGCATAAAAACGCAGCTTTTTTCCATCATAACAACTATAGATCCTTAGGCAACATGAAGGTAACAATTCTAGCATAATAATCATCTCATTCCTAACATAAACCCTAAGAAACCGTAATTAATTTGTAGGAAGATCCCCTTACCTTTTAGCAAGCTAATCCAAATCCAAATCCTTAGAAAACTGCAGAAAACGATCCTTCCTCTCACAGAAAACCTTGAGAAAAGCTCCAACTTTCTTGTGTTGAAACGACGCTCCTTTCACGACAATTCCAACGCTCTACTCGAATCTTAAAATGGTTGAGATTCGACTTAGAAAATGGAAGAAATCTCTCAACCCTTTCTTTTCAACTCTCACACGCAGAAGAGGGATATTGGCAGAAGGAAATTCTGATTCAAAAGGTTAAGGTAACTAATGGGATTTATTTTTCCTTAAATAGGAAAAATCCCAACAATTTACCTAATCCCTTATTTTCCTTAAATACCCTTTTTACTTAAAACATATTTACTCCCATCTCGAATATATATATATATATATATATATATATATATATATATATATATATATATATATTGTGATAAAATACTTTACTCCAATAAAACAAGTCGAATAATAATATTTTGTTTTCAAAAATGACACGTCTGCCCTTTTCCGAAAATCGGAATATTACACGTTGTGTCCAAATAGTTAGGGAAGTAGCATTATCCTATGGGAAATGATATGTGCACTACACAAATGTGTAGTACTTGGTTCAACCCCATTGATTAAAGTGATAAACTATTTATTGTGTTGGGTCCCAATAAAATGTGTGGTGTTGATTGTGTTGTGGTGAAAATGGTAGTGGATGTATCAATACTCTTATCCTATTGATATTTTTCCTTCTTTGACTGTGCGCCCTCGAAAAGGCATGGTTATTGATTTAAGTCAATTTTATGATACATTTCACTACGATTTTTGCCCATTTTCCCGTGATTTTAATAGTATTTTTGCATCTTCGGGCATCTATTTGCATATTTTCATAAGGATACAATAAGTAATAAGTAGTAATAAATAAAGTAGTTTTAATAGTATTTTTGGGTCATTAGGACTAATATTTTGTAGGTGGGTTTACGCTTGGTATTTTTGGCGTGTCATTGCAGGATCTTAGGTTGACCAAGCCTCGGGAGAGATGATTTTGATGTTGACAAGATGCGTTTGTACGGTGCAAAATGTGTATCCGAAACGACGGAGTTCTTACGGATCAATTGTCTCGAGCATACTTATTCACATCTAACTTAAATCGACTTTTGACCCAGCTTAGAGATACATTTCGGGTTTGACATCTTCACAAGAGTTGTAGATCTTCGAACAAGATTTCCAACGCATCCTCAATCACTAAATATGGAGGTCTACAGGCAAAGTTATGGTCAATTTACTGAAGACAATCTAGTACTGAACCATCTGTCGAGCCAAATTTTGGGCAGCTCAGCTCGTTACGCGTTTTTCACAATAAAAACACGAATTTGCAGCTGTAAACTCATTCTCCCATTTTCCAAAATCCTTAATGACACCATTCCGCCATTGTAGGACCTTGGGGAGGTCACTCAAACACAAAATCATATAATAAAAAGTGCATCTTAGTTAGATTAAATTGAACCTTGTGAAGATTTATTCACAGATTTCTTTCTTCTTCCATGAGTGTAGTTAGTGACACGCTATACTTGGGGTGTAAATTGACAACTTATGCTTGGAGAAGATGAAGTTAAAGAAGTGGATTTTCATATGGGTAATTTCTTATTTAGCTAATTGCTCTTTAATTTTCTCTATTTTTGTGTTTTATTTAGTTAGATCTTTACTTGAATTCTTCATCTTCTTGATGGTGTAAAACCCATTTGGAGAGGATGAAGATGAAGATGTAGAAATCTAACCCAAGAAATGTGATTTGTGATATTGTGGAATTTTGTGGTTAGTAAGAATGGGTAATTTATTTACTTACGGTTGTGAATTTAATTTTCCTTGCTTATGCTCATTGCTAGTTGTGTTAGACTAATTGCCTAACACACACACACACACACACACACACACACACACACACACACACACACACACACACACACACACACACACACACACACACACACACACACACACACACACACACACACACACACACACACACACACACACACACACACACACACTTCACTTTCATAAAAATATGTTGCGAAGTGGGGTGGGAAAAGGGTCAAGGGAACCAATAGGTAAAATCGAAACTTGACACGGTGTCAGTCTCCTAAGTGGGGTGTGTAGCTTGTCTATGCACTCATAGAGCTTTATCATGTTTATCCGCTTGTTTGATAGTTAAAATCGAACCGATGACGCGGTGTCGGTCTGATAAGTAGGCTTGTGGGTAAGCATAGTCGTAGAAGGGTACTGGTTTTAAGGGCTTGATTACAAGATTAGAGGTTTGCACCATTAAATTAATACAAGGCCACAAGAACTACTAAATTACTATGACCATTGTCTTGGCTAGCCATAAATTTTACTTTTTTAATTTTCTCTTTTGGTGGCAATTAGGTGGTGAGCGGTGGAGTGACATCATTGCTACTTTTTTTTTTGTTTTTTTGAAGCAACTTTATTTTATTTTATTAAAGGATGAAATAAAGAGCTACAAAGCATTCGCCATATCCCGGCCCGCCCCAAGTTTACGTGATAGAATGCATAGCATGGTCTCCTTAAACCCTATGTGTGGCAAACCCGGTGTAGGAAAATCCACCACATAGGGAAGAGTACTCGCTCTATGAATTCCCGAAAAAACCCCTACTACAAAAATAAATACATCAGTGGAAATCCGCATGAAATAAGTGGTGGTTATCTTTCTTCTGTCTTTCAAAGTGGAAGTGAAAGAAGAATGCCATTCTCCCCGTCGTGTCCTCGTGTGAGCTTTCTTCGATCTTCGCATCCTCTTGGAAGTGAAATTCCGACATGCCCGGTACGTAAAGTGATCAGCAATAGCCGAGGTAGAAGCTGGATTGCACCCCTAGCAAAACGGTAGGGGTGCGTCCAAAGGCTAACGTGGTCCTCAAAGCCGAATGCAGAGATGAACCGCATGCACGCTACGCGTTGATAATCTATCTGCAAGAAAACACAGGGGAGTACAAAAACCGACAAGCAACCTCCAGGCCCACAATAGAAAATGGAACAAAAACACTGAATTGCACCCCAACCAAAGATGGAGGGTGCGTCCGTCCGAGAAAACACTGTTTGAAGTTCCTCTTGGAGCTCTAGGATTTCGCCACCCCACCTTTGGTATACTCCATTGATCTCGCACATCGTGTGATACACGATATATATAAAAATCTAGTACTCGATGACAAAGTGTAAGAGATGAACAACACGACTGGTTTGCACCCTTCACAAGTGAAGAGTGCTTCCCGGGTTGTCAGCGGTGTAACGAAAATGAACTGGGCCATGTAAATCATCATGAAGTAGCTTCAGGATGTGCGGAGGGACCTCCCTGGTGCGCATAAATATGTGATCATCCCCCTCCAATGCAGCTAGGGCATCAGCGACCGCGTTGCACTCCCTATAGATATGAGAGACAATATAGTGTAACGCTTGCAGAAGAGCACCAATCTGAGTGACGTAGATACACAGGGGCCATCCTCCATCTTTCTCTCCAGAAACCATGCGATGCACATAAATGGAGTCGGATTCAATCTCCAAAGGTTGATAATAAGTACGCATGCGAAGACCAAACAAAAGAGCTTTTATCTCCGCATCCAGCACCGTCCCCTGACCAAAGCAAAAATGGAACGCCATGATAAACCTGCCCTCGGAATCCCTGAGAATACCCCCACCGTAAGCTATCCCATTCCTAACACTCCCATCCACATTCAACTTTAAGTTGCCAGAACGCGGCGGCACCCACCGCAGATAAGTTAACTTCCTCCTCGGTATAGATTTGATCTTGAAAGGTTGGAAGAAAGGGGTCCCTCTATCAGCTCCAAGAAATTTGGCAGCCAGATCCTTGCGGAATGCAAGCTGACGAATATTCCACTCAATAAGAATGATGGTGCGATGTATGGAGGGTTGGACCTCGTCATGTCTACACTTATTTCTCTCAGACCAAATGCCCCAACAAACAATAACCGGAACAATAAGCCGAAGGCTGAAGATGCTCACCGCAGAATTCATCCAGAAATGAAGCATAGGAACAATCCCTAACGTAGGAGTAAACCACAATCCAAAGTGATTCATGAAGTACGTCCATACAGAATGAGCAAACTGGCAGTCAATAAAAGTATGACGAAGGTCTTCCCCATTAGGACAAGCAAAGAATTTAGACACCAACGTTATACCCCGTCGGCCAAATGTTCTGATCGGTGGGGAGAATGTTATGGAGCAAATTTCTCCAACAAAAGAAGGAAATCTTGAGCGGAAGTAAACTGTTCCAGATAATCTTGAATATAACGTTGGAGGAATGAGAAGTACGAACCACGTTCCACGTAGAGCGAGTAGTAAAACGACCGTTAGGGCTAAGGGTCCAAATAAGCTCATCAGCCTTCTCTCGTCTGAAAGGAATATGAGTGATCTCCTCAACGATGTGACTGGGAAGATAAGAATGCAGGAGTTGGGTATCCCACTGGTCGCCTACCCAAAAATCGCTAACCCTCTGAACCAAGTCATCTGGAGGGTCCCCCAAATTCACTTCCGTCCACTTGTCTCTCCAGAAGTCTATTTTTCCTGCGTTAACCTTCCAAGAGATGAATTGTTCGGCAGTATCTCTCATTTGCCACACTCTGTGCAACATAGGCGTAGAAGCCTTGGGTTTAGGCACATCCAGCGGAGACTTATCCATTATGTACGTGTTGGAGATGGCCTTGGCCCAAATTCCTTGTTTCTGCCGTAAGCGGACCCGCAGCTTGATAGCAAAAGTGTCTGCCACATCAAAAAGATTACGAACACCCAACCCTCCTTCCTCAGTCGGAGAACACAATTTATCCCACGCTCGCCAATGTATGTGGTTACCGCCAGGTCCACTGTCCCACAAGAATTTATTAAAAATGCGATGGATACGATTGAAAACATCTTTCGGGGGCACCAGTACTTGGGGAATATAAATCGGCATGCACGTTAAGACATGCCTGAGAAGGATAAGTTTCCCGCCAAAAGAGAGTAGCTTGTTCCCCCAATGATGAAGCTTCCGTTGCACCTTATCAATAATGTCTTGATAGTAACAAATGCGATTCCTCCCCCGGAAAAGGGGTGCTCCCAAGTAACGAAAAGGCATGTTCTCGGGCAGAAAACCCAATATGTTACGCAACCAGCCTGTTTTGGTGGTAGTTAAATTTTGCCCAATGAACGTACTCTTAGTTGCATTAATACGCTGCCCTGAAACAAGCTAATAATGATGAAAAAGCTCTTTGAGTGAATTTAGCCTTTTCCTGTAACATCGAGTGAATATGATCGTGTCATCCGCAAAGGCAAGATAATGGATCCCCTTAACTTTCGAATGGAATTGCATGCCATGGTTCTGAGACATATAATCATTTATCAGCCTCCCAAAATACTCGGCCGCTAAGACAAAAAGAGCCGGAGAAAGTGGATCCCCTTGTTTAACCCCACGGGTCGCGTGGAAACGGGTAGAAGGCATGCTATTCAGAAGCACATAGAACCAGTTATCCGCAAGAGTGCTGAAAATGAGGTCCACAAAATTTTCTTGAAAACCAAACATCCGTAGCACATTCATAATGAAACCCCAGTTCATACGGTCATAGGCCTTTTCCATATCTAATTTAAGCATAATATTGGGGTTTCGAAGTTTTTTGTTCACATTTATGCATAGCTCCTGGGCAAGAAGGATATTATCGGTGATGCATCCGCCAGGACGAAACCATCTGGCGATCGGCTATGAGCATGGGAAGAAATGAATTCAAACGCTGCGTGATTATCTTGGTAATAATTTTGGAGAAGACCGTGCATAAGCTAATGGGCGAAAGTCTTTCCATTTATCCGCCTTTCTTCTTGGCAAGCAAAATAATCGTGGACGAGAAAAATAACGGGGAGATGACCACCGAGAAGAAATCCACAACCGCATTACCCAAATCATGCTTAATAATCGGCCAACATAATTTAAAGAAGTGAGACGTGTAACCATCAGGACCGGCTGCACTATCAGAGCTCATAGACAATACCGTATTATGAATTTCTTCCAAATTAGGGGCAGCCATAAGAACCTCATTCTGCTCAAGAGATATTTGTGGGAGGGAGAAATCGACCAGAGGAGTGCCCAGCCCTTCCCTATCGTTGGAGAAAAGATTCTCATAAAAGAGAGCAGAGGAATCGCGGATGTCTTCCTGGTTGTCGATCAAGCTGCCGTCTTCCGCCCTAATCTTACATCATTGCTACTTTTTGTATAAAGTCTTTCCTTTTAGTCTTTGTTGCTTGAGCAAAACGAGCAAGTGATTTTGGTATTTAACACATGGATGCCGGTTAGTTCTTAGATGACAAGATCATTTAAATTGGCGAGGATAGAATCTAGAAACTCAAGGGTCTTATAACTTGTTGACGTCTTGAATTGAAATGATGAATAATTAAACAAATTTACGCACCATGCTTCAGTTTCTAGCTTCGACTGCTGAATTTTTCCTTGTAATTCAAAAGCCAATGGATGCCAATCTGTAATGTTTCGTGTACGTACTTCATGAAGGCGATGAGCAAGAAGTCCCCCACCTTCTTCTACACCCCATATCCCTAAAAAAGAAGTGATCATCCCATGTTCAAAGTGATGAAGTTTATAGAATTATAAACTCAAAATAAAATGCAGAATTATTATTGATCAAGTAAAAGATACAAGTTGGATCTACAATGTGGCTGATCATGGGGTATTTATAGCTTCATACTCCTCATGAATCAGTTAGAAGTAAGTTACAAACGGTTATAACAGATTACAACAGAATAACTATTTTCTACATTCCACTATATTAAAATAATCAGCAGGCTGGTGAGTCTTTATATTGCCAGCAGGCTGTTGGTGTTCATGCTGTCAGCAGGCTACTGGTATCTTCACATGATAAAAAAATTGCACTCAGCATTCCCATCAGCTTTTATACTGTAACACCCCCTCAAGCTGAGAGTGGTACATGAATAGCTTGCACTTAGCATTCCCATCAGCTACTTGAATTCTGTAAAATCTTTGAAATTCCTAATTTTTCTAGTAGATAGGAGAAAATGCATCCAAAGCCATGGTAAGAATGTCAGCTAGTTGCTCTTTTATGTTGACTGGAAGAAGTTTGACAAGCCCTAATTTGACTTTATCTCTCACAACATGGCAGTCAATTTCAATGTGTTTTGTTCTTTCATGAAAGACTGGATTATGAGCAATGTGCATTGCACTAGCATTGCCACAAAATAGCACATCAGGCAATTGAACAGGAACCTGCAAATGTTGGAGTATGTAAATCAGCCACTGGATTTCACAAACTGCATTTGCCATAGCCCTGTATTCAGCCTCATATGAGCTTCTAGGTATAGTTGTTTGTTTTTTGGCCTTCAAAGAGATTGGAGCATCTCCTAGAAACATCATATATCTTGATATTGATCTTCTTGTTTCAGGACAACCAGCCCAATCACTGTCTGTAAAACCTTTGAGTTCAAGGTTGTTGTCTATTAGGAATAAGATTCCTTGACTAGGATTAGTCTTCAAATGCCTCAGCAGTCTGTAAGCTGTTTTCATACGATTTTCAGTAAGAGTGTCCAAAAATTGACTTAGTTGTTGCATTGCAAAGGCAATATCTGGTCTGGTAAAAGTGAGGTAAATCAATTTGCCCACTAGTGATCTGTATGCAGTGCTGTCAGCTAGAAGTGGTGAATCACCATGTCGTAAAGTTTTCTTAGACTCCATAGGTGTCTTAGCAGGTTTGGCTCCCAAAAATTCATATTCTTCTAGGAGGTTAAGGGTGTATTTCCTTTGTGAAATGGATATGCCTTTTGGACATCTAGCAGCCTCAATGCCTAGGAAATATCTCAATTTTACAAGAGCTTTGATAGTGAACGGCTTATGTAGAGCATCCTTGACTTGCTGAATCAACTCTTCACTAGGGCTGGCTGCTATGATGTCATCTACATATACCAATAAGGCAATGAAAGATTGTCCTGAGCCTTTTGTGAAGAGGCTGTGATCATTTTTTGATTGAATGAATCCTTGAGCCTCCAAAGATTCAGTTAACTTGCAGTTCTATTGTTTGCTGGCTTGTTTGAGACCATATAATGACTTAGTAAGTCTCCAAACTTGATTGGGTTTGGTTGCTGCAAAAACTGGGGGCAACTGCATATATATTTCTTCATGTAAATCTCCATGTAGAAAAGCAGTGTTGACATCCGTTAGATATAGGTGACAATTATTGGTTGCTGCTGCTGCAAGTAATGTTCTAACTGTTGTGATTTTGACAACAGGGGAAAAAGTTTCTTAAATTGGCTTCGTAGACGGCACAATCAAAAGGCCAAAAGCAGATTCAGTAGATTTCCTTGCATGGAGGCAATTTGATACAATGGTGAGATCATGGATCTTAAATTCTGTAGAGAACACCATTGCTCAAAGTTTGATGTACTCAAGAATACACATGCAGTTTGGAAGAATCTTGCAGCAAGATTTTCAAATGTGGATGCCCTAAGACTTTCAGATCTTCTTGAAGAAATGCATCTGCTGAAGCAATGCACATATTATGTCAATCAATATTTCACAAAGTTAATTTTATTCTTGGTGACTAACACCATCTCCATAGACATTTTCCATGGATTGTAGTTGTTGTCATTCATCAATGGCTGAACACGAAACAGAGATAGATTCTCATTAGGATGAACATAAATGGACTGGAGGGACTTATTTCTTGTTTCATAGCTGCCATGGCTATCAAGAACTCCAGAATTGATCACAAATCAATAGTGAAAGTGAGAATATATGAAAAAAACGATCAAGAACTGAACGAAAAACTCGGGAAAATGATGACGGTTTACTCTCAAGAAACTGAAACCTCAGAAAAGATGAAGAACACTCCAAAGATTCTTCAAAGATTGGAGGAAAAACACAGGAAAGCACTAAAAAATTCTCAAATTTCTGTTCTGACACCATGATGAATTTTATAGAATTATAAATTCCAAATAAAATGCGGAATTATTATTGATCAAGGAAAAGTTACAAGTTGGATCCACAATGTGGCTGATCATGGGGTATTTATAGCTTCATACTCCTCATGAATCAGTTATATAGATTACAACAGAATAACCGTTTTCTACATTACAATATATTAAACTAATCAGCAGGCTGCTGAGTCTTTATACTGTCAGCAGGCTGCTGGTGTTCATGTTGTCAACAAGCTTCTAGTATCTTCACATGATCAGCAAAGTGCACTCAGCATTTTCATCAGCTTTTATACCGTAACACAAAGCATAGCAAGAACACCCTTAAGAATCTAAGCTCTACTATATATAATTGAAGTTTCTGCATATCAGCCCCCTCGGCATACTGCTTCTCCATCGTATAAAGCACATTATGAACAGACACAAAATTGTCGTATTCCATTTCCCTCTACTTCCAATGTGATTTGAGAGTTTGATGATCCACGGTACAGTTGCCTGATGTTATCATTTGCTATATCAATCCTGTTCATACAACCATTTAGAAGCGCCTTTTTGTCAGAGAAATCCTTGCTCATCTCACGAAAGACAGAAGGAGATATACGTCCTCCCATAAAATGATTGCGGATTGAATCCCCTCCCTCTTCTTCAACATTCTCACATGGAGGATCAGTGAGAAACATTAGACAATCTCGAAGAAATAGAAAATCGTCCTTCAAAACGATAGCCAGGTGCTCAAAGAATAAATCAACAAAGCTTTCAACAGCTTCACCAAGGAGAAAAGAACCATAATTGGACACTGGTTGTAGATCGTAAGCCTTACAGATGCCAACGTACAATGGTACAATATGATATGCATAAGGTATGAACTTCTGCAACATATCGAAAGTGACAATGTACACATCCGATGCAATTTCATGGTCGCTTTCCTTTGCCCAATACAAATGTGTTAAACATGCTGCACTGTTAGCAAAATCACCCGTAAAATTCGGAAATTCATTGCTTCCTTTCCATATGGGCAATTTTTAACTTTGAACAGATTTTTGTTTTCCAGAAATACTGTCTTGGCTCTCAAACTATCAATTTGCGATAGAAGAATTTCGCAATCTGTGTACTTGTGTCGAGGATATCGTTACTTAGCATTAATATTTAGCTCATGTATCATTTAAATATTATATATTTATCTCCTATGGCTTGTCCACTAAGCTACACGAGCCTATATACATTTGTACCACTCTATTCCAATTGAATCAATGAAAACACAATATCTTAAATCTTGACATGATATCAGAGCAAGGTTAATTTTCCTCTCTCTTGTATTGCTCCAATGGTTCAAAATCCTACCCTCTTCCGTTCTTAATTTCTTCTCGTTCAAAAAAAAATACCTCTTACAGTATTGTCTTCTTCCTCTCCTCTCCGACAATCTCCCCTCCTCCAATTCTGAAATCTTGATATGTGCTCTTCATAGCACAACATCAACTACACAAATCACGAACATCAAACAAACAAAATTCTATACGCAGCTTCTCCTCCTTCTTGCTGCTATGGCGTCGGATGCCTCTGCGATTTCCGGCGAGACCTCTTCCACCTCTCCTATTCCCTCTTTCATCCCCTCTTCATCTATTCACATCATTAAACTCACCACGAAAAAATTATCATCTATGGAGGGCTCAAATTGTGCCTTATCTTCGTGGCCAAGGTGTGTTCGGCTAGGTTGACGGCTCGATAGAACAACCTATGCCTCCATCATCGGAACCGATGGCTCTACCCAACCAAATTCGGCCCTTGCAGATTAGACGAAGTATGACAATTTGATTTTGAGTACTATTACATCTTCCTTATCGTAGAATGTTTTATCATAGGTTTATACTGCTTCGACGTCGGCAGTGATTTGAAAAGCATTACAAGAAATCATTCGATCTCTTCTCAAAGCCGTGCAAAGCTCATCCAGCTGTAGAGTGAATTAGCATCGACAAGAAAGGGTGAGATTTCTTGTGCAGACTACTACTTCAAGGTTAAGAACCTTGCGGATGAACTCTCTCTAGCCGGTCATCCGCTTTCCGTTGATGATCATATTGCGTATTTTCTTTCCGGGCTCGGCCCTGATTATGATGCGGTGTTTACCATGATTTCCAGTCGTACAACTTTTTCTTTGGATGAGGTTTATGCCCTCTTACTTACAACAGAGGCTCGACTCAACCGCCACAAACCTGTTGTCGATAATTCATCTCCTCCAACCGGCGTCAGCTCTAACATGTCCCAGCCATCTGCCAATTATGCACAATCATCCCAGCAGTAATAGGTTTCCTCCAACCGGGGTCCTGGATCAAAAATTCTTGAGGACGGGGGCATGGCCGTGGACGTGGTGGACCTAGTCCCCAATATTCTGGCCTGTACTCGAATGAACCACTTCCCACTTGTCAAATATGTGCTAAACATGGGCATACCGCAGTGGCGTGTTACTTTTGGTATGAATATTTGCATCCACCGACCCCGCGTCCTCCATCACCACCTCGGCCTCCACAAGCCTATGAAGCACAACCGTACTCCCACCAATACTTCCAACCTCACAATGACTAGATAGCCGATACTGGAGCTTCTCACCATCTTACTCCGTATTTTTGCAATCTGACATTATCATTTGAGCCTTATAATGGTATTGATAAGGTTCACGTTGGTGACGGTACAAGTTTAAATATCTCTCACTATGGTTCTTCTTCTATATACTTCCCCTTCCAAAACCTTTTACTTGTTTAACATTCTTGTTACACCATCTATTACTCGTAACCTTTTATCTGTACTTGTACAAAAATTTGTATCCGATAACTCTGTATATTTTGAGTTCCATGACACGTATTTTCTTGTGAAGGATTACTCGGGCCACGTCCATCTTAGAGGTTATGTGAAAGATGGACTCTACCACTTCTCCACCCCGCTACACCGTCTTCTTGCTCAAACTCTTACATCCTCCGTCTCTCCCTCCACCACATGGCATCAATGTCTCGATCACTGCTCCTACCCCGTTTGTCAAGTTTTAAGTCGTCTTTCTATTTCTGTTCATAATAAAGCACCACATGTTGTGTGTGCCCTGTGTCAATTAGCTAAGAGTCACAAACAACCGTTATATGTGTCAGATTTTACTTCTTCTGCACCTTTGGATTTTGTTTATTCGGATGTTTAGGGTTCTAGTACGAAACCTTCTATTTATGGATATCGTTATTACGTTAGTTTACTGGATGATTATAAATTTTTTTTGTAGTTATATCTCTTGAAAAATAAATCTAATGGTGAAACTGTTTTCCTTCCTTTTTGGCTATGATTGAATGGTTATTTAATTCTAAGTTAAAATCAATGAAAACCGATTGGGGTGGTGTGTATTGTCGTGTCTCTTCCCTCCTCACCTACCTTGGCATTCAACATCACCTCTCCTGCCCTCACACTCATGCGAACATCGGCGCCATTGAAAGACGTCACCGTCAAATCGTCGAAGTCGGCCTATCCTTACTCACCCTGTCAAATCTTCCCCTCCTATATTGGGAAGATGCCTTTATCACCCCCACTTATCTAATCAACCGCCTTCCCCCCACTGCCCTTCGTAATAGGACCCTCTTCGAAATGGTTTACCATTGGCCTCCCGATTACTTTTTCCTCCGTATCTTTGGTTGCGTCTGCTGGCCCTATCTTCATCCTTATAATAACCACAAGACTGATTTCCATTCCGCCATGTGTATCTTCCTTGGCAACAACCCCTCTCACCATGGTTACAAGTCTCTTGACCTTGTCAATGACCATGTATACGTTGCTCGCCATGTGGTCTTTGATGAATCTGTCTTCCGTACACTCCGCAATCCTCTCCTATTCAGGTCTCAAATCCACCAGCCGTTCCTCTCCCGGCCTCACTTCCTGCTGTTCCCATATATTCTCCCCCGCAAATTCCCCCTTCACAAACAGATTCTCCTATGGCTCTGCCTTCCTCCCCGGTCTCGGGTACCTCTTCAGACTTGGATTCCTCCCCACCCAGTCCACCCCTCCACCTCACCCTATGGTTACTCGTACTACAACAAACTCCCTCAAACCCGTGTCGATGCCTGACTACATCCGTTACTCCCTACCCAAGGCTCTGGTCACCACAGCTTCCACCACCGACCCTACCACTTACACTGAAGCTTTCAAAAGCCCCCATTGGCATTCTGCTATGAGAGAGGAGATTGATGCGCTTTTACACAATCACACCTGGGACTGTGTCCCTAAACGTCCTCATATGAATATTGTGGGTAATAAGTGGGTCTATCGTACTAAACATCATGCAGATGGTCGCTTGGAATGGTATAAGGCACGTCATGTTGGTGAAGGAATTCATCAGGCCGAGGGTGTTGACTTTTATGGACTTTTAGTCCGGTTGTCAAACCGGTCACTATTCATTTACTATTGCCTCTTGCTATTTCACAGGGTTGGTCATTACGACATGTTGATATTCAAAATGCCTTCCTTCATGGGCATTATCCGAGCCGGTCTATATGCAGCAGCCTCAAGGTTTTATGTACCCCGACTATCCTGACTATGTGTGCCGTTTACGTCGCAGTCTTTATGGCATCCTCCAGGCTTCTCATGTAGCTGAAGTACATTGTTCAATTACTGCAGCGATCTGGTATGGACAAGGCTAAGCCTTTCCAAACACCTATTTCTGCCTCTACTCGGCTTACTCTGGACTCCAGACCTCCTTGTTCTGATCCGTCGCTTTATCGCACAATTGTTGACGGATTGCAGTATCTCAGCTTTATTTGTCTAGACATTGCATTCGCAGTTCACAAGGTGAGTAAATTCATGCATTCTCCCACTGAGACTCATTGGATAGCTGTTAAATGAATTCTTCGATATGTTACGCATACCATATCTGATGGTTTACTACTCTCCTGGAATTCACCTCTGTCCCTGCGTGCTTACTCTGACTCTGATTGGGCGGCCGACTCCCACAACCGCCGCTCTATTGGGGTATATTGCATTTTCGTGGGCAATAATCTTATCAGTTGGCGGTCCAAGCAGCATTTCACTGTCTCTAAAAGCAGCACTGAAGCCGAATATAAAACACTTCTAACATTGCTACGGAGGTTCAATGGTTATGTAGTCTCCTGCATGAAATGTCCGTGATTCTCCCGGCTCCGCCAACTCTATGGTGTGATAATATTGGTGAAACCTATCTCGTCCATAACCTGGTTTTCCACCCTCGCACGAAACATATTGAGATCAACTATCATCATGTTCGTGAGCTCGTCGTGAGCTCGTAAGTGAACTATCTCTTTCATTACCTCTCAAGACCAGCTTGAGGATCTCCTCACCAAGCCATTGGGACATCCTCGGTTCTCTTCACTCAATGCCAATCTCCGTGTCCACTCTCTTTCCACGAGATTGCAGGGACGTGTTGAGGGTATAGTTACTTAGCTTTAATATTTATCTTACTTATCATTTAAATATTATGTATTTATCTCCTAGGGCTTGTCCGCTAAGCTACATGAGCCTATATATATTTGTACTACTCTATTCCAATTGAATCAGTGAAAACACAATATCGTAAATCTTGACATGTTGTAAATAAGAGTGATATTATGCTTAAGCTTTCTAAGAAAATCGGAGACCTGTGGAAATTTCATAGACTTACCTCGCATCATCGACATCAAACAAGGAATGTATTGGATTTGAATACCAACCTTCGATTTGTTGGCTACTCTGTAGAATTATTGCTTCCAATTTACACATTATTGAATCAAAATCTTTGATGCACATAGAGATCGGATTCGTTTCACTTCCACCCATTCGTTTGAGAAGAAGAGATAATAATATGAAGTCTTTCGGCCATATCACTTTTAGAGCAACTATAAGAGGTCTTTCAGCCGTATCCTGAAAGCAGAACACTTTCTGTTGAGATTAAAAAGGCAAGAGGATGAGTTTTTGGCTCTTAGAGACATTCCAACAAACACTCAAGTAGGTGGTTAGTTAGTTAGAGTTAGTTACAACCGATTGAGCTTGTGCTTCCAATATAAATGTAAATTGGAACCACAGAAACTCAATACGTTGTTCAATTGCATTCTGATGTAAAGCTATTGCTGTGATTCATTCGATTTTATTTTCTCGCCTTTTTTCAATTTCAAAATTGGGGAAGAACATATTTGAATGTTCTTGATCAGAAATCTGTTCTAGTTCTGTTTTGATCGATCTTTCTTCTTGTTTTTAGTGTTTTATCATGTCTTTCAACATGGTTTCAGAGGTCAATTAGTAACCGCTGTCGAATTTCAGATCATAATCTTTGATTCTTGTGTTTTCTGGAGATTTCTTTCGATCTTCTTCAATGGCAACTACAAATTCTGGAAGTTCTCTTGATAATCAGAGTTTAGTACTGGTTCAACCGCTACTCAAAGGGGTAGGCTACTATAATCATTGGAAAGATCCATGAAAAAGATGTTATCATCACGAGGAAATATTGGTTTTGTAGATGGTTCTTCAACCATGCCAGAAATTACGGATGCTGGTTATTCAGCCTGGATGCAGTTAAATGATCTGGTGCATTCTTGGCTAGTAAATTCAATGATTCCTACTGTGGCAGAAAGTGTAATGTAGTTTGATACTACCAGGAAGATATGGATGGATTTACAGGATCGATTTGGATGAGGAAATGCCTATAGGCTTTCTAATCTTGAAGAAGAAATCGAAAAAACCATGCAAGGAAGTCTTATAGTGACTGATTACTACACAAAGTTGAAATCCTTATGGGACCAATATCTGATTCTTAAACCTATTCCTCCTTGTGTTTGTCCTGCATTACAGACTATTAGAGAACATTATGATAATGCTTATACTACAAGATTCTTGAAAGGTTTGAATGGGAATTTCAACACTGTCAAGTCTCATGTCTTAATGACTTTACCTCTTCCTGATATTAAAACTACTTTTGTTATGGCTTTGAATCATGAGCAGCAGCTCAGTTATGCCATCGGTACAGAATCAGTGATTCTTGTTTCTAGGTCTGATCAAACAGATTTGCAATCAAGTAATTGGAAATTTCAGACCTCCAAATCCAGGAAGGGGACAAGGTAGAGGTTCTGGTGGTGGTGGAAGGAGTCAAGTCAATGGAAGAGGTTTCCAAGGGAATTCCAAGAAGCCTTATTGTACATACTGTGGTAAGGAAGGGCATACTATAGACAAATGCTACAAGAAATATGGTTTTTCACCAAATTTCAAGGGATATGGCAGAGGCAATTCAGTAGCTAATCATGTGGCTTGTGACCAAGATTCTGAAGAAATGGAATTGTGTAAGAATCATCAGCAAGATCAGAATTCTGGTGACACTGCAATCACCAAAAGTCAATATGACCATCTACTTACCCTAATCCAGAATCTGCAACCTTCAAGCAATCAATGCAATTCAGTGGTTATGGCTGTAGGAAATAGCTCACAAGGGCAATGTATCAAGGGCAGTATGATCCATTGGATCATAGTTTCGGGGGCCACTGACCACATAACTTTTACCATTGCTAATATGGTTAATATCAAAACCACTAACAATCTGCATGTTAACCTACCTAATGGCACTTCTGTTCCTGTCACACATATAAAATATGTTCATGTCAACAAAGATATCACTTTATATGATGTTTTTTGTATTCCCACATTCAGTTATAACTTGATATCTGTAAGAAAGTTAACCGTCAATAATGGTTTGTCTGTTGTTTTTGGAACTAATAGTTGTTATGTGCAGGCACAACCAACTATGAGGAAGATTGGTATAGCTAAGCTTCAAAATGGACTGTATATTCTTGAATCACAAGAACCAGATAAAAGAATCACTAATGTTCAACATTTTCATGTTGCTTGAATTCTTTGACAGATACTAGTTTGTGGCATTATAGATTAGGCCACCCTTCACTTGATAGATTGAGAACTTTGAAAGTTTTAGACAATTGAATAAAGATTCCTGATTGTAAATGCACCATTTGTCCTTTGGCGAAAAAAAGAAAACTTCAGTTTCCTGTCAGTCAATCTTCTACTGTGAATTGCTTTGATCTTATACATGTAGATATTTTGGGGCCAAATAGGATACCCTCTATTGATGGTGACAGTTATTTCCTATCTATTGTAGATGATCACAACAGATACACTTTAATGAAAACCAAGGATCAGGCTGCTGGTTATCTAAGAGATTTTTGCATTCTTGTACAAACACAGTTTGATAGATGTGTTAAAACAATTAGGTCAGATCAAGGTGCAAAATTTGGTATGAAAAACTTTTATAGACAGAAGGGTATAGTGTACCAAATGCCTGTGTTAGAACACCACAACATAATGGTTTGATTGAAAGAAAACATCAATACATTCTGAATGTAGCTAGGGCACTCAGAATTCAATCTGATGTTCCTATAGAATATTGGCACTATTGTGTTCTTCATGCTGTCTCTCTAATCAATTTAATGCCTACCCCATTGTTGAATAATAAAACACCTCATTCTATTCTATATAATAAGGAACCTACTTATGATATGCTCAAAGTATTTGGTTGCTTATGTTTTGCATCAACCACTTCTTAGGGCAGAGGTAAATTTGAAGACAGAAGCACAAAATCAGTGTTTCTAGGGTTTGAAAATAACATCAAAGGGTATAGAATCATGAATCATCACACCAGGAACATCTCCATCTCTAGAGATGTGGTTTTTCATGAAAATGCTTTTCCCCTTTTTGATATTAATTCACTTGATAATTCACATGATCTTTGTCTTCCATTACCATTGCATGATTCTGTTGGCATGCTTGATCAAACTCTTAATATAGATGATACTCCATCTGATGATTCACCACATCAATCAGCTGACACCATAAACATGCCACCACAAAGAAGATCACATAGACAAAGATCTGTGCCATCTTACTTAACAGATTATGTCTGTACAAATCAAGTGAAGAGGACTTCACCTCACATTTTAGATCATGTTGTATCTTATACTAATTTGTCTTACAATTATCAGGGTTTCATTGGCCATATTTCAGAAGACAAAGAACCAGCATCCTACAATGAAGCAGCTCAAGATCCTAGATGGCAAGAAGCCATGAATTTGGAATTAGCAGCCATAGATAAAACAAATACATGGTCACTAGTCCCTTTACCAAAAGGAACCAAACCAATAGGATGCACATGGGTTTTCAGGCAGATGGCTCACTGGAAAGATTCAAGGCAAGATTGGTTGCAAAAGGTTTTACACAAACATAGGGCTTTGATTTTTTGGAAACCTTTTCACATGTGGCAAAACAGACAACAATAAGACTTTTCATGGCCTTGTTAGCACAAAAGAATTGGCATTTACATCAGCTAGATGGAAATAATGCCTTTTTGCATGGAGATATGGAAGAAGAAGTATATATGAGACCACCACCTGGTTTAGCAGCAAATGGTTTGGTGTGCAAACTTAACATGTCATTATATGGATTGAGACAAGCAAGTAGACAATGGAATGCAAAATTAACCAAGAAATTATTAGATCATGGTTAAAAGCAATCTCAGAATGACCATAGCCTTTTCACCAAAGGTCAAGGGGACAAGTTTGTTGCTTTATTGGCCTATGTGGATGATATAGTTGATGGTAGCTCAGATTTGATAGAGATTCAACACCTAAAAGATTTGTTGCATTCTGCCTTCACCATAAAGGATCTTGGAACACTAAAGTACTTTTTAGGTTTTGAAGTGGCAAGATCAATAGATCGCATTATTCAAAGGAAGTATTATCTGGATCTCCTAACAGAATTTGGTTTCCTAGATTGCAAACCATCAGCTACACCAATGGATACATCACAAAATTTGACAAAAGTTGAAGCTTCACTCTTGGAATCCAACACACAGAAGCCTGGCTAGCAAACTCTTATATCTAGGGAATACCAGACCTGATATAGCATTCCCAGTTCAACAACTGAACCAGTTTTTGGCTCAACCAATTGAAGCTCACTTAAAAGCTGCTCACAGACATCTCAGATTTAAATCAGCACCAGGCAGAGGATTATTCTTTCCTAAACAAGGTTCAGTCACACTAAAATCTTTTAGTGACTCAGATTGGGCAGGGTGTACCAAAACCAAAAGGTCTACCACTGGTTACTTGGTCTATCTTGGTGATGCCCTGGTTTCCTAGAAAACAAAGAAGCAACCCACTGTTTCTAAAAGTTCAAGTGAGGCAGAATACAGAGCCATGGCCATTACAGCATCTGAAATCCAATGGTTAATCTACCTGCTCAAAGATTTCCAAATCACATATTCTCTGTTGGAAATAAAATTTATGTTTTGATGATGATTCATCACTTAATCAGTTATTGTTCTTAAACCCCATTGTTGAAGTGTCATAACTAGCTGTTATAGTGCAAAGCAAAAAGATGTTTAGAAATCATTGTATAGGATTTAAAAGAGTCTGATAGTTGTATAAGTTAATCAGAGAAGCACTGTAATAGTTCTAGGTTCAGGGTCGAAAAATGAGAAATCGACTTATCGAATCGAGTTCGCAAATCAAATCGACAAAGAGTACTTCAAATCAAATCGAGGATCGATTTCGATTATGAAAGAATCAAGAAGAGTAAGTTCACTGAGGACACGACTCGATTGGCTTATCTAAAAGATAGAAGAACTGAGGGTTCAAACTCAGTTATTCAAGACTGAAGAACTGAGGGTTCAAACTCAGTTTATGAAGACTAAGTCGAGACTATAAAGTTAGACTTTAGGCAAGTCTGTGATGACCTAAACTGACTTTATGGATCTTGTATGAAGGACTAAGAATCATAAGGACAATGATATCTTAGATGATCAATTGAAAAAGGTGTACTCTGATTAAGTCAATAATAATCAGATGAAGGATGGAGTACTGAGATTTTGAAGAAGAGTAAAAACTTAGTTAATGCTCTTGAAAACTGGAAACTGACCAAGTATTATTAAATCAGTTTTGGAACTGGAAATAAGTAAAACTGATGAAGATTAAGACCGTTATAAATCAAGCAATTTTATTGGTTTGTAAAGTGTCCTTTCTGACACTGACATACAAAAAGAAAAGCACGACCACTAACGGTTATAAGGATTCAAATTCAAATGAACTAACCGTTAAAGGAACCCCAATAAATATATCTCTTCTACAACAAGAAGAGTGTGGAATTCTAAGAATCAATCTAGTTAAGAAAGATCAAATTAAGGGGGAAAGTAATCAAAAAGAATTCCTGCTACATACTTAATTGCAAGATCAAGAAATTTCTTCAAGTGTTCATAAGCTTTGAAAGAAGAATCAAGATCAATCACTTGAAGAAAAACAGAGCCGTGCATAACTTTTATATCTATAAGAAGAAGCTCAAATCACAATTGAATCATAGTTATTGATTCAAGTCTCAACTTTGATCATATCAAAGGTTTAGACTGTGAAACACCAAGAAGGTGTGAAGGATAATTGGTTGAGTGCGATGAAGACTGTGTTTGTGATGATGAAATGGGAAGAGGCAATTCAACCCTCTAAGGACCAATGTAGCAAGCTTAGTTTAAACAGCAATCCAACCTGTTGAAAACTAAAGCTAGAAGATTGTGAAACTAGGGATTAGTGAAGGACAATCAAGTGTCTAGAATTTACTTTGTGTCTTGTAACTATAAACCTCAAGAACATAGTGAATTTGACCTCATACATCACAGGGGAAGAGAGGACTGACAGGATTACACCACCTGGAACCTCTATAATTCTTGTTTTTTTTATTTTACATAACGCATTTATTTACTGCATAATAGTTATTTTCATCTAGTTCACACACTCAGCAAACAATAGAAACTGAGTCAGCATAATAACCGATTATTCATATTTTACAAAGGCTTAATCTAATCCGCTGCCGGTTAACTCAGTTAAGTATAAGTCAGTTTTTGACTTATACTCAGCTAAGTTAGCTTAACTCCGCACAAGTTTAAGTTGAACTAAATCTGCTTTAAGATTCAGTTTTTGGGAGAATTTTTAGTGACAAGTTTATTCACCCCCCCCCCCCCCTCTAAACTTGTGTTAGCCTTTCCAAGGGACCAACATTCTCAGATAGTGCCACTTTATTATGACAGCCAAAGTGCTTTGGACATTGTGGAAAATCCTGTTTTCCATGAAAGAACTAAGCACATAGAAATAGATTGTCATTTTGTTAGGGAAAAATAGACAGCTAAGGTTCTTGTTCCACTCCCTATCAACACAAAGGACCAGCCTGCAGATATACTCATATAACCTATTGACAGCAAGACACTGGACAGGCTGATGCATGCATTCCCCTTCAAAGACATATACAAACCTATTACTTCAGAACTTAAGGATTAAAGCGGCAAGAGGATGAGTTTTTGGCAAGCTTCACCTGGATTCAATCCATGTTCAGCTTGAGGAGGGGGGGGGGGGTGTTGAGATTAAAAATGCAAGAGGATGAGTTTTTGGCTCTTAGAGACATTACAACAAACACTCAAGTAGGTGGTTAGTTAGTTAGAGTTAGTTACAACCGATTGAGCTTGTGCTTCCTATATAAATGTAAATTGGAACCACATAAACTCAATTAAGTTGTTCAATTGCATTCTGATGTAAAGCTATTGCTGTGATTCATTCGATTTTATTTTCCCGCCTTTTTCAATTTCAAAATTGGGAAGAACATCTTTGAATGTTCTTGATCAGAAATCTGTTCTAGTTCTGTTTGATTGATCTTTCTTCTTGTTTTTAGTGTTTTATCATGTCTTTCAACACTTTCAGGATTTTGACGTCCATTAGCACTAAATAGAGTCGATGTAGATTAACCCCACGAGGCATTCTCCTCGAAGTATCCGGGAGTCATGATTTCCTCCTCCATTGATGATGATGTTCTTTGAGATATAGAAATACTATTACTAACATTCATCCACAATAACAAAAAAGACACTCTCATTTTTATCATTAAAATATATGTTTCCCATCAATCCCAACAACTACCCATAAATTTTACCACCAAATTTCAACTATACACAAATGTTACCACCAAATACACATAAAAGGCCAAAAACTTAATTATACCAACACTACAAAAAAAAAAAAAAAAAAAAAAAAAAAAAAAGAAAAAAGTTGACATACTGAACAAAAGGGCAAGTGATTTATAATGTATATTGTTTTAACAAATTACAGCAAAGTAAAAAATGCATCAATTAAAAGAGTGCATCAAGCGCATAAATACAATTATAAACTTCTTTCGGCATCTGTGTTTTTCTGTGCTTCTGTCGTTTTGTTGGGTGGTTGGGTTTGATGTATCTTGAGAATTTGGAAAAGGTTATTTGTGATCTTAGACCGAGTTATGTTATATTTTCAATTTCCGTAATATATAGCTAGGAGGGCTCACTGTCACGAGATTTATTTTCAGGGCATGGCCAAGCGACCTAAATTCTGAAAATACTCGGGTTTGAACCGGGGCGGTTACATTTACGGGAGAAAATAAAAAATCAGGTCTATGTAAAGACCTGATTTGAAAATCAGGTTATGTCACATCTGACATTTTTATTTTTCACGCAGTGCATGAAAATATCCATGTTTTGGGCTGTGAACTTGACCAAACACTTTCAGAACGACCTGCACTCCCTGGCTCAGAAGGCTTAAATGAGTCATAAATGGTTCGCCAATCTGCTTAGACACTCTGTCCCTCGCTGGTCTAAAAAAATTAACCCCGAGTTACAAGACATTTTGTCTCACACTTATATGGGGTGAAGCGTTCACTTAATTTACCGTAGCGATATCACACTTTCAAACCGTGCAAATTTCTACGTGCTATCTGAAAAGAAAAAATATCACGTCATTTACATGCGTAAGGACTTTATTTCCTATTTTCTCTGTACATTTGATGCTTGAAATAATTGAGCTAAGTTACACGTTAAACTTAGCACAAATAGAGCTGTACAGCAATTTGTTTAGTATAATGTGTTGACTTTGGGCTTTACACCTTCCTCGTTAATTAACTTCTCCATTCTTTAGAAAATATATTTTTTTATATCTATAATACTAGTTAGGTACCAGTTGATCTACAATTGTCTGTATTCAATTGTCTTGAAAATTAATTAATGGCTTTCTTTTAAATTGTTCTGATGGTCTGTTTTACATATACATTCAACGAGGAGAACAATAATATAAGGGGATCGCGCCCGGAAATATTCAACAAAGGTATTTATTTGCTCCGAATCTGATCTCTGTTCCGCGAGGCAATCGCGCGGAAATATTCAGCAAGGTATTTCCTCCTAATTAAGCTGATCAGTTCAATGCGTCTGTATCATCAAAATTAATGTTTTAATGATAGATCCGTTAATTAATTATTGTGTTAATTAATGTAGGCATTTGTTCGTACGTAGTTGGCCAAGAAATCTGCAAATTTAATTATCTGTTCTTGGAGATCCGTGAATATTAAGGTAATGAGGTTATTCCGTCAATTAATGTAATTAAATTTATTCAATCTTGGTATTTTTTTTAAAGGTTTTTAACTGAGTCTGGCGAGCTGATCACTCCATTTTATTTTAGAAGATTTAAAATAAAATCTCAAGAAAGAACATCATCGATCATCAATGGAGGAGGAAAGCATGACTCCAGGATACTTCCAATCGATTCACGCACAGCTCTCTGCAATGGAGAATGGGTCAAAATGGGCTCATGATAATGATCGACTCGAGTTGCTCAAAATGGACGTCGGAATCCTGAAAGCATTCTGCTTGTGCCTTGAAACATGGAATATTGATACTAGTGATGAAGAAAGCACGGAAAGATTGAGATCTATGATCACTGCTCTTAAAGCGATATGGACGAAGGCGATATCGGGTGGAAGTGAAACGCCTCCGGTGGATACGACAACGTGCATCCAAGAATTCAATTCAATAATGTTTGAATTGGAAGCGAAATTTCTGCAGAGTAAACAACAAATTGAAGGTTGGTATCGAAATTCGATACATTCCTCCTTGATGATGATGCGATGTAAGTCTACGGAATTTCCACACATCTCAAAATTTATTAGACAGCTCGATAGGAATTTCAAATTTCTTCTTTACCACTACAATGTTGGAAAATTTGTCCCACAGCTAATTTATATTTTGAGAGCCAAGCTTAAATATCTGGAAGAAACTTTGTTCAAAGTTAAAAATTGTCTAGATGGAAAGAAAATCAAAATCAATGATTTTCTGAATTTTATTGGCGATTTTGCAAATAGTACAGCATGTTTAACATGTTTGTATTGGGCAAAAGAAGACGATGATTATGAATCCACTGTGTCTGAAATGAACATTTACACTTTCGATATGTTGCAGAAGTTCATACCTTACGCATCTCATATTATACCTTTGTACGTTGGCATCTTAAAGGCCTACAATCTACAACCAATGTCCGGTGGTTCTTTTCTTCTCGGTGAAGCTGTTGTTGAAAACTTTGTTGATTTTTTCTTTGAGCACCTAGCTATCGTTTTGAAGGACGATTTTCTTATTCTTCGGGATCGTCTAATATTTCTTTTCACGTTCCTCACCGATCCTCCATGTGAGAATGCAGAAGAAGAAGGAGATTCACTCCGCAATCAAATTTATGCTATTTTGCATCAGGACGCGTATCTCCTTCTGTCTTTTGATGAGATAAACAAGGATTTCTCTGACAAAAAGACGCTTCTAAATGGTTATATGGACATGATTGATATAACAAATGATAACATCAGGCAACTTTACCGCGGATCATCAGACTCTCAGATCACATTGGAAGTAGAGAAAATGGAATACGACTATTTCGCTTCTGTTCATAAAGAGCTCTCTTTGATTGAGAAGCATGTCCATGGGGTATACAGAATGGAGGCTGTTATGGAACAACTGCAGTTATACAGAATGGAGCTTAGATTCCTAAGGGTGTTCTTGCTATGGTTATCGACATGGGATGATGCCGATGAAGAAATCAAGCTAAAATTGAGTTCTGTGATCACTTCATTTCGAGGGATATGGGGCGAAAAAGAAGAAGAAGAGGGACTTCTTGCTCACCGCCTTCATGCAATACGCAGAGGAAGCGTCACAGATTGGTATCCATTGGCTTTTGAATTACAAGGAAAAATTCAGCAGTCGAAGCTAGAAACTGAAGCATGGAGGTGCGTAGATCTGTTTCAATTGACATTTCGATACAAAACGTCAACAAGTTATAAGATCCACAAGTTTATGGATTCTATCCTCGACAATTTAAATGATCTTGTCAGCTACAAAGCTAGTGAAATCATTCCTTTCAAGAAGCAGATTGAAACCTTGGAAGAGAAGCTAATATTTTTGAAGAATTTTTTGAAACTCGCCGTGAATTGCAAATATTGTCAAAAGTTGGGAGAATTTGAAATATTTGTTCAAGCCTTTGCTAGTGATGCTGCACGGTTAGCATTTCTTTATTGGACAGAAGACGCGAATGCTAAAAGTGCATCTGAAACAAATTCTATGCTTTCTCATTTGCTGCAAAAGATCAAACCATCCACGCCTAATGTTGCCAGATTGTATTTTGAAACCCTTATGGCCATATATGTGCATCGATCTGATTCTCATATATTCGGACAAACCGCTTTTAGCTTCGTCGAACTTTTTCTTGAGGACCTGGTGACTCATTTGGAATATAATGATTTTCAAATTCTTCAAGACAATATCGTATTTCTTTTAACATTTCTCAACGACCCTCCTAATAAAAATGGAGTGGAATTGATTTGCAGCCAAATCAATGTTCATTTTTGGGAGGGTTTGTACGGCCTAATACCATTTCATGATATCGAAAGGAGTTTCTCCAAGAAAAAAGTGCTTCTAAGTGAATTTATGATGAAAATTGAAGCTATCAATGCTAATACTAGACACATTATTGGAAAATTCCCAGATTCGTCTCTATATAATTTTCCAAAGGTTATTTCTCCACACTTTCTAGATTTTCTAATGCAAAGTCTTAGAAACCTGAAGGATAGGATGAATAGTGACCATAAGTATGTACCTTTTGCAAAATATAAGATCATAAACATTGAGGAAGAATTGGTTTATCTCTGTCCTTTTTTCAATCATATCTTCGACTTGCAAAGTGAACTAAAAGAGATCCGGTTAGAAGTTGTCAATACAGTACATCTGACAGAACATGTCATCATGTCATGCATCAGTTCATGGTTTATCTTTGACCATCCAATCTGGTACCATATGGCTTATCTTTCGGATGTCTTTGATGAAATTAAGGTGGTTAAGGCAAAGCTTGAGATGATCAAGATAGAGAACATCATAAACAATGCAAGATGCCTCCCTAGTTTGGTTGGCTTCATTATATTAGTGAACACGCTACACAAGGTAGACCTTCAGAAATCAATGAAATTGTTGTGGGTTTTGAGGATGAGAAAGAAAAAATTATCGGCATGCTTACGTGTGGACCTAAGTCACTTGACATTGTTTCAATTGTTGGCATGGGTGGATTGGGGAAGACCACTTTAGCCAAAAAGATTTTTTGTTCCTCATCAGTGAAATGTCATTTTGACGTATTCGCCTTTTGCTCCATTTCGGTAGATCATAATACTAGGAGGATGTTACATGACATTATATGCGATGTTATGGGGGTTGACGACATAAGACATGACATGACTAATGATGACTTGGCTCACCAACTATGGAAAGTTTGAGTGGTCAAAAGTATCTTATTGTATTGGACGATATATGGAGTGTAAGCGCATGGAATGAAGTAAAAAGATCATTCGCTGATAACCAAAATGGAAGTAGAGTTATGTTCACAACCCGATCTCGTGAAGTTGCTGACAAATGCAGAATTAGTTGTTGCCCACATCAGCTACGTTTTCAGAATGAGGTTGAAAGTTGGGAGATGTTGCAAAAGAAAGTGTTCTGTAATGACATTTCACCACCATATCTCCATGACATTGGAAAGAAGATTGCTAAAGCCTGCAAAGGCCTCGCTCTAGCTGTTATTGTAATTGCAGGGCTCCTTGCTAGATCAGAAAAAAGCCTGAGGTGGTGGAGCGAAGTTGAACAAAAGTTAGTTTACTATCTTTCTAACGAGGGATGTATGGAAATTTTGGAATTAAGTTACAAATATTTACCCGAAAATTTGAAACCTTGTCTTATCTATCTTGGCTCATTTCCCCAGGATAGTCTGATCAGTGTTAAACATGTGATACTGCTACGGATTGCTGAAGGATTCGTACAGGAATCGAAGACAAAAATCTTAGAAGATGTAGCAAGAGAGTACTTTCATGACCTACTTGACAGAAGTTTTATAATTGTCGGTGCAAGAAGTTCTGGTGGTGGGATAAAAACATTTCATGTTCATGACTTGATAAATGACTTTTGTAAAACGAAATGCCGAGACGGAAAATTTATTCAGCTGATCCATGAAAGTTCCTCAAACTATTCAATAAATAACCATTATCGCGTTTCCTCGCTGAAGGAAAGGGATGTTTCTATTGCTGCTGGATCTTCACTTTCTAATACACGCACTATACACTTTTTTGGTGCAAATCATTATGATTTGGCTACTCTCACTTGGGGTGTTGGTGTATTCCCTATAAGGAAGCTCAGACTTGTTCAAGTGTTAGGTTTGGGTGCTCTCATATTGGAAGGAAATGATATAAATCAACTTACCTCTCTGATTCATCTGAGATATATAGATGCTAATTTGCCGGAGTTGAACCGAAATTCTATTCCAACGTTGATATCCAATCTCTGGAATTTAACATTTTTAAAGTTGAGATTACACGGTTCTGATACAATACATTTGCCAGAGAATTTTTGGAGAATGAAAAGTCTGAGGTATGTGAAAGTAGTGAAATGCAGCTTAAAATTTCCGGATGACGACGAGCAGCATGAGGCATATCTATCTAGTGATCAAATATTGGATAAGGTGGTAAGCTTTTCAAAACCAATTTTATGTACCGGAAAAGATGTCAAAAGGTTTCTCCAAAGGCTGCCCGTCATTCGTAATTTGAAATGTCTTTTAGAAAAATCTCCGGTTTACGATGAAGGATCAATAGAAACGTTTGACTTTGATAGGGAATTGGAGTCATTGAAGCTAACCCAATCATGGGGATCGGAGTCGCTTAAGCCAAGGCAATACATGATCAACTTCCCTTCAACTCTCAAGAAACTAACTTTAGAGTGGTTTCTGCTACCCTCAACAACTTTATCAGCAATTGCAGAACTACACTGTCTTCAGGTTTTGAAGCTAAGATCCAGTTCCTTCGGGGAGCCAACATTGGAGACGGAAGATTTGGTATTCCGAAATCTGAAATTCTTTGAATTGATTGATGGCTATTTGGTGGAATGGAATGCCTCCACTGAGTCCTTCCCTAGTCTAGAGCAACTTGAGATTAAATGTGAAACACTAAAAGAGTTACCGCCCTGTTTCGGAGAGATTTCAACATTGAAGAGGATTTCCGTTTCATTCCCTCCGGCAACCGAGAATTCGGCCCTTAGAATCAAGGAAGAACTGATGGAACTGGGGATACAAATTGAACTTTCCATCTTGAATACGTACTGAAACAATCTCAAGTAATTAATTCTTCTTGAATACTAATAATATCTCTACTATTTGTTTTTGTAATATTCCGATTTTCGGGAAAGGGCAGACGTGTCTTTTTGCGAAAACGAAATATTGGATTCGCTTTCCTTTTATTCGGAGTTAAATAATTCGGTGTTTTATATATATGCATCTTCGAGTTATGTATATATATATATAAATAAAGGAAAGATCAGTTTTTTTTTTATAAAAGGGGCATATAAGGAAAAGCCTAAGTTTTGGGAGTAGGTATTTAAACGGATAATAACAATGACCTAACCCTTTGTTAATCACAAATCGAGGATTTGAAACACCCTAAACCCATCCTCATGCGCCGTGAGAGAGAGAAAAGAGGGAGAGACAAGAGTTTTCTCATTTTCGAGAGAAGGAGTTAACCGCTTTCGATCGGAATCAAGTTTTGGAATCGTTGAGAAGAGGACTACGCTTGGATACCGCTTTGGTTGCCAAAGTTGCGCTTTTGTCTTTGTTTTGGTTCGATTTTAATGTTTTAAGGCAAGGAAAATAAATCCTATGATCTCCTTGCTTTTATAAGGTTAGATGCAAATGTAGGTTGTAGTTGGTGCTAGAATGATGTGTTGATGGTTTGAGTTTTGTCTATAAGTATCATGGCATGTTTAGATATTAGTTTGCTGTGTTTCTGTGCTATTTTTGCTGGTTTTTAGTTGAAATACGATCTGGTAATCGCATGATGATGAAGTTAGGGTTTTGGTCGAACCCAGGTGGACGGGCGTCCGGTTCTCCGGACGGGCGTCCGCTTAGGTCGAATCTCGACGGGCGTCTGGCTTATCCGGACGGGCGCCTGAGGTGCTAATTTACATTCGTGATTGATATCGCTTTTAGGTGGACGGGCGCCCAGCTTTTGGACGGGCGCCCAAAGAATGTTCGACGGGCGCCCATGCCTTAAAACGGGCGCCTAGCCGGTTTTGTCAACGCTTTCCTTGTGGGTTGTTGTTCAGCCTTATAAACATGATTTATCTTTATGAAACCTTTATACATGATATGTTAAAATGGTATAAACTTAGACAAGCCTGAATTGAGCTTCGATTCGTTCAGGTTAAAACACCGAATGTACTCTTAAAGGGAGTTGAAGTTCGGATCCGTCGGAAGAGCATGATAGGCTTGTGCTTTGATGAATTAGGGTTCATCATTGGCTGTGTATGTGCTAGGACTAGTCCGTGTCTAGTGGTCTAAGAAGAGAGTAGTTGTGTGAGGGAGAATACTTGAAAATACTTAGGTTGGCTAGCTAATAACCTAATAAACAACGTATGTGACTAGTAAAAGATTAAACAACATGTCTCTCTTGGCTAGGCACCAGGCTAAATCGCGATGCATGTGCTACCTCTGAAGGTGGAAGAACTTCGTAGGTCAAAAAGACCCTAAGTACGGAGGGACTCTGCTGAGGTGTGCGTGCTATCGGAGTCTACCTTTTCTAGACTTCGTGGATATTGGTGTGATCCACTAATATGTTGCAAAAGAGTGTTCCCAAGGTAGAAGAACTCTGTAGGTCAAAGACCCTAAGTACAGAGGGACTCTGCTGAGGGGATGCGCGTAGTGCCCTTGAGTGCGGTTGTAACATAGATAGGTTAAGTTAGAAACAGTTAGTCACAACATGTTGATGAGCATGAAGTGAACCCTAGATTGAGTCGGTCTCTTATAACCAAATAAACGACTTAAATATCTTTCCTTATAATTTCTTTTGGTTTCATAGCTTCTCTTTCTTGCTGAGTACATTGTACTTACCTCGAATGCATTTTCTTTTATGTGTTTGGGGGTGAGAAGACGAACAGGTGTTCGAGGAGAGTTTTGACGACGACGTGTGAAGGCGCTCGTTGAAGTTTCAAGAATGTTTCTTTACTGTTTTTCTTTGGTGGCTCTTGTAATGATTCTGAGGTAGACTGTTGGTTTCTTTTGGTTGCTACGTACTGTCTTTTGGGATTTCGTACTTTTCCAATGTAATAATTTACATTTCTATCTTTAGAATTTCTTGTTTCTATTCCTAGACGTTGAAAAGAAAAATATACCCGAGTTTTGCTTCCGTTTTGCTTTCATTTGATACGACATAGTAGAGGCTTACGTATAAAATGAATTTACTTTTATTTTATACGTGCCGAACGTTCCTTTTCCGGATAAGGACTCGGTGTCCGGGAACGGGGCGTTACAGTTGGTATCAGAGTTGATGGATGATATTCGGGGAAAGCAAGACGAAGACCCGGTTTTGTTGGACTTGAAGCGTGTTGCTGAGAGAAGCCTACGGTTGGTTACGTGTTGGATAAAAGTGGAAATCAGGTATCGGGATCGTCTATGTGTACCTAACGTTGGCGACTTGAGACAAAGAATTATGGAAGAAGCACATAGGATAGCTTTTGCGGTTCATCCGGGTGCTACTAAAATGTACAGAGACCTAAAGGAAAGATTTTGGTGGCCCTCGATGAAAGTGGAAATAGCCAAGTTTGTGGCCGAGTGTGATGTATGTCAGAAGGTTAAGGCGGAGCATAAGACCCGTGGAATGCTTAAGCCATTGGATATCCCGGAATGGAAGTGGGATAAGATCACAATGGACTTCATCACCGGATTACCTAAGACAAGAGGCGGACACGACGCAATTTGGTAATCGTGACAGATTGACCAAATCGCCCATTTCTTACCGTATAAGGTTGACATGCCATTAAAGAAGATGACGACACTATATCCGACAACATAGTGAAGCTACATGGAGTTCCAATCTCGATAGTTTCAGCACCGTGATTCGAGATTTGTAAGTCGGTTTTGGAAGAGCTTGCAAGAAGCCTTCGACTAAGTTGGATTTGAGCACGGCTTTTCATCCTCGCATGGCAGATGGACGATCGAGAGGACCATCCAAACGCCGAGGACATGTTGAGAGCTTGCGTTTTGGAGGTAGGCGGATCATGGGATGACTACCTTCCGGTAGCAGAATTTGCCTATAATAATAGTTTTCACACGAGTATAGGCATGCCGCCGTTTGAAGCGTTGTATGGGAGAAGATGTCGCACGCCATTGTTTTGGGATGAAGTCGGAGAGAGATAGATCACAGGGCCTGAAATGGTAGAACAAGCAAAGGAAAGGGGTTCGGCTTGGTCAAGAAGAATCAAGGCGACTCAAGACAGATGCAAAAAGTTGGGCTGATGTTAGAAGAAGACCTCTTGAGTTTGAAGTCGGTGATAGAGTTTACCTCCGAGCTTCACCGATGAAAGGAGTGAAACGCTTTGGACAAAAAGGAAAGCTAAGTCCAAGGTATGTTGGACCTTTTGAGATTTTGGAGAGAGTTGGGACGTTAGCTTATAAGCTTCAGTTGCCAGAATCAATGTCGAGAGTCCATAATGTGTTTCACGTTTCGATGTTGAAGAAATGTCTGACTAAGAAGGATGTGGAAACTACGGTTGACCCAGAAATCTTACAAGATAACCTTGCATATGACGAGAGACCTATCAAGATCCTAGACCGGAAAGAAAAGATGATTAAGAGACGGATGATCCCTTTGGTGTTAGTTCAGTGGAGCAATCATTCACCCGAGGAGGCAACTTGGGAAGTGGAAAGCGACATGCTTAGTGAGTTCCAAGAGTTTGGGGATTTACTGTATGTTCTAGTTTCGAGGACGAAACTCCTTTTAGGGGAGAATGTAATATTCGATTTTCGGAAAGAGCGACGTGTCTTTTTTTACGAAAACGAAATATTGGATTCGCTTTCCTTTATTCGAGTTAAATAATTCGGTGTTTTATATATATGTATCTTCGAGTTATGTATATATATAAATAAAGGAAAGATCAGCTTTTTTTTTTAATAAAAGGGCATATAAGGAAAAGCCTAAGTTTTGGGAGTAGGTATTTAAACGGATAATAACAATGACCTAACCCTTTGTTAATCACAAATCAGATTTGAAACACCCTAAACCCATCCTCAAGGGTCGTGAGAGAGAAAAGAGGGAGAGACAAGAGTTTTCTCATTTTCGAGAGAAGGAGTTAACCGTTTTCGCATCGGAATCAAGTTTTGGAATCGTTGAGAAGAGGACTACGTTTGGATACCAGTTTGGTTGCCAAAGTTGCAGTCTTTTGCTGGTTTTGGTTCAGTTTTCTGGGCTGTTTTAAGGTAAGGAAAATAAATCCTATGATCTCCTTGCTTTTATAAGGTTAGATGCAAATGTAGGTTGTAGTTGGTGCTAGAATGATGTGTTGATGGTTTGAGTTTTGTCTATAAGTATCATGGCATGTTTAGATATAAGTTTGCTGTGTTTCTGTGCTGTTTTTGCTGGTTTTTAGTTGAAATACGATCTGGTAATCGCATGATGATGAAGTTAGGGTTTTGGTCGAACCCAGGTGGACGGGCGTCCGGTTCTCCGGAAGGGCGTCCGCTTAGGTCGAATCTCAGACGGGCGTCTGGCTTATCCGGACGGGCGTCTGAGGTGCTAATTTACATTCGTGATTGATATCGCTTTTAGGTGGACGGGCGTCCATGCCTTAAAACGGGCGTCTAGCCGGGTTTTGTCAACTTTGTTTCCTTGTGGGTTGTTGTTCACCTTATAAACATGATTTATCTTTATGAAACCTTTATACATGATATGTTAAAATGGTATAAACTTAGACAAGCCTGAATTGAGCTTCGATTCGCTCAGCTTAAAACACCGAATGTACTCTTAAAGGGAGTTGAAGTTCGAGATCCGCTCGGAAGAGCATGATAGGCTTGTGCTTTGATGAATTAGGGTTCATCATTGGCTGTGTATGTGCTAGGACTTGTCCGTGTCTAGTGGTCTAAGAAGAGAGTAGTTGTGTGAGGGAGAATACTTGAAAATACTTAGGTTGGCTAGCTAATAACCTAATAAACAACGTATGTGACTAGTAAAAGATTAAACAACATGTCTCTCTTGGCTAGGCACCAGGCTAAATCGCGATGCATGTGCTACCTCTGAAGGTGGAAGAACTTCGTAGGTCAAAAAGACCCTAAGTACGGAGGGACTCTGCTGAGGTGTGCGTGCTATCGGAGTCTACCTTTTCTAGACTTCGTGGATATTGGTGTGATCCACTAATATGTTGCAAAAGAGTGTTCCCAAGGTAGAAGAACTCTGTAGGTCAAAGACCCTAAGTACAGAGGGACTCTGCTGAGGGGATGCGCGTAGTGCCCTTGAGTGCGGTTGTAACATAGATAGGTTAAGTTAGAAACAGTTAGTCACAACATGTTGATGAGCATGAAGTGAACCCTAGATTGAGTCGGTCTCTTATAACCAAATAAACGACTTAAATATCTTTCCTTATAATTTCTTTTGGTTTCATAGCTTCTCTTTCTTGCTGAGTACATTGTACTTACCTCGAATGCATTTTCTTTTATGTGTTTGGGGTGAGAAAACGAACAGGGTGTTCGAGGAGAGTTTTGACGACGACGTGTGAAGGCGCTCGTTGAAGTTTCAAGAATGTTTCTTTACTGTTTTTCTTTGGTGGCTCTTGTAATGATTCTGAGGTAGACTGTTGGTTTCTTTTGGTTGCTACGTACTGTCTTTTGGGATTTCGTACTTTTCCAATGTAATAATTTACATTTCTATCTTTAGAATTTCTTGTTTCTATTCTTAGACGTTGAAAAAAAAAATATACCCGAGTTTTGCTTCCGTTTTGCTTTCATTTGATACGACATAGTAGAGGCTTACGTATAAAATGAATTTACTTTTATTTTATACGTGCCGAACGTTGCTTTTCCGGATAAGGACTCGGTGTCCGGGAACGGGGCGTTACAGTTCTACCAACTACTGTACCATTACAAATCCTAATCTATCTGATTTATTTTTTTTTTCTTTCTTCTTTTGCAGGACTTGTTCTTCTATCTTTCAAGTGATGTGGCGCCCGTAATGACACCGCGGGTTCGGCATTGTTTCATGTCAGTGTATTTCATTGTTTACTATCAATTGGAATGGTTGCCCGAAAGATTCATAAGAAAATTCTAGATCATGTGCTTTGATATATCCAATTTGGAGAATCAAGTTACAAATTATGACGTGAGCACCCAAATGGAAAAGTCATGATTGTAACATTTAAAGTATTTGTTTAGTAAAATCTTGTGCAAGTAAAGTAAGGGCCAAACTGAGTTATTTGTCGGTACCCCTGTAACATTTTGTTACAGTGGTGTTTATTTTCGAATCTTAAATTAGTGTCTACGAATCCACATCTAGTGATTCGTTAGAAGTTGTAGAAAGTCGAGAGGCGGTTCACGTCTAGTAGCCACTGGTTTGATTGTGAAGGCTCGTGTTTAGTAGCCAAGTTTGGAAACTCGTTTTCCAAGTTCCGTAAGTTTTCTGATTACTTTAATTTCAATTTTAGTCATTTTTTGTGTGTGTGTAAATTTGACTGCTTCCGGAAATTAGCAAATCAGCTTATCCATTAAACATGCTGTTTTAAGCGTGTTTCGCATTGATAACAATTTCTGCAATATTGAATATCGATTGTAAACATTTAGGTTGTGTTCTATTTTTTTGGAAATAAAGTGTGTTTTAACCTTGAAGTAAATCTTCATTGCTAAATTATTAAGATTTCAACACTAATAAGTTTTTCAGAAAATAAAACAAGTCTGAAAGAATCCCCTATTGTATTTTCAATCTTGAATCTTAAAAGATCATTGTAATTGTAACCATTCAATTATAGTGAAAAATCATAGTGTGTGTGGGGATTTATGTGATACACCTAGATTGTATGATCTAGTTAAATCAAAGATAAAATCTGATTTCGGTGTGATTGAAACTGAATAGAAACATCATTTAACAACTGATAATACAGCCTGCAATTGGTTGTGATAATCTATTATAGTAAGGATTGATTAAACTACATTTATTATATTGATGCACTTTGTGAGCCTGTTAAGTACACTGTTTATGTAACTGAGATTCTGTAGCTTGAAGAACAATTCTGAATATCTAAGTAATCTTTGTAAGATAATTTTTTCGTAAAAGTAATATATAACTCGACCACCTAGTACCTTAGGAACAACATGTTAACCGGTTAGTTCTTCCGCCTAATTTGGTCTACCAGCTTCCTAAGTAGTTGGAACTCCGTGTTTAATTAAAAGCCTAATAAAGTTTGAAAA
The DNA here is from genome assembly GCA_026214975.1 of Gentiana macrophylla. NCBI lineage: Eukaryota > Viridiplantae > Streptophyta > Magnoliopsida > Gentianales > Gentianaceae > Gentiana > Gentiana macrophylla. The sequence continues at coordinate 69,916,427 of CM047812.1, forward strand.
ACTATTTAATAAAATTTAAAAAGGCTATATATCCTATTCACCCCCACTAGGATATATCATTGCGCATATACGATCCAACACCAGTATGTCATGCTTGAACTTGTAGTTCTTGGATGACATACAAACTTGACTTGTCTTTTAATTTTCCTATAATTTAGTTGTGAATTCGCATACTTGTTGTGTCCGCCTTTGTTGAGTCCGACCTAAAAAATTTTAAAAGTCGTTCGACGGATAGTAACGAGTTTGCATTTTGCAAACCTTAATTTGGCTGACCCTGACCTGCGCATCTCTGCTAGTTTGTCTCGCGAACTTTAATGACTTTTCCCTTTGCAAACTTATTTTGGCTGAGCCCGACATGCGGATCTCGGCTAGTTCTTCCTGCGAACTTTAATGAGTTTGTCCTACTTTAATGAGTTTGTCCTTTGCAAACTTATTTTGGATGAGCCCGACCTACGGATCTCGGCTAGTTAGTCCTGCGAACTTTAATGAGTTTTTCATTTGCAAACTTATTTTGGCTGATCCTGACCTGCGGATCTCGGCTAGTTTGTCTTGCGAACTTTAATGAATTTGTATTTTGCAAACTTATTTTGGCTGAGCACGACCTGTGGATCTCGGATAGTTCGTCCTGCGGACTTTAATGAGGTTGTCCTTTGCAAACTTCTAATAGATCATGCACATTTCGCAAAGTGTTTGATCAAAACATAATTGGATAGATTGAGTTCCAGATGCTGGTACTTACTGTAGCGTGATGACATAAGTATCTCAGGCTCCGTTTGTTTTGGGTGAAGTTTTTTTTGGAGTTTTTTTGGGAGTTTTTTTATATAAAGTGATTGAAGTAATGATTATAAAGTTGATGGGTAAAATAAAGTAGAATAATGATTGGTGTAGATTATGAAATGATTGGTGAAATAAAGTAGAATAATGAATAAAATAATGATAAAAAATGTAATAAAGTTGAAAAAGTGAAATGATGAGAGATGATTTAATATTTTTTTATTTGTAGTTGAAGATTTGATTGGTGGGAGAATTGTAAGAAATGATTAGTGATGTGATGTTAAAAAAACTCCCAAAAAAACACATTGCAAAACAAACACAAGCTCAATGTTTCAAAAGTAGAACAAAGTAAAAGTTTCAAATAAACGTCAATTGAATCATAAACGTCCAGAACCTGTCACAGATCAAGGCTATGTCCGTGGCCCTCCTCCTGATCGTCGATGTATAGAAGCTCCTTGTTGTTTCCATATCTTCATTGACTTCCACAGACTCTTCTGGGGTGGGAAACTTGAGGCTGACATAAGCTCGCGAAATCACCCATTGGAGCTCGATCAGTTCTGGTCGTCCCATGATCGTGTTATATGCCCATTAGGCTTTACGCACGATATAGTTTACCGTAAGAGTTGTGTTTCTCAACCCATGGACAAATGTTGTGATAAGTATTATCATCCCTATGGGATGAACATGAGGTCTAGCAAAGCCGAACAACGGTGCAACATCAGGCGTTAAATCCGAATCTTTCAGTTGCATTGATCGGAAAGGTGCATAGTATAAAACTTTGACTGCACTCCCTATGTCAACGCAGATTCTCTTTACCAAGTTTTTATGTATTATGGCCTCGATGACTAGACCCTCATTGTTTGTTATCAGAGGAAGGGGGTCCCTAGGACCAAAATTTACTGATCTCCCAATTTGTCCCTTCATTGTTTCTGAGGTACTGGGACCACCGATGATAGTATTGATGGTATTAATGGGATGGTTATCTATTTTCCGATCTGTATTTGGGGACCGATCTATCCCTCTCCACGGCTCGTTCTGCTTTCCTCGGTCCCGATTTTAAGCTCTACGCCTGAAATCCCTACGACCTCAAGGTTCAGGGTCCTGAGATCGGTCCATGACCTCATCAAATTTTCCTTCCATGATAGCTAAATCAATGTCCGTCTTTAAATCCCTACACTCTTTCAAATCATGGCCCACATCATGTGGTAAGCGCACAATCTACTTTGGTCCCTTTTTTCAGGGGGACCCCTCATAGGTGGTGGTATCCGGGCTAAACCCTTTCACTCTATTATCATGAGAACTTGCTCGTGAGGCCGGTTTCAGGGAATGTAATCTCTTTCCTGCAAAGAACCCTTTTTTCCTAGTCGGTCTGTCATTGGAGCAGTCATACAATCCCAGACCGTCTTCCTCCTTCTGTCAGCTCGATCCTCCATCTTGTCCTTTTTTGACTCACCTTTCTCTGACTCTCTCTTTAGTCTGTTAGCCTCTTCACCCTGGCAGTGCTTGTATGCCATCTCCATGCACTCTTCCATAGACTTGGGGAGTTTGATGTTCAATTTTGCATGCAATTGCCCCTCGCGTAGCCCGGCTATGAAGGAGGCGATTAAAACATGATCCTTGTCATCCCTTACCTATATTGCTTCCTCATTGAATCTTTTAATATAATGGAGGAGAGTCTCTTCTTTTCTTTGCTTAATTATGAGGAGGTGAGTGGCATTCCTTTGAAAAGGCCTAGATGCGATGAAGGCATTAATGAATGCCTTACCTAGTGCCTCAAAACTGGAGATTGACCTTGGTGGAAGCTTTCGGAGCCATTCTCGAGCTCTTCCTGTAAGTAGTGTGATCGAACATTTCTAGGTGTCTAATAACAAGCAGTGTATCGGGTCAATTGTAGTCTAGTAAATGGTCAATGTCGGATCCACGAGGATTGTGAGGTTCAACACCGATAAGCTATGATTATCTTGATCTAAGTCGCAAATAAACAAGAAAGCAAATGGTCTAAGATCAAGCTACCATGCTCAATCAACTACAACTAAAACGAGTGATCAAATAATAATAAATCCTAGCCAAGAAAATGCAATGATCAAGCCAATCTCTACTAGCATCATGCGAATGAACTACCTACCAATCTTCCAAAAGTGTTCAAATGTGTGTTATCGGTGCACTCCTAAGCTAGTAATTCCCCCTCATACAAATGTACGGAACTACTCTATACCTCCTCATTGGTCTAAGAACCCTAGACCTAATGATTCAAAATGATTGTTTTTGAATGCAAATAGGAAAAGGTATACTACACACATGAAGCTATGAATCACAAACTAACATTCCCAATCAACTAATAGTGATTATTAACTATCACAAATACATCATCTTGGCTAGTAGAAGACTAGCCTTCCATGGCGATGAAGGTCCAATTGCCACTTAAGAACTTCATAACTATGAACATAAAACTAGAAATAATAAGAGAAGAATTTACCCATAAGATTGCAAGAAATTCGAAAGAGAATAATTGCATTGACTCTTCAAGGTTCTTCCATGGAGGAAAATTACATTAAAAGATATAAACTTCTTCACAAAATCAACTCCAAAAGCTTCAAGTAGAAATTCTTCTAAGATTACAAGTAGAATTAATGAGTAAAATCTTGAAAAGGTTGGACTAGAAGAGCCCTTGAAGATGGTGTCTTCAAGTTTGGAGAGTTGGGGAAGAAAGTGGAATGAAAAGGATATGAAAAATATATCCAAAATGAGTTTTAAATGCTGAAAATCTGCTTCTGCAACATTTTGGCGTACGCCATTGAAGATTGGTATACGCCAATTATCATCTGACACAAAAAAAATCTCCAATAGCTTCTGCAACGTTTGGTGTACGCCAACCCTTGAAAACAATTCAGTAAATTGGCCATAACTTGAGTTGTCAACCTCCGATTGATGTGATTCAAGATGCATTGGAAAGATTGTTTCTTGATCTACAACTCTCATACAAAAGCCTTCTCTAGAAAAAGCCTCTAAGAGGTGTCAACTGTCCTTTGTGGATAGACTATAGTAGGAGCACTAAAGACAAATGATCCGTTTGAACTCGTAAGCTTCCGGCACACTCTTCTAGCCCTCAAAAGAGGTGTTTAAGCTCAACTCATATCGTCACTCGGTGTCTTGGTCAACCTATAATCCTGCAATAAATCACTAAAATACTAAGTGTAAACCCGAAACTACGCTCCGTTTACTAAAACCGGTACAAAACCTATCAAAATATGATATTTTATATAATAATAATTACTATATACACATTTGGATGAAACCAAGAAAATAATGACTCAAATAGATATGAAAACATCAATAAACACATGAGAAATGGGGACAAAACATCGTGAAATATATCATCTAGTTGACTTACATCACAACTCCCCACTTAGCTTTTGATCGTCCTCGAGCAAATAAAGCGACAAAACAACTCAAGCCAAGAGATAGTGTCATACAACATCAAGAAGTAAGAGCTCAACTAGATGATACAACCAATCGCCTATAACCACATTTAGCCGCAATCTAAGAAAGTAGTGGAGTGTGTGTGTGAATATTCCTCAAAACTGTTACCAAGCAACCAAGTATGAAATCATGAATGCAAGACTTGTTAGGTATTATCCATAGGCTTAAGAATGATACCAATATCCATTAATCGAGGCATTCGGAGTCAAGAAAATAGGTCGGGTAGGGCTTGCAAGCTTGTAACATTAGGCCCGGATAGTTGGCTAAGCGAAGGGTAAAAAGGATATATCAAAGAGAACAATTGCAGGGTAGCAATCCTCTACACATTCACTTCCTAAAATGTCGAATTGGTATCTCTTCTTCTTTTCTTTCAAAAATCTTCAAGGTGGCCAACTTAACAAGGAATGAAAGAAATAAGAAACACCACTTCAAATCAATGCAATTTCCCAAAGCTTGAGTTACTTGACTAGTAGAACTTATCCTTTCAAGATTGCTTCAAGACTAACTGATATTGCGGTGAATACCAGATTTGCGGTAACAAATATATAAGTGGATATATGGCTATGTATGTATGATTTCTCCGGAGTGATGGCATGTTTATCAAGAACAAGGCTGTCGGACAAATGCTTATGAGAGGAAATGCAAGTGAGTCGACAAATTGACAGAGTAGCTCTGTGTATATTAGTTCTTTGATGCTTTCTATTACATTGTGATCCCGTATTTATAGGCTAGGACTAAGTTGGTCGACTAAGTAGGTTGACTGATCATGACAAGACAATGAAAAGGATATAATTAAGATAATCATACAAATAATACAAGTGGACCGGCCAGCTGTGTGGGTAAGTATGGCGGTCATCGGACTTATTTGTAGGTCGGACTCATATCTTCCTTGTCTTGATGCCAGCCTGATTATGCGGGGAGAAATCACACGGAGTGAAGGGGTCCGGCTTACGCATAGCGGACAGGATCCGGCTTACAGATAGTGGACAGGACCCGGCTTATGAACAGCGGGTAGGATCTGGCTTATGAGTAGCGGACTGAAGGGATGAAGGCCCAAGATCTGTTATTGGGTTATGAAAATAGGCCCAATCTAGATGAACGGGGCCTCAATCCAGTTCGGGTATATCAATGACCCCCTACTCTGTGCCTGGCGTGCCCGCCGAGGCGGAGAGTAGATTTCCAAAAGCAGAAGATAACCATACCCTGATGTTGTCGTTTATGACATAGATGCCGATAATAGCTATCGGGCTTAAATAAGTGTTGACATTGCGTTGCAAATTATTGACATACACTGTGCATTGTAGCCAACAGGCTTAGACGCCATGCCATGGAGTGAACGGGCTTATACGCCGATACTATTAATCGGGCTTAAATCAGTGTTGATATCGCATAGCGAATTACCGATTGTATGCTGTGCATTGTAGCGAACAGACTTAGACGGAGATACTGACTATCGGGCTTGCACACCGATAATGCTCTATAGGGCTTAGATACCGTGCTATGAAGCGAATAGGTTTAGGTGGCCGTAAGCCATTTGAAGTGAGGCCATTGGCCAGAGCTATCTAAGGCCGTAGGCCATATAGAGTTGAGGCCAGAGCAGTTGAGGCGGAAAGGGTCGTACCAGTTCACGAAACATCACATCGTTTCGCAGTAATGATGTGACTTTTGACATGAACCATCGCGCGCTCTGATTGGCTTAGGGATATCGAAAATTGTTCCTGGCAATAATTGCGTTTGAATTTTGAATTCCCAAATGCGACCTCCCTTCATTTTTCATCTATAAATAATGGCTTCCTCCCTTACTCTTATACTTTTCTCTTTTCTGAAAATAATTCCGTCAAGCAAGAGAATTCCGGCGAGGGCAAAGCGAGCAGATTCTGACCAAAGCTCATACTTTACAACTCCTTTCACGCTCCTTACCTATTCCAGATATGACTTTCATATGATTTTATTGTGCTTTTGCTTTTCTCTTAGCCAGAAAGCTGTATGTGGTAGGAATTGTATGTAGAGTGTAGGGTTTCTTTTAACTGTGAATCATAAATGCATCTTGTTAAGCCTCGATATGCCCGCACCCTTTTTTCCTAGAAATCGATCAATAGATAGATGCCCAGATGGTTGCCAGGGTTAATTGTTTTTGCTTGGGGTTTTTCTGGGTTGATTGTTAGAGAAAATGGAGGGGGCGAGGTGTCGGGGTGTGATTGCTCACACCTCAGCCCGAATTCCATGTCTAGGTGATTAACTAATCCACCTCACCCTGCCTCTTTTCTAGGATGTCGTCAGAAGGTACACAATCAGATAATGAAAGCTGGGCCGCTGCCGGCTATGGCTCGGAGGAGGTTGACGTGGAGGAAGTCAGCACAAGTGACGAAGAAGGAACGGCTGAGGAGAAGAAGAGGCCTTCGAGGTCAAATCTGACTCAGGCACTGAGGAGGATGAGGAGGAAGTCGGCTAATTGGCGAGGGTGCTGCCGGGGGAGAGGTCGATAATGATGAACATAGGAAATTCAGTGAGCTCATTAATGCCTACTAAAAAGTTGTGCCTCAGTTGGCTGCTGCTCGAGATGTAGAGTTCAAGGAAGCCGTGGGAACGAAGAGGACCAGAGTGTCAAAGAGGTATGCGGTATCCAAGAAAGCGGTAGCGCCTAGAAAAACGGCCGTATCTGATGAGCCCTAGAAAAAGAAGAGGCCAACCAAAAAGAGGTCAATCACTGTTGAGATGGAGTTGGCGAGCTTTATTGATTTGATTTTGAAAATTTGGAGAATATTTGAATTTTTTTTTGAATTTCCAAAGGACTTCAAGCATCAATGTATCTCAACTTGTGCCATTTATGTCATCAAACTCTCAACACAACTTTCAATGTATCACCACAACAATACATAGTAACTTTCTAAACTTGTGGGATGGCAAGGGAATGTAGACCAAAATTAGGCTAAGGGTCGGATTATAATGAGGTTAAATATGAATGGCTATTTTCAAGTGGGGTCTCGCCACTCTACAAAGGTTGAGATGGGGACAGGTGAAAATTACATTCGGGAAGGCCATCCTACAAAGGTTGAGATGGGGACTGTCATCCCTAACTTCGACTCCAAACACCTTTCTATTTCGCATTGAAAAGATATCATGCCTAAGTTCTAGTTGCTATGGAAGCATGCTTGCATGGTTACATAAAAGTTTTCATGTTAACAGAAGATCGGAATATACGTACTCAAAGAATTCACACTGCAATCAAAGATTCATGGTTAAAATGCACTTACACATCACCAAGGTTACACATTTCGTTGAGGTACTCACTCTATCAATTGCAAAACCAAATCTTTCAACAAAAGGTGGTTTGTTGTGCTTTAAAATGCTCAAAAATTATCGAGGCTAAGTGTTTCTTATGCATTTAATGATATTTCCCGTTGTTGGAATAACTACATTCCACTCCTCACTTATGAACTTGCAATGTCCTCAATGTAAAGTGAGTGGTAAGAAAGTAGTTAGGGAAACAAAAAGGAATCAGACCTAGTCAAAACAAGTACCGGAATGCTATAAAAGGGAGGGTGGGTGGGCATGAACAAGAAAGACAACCAATAAAATGACAAGCAATCCCAAGTCCGATCAAAGTATCAACCAAAATGTAGACACAAAATGATCATCAACCACACTTGGCCTCCCAAAAGAGAAAAAATATTATACTAAACTTTTACGGGCTACCTCCTGGTAGCGCTTTTGTTTAATGTCGCTTGCTAGACGGGATTAAACAGTAGAAAATGTGGAATTATACTGATCATCGTGAAAGATACCACTAACATTATCCATTATAAGAATGCAATTTCAAGCACAAAAGCCGACCGGAAGACAATGCTTAAGCAATAATAAGAAAGATAGTACCCGTAATTGCTACATTTATAGTCTATAGCAAGACTTATACATGGCATATTTCTTTAATGCATGGGTGGTGGGTCGTCCTCATGCACCGCTTCCGTCTTTTTCATCAAAACCGGTCTCTAACATAATGTAGCCGAATGCCACCAATTTCAACGATTCTTGACCTTTTCCTTCGATTTTCAAGCTTTTGGTTTGTGAGCTTTTGCTTTATCCCTCATGTCTTCTTCAAATACTTGTGTGTTAGTACGATCCATTGCAAGGGACACGAAGTGTCCAAAAATAACTAGATTCTAGTGTAGTGTGTGGATATTTGTAGATGTTGAAGACAGCGCGCTCATCATTGACTCCCAAACTAAGCTCTCCATTACAAACATCGATCACGGCTTCTCCCATTGCTAAAAATCGTCTATCTAGCATAATGGGTGTAGTGTACCCTTCCTCCATATCCATAACAACAAAATCTAAGGGAAAGTAAAATTTATTAACTTTCACTAGTACATCCTCGATGACACCCTTTGGACGTTTAATGGATCTATCCGTAAGTTGGGGAGTCATCTCTGTACGCTTAAGCTTGCTTATACCAAGTTTCATGATATCGTCATAGGACATGAGGTTTATGCTCTCACCGAGATCATATAGCGCCTTCTTAAACCAAAAGCCCCCAATGATCGTAAATCTCCTAGGGTCTTTAAGCTTAGGAGAAAGCTTGTGTTAACACTCCTCACTTAGACACACTGTCTCATACTCTTCCAACCTTTTTTTATTAAAGAGTATGTCCTTAAGAAACTTGCCATACGACGGCATATTCGTGAGTGCTTCAATAAAAGGGATATTAATATTTAAGTGTGTTGGCCATATATTATTTTTAATGATGAGTGCAAGATTAGTTGTTATAGGGCAAAGGCAAAAGGATGTCTAGAATGAATGTATAGGTTTACTAGAGTTTGATCTTTATATATGTTTGATCAAACAAGCACTGTAAAGTGGTCAGCTGACTTGTTCAACAGACCTATCTAGGTTAGGTGTTCAGTAGAGTGTCTAGGACCTATTGAAGACTGAAGGCTGAGGGTTCAAACTCTGTAATGAAGGCTAAGGGTTCAAACTTAGTAATGAAGATTTAAAATCCAAGGATATAGGATCAGAATTTAGGTAAGTCTGTGATGGCCTAAACTGATCACATATACCTTGTATTGAAGGTCTAAGTTCCATATAAGGGAATGTGATGATTGGGACTTAGTTATACTTAAAATGGTGTACTATAACTTCACAATCAAAAGTTAGATGAGAAGTAGTCAGCTGAGTGTTCACCAAGAACACGGCAGACTATAAGTAAGCTGACCAAATATATACATCAGCAGACTCATGAACCTGACATTTACTGAGTATACGTAAATTCGATTAATCCGTTTCAAGAATTATTTTTAGAAGATTAAATGGATAAGGATGAATATCAAGCAATGGATTAGTCAATTAATCAATAGTGGAGATTGAGGGAATGTCGTAAGGATTTCCGAGCCAAATTAAGATGGAAATAAACCATTGGTTGACAGTCTGTCTGTCTGAAGGACACTGACATACTGACAAAGGAGTATAGTAGAGGGAATTTCAGGGAAAATCCTATAACAGTCTGATTTTAAATTCAAATTCAAGCACAGGATTTTCACCTATAAATAGTGGACCTCTGGAATCAAATCAGACACCGAACTTACTAGCAATCTAGAGCATTACACCCTGATGAATTGAGCATTCATACTGATCCATAATTTTCTTCAAGTGTTATTGCATTCAAGTATCATCTACTATCTACACTTGGAGATCTTAAGCTGCTGATCTTATCATCCTGATCAAAATCTTGCTGAAGCAGAATCACTTTCTTGATTCAAACCCTTCTTTTAGGAAGAAACCAGAAGATAGAAAAGCACTGTTAAGTGTCAAGAACTGTTGTTATTGTGGTGGAGTTGGTGAAGAGGCAATCCTACCCTTCACAGACTAGTGGAGTACTTAAGAGCAGCAATCCTACTTGTTCTTAGTATTCAGTTTGTGAAGCCATAGTTATTGGTCAAGGACAAACAACTTAGGGGCTTTCGTTACAGCAACCTCAAAAGAATCCAGTGAATTTCCTCCAACATCATAGGAGAAGAGTGTACTGATAGGATTACACCACCTGGAACCACTATAAAATTTGCCTATCTTTACTGCATTTACTTTCTGCACTTTTATTTTATTGCACGTTATCCATATCAACCTGCTGAACTAGCTGCTGAATTTATACATCTTTCACTACTGAGTATCCAATACTTAGTATAATCTTTTTGTTGGAAATAAAATTTATGTTTTGATGATAATTCATCATATTTATTCAAAGTATTATCTTAACCCTATTGATGAAGTGCTGAAGCCAGCTGTTATAGTGAAAAGCTAAAAGATGTCTAGAACTGAATGTATAGGTTTTACTAGAGTCTGATATTTGTATAAGTTACATCGCAAAGCAATCGTAATAGATTAGTGTGTCGTAAAACTGAAAGAAACTGGAAATCATGTAGAAAACTGGAAATCACTAAGACAGATAAACTGACTCAGAATACACTAGTATCAAACTAAAGAAAATAAGTTCGCTGAGGAACACAGACTCAGTTGGCTTATATAGAAGATTGAAGAACTGAGGGACACAAACTCAGTTATTGTAGATTGAAGAACTGAGGGTTCAAACTCGGTTATGAAGATTACAAGTCGAGACTATAAAGTTGGACTTCAGGCAAGATTGTGGTGACCTGAACTGACTTTATAGATCTTGTATGAAGACCTAAGAATCATAAGGACAATGAATTCTTAGATGATAATTCGTTATGGTGTACTCTGATTAAGTCAATTATAATCAGATGAAAACTGGAGTACTGATATTGAAAGAAGAGTAAAATCTCAGTTAACGCTCCAAGTCAGTCAAGAAACTGACAAGTGATAAACTCAGCATAAAATTGATAAGGAAACTCAGTTTTATGTGGCAGTCATTCAATAAACTGATCGTACAGTCGAACGTTATAAAGGAAGCGATTTTATTGGATAAAATACTGACACAGCAGAACGGTCTGAAAATATAGCCGTTATAAGATTCAAGCAGGATGAGCGATTGAATAAACCCCTATAAATAGACTACTTCTACAACAACAAGAAAGAAGGGGAGCAGGAGGAATTAAAACAGATTTAATTACAAGATCTGATTAAGGGGGAAAGCCAATTTCGAAAGAATTCCTACTAAGTACTTAATTACAAGATCAAGAAAATTTCTTCAAGCACATTCAAGCAAAATCAAGATCTATCATTTGAAGAAACTCAGAGCCGTGCATAATTTATTTATCCAGAAGAAAAGCTCTAATCATAATTGAATCATAGTTATTGATTCAAGTCTCAACTTTGATTTTATCAAAGGTTTAGACTGTGAAACACCAAGAAGGTGTGAAGGACAGTTGAGTGCAGTCAGGAAGATTGTGTTTGTGATGAGCTGGTGAAGAGGCAATTCTACCCTTCAAGGACCAGTGTTTCAAATAGTTGGAGAGCAGCAATCCTACCTGTTCTACAAATGTTTAGATAGTGAAGCTAGGGATTAGTCAAGGACTATCAGTTTAGGACTCTTTGTAACCGGGCCATCTCAAAGAAGTTCTAGTGGAATTTTCCTCCGCATCACAGGGGAAGAGAGGACGTACAGGATTACACCACCTGGAACCTCTATAATTCTTGTTTATTTACTTTACGCATTCATTTACTTTATTGTAGTTATATGTATCTGGTTTTCACTCTGAAACTAAGTTAACTAGTTGTTAAAGGCTAAAATTTGTCCGCTACCAATTAACAAGACTAAATATAAGTCAGTATTGACTTATACACAGTTGAGTTAGCTGAACTCCGCACAAGTTAAAGGACAGGAACAAAACTGAGCTGAGTATCAGTTTGAGTTTGGCAAAAACCCAGTTCCTGGGGCTTTTTCAGTTTTGGGAAATTTTTTGGTGACAAGATTATTCACCCCCCCTCTAAACTTGTGTTAGCCTTTCCAAGGGACCAACACTTTTAACAACAAAAATAGAGGCTTAATTTAAGTATATTCCGCTGCAACAGATTCACTAGATTTAATTGTCAGCAGACTGTTCAAGTCAGCTGGCCATTGACTCCGCTGAGTCTGTCTTAACTCCGAAAAAGTTTTAAATGTTAAGTTTATTCATGCGCCTTTAAAATTAACCAAAGCCTTTTCATGGGACCAACAATTGGTATCGGAGCAGAGCTTCTGTTCTGAAGTAATCCTACTTGTTGTTCTTGAGAAAAATCTTTGAAAACTTTTTCTAGTATCTGTTTTCAAAAGCTTTTGCATCGTGGATAACAATCTGTGTGCTAGAACCATGTTGATGTGCTCTTTAGATTGTTTTGATGAATACAAACGCTGTATGCAGGCTTATCGATCTAGCTGCTACACATGATGAAATGATGGATGTGCTAACACATGGACCACTCCAAATCACTAAAGTCATTATTGTTGATGGTTTACATCAAATTGTTCCTAAACCAAAGGAAAAGTGGTGTATTGAAGATGGAAAAAGAGCAAATCTGAACAACATTGCTATTGATATTATTTACAAAATCTTGGATAGCAACATGTACATGAAAGTGAAAGAATGCAAAACTGCCAAAGATTTGTGGGAGAAACTACAACTGATCTGTGAAGGCATATATGCTATCAAGAAGAATAATATTGTTGTGACCAAACAGAAATTCCAAGAATTCAAAATGAAGTCGACTAAAACCATTGAACAATTGGAATCAAGAATTCAAAATGAAGTCCCTGCTGAATGCGGAGTACACTAAAGAAGATATCAATATAAGAATTCTAAAAGATTTACCATCAAAAGAAATCTGGAAGATGAAAGTCACTGCAATGGAAGAATCCAGGAGACTTGAAGAGGAGGATACCTTCAATTTATTCTCAGATCTCAAAGCCTATGAATTTAGTGAAGATCTTATTGCAAGTGCTGAAAAAGAAGTGCCAAAAACTACAGCACTGGATGCTACACACAGAGAATAATCATAAAATGCTCATGATGATGAATTATATGATATGAAAGAACAAATAGCATTGATGACCAAAAGAATAAGGATGATGAATTCTGGAAGAGCATCTCCAAAGAATTATGGCAAGAAAGCAAATGCGAAAAATGAGGAACCAAAGAAGGATCATGTTTATCTATGCTTCAACTGCAAAAAGCCTGGACATTTGAAATCTGACTGTCCTGAATTGAAACAAAACAGGGATCATGACTACTTGTGCCTCAATTGCAAAAAGCATGGACACTTCCAACATGAATGTCTAAACTTACTGAGACAAAGAGGTTGGCAGAGAAGACCTGCTAGGAAATCACTTGTTGCTGGTGATGAATCTGGATATGAAGTGGAGTCTGAAAAGCTAAATCTGGAAATGAATCAGATGACACTGCTCTCATGGCACACATGGATGACACGGAGGAGTTATATAACACTGTATCTAATAACACTTCTGGTGAAAATGAATGTTCATCTACTGGTGGTTCCAATCCTAAGAATTCTGATATAGAAGAGCCTCTAGATATCCTCCTTAATAAATTGAGGATAATAGAATCTGGTTATGAGATTGTGAAGGCAGAAAGAGAAACACTCCAAGAAGAAATTCAAAGATTGCATGCTGAATTAGGAATTCTCAAAGGCATGAAATTGATTATGAACATAATCGATAGAAACTCTTTGCACTGCAGAGCAGAGCGAATCGAATGGGCACAATCAAGTTGCTGTTGCATTCAAATCCCGGAAGCCTTATGGTGATAGAATATGCTTTGGATTTGACACCCAACAACCTTCTAAGGATGGATCAAGTAAGGCTACTGAACCTAGTACCAGGATTGGTCCAAAGCTTGTAGTTGCATAAGATCCAACACCCCAGAAGGCTATTGAAGCAGTAAAGACTGCTGAGAATGCTTCAAAGAAGAAAAATCATAAGTCTAAAATGACAGTTGTACCTAACAACAAAGGTAAATCCAAGGTAGGTCTGTTGCACCTTCTAGACCTGCTGATTACAGATCTGCTGGACCACAAAAGGCTAATCCTAGATCAGCCAAGAACCAGAAATATCCCAAGAATGATAATGTCCAACCCAAGAATGATAATCATTCAAGATACTTATATTAGGGGGAAGGCGGACCATTACCTACTGATGAAATATTCTTGCCCCTGCTGTTTGAAACAAGAAGTTTAACCATAATGCTAAGGCTAGACCTTAGCAGTGGAATAAACCAAGGACTCAGCAGAGACCTCAACCGAGGACTAAGAAGCGGCCTCAACAGAGACCACAATATAGGGCTTTTCCGAATAGACATCAACCTTTTGGATATGTTGATTCATCTAACAACATAACTATGTACCAAAAGGCTAGAAACTATATATGAATTCTACACAATCTAACACTAGATACTATGGAAATGTGGCATACATTTATGAACAAAAGTGCAACACCTTTCAAAGGAGACCTTATGGAAATATGCCAAGGGTTGTGCGTACCACTGACCACCATGGACCCAAACAGGTTTGGGTACCTAAGACACATTAAATTTATTTTGTAGGGTGTCTGGTATTTTGACAGTGGATGTTCCAGACACATGACAAAGAGGAAACACTGTTTGGTGGATTTTGTTGCCATGGATGGACCAAAAGTCAACTTTGGAAATAAGGATAAACCTGGATACACAAGAGGATATGGCATACTAGGGAAGAATGGCCTAACAATAAAAAAATGTTGCATATGTTGAAGGGCTAGACTACAACCTGCTGAGCACCAGTCAGTTTTGTGACATGGGTTATAGAGTCACTTTTGACAAAGATCATTGCATTGCCATAAGTGAGATGGCACATCTAGTTGTACTTGCTGGAAGAAGACAACATAATATGTACATTGTAGACTGGACCTCTGTTGTACCAGAAACATGTCTCGTTGTGCATACAAAATCAGAACACAATTATTTATGGCATAAGAAATTGAATTATCTAAATTTTGATGATATCATTCTATTGGTGAAAAAGAAGCTAGTGATAGGTCATCGTAGGGGTGTAATCGAGCCGAGTCAAGTCGATACTCTTTAGGGCTCGAACTCGACTCGACAAAAAAAGTTCGGGCTCGAAACTCGGCTCAAGCCTGAAAAAAGCAAGATCGAACTCGACTCACTAAGTACTCGATATAGCACGACTCGGCTCGTAAGCTCGTTTATTTTCCTTGAATTCATTTAATTTTTAATGAAATATGGCAAGATCGAGCTCGACTCGTCTAATACTCGACTCGAATAATATTTTTTAATTTTGAAAAATAATATTTAATAATAAATTTGATTAATTTAATTAATTAAATAATTATTTAATCAAGCTCGTGAGCTACTCGATTAATATATTTTAAAACTTGAGCTCGGCTCGGTTTATTATTCGAGTAGCTCGACTCGAGCTCGAACTCGGAAAAAACCGAATCGAGTCGATCTCTCTTACGAGTCGAGTACGAGTAGCTCACGAGTAGCCCAGCTCATTTACAGCCCTAGGTCTACCTGAGATCACATAGAAGAAGGATGGCATCTGTGATGCTTGTCAACAAGAAAAGCAGACAAAACCAAGTTTCAAGTCTAAGACTCAACAATCAACTAAAAGAGTTTTTGAACTGATGCATATGGATCTTTTTGGACTAGTGATACCAACAAGCATAACTGGAAAGACGTATACTCTTGTAGTTGTGGATGATTATTCAAGATACACTTGGGTAATCTTTATGAACAAGAAAAGTGAAACACTTCAAAAGATGCCTAAGCTTTTGAAGAGGTTACAGAATGAGAAAAGTTGAACAATAGAAAAAAATCAGATAAGATAAAGGTACTGAGTTCCTAAACATAGTCATTAAAGAATACTGTGAACAGAATGGTGTGCTGCATCAACTAGCAGCCACATGAACCCTTTAGAAGAATGGGGTTGTTGAAAGAAGAAACAGGACGTTGAAGGAAGCAGGCATGACAATGATCAGTGAGGCAAAGTTACCAGAAAGATATTGGGCTGAAGCAATCAATACATCATGTTATACACATAACATAACTTCCATAAACAGAAAGCTTGACAAGACACCTTATGAAGTTTGGAATGGAAGAAAGCCTAGCATATCCTACTTTCATCCATTTAGGAGTAAATGCTTTATATTGAATCATAAGGATCAACTAAAGACTTTTCAACCAAAATTTGATGAAGGAATTTTCTTGGGTTACTCTTCAGTTGACAAGGCTTTCAGGGTGCTGAACAAAAGAACACTTAAACAGGAAGAATCTATACATGTTGTGCTTGATGAACCAAATTTCACTAGAATGCAAAATGAAGAAGTTTCAGAACCTGCTGTAAACATAGAAATCACAGACCCTGAGTACATGGACATTCTAAGAAAGTTAACTGAAATAGAAGTTTCTGATTCTGGAAGTGAATGTTTACCCAATGTTGCCCCTACTGAAGGACCTGCTGACACTATTACTGATACAGAAACTGATACAACTGAAGAATCTGCTGATCTCTCTACTAAACCTGCAGCAGACCCTCCTGGAGATCATGTTCCAGTAAATCAAGAAAATAATGATTTACAATGGTTGAAAAATCTCCCTGTTGAACAAGTAATTGATGAGGTACAACAAGGTGTCAAGACTAAAAGACAACTAGAAGCTATGTTCATTTGTTTTCTATCTCAACTAGAACCTAAAGCTATTGAAGAAGCAATTGCTGATCCTGATTGGATAATTTCTATGCAAAAAGAACTCAATGAGTTTGAAAGAAACCAAGTATGGACACTAGTTGAAAGGCTTGATCAAGCAAATATCATTGGTACAAAATGGGTTTACATAAATAAGTTGGATGAATCATGTACCATTGTTAGAAATAAGGTCAGACTAGTTGCAAACGGCTATTCACAGGCATAAGGAATAGACTTGGATGAGACATATGCCCCAGTTTCATGATTGGAAGCTATCAGACTGTTTTTGGCATATGCTGCACACAAAAACATCAAATTTTACCAGATGGATGTAAAAAGTGCATTTCTAAATGGAATTTTGAAAGAAGAGGCTTATGTACAACAACCTCCTGGTTTCGAAGTGAAAGATCAAGAAGATAATTAAAGTATATAGACTGAACAAAGCACTTTTTGGATTGAAACAAGCACAAGAGCTTGGTATGAGACTCTGTCTCAATTCTTGGTGAATAATGGTTTTACTAAAGGAACCATTGATAACACTCTTTTCAGAATCAATGAAGGAAACAACACTCTACTGGTGCAAATATATGTGGATGACATTATATTTGGCTCTAAAAATGATGTACTATGTGACAAATTTGCTAATATTATGAAAAGTAAGTTTCAGATGAGTATGACGGGTGAAATGAACAACTTTTTGGGACTACAAGTTAAGAAAATGGATGATGGAATCTTCATTCATCAAACAAAGTATACCAAGGAGTTGCTGAATAAGTTTAGAATGGAAAATAGCATAAAAGTTTCAACTCGTATGGGTACAAGCATCAGATTGGATGAAGGCAAAGAAGGTAAAGATGTTGATCAGACTTTGTATAGATGAATGATAGGAATTTTGCTGTATCTCATGGCCAGCAAACCAGATATATCCTTTGCAGTATGTGTTTGTGCAATATTTCAATCAAAACATAAAGAAATTCACTTAGCTGCTGTCAAAAGGATACTCAAGTATCTAAAAGGACTTTGGGAGTAGGAATATGGTATTCAAAAGATGGAAGCTTCAGAGTAATATCCTACTTAGATTCTGATTATGCTGGATGAAAGATTGATAGAAAAAACACCACAAAAACATGTCAGTTGATGGGAAATAGACTTGTCTCCTGGTTCAGCAAGAAACAGAATTCTATATCAACTATAGCTGCTGGAAGTTGTTGTGCACAAGTCCTATGGCTAAGACAACAATTAAGAGACTAAGGGGTTGAAGAAAGAGAAATTCCCATAATGTGTGATAACACAAGTGAAATTGCCATAACAGGAAATCATGTATTTCTCTCAAGAACCAAACACATTGATGTGAGACATCACTTTATGAGAGATCATGTTGAAAAGAAAGATGTTGTGGTTCTTTACATACCTACTGAAGATCAACTTGTAGATATCTTTACAAAGCCTCTGGATAAAGATAGATTTGCTAAGTTAAGAACTGAACTAAGCATCCTCAAGGTTTGCTGACCAGCTAATGGTCAGCAGAGCATTGGAATTCACCAAGGGGACTAGTCTTTGCCCTGCTGGGTGAGCTCACTTGGAAGATTAGTCATTGGTATAAAAAATTCCTAAATTCTCTTAAGGATTGGTCAATTGAGAAAATGAAGTTGCCAAGGGTATTGGTCTTTGCCCTGCTGGGTGAGCGCACTTGGCAGATCAGTCATTAGTATTAAACATCATCTTGTATTATCAGTCGGACAATTCTATACTTTAAATCAGCTAAATGATAATGTGAATATCAGTTGGGTATTCAAGACATTGCCAGACTGAATCCTTGTAAAAGCATATCAGCAGAGTCTCCACATCGATCAGTCTGCTGAAGAACTTATCGGCTGATAAAGTCAGACTTTAATGAAAGTCAACAAATAAAGTTAATGGATTTTAATCTTATCTTTATTACAGCTGTTAGAACGACATAACTGTTTCTTACATTAGTGGGGTTATGTAGTGTTACATATGGAATTTCCTTATCGGCTTCCACTTGTTCGTGCATTGAGACAGTGCAAATGCTAGTTGTTGGGAGGATTTTGCATCATAAAAACAAAATAAAATTTATAAACCTATACTTAACATGCAAACTAACTCCTAACCGACCAAATATTGGGTAGTTGATAGCATAGTAGGGTAAAATCTGAGGTCGATCCACGAGGAATCGGGATGTTGAATCTAATTTCACTAATTCCTTTCGATTGTTACTTAGGAAAAGCGAATAAACGAAAGAACAAATAAAATAAGCGAAAAAGCAATTAAAATAAAGCTAACCTCACGAAAATAAAATAACACAACCTAAACTAAACTAAAGATACATGGGATCAAGCGATTGCACAAACCAAGTGATTTCAATCCTATTTCATCTCATGATTTCAATTCAAATTGTGGTTTCACCTTTACACGAGACACAAACCCCTAATCTCTTAGTGAATCAGTATTCTCAAGCTATGAAATCCTACTCTAAGTAATTCAATTTATCAATCTCTCCTCTCTCGAATGTTGAGACCGATATTCCATACAAAACGAAGGTGTAGATTCAAGTTAACTCTCGTATTTCAGAACCTAACAACCTAGATAATTAACCGATTAACTTGTCATCATTAATGATTAAAAATCCTATCTTTCTATGGTGATCTATTTTACACAACTTTCGTATGTTGTAACTATCAATCGCAAACTAATCTCTCGATAAAGTTCACACATAGCATCATAATCAAAGAAAGATACAAAATCAATTAAAGATCATAAAAAAACGAATAAGGACTGAATAAATTAAATAAATAAACTCACGTAGTTTGGTACATGACTGAATCCATGAATCGAAAACGGAAGAAAAACTACATCATAATCTGAACCGGATCACCCGAGCACAAGGCTCGGGTGGCCGGCCTTGAACTCCTCAAGAAGGGCTGCTGCTGCTGTGTTTTTGCGGCTGAATGTTAATCAATATTATGGGATTAGGGTATTGCATGCGCATATATATAAATAGTATAAGGCGGCTGCGGCTGAAATTAAATCCTTATTTAATTAGGTTTTATGTATGTCGGCTGAATATTATGGATTTAGGAATGAAACTTCTAAAATTCATATCTTGAGTTGTAGACCTCCAAAAATTATGATCCGAATGTCATAAAAAAGCTCTCGGAAAACTCTACAACTTTCATTAAGGACTCTTCTTCAGAAAACGCCTTTTTGATTAGCCCGTCGTATTACGAGTCGTGTTTTGGATTTTCCCAAGCTTTATTTCATCTTCATCCTCTTGTATCTCTTTCTTTCCACTTTAATCTTCAATCAAACATCATTTAGACCTCTTCCATTCCACATTTGTGCACCTAAAAGATGACAAAACCGAGCAAAACGTAAAACCATACAAAATAGATAATAAAACCACGATATTTACTCGATTTTGCATTTTAACTATTCAAAACGTCATTTGCTCAATTAATCGATTATAAGCTCGAATTCTACTGAAAAACATCCATATATGGGGAATATTGATATAAAATATATCCTTATAAAACACTACAAATTGACCCTTAACAACTCCCCACACTTATCTTTTGCTCGTCCCGAGCAAAACAAAACAAAGTCAAGCTCGAGACAACTAAACATCCATACAAATATGAAGTATATTCAATAACTTAGAAGTTCACCCGTGTAGTGTGTGCATAGCCATAATAAACTTCCACTAAGTTCCACAATTTGAAAGTTATTCAAACCAAAACTAGCCCGGTTTCCCATCTAAGTTAGAAATATTCAAAAATTATAACAGCACTTTACAAAACATACATATCCCAAAAAAAAATAGTAGAGAATATCTAAAACATTTACGATAGACTCAGAGGATAATCCTACAACATATCCTTGAGTTTATCTGGGTATAAGATTAACGATAACTAAGTCCTTACTTATTCATACTAATATATTTCAATATTTTTACTTTTTCACACTTTTCTAACACACATCGAAATAAGCTTTTGCCTCATAGTAGAATAGGACATTTCAAGATAATCCCTACCTTACTCCAATCATAAGGCAACTATAAACCCGATATCGTGAGCTTTTGGTCATCATAGTGGAATAGGACATACGTGGTACACCCTACCTCACCCAAATCATAAACCAAACTTCCGACACACACAATTACAATTATGTTTACTTAGAGATTTACGGCTAGCGAGGGAAAAGATTATTTTCTAGTAGCACGGACCACTTGAGCATAACACCGTAGTAAACAATTTATTACTATTGCAAAGACTTAATCACGTTTCACTTATCACATTCAAACTTACAGGATATTCACAGTATGTCATACTTTAATCCTAGAATACAAACTACTAAACTTTTCAAGAATTGTACATAAGCAAAGAAACATGCAATAATCATCAAAAATCTCCAACTAAAATGGGGTAGGCTTTCAACATTTAGCTCTCATCATTTACTATGGCATGTGAAAAGAGTGTCGGGTGAAACAACTAAAATTACTAAATATACTGAAATATAGCAAAAATGATATAAACTCAAGCAAAGATATGCCTTTGCTCACTCGGGACAAAACAAAAATTTTAAAATTAAGCACTTTTCATAGAAATATAACAGAAATTGAGCAAACGACTCATAGATACATATAAACCATCCTCTCCCTCACACTTAGATTGCAACTTGTCCTCAAGTTGTGCAGAAATAATAAATTAGAGAACTTAGGTGATTGGATCTTTGGAAATTCGGAAAAATCGGTAAAACCAAAATTGTTTGCATGACTTAGTAGATTGTGGAGCATCACAGTAAACCGAATTCATCGTGAAAGTGGCACAATAGCTATCAAAAATATCCTGCAGACTTGATCAAGTGAAAAGAGTCTCACGGGAAAAAGAAAAGATTACATATATAAAGCACATGGAAAAGGAGATATAGAGATATTTCAAATTTAAGCTCATATAAAGATGGAATACATATACATGAAACATTACACAACAGTAGGCTAGGTGCAACTACATGAAAATATATTACAATGCAACCTACATGATATGCAATCCTAAAAATAAAATAAATAAAAAATAAATTCAGCGAGGCTCAGTGAGCAAGTTGACCACGACAACTCTACGGTGACTACGGCCTATCACGAGAAACTAAAATAAAAGCGAGGTAGTCTTACGAAAACCGGCGATTAACTACACTCAAGAAAAATAAAAGAAAAATAGAAAAACAATGCAACTAGATGACATGCAACTAAATGATATGCATCTAAATGATATGCAAAAATAAAAGAAAATAAAAGAAAGAAAACTAGCCCACTCATTTGCAACACGACATGTATAAAATAAACGTCTACCAGATAATGACAGGTTACGATAAACGAAAGTACTGTTCATTACATGCAGTGTAGACGCGCTTTAAGACTTCGTCAAAGGTGATAGCATTATGGAAAACCAACGATTAGCTATACTAAAATGGATATAACTCATAAGGTTTCCATCGTAGCAACGGAAAACCGGCGATTTACTACCCAAATGAGTTATAAAAATAACAAGGAAGCACATAAGTCTCAAAGCTCACAAGATTCATCACGGTATGTAGCATACGAAACCGACATTAGCTACTAATTAACACGAAGACCAGTTATAGCATACGAGAACCGACAGTGACTATAACTTGCATAGATGAATCATGCATATAAAAATTAATCAGTTATTTAACATGGATTCATAGATGGAAAGGTATGAATATGCAAGTTCAGAACATCTACGTAAAGGAAATTAGCCACAGAAGCTCGTATTAAAAAATCCACATCAAATAAAAGCATTGAAAATAAAATCAAGAAAAAAAATCAGAACCTGGACTGGCGTTCATTAACTCAAACGAACGTTCACCTTGAAGCACAGCACTGGACGAACGTTCAGAATACCGGACGGCCGTTCACTTGGTGATTTCTCCCTCGGACGGTCGTCCAACAAAACAGACGCTCGTCTGGATCCTGAAATCAGAGCAGAGTCGAAACTTCTGGGACGGACGAGCGTCCTAAAACCCGGACGTGCGTTCACCTGCAACTTATGAACTGGACGGGCATTCACTTACTTGAACGCTCGTCCAAACAACGAATTTGCATGCATATCACGAGATACACACAGAAACCCTAAATCTTATAAACACAACATAGAGCACTGAGACAATGACCACAGAGATAAATTTTAGCACGAGGTTAGACTAGGTAACAACTAAACACAAACTTCACGTAAAAGCAGTTGAGTAAAAACTTTTGCACATTCTCAACCCTACGGTCATCGAAACACGGAAAAATAAAAACTCTCAATCTATTAAACGCTACTTTTATTGAAAACGAAAAACGAAACGTAACAAAATCGAGAACTAACTTAACTAGATTCAACATGACACCTATTCCCCGGCAACGGCGCCACTTTTGTTGGGAGGATTTTGCATCATAAAAACAAAAGAAAATTTATAAACCTATACTTAACATGCAAACTAACTCCTAACCGACCAAATCGGGTAGTTGATATCATAGTAGGGTAAGTACAGGGTCGATCCACAGGGAATCGGGATGTTGAATCTAATTTCACTAATTCCTTTCGATTGTTACTTAGGAAAAACGAATAAACGAAAGAACAAATAAAATAAACGAAAAAACAATTAAAATAAAGCTAACATACGAAATAAAATAACACAACCTAAACTAAACTAAAGATACATCGGATCAAACAGTGCACAAACCAAGTGTTTCAATCCTATTTTATCTCATGATTTCAATTCAAATTGTGGTTTCACCTTTACACGAGACACAAACCCCTAATCTCTTAGTGAATCTGTATTCTCAAGCTATGAAATCCTACTCTCGTAATTCAATTTATCAAACAGTGCACAAACCAAGTGTTTCAATCCTATTTCATCTCATGATTTCAATTCAAATTGTGGTTTCACCTTTACACGAGACACAAACCCCTAATCTCTTAGTGAATCTGTATTCTCAAGCTATGAAATCCTACTCTCGTAATTCAATTTATCAATCTCTCCTCTCTCGAATGTTGAGACCGATATTCCATACAAAACGAAGGTGTAGATTCAAGTTAACTCTCGTATTTCAGAACCTAACAACCTAGATAATTAACCGATTAACTTGCCATCATTAATGATTAAAAATCCTATCTTTCTATGGTGATCTAGTTTACGCAACTTTCGTATGTTGTAACTATCAATCGCAAACCAATCTCTCGATAAAGTTCACACATAGCATCATAATCAAAGAAAGATACAAAATCAATTAAAGATCATAAAAAACGAATAAGGACTGAATAAATTAAATAAATAAACTCACGTAGTTTGGTACATGACTGAATCCATGAATCGAAAACGGAAGAAAAACTACATCCTAATCTAACCCGGATCACCCGAGCACAAAGCTCGGGTGACCGGCCTTGAACTCCTCAAGAAGGGCTGCTGCTGCTGTGTTTTTGCGGCTAAATGTTAATCAATATTATGGGATTAGGGTATTGCATGCGCATATATATAAATAGTATAAGGCAGCTGCGGCTGAAATTAAATCCTTATTTAATAAGAATTTATGTATGTCGGCTGAATATTATGGATTTAGGAATGAAACTTCTAAAATTCATATCTTGAGTTGTAGACCTCCAAAAATTATGATCCGAATGTCATAAAAAGCTCTCGGAAAACTCTACAACTTTCATTAAGGACTCTTCTTCGTGAAAAACCTTTTTGATTAGCCCGTCATATTACAGTCGTTTTGGGATTTTCCCAAGCTTTATTTCATCTTCATCCTCTTGTATCTATTTCTTTCCACTTTAATCTTCAATCAAACATCATTTAGACCTCTTCCATTCCACATTTGTGCACCTAAAAGATGACAAAACCGAGCAAAACGTAAAACCATACAAAATAGATAATAAAACCACGATATTTACTCGATTTTGCATTTTAACTATTCAAAACATCATTTGCTCAATTAATCGATTATAAGCTCGAATTCTATGAAAAACATCCATATATGGGGAATATTGATATAAAATATATCCTTATAAAACACTACAAATTGACCCTTAACACTAGTGTACGTGCTGAAGAGAGTACACCCACTACAGCTGATATAAGTCAACCAGATAATGCATTTCTAGACTATTTATCCCCATTTCTCATGCATTTATCGGTGTTTTGACATCAAATTGAGAAATTATTGTGATAATTTTGACAATTTTGTGCACATAGAAAATGTGAGGAAAAACTACCTTTTGCCTATGATATAGGCTAACTAGCCGCTTTTGTTATCAGTTTTACGCATGGTATCTTGGTGTCTGTTTTGTAGCACAGGTACCAAGGCTTAGGGCTTGGATTTTTGATGGGTTGATGATTAGAGATTGATTGGGAGTTGATTCAAGGAGATTAGGCAAATGTTATACCCATGATGACAGATGGTGCACGCCATAGGGATTGACTCGCGCCAGAGGCGATAAATACGATCAGAGCGCATTTCATGTACATATGGCTCACGCCATGTGACATTGGCCCATGCTAAGTGAAAAACCCATGGACTGATGGAGCATTTAATGCGTGGTGTCAGTCACCCAACCACCAATCAGAAAATGGCGCGCATCACCAGTACTTACCGACGCCAAGAGGCCACAAAAGCAATATGATGTGCGTCATGATGCAGTGTCAACAGCTTTGGATCGGATTTAATCACTTCATTTGCCATATCACAAAAATATACTTCATCTTCTTCCCCCTCTTTCTTTATTGCAGGCAACCTCACCCCCAGGATGTTGTAGCCGAATTTTGTACCCAAAATTTTCTCTTAATTTCTATTGTAAACATAGAAGAATTCCTAGTTGTTGATTCTACTATTTTAATTGGAACTAGATTACACTTGTGTATCAACATTCCATTGAAGTTTTTGAAGCTCTATTGAAGGTTTCCATTTCAGAGTTAAGTCTTGCGATTGGTATAATTCTTTATCTTTACTTTGAATTAATTGTTCTTATGATTTTGAATGCTTACATCAACAAGTTTGTATTTTCAATCATGGGTGGCTAGCTCATCACTAGCCAAGATGATGTTGTAGAACTATTTTAATCTCTTATGTTGTTTGATAATGGTTGTTTATGTTTTTAGTTTCACTTGTGATGAATCTTTTCCTACTTGCAATGTACTGTTTGCTTGCATTGAAGTAATTAGCTAATGCATGCATTTACACACTTAATAGAGACCGAAAGCAGATATTAGGTGTGAGAAGAGAGTAGGAGAACCGGAAGGTAAAATTGACCTTTCGAGGAAATCGATTTCTTATCCAAGGATTGTTGACATTTTCATCGCATTCAAGTTCTTATCATGCCAATTCATTAGGTTTGGGATACCTAGGCCAAGGAGAAGGTATAAAGTAGTTTCATACACTCATATGAGGGGGAACTACTTGCTTAGGAATGCACCGTTTCACACTTTTGAACTCCAATGGTAGGATGGAAAGAAATTATTCCCATGATACTTTTAGAGATTGGCTTAATCTACACATTGTCTTGGTTAGGTTTCTTTTATCATTTATCACCCTTATTACTAGAGCAATTATTTATGCACTTACTTCTTTATCAGTTTTAGATCGAATCAATATAAGCTCTTTGGTGTCTAACCTCACAAATCCTTGTGGGATACGACTTTGACCACTAGACTAGGCTACAATTGACCCAGTACACTGCCGGTTAGATTGGACTCTAGAAAAGTCACATCAAACTATATCTCATAGGATATGCAGAGGATTATCATTACATTCTCCTTCAAACAATCAAGCTTTTGCGGGCATTTATCTTCTCTTTTCTCTCAAAATCAAGAAACAAAAATGTCTGCTGATGATATTTATCTTGGCTCAAGTCAAAGTGTTTGTGGTTATGTTAAAGATGCCGGTAAATGAGAGCTTGCAGTTAATCTTGGAAGAAGAATTCAGCGGTATGAAGGTCTAAAAAATGTGTTGAACATCAGATTGCAAACAATCTCTTACAGAAATGTTTGTGATTTCTGGAGGAACATGGTTACAAAACCAAACACAGAAGAGTTTACAACCACAATTCATGGTAAGGAGATTCTAGTTTCTTTTGATTTGTTAAGGGAAACTTTTGGGTTTGCAGAAGGAAATGGAGCCCCAACAAATCCAGAAAATATGGAACTGTCCAGAATGACATTTGTTGAATCTATCAAGACTGATCCTGATGAGCAAGCATCTCTTGCAATCAATGTTAAGTATATTTCATATGAGTATAACCTGCTGAGAAAATACATTGGCATAAATTTACTAGGGTTCGTTGGTAGTTATGATACCCTATCAGGGCCCAAGATTGATTTGATGATTATCATTTCAAGGAGCATGAAGATTGATTGGGCTGGATTTCTCATACAATATATGAAGAAGGTTATGACCGAAGAAAGAGAAACAATAAAGAAAAGAATCAAGGTCAAAAAGCTATTCAAATATCTAGGATCTGAATTCTTTAACAAGATCAAACCTTTGGGTATGATGGTCCAAAGTTTTGAATCACTTGCAAATTGCTGATGTAGATCCTTAGATCATCAACAAAGCAAGATACAAGCTTGAAGTCAATACACCAATTCCTAGTTTGGATGATGATGGAGAGGATGAACCAGAAGAGAGTGAGCCAAATCCAGAGTTGAGAAGAAAAAAGAAAGGCTGATCCTAAAGTTGCAGAATCCAGAAAATCAGTGGAGAAGAGGAAGGCTGGTGAACCTACTAAATCAACATCAACCTCTAAGTCAGATACAAGGAAGATCACTGATATTCTAAAGCCTAAAAAGTCTAAACAACCAGCAGACTTTGCAAATCCTGCTAATACATGTACTACTAAAGATTCCCCTGCACTTGCTGAGCTTGCAAAGTCAACAGATGCATAAATCTTCATTGAGCAACTTAAGGATGCGTCAAGAAAAAGAAAGGCATTGAGCATAGAGGCACTTGAACAAGCCTTGTTTGAATATCCTAAAAGACCACTGAAAAGAATCAAACAAGTTGCTAAAAAGAGGATCAAACATGGAAAGGCAAGGATCTAAGAACCCTGGAACAACAGAAGGAAGATGATGATGAGGAAGGTGAGAAAGAGTCAACTGATGTGGCTATTGAAGTTGTATGAGAGCCTGCTGAGAAGGCTAGTGAAATTGTACAGACCCCTACTGTGGATGATGCAATCCAGAGGGAAGTAAGAATGGAACAAACATCTATTGAGGGATGTGCAACACAGAGGGAAGCAAGTGTTGAGCAGATGGAAGTGGTAGATACCTATTTTCCTCAAACATTTGAAGACCTTACTGACATCTTTCAATCTGCTGAGGAAACCTTGTCTCATCTGGTAGAAACCTTTGGAGGGCAATCTGCTGAGCCTCAACCTGCTGCAAGAAAACCAACAATGCCTTATGAAAGGAGACCTATGAAAAATGATCAAAAAGATCCTTCTTTGGAAAGAATCTTTTAGTATATACAATGGAAGATGGGTTTTTACAAGAAACAGAAACCTGATTCTGAGATGATGACAAGTTTTGAAGAATGGGCTTTTGAATATCTGGGAACTGATAATTTGTTGAATTTCATAATCTGTGAAGAGTTGGTTGGCAGACTTCAAGAAGCTGTAGATGAAGGAAGAAGAGCTGGAAATTTGTTGGGCAAGGATCCCAAGTACAAACTATTTGGTGATTCTGATCATTCATCATCTTTTGATTCAGATGATGATCATCTAATGCATCCTGGAGAAACAAGTGGATTTGTCAAAGAAAGAACAACATAATGTGTTCAAGAAGGATCTAGTGAGAAAGATAAGGAGCAACCTACTGAAGAACAAAGACAGTCTACTGAAGGACAACATGCTGCTGATCTTATTGAAGAAGAAGTGTTGACATCCGAGGCACCACAATCTTCACCAGAAAATGAAGAAGAATTGTTGGATACTTTTGCTGTTGAACTGGAAGCTGAGTTAGACGCAACAACAATTCTAGGAGGTTCTGCCTTAGAAGATTCTGCTTAAGTAGCAAGAAATGAACAGATAGATGTCGTATCTGAAGAATCTGTTCAATTCAAAGACAGAATCAACACCGAGGGAACATTGTCAAATGCTGTTGTGGATCTAAATGTCATTGCTGAATTAATAGTATTTTTGGAAGAAAACACCCAATGTCACATTCTCACATTCTCCATGCTTCAAATCTCTCTTTCCTACTTGTAATTCATCAATACTCTTATTTTCCACCATCATTTCTCTCAAAATATCTTTCTCAGCTCATCCCTAATTGTAACTTCCATTTCACTTGGGCCGGGATCCCACAATTTCTCATTTCTTGCCACTCTTTTAATAGCCTTATAAATATCTTGGGCTGTGCTCATCATAAGTGATCCATGTCATGCCGAATCAATTTGTGCCCTTGATCTTTTATGCAAACCTCTACATAATAATTGGACATGCATTTCCAAAGTATAATCATGATTTGGACACCCCCTTAGAAGCTTCTTAAAATGGCTCTAAGCATTGTCCAAAGATTCAATTAACTTTTGCTTGAAAGTAGCAATTCTTACCTTGAACTCCAAATATCTACCCGGTTGAAATTATTGCTTCAAAAACTGAATTTGTATGTCATCCCATGATTTCAAGTGATGGTGGGGAAGTGACATAAGTCATTCCTTTGCTTGACCCTTCAAAGAAAAAGGAAATAATGCATGACGGGTAAATTCTAGACAAGCACTATTTGGGAATCTTGTATTGCATATTTCTTCAAGATTATAAACATGTGAATGCGGGTCATCATGGACCTTTCCATGGAATTGAGCTCTAATCTTCAATAGACCGAACATATGAGACTTGATTGCAATGTTTTCAGCATCAATGTGAGGTAGCTGAATAGGATTATGAACTTGATTTATTCTTTGAGTGGCTTGCTCACAAAGCGGTCTATCTTGGTAGGGTGGACTTGGGGGTGGATCGTATGGATATGGTTCTTGGGGTGGTGGAGGAATCGGTGGAGGTGGTGCAATGGGAGGTGGTGGAATTTGTGGACATGGTTCTTGTGGTATTGGTGGAGGATAGTCATTTGTATTTAAGGGATTCTGTTCAACTTGGGCATTTTCGTGGTTAAGCCCTCCTTGTGCCTTTCCTTGCACCTCGTCCATTTCCTCTTCTTGAAGCAATGATTCTTGATAAGATGCTTCACCCAGATCCAATTCATGGTGAGCTTGGCCATCCTTATTATCAACAATTCAATCCCTAATAGAAGTGTTGATATCCGGGATGTAAGGAGTATCGGGACCTTTCCTCTTCGAGAATAGTTCATCAACTACAAGATAGAAAACAACAAGAACAAATTAGTAGCACTTGGTGACTTAGCAAACAAAGAAATAAAAAATAAATGATTAGAATAGATTTACTTATTCTCAACACTTTTTAGCTAATATGAGTATCAACCGTTACACAATCCCCGGCAACGGCACCAAAAACTTGATCAAACCTTTCTAGGTGTCCAATCTAACCGGCAGTGTACCGGGTCAATTGTAGTCTACTAAGTTGTCAAGATCGTATCCACGAGGATTGTGAGGTTGAACACAGAAAAGCTATGATTATCTTGATCTAAGTCGCAAATAAACAAGAAAGTAAATGGTCAAAGATCAAGATACTAAGCTCAATCAACTACAACTAAAAAGGGTGATCAAAAATAAAAAATCCTAGCCTAGACAATGCAATGATCAAGCCAATCTCTAATAGAATTATGGGAATGAACCACCTACCAACCTTCCAATAGTGTTCAAGTGTGTGTTATTGGTGCACTCCTAAGCTAGTAATTCCCCCTCATATGAGTGTCCGGAACTACTCTATGCCTCCTCATTGGTCCAAGAACCAAAGATCTAATGATTCAACATTATTAAGTTCTTGAATGCAATGAATGATCAATAACCCCTATATAAGAATCGAGTTCCAATTAAGGTCAATTTTACCTTCCGGTTTTCCTATCCCTTCTCCCACACAAAGCTTCTCCTTTCAGTCTCAACTAAGTGTGTATGTGTGAAAGTGCTAAGTGATCAATTAAACACAAACAAGCAATACAAGGCAAATAGGAAAAGATATACTACACACATGAATCTATGAATCACAAACTAACATTCCCAATCAACTAATAGAGATTAATAACTATCACAAATACATCATCTTGGCTAGTAGAAGACAAGCCTTCCATGGAGATGAAGGTCAAATTGTCACTTAAGAACTTCATAACTATGATTATAAAACTAGAAATAATAAGAGAAGAATTTACCCACAATTGCAAGAAATTAGAAAGAGAATAATTGCATTGACTCTCTAAGGTTCTTCCATAGAGGAAAATTACACCAAAAGATCTAAACTTCTTCACAAAATCAACTCCAAAAGCTTCAAGTGGAAATTCATCTAAGATCACAAGTAGAATTAATGACTAAAATCTAGCTAAGGTTGGGTTAGAAGAGCCCTTGAAGATGGTGTCTTCATGTTTGGAGAGTTGGGGAAAAAAGTGGAATGAAAGAGATATGAAAAATAGATCGAAGATGGGTTTTAAATGCTGAAATCTACTTCTACGACGTTTTGGCATGTGCCATTAAAGATTGGTGAACGCCAATTATCATTTGACACAAAAAAATATCTCTGATATCTTCTGCAACGTTAGCCGTACGCCACCATAAGTTGGCGTATGCTACTATCGATTGATGTGATTCAATATGCATTGGAAAGATCATTTCTTGATCTACAACTCTAATACATAATATTCTCCAGAAAAGGCTTCTAAGGAGTGTCAAATGTTCGTTGTAGATAGGCTACTGTAGGAACACTAAAGACAAATGATCCGTTTGAACTCGTAAGCTTCCGACACACTCTTCTAGCCCTCAAAAGACGTGTTTAAGCTCAACATGTGTCATCTCTTGGGGTCTTAGTCAACCTATAATCCTGCAATAAATCACCAAAATACCATGCGTAACCCCGAAACGACGCTCCGGTTACTAAAACCGGTACAAAACCTATCAAAATAGGATATTTTATATAATAATTACTATCTATACATTTGGATGAAACTAAGAAAATCATGACTCAAATTGATATTAAAACATCAATAAACACATAATAAATGGGGATTAAACATCATGAAATGTATCATCCAGTTGACTTACATCATAGTGTTGGAAAACACTTCATCTCCTCAGGAGCACTGTATAAACACATCTGTGTTATATACTGAAATAGATAGTCTGAAGGGGCATTGGACCCATCATAAATGTCCATCTAGGGGACCTTGAATCCCGCAAGGTGGGGATACGTCTCTATCTGGACTGTGAAAGGTGACACGATGGAGAATTAACTGGGCTTTCTCCCTATGAAAACATCAAATTCCACCCTAGCCGCTTCCAAGGCTCATGGATGAATCGGTTTTTTACCCGCGTTTGAAGTGGATGACTGATCCTCTCGATTACTTTTCCTAACATTATGGGTGTTGTGAGGAGTAGGAGTCCAGTCTAGTGCTTCCTCCTCCTTTAAATCTTGCATTGCCGCCTAGAGGATGGCTTGTCGAGCCCCTGGATCCATGGCCATTAATTGATCCACTACTGCTTGTTGGGCTGTGTCAAAAGTGGCTCCTCCACTTTCTTGGCCGTGTCCTTAGGTGTGGGTATCTACGGTCTCTTCTCCACCATCATTTTGACCCTCTTAGGGATTATTCAGAACGTCTTACACATTATTCTGGCCCCCTTTGGGCGTTAGTTTTGCCGCCTTGATCGTTTTCTATAGCCGTTTACGTATGATTTTTTGGTGGCACGATGTTAACCGGTCTTAAACACAATCGTCTATAGAAGGCCTTCCTTCTAGCAACAATTGATGATGTTGGGTTCGTCAATAATAATCTGGGCCTAAAAATTCTAGAGACAATCGAAAAAGATGACAAAAACCAATAATAAAATAAGAAACAGGGGGTGTTGGTTGGTGATTTAGATTGAGCCAGAGAATTCTTGTTCTCAGGGTGCCTACGTATCCTGGAGTATTCAGGAATCAAGTCTGCCGTAGTTCCAAGGGTTGCTTGTATAGGGAACACTTAAACCTTAAGAGATGGTTGAGCTGTGTCCTTCAAGGACTCTCGTTTGTTACCGATTGCAGATTGCTGAGTATCAATCTCCATGATTATAGGAGATAATTATGACAGACTAACTGATAGGATCAGAGTCTTTATTATGATGGATTCTTTACATAGTTATTCATATATTCCACGTGGGATAAAAGCCATGACCAGCTCTATCCGACCTGCGGAGGGCTCTAAACAATGTTGTGATCCGAGCTGCACTGCCCTGACTTCGCTAAACCCTATAGGTAGCTTGGTCCTCAATGTTAAGAGGCACATATGGGTCAGTTCTGGCCTGGGACCTGCCCCAATAAGTTGAGAAGACAACTCTTTACCATTTATAATGATGCCAGAGTCCAAAATATCTCGCATCTCGGTAAAGTTGGTAATCTCGGGGAGGGGGTCATTCCGTACATCATCCGACCTCCATCGGCTCAGGTCGGTCCTTTATTCATCCCGAACAAAATAGAATTGGTCACCCCTTAGGCGGTGAAGGCCCGTCAACCATGTAAGCCTGAACGCCCGACCTGTGAGGAAACTGGTATCACCCCGCAGGCCCAGGATTCTTCATGATCTGGTGGAAACCTCGAAAAAGGTTCACCGAAAAGCAAACTCTGACCATACGGCATAAGATGGCGAACCCCATAATCCTCCAAACACAGTTAGGATTGACCTGAGCAACACCTATACCATAGTGTCGCAGCACCTCCAAAAAGGCGGGTCACCAGGGTAGTCATAATCCACCCTTTAGTTGGCCTTCATAGACCACACAAAAACCATCCTAAGGTCGGTAAAAGTACGGCCGGGGATCGTTGGGAAGCACAGGAGCAAACACTCTCTCATATCAACCCGGTATTCTTGACAAATATAGTCTATACTACTCTCTGAGAGGAAGCGACGATCTATTTTAGATCATCCAAGGTATATTCTTAGTCTACTTCTTTTATAATAGTTGCTTAAACGAAGTCGATCTTGGTAAAAAGGAAATTAAATTTTAAATTCCGCTGCGTTCCCGCATAGACTTCCTAATAGTGGTATTGGAGCGGTCTTCAATCTTTAGAAATAAGCATTAGTTAATTTGCGTAGTAGTTAATTCTAGGTGCATGATTTAAATTCACGAAACGGAAAACAAAAAAAAATATTCGGGTATTGCAGCTTGGCCGAAGTAGTGGCGCCCCACCGTGATGCTTTTGAGGGCGATGGAGACCCTATGGTTGCCGGCATCGGCCGGTTGTTGAATGGTGGACCTCGAATTTTTGTTTTGTTGTTTTGTTAATTTTTATGGTACATAGAAATTCTCTTTGTTTAGTTGATGCCATATGTCATTACTCAATTTGTTGGAGCAAAAAGGTTGGTTTATGGTCTACAATGGTGGACCTAAAGTTAATCTAGGTCATTCAAAATTTTGTTTGGAATAGGCCTAGACCGTTTTCAAAATATTGATTTTGAAAAAGGCCTAGGATGATGCCTTTCGGTTTTTGAAACCAAATGCATCACCTTTGGTTACGAACCAAAAGGAAAGGAAACAAAAGAGACTTATTTTATTTTAGAATAATTTCAATTAATAAAATTAAAATAGCAATCGTTTTAAAATTAATCGTTAATTTTATTTCGATTAAAATAATTTAATTGATTAAATGTTAATTAGTTATTTTTTTTTGATAAAATAAGACGCAAGTTGGTAATTTTAGATTTTATGTTTTTATAAGATTTTATTGTATGAATTAGATGTTGTAGATATAATATGATTATATGAACACCGTTTGATCATGGACTCGGCCAACATAATAAATGTGAATGATTTATTTTTCCGTTGGTGTAAATTTGTCCTAGCTCGTTATGAAGAATGAGCCTAGTTTATTTTCTGCATTATCCCATTCCCGTTAGCTCTCCCGTGTGTGGCGGGTGTATGTATCTTACTAGATAAATTTATGTAACAATAATGGAGTAGAAGATGGAGGCCAAAGAAAGAAGACAAAGAGATCTTATTGGCGGTTACAGCTACCATTAGATTTGTGACTCGCGGTTTCGTCAGTTTGTATTCGAAACCGCATATAGGAAAAGTCCATGATCATACCAGTTACTTTACGCATTTATTTATTTTGTGCCTGTATTTATTTTATACGATACAATAGATGAATGATTAGCTACGATCTAGATGGATGTGTAGGATGCATGTCTATAGAGATAGAAATATTATGATGGGACCGTAATCAAAATAAAATTAATTAAGTGAATTAATTTATATAAAGTTACTCCCACAACAAAAATTAAGTCGGAATTTTGTCTCACAATATTATAATGACGGTGAAGAGCTCTTGTTCTGATCCAACTGATCGGCCTTTTTCGGGAGTTGACCTACCTCGGGTATATCGTTATTATTGAGATATGATCGTATAAGATCTCGTGAATATTGGGTTATGACTTAACTAGACTATTGCGGTGATTGGCCCTCGTCAGGACCGTCTTATTCTAGAGGCAAGGGGTTGGCTACCACATAGAGAAGTGTAGTATCAAAGAGTTGACTAGTCAACCACCAAGAGTCACATAGAGATGTGATGTAATATCCCGAAAATCCAAGAAGGGTAAAAGTGTAAAATGGAAATTTTTATTATTTTCCTTTTTATAGTTTTAACCCAAACGAATAATTAACAAAACGAAAAAAGAAATTAATTATTTTGATTTATGGTTAATTAATTGGGTATTTAAAGGAAATATACCTAATTAATCTCTTAATCACAATACGTTTTGTTTTCTGAATTTGACGAGGAAGTCGACGGCAACATCAGGAAGAAAAGCAAGAACGGAAATCTTCAATCGTGTGTTGATCGGTCGATTTTTGGTGCAGACGATAGTAGAAGAAATTGATCACCGCGAGAAGACGGTCGTTTCCATACTAATCGTTTTCTAATCGGTTGTTCGTAGAACCGGTTGGAATCGAAGAATCAAGTATTTTGCTTTCGTTTTCACTTTCGAAATCGCTTTTGGATTGCTAAGATAAGGGGTGTTCTTAAACGGATTCTGAGTATAATCGATACAATTACTGTTGTGTTGTTAAGTTTATTTTCACTCTTGTGTTGTTTGGTATAATTTCTATGCTACTGTTATTGTTAACTTTTTTTTCAACTTAACTGAATAATGAGTACCGTAAATATCGGTCGAAAGAGTCACCTTTGTTTCGTCCGTGCAGGTGTACTTTAGGTGTGCAGGTGTAATTGTTAAGTTTTCTGCTCATGTATTTTGGGTAGATGTTCTTAATATTTATAACCTCTAGCAGGTTGTTTGACATAGGTTGGTTCTTTATTATTATTATTATTATTATTATTATTATTATTATTATTATTCTCTTATATTATTATTATTAGTCCATTGCCTGATGAATCATTAATGCTGAGTTAAAAAAAAGGGGGAATAATAAAAAGAAAAACTAGACTAAATTGTGTCGCTGTGGCCGATGGTGTCCAAAAGGGAATTATTGTAATCGGCCATTTTGCTTGGTTCTAGGAACGAAGTTGATAAATAAATAAATAAATAATGATGATAGTATAACAGTGAAAATAATAGTAATGATAAAATATAACAGTGGTATTTTAAATATTATTCCATGTGTTATGGTTTGGTATGTATCTTTTGAGAGATTAATTGGAATGTGG
This sequence comes from Gentiana macrophylla, assembly GCA_026214975.1. NCBI lineage: Eukaryota > Viridiplantae > Streptophyta > Magnoliopsida > Gentianales > Gentianaceae > Gentiana > Gentiana macrophylla. The sequence continues at coordinate 69,953,144 of CM047812.1, forward strand.
CAAAGTCTAACTTACGACTTCAGGTGCCTTAGCATCAATCGCCACAACTAAGACCATCTGTGTGGAGAAGGCGGTAGCCCAGAAGATGGTTGTTTAGACCTTGTGGGGTCATTGGTTTAGTAGCCATTGATGTCTTATACAACGTGCTAGGTAGTTAATCTAGATTGTCAAGGACTAGATGTCCTTAGGAAGCATTTTTAAGTGGAATGAACTTAGGTGGTTAGCTTAACTACGTAATAAACATATTGTCTCGGATTTTATCTAATGAAAACAACAAGTAATAAAATTTATAAATCCGGTATTCCCCAAGTGTAGGGATCGTAGTATAGCGATTAATACCGGAGTCGATCTCAGGGAATCGAGGTATCTAGTTCTTAATTTTTCTAAAGGTTGTCACGAAAAAGAAAACAAAACAGAACTAAAGGAAAACGAAAAGACAGAGGATTGTCAATCCAAAGCCAGGAAATATGATTACGAACCTAAAATAACTAATTCTATTCTATAAACTAAAACGAAAATAAAATTCTAAGCTAGCAACGAAGAACAAGGCACAATGATTCTTTCAATTAAGTTAACGAGGAACAAGCAATGATCCACCTATCTCGCAACCCTAAATTTCTACTCTAGATCGTTTAGTGAAGATTTAATAAAGATGTGGTTCACCTATCAAAGTTATGAATTCCTACTCTCGTAGATAACTCGCCTATTAATCTCTCATCTCTCGATCATAAAGATTAACGCTTCCATAACAAGGTGTAAGATTTATTCAATCTAGCAACCTAGAAATTTAACCTAGCAACTCTCGTTATTTATAGGTTAAAAGTCCAATCTTTACTACGGTGACCTAGGTCTAACAATGATTCTCAACAAATGTTAAACATCAATAAGCAACAATCCATCGATATAATTGCGTAATCAATGTAAAAGCATAATAAAGATACAAACTTTATTTAAAACTCACAAAACATCCAAGATTCGAAATCAAAACGCTGCACGATCGGTTTCACATGCTTGTTCAGGACTTGCTCAGCTCATCTCCAAGATTGAACAAACAAAATAAATAAAAAAAAAAATAAAAATAAAATATGGCTCGGTCGACCGAGCAGGAGCACTCGGTCGACCGAGTGGTCGGCTTCTCGGTTTCTGTGCTGTGTTCGTCTCCAGGTAAGTTCTGCGTTGTTCTGTCGAATGCCTGCTCCTTTTATACTTGTTCTAGCCGACTTAGGGTAATTATTAGAAAAGCTAAACCCTAACAAATAAAAATAAAGATAATTCCAAGTCTATACCTTCTGATCTTATGAACGCAAATCTGATTGGTTGGACGCTCGTTCACTTTAAGTAAATTTCTTCGAGTCGAGCCGAGCTGGAGAAGACGCCCGTCCCATGCATTTTTGAACGCTCGTCCAGGTAAAATCTCTCTTCCCTGAATTGATTTGCTTCTTCTTCCTTCCATTTAATCTTCAATTAAACATCATTTTAACTCTTTCCATGCCATATAAATGTACCTACAAGGTGATAGAAACATGCAAAATGTAGAACCATATATATTGATAGAAAAATACTCATAAAATCACGTAAATAGCTCGATTTTGCATTTTAATATCTTCCACACCCATTCTTTCAATATTTCATTTAAACACTTAATTTTCTATAAAAATTAGTAAAACACGAAGGAAATTGTTACGAAATAATATCATATATATTGTAAAAAATCACCGTTAACAACTCCCCCACACTTAGCTTTTGCTCGTCTCGAGCAAAACAAAACAAGAAAACCATGGACTTACTTGAACATTGAACCACATAAAATCAAATCACGACCAGTCGACTAGCATTAAAAACATACATCCCATGCAATAAACGATTACTCGAATGTGTAGTGTGTGCAAAGCCTTCTTCAACTTCCACCGATTCCACACTTGACAATTAAAATCAAGCTAGCCAACAAATACCCATTTAAGATAGATAATGAATCACCCTGACTATACATACGCCCTACAAAACTACTCACGTCATGACTAGAGTAATACATGTGTTTTCGAAATCTTTTCAATTATACCCAGATGATATTCCCTACAACATATACCTTGGCCTATACTGGGGATAAGGTAGGCGATAACTAAGTCTTTCATTTATTTCATACCACTTTCCTTATGTAAGTTGATTTAATTTATCTTTCACACTTAAACACACATCAGAATGAGCTCTTGCCCGTCATTGTAGAATAGGACATTCGAGATATACCCTACCTTACTCAAATCATAAGGCGACTTCTTACGACTCGTCGTGAGCTTTTAGTCATCATAGTGGTATAGGACATCGTGTGGTATACCCTATCGCACTCAAATCATCGACTAGATTTTAACACACCCAATTACTTCATATTTGTTTTAAAACAACTTTTCCAAAGCACATTAGTTCGTTTCACTTATCACATTCAGGCTTGGTATATTCACGATACTTCCTACTTCAATTCCAACTACGCACATCTTACAATTTCCATGACATTAGCACTAAGCGAGCGGTCGATAATCAAAATAAAACATCATCGGTTTAAATAGTATGCGCTTTCAAAGTTCACCGTCATCGAAGAGGCTTACGTGAAAAGAATTCGAGTAAAGGCTTATCTAACAAAGGTCTATGCAAAAATACTAGTCAACTCAGCACAGGTATGGGAATATAGCAAGTAAGTAAACCAAAATAAAATCATGCTCGGGACGGATTTTTAAAAATTTCAAAAATTTTCGATTTTTCACAAACAAAAGATACAAAAGATAAGTATAATAATTAAGCACATGTGTTGATACCACTAATCCCTCCCCCACACTTAAATAACAACATGTCCTCATGTTGTGCAGAATAAGGAAAACTTAGCTGATTGTAGTTCGAAGGTGGCAAGTCTGGAAGTGGTCGCGAGTCAAATCCAGAAATGCTTGAAGAAATCAGTAGACTATGGACCATCCACCGGAAAACTGATATCGTCTGAAAGCTCACAAGTGCTACAGCAAATATCCTGCATACATGAAAAACAACACAAAACGTACCTCGGGGATAGGGGAATATAACATATTGCGCAGAAAAGTTTGATATAAGCACATGATATAATTGCTCAGATGGAAAAATCACCACACAGAGAAAACACAGGGCATCTAAGCGTCAAATATAAAGCCACAGAAGCTTACAATACAAATATGGACCAACATGTGCATACAGAAATATCAAACTCCAATTGAAAGTGTAAATGCGCGTTAAGGCTTAGAAGATTCATCAAAAAGTAATAGCAAAAGAAAACTGACAGTAGCTTCAACTAAAGTACGGATGAATCAAGTATTAAACGACGAAGCATGTCAATAGCAGGAAGGAGATTATAGTCGAGATTGCAAGTTACGCTTATGCAAGTTGCCCGACCCCAAAAATCGACACCAAAACCTAGGCGACACAAGACAAACCTAGCTTCCTTATTCAACAAAAACAAAATAATAGAAAATAATAAAAAAAAACTATTCTTTTTATTGGGTTGCCTCCCAACAAGCGCCTTTCTTTAGTGTCTTTGGCTAGACACATTTACTCCACTATCCATTATCAAGGAGGACTAAACCAAAGAAGGGCTTCCCTCCGCATCTTCCTCCACAAATCAGGGGTATGCATACGGATTCTAAGATAAAGCATAGGAATCCTATGACCATGTCTTCTTAGAAAGTGATTAAACATTTTAGCTCTCAGGGATGAAGTGTCAGTCAACAACTTGTAGATCTCTTTATCGATGCTCATGACGAATCTATGAGAATTATAGACTATTAGAGGTGCAACATCTATGTACTCGGTATGATCAACATCAACATTGATGTTCAAGGACGGAGAACTAAGAGTATCAGATGACTTATGATCAAGAACAATAGCGTTACCTTCCTTTTCATCTTTTTCATGGCTCATTAATGTTGAATCTGGAATTATGGCACCATTATCATGTGAAGATGGTTCAGATTTCCATGTGGCTTCACTCTTGTGGATCTGGAGTCTTGAACCCTCGGCCGGTCTTGGATAAATCATCACGAAAATGTTCGAGATCAAGACAATATGGGTTCTCAAAAGGATCACAGTTTACATCCCTACGACTCTTAACGTCGGCCTTCTGCTCAGGACTCGCCATCATCTCAGGTTCCCATTCATATTCAATAACTTGGCGATCACGTGCAACTAATTCTCCTGAAGTCAGTTCCCTTGCTTCTAGAGAAGGATGCACCAGGTGTGCCATTTCTCCAGAAACTTCCTTTCTGCACTCTATATATTTCTCTAACAAAGCTGCCATGTAAGACTCGGGCTCTGAGTGAGGGAAACTTGTTGATAATTGCTTTCTTCTTGATCCCACGGAGAATAAGAATAGTTACTCCTCCCACCATTGTATGTGGATGCATAGTTAGATTGAAGTGGATTCTCATAACTTGCATCATAATTGCTATTAGTATTCCACTGGTGGGGTGAATTACCTCCACTGCACTGAGCCTCATAATGGTTTCCACCACAATACGAACACCTCACTTGAACGTTATTAAATCCATGTCCATAAGAATTCTCATCAGTTGAGGGTATACGAGCATCGGATCCAAAGACAGATGAATCCATTAAACTTGACTCTTCTACTTTTGGGGACCACTGAATTGAATGCCGGATCCTAAGTTCATGGCATTGTCCTCTTCTCTATCATAAGGAAGTGTGGGAGCTAGGTCAATGCCTTGGTCTTGAGCCATTTGCCTGAGCCGTCTCTCAAGATTCTTGAGTGTCCTGTTTCGCTCCTCCCGAAAGGAGCTCCATTCAGCTTGGATGTCATTCAAGTGCGAGGGGCCTTGAGATTTTTGAAAGTTCTGTGGGAAAGATTGGCTAGACTGACTTTGAAACATAGGATCGGGACTGTTCTGATTGAACCATTGATTTTGATTGGAAAAATTGATATTTTGGTTCTGACTGAAGTTCGGGTTTTGATAGAAATTCGGATTCTGAGAATTGAAACCACGATTACAGCGCTTTGGCGAGAGAACGATTATTAAATCTCGATCATCACGGCCACGAGAAGCATTTACTTGGCGTTCGTCCACTCATGGGGCGAAACGGCGATGTGTCCCACATTGTCACAATTTTGACATGTGACTAGATTAAAATTTCACGATTATGGGCGAGTGTTAACTTGATACGCAGTAGGGAAAGAAAAACCGACATCGCCAACAAAGATGGCCAGTCCACAACATCTTCCAAAGAGCGAGAACTTGTGAGTTACGTGGAAAAGACGAAGTTCGATTCATAGGATTAAGCAACATTTGAAGAGCCGCCATCCATGCTTTTTTTCGACATGGCGTTCGATCTTGCATAATCCTAGTTGATGACATTTTTTTTTGTTTTTTTGTTTTTATTTTTTTTTTATTTTTTTAATAAAGATAAAGAAACATAAAAAGAAACGGAAACAGAAACAGAAACCTACCCGCGAAAAAAATTAAAACAGAAAAAACACTAAGACGGAAAAAAACGTGTTGAAATCTTCTGGGTCCAAAATGGAAGGGAAAACAGCAGATTTTGACCTCGAAAACGGTGTCACGGATTTTATCTAATGAAAACAACAAGTAATAAAATTTATAAACCTGGTATTCCCCAAGTGTAGGGATCGTAGTATAGCGATTAATACCGGAGTCGATCTCAGGGAATCGGGGTATCTAGTTCTTAATTTTTCTAAAGGTTGTCACGAAAAAGAAAACAAAACAGAACTAAAGGAAAACGAAAACAATAAAGCGGACAGAGGATTGTCAATCCAAAGCCGTGAAATATGATTACTGAACCTAAAATAACTAATTCTATTCTATAAACTAAAACGAAAATAAAATTCTAAGCTAGCAACGAAGAACAAGGCACAATGATTCTTTCAATTAAGTTAACGAGGAACAAGCAATGATCCACCTATCTCGCAACCCTCAATTTCTACTCTAGATCGTTTAGTCAAGATTTAATAAAGATGTGGTTCACCTATCAAAGTTATGAATTCCTACTCTCGTAGATAACTCGCCTATTAATCTCTCATCTCTCGATCTTAAAGATTAACGCTTCCATAACAAGGTGTAAGATTTATTCAATCTAGCAACCTAGAAATTTAACCTAGCAACTCTCGTTATTTATAGGTTAAAAGTCCAATCTTTACTACGGTGACCTAGGTCTAACAACGATTCTCATCAAACGTTAAACATCAATAAGCAACAATTCATCGATATAATTGCGTAATCAATGTAAAAGCATAATAAAGATACAAACTTTATTTAAAACTCACAAAACATCCAAGATTCGAAATCAAAACGCTGCACGATCGGTTTCACATGCTTGTTCAGGACTTGCTCAGTTCATCTCCAGGATTGAACAAACAAAAAAAAAAAATATGGCTCTATCGACCGAGCAGGAGCACTCGGTCGACCGAGTGGTCGGCTTCTCGGTTTCGGTGCTGTGTTCGGCTCCAGGTAAGTTCTGCGTTGTTCTGTCGAATGCCTGCTCCTTTTATACTTGTTCTAGCCGACTTAGGGTAATTATTAGAAAAGCTAAACCCTAACAAATAAAAATAAAGATAATTCCAAGTCTATCCTTCGATATTCTCGAACGCAAATCGATTGGTTGGGCGCTGTTCACTTTAAGTAAATTTCTTGAGTCGAGCCGAAGCCGGACAAGACGCCCGTCCATGCATTTTTGAACGCTCGTCCAGGTAAAATCTCTCTTCCCTGAATTGATTTGCTTCTTCTTCCTTCCATTTAATCTTCAATTAAACATCATTTTAACTCCTTCCATGCCGTATAAATGTACCTACAAGGTGATAGAAACATGCAAAATGTAGAACCATATATATTGATAGAAAAATACTCATAAAATCACGTAAATAGCTCGATTTTGCATTTTAATATCTTCCACACCCATTCTTTCAATATTTCATTTAAACACTTAATTTTCTATAAAAATTAGTAAAACACGAAGGAAATTGTTACGAAATAATATCATATATATCGTAAAAAATCACCGTTAACACATATGTGATGAGTCTAAAAGCAAAAACGTAGGCACATTTACGATTCGCAGCATGGAATCATTTCTCATACGTAACGGACAATATTCGGGTTTTGGGAAATGTTCCACACGGAACCATCCGTTCCATATGGGGTGCTGAATATGTCCCGGCGCATACCCATCATTTCGGGCATTGTGTCCTTGACTTACAATGTAACATAGATAATTGCTCGTGATGGTGCTAACAGACCTAGCAGAGGGGAGTGTATTTTAATGCAACCTATGTGGTAGAGATTGTAGACTTTATCTTGATGTATATTATAGAAACATATTGTGTAACCGTTTCTTTTACCCCTTACTAAGTACGTAAGTACTTTCTCCTCCTTTCTTTATTGTCCTCACCCGAGAAAGTGGTTGTCAGGATGATGATGAGTACAGTTATGATGACGGAGCCGACGTTTGAGCTCAAGAGATTATGATGTTATGGACTTTTATTTTATGCAAATTTATTATTCAGTTTTTGAGAGATAGTCTTTAGTATCTTTCCAGCTTCATTTGGGATGTAATAAGTCACAACAACATTTATTTTGTTGTTTTGTCGGTCAGTTTTATTATACGTAGATTTTGGGACTTGGTGATCCATTGTTTGTCGTTTGACATTCTTTTCCGAGTAATCTTTTAGTTTTAATTTAATCCTCTTTTACTCTGATTGATTGTTATGAGGCTTATGTATATATTACTTTTGACAATTTAAAAAGTTAATATATGCATGCCGAACGTTCTTTCCGGATAAGGACTCGGTATCCGGGATGGGGCGTCACATGTGATTGGTAAAGTGTTACCTACCTTTCAAATTATTCCGGTTGATCGGCCTTCGTCGGGAATCGTGGTAACTAGATGGGATCTTGGCCACTAAAGAATGCTGGAAATTTTTTGAAAGTCAATTGGGAGAAGTTGACTAGTGAGCCAAATCATATACCAAAAGTCCATTTTTGATATTGCATGTATAAACAAAAACACTCCTTTTATCTTTATTTTCTTGTTGTATATTTAGCAAATTTTATTTCTATGTTTTTTATTTCTTGATTGTTAAATGAAACCAAATCAATTACTGACCTTTTGAGAAATGTTCTCAAATATGGTTAAGTAATTTTTATCCTATTAAAATAAGCAATGACACGAGCAACTATGTTGTAGTAGTTAGAGACAAATCAGTCTACATATTTGATGGAGTGCTCTAAGACTTTAATTACTAATAAAAAAAGGAGCTCATGATATGATCAAATCACTTGAAATTTGTTTCAACGAATTAATCATATATTGGATACGACGATGTCCAATGGGTCATTATGTCATATGTTGACAATTAATTCAAACATTATATGCGTTGAATATGAATGACCACACCGAATTTTAGAAAGGTTGTTTTCAATAATGTAAGACACAAGTATCGACTTGATTCTTTAGTTATTTCTTGAAGGTTAATTAAAAAGTTCACGTTTTGAATATGATTCAAAAGGTTAAATAAGCTATCTAATAAACTTTGGATTTTCTTTACGAAAGAAAATTAAAGACACGGCTCTTGTAAATTTTCTTAATTCTTGCAAGACTAAACTAAGAAATATTTACAAGTGCTTAAGGGATTAAAAGAGGAACGTTAGGGCATGTGCTTAAGTACGAGAACTGATCGATGTCTCTATTCTAAGCAAGTTGAGATAAATCTATCTAATCTCAAGTCAACTCTATGATATATGATATATTACGAGTATGATTGTGTTGGAAATAAAATTTATGTTTTGATGATAATTCATCATATTTGTTTAAAGTATTATCTTAACCCCATTGATGAAGTCTTTGCCAAATTGTTATAGTGAAAAGCTAAAAGATGTCTAGAACTGAATGTATAGGTTTTACTAGAATCTGATATTTGTATAAGTTACATCAGACAAGCACTGTAACAGTTAGTGTGTCATAAAATTGAAAAACTAGAAATCATTCAGAAAACTGGAAATCATCAAGATAAACAAACTGACTCAGAATACACCTACAAGGAACTGAAGAAGGTAAGTTCGGCCGAGGACACGAACCTGATGGCTTATCAAGAAGACTGAAGAACTGAGGGATACAGACTCAGTTATTGAAGATTGAAGAACTGAGGGTTCAAACTCAGTTATGAAGATTACAAGTCGAGACTGTAAAGTTAGACTTCAGGCAAGATTGTGGTGACCTGAATTGACTTTATGGATCTTGTATGAAGACCTAAGAATCATAAGGACAATGAATTCTTAGATGATAATGAGTCATGGTGTACTCTGATTAAGTCAATTATAATCAGATGAAAACTGGAGTACTGATATTTGAAGAAGAGTAAAATATCAGTTAACGCTCCAAGTCAGTTAAGAAACTGACAAACAATAAACTATGTATAAAACTGATAAGGAAACTCAGTTTTATAAGTCAGCCATCCAACAAATTGATCGTACAATCGAACGTTATAAAGGAAGCAATTTCATTGGATGAGTTACTCACACAGCAGAACGGTCAGAAAATATAGCCGTTACAAGAAAGACGTTGATACAATTCAAATTGAAGCCAGATGAACGTTGGACCACACTATAAATATAAGACTTTGACCAAGGATAAAAACAACGAATTTACAAGTATCATCAAACAACTTTTTGCATTAGTCATTTTTTTCGAATTACAATCAGCTATGTGCTATAACAAGATCATATCTAGAAATTCTTCAAGTGTTCAAGCTACACAGATTTTATCAAGAATCAGACACTTTGAAGAACCACAAACAAGAATCAATTTATTGATTCTCAGCTCAACTTTGATTTTACATCAAAGGTTTTAGACTGTGAAGCAAACCGGGAAAGTTTTGCCAAGGACAGTTGTGACAAGCCGTCGGGTAGACTATTTTTGTGGTGGTAGTTGGTGAAGAGGCAATTCAACCCTCCAAGGATCAGTGTGCAAGCAATTGAAGAACAGCAATTCTACCTGTTCTACAACTGTTTAGATAGTGACGCTAGGATTAGCCAAGGACTATTGTTCGGGACTTTTTAATAGCAGATTCACCTCAAGAAGTTCTAGTGGAATTTTCCTCCGCACCACAGGGGAAGAGAGGACGTACATGATTACACCACCTGGAACCTCTATAATATTTGCCTTATTTACTTTACGCACTTACTTATTTATTTACAGCATTTTGATAATTGATTGTTATACACCTCACAGTTCACAAACCGACATTCAAAGCAGAAATTCGATTTACTACACTCGATTTTCACAGAGAATAACAAGATCAAGAAAAAGGCTAAAACTTAATCCGCTGCCGGTTGACTCAGTTTCAAGCTTAAGTCAGTTTGACTTAAACTCAGCTTAGTCAGCTTAACTCCACACAAGTTTAACAGAATCTTAATTTGTTTTAAAATCCAGTTTTAGGGACAAGTTTATTCACCCCCCTCTAAACTTGTGTTAGCCTTTCTAAGGGACCAACAATTGGTATTGGAGCAGTGTTTCTTTGATAAGATATCAATTTCTCTATATCTCCTCTAGTTGTTCTCATTTGAAAGCTTAGTTTCCAGTTGTTAAACAATCGATTTTCACTCACTCACTATGGATAACAATCAATATGCAAGACAGATGCTTATGTGCAACATGGACATATTTGACGAATATAAACGTCGTATGTAGGCCTTTCCGAATGGACCGGTGATGATCGCAAGCGAAACAATCTCAACAATGTTGCTATGGATTTTATTCTTAGAACTCTTGACAGCAACATGACTTAAAGGTGAAATAAAGCTCAACTGCCAAGGAAATGTGGGACAAACTACAACTTGTTTTTGAAGGAACAGATTCAATCAAGAAAAACAAGATCTCTGTTGCAAAACAAAAGTTTCAAAATTTCAAGATGAAATCTGGAGAGACCATTGATCAAATGGAGACAAGATTCAGTGCTATCATGGATGAATTAGACTTACTCAAACTTGAGTACTCTAAGAAAGTTATCAACACAAGAATCTTGAAGGCATTACCAATGTGCTGGAAGATGAAGGTTACTACTATGGAAGAATCTAGAAGACTTGAAATAAAGGATTCATTCAAAATCTTCCCAGATCTGAAAGCTTATGAATTCAGTGAAGATTTTACAAGTACAGCTACAATAATCAAAGCTCTGGAAGAACCAAAAACCACAGCACTTGCAGCAGCATCAAATGACATTCAAGAAAACTCATCTAGCAATCTTCATGAATTGGATGAAATGGAAGAACAAATGGCTCTAATGATGAACAGAATTCGAAGAATGAAGAGTGGACATCCAGTCACTCAGAAGTTTATCAAAAGGACTCCTGAGAAAAGAAAAGACGATGAATATCTCTGTTTCAACTGCAAGAAACCTGGACATTATAAAGCTGAATGTCCAGAACTAACCAAGAAGACGCCACCAAGAAGAGTTGGTAGAAGAGCACTCCTTGCTGGAGATGAATCAGATTATGAAGTGTGCAATCGAAAGACTATCAGATGACACAGCTTTAATGGCACACATGGAAGATACAAATGAGGTATGTGAATCAAACTCTAAATATTCCTCAGCTCCGATTTCCATGCAAAATGCATGTTCTTCGACTGCAGACTCCAATCCAAAAATCAAGAATTAGAAGAAACACTTGATGAATTGATGATTCAGCTAGTAATTATTCAAGCTGGTTATGAGTAAATTAAAGCTGAGAAGGAAAGTCTAATTCTTGAAGTTGAAAGATTGAAGTCTGAATTAAAAATGTTGAAACCCGACTAGAATCGATAAAAAGAAAAGATTCGCGTCACCATCAGACAAGAAGACAAGAATCGAATCACTTGCTCAATCAAGTTCGGTTACCGGATTCAAATCAAGAAAACCATATGGAGAGAAAACCGGTTTAGGATTTGATACACATCAATCTTCTAAGGATGGAACCAGCAAAGCTGTCCAACCTAGTACCAAAACTGGTATCAAGTTTGTAGCTGAGAAACTTCCACAAACTGAGAAAATTGTTGAACCAGTAATGCCAGTATCACATAGGACAAATCATTTTTCCAAGAAAACATCCAGATTTACCAACAATGGGAAACCAAATGGTAAATCAGCCGTATCTCAAGAAAACCGAACTGGGAAATCAACTACCAGGTCCACAAAAACCAATCAAGTCAAGAATCAGAAACATTACAATCGAAGTAAATCCAAGAATGTCAATCATTCAAAGATTCACACATTCAGGGGGAAAGGAAGACTGTATCCCACTGATGATGATTGGAATTTTACTGCATCTATTGGTAAAACTACTAATAACAATCATTCCAGACATAAAACCTATCAAAGGTTTGACCCAAGACTCAATGAGAGGACTAATCTCGGTTCTCAAAGAAACATCCCAGCATTTCAAGGTCGATTCGGACCTCGATCATGTAGGAATGACGGTTATCATTCTAGCTTTAATGATAGAAAGCAACATGGAAATAGGTTTCATCAAAAGATCGAGAGATCATATAAATAAGACACACCCAAACATAGATACTATGGGAGTGTGGCTTACATATATGAAAACAAGTGCAACAATATCTCAAGAATCCCAAAAGGATATATTCCCGAGTTATTGTACATTAATCGACTTCCATGGACCCAAACCGAATTGGGTACCTAAATACTTCTAATTTTTATTGCAGATATATGGTACTTTGACAAAGGTGGTTGCTCTAGACACATGACAAAGAGTAAAGACTCATCCCGATAATTTTATTGCAATGGATGGACCAAAGGTTAATTTTGGAAGTAAAGACAAACCTGGATACACCAGAGGTTATGGCACTTTAATCAGGAATGGACTTACAATCAAGAATGTATCTTATGTAGAAGGACTACACTACAATCTACTCAGCACCTGTCAATTCTTTGATATGGGATAGAAAGTTACTTTTGACAAAGAATTCTATGTTATTGTCAGCGAATCAGCTTATCAAGGTTTCCTAGCCGGAAGAAGAAAAGAAAATATGTATGTAGTAGATTGGACAACAGCCGTTGCTGAAACCTGTTTGCTTGTGCATACAAAATCAGAAATCAGTTGGCTATGGCACAAGAAACTGAGTCATCTTAATTTTGATGACATCAACACACTTGTTAAGAAGCAGTTAGTCATTGGACTACCAAAAATATCATATAAGAAGGACATCTTGTGTGATGCATGTCAACAAGGAAAGCAAACTAAAGCAAGTTTCAAGACCAAATCTCAGAATTCAACAACCAGACATCTGGAGTTGCTACACATGGATTTATTTGGACCTATTACACCAATTAGTATCAGTGGAAAGAAGTACACATTGGTGGTAGTTGATGATTTTTCAAGATACACTTGGGTAATCTTCTTAACCAAGAAAATGAAACCAAGCAAAGACTTACTGAATTACTCAAGAGACTTCAGAATCAGAAAGGAGTATCAGTTGTGAAAATAAGATCAGATAAGGGAAATGAATTCCTCAACAGCGTAATTATTGAATACTGTGAAGAAAATGATGTTTTACACCAACTAGCTGCCACAGGAACACCTCAACAGAATGGTGTGGCTGAAAGAAGAAACAGAACACCCAAAGTAGTTGGGAGGACAATGATCTGTGAAGCTAAACTACCTGAAAGATATTGGGCAGAAGCAGTTAAAACAGCTTGTTACACACATAACAGAGCTCTCATGAACAAGAGACATGAGAAGACTCCTTATGAAATTTGGAATGGAAGAAAACCAAATGTTTCATACTTTCATGCTTTTGGAAGCAAATGTTTCATACACAACAATGGGAAAGATCAACTTCATGTTTTTCAGCCCAAGGCTGATGAAGGAGTTTTTCTAAGATATTCAAGTGTCAGCATAGCTTTTCGAGTACTAAACAAAAGGACACTTAAGCATGAAGAATCAATACATGTAGTATCTGATGAACCAAACTTCCCAGGTGAAACAACTGAAGACCGACAAGAACCAGTTTCGGGAGTCGCGATTGAGATTTCCAACCGATTTGATTGACATTGGAAGACTACAAATTTCAGAATGCTCAGATCTAGATCAGTCTCAGTTTCAAACTACCCAACAAACCACTCATGAACTACATGTTCTTGATCCAAATGAAGAAATTCAAGAACCAGTCGAACAAGATATAAATCCCTTGATGCAAACACCCACGTATCAATGGATGAGATATCACCCTGAAGAACAAGTAATTGGTGATACTCAAACTGGCGTTCGAACAAGACATCAATTAGATGCAATGATTGCGTGTTTTCTATCACATTCACAACCTAAAGAAATTGGAGAAGCTTTGAAAGATCCAGACTGGATATTAGCTATGCAAGAAGAACTCAATGAATTCGAGAGAAATCAAGTATGGGAATTGGTAGATAGACCAGTTCATGTCAGCATCATAGGAACCAAATGGGTTTTCAGAAACAAACTTGATGAAGATGGGAATATCATCAGAAACAAAGCTAGACTTGTAGCTAAGGGATACTCTCAAGCTGAAGGCATATACTTTGATGAAACCTATGCACCAGTTGCAAGATTAGAAGCAATCAGATTATTTCTTGCCTTTGCAGCTCACAAGAAGTTCAAAGTTTATCAGATAGATGTTAAAAGCACATTTCTGAATGGAATTCTTGAAGAAGAAGTTTATGTTCAACAACCACCTGGATTTGAAATCAAAGATCAAGCTGACAAAGTTTTCAGACTAAGGAAAGCTCTATATGGACTTATACAAGCACCAAGAGCTTGGTACGAAACTCTATCTCAGTTTCTAGTGGATAATGGATTTATCAAAGGAACAATCGACAAAACTTTATTCAGGATGAAGAATGGAGAAGATACTCTACTTGTTCAAATTTATGTTGATGATATCATTTATGGATCAGAAAATGAACAGCTATGTGAGAAATTTGCAAGTTTGATGAAAAGCAAATTTCAGATGAGTATGATGGGAGAATTGAATTACTTTCTCAGTTTACAAGTTAAACAGTTAGATGATGGAATTTTCATTCACCAAACAAAGTATACAAGAGAACTTAACAAAAAGTTTGTTATGGAAAAATCTACTGGAATTTCTACACCAATGGGGACCAACATCAGACTAGATGAAGACAAAGAAGGCAAAGATGTTGATCAAACACTCTACAGAAGGATGATTGGAAGCTTACTCTATCTTACAGCAAGTAGACCAGACATATCTTTTACTATCGGTGTATGTGCAAGATTTCAATCCAAACCAAAGGAAAGTCATCTCACAGTTGTGAAAAGGACATTGAAATATTTGGAAGACACAGATGGAGTTGGAATATGGTATTCAAAAGAAGGTGAATTCAAGCTGATTTCTTATTCAGACTCAAATTATGCTGGATGCAAAGTGGACAGAAAAAGCACATCAGGCACATGTCAGCCATTACTAGAAGCAGACTTGTGTCATGGTTTAAAGAAGCAAGCAAACTCAATCTCAACTTCAACAAATTGGCAGAGTACATAGTAGCTGGAAGTTGTTGTGCTCAAGTTTTATGGATTAGACAGCAATTAAGAGATTATGGGATAGAAGAAGGAATGATTCCCATAATGTGTGATAACACAAGTGCAATTGCAATAATCCAGTGTTACACTCAAGGACAAAACACATTGATGTGCGTCACCACTTCATAAGAGATCATGCGGAGAAGAAGGATATAACAGTTCTTTATGTCCCTACTGAAGATCAGTTGGCAGATATCTTTACAAAGCCCTTGGACAAAGAAAGATTTGCCAAATTAAGAACTGAGTTGGGAATAATCAAAGTCAGTTAAATCAGTTAAGTCAGAGATTCGTCAATGGGATTAATCTTTGTTATGTTGGGTGCGCTCACTTAACAGATTAGTCATTGACATAAACAATCTCAAACTGATTAACTGAAACTGAAAATTTGATGGAACTGGACATTATTTCTAAAACTGACCTCAACATCAGTTTCTATTCCAGTCAAATTTAGTCAAAGGTTGATATGATAAAATCAACAGCGGTTATGTCGCATTAAATTACCGCAGTTCTTTTTGTCAGAACTTCGCGTGTACACTCCACGATTGTCAGAACAGTACATGCATCGGTTACCCAAAACCATCATGGAATTTGAAAAGTTGTACTACTCAACTGCCAGAATTTCCTACCTATTTATTCAACCTCCGTTCACATTATTTCCAATCAAAATTCAAAATCCTCATCTCTTTCCAGAAAACAAAACAACCCTTTCAAAATCTCTCTCTTCTCAAAAATCAATTTTTGTGTTCACACTCAAACATGACCACTTCAGAAAAATCAAAACAAGAAAGATTAATAACAGAGTTGGATGAACTGACATTTGAAATGTATGAAGCTATCTGTCAAAACACTCTGTTAGCAAACTGGGTATGTGATAAAATCGTGAAACAACCAGGCTTGAGAAACATCCTGGAAGTTAAGTTCAAAGAAGAACGTGATGTAGAAGGAATTTTGCAATTTTGGCAAAATATGCGTTTGGTACGAGACTCTCTGATGACCAAAGTTCGTGGAGATAGCATTGTTCTCAATGAAAGCGTCATAAGGACACTCTTTGGCTTCACAAATTCAATTGTGACAACAACAGATTGGACTACTCTACCATTGAAAAGAGAAGATTTTCTTGAGCAACTTACTTTTTCTATGGAACCAATCGAACCTGGTATTCATGTAGACAAAATCAAGCCAGAATTTGGACACCTCAGCAGATGGCTCAGCAAACATGTCATTGGAAATTTAAAAGGAATCAGTATACTGTCAGAAGAAAATTTTTATCTCATGAATATAATCTGGGATGGAATAAAATTCATTTGGGCAGGTTACATTGTCAATCAATTCAAGAGACAACATTTAGCTGAATTAGACAGTGTAAAAAGGGCTCAAGCAGAAGGTCAAGTGACTGTTGACAGACTCCGACTAAAGAAGGCACTTAGTTGAATCATTCAGTTTTACTTAGAAAGAATCAAGGAAGGGAAGCAAGCAAGGAAATCTGCACCTACAAAGGAAATCGCAGGAACAACTTCCCAACCTGAAACAAGTCAGAAAACTGGGTCTCAGCCGGAAGCTGTACACAAAGGAACTAAGCGAAAAGCTGAATCAGCAGAAGTAAGATCAGTTGTAAGATGCTTGTACCCAAAAATCTCAAGAGAGAAAGCACCAACTGAGGGGGAACAACAACAACTGACAACTGAAGTTACACAAGAAAAGGTCACTACTGACCACACTTCTCGATTCTGATCATTCACCAAAGAATCAAGACTTTGCTTTTTGAAGCTGATAGAATCATCAAGCTAATGAAGATGAAGCTTAAACCGGAAGATTCTCGAGATGTCAGTCTACATACTGAAGAGAAACTATTCTTAGAGAAATGGGAAGTTAGCGATCTATATGCTCTGTTTCCTATTTCAGAATTTCTTGACAATTGCTTCAAATGATTCACTGAACTAGCAAAAAGAAGAGAATCAGCCTCATTATCTAAAGATACTTCAAAGAAGTATGATGATGATAAAGATGACGAGTCAAGAAAAGAAGCTGATGAAACTACAGTTTTGCAAACAGAAACTCAACCCCAACCTCTAGCAACGCAAACTGTACTTCAACAAGAAGGATTTCCAGTTGGAAATCAGACAACTGACAATCAGGAAGCAGCTGATGAAATTGCTAATCAACAACTGATGATTATTGAAGATAATACTCAGGTTAAGGATCCAATATAAGATAATTATGATCCATCTGACATCCTCACAAAGGATGAATTAGCAAAAGTTCATGAAAATTTGAAGATTGTGCTCAGTAACAAGGATGCACAAAACGGTCTTCTATCAAACATCTCTGGATATCTCGACTACAGAACTAGAACAGATGTTTCAGTTCATGCAAGACTAAAGATGATCCACAAGTCAAGTTCAAGTTCTACTTCAGAAATTGTGGTACTCAAACAAAAACTTGAAGACTCAACCGCAGTAGATAGGGAAACACATGCACAGGCTCACTGGCATATGAATCAACATATTTACGGGTTAGAAACTCAGCTTAAGGAAGTACTTTCTTCTCAGCGACAGATCTCAGAAGATCAAAAAGCAACCCATGCCCTGGTAGATCAGTTGTATGATGCCAAAAAGGGGGAAGCTGAAGAAGAAAAGCTGAAGTTACTTAGAGAAATGAAGCGACTTGAAGATGAATTGCAAAGATACAAATCAGATTCTAAGTTCTTAAGGAATGAACTAACTGACGAACAACTCATTGAAAAGTATAGTCAACCTGGAGACAGAAGAGTTGCTCTAACAAAGGATCTATGGATGAAATTTACCAACGATCACAATCTTATCAAAGCTAAGTACAAGGACAAGACAACTGAAGAATCCTTGAACTACTTTTTATCTGATTTATTCTCAAAGCAGAAAATGGCACAGTATAAGAAGAATCAGAGGATTGATGATAAACTAAAGATCAAAGACAAAACTGAACAAATGAAAGCAGATGTAGTAGAATTTGAAAATTACTACTTGAAAGAATCGGACTTGCCAAAGCTATTTCAATGGAGAAGATGGAAAGAAGGTAGTCAAGTTGACTACAACAAAACCTTTTCAAAGATAGACTCCAAGCAATAAGATGATTTTCGTATGTATGACAAGGCAAGAAAATTTGATTCAGTTATGCAAAAAGCACAGAAGAGAACTTAGTATCTAGTTACACTATTTTGAACAAAAATGTAACTATTCCGGTTTTTTTCTCATTCTAATGAAATCCAGTTTCCAGTTTTACATTGTTTTATATTGTTTTGATCTTTAAGCTTTTCTTTTAGGGAAAGTTTTGGCATCATAAAAAAGGGGGAAATTGTTGGAAATAAAATTTATGTTTTGATGATAATTCATCATATTTGTTTAAAGTATTATCTTAACCCCATTGATGAAGTACTGAAGCCAGCTGTTATAGTGCAAAGCTAAAAGATGTCTAGAACTGAATGTATAGGTTTTACTAGAGTCTGATATTTGTATAAGTTACATCAGACAAGCACTGTAACAGTTAGTGTGTCGTAAAACTGAAAAACTGGAAATCATTCAGAAAACCGGAAATCATCAAGATAAACAAACTGACTCAGAATACACCTACAAGGAACTGAAGAAGGTAAGTTCGCTGAGGGACACAGACTCAGTTGACTTATCTAGAAGACAGAAGAACTGAGGGACACAGACTCAGTTATTGAAGATTGAAGAACTGAGGATTCAAACTCAGTTATGAAGATTACAAGTCGAGACTGTGAAGTTAGACTTCAGGTAAGATTGTGGTGACCTGAACTGACTTTATGGATCTTGTATGAAGACCTAAGAATCATAAGGACAATGAATTCTTAGATGATAATGAGTCATGGTGTACTCTGATTAAGTCAATTATAATTAGATGAAAACTGGTGTTCTGATATTTGAAGAAAAGTAAAATCTCAGTTAATGCTCCAAGTTAGTTAGGAAACTGACAAACAATAAACTCAGTATAAAACTGATAAGGAAACTTAGTTTTATAAGTCAGCCATCCAACAAACTGATCGTACAGTCGAACGTTATAAAGGAAGCAATTTCATTGGATGAGTTACTGACACAGCAGAACGGTCAGAAAATATAGCCGTTACAAGAAAGACGTTGATACAATTCGAATTGAAGCAAGATGAACGTTGGACCTCACACTCTAAATAGAAGACTTTGCACCAAGGATAAAAACAACGAATTTACAAGTATCATCAAACAACTTTGTGCATTAGTCATTTTATTCAAATTACTATCATCTCTGTGCTATAACAAGATCATATCTAGAAATTCTTCAAGTGTACAAGCTACACAGATTTTATCAAGAATCAGACACTTTGAAGAACCACAAACAAGAATCAATTTATTGATTCTCATTAACTTTGATTTTACATCAAAGGTTTTAGATCGTGAAGCAAACCGGGAAGGTTTCGCCAAGGACAATTGTGACAAGCAATCGGGTAGATCTGTGTTTGTGGTGGTAGTCTTTGAAGAGGCAATTCAACCCTCCAAGGATCGGTTTTCAAGCAATTGAAGAACATCAATTCTACCTGTTCTACAACTGTTTAGATAGTGACGCTGGGGATTAGCCAAGGACTATTGTTTAGGACTTTTTGTAACAGTTCACCTCAAGAAGTTCTAGTGGAATTTTCCTCCGCACCACAGGGGAAGAGAGAACGTACATGATTACACCACCAGGAACCTCTATAATATTTGCCTTATTTACTTTACGCACTTACTTATTTATTTACAGCATTTTGATAATT
The DNA here is from genome assembly GCA_026214975.1 of Gentiana macrophylla. NCBI lineage: Eukaryota > Viridiplantae > Streptophyta > Magnoliopsida > Gentianales > Gentianaceae > Gentiana > Gentiana macrophylla. The sequence continues at coordinate 69,973,526 of CM047812.1, forward strand.
GATTGTTATACACCTCATAGTTCACAAACTGACATTCGGCAGACTTCAGTTTACTACACTCAGTTTTCACAGAGAATAACAAGATCAAGAAAAAGGCTAAAACTTAATCCGCTGCCGGTTGACTCAGTTTCAAGCTTAAGTCAGTTTGACTTAAACTCAGCTTAGTCAGCTTAACTCCACACAAGTTTAACAGAATCTTAATTTGTTTTAAAATCCAGTTTTAGGGACAAGTTTATTCACCCCCCCTCTAAACTTGTGTTAGCCTTTCTAAGGGACCAACAGATTGAATTAGAAAGATTAAGTACAGAATATCCTCAGATATGGAAAGTGAAGCAAACGTTGCAACATTTAACATATTGTATTCTGAATATGATAAACTTATAAAAGGAACTAAATAAATGTTATTGTTCCGGTTCTTATGAAGAACACAAATTTCAGTTATCTATTAGGATTTAATAGGCAATTACAATTGTAAGGAATAAATGTTGTTCCGATAAGGTTATACTAGATAGTCTATATATGTGATGAAATCTTAATCAAATGTTTGTATGGCTATTATCCTTAATATTTTGTGGTTGTTCTACACATAGTATCTATGGAAGAGAAACGTGTAATCAAATGTCATTCTGATGATGTCTGAACCATATGATTATGAATAATATGGGTAATACGTATCTTAGCTAAAGATGACTTAAATACCATTTTATGAAAAGGTTATAAATTCTAGAAAATTGCCTAAAACCTAAAAGTTGTCTAAAAAGGAATTAGATTCTTTCTTGAAGGATACCATTTTGGGATACACAATTGTGTTTCTAAAATGGAAATAACACTTTATACGATAAAGGTGTGGTGCAAACCATGCTAAGTATCCATTACCTGTTTTGGGATGGTGCCCTTATTCAAGACATATACATAACCATGTTCCAAAGAATAAAGGTTGAATGAATTCTATATCAGATATGAAAGATGATGATACCAAATCTATCTTAACCGATGGTTTAGGGTTTTCGTGCTTCTAGCAAGCAGGCAATGTCTGAAAGGCTTGAAGCTTAGTATGATATATGCTACTTTGTGGAATGTCTTAGCAAGTATGCTAGATGTTATTTACTTACCCATGTAGCAAAAAAGTTTTGTCTCCAAACACTCTGTCTTCTAGAGGAAGTGTTTCTTTCAAAATAAATAGTGGGAGTGAATGAGATCTCAAAAGAGTTTGAGAACCACAAAGGGATATTCAAACATCGGGACGTGAGCAGGCACCACATAATGATGAGGTGCAGAACACTGTTCAGTGTACACATGTATTCTATAAGTCTACAGATTATCACATGCCTAAAGGCTACTGGTGTGTTAATCTTGAAGAATGAAGATCTCATGACTTATATAGAAGTGCTTGAAAAGGCAAAATTTGGAGATATGTCTGGGACTCATAGTGTCTGAATTAGATTCCATGAGTGACAAACGGGTTAAGAACCTCGTATGTATTACGAAAAGGGAATGTCTTAGAAAGGTGTAGCGGGTCTTTATGAAAGGCTGACATGGATGGCACTACGATGGTCATAAAGGCTATGGGGTGTAAACCTTGTAATTACCTTCTTGTTGCCAGCTATGATTAAGTCTTTTCCGATTGTTCTTGTTGTATCCGCGTATCATGGATATAGGATAGTGTAGAGAACGTTGGGCCAATGGCTTGACGTTCATAGACGATAACATGATATGTATGCTTACAAGATCCATTTATGGACTCAAACAACTTTCTCTATATGAGATTCCTTGCTTTGATAATCAAAGGAGTTTGATTTAATCAAAAGTAGAGATATGCCTAATGTGCAAGAGGGTTAGTAGGAGTATTATGACTTTTGAGTAAGGTACTGCTTATCCTGCTCGAAGGTTGTTACCCCATGTTACACTCAATTGGTGTTTGGTAGTTCAAGGCTTTTACGAATGTTCTTGAAAGTAGCAGCTCTTATTTTGGAAATAAGAATCTATAGTGATAGATTTGGATACTGCTTGATTATCACAGTTCACCTGCATGGATGAGATGAAAAAGGAGTTCAGCATAGGAAACTTCAAGAGATGCTGCTAGCCAGTATTCTTGGGATCTATCTCTGAAAGGATGTTTGTCCTAAAGGAAAGGTTAAAGCTGATACTTATGGAAGGTTGCCTTTGCTGCTGCAATAGGATCCATATCGTAAGAGTTGTACCAGATGTTCATACTGCATGAGGAGTCATGAGTAAGTGTGAAAGTGATTCTGGTAAATGTCGAGAATATCCTTAAAAGGTGTTAATGATGGATTCCGAGTTTATTGAAACTTGGAATCGAATTAACGTAGGTACACAAATTTGTACTCTAAATCTTATGAAGACAGTGAGAGCTACAGTCTAGGTTTGTGATCACTTTAATTAAGTGATACATTGAGCTGGAAATGTTCTCAGCAAAAGAATGCTAAGATTCTACAACTATGCCAAAATGCAGTACTACAGTAGAGGCGCAGTAGGATCAGTACATGGATCTAAGAGGTTCATTCCTAAACCTTGTATGGTTCTTCCACCTTTACAGTATAGGTGATATAGTATTCATTGCTTGAAGCAAGGACCAGAGTCTCATCGGAGATTCATGTGTGTGTTGAGGCGGTTCCTTTTGACTTAATCATTTGGAGCATGATGTGAAGATAGTATGAGTCCCCAAGGATAGTGATCCGTTCACTCTTAGGGTTAGTTGCGAGTATTGCATGATATTCTTGTGTGTCAACTTGGTCTTGTTTATACCAGTGAATGGCTATAGGCTATAGGCTAAGTGGGAGATTGTTGAAATAGTGTCCTAAACCCAATCGGGTTGGACCGGATCTGACAGGGTCGGAGCATTTCTATTATTCTCATATGTTTGTAAATATTAATAATCGCTTTATGTTATTACATATTTGTTCTGTTAATGAACCAATTGTGATATTGTATATATGATAACGTTCCTAGTGTCAAATTGTGAAAGAGAAATCATAATGGTGATTATAGTTGATGAGATCTCTACACACTTTAATTGATTTGATACTTAAATGTCTCTAGTCATATGTACTGCCAAACATGACATTGATAGTACGATTAGACTAGCACATATTGGATGTCTTATATCTTATGAAGATAGGGATAAATATCGTCTATCAAAGTGTAGAGACATTTGGACTGTACGTGGGTGTGTATTAGAGAATGCGTACGTTAGACTTTCCCACTTATTTTATTAAGTGTCGCACTATGTGACAGTTGTGTAATTACCCCGAGACCGGAGTCCTCACGACATCACGGTCTGAATGGTCATACTTTGACACTATTGAGGTTTCTCCTAGCCATGAGGCGATCATGTGGTAGTGATTGGGTGTAATACTGAAGCATGCGTAGGATTCATGTTGTTCATCCGGAAATCGCGTACCTTATGAATAGGAGTAAATATCCGAAAGGGCATTCTTAGAAGGAATGTCTAACTCTCGTGAATCTTTGCAAAGTGGGCGTACATGAGTTACTTCGGGAGAGCATGATATCCAAATTATAAGATACGGTGGTTAATGTATTAACACTCAAGATACTACCGCATGGACATTATTGCAGTGATATGATTCTATTTACATGGTAACCGTTTCACATGAAATGTAGTAGTCATTGCATTTGACTCTTCCGATTATTGAGGTTCATGGCGTGTTGCTCGACGCTATCCATGATCGTTAGATATGAATGGTATTTTAGTAAGTGCACTTTGTGCCTACGGCAAACATATTCGGATGCCTATCGCGTCACACACATAATAACATCTAGCTGGATTAAAATGCGGTTATAGTGATAAACAAATAAAGAAACTTTTATCTAGACTATTAAGTGTTATAGTGATAAATTAATATAGTGGTATTTATTTGTTATGAATAAATTAAATCCAAGATATTTATTATGTTAATTAATTAAGAATATTCCGGAAGCCAATTATTGGCTATATGGGGCACATATGATGTGTATATTGATACACATTGATTTTGCAAATTATATATATATTATGGTAATATAGTAAAAGATATATTCAATATTAGATATTGACAATAGATATTTTGAAAACATTTAATATAAGATATTGAATATTAATGAGATAAATCAGTTAAAGATATTTTCCCTATTTATCGAGTGAAAAGTTTTCTTTCTCCTCAATCCATTAGAAAGTTTCTCCAGAGACTAGTAGGGGGCGCAGATCACACTATTCAAGTGTAGTGTGTGCCACCTCAATTGTGAATATACAACACATAATTTATTTCATATAAACATATACCTATCTAGATCCGTACAAAATGATATGCCATGATCAACGATCTTCTTGCCATGTAAGGTTTCAACGATAAGCCTCCTACGAGATCTCTTCTACAAATTTGTTTGGAAACGGATGGCATCGATGTTATCATTACTAAGCTTTTGATGAATGGGCTCGTTTAAAAAATGATGATTTAGTTTGGGACTTGGTTTACACACTTATGTGGGTGGTTTTTGTGTCTCCATGTTGATTACATGGCATGAATTTCTTTAGTTTGTTGAGGCGTAATAACTGAAAATAATATTCACCATATGCGTAAGGCCGGCCCTCCCACTAGGCAACCTAGGCATGGGCCCTAGATGCCCATACCCCTACCCCTTCTCTTTCCCCTAGGGCAGAGCTGGAGTTGGTTTAGGTGGGTTTGGATTGGTTTTGAAAGACTCGGGTCGGTTTGGAGCGCCATAATTCATTCCCCAAACCAAACCAAACCAAAACGAAGTCAACCCCAATGGTTTGGTTCGAATTGGTTTCGATTTGGATTGGGTTGGTTTCGGTTTAACAAGCCTAATCTTTAAAAAAATTATGACAAAACCAACAATTTTACATGAACTCTAAATAGCTACATTCAAACTAAAATAAATTACAAACCAAAATGACAAAAGGAAAACTTAAAACAACTAACAAGTAACAACACATTACAATATAATTCAGCTACAATCAATTCTCAATAGTTGTATACTTACATACATGCATTTAATGATTTACATATTTACATTAAAAGAGCATAAAGCTGAATGTTGACACAACCAAATGATCAAAACATCATGAGTATATTCCAACCAAAACAACATAGCAAAATCATAAAAAAAAAAAGGGGGGTTATATTGGGTCGGTTGGGTAATGGGTATAATATATATAATTAATGTATAAAATTTTTGGTTTGGTTTGATTTGGATTGGATTGGGTATAATTAAAAATATCCGAAACCAACCCAATGTATTTCGGTTTGGTTCCAAACCAAACCAATTCATTGGTTTGTTATTGGTTTGGTTTATTCGGATTGGTTTAGATCGGTTTACGGTTTCGATTGGTTTACTGGTTATTTTGCTCAGTCCTACCTCCCATGCCTCCAATTTTTTTGTTTTAAAAATATTTATAATAAACCTATTGAACTTAACATCTCTTCCAAAATATTAACATGATGGGAGATATTTAATTAACATCTTATACACTTAACACGCCCCTTAAGTGTGGGTCATGTCTCTCAACACTTGCACATTATAAATGGGGATATTAATGTTGACAGCAAGGTTTGATCACATGAACTATGTCTCTGGTACCATGTTGAGCTACCATCTCTCCTAAAAACATAAGCTTTTAGGAAAGATGGTAGTTCAACATGGTTGCAAAGCCAGTAGTAATGGGATCGAACCCTGGTGTCAAAATCATGAGGAGCCAAAAGTGTCAAAAACCCTTACCGGATAACTACGATGTAGCCCTCTTCTTTCATTTTAGTTTGACTTGTCCCTCATCTTTCATTTTCTTTTGAAACTTTGGTCCATTTAACGTGTTGCCAGTAAAAAAAAAGGAATTGCATACGTGTATCACACGATCGGTTAACCTACGAGAAAATATTATTTTTAATCCAAAAAAACGGCGCACGTCTTTTTCAGATCTTCCGGAGTGTGGTTGAGTTTTGCGGGGTTGACTACCAGTGGCGTCCCTGTCCAAATTCAGGCTCGGGGCCAAATATTGTTTTCAAAGACATTCGAATACTCAAGCAGATTGAAAAAAAAAATGTGTCAGAGAAATTAAACATGGTCACTTTATTTAGAATGGCTTGAATATGAAAGAACAATAAATATAAGAAATGACTCATGGTTCTGGACCGACTGTTTTGGATGGTTTTTTTTCCGGACAATTTATTTGTAGATTCAACAAATCAAGAACGACAATTCTTCCCATGTTGAGCATACCCTAGCCGACTCAAAAGACTTAGGCAACAAGTAGCATTTGTCTTAGGGTTTAATATTATTGTATGTTGACTATTGTACCCCTAGTGTGTATCTTCCTATATAAAGAACCATTGTAATCATAATTCAATCAATGAATATCATAACATTACATTCTAATATGGTATCAGAGCGTTGATCGATCCTTCATCACCGTCATGCCCTACTCGGCCCTCTTCCACCCAATTTCCTTCCACCATCGTTAAAACAAAAAAAGTAGCCACCACAAACCCTAGCATCATCTTCTTCATCTCATATCCTTCTGTTCTTTGTTATCACTTCCCAAAAAAAATTAAAAAAATAAACAGCACTTTTTCTCATCTCCTCCTCCCTTTCCTCTTTATCTCCCTCTTGCTTTCCTCTGTTCAAAAAAAAAACTCTGTGTAGCATCATGTCCGAGTCCCGTTCTTCAGCCACCAACGATGCAACCCCCGTACCTGCCACCCATCAACACCACACGATTCCCACCTTCACACCCTCATCCAACATCCACATTACCAAACATACTCGTACAAATTTCCATCTATGGCGTGCTCAAATTGTCCCCTACTTACTTGGTCAAGGAGTATACGGATATCTTGATGGCACAATCCCTCCTCCGCCGGTGAAGCTGACTGCTACTGATGGGAAGTCCTCTCCAAATCTCGAATTTGAGTTATGGAAAAAAAATAGGATAATCTAATTTTAAGTACTATCACAGGTTCATTATTAGATGATGTTTTTACGCAGGTATATCATGCCACTATGTCGGCCAAAATTTGGTCTGCGTTAAAAACAAGTTATGCCTCTCAAAGTCATGCATGTCTGGTTCATCTTAGGACTCAATTGGCCTCTAGCCAAAAAGGTAATCAAACAGCAGCAGACTATTTTACTTTCATAAAATGTTTGACTAATGAACTCGTAATGGCTGGGCATCCCCTCAATTCAGATGATATTATTGTGTATTTGTTAGGCGGTTTGGGTAGAGACTATGATTCGATGGTCACTATGCTATCCACTAAATCGTAGATTACTCTTGATGAAGTTTATGCTCTTCTTCTCATGACCGAAGCTCGCATCCTTCAACACCAGTCTATTTCGCCCCCACCTCTTGCTGCATCGAATCATCAGCCTGTTGCCAACTACAGCTCAGGCCCTTCTAATTCCAACCATGGTCGTGGCAGTCACAATTCAAGGGTACAAGGCCGTAGCTCTTCCAATCAAAGCCGTGGTGCCTTTTCTGGACCACATTATCCACCTGGGTAGGTACCTTAATGCCAAATTTGTTTAAAAATGGGACATACTGCGCAAGAATGTTGGCACCATTTTGAATCCAATTTCCATCCATCCACTCCTCAGCCCCCGCAGCCTGATCCTAATGAACCATTACACCACCCACCTGCTGCGTTTAATACTCAATCCTCCCCGGCCACCTATCCTGGCTAGATTCCCGACACTAGAGCCAATCGTGACATGGCTAATGATCCTCGATTCCTCAATTCACAGGCTGAACATTATGATGGTCCTGATCAAATTCATATTAGTGACGGTTCAGGTTTGCCTATCACCCACTATGGCTCTTCCATTCTTCCCTCCCCCTCTTGTTCATTTACTCTTACTGATATTCTTGTTGCACCCTCTCTTACTAATAATCTCCTGTATGTTCAAAAATTTGCTTTTGATAACTCTGTGTTCTTTGAATTTCATGATTCGTATTTCCTTGTGAAGGACTACCCGGGCCGCATCCATCATAGAGTATTTCCTTTTGATAACTCTTCTTTCGTATTTCCACCACCTTCAACAATTTTCCTGCTCAAGCTCATGTCACGGTTCACTCCTCTCCAACTCGATGGCACCAACGTCTCGGTAACTGCTTGCATCCTGTTCTTTGTCGTGTCCTTCGTCATCAAAATATTTCTGCCAATAAAGCTTCTGAGTCTGTTTGTGAAGCGTGTCAATTAGCTAAAAGTCATAGGTTTACTTTACCTGTATCGTCTTTTACTTCTTCTGCACCGTTGGATTTAATTTTCTCTGATGATTGGGCCCTTGTGCCGAACCGTCTATTTATGGCAACCGTTACTATGTTAGTTCCTTGGATGATCACACGAAATTCCTATGGTTTTATCCTTTACGTTTAAAATCTGATGTTGAACAAACATTTCTTACTTTCAAAACCATGGTTGAACTTCAATTTAACACGACTATTAAGTCTTTGCAAACTGATTGAGGAGAGGAATATCGCAACCTAAACAAAAATCTCAACACCTTGGTTATTCAATACCGTCATCTTGTCCACACACGCATGAACAAATGGGTGCCATCGAGCGGCATCACCGTCAAATCATTGAGGTCAGTCTTTCCATCCTTGCTCAATCCACTCTCCCCCTACCTTACTGGGAGGATGCTTTCGTCACCACCACCCACCTTATTAATCATTTACAGACTTCCGTTCTTTCCCATAAATCCCCCTACGAAATGGTTCATCATCGCCCCCGACTACTCTTTCCTTAAATTCTTTGGTTGTGCATGTTGGCCCTACCTTCACCCCTACACCTCTCACAAGACTGATTTCCGCTCTAAAACATTCATCTTTCTTGGCTACAGTCCCTCTCATCACGGTTACAAATGCCTAGACCTTACCTCAGGCTGCATCTGTGTTGCCCGTGATGTTGTCTTCGATGAGTCTACATTTCCCTACACAAAACCCTCTACTCCTCTCACTTACCAAAACCTCACAACTCCTTTACCACTTACTTTCACTCCACCACCACCACACCCCACGGCTCCCTCCATCGATCCATCACCTGAGCCGACTTATCCTCTTCTCACCTTCTCCAGCCCGGCCCACTTAAGTCCTTCCCCGGCCCCATCCAGCTCAAGCTCATCTCCTCTCGATTCACCATCCTTCACTCCGGACGCATCTCCATCTCTTTCGCCATCACTCCCTCCACCTCCTTGATGTTGGAAGTAGCGCCCGAAAGACAATTTATGTAATTGTTTTTATATTTAATAAATGACAGATTTATTCTCATCTTATTATTTGCTTTGTGCTTATATTTAATACACTGCGGAAAAACCCTAGGCATATCATATGTAGCCATATAACTTAGTGTGTGTCACACTTGAGGATTAAGTTTATGGTGGTACACTTGAACTATTAGTCCGTGGTGAACTTAATCAAAGTATAGGGTCTATTGATTAAACCACCATTAATGCACCCAGAACACTTTAAGGTGTGACCGTCTTATCCGGACCGTCGACATTGGTCGTCTAAGTATGGCATTTATATATGAGTCATAAAGGACTGGACCGATTTAATTTGCATTTCTCATATAATTCCGTGATTAAGAAATCTTATTAAATCACAAGATGATCATATACGGATTAACCTTAATACTGAACTGATTACAGATGCGTTCTTGTTTCAAGATAGGGTTTGATGCGTTCGTTAAGGATTGCTAAGAGGCGCGGTCCGAATAACTTTCACGTTGGCACTATTCTAGAATGAGTGAGGAGTGTGTGTCTCACAGTATGGAATCCATTCCTTCCAGTGGGAAGTAGAGAGACGATCCCCTTATTTGTTGATCCTAGAAACTGATCGATCGGCCGAGTTCATATTGGTTATGAACTAATTGATCACTAGCGGGTTGATGGTAAATAAGGATAAGATGTAATGAAGAAGGTTTACGGAAATATTCCTGCATCGTTACGGATAGTCTATGGAGGGTTAGTCTATATTTAATGATTATATCAATGGACACTTATTGACTTGACGCTTTGAGAATAAGTTATATCTATAATCGATAGAGTTCAGTTTCGGATTTATGGTGGCATAATTCCGGAATTAATGTATTGAGTAGAAATGCTCTGTTCGATGAATGTTTTATTCAATTTATTGTAGCTACTGGTTATAGGTCCATGGTCCCCGGGTTAGCTCCAAACACGCGAGTGTTTTCTCGTTTTGTGAAACCTTAAGAATAAATTAAATAGTTGGTCTATTTAATGAATATGCAATATTATTTATGTGGTAAAATAATATGTAAAATAGAAAAGATATTTTCTATTAAATAAATGGCAAAAATGGCGCCACACTTGTGAGAAAATTAGAAAAAGAAATTTTCCTAGATTATGTCATAGTGTAATTAATTAATTATTTATTTGTTAGATAATTAATGGAAAAATAAGAGATTGATTTTTTAATCATTATCTCATTTATGGAGATTATCTCTTATTTTGTGGCAAATATCTTTTCTTATGCAAAGGGGTAATTGTATTGTGAAAAAGATAACTCTCTCTTGATTAGTTAATTTCCTATATAAAGAGAGTTTCTCCCAACACATTTCAATGAATATTGGTGCCACATACAACCAAAAAGAAGAGAAAAATTAGTTTCTCGTTCTAGCCATTAGGAGGAAGAAAAACTAGGGTTTTTTCTTGGAGCATATTCAATGAGGTTCTACTACGAGAATCAACGTCCACCAGTCGTCGCTTGGACATACAATCCGGAAGATCGCGGCTTCTCTTCTGTTAGGTAAATATTTAACTATCTTGTAGTTATATTAATTAATCATATGAATTAAAATCATGTTAAAATCGCATATGAATTTAATTTGTAGTTTCCGATGTGCATGATCGAGTGTCTCGATCGGTGCTGTGAATCAGATCTGACGATCCAATTATGGATCGGATCCGGATTCGGGTTCTGTTATCTAGCATGTGGTATCAGAGCCAGGTTAAAGCGATTTTTCGATCTTGATTGCATAATTAATTGATAAAGAGTGGAATTGAATAAATATTGCATCTTTAAGACGTTTATTATATATATGCATGGTTGAATGTTCTTGGTTGACGAGATGGATTTGGGTTGGTACTTATTTACCGTTAGATCTACCGTAAACCCAATTTTTCCGGGTATAGGAAATTATGTAATTTATTTGTTGTAATTAAATTTCATAGTAATTAGATTTTAGATCAAATCGGCGGCACTAGTGTATATAATTTTTTTTTCCGAAGAACATCATCATGATTAATGCGGCATTGCGGTGGTGTAGGTGCAAGATCTGCATCATGAAGACCTAGTGTCGATTCCCTTGGATGTGATTTTTGGGAATTTTTCCAGAAAAAAGATGCATTTTTGGAGAATAAAGAAGGGATCCAGAAAAGATGCATTTTTGGAGAATAAAGAAGGGGAAAACATGCAGCAAGAGGGATTTGAACCTAGGCCGCCCAGTAGAAGGTTGACGCACTTACCAACTTGGCTGGAGTTTCTTTGTTTAGGATTCGAGCCGGCAAAATAATACACAGAGCGGCGGCAGATTAATTAGTAAATCCTTTAAACGTAGGGTTTATTTATTTATTTGATTTCTTATTTATAGATTAGATACGGAGGTACCAACGGTCCATCTCAGTGGTTTACTTTTTCGCAGTTATTTTCTTATGTGATTATTTACGTGATAGAACCATGCCATGCATCATATTCATGAATTCCATCCCTAGCATATGTATAAATGTAGATAATTAATTTTGGCATTAATTAGGCATGTATGAACACGTAATTAGTTTAGACTAATTTTAGTAATTAATTAAATTAATTGAACAAATAGAATTTTATCTGGATATAAAATTCACATGATAGAAATAAAATTTACGGGGTAAATTTAATTTTGGATCTAAAATTCTTTGAGGATGTAATTATGTAGTGTCTAAATAAATAGAAATTTGATAATCAAAATTGGAAAATCATGAAAAATTGGACAACAACTAGACGGTATTTGGAACCGATAAGTTGGTGATTGCTTTTCAAAATTTGTTGTTTTCGGATTATTAAAAAAATTTTGAGATCCTAAATTTTTATAATGAGAAGATTAGGACTTTAAAATTCGTTGGTGAATTTTTGTTGTGTAGTAACTACACAAGAGGGAAAATTGGAAAATCATAAATATAGTGTCACTAGTTAGACGGTATTTGGAACCGATAAACTAGTGGGAGCTTTAAATTTTGTGATTTATTATTTTCTGAATTATTAGGAAATCAATAGGTCCTAATATATTAGGATTATAAAATTCTTGGTGAATTTTAATTGTGTAGTGTCTACACAAGGAATTTTTTTAAAATCGAGAAATTGGAAAATAATGAATATTGTGACACTAGTTAGATGGTATTCGGAACCGATGAACTAGTGGGAGGATTAACTTAAATGCTCCTGATTTATTGTTTTTTGGATTGTGAAGAAATTCTAAAAATCCTAACGAGACTACTTATTTTTCAAAATAACGAGTGGGAACGGAGAAGGTAACAACCGACCCCATGACCTCTACTGTTGACACAAGCAAGTGAGAGAATAGTGACACCTCGTGCCGCTTTGATTTCGGCCCCCTAAGGATGGCCTTCACCACTATCAAAATGCATGGCTTGGTCTCCGAAAGGATAGGATTTTGGGTACTCGTCGAGTCACTGACTGACCCTAAGGCGGCATACTCGGGGCATACTTTGAGATCTTAAACAATAGGTCACACTCATAAGGATATTTTTCGAAATATCTTGGCTGAAAAAGGAAGGTAATCAACAATCAAATTGAGATTTCTGATTCTTAGTTAATTGTTGAGAGAGAATGTCTCAATTTAATCGTCACCTCTTTGACCTACTCTAAGGCGGCACTGTAGGTGTGAGATTAAATCCTTGGAATGGAAGGATAAACTGCATGCATGACATCACGTTTATAATTCCTAAAATTTATTATTTGTTGTGGTGTATGATTTGATTTATATTTCTGTCATAATTAATTTTCGCAACTACGTATCATCTCAAGGTATTTAAACTGCTAAACACGATAAATTGAATGATGATGACTTCGTAAAAGTGGAAAAGTAACAAGAACGTTGAACTTATAAATCAAGAATGCAATTAATTTTCTGTAGAGGATTCTCCTCATGAGCCTTCAAACTTAAGTGACATTGATAAGTATGTCACTGCTGTCACACGTGTTGAACGGGAGACAAATTAAAATTATTTCAAAGTTGACTAGAATGTGATTTGGTATCAATCTCACTAAGACCTCCCAAAGTTCACGAGTAGTGTCTACTCAAATGAACTGCTAGTTCACGGCCATTTCCTTTAAAGAAAGCCAAGAATGGGAAGGTAAATGTCTACAAGTGTAAGTCATCTAAACTAAATAATTTAAAGGCTAAACCGAAACATTAATAAAAGAAAATATAGGATAAAGAAAGTGATTTCGGATCACTAACCTATGAATCCTTAGAGACTTTCTTAACCGAGTAATTTGACTCAGAAGCTAAGTTCTTTTGTAAGAACAAGGTAGCTGGGCATTCATGATGAAGAGTAGACAACGGGCAGTTATTTCAGCTAAGATAGTGGGAGTGATAAAAGGAAAGAAATTTCGGGTTTTAATCCTTGAATACCACAGAAATTCAATTTATATTTTCAGATTCATTGGAACATATGGATCACTTTCAAATCGATAATATAGTTGCCTTAAAGAAAGTGAATATGACATTTGTATACCATTCTGAGCCTCGGACTTTTGTTTGATAAAGTCAGAACCACTAAGTAATGCTGAAAAAAGTATATGTAACACATCATAAGCTATTAAGACAAACGGTTTCCATATTAAGATAAACGATTCTTCAGCTTCTATTAAAATGTGCATGTATCCTAAAGATAAGATCTGAAGACTGTCTAAGGGTGATTCCTATCTCCCAATCTAAGAACACTATCTCAAAGGAAAAATGAGTAAGTAACCTTTCAATTAGGAAAAGGCAATAGAGCTGAAGAAGTATCACAACTTGTTCATATTGACCTTTGGGGTCTTACGAAGGATACAAGCTAGTGGGAGCTTTTGAGTAATAGATATTTTGTCTAATGACTACTCGAAACGCCGATTAGTTTATCTAAATGTTTAGAGGAATCTTTGATATTACCAGAGAAATGAGTATTCCATGCTCAGATATAGGCTATAGCGTAGTATTTAGAACTGATATGCTCGGCCTACCTCCGAGTGAAATGATTTCCCTGAAAGGATAAACCATGTATTTCCTTGTATAGTTATTAATATGCTACATTACACTGCTTAACTCAATATAGATATTGGTTGTGAAATAACGGTTTACATTATTATGTAATACCTAGAAGTCTACCTAGAATATGCTTATGAATTTATGGATAAAGAGTGAAGTACATTTACTCCACTTCCGCAAATAAAGGCATTTAGCACTAGTGCTTGAAGGTGGACTAGAGATTTTACGTACACGTTCAGATGGTGACTGTTTGTGAAATATCTTAATGCAATGAGCAAAGGTTGGTTATAAGATTCTTAAGATCGGATATTGACGGATGCACTGTTACATCCTTTCTAAAAGAATGTTTAAATATTAACCTTAGACCTTGAAGTACAGTTACTCAAGGAGTTGCTATCTGATTTAATCAGACCACATCCAACATTGGTTGTTGGGGGTTACGCTGATGAATACTACTAAACCAGATCAGAATGTCAATCCACCCAAATACAGTGGCAGTATGGTTTAACCATTGACCCGATGTGATTATGCAAACTTTACAGTATGCTGGGGATGATTGATAACCATTGTTCTTTTGGAAGGACTGTATAGGATTCTGATAAAAGGAGGTCGATTTAAAACCTTAAACCAGTAAATGAAGTTTTGGTACTCTAATTTTGCTGACACTTTTATAGAACCACCTGAGTGTCTCAGGCCCAGTGGGAGAAATTGGATCTACGTGAAAAGAGTCGGATGAATAAGAGTTTAACTTTCAAGGCAAATCCAAGTGGTCTAGGCGTAATTCCCTGAGAAGTAGATAGTTTAATAGGGGTGATGCCCTGAAAATTTCTCACCACTCAGCCTTGCTTGACTCTATGGAAAGCAAAAAGATTAACAGGGGTGATGCCCTGAAATTTTCTTGCATTACAATGGAGCTTAGAATCATTCGGAACAGAAGTATTTTAGCTAAAATCCAATGGCAGATTGACTGCCTATGCTTATATCCATTGGTGGATTAAAGAAAACCTCTAGGTCATTGAAAGCCACATGTATGAAATATGTGGGCTTGACCAGAATATTGATGAGTCTTTTGTAGACCAGAGAATCAATATTGGTAAAGAGTAGACGTTAGTGTAAATGTAAGGTAACACTGCAATAGTTGTAAGCAACATGGGTGTGTTATCCGAAGTCAAAAACTGACTAGCCAAAGCTTCTCTGAATTATAGAGTGGTCTATATTCTTAGAAACCGATTCGGTTGAGTTCATGAGAACAAGTCGTTAGCCGTATCCCATCCATCTTATTGGTTAAGATGATGATGCATTTTTTATGCAATATTCAACGAGAGGTTTCTTACCCAACCCCTCACGGAATAATTCTCTTAGTCTTCGGATATAGAGAAAATGGGATAGATTCTCTTTTGGATAGAGAAAGTTAGGTTAGTAAAAGTCAATAACAGTCGAATCTTGGATTCAAACGTTGAGTAGCAGTATAGTGCATCCTCAAGTACCTTCGGAGAACTAGGAGTAATATGCGTTTATATTCAGGTGCATACCTGAATATCGTTGACTACACTGATTCTGACTTACAGTCAGATTAAGGATGATCAGTAATCTCGGGCTCAGTGTTTTCTTATAGTGATGGAGCTATAGTCTGGAGCAATCAGCACTGCCAATTTGACTATGTTAGTTGAATATAACAGCTTTCGGAGCAGCTAAAAAGGTAGTGTGGCTTAAGAAGTTCTTTGTTGGATCGGGAAGTGATTCCAGGTCTCGATGAGCCGATACCATTTTACTGTGAAAACAGTTGAGAGGTAGCTCATGCAAATGATCTTCACAGTCACAAGAGGTCAAAAGCATATTGAGAGAGAGTATCACCTGATCAGACAGACCGTGTAGAGAGGCGGCGTTTAGGTCCTAAAAGATCGCCTCGAGCTGACAACCTAGCTGATTAGTTTACCAAGACACGTGGCATCTAATGTCACTGATAAGAGCTTGGCGGGTAGGAAATTGGGCGATATATCTCATCTGCTTTAGAGCAAGTGGGAGAATGTTGTGGATAGAAAGAATAAGGGTGTGGTGCTCTAAGAACAATTGTTGCTTGTCTTTTCGGGCAAGTGGGAGATTGTTGGATGTAGTGCCCGAAATACAATTGTTTCTTGTCAAGTGGGACATTGTTGGAAGTAGCGCCCGAAAGATAATTTATGTAATTTTTTTTTTATATTTAATAAATGACAGATTTATTCTCATCTTATTATTTGCTTTGTGCTTATATTTAATACACTGCTGAAAACCTCAAGTCGTATTATATGTAGCCATATAACTTAGTGTGTGTCACACATGAGGATTAAGTTTATGGTGGTACACTTGAACTATTAGTCCGTGGTGAACTTAATCAAAGTATGGGGTCTATTGATTAAACCACCATTAATGCACCCAGAACACTTTAAGGCGTGACCGTCTTATCTGGACCGTTGACATTGGTTGTCTAAGTGGGGCATTTATATATGATGAGAGTCATATAGGACTGGACCGATTTAATTTGCATTTCTCATATAATTCCGTGAGTAAGAAATCTTATTAAATCACAAGATGACATATATGGATTAACCTTAATCCTGAACTGATTACGGACGCGTGCTTGTTTCATGATAGGGTTTGATGTGTTCGTTAAGGATTGCTAAGAGGCACGGTCCGAATCACTTTCACATTGGAAATATTCTGGAATGAGTGAGGAGTGTGTGTCTCACAGATATGGAATCCATTCCTTCCAACGGGAAGTAAAGAGACAATCCCCTTATTTGTTGATCCTAAAAACTGATCGATCAGCCGAATTCGTATTGGTTATGAACTAATTGTTCACTAGCGGGTTGATGGTAAATAAGGATAACATGTAATGAAGAAGGTTTACGGAAATATTCCCGCTACGTTACGGATAGTCTATGGAGGGTTAGTCTGTATGTAATGATTATATCAATGGACACTTATTGACTCGATGCTCTGAGAATAAGTTATATCTATAATCGATAGAGTTCAGTTTCGGATTATGGTGGCGTAATTCTGGAATTATTGAATTGAGTAGAAATGTTCTGTTCGATGAATGTTTTATTCAATTTACTGTAGCTACTAGTTATAGGTCCTTGGTCCCCGGGTTGCCTCCAAACACACGTGTGTTTTTTCGTTTTATGGAACTACGAGAATAAATTAAATAGTTGGTCTATTTAATGAATATGAAATATTATTTATTTGGTAAATAATGTGTAAAATAGAAAAGACATTTTCTATTAAAATAAATGGCAAAGATGGCGCCACACTTGTGAGAAAATTTGGAAAATAAATTTTCCTAGCTTATTGTTGGCGGTCAAGTTATAAATATAACTTGATACCTAAATAACCAACTAGCAAGAGAACTAGGTTCAATCGTAGTATAGCTAGATTGAGTCGATCCCACAGAGACTCGGCTTAAACAAGTACAACGTTATTAAACTAAAAATAGATTAAAGGGCGGTCTACGACCAACTATAACGTAGAGATAAAGGTTGACACGATAGAAAACACAGAAAGTAACAATACGACACAAATACTAAAACACTTATTTTTATGGTTTTATAAGACTCTAACAAACGGTATTGATTACGCTAGTAGTAATTACTCCCCCATATATGTATATCTAAGCCGAGGCATGAAAAGACATTAAGGTTGATTATATTTTGGCTCACGGAGTCATCCCTAAACTGGATCTAATTCGTGAACGGATAGAAGATCCCTATGCTTAATTACGAATCCTTCCTTGGACAGGATAGAACATCATATAACAAGCATGCTATACCAAACTAGGGATGCCGATCTAAAATCGTCACATCGTCTAAGCAACCACCGTGGATGGGTTGGCACACCTCCTAAACGATCGGCTAAGTCCTAGTGACATGGCAATTTTCACAATATATCCTATTAATTTACGAGAACGATGTAACAAATTGGCCAGATCTATTACATGTGTGTTGTTCCCTTGGAAAGGCTAACACAAGTTTAGAGGGGGGGGGTGAATAAACTTGTCACCAAAAACTTTCCCTGAACTGGAATTGCCCCAGGAACTGAGTTTCTCCGAAACTCAAACTGATGCTTAGTTCAGTTTTGTTCATGTCCCTTAACTTGTGCGGAGTTCAGCTAACTCAACTGAGTATAAGTCAATACCGACTTATTCTTAGCTCAGTTAACTGGCAGCGTATAAGACTAGCCTTTAGTGTAAATAGATGTGTCAATAAAGATCTGAACCTCCTATGTATCAGTTTTATGCTGACTCAGTGTCTAACGTTTGCTGAGTGTGAAGATAACAAGAATTAAATCAATCACAGCAAGAATATAAATGAATAAAGTAAATCAACACAAGATTTGTTTATGGAAGTTCCGGGTGGTGTAATCCCGTACGTCTCCCATTCTCCTGTGGTGTAGGAGGTATCACTAGAATCTTGAGATAACCGTTACAAAATCCTAGCACAATGACAGTCCTTCACGACACCCTAGTTTCACTGTCTACACATAATGAAGAAAGTAAGGATGGCTCCCTTCATTATGTACACTGATCCTTCGGAGGTGGAATGACTCCTTCACCAGCTCACCACTGACATACACACAGTCCGTAGACTGCACCAACAGCTGTGGCAACCAAGTTGCAACCGTTTGAGGAAATGTGGAATTGCTCTCCTGAAACTATGCACAACCAACCCTTCTTCACAAAGGTTAGGTTTAGAATTAATCAAATGATTAATTCAGTGAGCTGTCTGATTCTTCTGGATATAGCGTTGTAGCTCCAAGATGCCTTCTTCCCCCTTAATGGGTTACTGGATTCTTCTTGTAGATCTCCAAGGCAATTCTGTTTGCTTCCCCTTTTCTAGATATGAAATCTGATTGTCTGGATCTGGATCTTTAGATATGTGCTATACAAAAATTCTCTAATCCCCCATTTTTCTTTTAATCCTTTTTCTTTGTGTATTTATAGGGGTGATGTAACGAACAACTAGCTCTTGTAGCCGTTACATTTGTCGTTTAGCCAACGTTCATCTGTACGACCTTTTGTCGTTTTGTCAGTTCAAATTTAAACAAGGCCTTAACTCAGTTTTCTACTCTTCTTCAAAACTGAGTACCTTGTATCCTTGACATCTGACTTTTATTGACCAAGTCGGAGTACACCATTCAGCTTCCTTCTTCTCCTGATAACTATAATCTTTGTCCTTAAGATTACTCAGTTTTTCATGATCTATAGTTCAGTTTCAGGTCACCACAGACTTGCCTGACTCCTGACTTATAGCCACGACGTAGTCTTCATAACTGAGTTTGAACCCTCAGTTCTTCAATCTTCAATAATCGAGTGTCTGTGTCCTCAGTCCTTGATTCTCTAGATAAGCCAACTGAGTCTCATCTCTCTCAAATAACTTATCTTCTTGATTTGCTCATAATCGAGTCTCGAGCCTCGCTTCTTCATATGTATACTCAGTTTTCCTGTTGACTCAGCTGTTTGTCTAGTTCCTATTCTATTACAATGCTTGTCTGAAACAACCTATACAACGTTCAGACTCTAGATAGAACTTATACATTTTCTCTAGACCATTTCTTGCTTCTTCTTTCATTTTGCACTATAACAGTTAGTTATGACTTCATCATCATGGGTTGTAAATGATTTATCTAATTACGTGACGAATCATCATCAAAATAATGTTTCCAACAATGTGTATATGAAAAACAGAAAGCACGACGTAGCCGAAGTCGTTCACAGAAAATTACTAGAATCTTGATGTCTAGATCTAACCATATAGACCATGGTAGATCTAGACCGGTGACTCTAGAATTTTCTCATAAAACGCCTTCGTATGGTTTAGACTAAATGAATATGGGTTTGTTAATTGACTACATCACGAAATCAATACACAAACAACTACTCCATAACGAAATAAAATAGATCTACGAATAAAAACAACATATTTGGATAGGCATTACCCTCGTAGACGGAGGGTTTCCGATCCATCAATGCAATCTCTAATCGATGAATCCATCGCCTCCGTGATGAAGAAACATAATATAAAATAAGAAGAACTATATTGATAAACTAAAAGTATTGTAATATTGTGTTTCTAGAGTCGTCATAATGAAATTCGTGGCTGCTCCTTTATATAGAGGCTTAGGCCGACCTAAAGATAATAGAAATGTTCAAGCATCCTATATTTTCCAAGATCTTTTGCATATTTTTGCTGCCCGATAAATATGTTAAAGTGTCCACATTGGGAACTTGTAATTGTTTCACCCACCGTACTAAAAGATGGACTTCACTAACCTCATAGCCTTGGTTTTGGCCATGAGGCGTCCCTCCTCTTATATGGGCTTGAGCCTTGATTTTTTCTACATTGTATCAAATCCATCTATTTATTGTGCAAGTGTTGGCCCTCTTTGTTGTTATTATAGTGTCACTTATATGTCTTCTGTGTCAGGTTGCCTGGACTATTTATAGGCCCACACTTGATGGGGCGTGTTAAAGTGTCTCACATTGAGAATTTGTATTTGTTTCACCCACAATATTAATAGATGGACTTCCCTCACCTCATAGCCTAAGTTTTTGGGATGAGGCCCATCTTCTTATATGGGTTTTGTGATGCCCATGTCCCGGATACGTAGTCCTTATCCGCAAAAGAATGCCATACACACATATAATTAACATTTAATCTAATTATATACGTAAGACTTATGTAGTCAAACATCAGAGAACAAGTTGAAGGTAAAACGACTGACTCGGGTAATTAAAACAACTTGAAAACAAATACAATAACCATGAAATACAATAAATCCATTGCTTGTTGATAACCATAAACTGAAATAACTAACTGAAATAACTAGTCTTTCAACATTACAGTGGGGAAGTGAATCTATACCAATTTTCAATGCAATAAAGAATAAGTAAACTCCGTCTGCATCATCTCCGGGTCACCCCTCAGTGACCTCGAAAACAGCCTTCAAATACACCACCTTCTCAGGGTGAGGACAATTAAGAAGAGGGGTAAGTACATATGTTTAGTAAGGGGTAGAAGAAACGGCTACAATAAACAGTACACATATATATAACATGGAAATCTTCTATAATCACTACCATATAGGTTGTAACAATATAGTTATGTCGCATGTAAGTCGCTTATACTAGCAAGAGTACTTGGTTAATCGTAGTATAGCAAAGGCGAATCAAGGTCGATTCCACAGAGACAATGTAACTTAAGCATAAACAATTCTAACCAAATCAAGAAGACATATATGGTCGTTGACCAACAATAAACATAAGAGAAACATGGTATATCTCCCCCATCCCACCTATCTACTAACTTGGTCTAGTTAATCCTTATGTTTACTTCCCTACATAATTTCCTTAAACTAATCGAACGTTTTAATTCAGATTTAGCTACGGGTGCATCTCCTAACCCTATCTACTTCCACTGTAAGAATGGCAGAAAATCTATACGCGATTAACCTCCTTCATTGGTTGTATTAGCCCATACGCCATAAGTCTAGAGATGCCGGCACAAGACCGAAAACCTCCCTAAGCAGCTATCGACTAGTACTAGAACGTTCCTAGGGATCCATCAAGAATTTGTCCAAATTAACACTTCACTAACTGTCCTTCATGTTAATTTATGAATTACCAATATTAGATTTGCCAGACCTAATTACTTGTTTTAATTATTCCTGCCGATCAACGTAGCTGACGCTGAATGTCCAGATGAAGGTGACCTAAAAGTTGCTTCAGTAAATCGGTATAGACCCCTGATTTACCAGGGGCAGTGGTTCTTAATCAAGAATCTACATTGCTCAATTCAGATTAATTCAAATAAATTATGGGGTTGTTAAATATGCAGATTAACTAAAAACACGTAAATAGAAGTAGATCTACCATAATAAAGACATAAAGGAATGTTCAAAGCTTCATACCTTCAACTATGGAGATCTATCTTTATCCACTCAAGCTAGAGAATGCAAGGAGTGAAGGAAACCAGAAAATAAATCACCAAAGCTCAAGGAAACTTTATTTCATCTAAACTTGATAATTGAATGAATATAACTATGTTGTAATTGTATGGTCATATGATAAAGTCAGTTCTGCTGCTTTATATAGATACATTAGCCAACTTATGACTCAAATAAACCCTAACCGACCTAGTAGATGTGGCAGACTCAATTTCATGTTCCTCAAGACCCTCGGTTAATCAGGCCTAGCCCACGATTAATTGGGCCTGATTTTCTTTTTCCCTTTCAACAGATCTCTTCTTGGACTTTCTCCACTCGGCCAAATGCTCTTCCCTTTGTCCAAATCCATCCTTAATTGCTCCTGATTCGACACCTCCTGAAAAGTACACAAAACGAGACAAAACAGTACCGAATCCTCGTGAAAATAACACAGATGCGGAATTATGAACTTAGGAGCATGCACTCAGTGTTTAACATATATTCCTTCACAATAATAGGCCTATCTACCTTCTCTAGATCAGAATTCGGGGTATAAAAGGGTTAATTTAATGGTGCATTTAGAGCGTTATCAACTACCCCAACTTAGCTTTTGATCGTCCCGAGCAAAGAAAGCGAAAAGAAACAATGCCTCACACAGCTAAGATAAAGATCATACCACTCATATCCATCAGTTACACATTAAACACCATTCATGCCATGAACCAATGTGTGTGTGCAATGACTCTCAATCATCAGTGATGCATACAGAATCACATTATATCAACAAGTATTTATGGCGAAACACATTTCATGCATCATTCCATAAGCTCCCCATTAATCATCACATACCAATGCATCCATGTGTCATGTGATAACTCTTTTGTGATAGTGCACTCAAGAAAAGATTGAAGTTATAGAGACCCCACAATCATTACTTACCAATGTGCACACTCGCCCCTCTCGCATTTAGACTTAGGCAAGCAACATAGAACCTTACTTGGGCCGGACAGACTTGGGGACCGAGTCTCACTCTTAGGTCCTCGTTTGTTTTATTGCTTATATATAAATATTGTTTTCTTTTTCTATATATTTTTTCTATTAATTTTCTTTTCTTTTTTCTATTATAAAATAGCCATGCGTTTTACGCTCCATCGGCTCTCACTCTTTTTCCGCTCTCACTCACAAGCTTGTTTTCTTCCGGTGTACCTTGCTTGGAACTCAAGTTTCTACCCTCCTCTTAAAACAAGGGGTTAAAGTACATCCATCGACAAATATCGATTGCCGGACGATAACTCTTCACCTAATCTAAATACTTCTCACTCACATTGCGTGCTCAAAGATTGAATGCAAATGGAAAAATTACAATTAATAAGTCACTACTTCATTCGGTCATAACACATGCTCATTCTTCCATACTAAGTCGAATAATACTTCATCTATACGACACATACTGAAGAATCGAGTCATTCGTGCTTAAAAATGTGTGGTTCATAACAGAATGTATGAATAATGTGTCACCACATCAAAAGGTGACATGACTCTCACCTAAGCATTATGAAACAAAGATATAATTAATTAGCTCAATTTTCTCACTTAGAATAAATCGAAAGTCTATGTGGTGAAAATTGCATCTAAGAGAATCAAGACAACATAGCAATTTGGAATATAGTGTTAAAAATCTACGTGACGTTCCAACCCCCCAATTAATCAAAACATTGTCCCCAATGAGAGGATGACAATAGAAAATTAAAAGGAACTTAGCTTCGGTTAAGAATGAGCCAAGTAAGAAATTGGATCTTCAAAATTGCAACGGGCACTAGACAAGAAGTCCTCCGAAAAAAAATCATGCTTTAAATATCTCAAACAATCCAAGAAGAATTTGGGTGACAATAACCGTATAATAAAATTGCAGCAGTAAAAGAGAAAGTAAATAACACCAAACAAATTAAGCCGGCAAATCATTAAATTATTATTATAAACTCTACTACATAACTAGATAGGATATAATAAAAATACAAGAAATGGAAAATAACAACAGGAAAAGAAGAAATAAACTAGTCCTCGTCAAAATACTCCTCCTAGTCGTCTCTAGGCTAAAAACCGGGAGGTGGTCTAGAAGTTGAAGTAGCAGCGGCGGAAGAAGACGCTCCGTGACACGGGGCAGTCCTAGGTGGTGGGGTCAAAGGAGGAACGCCTAAAAGGTCCATAATACGATCCATTTTGTGATGTAAACTCACAATCTCTCGTGCATTTCTCCTTAATCAAAGCTCTCTGAGATCGAGGCCCTCCGTGGACCGGAGTACGTTCTCTCTCAGCTCTTTGACTGACCCGTCTCGGTGTTCTTGAAACCGACTGTGAACTGATCTTCGGTTCAGGCTCTTCCCAATCATCACTTACCAGAACTTTGACCTTGTTCTCCAGAGCTAACATATCTTTCATAGGGCCATAAGGCAGCTGCTCTCGCTCGGATGCATTGGCAATATCCTGGATACGGCTATTTATCAGGATTCCAATGTTAACTGGAGATTCCTGCTCCAGATAGAACATCAATTCCGCACTCTTCGGTGTGACGGATGCCGTGTGCTTGGTCGGCAGAAGGCGGGAACAGACAAATCAGTTCAACATCTTCCTATCCCAGGATAGGTCATTCTCTAGGAAGATAGTGGGGATTCCCAAGGGACTGCGCTTCCATTCCACCCTGAAGTACTCAGCTATCATCAGCATCCGCTGCATATCATTGACATCGGTGAAAGAAGAATACTCCTCCGGGCCCGCTGGTGGGTTGCGCACCGCATTATACTCATTGATCTGCTCGATCATAAAATCAAATTTTACCCCTCGGACCATGGCAAATGTAGCTCTAGGGCTATGCGCCAGATATGTATAAAACTCATGCACCACCGTAGCATTGAACCGGCTTGGTGCCTCCGCCATGAAACTTCAGGACCCGTGGCAAGATAGAGCCACAATCCTCCAAGTCGACGCCACGCTCTCGGGCAACAGGTCGTCCGTTCCAGTAACCTTGGAACGACTCCAATGAATCAAATTGCTCAATGTTAGGAAATCACTAGTTTAATGCAGCGGAATTTAAAATTTTGATTTCCGATCCCATGATCGACTTCGTTTAATACAATAAACACGTTAAGTAGTTTGACGGTATATACCTTGGCTGGTCTATAAGATGGACACTTTGAGCGTCAAGGAAAGTAGCACTGTGGGCAAGCCGTCCACGCGTCTGGCCTCTATCGATAATCTACACGAACTCCTCGCCGGAATCCTTCTTGGATTGCTATCAGAAAAATCCGGCTGCTAGACCAGCATTTTTCTCTCTCTAAACTCACCACTAGAAGCTCTCTATTTTCTCAAGAACAATTAGCTCTTGGAATTGTGTTGTACAAAAGAGCTAGACAACCCATTTCTTATATAGGTGAAGGTGGCGCCCCTCTATGCCCTAATCTGATTAGGAGAAGCTTCCTAGAAAATAGATGAAAGAGAAAAACCTTTTTCCAATAAAATAAATAAAATCACATTGATTGATTTATATTTTTTATTATAATATCTTATATTAAATATAAACTCAATATTGTCAGTATCTTACATTGAATATATTTATCTTATTACCATAAATATATTTTTTCAAAATCAATTAATATCTACTATTAATAATATGGTAATCTTATTAATTAAATTGCACAATCCAAGTGTATCTTATACACCTACAATCTGCACCCTATATTGCCAATAATTGGCATCTGGAATATTATTTAATTAATAAAATTAAAATCTCGTATTTAATTTAGTCATAATAAATAAATGCCACCATATTAATTTACCACTATAACCTTTATAGTCTTGAGATAAAACTTTCCTTATTTGGTCATCAACTATAACTGCATTTTAATCCGACTCGATGTTCTTATGTGTGTGACCCGATAGGCTTCCGAATATGTTGGCCGTAGACACAAAGTGCAAATTACGAAAATGCCCTTCATACCTAACGGTCACGGGATAACGTCTAGCAACACACTGTGACCCCCAATCATCGGAAGAGTCAAATGCAATGACTACTACCTTTCATGTGAAACAGTTGCCATGTAAATAGAATCATATCGTTGTAATAATATCCATACTATCGTATCTCGAGTGTTAGTACATTAACGATCGTATCTTATAATCTGGCTATCATGCTCTCTCGAAATAACACATTTACTCCCACTTTGCAAAGATTCTCAAGAGCTAGACATTCCTTATAAAAAGGCCATTTCGGATAATCACTCCTAATCACAGGATACACGATTCCCGGACGAACTAACATGTATACTCCCCATGCTTCAATATCAAACCCAATCACTACCACATGACCGCCCTATGGTTAGGGGAAACCCCAATAGTGTTAAAGCATGAAAATCCACACTGTGATGCCATGTAGACTCCGGTCCTTAGGATAATTACACAACTGCCACATAGTGCGACACTTAATGTAAGTGGGTCAGTCCAACGTATGCATTCTCTAATACATGTCCACGTACAGTTCAAGTGTCTCTACACTTTGATAGATGAGATCTATTCCTATCTTCAATAAGATAGAAGACATCCAATACGTGCTAGTCTAATCATACTATCAATGTCCCATTTGACAATAAATACGACTAGAGACATTTAAGCATCAAACTTATTAAAGTGATTAGAGATCTCATCAACCATAATCACTATCATGGTTTCTCAATCACAGTTTGACACTAAGGACATTAATATATATAAACATTCAATAACATGAAGATAAACAATATATAATAACAAAAGTGCTTTCATTAATCGTAATAAAGTTATTACATGAACTAAAATAGACTGTAAACAACCCAACCCGGTCGGATCCGGTCCAAACCGATTGGGTTTAGGACACCATTTCAACAATCTCCCACTTGGCCTAAAGCCAATCACCCATATGCCTAAGCCCGTGCATGTGAACATGTTTCTCATGCTTTGCCTATGACAATGCCTAGGTTAACAGATCTGCTATGTTATCATCCATGTGGACTTTCTCTATCTTGACATATCCTCTATCAACTATCTCTCTAATCAAGTAATAGCGCCATAGGACATGTTTGGACTTTTGATGAGACCTTGGTTCCTTTGACTGAGCAATTACCCTATTGTCATCACAGTACAGTGGCACTGGACCTTCAATGGAGGGAACCACACCAAGTTCACTAATGAAATTCTTCATCCAAACTGCTTCCTTTGCCGCCTCTAAGGCTGCGATGTATTTGGCTTCCGTTGTAGAGTCTGCAGTAGTCTCCTGCTTGGAACTCTTCCAGCTCACTACTCCGTCGTTTAGCGTGAAAACAAATCCAGACTGTGACTTAAAGTCATCCTTGTCAGTTTGAAAACTGGCATCTGTGTAACCTCGTAATACTAAATCATCATTCCCGAAAACCAGGAACATATCCTTAGTACGTCTCATGTACTTGAGAATATTCTTGATTGCAATCTAGTGACCATCACCTGAATTAGACTTGTACCTACTAGTCATACTAAGAGGGTACAAGACATCTGGTCTGGTGCACAACATGGCGTACATGATGGACCCAATAGCCGAGGCATAGGGGGTCCAACTCATCTACACCCTTTCCACCTCTATCTTAAGAGACATTTCCTTTTACTTATAGACCCCATATGACATGGGCATCAATCCTCTCTTGGACTGCTCCATGCTGAATCTCTTCAACATATTGTCTATATAGATGGATTGTGACAGACCAAGCCTCTTAGATCTATCTCCATAGATCTTGATTCCTAGAATATAGGCCGCTTCACCCAAGTCCTTCATGGAGAAGTTCCCGGATAACCAAACTTTGACTGACTGTAACATAGGCACATCATTCCCTATAAGCAATATGTTGTCTACATAAAGCACTAAGAACACAATGGCACCCACTAATATTCTTGTAAACACAAGGCTCATCTTCGTTCTTGATGAAATAAAAATGTTTGATTGTCTTATCAATGTGAAGATTCTCACTTCGAGAAGCTTGCTTTAATCCATAATGGATCTTTGTAGTTTGCACACCATCCTGGCATCATTGGTTGTGAAACCCTCAGGCTGTGTCATATACACCTCCTCAGACAGGTTCCCGTTAAGGAAAGCAGTTTCCACAACCATCTGCCAGATTTCATAATCATTGTATGCTGCAATAACGATCAAAATTCTTATGGATTTTAACATGGCAACAGGCAAAAAGGTTTCGTCATAGTCAACTCCTTGTCTTTGCCTATAACCATTTTCCACTAACCTAGCCTTGTAAGTGACTATATTACCGTCCATGCCGGTCTTTCGCTTAAAGATCTATTTACAACCTATAGGAACTATTCCGTTAGGTGGATCAACTAAGTTCCAAACTTGGTTGTCTTTCATGGATTCTATTTCAGAATTCATGGCCTCCAGCCATTTCTCTTTGTCATGCCTTAATAACACCTCCTCATAACTCTTAGGATCCTCATCTTCCATGAGGTATACACCCGTGTATCTTTTAGGTTCACGGGATTCCCTGGTAGATCTTCGAGGTGTTAGTGTGTCTACAGTAGAGGCTGGCATCACATCTTTGTTTGGCGTCTCCTCTACTTCCATCAACTGACTGTTATCCGTAAGTGGTTCTTGAATTTCTTGAAGATCAATCTCACTCCCACTAACCGTATCCAGAATAAACTCTTTCTCTAGAAAGTGGCCAGTCCTGGAAACAAACAACTTTTGTTCCTTAGGGTGGTGAAATTGGTACCCTTTGGTTTCCCTAAGATAACCCACAAGCAGACATTTGTCAGATCTAGGTTCTAATTTGTCAGGCATCATCTGTTTACGTAAGTCGGACAACCTTAAGGTTTTAGATGACCCAGACTCAGTTTCTTCTTAGTCAATACCTCGTATGGAATAGAGTCAACCATCTTTGATGGAACTCGGTTAAGTGTATAGGATGCGGTTTCTAGAGCATACCCCCAAAATGATTTTGGGAGGACTGCGTAGCTCACAATGGATCGCACCATGTCCAACAAGGTGCAGTTCCTCCTCTCGGATACGCCATTCATCTATGGCATCCTGGGAGGGGTCCATTTAGGTAGGATCTCATTCTCCTTTAAGTAACCTTAAAACTCTATTCTCCACCTCGATCTGATCGAAGTGTTTTGATTTCTTTACCTAGTTGTTTCTCAACTTCACTTCTGAATTCTTTGAAATTTTCAAAGGCCTCAAACTTATACTTCATTAAGTGTACATAACCATAGCGTGAATGGTCATCAGTAAAGGTGATAAAATAAGAGTATCCTCCTTTGGCTTGAATTGACATTGGGTCGCACACATCGGTATGTATGAGCTCAAGTAATTCATTGGATCTTATCCCTTTGGCACTAAATGGTGACTTGTCATCATGCCAAGTAAACAAGCTTTGCATGTATCAAACGATTCGTAATCGAAATGATCCAATAATCCATCTTTATGGAGTTTGGAAATACGATTCTTATTTACATGGCCAAGTCTACAATGCCATAAGTAGGACTCATTCAAGTCATTTGTTTTGGCTTTCTTGTTGTTTATATTAAGTATATGTCAACATTCCGATCTAATATTTAGAGACCATTGCTATGTATGCTAGTACCATAAAAAATCCCATCACGTGAAAAAGAACAACATTTATTCTTAAACGTAAAAGAAAATCCTTCAACATCTAATGCAGAAATAGAAATAATGCTCTTCGTAAGAGCAGGAACAAAATAACAGTTATTGAGTTCTAGTACTAGCCCACTGGGCAATTAAAGAAAATAAACTCCTACGGCAAGTGCAGCAACACTTGCTCCATTCCCAACACGTAGGTCCACCTCCCCTTTCCTCAGTTCTTTAGTTCTTCTTACTGCCTGCATATTTATACAAATATGAGAACCAAAACAAGTATCTAATACCCAGTGGTTAGACTTAGAAGAAGAAATATTGATCTCAATCATAAACATACCTGATGTCGAAGCATCAATATGCCTCTTCTTTGTACTCAAGAAGCCTTTGCAGTTTCTCCTCCAATGTCCGGTCTCACCGCAATGGAAGCAAGCATCCTTGGATTTGTCTTTGGCTATCTTAGGCATTGGCTTAGGTGCAGCCTTCGCCTTCTTGGACTTCTTTTGGTCTTTTGCCTTGCCCTTGTTAGAAGTGACAAGAAACACTTGTTTTCCCTTACCCACAGTGCCCTCAGCAGTTTTCAACATGTTCAATAAGTCCGCAAGGGAGCAATCTATCTGGTTCGTGTGAAAGTTCATCACAATCTGTGAGTATGAATCAGGTAGAGATTGCAGAATTAAGTCAATACTTAACTCGCGCTCCAACTTGTGGCCCAGCTTCTCAAGCCTCTCTATGTACCCGATCATCTTAAGCACATGTGTCCCCACAACAGCCCCATATGCCATCTTACAACGAACAAGGCCTTTGAGACCTCGTACCTTTCAGTGCGAGACGGAGAAGCATAGAGCTCCTTCAGGTGACCAATGATTGTGTAGGCGTCTATGGACTCATGCTGTTTCTACAGTTCAGGTGTTATAGAAGCAAGCATGATACATGTAGCATCAGTACTGTCAGAACAGTGCTTGTTGAACTTCTCGACAGCATCTGCAACCGGACCCTCAGCGGGCTTTTGTGGTATGGGTTCGCCCAAGACATAGACAATCTTCTTGTGCCTCAAAATGATTTTGAGGTTTCCTTCCCAGTCGAGAAAGTTGGTTTCGTCAAGCTTATTGTCGATGATAAAATGAAGGTTCAATATGTTTGACATTTTCTACAACAATAAATAAAGATATAATAAGTAAAAGTTCATGTATTCAAAACCAGAAATTTGCACTTAAAATTTTATGAGGTTTTGCTCCCACTAGGCAACTACTCCCAATTGGCTTTCAAGAAAAATTAATTCCTTTAGTGGAGAAGATCCCATTAAAGTACCTCGACCCCCTGCTTTGGCTGATGGGCCGAAAATAGTCCAATAGGTAGACAACTCTTTGTCGATCGTATCATATACGACTCTTGTTGTTTGACTAGTCAACTCATTGACAATTTTCATCTTATGAAATAGTCAAACCATTGCCTTTAAAATCCAAATGACCCCGCTTTGGTTTGTGGCCAAAAGAATTCTTAGTCAAGTCATAACCCTAATATTCATGAGATCTCTTACGATCATATCTCGATAACGACGATATACCCGAGGTAGGTCAACCCCCTGCTTTGGCAGATGAGTTGGATCCGAACAAGGGCTCTTCACCGTCGTTATAATATGGGGAGGCATTTTCGACTTGATTCTTTTAAGGTGGGAGTAATTTTAAGCTAATTCACTTAATTAATTTTATTTAATTATGGTCTCATCTATTATGTGCATATTACTACGATATCGTATAAAGTAAAACATACACAACATTTCGCGTACAAAATAAACGGTATGATCATGGACTTTTCCTAGGTGCAGTTTTGAATACAAACTGACAAAACCGCGGGTCATAAACTAAGGGTAGCTGCAACCGCCAATAGGATCATTATTACTGTATGCCAATGGGTTCTTTATCCCTCTTTGATCTTCGTCTTCTTGCTCCATTATTGCTACATATTAATCTATCTAATATATACTTACACCCGCCGCACACGTGGGGGTGCTAATGGGAATGGGATCAATGCAAAAATTAAACTAGGTCACGTTCTTCATAATGGCCTAGGACAATTTGAAAACCAACATAAAGAAAATCATTGTCATCTATCCTATTGGTCGAGTGCATGATCAATCGGGGTCTATATAATCACATTACATATACACATCTAATCCATACAATTATATCTTATGAAAAAGATCAAATTAAAAATTTAACTACTTATGCGTCTTATTTTATCACATCAAATAATTAATGGGGAGTGGTTTAAAAGGACATGTTGGGAATAAAATTTAGTTTTGATGATGATTCATCTTACTCAAGAATATGGTTGTTTACACCCCCATTGATGAAGTGCTGAAACTAACTGTTCTAGTGGAAAGCTAAAAGATGTGTAGAACTGAATATATAGGTTTTTTACTAGAGTCTGATAATTGTATAGGTTATATCAGACAAGCACTGTATAGATAGAAGTGTCGTAAAATTGAAACTGGAAATCATTTAAGAAACTGGAAAACATTTAGATAACTGGAACTGAACTTATGACTGAAGATGTACACCCAAGAATTGAAGTTCACTTAGAACTAAAGAATGTAAGTTCGTTGAGGGACACAGACTCGGTTGGCTTATCTAGGATCAAGGCCGAGGAACAAACTCGATGATTTGAAGAATCAAGGACACAGACTCGCTTAAGAAAGATTGAAGAAGCGAGGTTCAAACTCGATTATGAAGATTTTAAGCCGAGATCAGAAAGTTAGAATCGAGTAAGTCTGTGATTACCTGAACTGACTTTATGGATCTTGTAGAAGACCTAAGTATCATAAGGACAATGATATCTTAGATGATCTTTATACGGAATGGTGTAATCTGATTCAGTCACATATAATCAGATAAATAGAGTACTAAAGTTTTTGAGGAACAATAAAACTCAGTTAATGCTCTAAGTCATTTAGTAAACTGAAAACTGACATACTCAGTATAAAACTGATCAGGAAAATCAGTTTAATAGTAAGTCATCCAACAAACTAAAAGTACATTCGAATGTTGTAAAAGAAGCAACCCTATTGGATGAAATACTGACAAGTCAGAACGGTCACTAAATATAATCATTACTAGATAGACGATGATACAATTTGAATTCAAAGGAAATGAACGTTGGACCTCACACTATAAATATATGACTTTGCACTAAGGATCAAACACCAAGATTACAAGTATTTTTGTGTACAAGTCTCGTTCATTCAAATTACTATTTGCACTCAACAAGATCTTTTCTAGAATTCTTGAAGTGTTCAAGCTACATCGATCTAATCCAAATTTCTACACTTTGAAGAACCACTAGCAAGAATCAATTTATTGATTCTCAGCCCAACTTTGATTCTTAATGTTGGAAATAAAATTTATGTTTTGATGATGATTCATCGCTTAATCAGTTAACCATTCTAAACCCCATTGATGAAGTGTCATAACTAGCTGTTATAGTGCAAAGCAAGAAGATGTCTAGATATCAATGTATAGGATTTATTAGAGTCTGATATTTGTATAAGTTAAATCAGACAAGCACTGTAATAGTTCTAGGCTGGAACTGAGAAAGCAAGAAACTGAGATTTAGAGAAACTGAACAATAGAGCACACCCACAGAAAACTGAAGAAGATAAGTTCACTGAGAGTTACAGACTCGGTTGGCTTATCTAAGAAGACTGAAGAACTGAGGGACACAAACTCAGTTATTGAAGATTGAGAAGAACTGAGGGTTCAAACTCAGTTATGAAGACTAAGTCGAGACTGTAAAGTTAGATTTCAGGCAAGATTGTGTTGACCTGAACTGACTTTATGGATCTTGTATGAAGACCTAAGAATCAAAAGGACAATGAATTCTTAGATGATAATGAGTCATGGTGTACTTTGATTAAGTCAATTATAATCAGATGAAAACTGGAGTACTGTTATTTGAAGAAAAGTAAAATCTCAGTTAATGCTCCAGGTCAGTCAAGAAACTTACAAGTGATTAGCTCAGCATAAAACTGATAAGGAAACTCAATTTTATATGTCATTCATCCATTAAACTGATCGTACAGTCGAACGTTACAAAGGAAGTGATTTTATTGGATGAACTACTGACAAATCAGAACGGTCATAAAATATAGCCGTTGTAAGATTCAAGCAGGATGAACGTTGAATGAACCCCTATAAATAGACTACCTCTACAACATCAAAAGAGAGAGTGTGGTGAAAAAGCAAGAGGAATTAAAAAGAATCTATCTAGTCAAGAAAAGGTTTAATTAAGGGGGAAAGCCATTTTCAGAAAGAATTCCTGCTAAGTGTTCAATTGCAAGATCAAGAAAATTTCTTCAAGTATCCAAGCACATTCAAGCAAAATCAAGATCTATCATTTTGATGAAATACAGAGCCGAGCATAATTTATTTATGTAGAAGAAAGCTCTAATCACAATTGAATCATAGTTATTGATTCAAGTCTCAACTTTGATTTTATCAAAGGTTAGACTGTGAAACACCAAGAAGGTGTGAAGGATAGTTGAGTGCAGTCAGGAAGACTATGATTGTGATGAGCTGGTGAAGAGGCAATCCTACCCACCAAGGACCAGTGTTTCAAACATTTGAAGAGCATCAATATTCCTACGAGTTATACAAGTGTTTAGATAGTGAAGCTAGGGATTAGTCAAGGACTATCAGTTTAGGACTCTTTGTAACCGGGCCATCTCAAAGAAGTTCTAGTGGAATTTTCCTCCGCATCACAGGGGAAGAGAGGACGTACATGATTACACCACCTGGAACCTCTATAATTCTTGTTTATTTACTTTACGCATTCATTTACGTTATTATAGTTATATGTATCTGGTTTTCACACTGAAACTAAGTCAACTAGTTGTTAAAGGCTAATTTATATCCGCTTCCAGTTAACAAGACCAAATGTATGTCAGTATTGATTTATACTCAGTTAAGTTAGCTGAACTCCGCACAAGTTAAAGGACATGAACAAAACTGAGCTGAGTATCAGTTTGAGTTTGGCAAAAACTCAGTTCCTGGGGCTTTTCCAGTTCGGTAAAAGTTTTTGGTGACAAGTTTATTCACACCCCCCCTCTAAACTTGTGTTAGCCTTTCCAAGGGACCAACAATTGGTATCGGACCGAGTTCTTCCTTCTGGAGGAGATTCGAGTTGTTACTGCCTGAATAATAAACCAGTTGTTGACAATCCTTATTGTACTTCATTTCAATGGATACATCTAGAATTAGAAATTGGCTAAATAACCCCCTGACTGACTACTTGCAGAATGTTGTCTATGATTTCAATGATCAAGTACTTGAAAGATTCAGTACTACAAGCTCTCTCACAAATACGGAACCTCATTTCAGTCATGATGGAGACATTGAGTTCAATGCGAATGATGATGAATCCAGAGGATTTCCATCCCTAAGCGATCTTTCAGAAGAAGCAGAAAGAGAGTTACTACGAGTAGCTAATTATATAGAAGAAAAACTGATCAAAGATCCATCCAGTGCAAAAGCCAAAGTTATTGATGAGACTCTACCTACAAGTCATGAAGGTGAAAGTGATGAAGAAATCATACTGCTAGGAGCTACATAGGCAAATGCTATTGATAAAGGAAAACAAGTCCTAATTGATGATGATTCCTTGACAGAAGATCTACCTATCAAAAATCTGGAGGTAATCGCATCTAGGTCCAGCACTCCCACTACCATGAACAATCAAAGAAATGATGATTTCAATAAAACCTTGGACATACTCATAAAGAAATTAGAGGTAACTCAAAAGAATTATGAGAATGTCAAAAAAGAGAAACATTTATTGAAAACTGAAATTTCGAGATTGAATGCTGAAATCAATCTAATCAAAACTAATAATGGATCCAAGGTAATTCGACCAACTGATGAACTAACAAAATTTATAAACATCAAAGAATCATCAGTTGATCCAATTTCCAGAGTTCAATTCAAACCAGGAAAACCATTTGGAGATAAATCTGGTTTAGGGTTTGATAATCAGTATAATTCTAAGTTCAGACCAAGATCAGTTGCAATAAAATTTGTGACTACTCAAAAGTCTGAAACTCAGAAAACTGATAAAATTATAGAACTGACAAAAACTTAGCACAACCAAACGCACAAACTGATAAAACTGAAAAATCAGTTCGTAAAATTCACCAGGCAATGATTTTACCGAAGACTCGTAAGGTCGAAAGCAGAAAAACTGATCCGAGATCAGTAAGAAAAATCTTCAAGTCATATCCATCTAAGAATGTAGATCATTCATGGAATAATAGACTCAGAGGGAAAGGAAGATTATTTCCCACTGATGAAGATTGGAATAAACCATCACATCAGTTTCACAAACTGCACAAACCTAAAGCTGTTAAGACAAAACAGGAAAAATTTGTGAAAGCTGACTTTACTCAGTCAAAATATCAAGAGAGGTATGAAGTTAAAAATAAAGTTGTACCATCGAAAGGTAATCAGTTAGGACCCAAACAGATATGGGTACCGAAAATTTCTTACTTTGTTTTGCAGGAGAAAAACCGCTAGCTGAGAACTGAAAAGTGCAATTCACAAAACTAAGTTGTATTCACAATTGAGTTTTGGAATTCAGCAGAAGGACAAAACTGAACGTATACAGCTGTTGATACACCGTACCTACTCTATTCACTATTCTCTAGCTACAGATGTCAAGAAAAGACATGGCCCTTCTCAATCTAAACCATCCGTATCTTCCACTCATCCACCTTTTCACAATCTCAAAACATTTATGGCAAGACGTTTTAATGTCCCACTCAATTCTTAACTACCCCTACTACAAATTATAAATACCCAGAATTTTCTTTTGTAATTTCTTACACTTAAATTTTGAATCCACTCTCTGAATTTCAAATTCTCAATTCTCAATCAAATCCAGAAAAATGACTTTCACTCTTGTTGAACATGGAATGATCGTATCTCTTGAACAGTATATTGCAAAATATATTGATCAAACTCTAGTCAATTCAAAAGCAACAAAAACCCGGAAAATTAAAGGTTTGGATGTTGTTTTCAACATCGATCTGAAAAGTGTATGTTTAGAAATCATTGGAGACTTCTATCAATTTGTGAGAACAACTGTAGAAGGAGAAGACACACAAACCTATATCACTACTGTCAATGATAAGGAAATCAAGGTCACCGAAGATCTAATTGCAGAAATCTTTGGGTTTGACAAATCCGGAGGATCAGCAGCCATCAAGCTGACTAAGGAACATAAGGAGAAACTATGGAAAGATATAGCGATTATTGGAGAATCCGCAGTATCACAGACTGGGAGCACAAGCTTACTCAAGCAAGAATTTAATTTTCTCTCAAAATGTTAGCAAATTGCATAATTGGAAATGCAGGAAACTTCAGCAATCTATCTGGAGCAAAATTAGATTTTCTATATGTTATTTGGTTTGAAGAAAGTTTCAATTGGCCAAGGTATCTGTTTGATCAATTAGTAGCACAATCAACTGACGTTCCCAAGAAGAAGACCTATGAAGAAATGTCGATTTTATCACAAAAAGACTCTTGCGTTAGTAGTCCAAAGAATACTAGACCATTTTGGAGTCGCAAAGAGAAAAGAAACACCCGTTGCTGATGGGAAAATTGTCATTAAGGAAGAAAAAGCTGGAAAAAGGAAAGCTAAGAGATCTGTAAATGAACCAAAAAAGAAGAAAAGCAGGAAATCGAAGAAACCTGCAACTGAAGATGAAGTTTTGGAACAGATTGAAGATCTAAGGATAAGAAGAAAACAGTTGGAAGATACAGAAAAAGGCATAACCGATCAAGTTCTTGAGAAATCAATAGAAGTGTCACCAAAGACAAGAAGCAAGAATCGAAGTCGCCGATCGATCGGCACCGATGAGTGAGAACTAAAACTATTCTCACCGAGCCCATTCCAGTCTTGGTAACTGAAGTTTTTACCAATTGAAGAACCAGCTACACAGTCACAAGAAAAAGACGTGACAAAGGAAACTGAAGTTGTCAACAAAGAACAAGTTGTTGAAACTGTCATACAGACGGAAGCTGAAACTCAGGGGGAACAGACTCTGAGAACAGAGCATGTTGATGAAGAATCTGACAGTGATGAAAGACTGATTGACGAAACAACACTGAATATGCTCATTCTGCTTTCAACATCCAAGTCCACTTCTCAAGAATCTGCCCCCAGATTAGAACACGAGGAAACAGTTAAAGAATTTTTAATTCATCACTCTAAGGAAAAGGAGGCTGAAGCAGAAAAGGAATCAACCAAGGTTATTCACTTGGAGGAGCAACTCAATGAAGATGAACCCACTGAGCATACAATGGATGAAGTTCATGTTGCTGATTTGGAACTTGAACCTACTGAAAAACAAGTTGCTGAAGAACTTGTAAGTGAGAAAGTTATGGAAACTGAGCCGACAATCTCAGTTTTAGTCAATGAAAAAGAGACATCAGTCATCCCAGACACTGCTGAGGGAGGAATCAGCAGAACCGATCTTATGGAAACTGATGATGTTGTAAGAACTGACCCCATGCAAGTTGAAGATTCTATCACAAGAGAATCAGAAGATACTCTCACACCATTTAAATCCACAACTGATCATGGAGAACTAATGACAGCTGATTATGAGCGTTTGCGCAGATATCGAACTTGGAAACTCAGTTCCATTGCCAATCAAAGAAGTCAACAAGCAGAAATGGAAGCTATTGAGAAATGGGTATTTGATTTATACAACATTACAAGTCTATCGGAAATAATCAATACCGATGAGTTCATAAATCAAGGATATACGCTGATCAGAAACAGTTATTGGGTTGAAGCCCAAACTGGTGGAAATTTCAAGAAAAATGATGATGATGATTTTCAGGAAGATCCCAACTCACAAAAAAGGATTCTTGCCTCTCTACAGGAAAAGGCAAACTGCAACAGAACATGACACTGATGATGATTCTAGTAGTTCTGGTGAAAGCAGTGGAAGTTCAAGTTATGAAAGTGTATCTGAAACACAGCAAGATAAAGAACAAGAAGGAGGTTATCAATCTCCCACTGACAAGTCTACACTTGAGATAGCAAGAACTGTGGCAAACATGCCTAGTGAAGAGTCAGATGATGAATTCAACATACATCTGTCACCAGCAAAAGTCATTGATCCATCAAGCTTGGAAGAAGCTAAGAAACAATCTGAAGAAAGAAGACAGTCGACTGAACATAGAGAAAAACTGAAGCAAGTTGTTCTCTCACCTCTAAAGAAAGCTAAACCAACTGAGGCTGAGACAAATAAAGGAAAAGAAAAACAAGCATGAAGTTCAAAAGATTTCCCTACTTAGGTGGATATCATTAAGTTTTATCATAATGAGACAATCAGAATTTAGAAAGACGATAACAGCTTATTTGGAAAGGTTCTGTATGCCTTAGAAGCTTGCAAAGATGAAAGAAGCAATCTTGAAAAGAAAATGGATATCGTCAATGATAACTGTCAAAACAGCCTGCTTGAGCTTCGGAAAACAACCATCGAGCATGATACAAGAAGAGATGAAACTCAAGATAGATGGGAAATTATTCTTAACAATCTGGTAGATAGAATGATCTTAATGGAATAGGGAAGGAAGGACTCAGTTGTGGCTCAAAACATTTTGGCATCAACTCAACAAACTTTGAACGCTTACATCAAGAGCCTGATTCATAAAGATGATGTCAATAAGGGGGAAAGTTTGGATATCTTAAAAGTCCATGCAGCTGAGATGCCACAAGTCCTTACAAATGTTGATGATAAGTTGAAAGAACTGAAGAAAGCCAGAGGAGATTTCACTGATGAAGAAATAGAGCTGATTGTTAAATATTTAGAGCCTACTGCTAAGAGAGTTGGTTTGGATTCTCGCCTATACAGTTTATTCAGAAACTTACCAGAAAGGGAAGGAGTATCTAAAGAAGAATCTCTAGAATCGTTCCTACACATGCAAAAGGTGCTCATGCACTATTGGAATAAACTGAAGAAGTGGGAAGCAGATGGTACTATAGATAGAAGATCAGAGAAAATCGAGAAGGCTGAACCTGAATTTGTTAAAAATCTACTGACAACAGCCACCAATGAAACATTGAGGGCAACTGTCTTCACTTTTGCAGTCCTTTTCAAAAACGAATTTTTCAAGAAGCACAATCTATTTGAATCATGGAACATTTGGGCAAGCATCCATGGAATTGAAAGCTCAGCTACAAATGATGCTATGAGATCTATCGTAGAAAATTATGATAATCAACTTTCTCTTTCTGCCAAGTAAAAAGAAACTATCTTCTAGTTCCTTTTACTATGTTGTATTTTATTACTCTATCCTCAGAACTCGCATTTATCAAATAAACTCTCGCTTCTTTCTCATTCATTCGTTATTTATCAGTATTTTGTTTTATCTTTTGCATTGCTTTTAAGGAGGTATTGACATCATCAAAAAAGAAATTGTTGGAAATAAAATTTATGTTTTGATGATGATTCATCGCTTAATCAGCTAACCATTCTAAACCCCATTGATGAAGTGTCATAACTAGCTGTTATAGTGCGAAGCAAGAAGATGTCTAGATATCAATGTATAGGATTTTTTAGAGTCTGATATTTGTATAAGTTAAATCAGAGAAGCACTGTAATAGTTCTAGGCTGGAACTGAGAAAGCAAGAAACTAAGATTTAGAGAAACTGAACAATAGAGCACACCCACAGAAAACTGAAGAAGATAAGTTCGCTGAGAGTTTGAGACTCGGTTGGCTTATCTAAGAAGACTGAAGAACTGAGGACATACTCAGTTATTGAAGATTGAAGAACTGAGGGTTCAAACTCAGTTATGAAGACTAAGTCGAGACTGTAAAGTTATATTTCAGGCAAGATTGTGGTGACCTGAACAGACTTTATGGATCTTGTTTGAAGACCTAAGAATTATAAGGACAATGAATTCTTAGATGATAATGAGTCATGGTGTACCCTGATTAAGTCAATTATAATCAGATGAAAACTGGAGTACTGATATTTGAAGAAGAGTAAAATCTCAGTTAATGCTCCAAGTCAGTCAAGAAACTGACAAGTGATAAACTCAGCATAAAACTGATAAGGAAACTTAGTTTTATAGGTCAGGCATCCATTAAACTGATCGTACAGTCGAACGTTACAAAGGAAGTGATTTTATTGGATGAACTACTGACAAATCAGAACGGTCATAAAATATAGCCGTTGCAAGATTCAAGCAGGATGAACGTTGAATGAACCCCTATAAATAGACTACCTACAACGTCAAAAGAGAGAGTGTGGTGAAAAAGCAGGAGGAATTAAAAAGAATCTATCTTGTCAATAAAAGGTTTAATTAAGGGGGAAGGCCATTTTTAGAAAGAATTCCTGCTAAGTGTTAAATTGCAAGATCAAGAAAATTTCTTCAAGTATCCAAGCACATTCAAGCAAAATCAAGATCTATCATTTTGAAGAAATACAGAGCCGAGCATAATTTATTTATCTAGAAGAAAGCTGATGACGTAGATCAAGTGAAATTAAAATACTTGACCACCAAAACCAATACTAGCAAGAGGACTAGGTCCATCGTAGTATAGCTATAGCGAATCAAGGTCGATCCCACAGG
This sequence comes from Gentiana macrophylla, assembly GCA_026214975.1. Taxonomy (NCBI): domain Eukaryota; kingdom Viridiplantae; phylum Streptophyta; class Magnoliopsida; order Gentianales; family Gentianaceae; genus Gentiana; species Gentiana macrophylla. Next base: position 70,015,086 of record CM047812.1, read on the forward strand.
GAACCAATTGTGGATCAGTTATATATAAACAATTAATCATTCATGTCAAGGACACAAAGCGGTCTACGACCAACAAAAGACAAGAAAAGTAAAGGACACGACTCGACACAACACATAACGTAATTAACCTCCCCAATTATCATGTTATCGTTTGGATCTAGAAATTCTATATAATTAAGCTAGACTCGACAACTATTAATCCGATTCGTATTCCTTTTATAGTGGCTACGAGAGTCATCCCCTAAACTAGATCTAGCTCCGGTTAGGCCATCTAGATCACTATGCTACATCACGTGACTTCGCTTTTTCGGCCTCCATCTCATATGACTCGCACGCTTACAAAACTAGGGATGCCGATATTAACCGTATTCCTCACCTATGCAACATTCTTTTTTTCAGGCGTACTTCCTAGACGATCGCATCGGTCTCCGTCCATTAACACTAACTTTTAGGTATCATGTTAATCTACGATTTACGATAACTAGGTGAGCTCAATTCCTAATACTGAATGTAGATCTAGATCTCATTGAAAGTCCCGAAGATCAATTCATGAGCCGACCTAGGAGCCCTATATTGGTATTTCCTAATCATATGCTAATTAAAACAGACGAGCAACGTAGCCGTAGCCATACCTACTAAGATAAGAAATTCTAAGTGGACAATCACACCATAAAGACGTGGCTAGATTGATGCGATGAACAACTAAATCTTAGCGTTTCTACATACGTAACGGATAAAATAGAGACTCATAAAGCAATTATACAGATCTACTAAGAACACGGTTGTTGATCATACCAAATTCATCTATAGGTCACCGGATAACAGATCTGAGCGTGTGGATCCTTATATACGAGGAATCCCCACTACCTCATATCGTATCCTTAGATCTACATCGTTCGGTGAAGAACGAACAACCTCAAACGATAAACAATAATTGGGGCTTAATTACAAAGAACTAAGAACAAATAAATACAAGAACTTACATTATTGCAGATCTTGCATAAAAGCTGCTATAAGAAAAATCGAGAACTTTATTATAAATTGTGTATATTGTATTGTGGTGTGTTTGGCGTGTACATGCATGCCTTTATTTATAGGGGTTCAAGCTAATTAAGAGATATACATCAAAATATCAAAACAAATAAGAGATAACTCTCGGTCGATCTCAAAATAAGGTGCAAAAATGCGCCCCCCCTCTTGGTGCGTGTCCCAAAGTCGGCGCCTCTCTTCGGATTGGTTTGCCGGCTTTTGTCATGCTTATCCGATCTTTCCGTGCTTATCCGATATTTATCTTCAATGCATCTTGGATTTATCTTGAGATTTAATTATTCCATTTGTATTTATCCTCCATAATTTATCCAAATCTACGAAATAAATATTCATCCCAAAATAAATCATATTAAAATAAAAACGGATAAATATAATAAAAACGGATAAATACCGATTTATAAATAAAAACAGATAAATACCAATAAAAAATGGATAAATACCCAATTATATAATATAAATCACATAACATTAAATAATCCATATAAACAGGTGATTTATCATAAAATATATATTATTACTCTCGATTTAAGGTCAACGTTGATGACTTTTACGGGTATAATTTGACCGTCATCAAAAGCTCTAATTACAATTGAATCATAGTTATTGATTCAAGTCTCAACTTTGATTTTATCAAAGATTTAGACTGTGAAACACCAAGAAGATGTGAAGGACAGTTGAGTGCAGTCAGGAAGACTGTGATTGTGATGAGCTGGTGAAGAGGCAATCCTACCCTCCAACGGCGATGTTTCAAATAGCTTGAAGAGCGAAAGAATCCTACCTGTTCTACAAGTGTTTAGATAGTGAAGCTGTGGATTAGTCAAGGACTATCAGTTTAGGACTCTTTGTAACCGGGCCATCTCAAAGAAGTTCTAGTGGAATTTTCCTCCGCATCACAAGGGAAGAGAGGACGTATAGGATTACACCACCTGGAACCTCTATAATTCTTGTTTATTTACTTTACACATTCATTTACGTTATTATAGTTATATGTATCTGGTTTTCACTCTAAAACTAAGTCAACTAGTTGTTAAAGGCTAATTTATATCCGCTGCCAGTTAACAAGACCAAATGTAAGTCAGTATTGACTTATACTCAGTTAAGTTAGCTGAACTCTGCACAAGTTAAAGGACAGGAACAAAACTGAGCTGAGTATCAGTTTGAGTTTGGCAAAAACTCAGTTCCTGGGGCTTTTCCAGTTCGGTAAAAGTTTTTGGTGACATGTTTATTCACCCCACCCCCCTCTAAACTTGTGTTAGCCTTTCCAAGGGACCAACACTTAATCAAAGGCTTAGACTGTGAAGCAATCCGGTCAAGGATTTGCCAAGGACAATTGTTACATTTGCAGTCGGGTAGACTGTGTTTGTGGTGGTAGCTGGTGAAGAGGCAATACAACCCTCTAAAGACCAGTGGTTCAAGAAGTTGAAGAGCAGCCATACAACTTGTTATTTAGTTGTTTAGATAGTGACACTAGGGATTAGTCAAGGACTATCAGTTACGACTTTTTATAACAGCGTATCTCATGGTGTTCTAGTGGAATTTTCCTCCTACGTCACATGTGAAGAGTGGACTGACAGGATTATACCACCTGGAACCACTATAATTCTTGTTATTTAATTTTACCTCATTTATTATTGTTATACATCATACTGAAATTGATTGTTATAAGCATACACAACTCACAAACTGACATTCACCATAATTCAGTTTTGCACACAGCTTTTTCTTATAGAATAAGAAGATCCAGATAAAGGCTAAAATCTATATCCGCTGCCGGTTGACTAAGTTTTGTATAATTCAGTTTGACTTAAACTCAGCTTTTTCGGCTCAACTCTACACAAGTTAAAACTGAACTTTAATTGTTAACCAATCTGCACTAGATTAAGTTCTTAGTTAGGTTTTTGGTGACAAGTTTATTCCCCCCATACAAACTTGTGTTACCATTTCCAAAGGACCAACAATTGGTATCGGAGCAGTGTTCTTTGGCAAATTATTGTTGAAAACTCACTTGCTCTAATTATCTCCTCTAGTTGTTCTCCTGAAAAAGATCAGTGTTTCTCATTCACTCACACAATGGATAACATTCAGTATGCCAGACAAATGCTTATGTGCAACATGGACAGATTTGATGAATATAAATGTCATTGCAGGCCTTTCTAGCAGCTTCTCATGATGAGATGATTGATGTACTCACTGATGGACCTATCCAGATCACCCACATGCAAATTGTTGGTGAAAATTAAGTTAAAGTTCCCATGCCTAAAGCTGAATGGACCAGTGATGATCGAAAGAGAAATAACCTGAACAATGTCACCATGGATATCATACTCAGAACTCTTGACAACAACATGTACCTGAAATTCAAGGATTGCACTACTGCAATAGAGATATGGGAGAAACTTCAGTTAGTTTGCGAAGGAACTGATTCTATTAAAGAGAATAAGATCTCCGTAGCAAAGCAGAAGTTTGAGAATTTCAAAATGAAGTCAAGCGAAAATATTGACCAGATGGAGAGAAGATTCAGCGCTATCTTGGATGAACTGGCTCTACTCAAGATTGAATACACCAAGAAAGAAATCAACACTAGAATCTTGAAAGCTTTACCAATGCGTTGGAAGATGAAGGTCACAACAATGGAAGAATCAAGAAGACTTGACATAGAAGAGTCCTTCAAAATCTTCTCAGATCTTAAAGCTTATGAATTCAGTAAAGATTTCACTATGACAACAGCCTTAATCAAAGCCATGGAGGAACCCAAAACAACAGCTCTTGCAGCAGCAGCCTCAAATGATAATCAAGAAACCTCATCTAGAAATCTTCAGCAATTGGATGAGATAGAGGAGCATATGGCTCTAATGATGAATAGAATTTGAAGAATGAAGAGTGGACACCCAGTCACTCAGAAGTTCATCAAGAGGACTCATGAAAAGAAGAAATACGATGAATATCTTTGCTTCAATTGTAAGAAGCCTGGACACTACAAAGCTGAATGACCAGAGCTGACTGGTAAGAAGACTCAGTAATGAAAGACTGGCAGAAGAGCACTCTTAGCCGGAGATGAGTCAGATTATGAATCTGGCACTGAAAGATTATCAGATGACACAGCTTTAATGGCTCATATGGAGAATCCAAATGAGGTATGTGAATCTAACTCTTAATATTCCTCAGCTCAGATTTCCATACAAAATGCATGTTTTTCGACTGCTGACTCCAATCCAAAAAATCTGGAATTTGAAGAAACACTTGACGAATTGATGAATCAGCTAGTAACTATTCAAGCTGGTTATGAATCAATTAAAGCTGAGAAAGAAATTCTAATTCTTGAAGTTGAAATATTGAAGTACGAACTAAATATGATGAAACTGACTAGAACTGATAAATGAAAGAATCAGTATCATCCTACTTCATCAGCAGCAACAACTAAATCTTTTGCTCAATCAAGTTCAACCATTGGATTCAAATCCGGAAAACCTTATAGAGACAGAACTGGCTTAGGATTTGATACACAGCAATCTTCAAAGGAAGGAACTAGCAAAGTTGCTGAAGCTAGTATCAAAACTGGTATTAAGTTTGTAGCTGGGAAACTTCCACAAACTGAGAAATTGCTGAACCAGTAAAGTCAGCCTCATAGAAGACAACTCAATTTTTGAAGAAGACAACTATATTTACCAACAAAGGTAAACCAAATGGTAGATCAGCTGTACCTTAAGGAAACAGAAATGGTAGATCAACAGCCATATTTACAAAAATTGATCAAGTCAAGAACTAGAGAAATTATAATCAGAGTAAATCTAAGAATGTCAATCATTCAAAGATTCACACATCCCGGGGGAAGGCATACTATACCCCACTGATGATGAATGGAATTTTACTGAACCTATTAATAAAACTGATAAGAACAATCATTCAAGACAGAAAACTTATCACAAGTTTCAGTCCAAGACTCAATGAGAGCTTATCCCATTCAAAGAAAGTCCCAGTACAAAGGTCAGTCCAGACCTCAGTACAAAAGAAATGATGGTTATTATTCAACCTTTAATAATAGAAGACATTTTGGAAATCAGTCTAAACCAGAAGACCTGAGAAATCATATATATGAGACACAATCCAGAAAAAGATATTATGGAAATGTGGCTTACATCTATGAAAATAAGTGCAACAATTTCCAAATAAGACCTTATGGAAATATACCCGGAGTTGTACTGACAAATGACCTTTATGGACCCAAACTGAGTTGGGTACCTAAAGCATTTTAATTTGTTTTGCAGGATATTTGGTACTTTGACAGTGGATGCTCTAGACACATGACAAAGAGCAAGGACTGTCTCACTGATTTTATAGCTAAAGATGAACCAAGAGTCAATTTTGGAAGTAACGATAAACCTAGTTACACAAAAGATTATTGAAACTTAATCCAAAATGGACTCATAATCAAGAATGTATCTTACGTGGAAGGACTTCACTACAATCTACTCAGCACAAGTCAATTCTGTGTTATGGGATACAAAGTTACCGTTGATAAGGAGTATTGCATTGTCATCAGCGAATAAGCTTTCCAAGTAGTTCTTGCTGGAAGAAGAGAAGAGAATATGTATGTTGTACATTGGTCTACAGCCGTTTCAAAAACTTGTTTGATCGTGCGTACCTTGTCAGAACTCAATTGGCTGTGGCACAAGAAACTGAGTCTCCTAAACTTTGATGATATCAACCTGTTTGTCAAAAAGAACTTAGTGATTGGACTACCGGAGATGACATACAAGAAAGACAGCTTGTGTGATGCATGTCAACAAGGAAAACAAACAAAAGCAAGTTTCAAGACTAAGTCTCAGCATTCAACAAACAGAGTTTTAGAACTGGTACATATGGACTTGTTTGGACCAGTTACACCAATCAGTGTTAGTGGAAATAAATACACTTTGGTGGTAGTTGATGATTTTTCTAGATACACTTGGGTTATTTTCATGACCAAGAAAAGTGAAACGAAGCAACAACTGACCGAACTCCTCAAGAGACTTTAGAATCAGAAGAATGTTACAGTAATCAAGATCAGATCAGATAAAGGAACAGAATTTCTCATCAACCTAATCATAGAATATTGTGGAGAAAACGGAGTTCTACACCAGCTTGCAGCTACAACAACACCTCAACAGAATGGAGTAGCTGAAAGGAGGAATAGGACACTCAAAGAAGCTGGAAGGACAAGGATCTATGAATCTAAATTTCCAGAAAGATATTGGGCAGAAGCTGTGAATACAACTTGTTATACTCAGAATCGAGCTCTCATGAACAAGAGACATGAAAAGACACCTTATGAGATTTGGAATGGAAGAAAACCAAATGTCTCATACTTTCGTGCGTTTGGAAGCAAATTTTTTGTTCACAATAATGGCAAAGATTAGCTCAAATTTTTTCAACCCAAAGCCGATGAAGGAATATTTCTGGGAAACTCAAGTGTCAGTAAATCTTTTAGAGTATTAAACAAACGGACACTCAAGCATGAAGAATCTATACATGTGGTTTTTTATGAACCAAAGTTTACTAGAGATACAATTGAAGACAAGGATGAACCAGTTTGTCAGCCTCAGTCAAATAAGACTCCAGAACTAGTTTGCATTGATATTGGAAGATTAAATATCTCAAATTCTTCAGATCAAGATCAACCTCGATTTACGAATCGAACCAATGCGATCCAAAGAAATGAACAAAGAACCGAACAAATCGATCCAGTTGAAATTGATCAAAATCAATGGATGAAAAATCATCTTGAAGAACAAGTGTTAGGTGATTTTCAAGTTGGAGTTCGTACAAGACACCAATTAGATGCTATGATAGCATGCTTTTTGTCTCAGTCTGAACCCAAAGAAATTGAAGAAGCCTTAAAAGATCAAGATTGGATTTTGGCTATGCAAGAAGAACTTAACGAATTTGAGAGAAATCAAGTTTGGGATTTAGTTGACAAGCTAGATCATGTCAAGAAAATCGGAACTAAATGGGTTTTCAGAAATAAGCTTGATGAAGATGGGAATATTATTAGAAACAAAGCCAGACTTGTAGCAAAAGGTTACTCACAAGCTGAAGGGATAGAATTTGATGAAACTTATGCCCAGTTGCAAGGTTGGAGGCAATCAGACTATTTCTTGCCTTTACAGCTCACAAGAAATTCAAAGTGTTCCAGATGGATGTTAAAAGTGCATTTTTGAATGGGATACTTGAAGAAGAAGTCTATGTTCAGCAACCCCCAGGATTTGAAATCAAAGATCAAGCTGACAAAGTCTTTAAACTGAGAAAAGCTCTTTATGGACTCAAACAAGCACCAAGAGCTTGGTATGAAACTCTATCTCAGTTTCGGGTGGATAATGGTTTTACAAAAGGAACTATTGATAAAACCTTATTCAGAAGTAAAGTTGAAGAAAGTACTCTCCTAGTTCAAATTTATATGGATGACATCATTTTTGGATCAGAAAATGAGTAACTCTGTGGGAAATTTGCAAGTTTAATGAAGAACAAATTTCAGATGTGTATGATGGGAGAATTAAGTTACTTTCTCGGTTTTCAAGTAAGACAGATGGACAACGGGATTTTCATTCACCAAACCAAGTATACAAGGGAATTGATCACGAAGTTTGGAATGGAGAAATGAGTTGGCATTGCAACACCAATTGGAACCAACATCAGATTAGATGAAGATAAAGATGGCAAGGATGTGGATAAAACACTCTACAGAAGAATGATTGGGAGTCTACCTTACCAAACAACAAGTAGACCTGATATATCCTTTACTGTTGGTGTATGTGCCAGATTTCAAACTAGACTTAAAGAAAGCCATCTTACTGTCGTCAAAAGAACCTTGAAGTATTTAAAAGATACAAAAGGAGTTGGGATATGGTATTCAAAAGAAGGAGAATTCAAACTGATATCCTACTCAGACTCAGACTATGCAGGATGCAAAGTGGATAGAAAAAGTACTTCAGGCACGTGTCAGTTATTGGGAAATAGACTTGTGTCATGGTTCAGCAAGAAGCAAAACTCTATTTCGACATCAACAGTTGAAGCTGAGTATATAGCAGCTGGAACCTGTTGTGCTCAAGTTTTATGGATCATACATCAATTAAGAGATTATGGAATAGAAGAGGGAATGATTCCTATAATGTGTGATAATACAAGTGCAATAGCTATAACTGACAACCTAGTTTTGCACTCAAGGACGAAACACATTGATGTGAGACATCACTTCACAAGGGATCATGCAGAAAATAAGGATATCACACTTCTCTATATCCCGACTGAAGATCAGTTGGTTGACATCTTCACCAAAACTTTGGACAAAGAGAGATTTGCCAAACTGAGAACTGAATTGGGTATAATCAAAGTCATCTAAGTCAGTTTAAGCTTAGAGATTCATCAAGGGGATTGATCTTTGTTATATTGGCTGCGCTCACTAACAGATTAGTCATTAACATCAACAATCTCAAACTGACTAACTGAAATTGAAGAATTGACGGAACTGAACTTTCTAGAACTGACCTCGAGCATCTGTTTACCCAATCAAGAAAGTCAAATGTTTAAAAGGATAAAACCGACATCATTTATATCGCATTTAATTACCACCATTTATGTCAGAACCTGTTGCGTGTACACCCCCACTTTTGTCAGAACAGTAAATGCATCGGTTACACGAACCATCATGGAATTTGAAAAGTTGGTACAAAATCCTCAGAATATCGTGTATCAGTCTACGAACCGTCAATACACCCACTATATATCCAACCCCTTGCACGTCCTTACTCACCAAAAAGAAAAATTCGAACTTTGTCTCTCACAAAAATCAAAATTTTATCTTTCACAAAATCAATTCTTTTTCAGAAAAATTCATAATGGCAGCCTCCAAGAAATCACAAGAAGAAAGGCTTATTACTGAGTTGGATACTTTATCTTTTGACGAATATGAAGCAGTCTACAACAACACTCTCTTAGCAAGCCTCATGTGCGAGAAGATAAAACATTAGCCATGATTAAGAGACATCCTGGAAGTGAAATACAACGATGATCGTGATGTAGAAGGGATCCTATAGTTCGGGGAAAACATGAGAGTAGTAAGGCAATCCCTAATTACAAAAGTGTGAGGATAAAGGATTATTTTCAATGAAGCAGTCATTAAGATGCTATTTGATTTCAAGGAATCACTTGTGAAATCAATAGATTTGAGTTGTTTACCACTCAAAAGAGGCGCCTTTCTCTGAAAAATTTCATTGACAAAAGAACCAGCAACTGTTGACTCACATGTCAACGACCTCAAACCGGAATTCGGCCTCCTCAGCAAATGGCTTTACAGGCATGTCATTAATAGATACAAAGGAATCACCAGATTATCTGAAGACATCATTTACCTAATGAACATCATATGGGATGAACTTAAGTTCAATTGGGCAGGTTATGTGTTTAATCAGATAAAACAACAACACTTAGCTGAAGTGGAAAGTGTTCGAAGAGCTCAAGCTGAAGGAAGAGCAGCTGTTGACAGACTTCGACTGAAAAAGACACTCAGTGGAGTGATTTAACACTATTTAGAAAGACTCAAGGAATTGAATACATCAGAACAAACTGTTGGTGCAACTACAAAGAGAATGGATACATCCACAGGAGATGTAACTATAGTTCATTATAGGAAAGAAATCTCCAAGACTTCCCAACCTGAAGCCAAGAATAAAACTGTGTCATAGCAAATAGCTAAACACAAAGGAGTCAAAGGAAAAGCTGAATCAGAGAAAGTTAAGTCAGTTGGAAAATATTTATTCCCAGGAACCTCGAGTCAGTCAGCACCAACTGAGGGGAACAACAACTGACAACTGAAGTCACAAGACAGGACATAATTGCAACTAAAATTGTTTCTCAGTTACAACAGACAATCTCAAAGAAACAAGTTTTCGTTAAGCATGCTGAAAAAGAGCAACAGTTATTTCAGAAACTAGCTCAACAATCAGTTCATATTTTTAAAGCTGAAAGAATCATCAGGCTGATGAAGATGAAGCTCAAGACCGAAGACTGTCGTGAAGCTACTATATCAAGTGAGGAAAATTTATTTTTGGAGAAATTTGAAGTCAGGGATCTATATGCTCCATTTCCTATGGAAGATTTTCTCACAAATTGTTTTAGATGATTCACTGAGTTAGCTCAACAAAAATCAGCCAGGTCATCAACATTGGATACTCAAAAGAAGAAGGATGATGACAAAGATGATGTATCAAAGAGAGAAGCTGATAAGATTATAGATTTGCAGACAGATACTCAACCTCAAGCTCTAACTATGCAAACTGTTAATTAGCAACAAGTATTTCCAGTTGGAAACCAAACAACTGACAATCAGTAAACAGAAGAAAAGGTTGATGATCAGCAATTAATGGTAATTGACAGTGATGCTCAACCTACAATCCAACAAGATGAAGAAACATATCCTTCTGAGATTATGACAAAAGAAGAATTGAGCAAAGTACATGAAAATATGAAGATTATGCTCAACCAAAAGGAAGAATACAATGGCCTTTTGTCAAGTATTTCTGGATATTTGGAATATCGGAAGAAAACAGACGTCTCAGTCGACACAAAGTTAAGTATTATTCAGAAATCAAGTTCTAACTCAGCCTCATAAATTCTCCATCTCAAAGAAACCCTGGAACTCACAACTTCAGTAGACAGAGAAATGCATGCTCAAGCAGAATGGAATTTAAATCAGCGTATATGTGGTTTAGAAACTCAGTTGAATGAATTACTTACTTCTCAAAAGATTATCTCAGCAGACCAAATAGCAACCCATCAGTTGGTAAATCAGTTGTATGATTCCAAAAAGGGGAAGTCAAGAAGAAAAAGTTTGAGATCGCTTGATGAAAATAGGAAGCTGGAAGAGGATTTGAAGAAATACAAATCAGCAGCAGATCCTTTTGTGAAGATAAAAGAACTATCTGAAGTGAAGCTAATTGAGAAATATAGTCAACCTGGAAAAAGGAGAGCTACTCTTGCAAAGGATTTGTGGATGAAGTTTGTCAAAGATCATAGTAATGTCAAACTCAAGTACAAAGACAAGACTTATGAAGAATCTCTTGTTTACTTCTTTTTTGATCAGTATCATAATCAGAAGATGGCACAATAGAAGAAGTTCAAGAAGATTGAAGAGAAATTGCAGATCAGAGACAAGACTGAACAGATGAAAACTGATATAGCAGAATTTGAAAATTATTATAAGGATGAATCAGCATTGCCAAAGCTACTTTTGTGGAGAAAGTGGAAACTTACAAGTCAAGTAGACTATCTCAGAACCTTCTCCAAGGAAGACACAAAGCTATAACATGCTTTTCTACTTCATGATAAAGAGACGGAATTTATCAAAGTTACACGATGAAATGCTTAGATTCTATTTCAGTTTTATCAACTGTGTAACTATTCCTGTTTTTGCAGAAGTCTTAATGAAATCCAGTTTCTAGTTTTACATTGTTTTTACATTGTATTTATCTTTAAGCTTTTCTTTTAAGGAGGGTTTTGGCATCATCAAAAAGGGGGAAATTGTTGGGAATAAAATTTTGTTTTGCTGATGATTCATCTTATTCAAGAATATGGTTGTTTACACCTCATTGATGAAGTGCTGAAACTAACTGTTCTAGTGGAAAGCTAAAAGATGTCTAGAACTGGATGTATAGGTTTTACTAGAGTCTGATAATTGTATAGGTTATATCAGACAAGCACTGTAATAGATAGAAGTGTCGTAGAACTAAAACAAGAAATCATTTAAGAAACGGGAAAACATTTAGATAACTGGAACTGAACTTATGACTGAAGATGTACACCCAAGAATTGAAGTTCACTCAGAACTGAAGAAGTTAAGTTCACTGAGGGACACTAACTCGGTTGGCTTATCTAGAAATGAAGGCTGAGGGAACAAACTCAGTATTTGAAAAACTGAGGGACACAGACTCAGTTAAGGAATATTGGAGAACTGAGGATTCAAACTCATTTATGAAGATTTTAAGCCGAGACTGTAAAGTTAGAATTCAGGTAAGTCTGTGATTACCTGAACTGACTTTATGGATCTTGTAGAAGACCTAAGTATCATAGGACAGTGATATCTTAGCTGATCTATATAAGGAATGGTGTAATCTGATTCCGTCACATATAATCAGATAAATAGAGTACTGAAGTTTTTGAAGAAGTGTAAAAACTCAGTTAATGCTCTAAGTCTGTTAGTAAACAGAAAACTGACATACTCAGTATAAAACAGATCAGGAAACTCAGTTTTATAGTAAGTCATCCAACAAACGGAAGTACATTCGAACGTTGTAAAGGAAGCAACCCTATTGGATGAAATACTGACAAATCAGAACGGTCATTAAATATAGCCGTTACTAGATAGACGTTGATACAATTTGAATTCAAAGGAAAAGAATGTTGGACCTCACACTATAAATAGATGACTTTTCACTAAGGATCAAACACCAAGAATTAACAAGATTACAATCATTTTTGTGCACAAGTCCCGTTCATTCAAATTACTATTTGCGCTCAACAAGATCTTATCTAGAATTCTTCAAGTGTTCAAGCTACATCGATCTTATCCAGATTTCTACACTTTGAAGAACCACAAGCAAGAATCAATTTATTGATTCTCAGCCCAACATTGATTCTTAATAAAAGGCTTAGACTGTGAATCAATCCGGTCAAGGAGTTGCCAAGGACAGTTGTGACATTTGCAGTCGGGTAGACTGTGTTTGTGGTGGTAGCTGGTGAAGAGGCAATACAACCCTCTAAGGACCAGTGGTTCAAGTAGTTAAAGAGCTGCCAACAACCTGTTCTTTAGTTGTTTAGATAGTGACACTAGGGATTAGTGAAGGACTATCAGTTAGGACTTTTTGTAACAGCGTATCTCAAGGAGTTCTAGTGGAATTTTCCACCTACATCACAATGAAGGATGTAGGATCTCAGATCTAAACGAATTAGATCTATGCGCAGCGGATGGATCACGATTCATATATCACAATACATAAATAAAGGATTTAACTACTACAAGGGGGTTAAGATTATATTACCAATAGTGGGAAGAGAAGCCTTGATCTTCCAATGTGTTCTCCAAACGGTGGTTGGTGGACACCCTTCTTGATAAACGAACCTCCTTGATATGCAACACTAATAAAAACTTAGAGTTTTTCTTCTTCTAAAACCATAGACAATAAAAACTAATTTCTTCTCTCTTTTTATGGAGTAGGTCGAATTTTGCAATCCCCAATTACACTTGGAATAACTCTCCTTTTATAGGAGGGTAAATCCTTGGTGTCCAAGTATTAATTAATTAAACAAAATAAAAGGATGTTTCCTTAATGACTAATTGTGACATGTATTGACTAATAGCAAATCAAATAAAAAGTCATCCAACCAATCATATAACAAGAATATCTTTTATTTTCCATAACACAAGAAAATTAATTCTTGTGATAATAAAAGACCTTTCGGTGCCACTTTAGGGTTCTAAGCCCACATAAAATGTCTTTTATGTGTATTGTATTATTTAGCCCAACTAAATAATATCCATGCATATCAATTAATTAGCTCAACCAATTAATTATCACTGAGGCCCAAATAAACAAGAATATCAGCCCGAATTATAGAAGCCACATCGGGGACCATGGACCTATAACCAGTAACTCCAATAATTAATTATTCATCGAACATAATAAGTGCATTAATTATTAATTCTGGGATTACGCCACCATAAACCCGAAACTGAACTCTACCGATTATAGATGTATTCTTATACTCAACCCATAGAGTAAATAAGCGTCCACTGATATAATCATTACATATGGATTAACCCTCCATAGACTGTCCATTCTGGGTAGGAAGTCTCCGTGAACCCGACTCAGAATATCTTATCCTTATTTACTATTAACCCCCTGATGATCAATTAGTTCACATATCTGACTAGTGATCAATTAGTCTAATATGAACATGGCCGATCGATCACTTTCTTAGGGTTGACAAACAAGGGGACTGTCCATTACTTCCCGCGGGAAGGAATGGATTCCATGTCTGTGAAAATCAGAACTACTCACTCATCAGGAGATAGTGCCAATGAGAAGTGGCTTGGAACACATATTTAAGTGAACCGTAACTAACACATCAAACACTACCCCGAGACACGCAGCAACCTGTGATCACCTCAGGATTAAGGTTGATCCATATATGATCATCTAATGATTTAATAAGATTCCTCGATTACGGAATTATATCGAGAAATTCAGATTAAATCGGTCCAGTCCTTTATGAATGCCATCATATATAAATGGCCCACATAGGTACCCTCTACCGATAGTCCGGATAAGACTATGACACCCTAAGGTGTTCTGGGTGCATTATTGGTGTTTTAATCAAGAGACCCTAAACTCTGATTAAGTTCACGACGGACTAATAGTTTAAGTATATCACCACTAACTCAATCCTCACGTGCATGCTATTCACTGAGTTAAGCGGTTACATACTGATATACTTAGGGTTTGCAGCAGTGTATTACTTACAAGCACAAAGCAAGTAATAAGGTGAGATAAATCTTGTCACCAAAAACAATTACACAAATTGTCTTTCGGGCACTACACCTAACAATCTCCCACTTGCACGAAATGACAAGTAATAATTGTTTTAGAGCACACCCATTCTCATCTTATTCACAACACTCTCCCACTTGCTCTAAAAGCAGATGAGATATATCCCTCAATGCCGTACCCTCCAAGCACTCGACTTGGTACACTGATTAGTTTGGTTGTCGGCTCGATACGATCTTTAGGATCAAAACGTCGCCGGTCCATCTAATCAGGCGGTACTTTCTCAAAATATGCTTTTGACCTTTAGTGAATGAGAAGATCCTTCTAAGCTATCTCTTCACTGTTTTCACAATGAAGTGATATTGGCTCACTAGACCTGGAATTATTCCCAGATCAGAAAGGAAATTCCTAAGCCATATCTCCACTCTAGCTGCTCCGAAAGCTGCTACGTATCCGATTAACTAAAATCGAATTGGCGGTTCTGGATTTCTCCAGACTATAGCTCTATCACAATGAGTAAACACTGAGCCCAAGATCATCCCAACGATCATCCTTAATCTGAATATAAGTCAGAACCGGTGTAGTCAACCATATTCAAGTTTGCACCCGAATATACAAGCACATTATTCCTCGTTCTTCAAAGATACTTGAGGATGTACTAAACAGCTATTCAAAGCTCGAATCCGAGATTCGAATTCTATTGACTTGTGATAACCTAACTTGCCGTTATCCTAGAGAGACTCTATCCCATTTTCTCTTTATCCGAAGATTTAGAAAATCATTCTTGAGAGGTAGGGTAGGACTACTCTCGATGAATGCTGCATCCGTATATGCAAGATCATCTTAATTAATAAGACGGATGGGATAGGCAATGACGCATTCTTGTGAATTTGACCGAATCAAATTTTTAGAATATAGTCCAATTCTCTCATCCAGAGAATCTTGGCGTGTCAGTTTCCGACTTCAGATAGCACACCCATGTTGTTTCCAACCATTTCAGTGTTATCATTCATGAACACTAATACTACTACTTTACCAATATTGATATCCAGTCTATGAAAGACTTATCAATATTCTGGTCAAGTCCACATATTTTAAATCATGTGACTTTAAATGACCGAGAGGTTCTCTTAAATCCACAAAGGATATAAGCCGCGGTAGTCATCTTGCCATTTGTTCTAACCATGACCATTCTATTCTGAATGAATCCAGATTCCGTTTTTCGGCAAGAAAGTCTCAGGGAATCACCCCTATTTTCTGCTTTCTAACGAAATCTAGCAAGACTGAGTGGTGAGAGAGTTCAAGGTCTGGTTAACTCTCTACTTGTCAGGGAATCACCCCGATACCAGTCAGCTTTACGCTGAAAGTTTAAACTTTCCTATTCATTCGACTCTTTTCCGTGTAGACCCAATTGCTCCCACTAGGCCTGAGACACTCAGGTGGTTCTACAAGAGGCTGAACAGAACTGGAGTATCAAAACTCCATTCACAGGGTTAAACCAACCTCTATGATCAGAATCCTATACAACCCACTAAGAGCCATAGGTTATCGATCTCCCCAGCAGACTATAAAGTCCACAAAACCACAAAACCACAACGGGTCAACGGTTAAACCATACACCCACTGTGTTTTGGGTGGATTGACATTATGATCTAGTAGTATTTATCAGTGTAATCACCAACAACTGATGCTGGACGTGGTCTGATTAAATCATATAGTAACTACCTTTGGGTAACCGTACTCCAAGGTTTAAGGCTGTTACTTATAGATTCTATCAGAAGCCTTGTGACAGTTCAACTGTCACTTTCTGATCTCAAGAATCTTATAACCAACCTTCACTCGTCACATTAAGATATTTCACGAACAGTCAAAATCTGAACGTACGAGCAAAATCTCCAGTCCTACCTTCAAGCATTAAATGCTAAATGCCTACATTTATGAAAGTGGTGTGAACCAAAGTCACTCCTTATCCATAAATTCACTAGCATCTTCTAGGTAGACTTCTCGGTTTACATTATAATGTTAACCGTTATTTTGCAACCAATTATCTTAATCGAGTTCAGCAGTGTATTGTAGCACATCAATAACTATATAGGGCAATTATATGGTTTCTTCCTCAGTGAGAAACATTCCACTAGGAGGCAGACCGAGCATCAGTCCCAAGACAATGCGATAGCCTATTTCTGAGCATGGAATACTCTATTCTCTGCTAAAATCAGAGACTCCTCCTCGTATTCTTTCGATAAACTAAATCGTGTTTCGAGTAGTTATCAGACAAAATGTCACTACTCAAAATCTCCCATTAGCTTGTATCTCTCACTAGACCCCGAAGGTCATGATGAACAAGCTATGTTACCCCTTCAAATCTATTACACTTTCCTAATTGAAAGGAAGCTTAGTCATTATTCCTTTAAGACATTGTTCTGAGACTGGGAGATAAGAATCACCCTTAGCCAGTCATTAGGTCTTATCTCTAGGATATATGCACTAATTAATAGATTTTGAAGAATTGTTTATCTTAATACAGAAACCGTTTGCCTATAATAGTTTAAGACGTGTTATATATACGTTTTCAACATTTCTTAGTGGTTCTGACTTTATCAAACAAAAGTCCGAGTCTCGGATTCGTACAAATGTCATCTTCACTTTGTTTAAGGCAACTGTAGTATCGAGATGAAAGTGAATCCATTTGTTTCAACAAATCTGTAAACATAAAAATAATTTTTTCTGTGATTTTCAAGGATAGAATCCGAAATTCATTTCCTTATATCACTCCCACTATTCTAGTTGAAATTACTGCCCGTTGTTACTCTATTAATCGTTAATGCACAGCTTCCTTGTTCTTCCAAAGAACTAAGCTACCGAGTCAAGTTACTCGGTTAAGAAAGTCGCTAAGGATTCATTGGTTAGTGATCCGAAATCACTTTCCTTATCATATACTTTCTTTATTTAATGTTTCGGTTTTGCCTTAAAACTTCAGTTAAGATGATTAACACTTATATACATTCTTTCCCATTCTTAACTTTCCTTAAAAGGAAATAGTCTTGAACTAGCAGTTCGTTTGAGTAGACACTACTCATGAACTGTGGGATGTCTGATGAAAGCGTTACCCAGTGGGACTAATTAGAAAAACATAAGACAAAAGCTCCTACAAGTTTATCGGTTCCAAATACCGTCTAACTAGCGACACTTTAATTTATGATTCTCCAATTTTTCTATTAGAAAATTTCTCGTGTAGACACTACACACTTAAAATTCACTAGAAGAATTTTATCGTCCCAATCATCTTTCTAACTGACTACATCCGTCTCTCGTTCAACACGATTGACAACAGTGACATCCTTATTTATGTCATATAAGTTCTGAATTCTCAAAATATCTCATCCGAAAAATTAATGAACGATTAATAAGTACAACGTTCTAGTTACTAACCACTTTTTAACGAAGTCATTACTAGTCAATTTTACACTAGCAGTCTAGCACCTTAGAGAGATATGTATAACAGTTGTATATAAAAATGACAGAATAAATCCAAATCATACACTACTAATAAATTTTAGGAACTATAAACTAAGTACTTATAGTCTATCCTACCGTTCCAAGGATTTAATCTAATACCTCAGTGCCGCCTTAGGGTAGGTCTAAGAGGTTTCGATTAATATTGAAGATCAGATTGAGAATCGAACATCTTATTTGTGATCGTCAATCACCTTTCCTTTTTCAGCCAAGGTATTACCAAAATACCCTTTATGAGTGTGACCTACTATTTCAGATTTTTAGGTAGACCCCGAGTGTGCTGCCTTAGGGTCTGTCAGTGACCCGGCGAGTACCCAAAATCCTATCCTTTCGGAGACCAAGGCTTGAATTTTGATAGCGGTGAAGGCCTTCCTTAGGGGGCCGAAATCAAAGCCGGCACGAAGCGTCACCATTCTCTCACGGCGCTTGAGTCAATAGTAGAGGCTGTGGGGTCGGCTGTGGGGATTAGTCAAGGACTATCAGTTAGGACTTTTTGTAACAGCGTATCTCAAGGAGTTCTAGTGGAATTTTCCACCTACATCACAGTGAAGGATGTAGGATCTCAGATCTAAACGAATTAGATCTATGCGCAGCGGATGGATCACGATTTATATACCACAATACATAAATAAAGGATTTAACTACTACAAGGGGGTTAAGATTATATTACCAATAGTGGGAAGAGAAGCCTTGATCTTCCAATGTTTTCTCCAAACGGTGGTTGGTGGACACCCTTCTTGATAAACGAACCTCCTTGATATGAAACACTAAGAAACACTTAGAGTTTTTCTTCTTCTAAAACCATAGGCAAGAAAAACTAATTTCTTCTCTCTTTTTATGGTGTAGGTCGAATTATGCAATCCCCAATTACACTTGGAATAACTCTCCTTTTATAGGAGAGTAAATCCCTGCTCTCCAAGTATTAATTAATTAAA
This sequence comes from Gentiana macrophylla, assembly GCA_026214975.1. Taxonomy (NCBI): domain Eukaryota; kingdom Viridiplantae; phylum Streptophyta; class Magnoliopsida; order Gentianales; family Gentianaceae; genus Gentiana; species Gentiana macrophylla. The sequence continues at coordinate 70,034,161 of CM047812.1, forward strand.
TAGATAAATAATTAAACAAAATAAAAGGATATTTTCCTTAATGACTAATTGTGACATGTATTGACAATAGGAAATCAAATAACAAGTCATCCAACCAATCATATAACAAGAATATCTTTTATTTTCCATAACACAAGAAAATTAATTCTTGTGATAACAAAAGACCTTTAGGCGCCACTTTAGGATTTCTAAGCCCACATAAAATGTATTTTATGTGTATTATATTATTTAGCCCAACTAAATAATATCCACGCATATCAATTAATTAGCTCAGCCAATTAATTATCACTGAGGCCCAAATAAACAAGAATATCAGCCCGAATTATAGAAGCCACATCGGGGACCATGGACCTATAACCGTAGCTCAATAATTAATTATTCATCAAAATGTAATAAGTACATTAATTATTAATTCTGGGATTACGCCACCATAAACCCGAAACTGAACTCTACCGATTATAGATGTTTACTTATACTCAACCCATAGAGTAAATAAGCGTCCACTGATATAATCATTACATATGGATTAACCCTCCATTGACTGTCCATTCTGAGTAGGAAGTCTCCGTGAACCTGACTCAGAATATCTTATCCTTATTTACCATTAACCCTCTGATGATCAATTAGTTCACATATCTGACAAGTGATCAATTAGTCTAATATGAACTCGGCCGATCGATCACTTTCTTAGGGTTAACAAACAAGGGGATCTGCTCTCTACTTCCCGCAGAGGAAGGAATGGATTCCATGTCTGTGAAAATCGAACTACTCACTCATTAGGAGATAGTGCCAATGAGAAGTGGCTTGGAACACATATTTAAGTGAACCGTAACTAACACATCAAACTACTACCCGAGACAAGCGGCACCTGTGATCACCTCGAGATTAAGGTTGATCCATATTTGATCATCTAATGATTTAATAAGATTTCGATTACGGAATTATATCGAAAAATTCAGATTAAATCGGTACAGTCCTATATGAATGCCATCATATATAAATGGCCCACGTAGGTACCCTCTACCGATAGTCCGGATAAGACTATCACGCCCTAAGGGTGTTAGGCGCATTATTGGTGTTTTAATCAAGAGACCTCGAACTCGATTAAGTTCACCACGGACTAACAGTTTAAGTATAGCACCACTAACTCAATCCTCACGTGCATGCCATACACTGAGTTAAGCGGTTACATACTGATATACTTAGGGTTCGCAGCAGTGTATTACTTACAAGCACAAAGCATGTAATAAGGTGAGATAAATTCTGTCACCAAAAACAATTACACAAATTGTCTTTCTGGCACTACACCTAACACACAGGGGAAGAGTGGACTGATAGGATTACACCACCTGGAACCACTATAATTATTTTATTTTTTGAATTCTGAATTTCAATAGAATTCAAGGTCCGCTAATAATGCAGAGGTTACATATTGTGGGGGATTGGTACCCCAGTTACAATAGCCCGAAAGGAAATTTGGAATAGAAAATCCTAAATTGGCAAGCCTATCTATTGGAGTATTACATTTACGCTTAACATATTGAAAGACACAAGTCTTGAAAAGTCTTCTCATCTTCCAAATTCTAGAACCCAAAATACTCAGCGTCGATTGGTATGCCTCATCAACAGAGTTGAGTCTGGCAATGCACAAGGAGGAATCCGACTCAATCACCACCACACCGCTCCATATTCTTGCAGCTTCTTTCACTCCATGAAGAATTGCTGATAGTTCTGCAAAATTGATTGAAGTGACCTAACCTAGGTCAACTGAGATGGCTGCTATTAATCTTCCGTCAGAATCTCTCATCGCAATCCCTGCTGTGCCATGATCCAACCGGACTCTGCATCCATATTAACCTTCAAGACACCAGGTTTTGGTTTAATCCATCGATCTGGAATGACTCCATCGCACAAGGATGTCAACTCAGCACTTGTAGCTTTGTGAAATTCGCCCAACAAGGATTCTGCTTGAATAAGGACTCGAGCCGTCGAAAGCCTAGTATTATTGAAGATAGCTCCATTGTGTCCAATCCATATGAACCAGAGAATCACAAAGAACAATTCCGCCTCTGGTATTGGTTGATTTTTCAAGAGATAGCAGATATCCAGAAGATTTTTGAAGCTCAAGTGTATCATCTTTTGTTGCTCTGGGTAAGCTGACCAAATTTCTTGTGTCCAAAAGCAATTGATGAAGCAGTGATTCCATGTCTGTATCTCGTTGTTGCAGATCCTGCACATTCCGTCTGATAAGTGGCGACGGCTGCGATTAGCACAGACAGTCTTGAGCACTTGGGCAGCGCTCCACGAAAAGGCTTTAATTTTTGGTGGAACCTGAAGTGCCCAAAGGTAACTCCATGATTTAGCAATTGCTAAAGATGTGGTAGCTTCACCATTTGACTGTGACTGATTTCGAATTCTTTGTGCTAAAGAATATCCAGAGTTAACTGTGTAGACCCCTTTCAGGGAAAAAGTGGACTGACAGGATTATACCACCTGGAACCACTATAATTCTTGCTCTACTTAATTTACGCATTTACATTATGTTATTTACTTTTACAGCATTCATTATTGTTATACACCATACTGAAATTGATTGTTATAAGCATACACAGCTCAAAAAGTGACATTCACCAGAATTCAGTTTTGCACACAGTTTTTTCTTATAGAATTACAGGATCCAGATAAAGGCTACAATCTGTATCCGTTGCCGGTTGACTAAGTTTTGTATAAGTCAGTTTGACTTAAACTCAGCTTTTTCGGCTCAATTCCACACAAGTTAAAACTGAACTTCAATTGTTAATCAATCTGCACTAGATTAAGTTCTCAGTTAGGTTTTTGGTGACAAGTTTATTCACCCGCCTCTAAACTTATGTTAGCCTTTCCAAGGGACCAACAGGACAAAAAAGAGGGGGAAAATAGGAATCCGGACAGTGGAAATATAAATTGGGTGATAATGACAAATCCATTGTTCATAACCCCAAATCCACTGTTTGCTGCAGTGGAACTGACCTCAAATCTATTGTTTCATAATAATACAGTGGAATAAGGACATGTCCTTTTTACACACAAAAAATTCCACTATCTTTTTTCGATATTTCCATGTTCAAATTGTCATTTTTAACAATAAACCCCATAATTAATTAACTTTTAATTAATTAAATGAATTAATTGTCCTTAGGATAATTATACAACTACCACATAGTGTGACACTTAATGTAAGTGGGTCATTCTAACGTACGCATTCTCTAATACACGTCCACGTACAGTCCAAGTGTCTCTACACTTCGATAGACGAGATCTATCCCTATCTTTAATAAGATAGAAGAAATCCAATACGTGCTAGTCTAATCATACTATTGGTCCCTTGGAAAGGCTGACACAAGTTTATAGGGGGGTGAATAAACCTGTCCCCAAAAACTGAATCTTCAACCAGATTGAGTTCACCTTTAAACTTGTGCGGAGTTGAGCTAACTTAGTTGAGTATAAGTCAAGGCTAACTTATGCTGAACTGAGTTAACCGGCAGCGGATTAAATTAATCCTTTATATGAAACTTGATTTTATCATTTTGTTTAAATAAGATACAATATTGTGCTAACTCAGTTTCTAATGTTTGCTAAGTGTCATTAGGTACAATATAAACTTAGATGCAGTAAATAAATGCATAACGTATGTAAGTAAATAAGACATAAATTATAGAGATTCCAGGTGGTGTAATCATGTCAGTCCTCTCTTCCCCTGTGATGTAGGAGGCCAAATTCACAATGTTCTTGAGGTTTACAGTTACAAGACACAAAGTAAATTTAAACATTGATTGTCCTTCACTAATCCCTAGCTTCACAATCTTCCAGCATCAGACTTCAACAGGTGTGATTGTTGTTTAAACTAAGCTTGCTCCACTTGTCCTTGAATGGAAGAATTGCCTCTTCACCAGCTCATCACCAACATAGTCTTCCTGATTACACTCAACTGTCCTTCACACCTTCTTGGTGTTTCACAGTCTAAATCTTTGATAAAATCAAAGTTGAGACTTGAATCAATAACTATGATTCAACTTTGTGATTTGAGCTTCTTCTTCTAGATGTATAAAATAGGCCCAAGCTCGGTTTTTCTTCAAATGTTTGATCTTGATCTTTCTTGAATACTTATGAACACTTTGAAGATTACTTGATCTTGCCAAAAAGTATTTAGCAGGAATTATTTTGCTTTCTCCCTTAGGAGGATCTTTCTTGACTAGATCAATTCTTAGAATTCCGCACTTCTTTTTGTGATAGAAGTGATCTATTTATAGGGGTTTCTCCAACGGTTAGATGAGTTTGAATGTTTGAATTTGAGCCTTTGTATCTGTTGGTGGTCCTGCTCATTCTGTTGAATGTCTGTGTCCTTTCCCACATTACGGTGCAACCAATAAAATTGTCTGCTTTATAACGGTCAGATCTTCTTCAGTTTTTCTTCACCTCAGCATGAAAACTGGCATTAGTCAGTTCTTAGATTAAGAGCGTTAACTGAGTATTTACTCTTCTTCAAAAAGCTCAGTACTCTATTTTTCATCTAATTATTATTAAATTAATCAAAGAACACCATTCCAAAAATCAAATAAGATATCATTGTCCTTATGATTCTTAGGCCTTCTTCCAAGATCTATAATGTCAGTTCAGGCCATCACAGACTTACATGAATTCCAACTTTACAGTCCCATTTTATCTTTATAACTGAGTTTGAACCCTTAGTTCTGCAATCTTCCATAACTGAGTTTGTTCCCTCAGGCTTCTGCTTCTAGATAAGTGAACCGAGTTTGTGTCCCTCAGCGAACTTACCTTCTCCAGTTCTTCAGTTGGTGTGCTCTGAGTCAGTTTTCCAAACTGATTTATCTTCAGTTGTAAACTTAGTATACTTTTTAAAGTTATCAAGTCCGTTTCTCGTTTTCTCAGTTTTCACCCTAGAATTATTACAGTGCTTGTCTGATTTACTTATACAATTGTCAGACTCTAATAAATCTTATACATTGATTTCTAGACATCTTTTTGCTTTGCACTATAACAGCTAGTTATGACACTTCATCAAAGAGGTTAAAACAATAAATAAAATAACTGATGAATCATCATCAAAACATAAATTTTATTTTCCAACAATTTCCCCCTTTTTGATGATGTCAATACCTTCCTTAAAAGCGATGCAAAAAGATAAGGACAAAATAAAAGTGAACACAAAGAACTGAGAAACTGAGATTTTATTGATGAAGTTAGTTACAACGTATTAAAATACAATACATGAAAAGAAAAATAGGTTACAGTTTCTTTTCTTTTCCCTTGGTCAGCTTCACTTGATTTGCTATCATGGATTCTGCAAACTCTCTCATAGTAGTATTTGTTGAAGTGCTCTCTATTGCATGGATGTTTGCCCATAGGTTCCATGAATTTGACATGCTGTGATTGTTGAAAAACTTGCTCTTGAACAATACTAAAAATACGAATGCAATCCTCCTCAATGTTTCACTTGTGGCTGTTTCCAGTAATTCCTGAACGAACTCAGCTTCAGTCTTTTCAACTTTGTCTGAAGCCTTGTCTGGAGCACCATTTTTCTCCCAATTGCCCAGTTTATGCTAGTAGTGCACTAGAATCTTTTGCATGCTCAGAAAAGTTTCTAAGGTTTTTTCCCTTGATTCACCTTCTTTTATGGGTAGCTCTCTGAAAATATTGTAAAGTTGTGAATCAAGACAGAGTCTTTTCTCAGTTGGTTCTGAGAACTTTGCAATCAGCTCCATTTCTTCATCAGTCATGTCTCCTCTAGCTTTCTTCAGCTCACCCAGTTTCTCATCAATACTTTCAAGAACTTGTGGCATGTCAAGTGCATTGACTTTAACAGGTCCAGACTTTCCCCCTTATTGACATTATCTTTATTGATCAAGTTCCTGATATAAGAATTCAGTCTTTTGATTTGATGCCAATATAGTGCATTGTAACAACCACTGAATCTTTCATTGCATTCTCCAGTAGAATCATTCTGTCAACTACATTGTTAAGAATTCCTTCCAATCTTCCTTGTGTCTAAGTTTTCCTTGCGTCAGTTTCAATGGTTGTTTTTCATATTTCGTTTAATGTATTGTGGCAGTCCTCTTTGACACTGTTCAATCTCTTTTCCATGGTGACTCTTTCACTTTTGTTCTCCTCCATGGACTTCAACACTTTTCCAAAATCATTTAAATCATTTTTCTATATCCTCATAATATCATTAAACCAGTATTTGATAGTCTCAGCTTGTGTAGGTACTTCCTTTTTCGTTTCAGCTTCATTTTCTTCAGTTTTGCTTTTTTCAACTTCAGCTAACTTTATTTTTTGGAGGGGAGAGGATGTGATGTTTTCCAGCTTTTCTTTGAAATCCTCAGACTTCCTCCATTCTTTAACTAAATCAGTTAACTTGATAGGTGACTTGTCATCATTTCCTTCTTCAGTAAGGTCAGCTTTGGCTTGGTCAGCTTCAGCTTTTGCTATTTCAAGTACATCTTTTTCAGTCGTAGACTGATATCCTTCTTTCTCTTCATTATCTGATTCATAATGAGTTTCAGAGTCTAAATCTCCACTACTATCTCCAGAGCTATCTTCATCAGAACTCTTAGCAACATCTTTTGTTGCTTCCTTTTCTTCAAGTGAAGCGAGAATTCCTTTCTACAGATCAGGATCTCCCTGAGAATCATTATCGTCGTCATCATCTTTCTTAGACTTAAAAGATTTCTTTTTAGCTTGCTTCTTCCAGTAATTATCTCTAATCAATGAATAACCCATGCTCAGAAATTCATTAGGATGAATAGTTGAGATAGATTAGTGATGTTGAATAGATCAAAAAACCCATTGCTCCATGTTTTCCATTTCCTCTAGTTGATTTCTTTGATTTTGGATTGAGCTGTACTTCCAATGTTGATAAGCATCAAGTCTCCTGTAGTCAGCTTCAATGAGTTTCCTAATATCAACAGACGGACCAGGTTGTGTTGCAACATCTCCAGTTTCTCTAGGAATCTCTGGATTGGATTCAGCTACAGTCTCAACTCTCTCAACTTCAGTTTTCTCAGCTTCAGTTTTGCTGGATTCCCCCTCAGCAACAACTAGGATGACGGATGATTCAGCTTCAAACTCTAAGACTGAGGTAACTTGCTCAGTTTCCAGTTTCTCCTCCACAAGAAGTTCTTTTTCTGGTAGGGATTCAATTTCGGTTGCTGGTTCTGTAACCTGTTCAGGATCGTTTCTTGATCAACTCCCTGAGGCTTATTTAGTTCAGCAACAGAATCTTTGATAGGTTCAGTTTCCAGTTCAGCACTTGGTTCCTTCCCTTTTTCATTATCACCAACTTCATTTTCAACTTTTTTTTCATTAACAAGTTCATCCAGAGTGATGACTTGTACAGGTGTAGATACTTCTTCAACAAGTTCTCGTTCTTGCGACTGAGAAGCCTCCAATTCTTTGATCGACTCTTTATACTCAAGTCTAGATGCTGATTTTTATGGATTTGATCTAGACTTAGCAATTAAGTTGAGCATGCTTAACACTTCTGGTCCAATCAGCTCTTCCTAACTGTTAGTTTCTTCATCATCAAATTTAGTTCTTCGGGTTTGTTCCCCCTGAGTGTCAGTTTCTGGCAGTGATGGAACAAATTGTTGAATTTCTCCCACTGATTCTTGAATGGGTACTTCTTCAGCATTAGACTGTATTTCAGCAAGAACTGGTTTTGTGGGGTTTTCCTCAGTTCTAGGTTTCTTTGCTTGACTTTCAACAACTGAGGTAGCAGATGTTGCTTGTGAAGGTTCATCAGCTTTCTTAGTGATTTTACCAGCTTTGACTTTTTCCAATTCTTCCAGTTTTCTTTTCCTTTATTTTAGCCTCTCAAGGTCCTTCAAGGCTTCCCCAGTTGTCATTTTCTTGGTTGATATTTTCTTCTTCTTCTTAGGTTCAGTTTCAGTGCCTTCAGCTTTCCTCTTTCCAAATTTTTCTTCTTTAGCTGCAATTTTGCCGTCTACAATTGTAGTTTCCCTTCTCTTTGCAATTCCAAAGTGATCGATAATTCTTTCAGCCAAAAGTGCAGGGGTCTTCTTATGGTAAAATCTCTCTTTCTTCACGTTAGTTTTCTTCTTGGGCACATCAGAAGATTGTGCTATCAATTGTTCCAAAATGTATCTCTGCCAATTCAAATGTTCTTCAAACCAGATCACATATATCAAATTTATCATGGTGCCAGAAAGATTGCTGAAGTTGCCTGCATTTCCAATAATACAGTTTGCAAGCATCTTGGTTAGATAATTATATTCTGATTTGGGAAGTCCTATACTTCCAGATAACAACACATTTGAGTTTTCTTTGATAGCAATGATTTTCCACAACTTTTCCCTTTGTTCTTTGGTCACTTTCAATACTGAAGTGAAACCAGATTTCTGAGAGCCAAAGATGTCTGCAATAAGATCCTCAGTGACCTTGATTTCTTTCTTATTGACCCTGGTAGTGTAAGTAAAAATTCTTTCATTTTCTAATGCTTCTACTCCCGAACTAATAGAAGTTTCCAATGTTGTCCAGACATGCAATCTTCAAATTGATGTTAAACAAATGTTCCAGTCTTTTGATTTTCCTGATTTTCTCTGCAATTTTCTAGGCTAGTGTTTGATCTGTATATCTTGCAACATATTGATCGAGTGAGATGGTCATTCTAGGTTCTACTCTTGTAAAAGTCATGATATCTGAAGGTTGAATGAATTTAAAAGTGCTTTAAGGTTATAGATGAAGTTTGATAAAGGGTTTGTGCAAAAACTAAGTGTAAAGAATTAATGTGGAAGATACAAGGGTATTTATAGATGGTAGATGAGGCAGTTAGAAAATTTTTAATGGGTCTTAAAACGTCTTGTCATAAATCACATCTGGTGTTGAGATTGTGAGAAAGGTGGTGAGTGGAGAAGATGGATGGTTGAGGTTAATGTAGATCAAATCTTCTCTGTCATCCGTATCTTGTATCAGTAAATGCAGTAGTTTCTGTGTATCACCAACTATAAAGGTTTAGCTTTGATCTTATCCAAACTCTAATCACTTGTCCTTCTGATCAGTTCCAAAACCTAATTGAAGATATGGATCAGTTTGAGAATTACTAGTTCTCAGGTTTCTTAGCTTTTGATTTTCTCCTGCAAAACAAGTTGAGAAATTTTTGGAACCCATATCTGTTTGGGTCCTTTTTGATTAGTTTTTGGTTTTCTGGAGTTCTTTGATAATGGCTTGTTGATATTTGCATTGACCTCCATATTGTTTGTATGCCTTTCTTGATATTTTGACTGAGTAAAGTCAGTTTTCATAAATTTTGCCTTTTCGACTTGTACGTCTTATTCTTTAAAATTTTGTGTGCTTGAGTGATTATTGGTCCATTCCAGTCTTCATCAGTGGGAAAAAATCTTTCTTTCCCCATGAATTTGGTATTCCATGAATGATTATCATTCTTTGATTGATATGACCTGAATGTCCTTTTAACTGATCTATGATCAATTCTACCTTTTCCAGCCTTCTGATTCATTCTGTAGAATCTGTCAGTTTGTGAAGTGTCTCTAACTGATTTTATAGTTTTGTCAATCTTTGTTTGAGGTTGTTTTGAGTTTTTTTCAGTTCTAACAATTTTATCAGTTTTCTGAGTTCCAGACTTTTGTGCAGCAACAAACTTAGGTGCAGCTGAACTAGGTTTGAACATAGAATTCTGTTGATTGCCAAACACTAAACTTGTTATGTCTCCAAATGGTTTTCCTGGTTTGAACCAGAACACTAGGAATTGGATCAACTGATGATTATGCGATGTTTAGTACCTCCGTTAATTCATCAGTTGAGAAATTCTCCTTGATACCAATGTTAGCCTGGATAAAATTTATGTCAGCATTCAATCTTAGAACTTTAGCTTTCAACAATTCTTTTTCCTTTTTTACATTCTCATAATTCTTTTGATTTTCCCCTAATTCTTTATGAGTATATCCAAGGTTTCATTGAAATCTGTATTTCTGTGTTTGATTATGGCACTGTGACAATTGGAGGTAGAAGCATTTACCACTAGATGGTTAATCAATAAATTTTTGATTGTAGCTTCTTGATATTCCATTATCTGCTTGCGTTTATCTGATCCAGTAGTGTTGCTCATTAGATTCATTCCAAAAAGTATGATTTCTTCATCACTTTCACCATGATCATTTCCTCCAAAGCTTATGGGTAAAATTTCAGCATTTCCTTCATTGTTTGTAATGGATGGATCTTCAATGAATGTCTTAATCAGATTTTCTTGAGTATCAGCAACAAGAGTCTGCAGTTTGCTTTTGTATTCATCAAATCTTAAAAATGAGTAATTAATTAAACTTCTAAGGTGATCTGTGTATCCATGATGCAGTTTTGAAAATCCTTTGAAAACAGATATTTGAAAAACCTGAGTAACATAGACTCAGCTTCCGATACTAATTGTTGGTATCGGAAATAACTGATGCCTAGTAACTTCAAAGAATCAAACTGATTTTGAGTTTCATATAAGGATCTCTTCAAAACAGAAGCACCGCTTTGATATTGTTCCATTGGAAAGGCTGACATATGTTTAGAGGGGGGTGAATAAACTTTTCCCCAAAAACAGAATCTGAACCAGATTGAGTTTAGCTTTAAACTTGTGCGGAGTTGAGCTAACTTAGTTGAGTATAAGTCAAGGCTGACTTATGCTGAACTGAGTTAACTGGCAGCGGATTAAATTAAGCCTTTATATGAAACTTGATTTTATCATTTTGTTAGAATAAGATTCAATGCTGTGCTGACTCAGTTTCTTATGTTTGCTGAGTGTGATTAGGTACAGGATAAACTTAGATGCAGTAATTAAATGCGTAATGTAAGTAAGTAATAAGACAAAAATTATAGAGGTTCCAGGTGGTGTAATCCTGTCAGTCCTCTTTCCCCGGTGATGTAGGAGGCCAAATTCACTATGTTCTTGAGGTTTACAGTTACAAGACACAAAGTAAATTTAATTACTGATTGTCCTTCACTAATTCCTAGCTTCACAATCTTCTAGATTCAGTCTTCAACATGTGAGATTGCTGTTAAAACTAAGCTTGCTCCATTGGTCCTTGAAGGGTAGAATTGCCTCTTCACCAGCTCATCACAAACACAGTCTTCCTGACTGCACTCAACTGTCCTTCACACCTTCTTGGTGTTTCACAGTCTAAACCATTGATAAAATCAAAGTTGAGACTTGAATCAATAACTATGATTCAACTTTGTGATTTGATCTTCTTCTTCTAAATGTATAAAATATGCTCAAGCTCGGTTTTTGTTCAAATGTTTGATTTTGAACTTTCTGTTGGGAAATCTACGCGGGAACACAGCGGAATTTAAAATTTTATTTCCTTTTAACCAGGATCGACTTTGTTTAAACAATAAACAAATAAGCTAAAGACGGTGGTTACCTTGGTTGATCTAAAAGATCGATGCTTTGACCGTCTAGGGAGAGTAGTTCTGCACAGAGCCGCCCAAGTGTTCGGCCTCTACCGCTAGTCCACACGAACAACCCGCCGGAATCCCATCATGGATTGCTATTGAAAAACTCCGGTTGCTAGACCGGCCCTTTTCCCCTCTCTCCAACTCTGTATAGGATGCTCTCTATTTTACACAAGAACTATTAGTTCTTGGAATTGTGATGTACAAAAGAGCTTGACACCCTCCCCCTATTTATAGTGGTTGAGGCGCCCCCTAGTAGAGTAGAGGAGAAGAAAACATTTTCTCAATAAAATAAGAAAAATATAATAGATTGATTGATCTCATTTAATTTAATATCATATATTAAATATTTCCAAGATATTGTCAATATCTTATATTGACTACCTTTTTCCTATTACCATAAATCAATTTACACATGTGTGTAAATCTATAGTCATTAATATATAATATTAAATATATGATAATCTTATTAATTAAAGTGCACAATCCAAGTGTATCTCATACACTTCAATGTGGCGCCCCATATAGCCAAATATTGGCTTCCGGAATATTCTTTAATTAATATAATGCTATGATTAATTAATTTGCAAAATACATGTATATCACATATATACATAATTTCGAAATTTATATGTATCAATATACATATTTAATTAACCATCATAATTAATATCTTGTATTTAATTTATTCAAAATAAATAAATACCACCATATTAATTTACCACTATAACCTTTATAGTCTCGAGATAAATTTTCCTTATTTGGTTATCATATATAACCACATTTTAATCCGACTAGATGTTCATATGTGTGTGACCTGATAGGCTTCCGAATTATATGTTGGCCGTAGACACAAAGTGCAAGTTACGAAAATGCCCTTCATGCCTAACGATCACGGGATAGCGTCTAGCAACACACCGTGACCCCCAATCATCGGAAGAGTCAAATGCAATGACTACTACCTTTCATGTGAAATAGTTACCGTGTAACTTACAATCCTATCATTTGTAATAATATCCATACGGTCGCGTCGTCGAGTGTCAAACATTAACGACCGTATCTTATAATCTGGATATCATGCTCTCTCGAAGTAACTCGTTTACTCCCACTTTGCAAAGATTCATGAGAGTAAGACATTCCTTATAAGAAGGCCATTTCGGATATTCGATCCCAATCATAGGATATGCGATTCCCAGACGACCAATCATGTATATTCCGCATGCTTCAATATCATACCCAATCACTACCGCATGATCGCCCTGTGGCTAGGGGAAACCTCGATAGTGTCAAAGAATAACAATCCACACCGTGATGACATGAAGACTCCGGTCTTTAGGATAATTACACAACCGTAACATAGTGTGACACTTAACCGTGTAAGTGGGTCGGTCTAACGTACGCATTCTCTAATACACGTCCACGTACAATCCAAGTGTCACTACACTTCGATAGACGAGATCTATCCCTACCCTTAAAGACAAAAGACATCAAATACGTGCTAGTCTGTTTGTACTATCAATGTCCTGTTTAATAGTACATCAGCCTAGGGACATTTAAGTATCAAACATATTAAAGTGATTAGAGATCTCATCAACCATAATCGCCTATCATGTTTTCTCTATCACAGTTTTAATACTAAGGATGTTATCATATAACAATTCATAATTGGTTCTTTAAAAGAACATATATATGACAACAGAAAAGCCATTTAATATATGTACAAACATAAAGAAATATTAGAAATGATCCGACCCGGTCGGACCCGGTCCAACCTGATTGGGTTTAGGACACTATTCCAATAATCTCCCACATGGCCTAAAACCAATCACTCATACACACAAGACCAAGTTGAAACACAAGAATCTCATTCCATACTCGCAACCAGCCCAAGCCATAAATGGATCGCTATCCATGGGGACTCGGACTATCTTCATATCATGCTCCAAATGACCAAGTCAAAGGGACTGCCTCAACACACACATGAATCTCCGACGAGACCCTGGTCCTTGCTCCAAGCATTGAATCCACTTACTATATCAGCTATATAGAAAAGGTGAAAGAACCGTATAAGGTTCCTGAATGAACCTCATAGACTCATGTACTGCTCCCACTGCGCCTCCAAGGCACTACTGTTTTTTGACCTAGTTGTAGAATTTACAGTGACCTATAGCTAAGAACATTTCCAGCTCACTGTATCACTTAATCAAAGTGACTTCAAACCTAGACTGCAGCTCCCATTCACCTTCATAAGACTCAGGATATACGTCTGTATATCTATGTTTATTTAATTCCAGGTTTCAATAAACAAGGAACTTTTCCTTAACATGTTTAAGGATGTTTGCGACATTCACCAGATTTACTTTCATACTTGCTCATGACTCTTCATGAAGTATGAACATCTGACATAACTCTTATGATTGTTCCTATCGCAGTAGCAAAAAAAACCTTCATAATTATCATCATCTTTCACCTTGTCTTTAGGACTAACATCCTAACATAGATAGATCTTGTTAACACCGGCTAGCAGTATCCCCTTCGAGATCTATGCTAAACTCTTTTAGCATCAAATCTATATAGGTAAACTATAATCTAACAGTAGTTAATTCTATCGCTATAGATTCCTATTTCTAAAAATAAGAACTGCCAATCCAAGTGCTTTCGTAATGACCTTGAACTGCCAAACATTAATTGACTGTGACATGGGGTGATAATTCTCGAGAGAGATATCCAATACCTTACTCAAAAATCGTAACATACTCCCACTATCCATCTTGCACATTGGGGCATATCCTTCTTTTGACTAAATCAAACTCCTTTGATTATCAAACAAAGAAATCGTCTAGAGAAACTTGTTTGAGTCCATAAATGAATCTCGTGGACTTACATATCATGTCATCGTCTATGAACATCGAGCTTACTGCCCAACATCTTCAACACTATCGTATAGTCATGATACAAAGTTATAACAAGCATAGTCTAAATAGAACTGGGCTCAGCCTTACAGGGACATTCCCTCTAGGTAAGACATACTAGGTTCATAACCCTGTTGTCACTGATGGAATCTAATTCAGATATTATGGCTCCTGGCCATATCTCTCAATCCTGCCTTTCAAACATTCTTTCATAAGTCGTGAGATATTCATTCTTCAAGATGAACATACCGACAGTCTTTTCAGGCTTGAGGTTATCCACAGACTTGCAGAATTTTGGGTGCACTGAGCAGTGTTCTACACCTCATCGCTATATGCCGTCTGCTCACGTTCCTTTGGTTGAATATATCTTTGTGGTTCTCAATCTCTCTTGAGATCTAATTTACTCCCACTATTTCTTTTAGGAGAAACACTTCCTCTAGAAAATGGCATGTTTAGAGACAAACACCTTTTGCTCCGCGGACGAGTAAATAATATCTATCGTACTTGCTAAAATATTCCACAAAGTTGCATATGTCGTACCAGGCTCCAAGCCTTTCTGACTTTGCCTATGACAACTTCAAATCATCGGTTAAGATAGATTTGACATTATCCTCTTCCATATCTAATATGTAATTTTATTCAACCTTTATTCTTCGGAACTAGGTTAAGTATAAGGGCTCTATCCCGAAACGGGTAACGGATACTTCGCATGGCTTGTGTCACACCTTTATCATATAAAGTGTTGTTTCCATTTTGCGAACACAATTTAATTGCGTATCCCAAAGATGGTATCCTTCAAGGGAAGAATCTTATTCCTTTTCAGACAACTTTTGAAACACCCTTTAGGTATTAATTACTTCAATCCAATTGAAGATTTATTCCTAAGTATCTCATCAATCTCATATTTGTACTAGATAGAACTTTTTGGGCATTCCGAATTATGCACTTCACTGAGTACACTTGACTATTTCTAAAAAATAGTCGTAGAGACTAATAAACAATTATTTGTGGCATTAATTGTCACAAGCCAACAAACATCGGTATGTTTAGACTTTGGACAACTTTCTAGATTTTATAACCTTTTCGTAAAAGGGTATTTTAGTCATCTTTATATAAGATACGTATTACCCACATGATTCATAATCATGTGGTTCAACATCATCAGAATGACGTTACACGCTTTCCTTCCAGAGAAACTATGTCTAGAACAACCACAAATATTAAGGATAACAGTCATACAAATATTTAGTTGAGATCTCATCACATTTATCAACTATATAGTGACACCAATCTAGTATGTTAGATTCAGTGACCTTTCAACTTTATCGGAATAACATTTATTCTTTACAATTGAATATGTCTACCAAATCCCAACAAGCAACTGAAAACATATTCTTCAACATAATAACATTTATTTAGTTCCCTTATCAGTTTACTAGATCCAGAATATGGTAAGTGTTACAACGTTTGCTTCACCTTCCATATTTGTATTTAATCTTTCTAATTTAATCACACTCGCAAGATATCATATATCTAATAGTTGACTTTCACTTAGATAGATTTATCTCAACTCACTTGCCTAGAATAGAAACTTCAATAAGTTCTCTATTTAAGCACATGCCCTAACTTTCCTTTTTAATCCTTTAAGCACATGAAAAATGTTTCTTATTGTAGTCTTCATAAGACTTAAGAAAGATCACAAGAGCCATGTCTTTAATTTCCTTTTCATAAAGAAAATCTAAAGTTTATTAAATAGTTTATTTAACCTTTTGAATCGTATTCAAAACATTGACTATTTAATTAATCTTTAAGCAATGATAGAATTAAGTTGATACTTAAATCTTACAATTTTGAAAACAACCTTTCCAAAATTAGACGTGGTCATTCTCATCCAACGTTTGAATTAATTGTCATCGTATGACTGAATGATCATCTTGGATCATATCTAATATATGACTAACTCATTGAAACTTATATCAAATGATTTAATCACATCAAGAGCTTCCGCTTTCATTAATAATTAAAGTCTCGGAGCACTGAATCAATTATGTAATCTCCTTGTCTCTAACTACTATAACGGGATTGCTCATGTCATTACTTATATTAAAAGGATTAAAATTACTTAACCATATTTGAGAACGTTTCTCAAAAGGTAACAGTCATAATTTGGTTTTTACTAATCGAGAAAAACATAAATATAAAGTTTGCTAAAACTCAACATAAATTAAAGATAAAAAGAGTGTTGTTGTTTATACACGCAAAATAAAAAATGGTCTTTTGGTTTATGATTTTGCTCCCACTAGTCAATTACTTCCAATTGACTTTCAAGAATATTTCAAAAATTCTTTAGTGGCTAAGATCCAATCTAGTTACCTCGATTCCCGACGGTGGTCGATCAACCAAGATAATTTCGAAAGGTAGGTAACACCTTTACCATTCACATCTCTATGTGATTTTCAGTGGTTGACTAGCCAACTCTTTGACGATACATATCATTATGTGTTAGTCAACCCCTTGTCTCTAAAGTCTGACGGCCCTGACGGTGGCCAATCACCGAAAGACTCTAGTCAAGTCATAACCCAATATTCACGATATCTCATACGATCATATCTCAATAACGACGATATACCCGAGGTAGGTCAACTCCAGGCGGTGGTCAATCAGTTGGATCCGAACACAGGCTCTTCACCGTCGTTATAATATTGGGAGACAATATTTCGACTTGATTTTTGTTGTGGAAGTATTTATGTAAATTAAATCACATAATTAATTTTAATTACGATCTCATCAAATATATCTATCTCTATAGACATACATCCTACACATTTATCTAGATCGTGCCTAGTCATGCATATATCGTATCATATAAAATAAATAAAAGCACAAAATAAATAAATGCGTAAAGTAACCGGTATGATCATGGACTTTTCCTAGGTGCGGTTTGAATACAAATCGCGAAACCATGGGTCACAATCAAAGTAGTTACAACAACCGCCAATAGAATCTTTAATGCTCCATTCTCCAATGGGATCTTTGTTTTTGTCTTTCTTTGGTCTTCATCTTACAGTCCATTCTTGTTACATTTAATTCTATCTAATAAAATAAATACACCCGCCGCAAACGGGGGGAGCCAACGGAATGGGATAAATGCAGAAAATAAACTAGGTCTCGTTCTTCATAACGGCCTTGGACAATTTTTAAACCAACAGAAAAATTAAATCATTCACATCTATCCTATCGGTCGAGTCCATGATCAATCGGGGTCCATATAATCATATTATATCTATTATATCTAATCCATACAATAATATCTTATGAAAAAGATAAAATTAAAATTTAACTACTTGCGTCTTAATTAATCAATTAACATTTAATCTATTAAATAATTTTATCCAATCAATTAACTAAAAAACATTTAATTAATTAAATTATTTTAAACAAAATAAATTAACGATTAATTTTTAACGATTTTAATTGTAATTTTAATAAATTAGAACTATTCCAATAATAAATCAAAATTAAAATTATGTATCTTTTGTTTCTTTCTTTTTGATTCCTAATCAAAAGGGATGCCTATGGTTTACTAAACCAAAAGACATCTTCTTAAACCAAATTGGGTTTTGGCCTGGCCACTTTCCAAAATCAAAATTTTGGAAGTGGCCTAGGCCTAGACCTTTTACAAATCAAAATTTTTAAATGGGCCTAGGCCTATTCCAAATCAAATATTTGGAAAGGCCAAATAATTTTGATTTAAGCCTGGCCACTTTCCAAAATAAAAATTTTAGAAGTGGTCTAGGCCTAGGCCTTTTCCCAAATCAAATATTTGGAAAGGGCCTAGGCCTATTCCAAACAATGTTTGGAAATGCCATCATTATTTTAATGCCATGTGGCATCCCAATGACCCAAACTATTTGAACCATTGGTTTGCCACATGACACAACTAAACACAGGAGGAATTACCAATCACAACCATGAACCATATTGAATCACAAAAATACACAAAACAAAAATTTGGAGATCCACCAGCATTGACCGGTCAACCGACTGCCGGCAGCAGGTTGCCCTACTGCCGCCGCCCAGCCGCTGCCGGTGGTGGTGCCGCCGCCAGTCGGCCGAGCACCACCCGATCTCGTTTTTTTTCTTTCCATGTATCACTTTTGTGAATCAAAAATCTTTCATCCTTTAATTACGTGATTTAAATGATAAAATTAACTACGCAATATAACACGCTTATTGCTTAAGCTCGAAGCTCTCTCCGATACCACTGTTAGGAAATCTACGCGGGAACGCAGCGGAATTTAAAATTTTATTCCCTTTTAACCAGGATCGACTTCGTTCAAACAATAAACAAATAAGCTAAAGACGGTGGTTACCTTTGTTGATCTAAAAGATCGACGCTTTGACCGTCTAGGGAGAGTAGTTCTGCACAGAGCCGCCCAAGTGTTCGGCCTCTACCGCTAGTCCACACGAACAGCCCGCCGGAATCCCGTCATGGATTGCTATTGGAAAACTCCGGTTGCTAGACCGGTCCTTTTCCCCTCTCTCCAACTCTCTATAGGATGCTATCTATTTTACATAAGAACTATTAGTTCTTGGAATTGTGATATACAAAAGAGCTTGACACCCACCTCCTATTTATAGTGGTTGGGGCGCCCCCTAGTAGAGTAGAGGAGAAGAAAACATTTTTCCAATAAATTAAGGAAAATATAATAGATTGATTTATCTCATTTAATTTAATATCTTATATTAAATATTTCCAAGATATTGTCAATATCTTATATTGACTATCTTTATCTTATTACCATAAATCAATTTACACATGTGTGTAAATCTATAGTCATTAATATCTAATATTAAATATATGATAATCTTATTAATTAAATTGTACAATCCAAGTGTATCTCATACACTTCAATGTGGCGCCCCATACAGCCAAATATTGGCTTCCGGAATATTCTTTAATTAATATAATGCTATGATTAATTAATTTGCAAAATACTGTATATCACATATATACATAATTTCGAAATTTATATGTATCAATATACATATTTAATTAACCATCATAATTAATATCTTGTATTTAATTTATTCATAATAAATAAATACCACCATATTAATTTACCACTATAACCTTTATAGTCTCGAGATAAACTTTCCTTATTTTGTTATCATCTATAACCACATTTTAATCCGACTAGATGTTTAGTGTGTGACCCGATAGGCTTCCGAATATGTTGGCCGTAGACACAAAGTGCAAATTACAAAAATGCCCTTCATGCCTAACGATCACGGGATAGCGTCTAGCAACACACCGTGACCCCCAATCATCGGAAGAGTCAAATGCAATGACTAATACCTTTCATGTGAAACAGTTACCGTGTAACTTACAATCCTATCGCTGTAATAATATCCATACGGTCGTACGTCGAGTGTCAAACTTTAACGACCGTATCTGATAAACTGGATATCATGCTCTTTCCAAGTAACTCGTTTACTCCCACTTTGCAAAGATGCACGTGAGTAAGACATTCCTTATAAGAAGGCCATTTCGGATATTCGATCCCAATCATAGGATACGCGATTCCCAGATGACCAATCATGTATACTCCGCATGCTTCAATATCATACCCAATCACTACCGCATGATCGCCCCGTGGCTAGGGGAAACCTCAATAGTGTCAAAGCATGACAATCCACACCGTGATGCCATGAAGACTCCGGTCTTAAGGATAATTACACAACCCCCACATAGTGTGACACTTAACCGTGTAAGTGGGTCGGTCTAATGTATGCATTCTCTAATACACGTCCACGTACAGTCCAAGTGTCACTACACTTCGATAGACGAGATCTATCCCTGACCTTAAAGGCAGAAGACATCTAATACGTGCTAGTATGTTTGTACTATCAATGTCCTGTTTAATAGTACATCAGCCTAGAGACATTTAAGTATCAAACTTATTAAAGTGATTAGAGATCTCATCAACCATAATCGCCTATCATGGTTTCTGTATCACAGTTTAATACTAAGGACGTTATCATATAACAATTTATAATTGGTTCTTTAAAAGAACATATATATGACAACATAAAAGTCATTTAATATATGTACAAACATAAAGAAATAGTAGAAATGATCCGACCCGGTCGGACCCGGTCCAACCCGATTGGGTTTAGGACACTATTCCAACACTTTCTTGAATGCTAATGAACAGTTTGAAGATTACTTGATCTTGCAATAAAGTATTTAGCAGGAATTCTTTTGCTTTATCACTTAGTAGGATCTTTCTTGACTAGATCAATTATTAGAATTCCGCACTTCTTTTTATGATAGAAGTGATCTATTTATAGGGGTTTCTCCACAGCTAGTTATGACACTTCATCAATGGGGTTAAAAAAATAATTAAAATAACTAATGAATCATCATCAAAACATATATTTTATTTTCCAACAATTTTCTCCTTTTTGATGATGTCAATACCCTCCTTAAAAGCGATGCAAAAAGATAAGGACAAAATAAAAATGAACACAAAGAACTGAGAAAGTGATATTTTATTGATGAACTGAGTTACAAAGTATTAAAATACAATACATGAAAAGAAAACTAGGTTACAGTTTCTTTTCCTTTCCCATGGTTAGCTTCACTTGATTTGCTATCATGGATTTCTGTAGACTCTCTCATAGCTGTATTTGTTGAAGTTCTCTCAATTGCATGGATGTTTTCCCATATGTTCCATGAATCTGACATGCTGTGATTGCTGAAAAACTTGCTCTTGAACAATACTGAAAATATGAATACAATCCTCCTTAATCTTTCTCTTGTGGCTGTTTTCAGTACTTGAACGAACTCAGGTTCAGTCTTTTCAACTTTGTCTGAAGCCTTGTCTAGAGCACCATTTTACTCCTATTTGCCCAGTTTATGCCAGTAGTGCACTAGAATCTTTTGCATGCTCCGAAAATTTTCTAAGGTTTGTTCCCTTGATTCACCTTTTTTTGTGGGTAGCTCTCTGAAAATATTGTAAAGCTGTGAATCAAGACCAAGTCTTTTCTCAGTTGGTTCTGAGAACTTTGCAATCTGCTGCATTTCTTCTTCAGTCTTGTCTCCTCTAGCTTTCTTCAGTTGGACCAGTTTCTCATCAATACTTTCAAGAACTTGTGGCATGTCAAGTGCATTGAATTTTAATAGGCCCAGACTTTCCCCCTTATTGACATCATCATTATTGATCATGCTCCTGATATAAGAATTCAGGTGCTGCTGATTTGATGCCAATATGGTATGTGAAACCACTGAATCTTTCATTGCATTCTCCAATAAAATCAGACTGTCAACTACATTGTTAAGAATGCCTTTCATCTTCCTTGTGTCTCAGTTTTCCTTGCGTTAGTTTCAAAGGTTGTTTTTCGTATTTCGATCAAAGTGTTATGGTAGTCCTCTTTGACACTGTTCAATCTCTTTTCTATGGTGACTCTTTCACTTTTGTTCTCCTACATGGACTTCAACACTTCCAAAAACATTTAAATCATCTTTCTGTAACCTTATAAGCTCATTAAAATAGTATTTGATAGTCTCAGCTTGTGTAGGTACTTGCTTTTGTTTCAGCTACCTTTTCTTCAGTTTGGCCTTTTTCAGCTTCGGCTAACTTTATTTCATGGAGGGGAGAGGAGGTGATGTTTTCCAAATTTTCTTTGAAATCCCTAGACTTCCTTTTTTCTTCAGCTAAATCAGTTTCCTTGATAGGTGATTTGTCATCATTTCCTTCTTCAGTAAAGTCCGCTTTGGCTTGGTCAGCTTCTGCTTTCGCTATTTCAAGTACACCTTTGTCAGGCGGAGACTGATATCCTTCTTTCTCTTTATTATCTGATTCAAACTAAGTTTCAGAGTCTAAATCTCCACTACTATCTCCAGAGCTATCTTCATCATAACTCTCAGCAACATCTTTCGCTGCTTCCTTTTCTTGAAGTGAAGCGAGAATTCCTTTCGCAGATCTGGATCTCCCTGAGAATCATCATTGTCATCATCATATTTCTTAGACTTAAAAGATTTATTTTCAGCTTGTTTTTCCTGTAATTATCTCTAATCAATGAATAACCTGTGCTCAAAAATTCATCAGGGCTGAATAGTTGAGATAGATAAGTGATGCTGAATATATCAAAAACCTATTGCTCTATGTTTTCCATTTCCTCTAGTTGATTTCTTTGATTTGGGATTGAGCTAAACTTCATATGTTGATAAGCATCAAGACTCCTACAGTCAGCTTCAATGAGTTTCCTAATATCAACAGACGGACCAGGTTGTGTTGCAACTTCTTCGCCTTCTCTAGGAATCTCTGATTGGATTCACTAGAGTCTCAACTCCTCAACTTCGCCACTCGGCTTGAGTTTTGTTTGGGTTCCTCTCAAAGAACAAGCGAGATGACGGATGATTCAGATTCAATCTCTGGGACTGAGGTAACTTGCTCAGTTTCCAGTTTCTCCTCAGGAACAACTTCTTTTTCTGGTGAGGATTCAATTTCAGCTGCTGGTTCAGTAACTTGTTCAAAATCTTTTCTTAATTCAGCTGCCTGAGGTTTATTTAGTTCAGCAACAGAATCTTTGACAGGTTCAGTTTCAAGTTCAGCAACTGGTTCCTTTCCATTTTCATTATTACCAGCTTCTTCTTCAACTTCTTTTTCATTAACAAGTTCATCCAGAGTGATGACTTGTACAAGTGCAGATTCAACTTCAACAACTTCTCTTTCTTGTGACTGAGAAGCCTCTAATTCTTTGAGAAGCCTCTAATTCTTAGCAATTAAGTTGAGCATTGTTAACACTTCTGATCCAATTAGCTCTTCCTCACTATCAGTTTCTTCATCATCAAATTCAGTTCTCAGGGTTTGTTCCCCCCTGAGTGTCAGCTTCTGGAAGTGACGGAACAAATTCTTGACTTTCTCCCGTAGAATCTTGAATGGGTACTTCATCAGCAATATACACTATTTCAGCAAGAACTGGTTTTGTGGGGGTTTCCTCAGTTCTAGGTTTCTTTGCTTGACTTTCAGCAACTGAGGTAGAAGATTTTGCTGGTGAAGGTTCCGCAACTTTCTCAGTGATTTTACCAGTTTTGACTTTTACCAATTCTTCCAGTTTTCTTTTCTTTGCTTTTACCCTCTCAAGGTCCTTCAAGGCTTCCCCGGTTGTCATTTTCTTGGTTGATCTTTTCTTCTTCTTCTTAGGTTCAGTTTCAGTACCTTCAGCTTTCCTCTTTCCAGATTTTTCTTCTTTAGTTGCAATTTTGCCATCAACAATTGCAGTTTCCCTTCTCATTGCAATTCCAAAGTGATCGATAATTCTTTGAGCCAAAAGTGCAAGGGTCTTCTTATGATAAAATCTCCCTTTTTTCTCGTCAGTTTTCTTCTTAGGCATAACCGAAGATTGTGCTATCAATTGGTCCAAAATGTATCTCTGGCAATTGAAATCTCCTTCAAACTAGATCACATATAGCAAATCTATCTTGGTGCCAGAAAGATTGCTGAAGTTGCCTGCATTCCCAATAATACAGTTTGCAAGCATCTTGGTTAGATAATTAAATTCAGGTTTGAGAAGTCATGTACTTCCAGATAACATCACATTTGAGTCTTCTTTGATAGCAATGATTTTCCACAACTTTTCACTTTGTTCTTTGGTCACTTTCAAAACAGAAGTGAAACCAAATTTCTGAAAGCCAAGGAGTCTACAATAAGATCCTCAGTGACCTTGATTTCTTTCTCATTCACCCTGGTAGTGTAAGTAAAAATTCTTTCATCTTCTAGGCTTCTGCTCCCGAACTCATAGAAGTCTCCAATGTTGTCCAGACATACACTCTTCAAATTGATGTTAAACACATGTTTTAGCCCTTTGATTTTCTTGATTGTCTCTGCAATTTTCTGGGCTAGTGTTCGATTTGTATATCTTGCAACATATTGATCGAGTGAGATGGTCATTCCAGGTTCTACTCTTGTAAAAGTAATGATATCTGAAGGTTAATTGAATTTAAAAGTGCATTAAGGTTAGAGATGAAGTTTGATAAAGGGATTGTGTGAAAACTGAGTGTAAAGAATTAACATGGAAGATACGAGGGTATTTATAGATGGTAGATTAGGCAGTTAGAAAATTTTGAGCGACTCTTAAAACATCTTGTCATAAATCACATCTGGTGTTGAGATTGTGAAAAAGGTGGTGAGTGGAGAAGATGGATAATTGAGATTAATGTAGGTCAAATCTTCTATGTCATCCATAGCTTGTCTCAATAAATGCAGTAGATTCGGTGTATCTCCAACAGTAAAGGTTTAGCTTTGATCTTATCCAAAACTTGAATCAGTTGTTCTTTTTATCAGTTCCAAAACCCAGTTCAAAATATGAATCAGTTTTGATAATTACTGGTTCGCAGTTTTCTCAGCTTTTCATTTTCCCCAGCAAAACAAATTGACAAATTTTTGGTACCCATATCTGTTTGGGTTCTTTTTGGTTAGTTTTTTTGTTTTCTGGAGTTCTTTGATAATGTCTTGTTGATCTTAGCCTAGACCTCCATATTGTTTGTATGCCTTTCTTGATATTTTGACTAAGTAAAGTCAGTTTTCATAAAATTTTGCCTTTTTGACTTGTACGTCTTATTCTTGAAAATTTTGTGTGCCTGAGTGATTATTGGTCCATTCCAGTCTTCAACAGTGGGAAAAAGTCTTCCTTTCCCCCATAATTTCGTATTCCATGAATGATTATCATTCTTTGATGGATATGACTTGAATGTCCTTTTAACTGATCTCTGATCAGTTCTGCCCTTTCTAGCCTTCTGATTCTTCATGTGGAATCTGTCAGTTTTTGAATTATCTCCAAATGATTTTACAGTTTTGTCGATCTTTGTTTGAGGTTGTGCTGAGTTTTTGTCAGTTCTTACAATTTTATCAGTTTTCGGAGTTCCTGACTTTTATGCAGCAACAAACTTAGGTGCAGCTAAACTAGGTCTGAACTTAGAATTTTGTTGATTGTCAAACCCTAAACATGTTATGTCTCCAAATGGTTTTCATAGTTTGAACTGAACACTAGGAATTGGATCAACTGATGATTCTGTGATGTTTATCACCTCCGTTAATTCATCAGTTGAGCAATTCTCCTTGGTTCCATTGTTAGCCTTGATAAAATTGATCTCAACATTCAATCTTAGAACTTTAGCTTTCAACAATTCTTTTTCCTTTTTGGCATTCTCATAATTCTTTTGAATTTCCTCCAATTCCTTTATGAGTATATCCAAGGTTTCATTAAAATTTGTATTTCTGTGATTGATTATGGAAGTGTGACAATTGGATGTAGAAGCATTTACCTCTAGTTGGTTAATCAATAAATTTTTGGTTGTAGCTTCTTGATATTCCATTATTTGCTTGCCTTTATCTGATCCATAAGTGTTGCTCATCAGATTCATTCCAAACAGTATGATTTCTTCATCAATTTCACCAAGATCATTTCCTCCCAATCTTATGGGTAAAATTTCAGCATTTCCTTCATTGTTTGTAATGGATGGATCTTCAATGAATGTCTCAATTAGCTTTTCTTGAGTATCAGCAACAAGAACATGCAGTTTGCTTTCGTATTCATCAAATCATAAAAATGAGTACTTAATTAAACTTCTAAGGTGATGTTTTGTATCCATGATGCAGTTTTGAAAATCCTTTTGAAAACAGATTGAAAAACCTTCATAACAGAGATTCAGCTTCTGATACTAATTGTTGGTATCGGAAATAACGGATGCCCGGTTACTTCAAACAAACAAACTGATTTTGAGATTCAGCTAAGGATCTCTTCGGAACAGAAGCACCACTCCGATACCAGTTGTTGGTCCCTTGGAAAGGCTGACACAAGTTTAGAGGGGGGGTGAATAAACTTATCCCCAAAAACTAAATCTTGAACCAGATTGAGTTCAGCTTTAAACTTGTGCGAAGTTGAGCTAACTTAGTTGAGTACAAGTCAAGGCTGACTTATGCTGAACTGTGTTAACCGGCAACGGATTAAATTAAGCCTTTATTTGAAACTTGATTTTATCAGTTTGTTTAAATAAGATGCAATGTTGTGCTGACTTAGTTTCTTATGTTTGCTAAGTGTAATTAGGTACAGTATAAACTTAGATGCAGTAGTTAAATGCGTAACGTAAGTAAGTAAATAAGACAGAAATTATAGAGGTTCCAGGTGTGTAATCCTGTCAGTCCTCTCTTCCCATGTGATGTAGGAGGCAAAATTCACTACGTTCTTGAGGTTTACTATTACAAGACACAATGTCAATTTAAACACTGATTGTCCTTCACTAATCCCTAGTTTCACAATCTTCTAGCTTTAGTCTTCAACAGGTGAGATTGTTGTTTAAACTAAGCTTGCTCCACAGGTCCTTGATGGGTAGAATTGCCTCTTCACCAGCTCATCACAAACACAGTCTTCCTGACTGCACTCAACTGTCCTTCACACCTTCTTGGTGTTTCACAGTATAAACCTTTGATAAAATCAAAGTTGAGACTCGAATCAATAACTATGATTCAACTTTGTAATTTGAGCTTCTTCTTCTAGATGTATAAAATATGCTCAAGCTCGGTTTTTCTTCAAATGTTTGAACTTGATCTTTCTTAAATTCTTATGAACACTTTGAAGATTACTTGATCTTGCAATAAAGTATTTAGCAGGAATTCTTTTGCTTTCTCCCTTGGAAGGATCTTTCTTGACTAGATCAATTCTAAGAATTCCGCACTTCTTTTTGTGATAAAAGTGATCTATTTATAGGGGTTTCTCCAACGATTACATGAATTTGAACGTTTGAATTTGAGCCCTTGTATCTGTTGGTGGTCCTGCTCATTCTAATGAATGTCAGTGTCATTTCTGACATTTCTGTGCAACCAATAAAATTTTCTGCTTTATAACGGTAAGATTTTCTTCAGTTTTTCTTCTCCTCAGCATGAAAACTGGCATTGGTCAGTTCTTAGCTTAAGTGCGTTAACTGAGTATTTACTCTTCTTCCAAAAGCTCAGTACTCTATTTTTCATCTGATTATTATTAACTTAATCAGAGTACACCATTCCAAAAATCAACTAAGATATCATTGTCCTTATCATTCTTAGGTCTTCTTTCAAGATCAATAAAGTCAGTTCAGGCCATACAGACTTACCTGAATTCCAACTTTACAGTCTCGTCTTTAATCTTCATAACTGAGTTTGAACCCTAGTTTCTTCAATCTTCAATAACTGAGTTTGTTCCCTCAGCCTTCTACTTCTAGATAAGTCAACTGAGTCTGTGTCCTTCAGCTAACTTACCTTCTTCAGTTCTTTAGTTGGTGTGCTCTGAGTCAGTTTTCCAGATTGATTTATCTTCAGTTGTAAACTCTGTATACTTATTAATGTTATCAAGTCAGTTTCTCTTTTTCTCAGTTCTAACCCAAGAATTATTACAGTGCTTGTCAGATTACATATACAATTGTCAGACTCTAATAAATCCCATACATTGATATCCAGACATCTTTTTGCTTTGCACCATAACAGCTAGTTATGACACTTCATCAATAGGGTTAAAACAATAATTAAAATAACTGATGAATCATCATCAAAACATAAATTTTATTTCCAACACATACTATCAATGTCCTATTTGACAATACATACGACTAGAGTCATTTAAGCATCAAACTTATTAAAGTGATTAGAGAGCTCATCAACCATAATCATTATCATGGTTTCTCTATCACAGTTTGACACTATAAACGTTAATATGTATACACATTCAATAACATGAAGATAAATAATATATAAAAATAAAAGTGCTTTCATTAATCATAATGAAGTTATTACATGAACTAAAATAGACTGTAAACGAAATGACCCGACCCAGTCGGCTCCGGTCCAACCTGATTGGGTCCATTTCAACACTCAACCCCGTCTATCAAGGGGTTAGCATCTCCGTATACAACCTGTTGACCGCACGGATGATGAACGGTTCTGATTCGTTTGGGAGCCATTCCTGCTGTTAACAGAGACTGATATACTAAACCTGAAAAAGTGACCCTCGATTACTAGGCCCTGAGTCCCGATTAATCGTGGCTAAATTTTCCTAATTCTCTCTAGGACTGTGCTACTGATGATGGAAGAAGATGAACTGCAGCAACTACACTGTTACAACAGCTCCACGCAAAAAAAAGAGGATGGAAGAGGGTGATTTGGGTGTTAAAATGGAAGAAAATTGGTTGAATTTGGTGGTGGTAATGGTGTTTATATAGGAGAAAAAGATTGAAGGTGGAAGGATTTAGTGGGATAGTGGGTAGAGGAGTAATGTTGTTGAGGAGATTGAGGGGTTGATAGATGGGATTGAGGTGGAGTAATGGTTGAGTGGGGTAAATAAGGAAATGATGGAAAATAGGGAAAAGGGGGTGGTTGCTCTGTGGGTCTGCTCTTTAATATGACACACAAAAACCGAAAAACCCTATCTCGATTAATCGGGGGTTATACCCGATTAACCGGGGCCTATTATTCTCCAGATTTTCTGTTCTCCTGTTCTGCACACCTTACCTTAGCTTACTGCACAATCCGGACCTCAAATCACTAGTTCTTACTCCGTTTGTTGTTACTTTTGACTCAATCCTAACCTACTTCACTAGAATCCACAACGAGTAAATAAACCTTCCCAACAACCATCGTTTTCAAGCCTAAGGGTGCGGTAGGATGAAGAAAAGCTCGTCATTTCATCCAGCTACTTTTATTGACTCCTATTCTGACTAAGGGTTCAAGATAATTGTTCTGAGTTTATAGTCGCCTGCTCGACTTTCTTCAGATCCTCGCTCACTCAGGGGTCGGGACTTTAACTTGCCAAACCTTCACTCTTAAGGTCACCACCGTAGAACCTTTTTGAGTTCTTTTTCTAGCACGCTTTTACTTTTTTGCTCGTGCACTAAAGATTTAACCTTTACATCCAGGGATTCCACATTTTCCATTTTACGTTCCATTTCACTATGCCTAACAGAAGAACTGACTTCCGTGAGAGTACTTTTCCTCATGCTCTCTCAACAGTACTCTCATGAATTCCTGATCACAGGTTTCTACTAGAACCTCTTGTGCCTAAGCCTCTCATCTCCTATTTTCAAAATTTTCACTTCGCTCGAACCACAAGTCATCATTCAACATTCAGGCCTATTGTCTAGGGGCTCTAGGATCTTGACAGTTACTGCATCATTATTGGTCCTTAGAGTTTTCTCCCTATTATTGGAGGGATTGAGTGAAGAAGAGGAAGGAATTATTTATAGTTGAGAATGATTTGCATGACACCGATGAAGAGGAGGAATGAATGAAGAAGAGGAAGGATTGTTGATGAATTTTTGCAGTGAGATGGATATGTCGATGTGGAAAAAGAGGATGAGGATTGGGTGAAGATCCCGAGAATTTTAAAGAATCCGAGAGCAAGTGATTTGAGTACTCTCTTCAATAAACATGTCACATTGGCGCCCGCCAATGCAGATTTAGCGCCTGCCAGTGGTCACTGTAGACATTCAAAGAGTTTAGAAGGAAAAACAGCGTGTGCCAATGATGTTCCGACGCACATCAAAGCAAAAGATGATGATTCTAATGAAGGTTCGACGCACGGCAAAGATGTAATGGCGCACGCCAAAATTTAGCAGACAGTTTCAAAGAAAGGTAAAGAGAAAGTGGTGCACACCGATGATGAATGGCGACCAGCAGCAGCCCAGACCTTTTGGAAGGCTTCCCATGATTCAACTAGCGGCATAGGTAAGGAAGTTATGAACTCTACCCCTAGAATTATTGATCTTGAGTCATTACCTTATCTTTCTCATGTGGAAATTAGAAAGAAAAAGTTAGATAAGAAGTATGCTCGCTTCCTTGACACATTCTGTCATTTAAATGTTAATATTCCCATCATAGAAGCACTCACTAGCATGCCTGCTTTCGGTAAGTTTTTGAAGGACATTCTCACTAACAAGAAACATTTAGAGGAGTATGAGAATATTTGTCTCAATGAGGAATGCTCCGCCGTGTTGCAACATAAGCTTCCACCTAAGCATAAAGACCCCGGAAGCTTTACTATCCCATGTGAAATCGGGGGAGTTTTGTTTAAGAGGGTGCTTTGTGCCCTTGGCGTTAGCATTAACCTTATGTCTTACGAGGACTTTATCAAACATAAAATAGGAAATTTGAAGAACACGGAGATAACTCTACAATTAGTAGATAGGTCCATAAAACACCTTAAGGGAGTCATAGAAGACGTGTTAGTGAAAGTTGATAAGTTCTACTTCCCAGTTGATTTTATGGTTATAAATATGGAAGAAGGGTATTCAACGCCCCTTATTCTCGGTCGTCCATTCCTAGCCACGGGAAGGACTCTAATCGATGTTCAATGTGGAGAATTAATTTTGAGAGTTAATGAGGATGAGGTCAATTCCAACATCTTTAAGGCCATGAAACACCCATACAATTCACGAGATTCATGTTCTTTTGTAGATGCATTATCTTTTGTTTGTGTGGAGAATACTAACCTGCAGGTCTATGAAGATAAACTTGAAGAATGCTTGGCCTTGTCTATCTTTGATGGTGAGAGTGATGATGCGGAAATGCAAGCAGTGATTTCTTATTTGGATGCTGGTCATACATTCAACAAGCGACCATGGCATCGATATCTAGAGTTGGAGCATTATGGCCCACTATTGAAACCTTCGGTGGAGGAGCCATCAAGGAACCTTGAATTGAAAACTCTTCCTCCTAACTTGAAATATGCTTTTATTGAGAGTGATAATCTACTTCCTGTTATTATTTCTTCGTCACTAACCAATGTGCAGGAAGACTTGCTATTGAGGATGATTATAAAACATAAGAGAGCATTTGGATGGACTGTAGTTGATATTCAAGGAAGTAGTCTCGAGATCTGTGTTCACAAGATTATTCTTAACGATGATGCCAAGCCATGTGCTCAACCACAACTTCATTTGAATCCCAATATGCAAGAGGTTGTCAAGAAAGAGGTCATCAAGTTATCGGAGATGGGTATTATCTTTCTGATATCTGATAGTGAGTGGGTGTGTCCTACTCAAGTTGTTCCTAAGAAGGACGGATTCACAGTGAAGGAAAATGACAAAAATGAATGGATCCCAACAAGGGAAGTCACAGGGTACCGCATGTGTATTGATTTTCGATGACTCAATGACCATACAAAGAAATACCATGATCCACTATCGTATATTGTCAGAATGTTGGAACGGTTGTGTGGACATAAGTTTTATTGCTTTCTTGATGGTTATTCGGGCTATCTACAGATATTCATTGCGGCAGGAGACAGAGAAAAAATGACTTTCACTTGTCCATATGGAACGTTTGCTTACAAAAGAATGCCGTTTGGGTTGTGCAACGCCCCGGCTACATTTCAGAGATGCATGACTGCTATCTTTTCTGATATGGTGGAGAAATTTCTGGAGATTAATTTGAAGAGTGTCTCTCTCACTTAGAGCGCGTGTTACAGCGATGCGAAGACACGAACTTGGTACTCAATTTGGAGAAGTGTCTTCTTATGGTATCTGAGGGTATTGTGTTAGGCCACATAATTTCTGAGAATGGTATTGAGGTGGACAAAGCAAAGATTGAAGTAATAGAGAAGTTGCCCCCACCGGTTAATCTAAAGACTTTATAGGATTTCTTGGGCATGCCGGTTTTTATAGGCGATTTATTGTTGATTTATCTCGTATTGCCAAACCTCTCAGTCATTTACTTGAGAAATAAGTACCGTTTGTTTTTTATGGAAAGTTCACAGAGGATTTTGAGACTTTGAAGAAGAAACTAATGTGCGCCCCCATTCTAGTGGTGCCGGATTGGAATTTACCTTTCGAGTTAATGTGTGATGCGAGCGACTTAGCAGTTGGGTCAGTGCTTGGCCAACATCATGGAAAAGTACTTAAGGCCATTTATTATGCCTCTCATACATTGAACTTTGCTCAAATCTAGTATGCAACAACCGAAAAGGAATTACTTGCAATAGTGTTCGCCCTTGAAAAATTTAGGTCCTATATTGTTGGTTCCAAGGTCATTGTCTACACCGACCATGCAGCTTTGAAGTATTATTGAACAAGAAGGATGCTAAACTGAGACTACTCCGATGGATTCTCCTACTCCAAGAGTTCGACATTGAGATTAAGGACAAAAAATGCGGTGAGAACGTCGTGGCGGATCACTTAAGTCGGTTGGAGTTCGTTGAAGAAGAAGGGAAACGAAGAGAGATTCGAGACCATTTCCCGGATGAACAACTCATGATGGTGGATGCTCCCCCAACAATGCAACTTATTCGTGCCGGTTCTGCTGGATATATAGAAACCCGAATCCGGATCCGATCCATAATTGGATTGTCAGATCTGATTCACAGCACCGATCGGGACACTCCATAATGCACATCAGAAGCTATGAATTAAATTCGCATGCGATTTTACCACGATTTTAAAACATAATTAATTAACAATCTACAAGAAGGTTAGTAGATTTACCTCAACGGAAAGAGATGAGAAATTCGACAAAAGGGAGAAGCCACAATCTTCCGGATTGTATCTCCTAGCGACGACTGGTGGACGTCGATCCTCGCCGTAGAACCTCCTTGAATATGCACAAGAAAAACCCTAGGTTTTTCTTCTCTTAATGACTAAGGCAAGAAACTAATTGTTCTTCCTTTTAATTTAGTTTGTGGTGCCAATATTCATTTTCTATTGTGTTAGGAGAAACTCTCTTTATATAGGAAAATAACTAGTCAAGAAAGAGTTATCCTTTTTCACAATACAATTACCTATTCCCATGAGGAAAAGATATTTGCCAAAAGATAAGAGATAATTCCCAAAAAAATCAATCACTTTATCTCTATTCCATTAATTATCCAACAAATAGATAATAAATTAATTACACAAATGAGATAGTCTAGGAAAATTTCTTCTCCTAACTTATCCATATTTGGGGCGCCTATTTTGTCATTATTTTTAATGAAAAATGTATTTTCTATTTTACATATTATTTACCAAATAAATAATATTTTATATTCATTAAATAGACCAACTATTTAATTTATTCTCGAGGTTCCATAAAATGAGAAAACACTCACGTGTTAGGAACCAACACGGGGACCATGGACCTATAACGAGTAGCTACAATAAATTGAATAGAATATTCATCAAACAGAATATTTCTACTCAACTCATTAATTCCGGAATTACGCCACCATAAATCCGAAACTGAACTATATCGATTATAGATGTAACTTATTCTCAAAACGCGGAGTCGAGTCGATAAGTGTCCATTAATATAACCATTACATATAAACTAACCCTCCACAGACTATCCGTAATGAAGCAGGATTATTTCCATAAACGTTCTTCAATACATCTTATCCTTATTTACCATCAACCCACTTGTGATCAATTAGTTCATAACCAATACGAACTCGGCTGATCGATCAGTTTCTAGGATCAACAAATAAGGGGATTGTCTTTCTTCATCCCGCAGGAAGGAATGGATCTCATATCTGTGAGGCACACACTTCTCACTCATTCTAGAATAGTGCCAACGTGAAAGTTGGCCGCGCCTCTTAGCGATCCTTAACGAACACATCAAACCCTATCCTGAAACAAGTAGGAGTCTGTAATCACTTCAGGATTAAGTTTAATCCATATATGATCATCTTGTGATTTAATAAGATTTTTGAATCACGGAATTATATGAGAAACTCAGATTAAATCGGTCCAGTCCTAAATGACTCTCGTCATATATAAATGCCCCACTTAGACAACCAATGTCGACGGTCCGGATAAGACGGTCACACCATAAAGTGTTCTGGACGCATTAATGGTGGTTTAATCAATAGACCCCATACTTTGATTAACTTCACCACGGACTAACATTTCAAGTGTATCACCATAAACTTAATCCTCACGTGTGACACACACACGAAGTTATATGGCTATGTATGATACGACTTAGGGTTTTCAGAAGTGTATTACTTACAATCACGAAGAAAGTAATAAGATGAGAATAAATATGTCATTTAATAATTCTAAAAACAATTACATAAATTGTCTTTCGGGCGCTACTTCCAATGGGTTCAACACCGAAGGAGAGCTCACTATGGTTTGCAAACATAGTAAATTATTTTCCATGTGAGTATGTTCCACCTAATTGGACATGGCAAAAGAAGAAAAAATTATTTCACGATTTGAAATTTTAGGAGGTGTTCAGATGACATCATTAGGAGATGCGTTCCCGGTGATGAAATCTCAAGTATACTCTCCTTTTGCCATTCTCAAGACACCGGATGCCACCATGGAGGGTGGAAAACAGCGTACAAAGTTTTACAATGTGGATTTTATTGGCCTACACTTTAGAAGGATGCACATCGTTTTGCACGATCATGTGTTGCATGCCAAAAGTGGGAAATGTGTCCAAGAGGCATGAGATGCCCCTCTGTTGGTCCCTTGGAAAGGCTAACACAAGTTTAGAAGGGGGGGTGAATAAACTTGTCACCAAAAACTTATCTTAAGTTGTAAAAGCCCAGAACTCGAAGTTTCTCTCAAACTCAAACCCGACTACCAATTCGATTATGTTCTGTCCCTTAACTGTCATGCGGAGTTCGATTAGCTTAAGCGATTGTAAGTCAAAAGCGACTTATATTCGATCTTGTTAACTGGCGCAAATGATAAAGTAATAGCCTTAAGTGCAATAGATGTGTGGCGAAATCTTGACCTTCTATGTATCGGTTTGTGAGAATTCGATTATGCAGTGTTTGCTGAGAGATAATGCAATAAATAAAACAAACACAAATGCATAAAGAAAATCAACACAAGATTTGTTTATGGAAGTTCCGGGTGGTGTAATCCCGTACGTCTCCCCTTCTCCTGTGGTGTAGGAGGTATCACTAGAATAATGAGATAACGTTACAAAATCCTAGTACTATGACAGTCCTTCACGACACCCTGGTTTCACTGTCTACACAAAATGAAGAAAGGTGAGATTGCTCCCTTCACTCTGCACACTGATCCTTTGGAGGTGGAATTGCTCCTTCACCAGCTCACCACTAATACCAACACACAGCCCGCAGACTGCACCAATTGCTGTAGCAACACCGTAAGAGAAAAGGTAGAATTGCTCTTCTCAAACTATGCACAGCCAACCCTTTTTCACAAAGGTTAGGTTTAGAATTAATCACAAGATTAATTCAGTGAGCTGTTTGATTCTTCTGGATCTGGCTTTGTAGCTCCAAGATGCCTTCTTCCCTCTTTGTGGGTTACTGGATCTTTCTTTGAAGTCTTCAAGGCAATTCAGTTGGCTTCCCCTTTTTCTTGATATATCTGATCTAATTTTTCGGATCTGGATTTGGATCTTTGAATATATGCTTGTAAAGCTCTTTTTCTGATCCTCCTCTCACTCTCCTTCAAGTGATTCTCTTGTGTATTTATAGGGGTGATGTAATGGTCACTAGCTCTTGTAGCCGTTACACTTGTCGTTTAGCCAACGTTCACATGTACGATCTTTTGTCGTATTGTCAGTTTAAATTCAACAAGGCCTTAACTCAGTTTTCTACTCTTCTTCAAAACTGAGTACCTTGTATACTTACTATCTGACATTAATTGACTAAGTCAGAGTGCACCAATCAGTTTCTTCTTTCCTGGTAACTGATAATCTTTGTCCTTAAGAATATTCGATTATACATGATCTATAACTCGCCAGTCACCACAGACTTGTGCGAATCCCGATTTTATAGTCACGACTTAATCGACTTCTAACGAGTTTGCCACCTCGAGTTCTTGATCTCAGAATCGCGTGTGTGTCCTCGACTCTTGATCTTCTAGATAAGCCAACTGAGTCTGTGTCCTCAAATGAACTTGTCTTCTTCGCTTCTAGCATAACCGAGTTTGAACCCTCGATTTTCTTATTATAATTCGATTTCCTTGAATTGACCAAAATTGTTCGTCTAGTTCTACTCTATTACAAGTGCTTGTCCTAAAACAACCTATACAAGGTTCGGACTCTAGATAGAACTTATACATTTATCTCTAGACCATTTCTTGCTTCTTCTTTCATCATGCACTATAACAGTTAGTTACGACTTCATCATCATGGGTTGTAAGTGATTTGTCTAATTACGTGACGAACCATCATCAAAACATAAATAATATTTCCAACACCCTCCAATCTATTTTGGAGTGTGAAATATTTGGTGTTTGGGGCATCGACTTCATGGGCCCATTCCCTCATTCGCTAGGTAATAAATTCATCTTAGTAATGGTTGATTAAGTTTCTAAAAGGGTTGAATCACAAGACTATCCCACTAATGATTCTAAGGTAGTGTTGAAATTCTTAAAGAAGAACACCTTCACTAGATTTAGCACTCCTCGAGATATCATTAGTGACCGTGGCTCACACTTTTGCAACCGACCATTCACTAAACTTCTTGAGAGCTATGGTGTAAAACATAAGGTCGGCACACCGTATCACCCACAAACAAGTGGGCAGGTTGAAGTTTCCAACCGAGAAGTGAAGAGGATTATTGAAAAAACGGTGGACACTAACCGTAAGAATTGATCGGTGAGGCTTGACGATGCACTTTGGGCTTACCGCACTACTTTTAAGACACCTATAGGATGTTCACCGTATAGATTGGTATTTGGAAAGTCTTTCATTTTCCCGTTGAATTGGAGAACCGAGCTTATTGGGCTATTAAGTTTTTGAACTTTGACCCCAAGCTTGTAGGTGATCATAGGTTGCTCCAACTCACCGAGCTTGACAAGTTTCGACTTGATGCATACGAGAACGCCCAAATTTACAAGGAATGAACCAAGTCATTTCTTGACAGGAAGATCTTTTATCAAGAATTTCATGTAAATGATAAAGTGCTCTTGTACAAGTCACGATTGAGATTGTTACCAGGCAAGCTTCGATCTAGGTGTACAGGTCAATTTATTGTTACAAAGGTGTATGCATCCGGTGCCGTCGAGCTTAGTGATGGCAAGACGACGTTCATAGCAAATGGTCATCGCGTTAAACATTTTGTTGAAGGATAGGGAATACCTCGAGAGGAGGAGGTGATGTTCCTCGAGGACCCTCCAATGGACTGAACAATTGCATAGTCTAGCTATAGACTATAAATTTAGCACACCACGGGTAATATCCTTCATTTTACTTACTGAGCATTATCCTTTGGTTGGTTTGTATGCTTAATCGCTACGTGCTTATATGAGTAGTTGTTGGTGATGTCCCTAATTGATAATCTGTATAATTCTATTATCTCTACCATATAATCTCATCGAGAGAACAACATTAAAACAACAGTGCTACCAGGAGGCATCTCGTTATTTGATGATTTGGAGTCATTTCATAATGATTTTGATAAGTTTGGTGAATAATTGTAGTTTTGAACTTTGGTAATTTTGGAAAAAGCTTTTGGCGTACGCCATGTTTGTTCTGGACGCGCGCCAATGTTACTGTAGACATACAGAGAGTTTAGGCATTTTATGTGGCGTGCGTCAATTCTGTGTTGGCATATGTCAATTCGGTAGGTTATTAGGGCTAGGATAGGAAGTGGCGTACGCCATTTGTTTATGGCGTGCATCAAGTTGAGCAGTGTTGAATTAAAACGGTTCTTCTCCTCTTCTCTCTCCCTATAACTCCCTTCCTATCGATTGTTCACCCCTTTTTCTCCCCATTTTCATCAGTTTTTCTCCCATTACCACACCATCTACACAATTTATCCAACCCCATCAAACACTACACTCTTTTCCATCATTCTATTTTCACTTGGTCTTGTATTGAAGAGGACCCCAATTTGACTAGAAGACGTTCTTCCGCATTTCCGGCTTACTTCCATATTTTTCGGCGACCTTCATCTTTTCTCTGTGGCGTTTCTCAATTCAACAAGGTATTTTGGCTTCCTCCTCATCTTTCAATTTAATTTCTTTTGATTAATTGTTGCACTGTATTGATTGAAACCGGAGGAAGGGCTTATTTTGATATTGTTGTATTGTTGGATTGTTGTGAACACCTATAGCCATGTCTGATCTTTAGCTCGTGGTGGTAGTCATCAGGATGAACCGATTAAGAAGAGCAAAACTCCAACCACTAGTGACCCTAATTCCCCTGACCAATCCCGAACCACACCAACCCCAGCTGACCCAGTCATTTCTTTTCCCAAAACTGCCACTGGAAAGAAATCCTAGAGACTTTTAGAGTCATGTTTCAGTCAGCGCATTCTGCACTTTGAGTGAGGCATACAATTCAAGTCTGTTAGCCCTAAGATTGCACAAATCATTAAGGATCGTAAGTGAGAATCCTTAGAAACCAATCGTACTTCTGTGGTCAATGGCAACATTATAGCCGAATTTTATGCTACTCTTGCTTCTGACCCTGTCAAGTCAGCCAAGGGCTCGGTCACAATTCATGGCCAGGCTGTCCCTTTTTCAGCCAAGGTTATCAATGACTTCTTCGGTATTCCCGAAATCCCAGCCGAGACAACTTTTGCTAGTGTGTGGAAACTGAGTGAGCAGGGTAATCTTTTTGCCTAGGCTCAGGAAGCTAAGACTTATCTTTCCCCAACTGCTACCTGGGTAGATAAACGTTTTAAGTATGGTAATGCACACAAGGACGTGAGGGTGATGAAGCACTTCATCAGTCACAAGTACCCTCCCACAAAATCAACACTTTCAATTTCCCTGAAGCTTGTTTAGGCCTTGCAATCTTTACAGGAGTGCCTGTAGACGCAAGGTTTCATATTTACCAAGGGGTGGTAGACATTGCTCTCAATCGCCGCAAGGATGGTAATATGCCCATGCATTGGTTAATTCAGGAGCTTTGCACCTGACCTGAGGTTCAGCTTCTGACTAGTGATTCTATGTTTCCTCTTTCTAACATCATGATTGGTCCTAGCATCCCTGAGTATGTTGGGCAGCCCACTCCATCTTTTGCTGCTCCTGTTTTGACCATAGATCCATCTTCCGTTGATGTTTCTTCCCCGAGTCATCCATCTCCCCATGTTCCCCCACATCCTCCTATTCGAGACTTTGCTGTGAGGGCTAGGTTTGACTTCTTCGAGTCTGAGTTGGCAGCCATTCGTGGAGGGTTGGTGGCCTCTAAGACCAATGTGAGGTTAGGCTTTGAGCAGCTGTTAAGGGGGATGAATGATTTGCATGTAGGATATCGTGGTTAGTGTGCTTTTGATACAGTTCATGACCCCAAGTTTGCAGAGTTGTCTGGAGATTTTGACTCGTGTTCTAAGGATCCTTATCAGTTACCCACCCGGATTCCTCCTTTTCGTGTCCCTGCTTCTGGACCACCCACCTCTAGGACCCCACATCATACCCTAGCTCTGGGTGGTGTTTCTACTTTTCCTTCAGTAGATACAGGTTCGGTTAGCACGAGTTTTTCTTTTGTTGGACAAAGTTTGACTGGTTCGATGATTACATCCACTGTTGGTGATGGGGTTGGTAGTTCGAGTCTCCGGACTTTGCTCTATGCTGCTTTACCTGATGATCCCATTCAGATGCTATCCAATCCTTTTGCAGCTGACTACCAGGGCACCTGTCTGTTCCATCCTTCGAGTTTCACTCCGTCCGGTTCGTTTGCTCCGTTGGATGCTGGTATGCTACTTGATGAAGACGATGACGGGGATCTCCCTACTAGTTCTACTCTTATTCCTATTTCCACCCCCAATGTTTGATTAGTACTTTTCTTCACCAGAATTTGTTATGACTCATTTTGCTCACTGCATGTGGCTTTGAAACTTTATCAGTCTTTTTCTCTTTTCTTTCAGTCTATTTTGTTGTTGGTGCTACTTGGATGCTACTTACTTTGTTTTCTGTGGAAATGTTGCATTTGCTTTGTGATGCATTAGCGTGTGAGGCTTTGTTCGTTTGAAACTTGCTAGCTATTGCTTTCTATGAATTTATATCACCACTCAATATTGCTAGATTATCTGTGCTTAGCTCCTTGTTGAGAGATAATTGTTTATTGGGTGGGTTAGATAGTTTTGAGCTGCAGTTGCTGTCCTAGACACTCTTGTCTTGCATCATTCGCTTTTACCATGCGCCACTAATTTCAACTGCCTTGGCGTACGCCAGCTGGTACTGTCGCATGCCATTTCACTTCAGCACACCTCACATACAAGCGACAAAGATGGCGTACGTCGATGCCTCTTTACTCGAGCCAATTGACTTGACCTACACCATCACACCACTACCACCACAGAACCCTAGAATTCAGCTTTTCTTGATCTAGCATACACCAATACCCGTTTGGCGCGCATAATTTCATCCTTTCCTGCCATCGAGAAGTCATATCAAACCCTATTTTCATCCATATAAACCCCCCGTCCTATTCTAATTTCATTCACCATCATCTTTCTTCTTTTCACCCCCACATCCACTTCTTCTTTTCTTATTCTACCACCTTCATCATGTCTTCTCCTCCGGCAGATCGCACTGTTTTGTTTTCTGATATTGCCGGGGCAGATGCGGTTCCCAGTTTCATCAAGTTTTTAACCTCCTCCCAATTCTTTTTTAGCGGGGTTTGAATACTAGGAAGATTGAGGAGTACACAGAATAACGTATCGAGTGGGGTGGCTGGAATCGTTTGGTTGCACCACCTCATGGTCGCATAAACGAGACCATGGTTCGTGAGTTTTTCGCCATGTTGTCCACGGCTCCTTCTAAGAGGTAGGTTAATTCCGTTCTTGTTCATGGTGTCGAGGTACATGCAACTATCAATGAGGTTTTCCATCTCTCCAACACTGATATTTCACCCGATCGGCACTACGCGGTGCATTGGCGACTCACCCACATGAGTAGTTTCATTGCTCGACTCACTGCTGCCACCGTAGAGCTTTTCCTGGGTCGTAAAGGGCCCAATGCAGATTATTCTGTCTCGGCTCTTTCTCCTGACATGTGGGCATGGAAATGTTTCGTCAACAACCGCATTCTTCCCACTAACAATTTTGAAGAGATGATGGACAATGAGCTTTTGTTGCTTTACGCCATCAAGCGGGGAATGTACATCAACTAGGGTGCCTTGATCCATCATGATGCATGGTATCATTCTCAGCCGCTGCACATTCTCCCGGTCATTCCCTTTGCATGGCTCATCTCTAGGCTTTGTACGTATGTTGCTAGGATTCCCGCTCACTTCCAGGATGAGTTTTTCCCAAGTACTGTTACACATCGTGGCCTCACACCGAGGGATGTGCCTGGTGCTCCTTCGTCTTCTGATAATTCTGGTTCTGATTCTGAGTAGTTCTTCTTGTTTCGTGGTTGGTTGTCGGAATTGTTGGTTGGCTGTTTGTCTTGTTTTATCTCATGCTAGTTTTGATATGAATAATGGTTGTAACATTTCTTTTCTATCTCCGAACAATGTTGTAGATACTTTGGTTTGACTTGAATAATGTAATATATTGGTTTGGCGCGCATCATCCACCCTATATTCGGGGATGGCATGCGCCATGACCATTTTTTACACACGTCAATTTTTCAAGGTTAGTCTCTGTATTGCTACAGTTCCTTCTGGCGTGCGCCACTGTACTTTGGCGTTCGTCATCCTGCCACCAAGTACTCACCAATGCTTCTGCATATATTTTGCCCTAATTTTGCATGTCGTTTTATCATAAGTTTTGCTCATCTTGATTCCATGTTGTTTCCCTAACTATATTTTTACTACTCTTTTGACATTGAGGACAATGCAAACTCGTAAGTAGGGAGTGAGAGTATAGTTAGTTCAACAACGGGTAATTTCATTAAATGCTTAGGAAATTCCTTAGCCTTGATTATTTTCTTGAAATTGAGAGCCGTATAAACAATCTCTCGGCATGAAATACAATCTTGTACCTGACAGAGCGAGTACTTCAATAAAATGAGTAACTCTGATGGAACATGAGTACATGTTATTCAATAATCATCGATGGTAGTGTGATTCATTGTGCACGTATATTCTAATATTTTGTTAACAAAATTTTTTTCATGAAATTGTGCTTGCATGCTGTTACTTGCAACTTGAACTTAAGAATGTTATTCTTTTGAGATGAAATAATAGGTGCTAGGAATCGGAGTAGGGATGACGATTTTTGGCATAACTTTGACTAGACCATAGCCAAATGGCCCACCCGAACACAAAATTTTCCTTTCTGTCCCCATCTCAGCCGTGTAGAGTGTGAGACCCCACTCAATCTAGTCGTTCACACTTAGCCTCATTATAATCCGACCCTTAGCCGAAATTTGGTCTACATTTCTTTGGTCTCCCGCAAGTGTAGCAAGAGTCTATTGATTGTGAGGGCGGTGATTGGAACTAAGAGTTGGATGAGTTGTAGTGGCACAAGTTGAGATGACATCTTATGAAGTTTGGTTCGGAACCCATTGGTGTTGGCAATATTAAGAAAAAACAAACAAACAAACAAATAGTATTTCTTTATAATGTACATATACCCTAAGAGTTGAATAAAGGATTCCAACAAATCAAAACTCAAGTCAAATAGAAGCATCAGAAATGTAAATACTTAGTTCTTGAATAATGAGTCATTGAAGGAAATTTTGAAGCTCAAAATTGTAAGATCCTTAGTAATGTAAGGATGGGAAATGACTAATTCAGAAATTTGATGTCAAGGAGAAGAAGGTGTAGATTATTGCTATCTTGCCTTATTCTTTTGTTTATCCTTTTATTCCCTTCAGTTAGCCAACCACCCTAGCCTGAACATTACAAGCCGATTTGTCAACTACCTGACCTAACTGTTTGATTCCGAGTGCCTAATTAGTGAAAATTGGTACCATTCCTAAGCTTAGGGTTGCATCTTTTTGGTAGTGCTTGCATGATTTGATGGTCGTCAGTTTGATAGCTAACTTGAGGAATGTTCACTCACACACTTCGCTACTTCTTTAGATCATGGGGAACATGCTCTTCTGATTTTGATTGGTTGCATCGTTTAATTGGAGTCTCATCTCTCGATGTTGCATGATTGTATTTTTGTGACTCTAGATTGCCTTATCGCTTTATTTGCTCGAGGACGAGCAAAAGCTAAGTGGGGAGTGGTTGATGTAAGTCAACCCGATAATACAATTCCCGATGGATTTCCCTTTTATTCTTATGCAATTAGTGGCATTTTGACATCAACTTGAGAAATTATTATGATAATATAAACCATTTTGGTGTACAAAGGAAATATCAGAAAAACTAGGTTTTTTCTTTTTATTATAGGCTTATTAGCCGATTTTTGTTATCAGATTTACACGTGGTATCTTTGTGTCTATTTTGCAGCACGGATATCATAGTTGGGAGCATGGATTTTGACTTGATGGTGTCATTGGATTGTTGAGTGATGATTTTGGAGATGAGGCGAGGATTCCAACCCACGATGATTATTGACGCACGTTAGAGGGCTCAGTCCAAGCCAGTTGTAGAATAAATTTGATCATGGACATTTTATATACTGATGGCGTACGCTATGTTACATTGACCCGCACCAAGTGAAGATATTCAACTCTGTTGAGCATTTAATACGGATGTCATTCAACCAACTACTACATTAGACTTGGCGCACGCCAATTTCCTATGACCGACTCCAATACTTCATTAAAGCACATAGCTCATGCTAGTTGGACTGACCCGCACCAGTCTTACAGAGTCAG
Organism: Gentiana macrophylla; assembly: GCA_026214975.1. NCBI lineage: Eukaryota > Viridiplantae > Streptophyta > Magnoliopsida > Gentianales > Gentianaceae > Gentiana > Gentiana macrophylla. The sequence continues at coordinate 70,078,204 of CM047812.1, forward strand.
CAAAAAATGATCCATTTTATTCATCCACTCACCAAAATTATCATATACACTTCATCTTCCTCAAATTTTCCTCCTTGAAGACACCCCCCACCCCAAAGGCTCTTATATGCAAATTTTAGTAAGAATTAACTCTTGATTTTGATTGTAATAGATAAGGACTCTAGTTTAGCTTCTACTACTTGATTATAGTTCAAATACACTAGTATTGATTCCATTGAATCTTTTGGAGTTGAATGAAGAACACCAAACTCGAGTTATTGCTTTTGGTTTGGTAATCCTTAATCTTTATTTCTGTTGGTACCTTGAAAAGGCTTTGGTTAAGTATAGAGGGGGGGGGGTGAATAAACTTAACACTTAAAAAAGTTTTTGGAGTTTTACAAACTCAGCAGGGTCAATAGTCTGCTGACCACTCAGTAGCCTACTGACTATTAAAACTTCTAAATTTGTTGCAGCACAATATATTAAATTAAGCCTTGTTACTTGTTGTTAAATATGATACTAAGTATTAGATACTCAGTAGTGCAAGTGGTGTGATTCAGTAGCTAGTTCAGTCAATTTGATGTGATAAACATGAAGATAAAGAAAATTGCAGAATGTAAATGCAGAAAGTAAAGTAGGCAAGTTTTATAGTGGTTCCAAGTGTTGTAATCCTATCAGTCCACTCTTCTCCTGTGATGTTGGAGGAAATTCACTAGAGACTCTTATTGTAGCTGTTACAAAAATCCCTAAACTGTTTGTCCTTGACCAATGACTATGGCTTCAGAAACTGAACACTAGAAACAGGTAGGATCGCTGCTTCAAAGTATTCCACTGGTCCTTGAAGGGTAGGATTGCCTCTTCACCAGCTCCACCACAAAACAACAATTCTTGACACTCCAAAAGTGCTTCTCCGTCTTTAGCAATCTTCTTGAAAAAGAAGGGGTTGAATCAAGAAAGTGATTCACCTTTCAGCAAGCTTCTGATCAGGATGATAAGATCAGTAGCTTAAGATCTTCAAGTGTATGAACTAGATGTAACTTGATTGCAGATAACACTTGAAAAAAAACTTGATCAGTAGATTAAAGCTTTGTGAGTATCATCAGGGTCAGATTGCACTTGATCAATATCTTGCTCAAAAACTTGGTTAATTCTTGTATTCTTATATTGCAGTCTGAATCAAAAGTCCTCTATTTATAGGTGTAGATCATGTTGTTTGAATTTGAATTTGAATGATAACCGTTACAGGATTACCTGAATATTCCTGAAAATCCCTCTTTTGTACTTGACTGACACTGACAGTGTCCTTCTGACTGTCCAGTCTATCAACCAATGGAATAATTCCATTTAATATGGCCTTGAAATGCTTACAACGTTCTTTTCATCCTGGCTATTGATTGGCTAATTAATCCAAGGCTTGTAAATCATCCTTATCCATTTAATCTTCCAAAAAATGTGGATTAATTTGAATTATACACTCAGCAAACATCTGTTCTATAGGTCTGCTGATGTCCTTGAATGTCAGCTGACTTTTAGTCTGCTGTGTTTTATGAACACTTCAGCTGACTGTTTATCATCTAACTTTTTACATTAAGTTAGAGTACACCTTTTTTTTGACTTTAACCATGTTCCAATCACCACTTAACTTATATGGAACTTACACATTCTACACAAGGTATATGTGATCAGTTAAGGTCATCACAGACTTCCCTAAATTCTAATCCCATATCCTTGACTTTAAATACAAAGTTTGATCCCTCAGCCTTCATAACTAAGTTTGAACCCTCAGCCTTCATTACTGAGTTTGAACCCTCAGCCTTCAATCATTAGCAAGTTCCTAGACTCTACTGTCCTAGACACTCTACTGACCTAGATAGGTCTGTTGAACAGGTCAGCTGACCTCTTTACAGTGCTAGTTTGATCAAACCTATACAAAGATCAAACTCTAGTAAAACCTTTACCTTTAATCTAGACATCTTTTTGCCTTTGCTCTATAACAGCTAGTCTAACACTCATCATTAAAACTAAAATATGTCTAACAATTTCAATTCAAGTGTTCATATGGTTATGAATGTTAACTTTGATATGTTGATGTTTGTAGTTATGAGTGGCTAGGTTAAATAGCCTAGACAATGTTGTATAATTAGTTTATTCTCTTATGTTGATAGGGAATGAGTGTTTAAGTTGTTAGTTTTGATTGTTCTGAATATTTTCCTACTTGTATTGTGTTTTTGCTTGCATTAGAATAATTGACTAGTGTTAGCATTTACACGTTTAACGGATAATGAAAGGAGATGTTGAATGTGGGAAGAGGGTAGGAAAACCGAAGGTAAAATCGACCTTTCGAGGCATTCGATTTCTTATCCGGGGATAGTTGGCTTTGCCATTGCATTCACGTGCGTATCATACCAATTCATTAGGTTTAGGACACCTAGACCAAGGAGGAGGTATAAAGTAGTTTCATACACTCGTATGAGGGGGAACTACTTGCTTAGGAATGCACCGTTTCACACTTTTGAACACCAATGGTAGGAAGGTAGGAAATCATTCCTATGATACTACAAGATAATTGCTAGTCTACGCATTATCTTGGTTAGCTTCTTTTATCAATTTATGATCTCTACAGTAACAAGAGAATTTATTTATGCATTTAATTAATATCTTGCAAATGGCGACCTAGATTGAATTGATATAAGCTTTTAAGTGTTTAACCTCACAAGTTCCCTATGGATTACGACCTTGACAACCGTACTAGACTACAATTGACCCGGTACTCTGCCGGTTAGATTGGACATCTAGAAAAGTGCCATCAATTGACGTTTTATCTTTTAGACATCCACATATGTATTTATGTGTTTAGATCTAACCACCTGGTTTATTCACATAAAAGGCTTCACAGGACTTCTAGTCCTAGACATCTAGTTATGCTACCTAGCACATTGTAAGGATAAATGACTACTAGGTGAATGTCCCACAAGGCCTAAACAACGCATTTCGGTGCTCCCACCTTCCACCCGTAGCCAAGGCTACCAGAAGTCGATGTTAGTCAATGTTAATTAACATTTAATGCCCTTAAAGGCATGCATAACAATCACCAACACATTGCACATATCAAAAATATCAAAATTGGGGAAACAGTTGGTTTGGCGCGTGCTAAACCTACTCTAGAACTTCTAGTTCCTTTTTTGCTTCTGTTGTAGCATGCACAGCACCCTTTTAACACACGCTAAACCATCATGTTCCTTCTAATTAGTTTTGGTGCGCGTTGAACCTCCTTGGCGCGTGATGAACCTTCTTGCCGCGCGCTGAACCTCCTTGGCGCGTGCTAAAACCTGTTTGGTGCATCATGTTCTTGTTTAGAGGTTGTTTGGCGTGCGCTACGCCTCCTTGATGCGCGCTAAACTGAACCAGAACCGTTCCTCAAGTTTCTGAATTGTTTTGGCGTGTGCTAAAGCAGTTCCGCGTGCACTAAAACGGTCGTGAAACTTGGAAAAACAGCCTGTTTCAACCCCGATTCAACCCATTTTCATTCTAAATGACCCCAAACTTATTCAAATATCAAAACCTGCAAATTTTATCAAAAAACAGCACCAAAACACCAAACACAAAACCCATTTAAAGAACACCCCTTACCTTTAAGCGATTTAAAAGCAAATCCAAAACAAATTGAAAGCAAAAGCTTTAATCCTTCAGTGTCCACAACCTCTACGAACAACCTACATTCCATAAATGGTATTCTACGATTAAAACAACCCTTAACATCATTAAAGCTCGGACTTTTATCAAGAACGATCAAGATTATGATTTTAGGGCTAAAACAAAAACTTACTGAATTGCAAATTGTTGGTGTGGAAATATTCGTCTCGACGAGAGTTCTGTCTTCTACGGTCTACCCAAATTCCTGACAGATTAGCCGCGCGATTGAAGATTCCCTTCCTCAACTTCCTGACTCTCACCGCCGTTCTTCCCCTCTGCATTGTCGTCCACTTTTTTTTTTTCCAGAAATTACTTGAACTACAATATTAGAATATTGTGGGGATTATTTTCCTTTTATAGACATTAATTAAATCCTACCTAATTATTAACTAATCCCTTTTTATTAATTAAATCCTTTTGTTTAATTAATTTAGGTAAATATCAATTAGGTTAAATAAATAATTAAACACAATTTACTATCTAGGTAAATATCAATTAGGTTAAATAAATAATTAAACACAATTTACTATCTTGCCCTTAGTGAAAATCCGGGTGTGACAAGTTTTGAGCCCAGATTTTCTACAAAATAAACCCTCTTTTTTCTTCTCAACTTCGAGTCTTAGGAAATGCTTGTACTCTCCAAGTTTCTTCATCTGAAATCGTGTCATCAATTTTTTATGTACTCTAAACTTCTCTTATATCATCTCTAGTTATTATGTAGTCATCAACATAAACTAGCGCTATTTCTAGTTTCCCTTCTTATTCTTTTATGAATGCATTTGAGTCTGGCGTTACCATTGAGTATCGACATTTTGTGAGGAATTAAGCAATTTTTTCATATCATGCTCGTGGTGCCAGTTTTAGATCATATAATGCCTTCCGCAACTTGCACACATATCTTGGCTTACCAGATTCAAGCTACATCATCAATGTTGAGAAAATTCAGATATCATGAAAGTTTTCTATATGATTCACAGTGTAATTGTATATCATATATAGTGGTTTTTTGAACGTATTTGCCGAAATATGATGACAATTTGGATAACTGGATTTGGTCCAAGCAGTGGTATGAGTATCATTAGTCCTAGATGGCAAGAGAGTGGTTTCTAGTGTTTTGTCCATGTATTTCGTACTCAACATTCGGAAAAATTAAACCGATGAAAATTAGTGGATTTGGTTTGTCATACTACTACAGTGAAATACCACTACTTCCAAAATAAAATTTGGATAAAACACGGGCATATTAGTCCAGTGGAACTAAAATTTGTCCTTATTACTGGAACATTCAATAGGGAGTGAGTGAAAAATTTAAAAAAAAAAAGAGGAAACAGGGAAATAAGACACAATTTAAAAAGGGAGAAATAGGGAGAATGACAAAATATGTTTTCTCCACAATTTTTACTACCGTAAATTCTACAACTCTTCTGTGATTCTCAACCGATTCAAGCTTGTATGCAATAATAAAGCTCAAGTTCAGTGGCGTTTTTCAGTATGTCGGTCTGTGGAGTAGAAAATCAAAGGGGTTGAAGACAATCATTAAGTTAAAGACAATCTCATGGATCAGTTAGCCAATGGAATATAATCCTAATCCATAGAATACAATGCTTCATCGGTGCATAGAACTCAAGATCTAGTTTTGTCAGAAAATTTTAACCATTGGGAATATAATCCTAACCATGATCTTTAAACTTAGGAGGCAGTTTGCGTTGCAAAACTTCCGAGCATTCCTCATTCAGGCAAATAGTCTCAAGGTCTAATAGCTTTCTTTTGGTAGAGATAGCTTCTTTTAGAAACTTAGCGTACTATGGCATCCCGGCAGAGCTTCTATCAGAGGTATGTTAACTTGCAGCTTTTTAAACATTTCAATGAACTTCTTATAACGAGCATCATCATGATTAGGCTTAGATTTCCTAGGGGGATAGGGTAAAGTAGCATGAGTAATAGTTACAGTACGTGAAGACTTACCTGTTGCCTATTGCTATTCTCCCTGATCGTTTGCTGATTCTACAGATTGCCGCGGCTGCGGACTGACGTCGTGTTGCTACGTCTCCCATGTTGCTCCTGACTCTGCCGCTAACTACTCATGGCTGCTTTCTGGTTTCTCTCTGATAACTGGTCCAGGAAATTCTTTTCCACTCTTTGTCATAATAGCATTCACGTCCTTCGGGTTCTTTTCGGTGTTACTCGGCAATCTTCCCGGAGGACGAGCTGATACTTGTTTGGCAATCTGCCCTACATGGTTTGACAGATTTTGCACTAGGTCTACCTTACTGGTCAGTCTTGCATCATTCTTCTGAAAATAAGTTGTAAAGTTTTCATTGAGCTCGCTCATGGACTTTGTTAATTGATTGACACTTTCGGTCACTCATGAGCTCATCTTGTCCATAGCTTCTTCCCAACCACCGGACTTGTTTGATTGAGGCAAAAAACCTCCACTCTGCTTCACACTCTCGCCACCATCAAGATTGCTATATCTGAAACCATGGTGGTCATGAGAACCCGGAGATATCCACCCCCATATGGGTTTCCTTGCCTTACCAAATAGTTTACATCATGAGTGTTGGATATCTCGATTCCTTGGACCTTCTTCACTATGGCAAATAGGATCTGTGGAGAAGTATCTTCTCCGAATATGAATTCAGCTGCTTTCAGCACCTCAGTTTGGTGTGTCCAACATCAACTTGTAAGTATGATTTGTTCAAGCTTCTTCTAGTGATAATAACATGAATAACCCATTGCTTGATGCATCAACTCTCATTTGTTAACTCGGCTGCAATCCATGATAGAAACTATGCATTCGTACAGGCAAAGTAATATCATGATGAGGGCATTTACGTTGTGCTTCTTGGAATCTTTCCCAAGCTTCCTTAAAATTTTCGGCGGGTTTCTATTTGAAATTCATAGTATATTGTCTCATCTGCAACGACTTCCCAAGCGGGCAGTATTTATTCATAAACTTCTACAAGAGGTCTATCAAAGATTGGATATATCCTACTGCTAGAGACAATAACCATATTTTTGCCTTATCCTTCAATGTGAATGGAAAGAGCTTAAGCTTGATGTTGTCCTTACGTACTCCTGCTGGTTTGACAGTATTGACTGTCTCTAAGAAGTTGGTCACATGTACACTTGGATCTTCATTTGGTACTTCAAGGAATGTAGTGTAATTTGTCACCATTTATATGACATTAGGCTTCGGATGAAACATTTCAGCTGCATTCTCTGGTTGAACAATTGATGGTACATTCTCTGGTTGAACCCATGTTTTGAGTAAACATTTCAATTGTTGGCATAGCATAGCTCTGTAGAGTCCTTCTATCTGCTTGCACTACTACTCCTGCTTCATTCCTTCTTCCATCAACCCCGTTTTGTGCCATTGTCGCTTCTGGGTCTTCTAGAGGTGGAATCTCCTTGTCTCTGTTTTGCTCGCTTTCTTCTTGTGAACACACTTCGTCAGCCAGCTTCTTTCTTGTTCGTGCTTCCTTACGTTTCTTCTTTGCAAAATTTTTTGATTTTAGAAATATACTCAAGCTTGGCTGCTGGGCTATGTGTACTGTGCTACATGACACAAAAATAAAAAGAAAAAAGGATAGTTACTTGCCATAGTGGCTATTACACTCACCCTGGAAGATTCTAGAATAAAATAGACTCAGACTACAGACTCAGATAGAACATATATGACTCTATTAATTTCCATTGGTCGCAGCTGCGGGAGCAGCTCTAGCGGATTCCTGGCCGAAAATTCCCATAACCTATCAGAACAAACACTATACGGCTCAGACTTTAGAACAAACTCAATCGACTGAATATTTTATAGAAAACAAAATACATATACAGACTTTCAATCTAAATTAAAAAGTATTTTTGACACGAGTCCCCGGCAACAGTTACAAAAATCTTGATCGCGCCTGCGGTGTAAGCACGGGCTTCTACTAGCAATAGGACTAGGTCTATTGATCGTCACGCATTACGTTGATTATACTAGCAAGAGTACTAGGTCAAATTATAGTATAGCAATGGCGAATCAAGATCGATCCTACGGAGACAATGCAACTCAAGTATAAACGAATCTAATCTAATTGAGAAGACAAATACGGTCATTGACCAACAATAACATAGAGACAAATATGGTATTCATCTCCATCCCCACCTATCTACTAACTTGGTGTAGTTAATCTTTATGTTTACTTCCCCACATAATTTCCCTAAATTAATCAAACGTTTTAATCCAGTTTAGCTATGGGTGCAATCTTCTAACCCTATCTACTTCCATTGTAAGGACATAAGACAATCTAGCTGCAACTATCCTCCTTCGTTGGTTGTATTAGTCCATATGCAATAATTTTTACAGATGCCGGTGCAAGACCGAAAACCTCCCTAAGCAGCTATCGACTTTGACTAGAATGTTCCTAGTCATCCATCAAGACTATGTCCTAATTAACACTTCAATAACATTCCTTCATGTTAATTTACGATATATGAATATTAGATTGGCCAGACCTAAGTAATCATTTTAATTAATCCCGACGATCAACGTAGCTGACGCTGAATATCCAGATTAGGGGGACCTAAATATTTCCGCGATTAATCGGTATTGACTGCCGATTAATCAGGGCATTGGTTCCTATTCTGGAATCTACATTGCTTCGTTCTGAATAATTCAAGTAAATTATGGGGTTGTTAAACAAGCATATTAACTATAACACGTCAATACAAGTAGATCTACCATAATAAAGACATAAAGGAACATTCAAAGATTCATACCTTTGGTTATGAAGATCTAGCTTGAGTAGCTAGAGATGGCATGGTAGGAAGGAAACCAGAAAATAAATCACAAAAAAGCTAAAGAAACTTTATTTCATCAAAATCTATCAATGTATATGAATAGTTATGAAAGTATATGATGGCATATAATTACAATCGAATTCTGACACTTTATATAGGCTTAATGGCCGACTTAAGACTCAATAAAACCCTAACCAACCTAGTAGATGTGGCAGACTTCAGTTTCTTATCCTCCAAGGCCTCGATTAATCGGGCCTGGCCCACGATTAATAAGGCCAGTTTCTCATCCTTTTTTCAGGCAGATCTCTTCTTGGACTTTATCCTCTTGGCCCAATACTCTATCTTCGGTCCACATCCATTCCTAGCTGCTCCAGATTTTGGTACATTCTGAAAAGTGTACAATACAAGACAAAACAGTACCAAATCCACGGGACAATAACATAGATGCGGAATCATGAACCACTTAGTATTTAACACATATTCCTCACAAAAATAAGCCTATCTATCTTCTCTTGAGCAAAATTTGGGGTTGTATTTAGAGCGTTATCAACTACCCCCCACTTAGCTTTTGATCGTCTCGAGCAAAAAAATGGAAAGGAAACAATGCCTCACATAGCAAGGATAAAAATCATGTCAACTCCTATCCATTAGTAACACATTAAACAACATTCATATCATGAACCAATGTGTGTGTGCAATAACCATCTAACAATAGTAATGCATACCGAATCACATTATATCAACAAGGATTTCGGGCAGAACATAGGTCACACATATTCCATAAGATTCCCATTAATCATCACTGACCAATGCATCTATGTGTCGTGTGATAAATATTTTGTGTTAGTGCATTCAAGAAAAGACTGAAGTTACAGAGACCCCACAATCTTACTTATCAGTGTGCACACTCGCTCCTCTTGCCTTCAGACTCGGGCAAACAACAAGAAACCATACTTGGGCCAGGCGGACTTGGGGACCGAGTATTACACTTAGGTCCCCGTTAGTTTCTTTTTAGGCGAGGGTCGTGCCCATTTTTCTATGATTTGATTCCCTCACTGCCTATATTATATACTTTTTCTCTTTTCTTTTTTTTTTCTTTTGCTTTTGTTTTTCATGGCAGATTTCTCACTTTTTTCGCTTTCACTAGCAAGTCCGTTTTGTCCCGGCTACCTTGTTTGGCATTCAAGTTGCTACCCTCATCCTACAACAATTGGTTAAAGTATATCTACCGAAAAATATCAATTCCCGGTCTAGGATAGCTTTTTCTCTCATCTAAATACTTCTCCCACGGATTGCGTGCTCAAAAATTGAATGCAATTGGAAAAATAACAATTAATAAGTCACTACTTCATGCGCATAACACATGCTCATTCTTCCATACTAAATTGAATAATACGTCATCTATACTACATACTGAAGAATTGTGTTATTCGTACTAAAGTAGGTGGTTCACAACAGAATATATGGTTAATACGTCATTTACTTCAGAAGTGGACATGACTCTCACCAATGCATTGTGGAACAAGAATGTAATGAGTTGGCTCAAAAATTTTACTTGAAACGAGTCAAAGTCTATATGGTGAAAAGTGCATCAAAGAGAATCAAGATAATCGAGCAACTCGAAATATGATGTTAAAAGCTAAGTGACGCTCCTACCCCACACTGAATCGAAACATTGTCCCCAATTAGAAGATGAAAATATAAAACGAATGGGAAGTTAGCTTTATTAAGGATAGAACAAGGAAATGGATCTCCAATAACTGCAATGGGCGTCGTAGAATAAGCCCTCGAAAAATTTGTGCTAAATAACTCGAACAATCCAAGAGAAGAAATTCGGGTGACAATAATCGTATAACAACAATGCGGTAGTAATAGAGAAATAACATAACTCCAAAACAATTTTAAGCCGACAAAATCATTATATTATTAATAAAATTATGATACATTACTAGATAGGAAAATAAAATAAAAAAAAACTAAAATGGAAAATAACAACAAGAAATGAGAAAATTAAAGTAGTCCACTTTAAAATAATCTTCCCTGTTACGCTGGGTTTTCAAACCAGGAGGCGGTCCAGAACTAGAGGCAGCAACAGCGGAAGAGGATGCTCCGTGACGTAGGGCAGTTCTTGGTGGTTGGGTCGAATGAGGAACGCCTAAAAAGTCCATGATACGATCCATCTTGAGATGCAAACTCGCCATCTCTCTTGCATTCTCCTCAATCAGAGCCCTCTAAGATCAAGTCCCCCTGTGAACCGGAGTACGCTCTCTCTCAGCTCCTTGACCCACTCGTCTAGGTGCTCGTGAAACCGACAACGAGCTTATTTTTGGCTCAGGCTCTTATCAATCGTCACTGACTAGAATCGGAACCTCGTTCTTCATAGCGAACATATCTATCATTGGGCCATAAGGCATATGCTCTCACTTGGATTCATCAGAAATTTCTAGAATGCGGCTGTTCATTAGGATACCGATGTCAACTGGAGATTCCTGCTACAGGTAGAACATCAACTCTACCAGTTTCGGTGTAACAGAGGCCGTATGCTTGGTCGGCATAATGTGGGAACAGACAAATCGATTCAGCATCTTCCTATCCCAAGATAGGTCATTCTCGAGGAAAATAGTCGGGACTCCTAATGTATTTCTCTTCCATACCACCCCGAAGTAGTTTGCAATCATTTGCATCCCTTCCAGATCATTAACATTAGAGGATGATGTATACTCCTTCGGGCCAACTGGTGGGTTGCGCACCCCATAGTACTCATTTATCCATTTGATGGTGAAATCAATTTTCACCCCTCGGACCATAGTAAATATGGCTCCTAGGTTGTGTGCCAGATACGCATAGAACTCTCGCACCACCATAGCATTGAACCGGCTTGGTGCCTCTGCCATGTCTAGAATGTCATGATATTTCAGGGCTTTCGGCAAAATACTGCCACAATCCTCTAATTCAATGCCACGCTCATGAGCAACAGGTCAGACATTCCAATGACCTAGGAATGACTCGTAGATCTTCAGAGAATCGAATTCTCAACCCCGTCTATCAAGGGGTTGGCATCATCATATACAACCTAATGACCGCTCGGGTGATGAACATTTCTGATGTGTTTTAGAGGCATGGTTGCTGGATACAGACACGGCTGAAAACTCTGATTCTGGATAAAAATCACCCCACAATTAATCAGCAGGTGCTCCCGATTAATCAGACCAAATTTTTTCAGGTTTTCTCTGAAACAGGGCTGCTGATGATAGAAGAAGATGAATAGCAGTAGTGGCAATGTCATAGCAATCTGGCAAACAAAGAAAAGAGAATGGAAAAGGGTTGGTTTGGTGTTAAAAGGGTGATGGAAGGAAAATGGTTTATAGTGGTGGATAAGGTGGTGGTGATAATGGGCAAAAAATTTGAAGAAGAAGGAGAAAGGGAGAAACTTATCATGAAGATGAAGAATGCAGATGAAGATGATGAAGAATGGTGATAGTGGGGTGTTAAAATAGGAGAGATGGGAGGAGATGGAAGGATTTTGTGGGATAATTGGTTGGAGGAGTAATGGTTGTGAGGGGATTGAGGTGTGATTGATGGGATTGCGGAGGTGGATTAATGGTGGAGTGTGGGAAAGGAGGAAATGATGGAAAAGATGGAAAATTGGGCGGCTACTCTAATTCTGATCTGCCTGATGCAACACGTGTCCTCCATATGCTATCAAGACTCTGATTCAAAATGTGGAACACTCAGATAAGAAAGCCCTACCTTGATCAATTGGCTGGTACCCCTGATTAATCGGGGCCACTTTTATTCTAGATTTTACTATTTCCTATTATGCACACCTTCCATTAACTCGCTGCTCAATCTTGACCTCTAATCACTAGTTCTTACTCTTCCTTTTGTTATTTCGACTCAATCCTAGCCTACTTCAGTAGAATCCACAACAAGTAAAAAAAACATTCCCAAAATCCATCGATTTCAAACCTAAGGGTGTGGTAGGATGAAAAAAAGCTCTTCATTTCATCCGGTTACTTTATTGACTCATTTCCTAACTAAGGGTTCAAGATGTAGTTCAGAGTTTATAGTCGCCAGCTCGACTGTCTTCGGATCCTTATTCAATCAGGGGTTGGGGCATTGACTCGCCAAACTTGCACTCTCGAGGTCTTAACTGTCATGCACGTCCCTTCTTGTTTACTCTTATCCTCTAGGGGTGCTATCTCTCATTTTTCCATATCTGAGCCCTCTTCCTTGCATGTCTTGCTCTCTTTGTGTTGGTCCTAGAGAAGGGTAAAACAATAGTCAAGGGGGGGTGAATGATTATAGTGAAGGTTCAAAAACTCTTCTTATATTTAAAATCTTTTGGGCAGTGGATAAGTCCCTTCTTTAAATGTTGGTTCAAAGTAGATTATGCAATCACAGATATAGTATGCAATGAAATAAAGTGCTGTAAAGTAATTGCTGAAAGTAAATAGACACAAAGGTTTATAGTGGTTCAGGGTGGTGTAATCCCTTAATCCACTCTTCTTCTGTGATGATTGGAGGAATTCACTTTTGTTTTCACGGATACAATAGTTAGATTGTCATTGGCTACCCAAGCTTCAAAATCTTCAAGACTATTACTCCCTGGCTACCAAAGCTTTAGTGACTCAGTCTCTATCACTGCTCCTTGAGAACAAATCTTTCAGCAGCTATCACAAAGGTTGCAACTCCTTCTCAGATTCCTCTGATTCAATTGCTTCAGTTGATGTGAATTGGATTCACAGACTTGTGATCAATCTCAGTGCTTGATGTGGAATTTGAACTCTAATTGCTGAGTTGATCTCTAGATGTTTCTTTTAGGTTCAGATGAATGGCTTTGCAAATTGATAGAGTTTCTGCTTGTTTCTTATCAGTTCAATCGTATTTTTCATGTCTGTCAATGCCTCTTAATTATTGCCTTGATAATCCTTGATTTGAATTTCCGTCTGATGGCTATTTAATGTGGGGAATAATCCTTGTTTTAATTCTTGATTCCCCCTCAATTATATTCTCCTTGATTTCAGTGATCAGATTTTTCCTCAAACATCTATCAAAAATCCGTCCTTGATTGATCCTCAATTGATTGTGTATTTAATGCTTGATCTTCATTTCTTCAAAATCTAAACAAGTAAGGTATACTTGGCCGTTCCCTGAATGGTTAACTGATCCTTCTGACTTGGCTATTTGGTGCTTCCTTTACTGCTTTCTCTTTACTCAGCTGATAGTCAGTTCACTCTGCCGGTTTACTACTTTCTTTGATTTTACAAGACTCCTTGTACTCCACTGATCCTTAATTTGGGTGAGATCAGTGTACACCATATTTGACAATGTATTCCATCATTTGAATTATAACTTAGTTTTATCCAAGGTCATCACATAATTCCCTGGTTATAAGTCAGACCATAATGTCTTCATGCTTATCTGCTGGTACTTGGCTGGCTTCACTCTTCCGGATTTATGTTTTACTTCGCCATCCTCCCAACTAGTACAATATGTTAGGAACACTTTAAAAATGTTTTGATTATGGCCATACAAGCTGTTATAGAAAGCCTGAAATAAGTTAGAAATCTATGTATAAGACTTTACTTAGAGTCTGACATATTGTATAAGTTGAGTCAGACAAGTATTGTACTAGTTGGTAGGATGGCATAGTAAAACAGAAATCTGGTAGAGTGAAGACAACCAAGTACCAACAGAGAAGCATGAAGACATTATGGTCTGACTTATAACCAGGGAAGTCTGTGATGACCTTGGATAAGTCTAAGTTGTAACTCAAATGATGGAATACATTGTCAAATATGGTGTACACTGATCTCACCCAAATTAAGGACCAGTGAAGTACAAGAAGTTTGTAAAATCAAAGTAAGCAGTAAACCGGCATAGTGAATTGACTATTGGCTTAGTGAAAACAATGTAGTGAAGAAAGAACCAAACAGCCAAGTCAAAAGGATCACTTAACCGTTCAGGGAATGGCCAATTAAACTTCACTTGTTCAAATTCTATACTATGAAAATCAAGCATTAAATACACAATCAATTGAGGATCAATCAAGGACGGATTTTCTGATAGACGTTTGAAAAACAAATCTGATCACTGAAATCAAGGAGAATATAATTAAGAGGGAATCAAGAGTTAAATCAAGGATTATTCTCCATATTAAATAGCCAACGGATAGAATTCAAATCAAGAATAATCAGGCTATAAATAGAAGGCATTGATAGACAGGAAAGACAACGATTGAATCTGAAACGAAACAAGCAGAAACTCTGTCAATTTGAAAAGCTCTCTATCTGTACTTAAAGGAAACATCTAGAGATCAACACAGTAATCAGAGCTCAAATTCCACATCAAGCACTGAGATTGATCACAAGTCTATGAATCCAATTCACAACAACTGAAGCAATTGAATCTGAGGAATCTGAGAAGGAGTTGCAACCTTTGTGACAACTGTTGAAAGATTTGTTCTCAAGGAGCAGTGATAGAGACTGAGTCACTGAAGCTTTTGTAGTCAGGGAGTGATAGTCTTGAAGATTGTGAAGCTTATTTAGTCAAGGACAATCTAACTATTTTATTTGTGAAAACAATAGTGAATTCCTCCAATCATCACAGGAGAAGAGTGGATTAAGGGATTACACCACCATGAACCACTATAAACCTTTGTGTCTATTTACTTTCAGCAATTTACTTTACCATACTTCATTTCATTGCATACTACATTTGTGATTGCATAATCTACTTTGAACCAACATTTAAAGAAGGGACTTATCCGCTGCCCAAAAGCTTTTAAATATAAGAAAAGTTTTTGAAAAACTCCACTATAGTCATTCACCCCTACCCCTCCCCTCTGACTATAGGTTTACCCTTCTCTGGGACCAACAATTGGTATCAGAGCAGTGTTCCTAGTATCAGAACCTGTTCAGATCTAATTTCTGGTAACAAGGAGATCACATATTTTCAAAGTAGTTTTTAAATTTATGCTTTCTAAATATATCTCTTATTTGTACTCATGGATTCCTCAAATTTCATGTCAGAGGTACCTGTATTCAATGATAATAATTTTGATGAATATGAAATAAGGATGTTGTCTCGTCTTGCAGCAACACATAAGGAGATGCTGGTTGTAATTAATGGTGGCCCGATCAAGATAACAATTGTGGTAACCACATGAGCAGATCAAGGGAATGAGATAAACAAACTTAAGAAGGATTGGACCAAGGATGATAAAAGAAGAGCAAACCTAGATTTTTTTGCAAAAGACATGATCTTGAAGACTCTGGACAGTAATATGTTCATGAGGATCAAAGATTGCAAAACAGCAAAGGAGATGTGGGATAAATTAGCACTGATCAATGAAGGATCAGAGGTAGTCAAGGAAAACAAATTATATGTTGCAACACAGAAATTTAAGAACCTTAAAATGAAGACTGATGAGTCCATTGATCAAATGGACAACAGATTCTCAAGGATCATCAGTGAACTGCAACAACTTGGACACACATATCCACAGAAAGAAAAGTGTCTGAAAATCTTGAGAGGACTACCTGAAAGATGGAAGATCTGTTGGAAGTAGCATCCGAAAGACAATTTATGTAATTGTTTCTATTTGATAAATGACAGATTTTATTTCATATTTTTATTTGCTATGTGCTTATATTTAATACACCGCTGAAAACCTGAAGTCGTATCATATGTAACCATATAACTTAGTGTGTGTCACATATGAGGATTAAGTTTATGGTGATACACTTGAACTATTAGTCCACGGTGAACTTGATCAAAGTATGGGGTCTATTGATTAAACCACCATTAATGCACCCAGAACACTTTAAGGTGTGACCGTCTTATCCGGTCCGTCGATATTGGTTAGCTAAGTGGGGCATATATATATATGATTTAGTCATATAGGACTGGACCGATTTAATCTAAATTCCCAATATAATTCGGTGATTGTGAAATCTCATTAAATCACAAGATGATCATTTATGGATTAACCTTAATCCTAAAGTGATTGCATACTCCAACTTGTTTCAGGATAGGGTTTGATGTGTTCGTTAAGGATCGTTAAGAGGCGCGGTCCGAATCGATCACACTTTGGCACTATTCTGGAACGAGTGAGGAGTGTGTGTCTCACAGATATGGAATCCATTCCTTCCCGCGGGAAGTAGAAAGACAATCCCATTATTTGTTAATCCTAGAAACTGATCGATCCCGGGAGTTCGTATTGGTTATGAACTAATTGATCACTAGTGGGTTAATGGTAAATTAGGATAAGAGGTATGAACTAATTGATCACAAGTGGGTTAAGGGTAAATAAGGATAAGAGGTATTTAAGAAGGTTTACGGAAATAATCCTGCTTCATTACGGATAGTCTATTGAGGGTTAGTTAACGTGTAATGATTATATTAATGGACACTTATCGACACGACTCGACGTTTTGAGATTAAGTTATATCTATAATAGATAGAGTTCAGTTTCGGATTTATGGTGGCGTAATTCCAAAATTTTTATGTTGAGTAGAAATATTCAGTACGATGAATATTTTATTCAATTTATTGTAGCTACTGGTTATGGGTCCATGGTCCCATGTTAGCTCCTAACACGTGAGTGTATTCTCGTTTTATGGAACCTCGAGAATAAATTAAATAGTTGGTCTATTTAATGAATATGCAATATTATTTAATTGGTAAATAATATGTAAAACAGAAAAGACATTTTCTATTAAAATAATGACAATTGTGGTGCCATTTTGTGATAAATTAGGACGATAAATTTTCCTATATTATGTCACATGTGTAATTAGTTAATTATTTATTTGTTAGATAATTAATGGAAAAGAGATAAGAGATTGATTTTTTGTGAATTATCTCTTATCTTATGGCAAATATATTTTCCTTGTGGAAATAGGTAATTGTGGTGTGAAAAGGATAACTCTCTCTTGACTAGTTATTTTCCTATATAAAGATAGTTCCTCCCAACACAATATGACAACATAATTTGCGCCACAATCAACTAAAAAGAAGAGAAAATTTAGTTTCTTATTCTAGTCATTAAGAGAAGAAAAACCTAGGGTTTTTCTTGGGCATATTCGAGGAGGTTCTACGGCGAGGATCGACGTCCACCAGTCGTCGCTTGGAGATACAATCCAGAAGATCACGGCTTCTCCCTCTATGTTGATTTACTATCATTCTCCGTTTAGGTAAATCTTAGACCTTCTTATGGTTATATTAATTATTTATTCATAGCTTCCACATTCGAATTTATTCGTAGCTTCCGCTACGCATGATCGAGCGTCTCGATCGGTGTGGTGAATTAGATATGATGATCCAATTATGGATTGGATCCGGATTTGAGTTTCTGTATATCCAGCATGTGGTAGCAGAGCCAGGTTAAAGCGATTTTGCGATCTTGGTTGCGTAATTAATTAATAAGGAGTGGTAGAATAAAATTGCATCTTTAATTTTTTTTATGCGATTAAATGTTTTGGTTGACGAGATGGATTGAGGTTGGTATCTTTTTACCGTTAAATTTAGTGTAAACCCGTTTTTTTGGGTATATGATATTACGTAATTTATTTTTTCAATTTTAATTTTCTACAATTTTTTTATACGGCCGAAGGCCTATTTAATTAAAACGGATGAAGACTTTGAAGAATAAAAGCCGCAGCACAGTGGTCAAGTCACAGGTTCAATTGTGCGCAAACCCGAGTTCGAATGCCCTTGGCCGTATACAATTCTGAATTTTTTTTTGTATTTTTCATGTTCGGAAATTCCTTTTTTTGTGTTCGGATTTTTTTTAAAAAAATGATTAAAAAAAAAAACCGGGAAAAATAAAAATAAAAAGGTGAAGGGGAATCGAACTCGAGTGGTGATGAAGGAAGAAAGAGCTTTAACCAACTCAACTGGAAGAGCTTTTATTGAAGATATGGACCAAATAATTGTTACGCCCTGCTCCCGGATACCGAGCCCTTATCCGGAAGAGAAACATTCGGCGCGTATAGCATTAAATAAATCTAATATTATATGCAAGCCTCTATGTCGTCGTATCAAATAAAAGCAAACGGAAGCTAAAAAGACTCGGGTAAAACATAAATGCTACTAAGAATAGATTTTAACCATACTAAAGATGGATAGTTAAATTACAACGACAAAAAACCCAAAGACTTATACAATACGAGGTCTTAAAAGTAGAAATACAATAAGTCTAAGAAAAAAATACAACTAGTCTAGTACAACCTTTACAAAGAAAAGGAACTAGAAACTTCGTCAAGACTTCAAAGCCTTCAAAAGTCGTCATCTACTTGATCAACCTGTTCGTCTTATCACCCCACAATGCATACAAAAGAAAATGCAAATGAGGTAAGTACAAAGTACTTAGTAAAAGTGAGAAGCTAATGAATAACTAAGTTATACAACGAAAGGTTATTATTATGATTATTAAATTATCTTTATGAGACCGACTCAATCTAAGGTTCAATCCATGCCCATCGACATGTCATGACTAAACGTTTCTAGCATAGCTTATCTTGGTTACATCAACACTCAAGGACACAATGCATGGTGAAAATTCTACCACGAGATATACTTGAAACTACGGTGATTAGCACCGGTAGTCCTGGGATCTCCCCGGTATGCATATACGTTCGATGGATTTCCTCCACTACCCTTCAGCCTTTTGAGCCAGTAGCCTTGTACACCTTTTATGAACGTATCACATCACCAATTTGAATCAGTACCTGGCCGAGAATAAGTGACGTTTTAGCTTTTACTACACTTATGTAATTATTATTGTGAATTAACTAGTCACCTAAGTGTTTTCAAGTAAGCTCCCTCACATACACTACTCTCTTTCCTATACCACTAGACACGGACAAGGCCTAGCAAATACACAGACATTGATGAATGCAAATTCATCAAGCACAAGTCTTTTCATGCTCTTCCGACGGATCCGAACTTCAACTCCCTTTAAGAGTACATTCGGTGTTTTAACAGAACGAATCAGAAGTTCAATCGAAGCTTGTTTATGTTTAATTAATGTTGTTGAATCAAAAAAAAATTAGAAATCTAAAACTCAACACAAATATACCAAAACATATCACAACTCAATAATTACAACTTAGCATGAATTATATCACCAAATAACACCAAGACTCACCAAAACTCAACCTATCGTTATAAAACTATAATTACTCATTAGGAAGAGCCTCTTACCTTAATTTCCAGAAAAACCGAAACTGAAAAAGTCCAAAACCCCAAAACTGCAACAACTATTGATCCTCAACCCCAAAACCTATTTGATCAACGAGAAACCCTAAAATCCTATTTCTTTGCAGAGAACCGAAACCGAAAAAGTCCATAAAACTGCAGATTACCTGGATTAACTACTGCATAACTATTTTTAGAATGATCTACACTCCAAGACGGTCGTTTCGACTACTCATGGCTGAAAAAAAGAGTTACGGATTGAAAGATACGAATTTTTCAAGAATCGAACTCTACGAATACCGAAAACTAGGGCTAAACTGAAATCTTACGAAATTGAGAGATATTATTTTCCAAAGTTGCGTCTCCTCGCGCTGATCACTTTTCTCTCCTACGGCATCTTGAACAGATGAACGGATTGGTCACACGGTTGAAGATTACGTTCTTCCTTTTTCTGGCATCTTCTGTGCTGCTTCTCCTTCAGATTGCCGTTGCATTTTTTTTCTTTCTGAATTTTCTTGACATAATAAGAGTGGATTTTGGCTATTATCTTCCTTAAATAGCTATTAATTAAATCTATTAATTGAATAACAAAATCCCTTAATTAAATCCTTTTTAATTAAGTAAAAAGAACAAATACTAATTTGGTCGTAGTGATTAAACCCAATTACTATTTTACCCTTTTATGAAAAGTCGGGATGTTACATTCCTTCCCCCTTAAGAGGAGTTTCATCCTTGAAACTCGAATGTAACCAGTTGTACTTGAACTCTAGACTTTGCGAAGCGTTTCGTCTTCTAACTCTTATGGTCTTCTTCTTCTTCCATCTTCCCGACTCTTCTACTTGTCTTGAGCCAACTTGAGGTTGTGACGATCCGCTTCAATCTTCATGTTGCCTTGATGTATCAACTTTGGTCTCGTATTCTGTTGGCACTCCACTTCATCCCAGGAACTCGTGTTCTTCTATCCTTATCTTCATGAAAGATCATCAGCAGTACTGTTCCAACTCTTGTACATCTTGGTCGCTCCGAGATGAACTGCAATTTCCATCTCGAGGTTTTCATTCTTCATTGTCCTTCACAATCTTCCGCATTCGGAACCCAAAGCTGATTCCGATACCGACGGTTGCTATCTTCATCTAACTTGTGACCAATGGCTGGTTGGGCTCCAACCACTCACTTGTAACCGGAGACAACTGGGTCTTTGTCTTGTTTCTTCACGAACTCATCAACTGCCTCAAATCTTGAAATCATCGGTTCAACACTCTTTGCTTGCTCCTGCTGCCTTATACCCGGAAAGCTGAATCTTCCCAGCCGAAACCACACTTCTGGCACACTTGACTTCTTTCGATCCCAACTTCCATCATGGCACCACAAGCTTGATGAATAACTGCAAGGATCCTAGCTGAAGGACTTCTAAGACTTCCTGTGGGTGGAGAACATGCATTGCCATACTTTCTCTCTGACGGTCTGATCCAATCCTTATGCCAAAAAGAGTTAGCTTGGAGAATAAATAAAATTGAAAAGTGACAAGTTGGGTACCAGGGTGGCATGTCAACTAGGTAAGCCAAGGAACGATACAATGCACTTGAAATAAGAAAGGTTGCTTGGGTTACAAGCAAAGCAAGATGATTTCGTGTTGGGGAAAAGTTGAAGGTGGTTCCAAACTGAAGAATGAGACATTGTATCATAATACAAGGGATAGCCACAAAAGGAAAACAAAAGGACACATTGCAGATGAATTTTTTTTTTTGAGAGAGAGAATTCAAAGATACGGTGGTCTGCAAAGACTTCAGAGGTAACTTGAAAGGATGGTAATAAGCTTTCATATAAGCCTTGAGAAAGTGGAGACGTTAAAGGTAACATCACACAACAGAAATCAAGGTAAAGGTGCAAGGTCGAGCACCAGAAGGACTAAAAAGATGGAAATCAGAAAGAGCAAGAATCTCAACATGAAGGAGCCATGAAGACAAAACGAGTACACCAAAAAGGTCTCAGAATAAAATAAACACTTGTCAAGAAGTGTCCAAGTTTTCAGTAGTCAAAGAGAGGTTATCTCCAGATTTAATAGAAATAGAAATTCCCTCAAGGAATTGTAAGGGAATATCAAAAGTTTGAATAAGTGAGCGGTAAGCAAGATTTTTAAGTGAAGAGGAAACGACACTTAAGAATTGTTGGATAAGGTTTGAATTCCAAGAATTAATTCGAAGTTTCAAAGGAAGTTTAAATGATTATTGACGATTCAAATCAAATATTCAAGGTTGCACTACTCGAGAGGAATAGTACACTGCCAAGGAATAAATGCTCAAGGTTAAAATAAAATAGACTTTCAACCGGTGTAACAAAATTTGAATAGAAACGCCAAACAGCGGATGGAAAAATCAAAAGGCATATATGGCGGTTCATGGCTCTAAATGGCCTGAAAGAGAGTTAAAACTGAATGGTATGAGGTACATTAATCTGGATTGAAATTCAATAGAAGTTTTGGAGTTCAAATGTTTGTTGGTTAGATAGGTTCGGAAGGCATCTTGAAAAGGTCTACCTTCTGCTTGAAACTAGTTTAGCATAAATTGCTAGAAGGTTAAAGATAAGTAACTGAAAAGGAATGTCATGGTAGGCTTAAAAATTCGACCGGCAAAAGGAGATATGCATACCTTAAAAGAACAGGCAACATTAGGTAAAATAGTTACAACATCGACACTACCCTTAAGAGGAGAGCTGAGAATGAACACAAATAAGAAAAATATTCTGATATCAGAAGGCTTAGTCAGATTTGAATTTGAAATGAATGGAGTGCAACAATGTAGAATTTTGAAGAGAACATGTTTCGTTATTTGAAAAGTAGGAAAGTATGAACTTGTTAAGAGGAAAAGACTTATAGAGATATATTTTGGAGGTAATTCATGACACCAAACAGAGAGGACCTGTTGAGTTTATAGGTCTCAAGTGAGGGATTACATGAGAAACAAATTACCAGAAAAAGTATAATTACAAAAGGACACGAAAAGGGTCTGAACAACAAACATGGCATGCTTGAGGATAGCATATTGGTTCTTGTTTAAAACTGCAAAAGAAATTATAACGTTAGCTTTACAAACTCCAACTAAAAGCTCTAACTCAGAAGGATATTAAACTTCGGGAACTCCTAAACATAACAGTCGTAACTTACTACCCTCTTAGCCCAAACCCCAAGTCAAAGAGGTGAGAATTCCTTTTAGGTTGTTGTGTATGATATTTTTACTCCAGCCCTGTAATTATCGACTTTTGTAGCCCAAACGAAAAGGAGTTTGAGCATGATCAAAAGAGAGAAGATTTAGATACTGGAGTTTCCCAGGTGATATAAAAATATTTGAATTTTTGAATGAGATAAAGTCGGTCAAAAACAGTTATTTCTGACGATTGCACAAGCTGTCAGAATTTTCAGATTAATAAACACTGAGTTGAATTGCAAAACAAGATCAAACGAAAAATAATCTGAACTTAATTCCAAAAGGAAAATTGTAGATAAGAGTTTTGTCTGCAACATAGCAAAAATTCAGGTCATTTGAAGGTGTTTAACCTGTCCAAAATAGAAGAAGAAGTAAAAGTGCTGCTGCCGATTTTCTGGACAGAGTGTCCGGCATAAACATGAATTTTCTAAACAATCCATAAAGATTTATCGAATCAATGTTAAAATAAAAAATGTAGATAAGACATAGGTCTATATTGTGTAAAATTTCCAGAATTTTTAGAGCACGGTAAGTTGTTTAACCTGAAGGGAAAACACAGAATCAAAAGTATTCGCTCATGTTGGGTAAAGCCAAACACGAGAATGATGAAAAGTATGTGCCAAAGTAAGAGACCTTTAACACTATTAGTTGAAACGGCCGAGGAGTACTTTTAAAGGATAAAATTTACATATGGAGTTCGTGTGGAACCATCTCAAGCAAAGCAAAGGTCAAAGAATTTTGGTAAACATAAACCAAGCGATAGCAAAAAGAGAAAACGGAGGATTTGTATAGTCGAGTCTTTAAACAAAAATTTGTATGTACTAAAACATCTTGTAAGGGATGCATTAAGGGTAATCACTAGGATGCAAAAGTGTGTTGCCCCAAAATAGCTAAACATGATTTAGTTTGAAGGATATGCAATTGTGAGTTCAAATAGTTCGAAGGATGAGAAACTTATTTTTCTTAAATCAAGCATTTGACATGATGAAAATATCTTTTAAAAAAATAAGGCACATCAAATGAATGTACACACTTGGAAAACAAAACTTCGTAATAAGAGACTTTTCACGAGTTTCGTGTTTCAAATGGAGGATTTAACCAGAGCATGAGTTACAATTAGTATGGATGGGGAAACATTGAAATCAGGATAACCAAGTAGGAAACTAGATGATTATAAAAGAGAATCTTATTAATGAAGACAAAAGATTGGAAAATCACCACGCAATCATTTCTTGCCATCAAGGAGCACTATAACGACGACACCTAGTCTCTACCTACCAAACTTCTTATCCTGAGTAACAACTAGCTTAAGAATCAGATAAATCAAAGTATTCTCATCTCCTATAACCTCTACACTATAACCTACAGGGTGAAAGAAAGACATATATCCTTCCTTGACCAGAGGACTTAAATGGTTTTGAGAAATTCGGGTTCATACATAAGCCACGAAATAATTGATTTGCACAAAACAAACTAAGCTGATTTTGAACATGAGGCAAAGAGAAAATCTGTGAGTATATAAGTTTTACATATGATGCTCAAAAATCAAAAAAATTGGGAAGCCATAGGTCGGTCAAAATAATTCTTTTCATCTACTGCTATAAGCTGTCAAAAAATTCCAGGACTTCATCAACTATCATGTGTTGCAGATTGTGCTCAAACCAACACGAATTTGCACTTCGTTCCAAAACAAAAATTATAGTTCAGGATGTTTTCTACAACATACCAAAAATCCAAGTCATTTGGAGGTGTTTAGCTTATTCAAAACAGAATGATGAGTAAGAGTACCGCTGCAGAATTTTCTGAACAGAGTACCCCTCCTTGTTAAACAATTTGTGAACAATCCATATTGAAAACTAAATTGATGTAAAGAGAGAAATTGTAGATAAGACAAATTTCTAAGTGGCTGAAAATTTACAGAATTCTTGGAACAAATAAAATGATATAACATGACATGTAGAAACGTGAACAAAATTGTTTACTCATTTTACAAAACACCAAGTTACAAGGAAGTGATTTGAACCAATTTAGCATTACGAAAGCATTAAAACCTCAAAAAGAAAGAAAAAAAAAACATGAGAGGATCATATAAGAGGCGTGAGCTTAAAACTCAACCTACGCTTACGGAGACTTTTCACTTGGTCCTAGTGCAACTTAACCATGTTCTAAGGATTCCTAATCCTACGAGAATTTACCACCAAGATCAAGAGAGATCGGAAGGGTTCAAAAAGATCTAAAGAAGTCTTATCTTAGAGGGAGAAAAGCCTAGAATAGAAAGGACGCTTTTCTCTCTTATACCAACTGTAACGCCCCGCTTCCGGATACCGAGCCCTTATCCGGAAGAGAAACGTTCGGAACGTATAGCATTAAATGAATCTAATATTATACGCAAGCCTCTATGTCGTCGTATCAAATAAAAGCAAACAGAAGCTAAAAAGACTCAGGTAAAACATAAATGCTACTAAGAATAGAAATTAACCATACTAAAGATGGATAGTTAAATTACAACGACGAAAAACCCAAAGACTTATAAAATACGAGGTCTTAAAAGTAGAAATACAATAAGTCTAAGAAAATAAATACAACTAGTCTAGTACAACATTTACAAAGAAAAGGAACTAGAAACTTCGTCAAGACTTCAAAGCCTTCAAAAGTCGTCATCTACCCGATCAACCTGTTCGTCTTCTCACCCCACAATGCATACAAAAGAAAATGCAAATGAGGTGTACAAAGTACTTAGTAAAAGTGAGAAGCTAATGAATAACTAAGTTATACAACGAAAGGTTCTTATTATGATTATTAAATTATCTTTATGAGACCGACTCAATCTAAGGTTCAATCCATGCCCATCGACATGTCATCACTAAACGTTTCTAGCTTAGCTTATCTTGGTTACATCAACACTCAAGGACACAATGCATGGTGAAAATTCCACCATGAGATATACTTGCCAACTACGGTGATAAGCACCGGTAGTCCCGGGATCTCCCCGGTATGCATATACGTTCGATGGATTTCCTCCACTACCCTTCAGCCTTTTGAGCCAGTAGCGTTGTCCACCTTTTATGAACGTATCACATCGCCGATTTGAATCAGTGCCTGACCGAGAATAAGTGACATTTTAGCTTAAACTACACTTATGTAATTATTATTGTGAATTAACTAGTCACCTAAGTGTTTTCAAGTAAGCTCCCTCACATACACTACTCTCTTTCCTATACCACTAGACACGGACAAGGCCTAGAAAATACACAGACATTGATTAATGCTAATTCATCAAAGCACAAGCCTTTTCATGCTCTTCCGACGGGTCCGAACTTCAACTCCCTTTAAGAGTACATTCGGTGTTTTAACTGAACGAATCAGAAGTTCAAGCGAAGCTTGGTTATGTTTAATTAATGTTGTTGAATCAAAAAAAATTAGAAATCTAAAACTCAACACAAATATACCAAAACATATCACAACTCAATAATTACAACTTAGCATGAATTCTATCACCAAATAACACCAAGACTCACCAAAACTCAACCTATCGTTATAAAACTATAATTACTCATTAGGAAGAGCCTCTTACCTTAATTTCCAGCAAAACCGAAAGCAAAACGTCAAGCAACTGCAACAACTATTGATCCTCAACCCCAAAACCTATTTGATCAACAAGAAACCCTAAAATCCTATTTCTTTGCAGAAAACCGAAACTGAAAAAGTCCATAAAACTGCAAATTACCTGGATTAACTGCTGCATAACTATTTTTAGAATGATCTACACTCCAAGACGATCGTTTCGACTACTCATGGCTGAAAAACAGAGTTACGGATTGAAAGATACGAATTTTTCAAAAATCGAACTCTACGAATACGGAAAACTAGGGCTAAACTGAAAACTTACGAAATTGAGAGATATTATTTTCCAAAGTTGCGTCTCCTCGCGCTGATCACTTTTCTCTCATGCGGCATCTTGAACATATGAACGAATTGGTCACACGGTTGAAGATTACGTTCTTCCTTTTTCTGGCATCTTCTGCGCTGCTTCTCCTTCAGATTGCCGTTGCATCTTTTTTTTTTCTTTCTGAATTTTCTGGACATAATAAGAGTGGATTTTGGCTATTATCTTCCTTAAATAGCTATTAATTGAATAACAAAATCCCTTTTCTTGACATAATAAGAGTGGATTTTGGCTATTATCTTCCTTAAATAGCTATTAATTAAATCTATTAATTGAATAACAAAATCCCTTAATTAAATCCTTTTTAGTTAAGTGAAAAGAACAAATACTAATTAGGTCGTAGTGATTAAACCTAATTACTATTTTACCCTTTTACGAAAAGTCGGGACGTTTCAATAATTATATACCAAGCAGCAGCGGCGGTTCATTAAAGATTAGAAATTTTATGAATGTAGGGTTTATTTATTTAATTTATAGATTAGATACGGGGGTACCAACGGTCCATCTTAGTGGTTTATTTTTCGCATTTATTTTCTTTTGTGATTATTTATGTGATATAACCATGTCATGCATCATATTCATGAATTCCACTCCTAGCATATGCATACATGTAGAAAATTAATATTTAAATTAATTAGACATGTATCAACACGATAATTAATTTAGATTAAAAATAAATTTAATTAATTAAAGGAAACAGAATTTTATCGGGATATAAAATTCACATGATAAACTTAATTTGGGATTAAGAATCCTTCGGGGTTTAGATTATGTAGTGTCTACAAAAAATTAGAATTTTGATAATCAAAAATTGGAAAATCATAAAAAATTGGACACCAACTGGACGGTATTTGGAATCAATAAGTTAGTGATTGTTTTTCTTGATTTATTATTTTTCTATTTATTGGAAAAATTCTAAAATCCTAAAACTTTTATCATGACAGATTAGGACTTTTAAATTCTTTGGTGAATTTTTGTTGTGTAGCGACTACACAAGAAATTTCTAAATAATCGACAAATTGGAAAATCACGAATATAGTGTCACTAGTTAGACGGTATTTGGAACCGATAAACTAGTGGAAGTTTTAAATTTGTGATTTATTGTTTTTTGATTTAGTGGGAAATTCATAAGTCCTAATATATTATGATTATAAAATTCTTGGTGAATTTTAATTGTGTATCGTCTACACAAAGAATTTATAAATCCATAAAATTGGAAAATCGTGAATATAGTGACACTAGTTAGACGGTATTTGGAACCGATAAACTAGTGGGGGATTAAATTAAATATTCATGATCTATTGTTATTGGATTGTTAGAAAATTCTAAAATCCTAATGTGACTACCAAAAATTTCAAAATAACGAGTGGGAGTGGGGAAGGTGACAACCGACCCCTCGGCCCTTACTGTTGACACAAACACATGAGAGAAACGTGACGCCTCAAGCTGTTTTGATTACAGCCCCCTACGGATGGCCTTCACCCCTCTCAAAATTCAAGGCTTGGTCTCCGAAAGGATAGGATTTTGGGTACTCGTCGAGTCATTGACCGACCCTGCGACGGCTTACTCTGGGCCTACTTTGAGATCTGAAATAGTATGTCACACTCAAAATGATATTTTTGGAAATATCTTGGCTGAAAAATGAAGGTAATCAACAATTGAATGAAGATGTTTGATTCTTAATGGTTTGATTGTTGAGAGAGATTGTCTCAATTTAACTATCATTGTGTTGATACCGACCCTGCGGCGGCAACATGATGTGAGGTTAAATCCTTGGAATGGTAGGATAAACTGCATGCATGACATCACGTTTATAATTCCTAAAATAATTATTTGTTGTGGCGTATGATTTGATTTATATTTCTGTCATAATTTATTTTCGCAACTACATATCATATCAAAGGTATCTAAACTGCTAAACATATTATATTGACTAATAACGACTTCATAAAAGTGGAAAAGTAACAAGAACATTGAACTCATAAATCGAGAATGCAAATAATCTTCGGTAGATGATTCTCCTCTTCTTCAAACTTAAGTGACATAGATGAGTATGTCACTGCTGTCACTCGTGTTGAATGAGAGACAACCGATATTAGTTCAAAGATGACGAGAATGATTTGATATCAATTTCATTAGACATCCCACAGTTTACGAGTAGTGTCTACTCTTATAAACTGTTAGTTCAAGGCCATTTCCTTTTATAGAAAGCCGAGAATAGGAAGGCAAATGTCAACAAGTGTAAGTCATAAAAACTAAATAAGCGAAAGGGTAAACCAAAATATTAATAAAAGAAAGTATAGGATAAGGAAAGTGATTTTGAAACACTAACCTATGAATCCTTAAAGACTTTCTTAACCGGGTAATTTGACTCGAAACTTAAAGTTACTTTTGAAAGAAAAAGGTAGCAAGGTATTCATGATTAAAGAGTAGACAACAGGCAGTTATTTCAGCTGAGATAGTAGGAGTGATATAAGGCAAGAAATTTCAGATTTTAATCCTTGAATATCACAGAAATTGAATTTCTGTTTTCAGATTTATTGGAAAGAATGGATTCACATTCAAAACGATAATATAGTTGCCTTAAAGAAAGTGAATATGACATTTGAAGTACGAATTTGAGACTCGGACTTTTGTCTGATAAAGTCAGAAACACTAAGTAATGCTGAAAAGGTATGTGTAACACATCATAAACTATTAAGACAAATGGTTTTTGGTTTATAGATAAACGATTCTTCAGTATCTATTGAATAATGCATATATTACTGGGTAAGGGTGATCCCTATCTCCCAGACTAAGAACACTATCTCAAAGGAAAAACGACTAACTTTTTCAATCGAAAAATGGTAATAGAGCCAAAGAAGTATCATAGCTTGTTCAGATTGACCTTCGGGTTCTTATGAGGATACAAGCTAGTAGGAGCTTCTGTAGTAGACAACTCGTCTGATAGCTACTCGAAACGCCGATTAGTATATCTAAATATCTAGAGGTATCTTTAAATACACGTTCAGATGGCGACTGTTCATGAAATATGTTAATGCAATGAGTAATGGTTGGTTACAAGATTCTTAAGATCGGATAGTAACGGTTACACTGTTACATCCTTTCTAAAAGAATGTTCAGATAACAACCTTAGGACTTGAAGTATAGTTACTCAAGGAGTTACTATCTGATTTAATCAAACCATATCCAACATTGGTTGTTGGGGATTACACTGATTAATGCTACTGGAATAGATCAGAATATCAAACCACCCAAATGCAGTGGGAGTATGGTTTTATCCATTGACTCGCTATGATTATGCAGACTTTACAGTCTGCTGGGGGTGATTGATAACCTATGGTCTTTTGGAAGGACTGTATAAGATTTTGATAATAAGAGGTTAGTTTAAACCCATAAACCCAAAAATGGAGTTTTGGTACTCCATGTCTGTTCACACTCTTGTAAAACTGCCTTAGTGTCTCAGGCCCAGTGGGAGTAAATGGATCTACATGGAAAAGAGTCAAATGAATGAGAAAGTTTAACTTTCTAGGCAAAGCCAAGTGGTCTAGGGATAATTCCCTGAGAAGTAGATAGTTCAATAAAGGGTGATGCCCTGAAACTTTCTCACCACTCAGCCTTGCTTGACTCCATGAAAGCAGAAAGATTACCAGGTGTGATGCCTTGAAACTTTCTTGCCCAAAAACGGAGCTTGAATTCACTCGGAACAGAAGGGTTTTTTTGCTTAAAGCCATTGGCAGATTGACTACCTATGCATATATCCATTGATGGATTAAAGCAAACCTCTAGGTCATTAAAATTCAAATGTTTTGAAATGTGTGGGCTTGACCAGAATATTGATGAGGTTTTTGTAGACCAAAGAATCAATATTGGTAAAGTAGTAGACGTTAGTGTTTATACAGGTAACACTGCAACAGTTGTGAACAACATGGGTGTGTTATCTGAAGTCAAAAACTGACAGGCCAAAGCATCCCTAAATCAGAGAAGTGGACTATATTCTTAGAATTTTATTCGGTCGAATTCATGAGAGCAAGTAGTGGAAGTGTCCCATTCATCTTATTGTTAAGATGATGATGCAATTTTGAATGCTAGATTCAACGAGAGGTTTCCTACCCAACCCCCCACGGAATAATTCTCTCAATCTTCAGATATAGAGAAAATAGGATAGATTATCTTTTGGATAGAGAATGTCAGATTATTAAAAGTTGTGGAAATATTACTCAGTCTGCTGAGCCTTCAGCAGGGTGCTCAGCAGGGTGCTCAGCAGATTGCTGAGCCTTAGGATCTCGTGCATAATATTTTGTACACCTTATTTAATTGTAAAATTAATTATAAAAGACATATTAATTGTGAGTCATATAAACAATTAATATGTCAAACTCTAGTTTACTTTATGTCATAGACATAACTTTTACTTTTACTTTTGCATGCTTGCCGCCCACATCTACATACTCAAGTGGCATGCCAAGCTAGCTAGCTAGTCTCTCTATCTCAATTGTATCTATTTATACATCTTTTACTCAATGAATAAACTAAGTTGAAGTTTACTTTTGTGTGTATCACATTCTCAAACTCTCTTCATGGTATCGGAGCTTTACCGAGTTCTAAAAATCCATTTGCAAAACTCGGCTTCTTTTCGAAAAATGTCAACATTATCTCGATGTTTCATCTTCTTCATGACTCACAATTGCCTCAAAGAGATCGATAATCGAACACTCTTCTTTACAAATCATAAACTTGATGGTAACAATTACTTGCTATGGTCAAGGTCTATGAAAATGTATATCTCCGGCCAGGGGCAAGATGGGATATCCGTGCAGTTCCAAACTCCGCTCTGCAAATCGACCCCAAGTTTGAAGCATGGGACACAGAAAATAACCAAGTCATGACCATCCTCACGAGGTCTATGACAAAAGAGATCGATGAGAACTTCATGATGTATGACATCGCTAAGGAAATCAGGACAATGCCGAGACCTTTACTCAAAAAGGACAATACATCCAAGTCTATGAACTCAAGCTCAGATTCAAAATTGCGCATAAGGGGATATGTCTCAGAATCAATACTTTAATCAACTATCTAAGGCATGGCAACACCTAGATATGTTGGAAACTCACCCTGGAATGATGTTAAAGATGCTGCACTCTTTAAAGACATTATCGAGAAAAGAGAGTATTCAAATTCCTTATCGGATCGAATCCTACTCTTGATGATGTCGAGGTAGAATTCTTGCTACTAAACCTCTTCCAAATCTCAAATCCATGTTTGCCGAGGTCAAACATGAGGAAAGCAGGAGGAAAGTGATGTCTTTGAACCCCTCTGTGACAACCCTACCGAAAGTGCCACCTGCCGATCGTCGGGAACCTGCGCTGAGGCTACCGAGGCTTACGAGAAGCCTGGCCGATAAAATCGGGAAGCCGTTCGTGACCACTACAAACGCACTAATCACACCAAGGACACTTGCCGGAAGCTACATGGCAAGCCTAACTCCTCCAAGACCTCCGGACACGCCAAGGAAAGTCGTAAGCGATACACATAAGTGAGGAAGAAGATGACAACAGGTTGAATGCTCACTTGCTCGCATTCAAAGCCTTCCTAACTCAACAAAAGGGAGGTAGTCACTCTACCGACATAGCCTCTCATGCCAAGTCACAGTAAATTCTACTCATCTATTAGTAATGAAACTGGGATTGTTGACTCTGGGCCTCATCCCATATGACTGTAATAAAAATCTCATTACTCAACTTAAGCCATGTCCCCAAATTCACAATATTAAGACTCATTGATGGATCTATCTCTAGTGCAAAAGGTTTTGGTCAGTGCAACTTACTAATAAGATATGCTGCAGAATGTCCTATTTGTTCCAAAATTAGATTGCAATCTCATATCTCACAAGAAACTTACTAAAGATTTGAATCGATCGTTGTTTTTAATGAAAATCGGTGCACATTCCAGATCATTCCTCAAAGGCGTTGATTGGGACTGCTAAACCTTGCTCAGTCTCACAGGTCAACCTCGCCAAGACAGTAAGATCAAGACCGAATCGCCAAGAAATGCACTCAAAACCTAGACAATATCATGTTATGGCATTATAGACTAGGACATCCCGCTTTAGTTATTTAAAGTCCATAGATCCCGAATTGTTTAAAGGTTGTAATTTGAATGATCTTCAATGTGATATTTGTCGGTTGCTAAACTCACCAAATCTGTGTATGCAAAATTACCTTACTTACCATCCACACCATTCACCTTAATTCACAAAGGACGTATGGGGACCCTCAAGAGTAAAAAGCATAACAGAAAGAGGTGGTTTGTTACCTTCATAGATGACCACACCGTAACCACTTGGTTATTTTTAATGAAGGATAAGTCCAAGTTGGACCCATCTTTCAAGAATTTTACAACATGGTCTCCACTCGCTTTGACACTAAGATCAAAATCTTGAAGACCCGACAATGCTCTTGAATATTATGAGTCTCATCTCGGTAATTTCTTGATGGATAAAGGGATTGTCCATATCAAGTAGTTGTGTTGAAACCCTCAAAGAAAATGGGGTTCTTTGAGAGAAAGAACAGCATCCGCTTGAAATGGCTAGGTCTATTATGTTTACCACAAATGTTCCAAAATATATGTGGGGTGAAGCCATCTTGACTTCCACATACTTAATCAATGAGACTTCCCAAAGCAGGTACTAGGCTTCAAAACCCCTATCAAAACCCTACTGGACACACACCTCGCCCCATCTTATTTCCCGCTACCTCCAAAATCTTTGGTTGTCTTGTGTTTGTCTATATCCATGCCCAACACGTAAGCAAACTTGATCCCAAAGCTCACAAGTGCATATTCCTAGGATATGCAAAGGGCGAAAGTGGTACAAGTGCTACTCTCCTTCCTCAAAAAGATTTTACAATTCTATGGATGTAAATTTTTTTGAAAGGACTCCCTACTACAAGAAGTCCACTCGAGGCGATCACCGATGGAAACTCGATAGAAATTGACCTAAACCCTTTCCTTCAAGCAGACTCTTAACCTCAAAGAACTCATCGATCCTCTCAAGGTGAACTTGATGACCTCTACCGACTCTCTACTGACCTAATACTCCTCAAAGAACCTCCTGAACAAGAGTCTCCATCGACCCAGAGCCTGTTGATCCCGAGCCTCATCGACCTCAAGAATCCACGAGATCCTCGGAGCACTGCCGACATTGATGATAGGCCTATTGCTCTTAGGAAGGGAAAGAGATCATGCACCGATCACTCTATTCATTCTTATTTATCTTATGATAAGTTATCTCCTGCCTTTGCCATGTTTTCACAGACTGACTCTCACTCTATTCCTAAAAATATTCAGAGGCCCTTCAAAATGATAAATGGAAGGTCATTGTTAAAACAGAGATGACAAACACTTCGGATAATCATACTTGGGATTTGACACCTCTCCCACAGGGCAAGAAGGCAAATCGATTCTGCAGATGGTTATTCACTATAAAGTACAATGTCGATGGCACTATTGACAAATACAAAGCCAGGTTGGTAGCAGGATTCACTCAAACTTATGGCATTGACTATAAGGAAACTTTTGCACCAAAGGCAAAACTCAACACCGCTCAGTTCTCGATCTCTTTAGTTGTCCAACTTGACTGGCCTCTTCACCAATTGGACATCAAAAATGCATTTCTAAATGGGGACCTCACCGAGGAGGTTTATATGAATGTACCTCCTGGTTTTATCAATCCTCATACTCAAGGCAAGGTGTGCAAACCGAGGAAATCTCTATATGGCTCAAGCAATCACCAAGGGCATGGTTTGGAAAATTAACAACTGTGGTCAAAGCTGCTGGATATCACCAATGCAATTCTGATCACACTATGTTCATCAAGACAACCAACCAGAAGAGGTCTATTATTATTGTCTATGTGGATGATATCATCCTTACTGGAGATGACTCTACTGCAATCCAACATTTGAAGACTCTGCTGGCAAAGGTGTTTCAGGTGAAAGACCTGGGTTTTCTCAAATATTTTCTTGGCATGGAAGTAGCAAGAAATAGCAAAGGCATTTCTGTCTCCCAAAGGAAATATGTACTGGATCTGCTGAAGGAAACTGGCATGCTGGGGTGCAAACCTGCTATATCCCCTGTAGACCCCAGTCATACCCTGCTACATGGTGACACTGCTGTCAGGAAAGAACAATATCAAAGGCTTGTAGGGAAACTCATCTACCTCTCCCATACAAGACCTGATATTGCATATGGTGTCAGTCTGGTTAGTCAGTTCATGCATTGTCCTACTGAGCAACATTGGGATGCAGTAAATAGAATACTGAGGTATTTGAAGTCTACTCCTGGCCAAGGGTTACACTTCACCAAGTCTGCTGATAGATCCATCAAGGTCTACACGATGTTGATTGGGCCGGATGCCACATAGATAGAAGGTCGACCCACCACAAAGCACTGTTCCTATGTATGGGGCAATCTTGTTACTTGGAGGAGCAAGAAACAACCCATCGTGTGTCTAGAAGCGATCTTGGTGAACTCGTGGCACTTGTCTTAGGCATTTGTGAAGCTATTTGGCTCAAAAGAGTACTTCTTCAACTTCAAAGCACCTCTTTCAAAGAACCTATCACACTCTGTTGTGATAATAATTCAGCCTTATGCATGGCGAGAAGATCCACCCATCATGATAAAACCAAGCATGTGGACATTGACAGACACTTACTTTAGGAGAAGATTGATGCCAAGATTATTCAACTCCAAAGATGTTCCTCAAAGAGATCGAATCGATATTCTTACCAAGGCTATTCCACCTCTTATGTTCAAAGAGACTAAGTAGCAAACTTGGTCGCATCAACATATACAAATTTGACCAGGCTTTGAGGGGGTGTGGAAATATTACTCGATCACGAGCCTTCAAAGAGTGCTCACAGGTGCTCAAGCAGATTGCCGAGCCTTAGATCTCGTGCATAATATTTTGTACACCTTATTTAATTGTAAAATTAATTATAAAAGACATATTAATTGTGAGTCATATAAACAATTAATATGTCAAACTCTAGTTTACTTTATGTCATAGACATAACTTTTACTTTTTACTTTTGCATGCTTGCCGCCCACATCTACATACTCAAGTGGCCGCCCAAGCTAGCTAGCTAGTCTCTCTATCTCAATTGTATCTATTTATACATCTTTTTACTCAATGAATAAACTAAGTTGAAGTTTACTTTTGTGTGTATCACATTCTCAAACTCTCTTCAAAAGTCAATTAAAGTCGAGTCTTGGATTCGAGCAATGGATAGCTGTATAGTACATCCTCAAGTATCTTTAGAGAACGAGGAATCATATGTTTGTGTATTCGGGTGCAAACCTGAGTGTTGTTGACTACACTGATTTTGATTATTAGTCGGATTAAGGATGATCATGAATCGATCTCAGGATCAGTGGTTACTCATTGTGATAAAGCTACAGTCTGGAGCATTCTAGCACTGCCAATTTGACTCTGTTAGTCGAATGCATAGCAGCTTTCGAGCAGTAAAAGAGGCAGTGTGGCTTGAGAAGTTCTTTGTTGGATCAGGAAGTGATTCCAGGTCTCGATGAGCTGATACCATTTTACTTTGAAAACAGTTGAGAGGTAGCTCATGCAAAGGATCTTCGCAATCATAAGAGGTCAAAAGCATATTGAAAGTAAGTACCACCTAGTCAGACAGATCGTGCAGAGAAGCGGCGTTTCGGTCCTAAAGATCATCTTGAGCCAACAACCTAGCTAATTAATTTACCAAGACGCGTGGCATCTAATGTCACTGATAAAAGCTTGGCGGGTATGAAATTGGGAGATATGTCTCATCTGCTTTAGATCAAGTGGGAGAATGTTGTGGATAGATGGAATAAGGGTGTGGTGTGCTCTAAAAACAATTGTTGCCGGTCTTTACGGGCAAATGGGAGATTGCTAGATGTAGTTCCCGAAAGACAGTTGTTGCTTGTCCTTATGGGCAAGGGGAGATTGTTGGAAGTAGAGCCCGAAAGACAATTTACGTAATTGTTTTTATTTAATAAATGACAAATTTTATTTCATCTTATTATTTTCTATGTGCTTATATTTAATACACTGCTGAAAAACCTAAGTCGTATCATATGTAACCATATAACTTTGTGTGTGTCACATATGAGGATTAAGTTTATGGTGATACACTTGAACTATTAGTCCTTGGTGAACTTGATCAAAGTATGGGGTCTATTGATTAAACCACCATTAATGCGCCTAGAACACTTTAAGTTGTGACCGTCTTATCCGGAATGTCGATATTGGTTATCTAAGTGGGATTTATATATGATGTAGTCATATAGGACTGGACCGAACTAATATGAATTCCTCATATAATCCGTGATTGTGAAATCTCATTAAATCACAAGATGAACATATATGGATTAACCTTAATCCTGAAGTGATTGCATACTCCTACTTGTTTCAGGATAGGGTTTGATGTGTTCGTTAAGGATTACTAAGAGGCGCGGTCCGAATCACTTTCACGTTGGCACTATTCTGGAACGAGTGAGAAGTGTGTGTCTCATAGATATGGAATCCATTCCTTCCTGCGGGAAGTAGAAAGACAATTCCCTTATTTGTTGATCCTAGAAACTGATCGATCCCGGGAGTTCGCATTGGTTATGAACTAATTGATCACTAGTGGGTTAATGGTAATTAAGGATAAGAGGTATTGAAGAAGGTTTATGGAAATAATCCCGCTTCATTACGGATAGTCTATGGAGGGTTAGTTTATATGTAATGATTATATCAATGGACACTTACCGACTCGACTCGACGTTTTGAGAATAGGTTATATCTATAATCGATACAGTTCAGTTTCGGATTTACGGTGGCGTAATTCTGAAATTAATAAGTTGAGTATAAATATTTTGTACGATGAATATTTTATTCAATTTTTTGTAGCTACTGGTTATGGGTCCATGGTCCCCGGGTTGGCTCCTAACACGCGAGTGTATTCTCATTTTATGGAACCTCGAGAATAAATTAAATAGTTGGTGTATTTAATGAATATACAATATTATTTATTTGGTAAATAATATGTAAAATAGAAAAGACATTTTCTATTAAAATAATGACTATTGTGGCGCCATTTTGTGATAAATTAGGAAAAAACAATTTCCTAGATTGTGTCACATGTGTAATTAGTTAATTAGTTTTTGTTAGATAATTAATGGAAAGAGATAAGAGATTGATTTTTTTTATGAATTATCTCTTATATTATGGCAAATATCTTTTCCGTATGGGAATAGGTAATTGTGGTGTGAAAATGATAACTCTCTCTTGACTAGTTATTTTCCTATATAAAGAGAGTTCCTCCCAACACAACATGATAAAATAATTTGTGCCACAATCAATTAAAAAGAAGAGAAAAATTAGTTTCTTGTTCTAGTCATTAAGAGAAGAAAAACCTAAGGTTTTTCTTGGGCATATTTGAGGAGGTTCTACAACGAGGAACGACGTCCACCATTCTTCGTTTGGAGATACAATCCAGAAGATCATAGCTTCTCTCTCTCTGTCGATTTACTATCCTTCTCCGTTTAGCTAAATCTTCAACTTTCTTATAGTTATTTTAATTATTTATGTGAATCATATCGTGGTAAAATCGCATGTGAATTCATTCATAGCTTCCGATGTGCATGATCAAGCATCTCGATCGGTGTTGTGAATCAGATCTAACGATCAAATTATGGATCGGATCCGGATTCGGGTTTCTATATATCCAGCAAGATCATCACATAAATGCTTAGAGGAACAATAAATCTTGCAAACACTGATACTTTAACTCTAATGTCTCAACTAAAGGCTCATGAATTTGAATTGAATAATGAAGACAAAGTGCACCAAAGAGAGGTACACAAGGCCATGCCTTTGGTTGAACCTCAAAGAAAGCAAAACAAATGACACAAGCAAAGAAAGAGACACAGAGAGTCGAAAGAACAGGTAGCTTTACTGATCAAACATTTTGGAAGGTTTAGCAAGAAGAAGCAATTCAAGGGAAGTTCATCATCAAACAAGAAGTCAAGCTCAAGCAAAGACATGAAGAAAAAGGATGATGAATAAAGATGCTTCAACTGTAAGAAGAAAGGTCATTTCAAGGCTAATAGTCCTGAAGAAAAAGACAAAGATGAGGACAAAAAGAAGTACAAGACAACTGAAAAGAGAAAAAACAAGAATGCACTCAAAGCTGAAACCAGCAGTGAAAAGCATGAAGAATCATTTGAAAATGATTCTGATGATGATGATGAAGCTGATAGATCAGACAGTGAAAAAACACCTTATGGCTAAAGAATCTAATGAAACTGAGGTAACATCTAGCTCATATTCATCATCTGGTGCATCCACATCTGACACTGCATAATCTTCTATTCTCCCCTTAGACTCTGCAAACCTATTTCAAAATCTCATGATAAAATTTGAAGAAATTAAAGTAAATCATGAAATTCTTGAACAAGAATGTGAGAATCTAGAAAATGAAAATAAAAGATTAAAGAAAGAACTGGATGAAATGAAAGCTGAATGAACTAATAAGGAAATTCACTCAACTGATCAACAAGCAGCAGATGATCATTCATCTGATGTTGAAAGACCAGCTGAGAATATATCCCTACCAATTAAGAACACCATAGCACCACAATTTGCACCAGCTTACAAACCCTCAAAAAGGTTTGGATCCAGGTCTGGTCTTGGCTACAATGATCGATGATGAAAAGAAACAATGGACAACACAATTACAATCAAGGACCAAAATCGCACCTAAATTCGTAAAAGGGATGTACCATGGTTTCTTTTACTCATCTTGGACTGGTAAAGTCTAAACCCAGTGCAGTGAAATAGTCGAGTAAATCATCAAATCATCCAACTAAATACAAAGGCTTACTGAAAGGTAAGGGAAGACTTTACCCTTCAGAAGATGATTGGAATGTTGCATCCCAAAAATACAAAAAGAAACCATTTCATACTATGCATCATGTGTTTAGGAAAAGCCAACCAAGGTATGTTCCTAGACACAAAAATCAATATGAAAATAAGTATCCTCCTGCATATTGGAGAGTGAAAAAGGATGCAAATGCACCAAAAAGTAGAGAAAAGTATCAGAATACCTTTAGTAGAAATATTAGAAGTTATTCTGCCATGCTTTATACATATGAAGTTGATGACTTCCATTATCCAAAAAGAAGATCCTTTGGATACACACTTGGAGTAGGAGGCATGAGTGCTAACAGGCATGGACCCAAACAGTGTTGGGTACCTAAATATACTTAATTGGTTTTGTTGGATGTCTGGTACATAGACAGTGGATGTTCCAAACACATGACAGGAAACAAGGGATAGTTGACTGACTCTAAAGCTTTTGATGGACCCGAAGTAACATTTGGAGGCAAACAAAACCCATGCAAAATCAAGGGGAAGGCATAATGCTCAAAAACCGTTTGAAGATTCAAAATGAAGCTTATGTTAAAGGACTAAATTTTAATATTCTAAGCATCAGTCAATTCTGTGACAAAGGTTACAATGTGCATTTCAACAAGGAAGGATACAAGGTGATCCACAGCCAAACCAACACAGTTTTACTTGCAGGAAGAAGAGAAGACAACATGTATGTGGTAGATTGGAAGACAGCAAAAGCAGATACATGTTTGCTTGTCAAAAATAAGCAATCAACCAGCTGGATTTGGCATAGATGTTTGAATCATCTCAACTTCAAGACCATCAACACACTATCAAAGAACAAGTTAGTTGAAGGCCTACCAGAGATCACTTTCAAAAAGGAAAGCCTCTGTGATGCATGTCAAAAAGGGAAGCAAATCAAAAGCTCTTTCAAGTCAAAGACCTATCAATCTTCAACAAGAATTTTACATCTGTTGCATATGGATCTTTTTGGACCAGTCACACCAGTAAGTGTTAACGGAAAGAAGTACACTCTAGTAGCAGTGGATGACTTCTCCAAATTCACTTGGA
The DNA here is from genome assembly GCA_026214975.1 of Gentiana macrophylla. Classification (NCBI taxonomy): domain Eukaryota; kingdom Viridiplantae; phylum Streptophyta; class Magnoliopsida; order Gentianales; family Gentianaceae; genus Gentiana; species Gentiana macrophylla. The sequence continues at coordinate 70,119,014 of CM047812.1, forward strand.
CCATATTCATGAACCAGAAAAGAGAGACACTGAAGGAGCTACCAGATTTGCTAAGAAGAATTCAAAATGAAAAGGAACTAAGTATTATCAAAATAAGATCAGATAGAGGCACATAATTTCTAAATGAAATTATCATAAACTACTGTGAAGAGAATGGATTACTACATCAACTATCAGCAGCAGGGACTCCACAACAAAATGGTGTATCAAAAAGAAGAAACATGACACTCAAAGAAGCAGTCAGAACAATGATTGCAGAAGCATGCTTACCAAAGAGGTTTTGGGCTGAAGTAGCAAACACAACATGTTATACTCAAACCAGATCAATCATCAACAAACATCATGGAAAAACTCCATATAAAATATGGAATGGAAGAAAACCTAATCTCACATTTACATATGTTTGGATCTAAATGCTTTGTATTGAATAGGAATCAGCTACATACATTTGATGAAAAATCTGTTGAAGCAATTTTTATAGGATACTCAGACACAAGCAAAGCCTTCAGAGTACTCAACAGAAGAATCATGGTGATTGAAGAATCAATTCATGTAGTCTTTGATGAACCTAATACAAATGGTGAAAGCCCACAAGAACTTGAAGTTGATACACAAGTTGAAGTTGTGGAAGAACCAACCCAAGAGCAACTTCATCCTGACCTAAACTAGCTGAGAGATCATCCTGAAGAACAAGTCATTGGAAACATCCATACCGGAGTTAGAACCAGAAGACAACTGGAAAGAATGCTAACCTATTTTCTATCACAGGTGGAACCTAAAACAATAGATGATGCAATCCAAGATGCTGATTGGATTACAGCTAGCAAGAAGAGCTAAATGAATTTGAGAGAAAGGAGGCCTGGGAACTTGTTGACAAACCAGACATGACCAACATCATTGGAACAAAATGGGTATTTAGAAACAAGATGGATGAACAAGGGATAGTTGTCAGAAACAAGGCAAGGATAGTTGCAAAAGGCTACTCTCAAGCCGAAGGAATAGATTATGATGAAACTTTTGCACCAGTAGCAAGATTGGTAGCAATCAGACTCTTTCTAGCTTTTGCAGCCCACAAAGACTTCAAAGTTTACCAAATTGATGTCAAGAATGCATTTCTGACTGGACTTTTGGAAGAAGAAGTATATGTGGAACAACCCCCTAGTTTTCAACTCAAAGGGAAAGAAGATAAAGTGTACAAGCTCAAAAAGGCACTTTATGGACTCAAACAGGCACCCAGAGCCTAATATGAGACACTATCACAATTTTTTATCAACAAAGGAACTATTGGAAAGACTATCTTCAAGCTAGAGGAAGGAACAAGAACCTTGTTAGTCCAAATCTATGTTGATGACATTATCTTTGGATCAGAAGATGAGAAGCTATGTGAGAAATTTGCAAACTTGATGAAATGCAAATTTCATATGAGCATGATGGGAGAATTAAATTACTTTCTTGGTCTACAAGTAAAGCAAATGAAGGATGGCATCTTTATCAATCAAGCCAAGTACATAAAAGAATTGATACACAAGTATGGTATGAACACAAGTGGCACAACAGATACACCAATGTGTGCAAGAGTTATTCTTAGAAAATATGAAAGTGGAAAGGATGTTGATGAAAAGCTTTACAGAGGAATCATTGGGTCTCTACTTTATCTAACTGCAAGCAAACCTAATATAGCATTTGCAGTAGGAGTATGTGCAAGCTTCCAAGCTCAACCAAAGGAATCTCACCTACTAGCAGCTAAAAGAATAATCAAATATCTGAAGAACACCATAAATGTAGGAATTTGGTATCCAAAGGATGGAGGATTTAAATTGATATCATATTCAGATTCCGACTATGCTGGATGCAAGATAGATAGAAAAAGCACATCTGGAACCTGTCAAATGCTAGGCAGCAGACTAGTATCATGGTTTAGAAAAAAGCAAAAATCAATATCCACTTCAACAGCTAAAGCAGAATCTATTGTAGCAGGCAGTTGTTGTGCATAGGTGCTAAGGATCAAACAACAGCTAAGGGACTTTGGAATGGAGGAGAAGACAATTCCAATCATGTGTGATAACACAAGTGCAATATGTATCACAGAAAATCCAGTACTACACTCAAGAACAATACATATTGATGTGAGACATCATTTTATTAGAGATCATGTAGAAAAAGGAAATGTCATTCTAAGATATATACCAACTGAAGACCAATTGGCTGACATCTTCATAAAACCACTCAGTCATGAAAGATTCAGTAAGTTGAGAACTAAGTTGGGAATGATAGAAATTGAAAAAGTTATAAGGAGCAGCTCACTAGAGTAATCAGCTAAGTAACTTCACCAGCTGACGGAACCTTTGCCACTTTGGGTGCGCTCACTGGCAAGTAAGGCACTGGTTCCCAGTGAAGTTAACTTCACTGATTGTTAGGAACATTTTTATACAAGCAACTCAATAAGAAGTCACTCCACCTACCTAGTGACCCACCAAGTCACTCCACCGGCACACAACTTGAAGTCAACAGCAAACTAAAGTGTGAACTAAAATTTTACTCACGTGGAATATCAGAGGAGTAATAGAGGATTATCTTATGAAAGATCACACACGTGGAGATCAGTTTGAAATCGTGGAAGTAACTATATTATTTTAAATTACAGGAATGACAGCAACGCCTTGATTCCCGGGATCTATCATTACATACCTCAATCCACTCCCCCACTACACTCAAATACCATTTATATACATAAAATCAAGCCATTATGTCACAAAATCCTTCCATATTCAACCATGTTCACACTACTCAAATCATCCTACATAAACCACACGTAGAGATTTTTCAGAACACTTTACGCTTTCTTGCAAATCATAAACCCTATTTTCTCTGAAAAATCGAAGTTTTATTTTTGAAATATCAAATACTTCAAACAATGGCATCGTCTTCTACACTCTCGGCAACAGAAATGTACTATGAGAAATCAATCATCACAGGATTGTTCCATCAGACCTGAACACTATCTCCTATTCTGTGAAAATGATGCACATGCTCAAAGATTGGTGGATGGCTGCACAAATCTGGGGTTGATGACCTTTCTCAACCCCCCAGTCAAAGGGATATGCTATGAAACCCTAATTGCATTTTGGAAAAATGCAAAATTTGTGCAGCAAGAAAAAGAGCGAACCCGACTGCATTGTGAGCAAAATGTTTGACAAACAAGTGATTTTATCTCCGGGTCTCCTCAACAGATTCTTAAATCAATCCAACACTGGTCTGGTCAATGTGAAGAAGATGCAGATCGACATTAATGCATTTTGGACCGAAATCGCCAAGAACCCGCAAGCATAGCAAGAAGTACAACTTCCCTAGATCAGCACTCAAATGCTCATTTTCTGATTTTGCTCCCGTAATCACAAGAAATATTGAAGGAAAGAAAGAGGTCCATGGAGAATATAACCGGGCATAGGGTCAAACTCATGGCCATTATCTATCAAGGCACATCATTCAACTAGTCGGAGTTTATCTTCAACAGACTGAAACATCAAATTCAAAAGGAACGTAATCTGGAAATTACGGCACCCAGTAAGACCTTGCAAAAGAAGGGTGATTTCGGGGAAAGAAAGTCAAATAGGATTCCCCTTCAACATCTATTCAATCAATTGAAAGTGAAACCCATCTATGAGCATCCATTGCACAGGGCCAAGGTGATGTTCACCTATATGAAGGCATCCCTGAAACCACAATCTGTAACCAAGAGAAAAGAGCCTGAAAGCGGCAGATCAAGAGTTGGGAGGAGAACCATATCTCAAAAGGAACAAGAACAACAAGGGAGTATGCCCAACAACAAGGATATCCCTGTTTTAATCAGTGATGATACAGCAACTGAGGAAGAACAACAAGAGGAAGTCAACTATCTGCAAGTAGGTGAAGAAGGGTATTATCTTACTCTATCTAATGAAGAAGAAACCTCTGAGGATGAAGAAACTGGGGAAGAGAAAGAAAATAAGAAAGGAGATCACTTTGTAGATAATCAAGATGAGATGGGTCTTTCTGATGATGACCTGACAATTCAACAAGTAATTTTGAGGCCTCGGCAAAGTTGACAAACAGCCGAGTGAGACAGCTGATCAAACTCACTCTGCTGAACTTGTCAACACATTCAGCATTGATCAAGGGGAACAACAGCAGAGGCAGTTAAGTCTCTGACACATGAAGAAGAAGGTCAGACCCCACAGGGACTGACATCAGCATGTGACTCTCAACAATCTCTCTCTGATCATGAGATTACTGAAAAAGAACAAGGAAAAGAATAGGAACATGAAGATGAGGATGAGAAAGAAGAGGAAAGCAGGGTGATGCATTTTCCCAAGCAGAAGATGTAAAAAAAGAGGCTGATGCATCAGCACCAGCAGAGAAGATCCAGACAGAACCTTCAATCTGGATATTCAACCTCTAATAGTGGACATTGAGAGGTAGTACATCAGTAGGCAAAATCTCAGGACTACCTTAAGGATTAATGCAACCTCAATGAATCACAAAATTGAGGCCCTCATCAGTCACATCAAAATTCAAGATGAGGTGATGGAGAGACAGGGCAACTTACTTTGCAACCTGGAGCATCTCATCCTCTATCATGTCCAAACTAATCTTGAGTTTCTCCCTGACAAAATTGATGGAAATCTAAAACCATTGATGGATACTTTGAATGCGCATACTCAGCAAATTCACCATCAGGATGAGATTATGGACTATTCAGGAATTCAACTCAACACCTTACTCAATGTCACTGGTGCTACAAACAAAATACTTGAAGAAAGGTTTGGTCCTCTCACAGACTCTGAGGCAGCCAACAAGATTCTTGAAGAAAGGTTTGGTGATGCCAAAAAAGGGGAAGGAAGCAGCAAGCCTGAAACCTCTAGTGGAAAGAAGGAAAGCCCAACAAACAAGGGCAAGGGCATCAAAGGCAAGGGCATCAAGTTTGAAGAAAAGAAGTAGTAGCCCTATTTAACATTGACTCTATCATTTTATGCCTTTGAATAAATTTTTGAATGCACAATCTTTTTGCCCTTAAATGGATGAATAAAATTTCAGAGTTTTAATCTGTTATTATTATGAAAAATTTGCATACTTATGTTCAAGCTTATGAGGGTTTTGGCATCATCAAAAATGGGGAAATTGTTAGGAACATTTTTAATATGTTTTGGTAATGGCCATACTAGCTGTTATAGCAAGCCTGAAATAAGTTAGAAATCTCTGTATAAGACTTTACTTAGAGTCTGACATATTGTATAAGTTGAGTCAGACAAGTATTGTACTAGTTGGTAGGATGGAAAAGTAAAACAGAAATACGGTAGAGTGAAGCCAGCCAAGTACCAACAGAGAAGCATGAAGACATTATGGTCTGACTTATAACCAGGGAAGTCTGTGATGACCCTGGATAAGAGTAAGTTGTAACTCAAATGATGGAATACATTGTCAAATATGGTGTGCATTGATCTCACCCAAATTAAGTGTTACACCCTGGTTTCCAATCCCGTCGGCCGCCGGTATTGGTCACCGTAGTGCCACTCATCGCGACACACAGTCGTGGCGGTAACATTCAAAATTCCACAGCAGAAAGAAAATTAACATCCACCATTCATTATTTTGAAAGAAAATATTAAAGTGAGTACAAATCCGAAAGAAAAGGTAATTATGCGGAACATCAGAATCTTTAGAATTTAAAATTCAAACAATGTAGACAACATGTGACTGCGACTACGTGGCTCTCAAACCCCGTGACATCCCAAAGAACAAGCAAACATCCATAGAAATACTCGCTTAAGAATCTGCTCCCCATAAATGGATCATAAGCAGGGTCAAACGAAAGTACAAACCGTCAACTATAAAGTTGAGTAAGAGTAAATCTAGTGTACAAAAGTAAAACCAACTCAAGAAAGGTACTACTAAATTTATGAAGGTCCCAACCAATCTATAAAAGTTACGACCTGCCCATAACAGATACCAAACATCACAACTAGCCACCTAAAGGTCCCGAATGTGCACATCCCTCAAAAGGGTAAAGCCCTAGAGAGGAGGGTCCTAAAGGTCATCCAATGGTACCATACTAGATGGACCATCACGTGCTGGGGTGCAAGGAAACCTTCCCGGGTTCCCGGCTTCGGGTACTACCCTATCCGGCCCGACCACATCACTGTCTGCAACTCCCCAAACACGTAGGGTCATAGAAGTCGTAAGGAAACCTTCCCGGGTTTACGGCTTTGGGAGCTACCCTATCCGGCCCAACCACTACGGGTCTACGAACTCCTATGCCCAAAATCCAAAACCCAATGTTACCAATACTGTTGTCTCATCCAAACACAACTTACAAAACATGCTCATAAGGTTTATCCATAGCTAACAAAGAAGGGAGAACATTTAAACCTGACGCCTGCCTGCGAATGTTGGACGCCCGTTTGGAAGAAGTAGACGCCCGTCCAAGATCTCAGACGCGCGTCCAAGGAAACCTGTTACATCCTGAATCGATTTTTAGCACCTGGACGTCCGTCCACCAGAAAACTTTACATCTTGAATCAAAAGTAGCCCTTCAGACGCCCGACGCCCATCTGAGTTGAGACCAAGACTGGACGCCCGTCCTCTCAAGGCAGACGCCCGTCCAGCCTGGGGTTTCAACTAAAACCCTAAAAGCTCTCTACGCGATTTCTGAGCCATTTCTCCACAACACACAAGAAAAAACAACACTTTAGGCCCGAAAACTTCATACAAAGGTATCATATCGATTGTAGATTTTAACTAACACAAAAACACACTACTAGGAACGCTTAACACACCAAAACCGTGGCACACAAGCACGAAGTCTTAAATTAAACTTTTACAACATCAAGTTAAACTTTTGACAAAGATAGAATTATCCTTACCGAATTGCTTTGCATTTTTGAAAGCCCTTGCCAAGCTAAAACGATCCTCAACGGCTCGAATCTATAAAAGAAAACAATGATTACCGACGACTTAATTCCTAAACACCAAGGAGAGATTTTTCTCTCCTTCCTCCTCACAAGCAAGTCGGCAAGGGAGGTTTTTGAGGCTGAAAATTTTTGCTTGGGAAAATAAGGGAGGAAAAAGGAGTGAAAACCCTTTTTATACATTAAGTGATTAAAACTCCTTTTAATTACTAATAAATCCTTTCATAAAAATTATTAAATCCCATAATTTCCCGAATAATTAGATCCTTTATTAAATAATTAGTAAGTCAAAATTTCAGATATTACATCCTCCCCCTTAAGACAAAACTTCGTCCTCGGTTCAGTTCGCATCTGGCGTTAAACCACCCCCTTAAAGCACCCTTTCGCGTCCCGAAGATAAGAAAAATGATTTTACTTAACAAGGCTTGAGAATTGCATACCTTAGAGAACAAATGCGGGTACTTCGCCGCATAGCGTCCTCGCCTTCCTATGTCGCCTCCTCGGTGGCATGGTTAGACCATAAGACCTTGACGATGCTAACCTCACGTCCCCTTGTTTTCCGTACCTTAGTATCTAATATCTCGCACCGGTACCTCCTCATAAGTCAAGGACTGGACTAGCTCCACCACCTCCGGTTCAATCACGTGGGAAGGGTCACTCACGTACTTGCGCAATTGGGATACATGGAACACGTTATGCACCTTATCCAACACCGGTGGCAAGGCGAGTCGATATGCCACTTCACCTATACGGTCCAAGACCTCATATGGCCCCACGTGCTGGGACTCAACTTCCTTTTGCCAAAATGCATTACTCCTCGGTTGGTGATACCCGTAGCAATACCTTATCACCCACGGCGAACTCAATATCCCGGCGGTGTAAGTCTGCATAACTCTTCTGCCTATCTTGGGCAGCCTTCATCTTTTCTTGGATCGTCCGTACCTGCTTGACCGTATCTTCGATCATTTGCGGTCCCAAAATCACTGCCTCGGACGAATCGTCCCAACAAACCGGACTCTTGCATTTCCTACCATAAAGTGCCTCAAAAGGTGCCATCTTAATACTGGCATGGTAGCTGTTGTTGTATGAGAACTCAATAAGATCGAGCTTTTCCTCCCAAGAGCCTTTGAATTCTAACACACATGCCCTCAAAGATGTCTTCCAAAGTTTGTATAGTCCTCTCCGTCGACCATCGGTAGCAGGTGAAAAGTCAGACTCATTCGTAGCTCCGTCCCCAAGGCTGTTTGTAGCTCTGCCAAAACCGAGATATGAATCTCGCATCTCTATCTTGACACAATGCTGCTGGGTATACCATGTAGTCTCACAATATTCCTCCGGTAAGCCATAGCCAACTCCGTCTTACTCCAAGTGTCTTTCATCGAATGAAATGCGCCGCTTTGTCGATCTATCCACAACGACCCAAATCATATTATTCCCTTAGGCTCTCGGTAATCCGCATACAAAATCCATGGAGATGGAATCCCACTTCCAAACCGGCACATCCAACGGCCGCAGCGTGCACTGTGGCCGCCGATGTTCAATCTTGACCTTCCGACAAGTCAAGCACTTTGCCACAAATTCTGCCACTTCTGTTTCATATTGGGCCACCAAAAGGTTTTCCCGAGATCTTTATACGCTTTGTCTCCTCCCGGGTGAATCGAATAAGGCGTACTATGAGCTTCACCCAAGATCCGCCTTGAGTTCTTCGTCGGCCGGTACACACCACCGACCCTTAAACCGGATACTACCATCCTCGTAACGTAAAATCAGCCGCTCCATCTGTACTCAATCTTGGCCTTCTTTGCCTCAATTACCTGTCACCCACTTGTTTCGCCTGGATCTCGGCCAGATAATTCGGGTTGTAACACGGTCGCTTTTATCTCCGCCTTCCGGATGACACGAGATATCCATGCGGTCCAACTCTTCTCGTAGTCCGATCCGAGCTACTTCCTCGCACAAGGAATGAATCGATTTCCGACTCAAAGCGTCCGCCACTACATTGGCCTTCCCTTCGTGGTATTGGATTTCCATGTCATAATCTTTAATTAGCTCCAACCAACGCCTCTGACGCATGTTGAGCTCCTTCTGTGTAAATATGTACTTCAGACTCTTGTGATCTCAAAACACCTTGAAAGTTATTCCGCATAAGTAGTGTCGCCATATCTTCAATGCGAAGACCACAGCTGCCAACTCTAAGTCGTGAGTCGGGTAGTTACCTCGTATGGTTTCAGCTGCCTCGATGCATACGCGATCTCCGTTGCATCAGTACGCAACCCAGACCATTCTTCGATGCATCAAGATAAACCTCGATGTCCTCATTCCCATCGGGTAATGCTAGCACCGAGCCGTGGTCAACCGTTCCTTAAGTAGTTGAAACGCCTCTCGCAATTGTCATCCCACTTAAACCGGTTCTCTTTCGCATCAACGCAGCCATCGGCCTCGCAATCTTGGAAAAGTCTTTTACAAATCTTCGGTAATATCCACCAAACCCAAAAGCTTCGATTTCTGCAACATTCTTAGGTGTTGGCCACCTCGCCACCGCCTATCTTGCTCGGATCAACAGATACACCGTCTTCGAGACAACATGCCCGAGAATGCCACTGCTCCAAACCGTAATTCACATTTAGACAGCCGCATACAGCTTGTTTTTCACGTAAAACTCGTAGTACGAGCCTCAGTGCTCGGCATGTTCTTTCTTAGTCTTAGAGTAGACCAGATGTCGCCGATAAAGACTACTACAAACTGGTCTTAGTAGGGTCTGAATACCCGGTTCATTAAATCCATGAAAACTGCTGGTGCGTTGGTCAATCCGAAAGGCATGACCGTGAACTCATAATGTCCATACTTGGTACGAAATGCGGTCTTTGGGATATCCGCATCTGCTACCTTGAGCTGGTGATATCCTGATCGCAAATCAATCTTCAAGAAAATACCTGCCCCCCGTAGTTGCTAGAACGAGTCATCGATCCTAGGTAACGGATACTTGTTCTTCACTGTGACGTTGTTCAGCTCCTGGTAATCAATACACAGCCGCATACTACCATCTTTCTTCTTCACAAACAACACCGGTGCTCCCCACGGTGACACACTCGGTCGGATATACCCCTTATCGAGCAGTTCTTCCAATTGTACCTTTAGTTCGGCTAATTCCTTAGGTGCCATACGATAGGGTGCTTTCGATATCGGTCTGGTCCCGGGCACCAACTCCACTACAAACTCTACTTCCTCCTGGGGGTGGCATACCCGTATCTCATCCGGGAATACGCCCCAAAAATCTCGGACTACGCCAATGTCCGTTAGTTTAGGATCCTTTGTGCTTACATCATGCACGTGACACATAAACAACGGGTACCCTCTCTTGACGAGAGATCCTAAAGTCACCACCGAAATGATCTTCACATTCGGTTTGTCCACAAATCCCTTTGTAAGATACTCGCACCCCTTTTAGGGCCTCTCAACGCTACCTTCTTCTACTCACAAATCAATTTTGGCTTTATGCCGGTTCAACCACCCATACCCAAAATAACATCGAAGTTCTCAAGAGGAAACTCGATCAAGTCAACCGCCAAGTTGGCTCCCAAAATCACTAATGGTACATCTCTATACAACTTAGAACATGGTACTAACTCTCCCGATGGTTGCATAAACTTATCACAATCACCTCGAATGTAACTAGGCCTAACCTCAAAACATACGAACTTGCTACAAAGGAACGTGATGCACCCGAATCAAAAAGTACATAGGATAAAAATGAGTTAACCGAAAAATTACCCGTCACTACGTGGTTGCTCGCTTTCGCCTCCTCTCTGCCCGGTCGAATAATCTCCTGGCCTGATTTTTCTCACCGAATCATCTTTGGCCGCCGACTCGATGGTCGATTGCTGTTTCCGCCGATGGTCGTAGGTGCACCCGCGCCGGCTCTCAGGCAGGAGTACCGCTCTGCGCTTTGGTTACCCCTACCCATGTTCCCCGTGTTGCTCCCTCGAGTCCCACCCATGTTGCTTCCGTAACGATGCCGACCCGGCAGTGTGGGAGCCGTAAAGCACTCATACCGCCTATGTCCAAACTTCCCGCAATTGTGACATCAACTCAAGACTGAACAATCGGTACCGGATGATTTCTCCGCACCGCTTGCAATGATAACTTCGTGGCCGCTCTAAACCCCGAGAGTTACCTCTCGTGGCCGACCGCCATCGCCCCTGGTAAGGTGGGAATTTTCCGAAAAGGACGGTCGATCTTGGTGCGTTTCCTGCATTGCTCGCTTTTGTCGCCTCGATTGTCCTCGAGACACTCTTCCTCTTGTTAGTAGCATATGTCGCTTTAACCTCTCTCCGAATTCTTTCAATGTTGCATGCTACTTCACACATCTCTTTTAAGCTCGTGAAGCCCTGCTTTCCCCATGCGATCCCGGATCGCTAAATCTAAGTGTTGCTCAAACTTCACCATCTTGGCCTCTTCATGGGCACTAGCTCGAGATGCATAAACCGCCAAGTCGACAAACTTCTCGTAATATTCTTGCACGGTCATATCCCCTGCATCGGAGATTATCGAACTCCACCCGCAGCTCTTTCCTCTTGGATTCGGGAAAGAATTCACGCCTCGGCTCTCGCTTAAACTCGGTCCATTCGGTGGTACCAATACCGCTTCCCTTGCTCATTTACATCCGAGCCAACCGATCTTTGTTAGCACCCCACCACAGATCACCCCATCAGCCAAGTAAAAGCGGCTTGGTCGACCTTCGCTTCTTCCGACGGCCCAGTGGCGAAGATCTTTTCAAACTCTCTAATCCACCGCCGAGTCCCTTAGATCTCCTTACCATCGTCATCGACTATGCCGCTGGCCGACTCACGGCCCTAGTCATGCCGGTGGTTGACCTCGTGAAACGATCCTCTGTCGCCTTGTTGACCGCCTCAATCACGCCTTGATTCATCTTAACCAACCGGTCAATCACCGGTCCTCTCATTTCCATTCCTAGGAGGCATAGCTAAAACTACAAAGTAAACAATCATACATTCAATTATCGCCTATATTATGCCACGTAATATTTCACATATACTAACACTCACCGTCCAAAATGAATTGCAACATGCACCACATTTCCACATACATCGAATTCACCGTACCTTCCCTACATAGACCTCAATGCCTACCCCACACATCCTCACTGTGCTTATTTTAGTGAATTTATTCTTAAGGTTCATTTTAGTGGTGGTCCCGAGAGTCGAACGCCTCGATACCACTTTGTAACACCCGGTTTCCAATCCGTCGCCGCGCGGGTATTGGTCACCGTAGTGCCACTCATCGCGACACACGATCGTGGCGGTAACATTCAACATTCCACAAAGAGAAAGAAAATTAACATCCACCATTCATTATTTTGAAAGAAAATATTAAAGTGAGTACAAATCCGAAAGAAAATGTAATTATGCGGAACATCGAATCTTTAGAATTTAAAATTCAAACAATGTAGACAACATGTGATCGCGACTACGTGGCTCTCAAACCCCGTGACATCCCAAAGAACAAGCAAACATCCATAGAAATACTCGCTAAGAATCACTCCCCATAAATGGATCATAGCAGGTCAAACGAAAGTACAAACCGTCAACTATAAAGTTGAGTAAGAGTAAATCTAGTGTACAAAAGTAAAACCAACTCAAGAAAGGTACTACTAAATTTATGAAGGACCCAACCAATCTATAAAAGTTACGACCGCCCATAATGTAGATACCAAACATCACAACTAGCCACCTAAAGGTCCCGAATGTGCACATCCTCAAAAGGGTAAAGTCCTAGAGATGAGGGTCCTAAAGGTCATCCAATGGTACCATACTAGATGGACCATCACGTCTTTGAGGTGCAAGAAAACCTTCCCGGTTCCCGGCTTCGGGTACTACCCTATCCGCCCGAGCACATCATCGCCTCGCAACTCCCCAAACACGTAGGGTCATAGAAGTCGTAAGAAAAACTTCTCGGGTTTACGGCTTTGGGAGCAACCCTATCCGGCCCAACCACTACGGGTCTACGAACTCCTATGCCCAAAATCCAAAACCCAATGTTACCAATACTGTTGTCTCATCCAAACACAACTTACAAAACATGCTCATAAGGTTTATCCATAGCTAACAAAGAAGGGAGAACATTTAAACTGGACGCCCGTCTGGAATGTTGGACGCCCGTTTGGAAGAAGTAGACGCCCGTCCAAGATCTCAGACGCGCGTCCAAGGAAACCTGTTACATCCTGAATCGATTTTTAGCACCTGGACGTCCGTCCATTATACTTGGACGCCCGTCCACCAGAAAACTTTACATCCTGAATCAAAAGTAGCCCTTCCACGCCCGCCCGTCCAGAATCCGACGCCCGCCTGAAAGTTGAGACAAAGATCGACGCCCGTCCTCTCAAGGAAGACGCCCGTCGGCCACTGGGTTTCAACTAAAACCCTAAAAAAGCTTCTATGCGATTTCGAGCCGTTTCTCCACAACACAAAGAAAGAAACAACACTTTAGGCCCGTAAAACTTCATACAAAGGTATCATATCGATCGTAGATTTTAACTAACACAAAACACACTACTAGGAACGCTTTAACACACCAAAACCGTGGCACACAAGCACGAAGTCTTAAATTAAACTTTTACAAAGATCAAGTTAAACTTTTGACAAAGATAGAATTATCCTTACGGAATTGTCGCGCGCTTTTGAAAGCCTTTGCCAAGCTAGAAACGATCCTCAACGAAGCTCGAATCTATAAAAGAAAACAAATGATTACCGACGACTTAATTCCTAAACACCAAGGAGAGATTTTTCTCTCCTTCCTCCTCACAAGCAAGTCGGCGGCAAGGGAGGTTTTTTTAGGCTGAAAATTTTTGCTTGGGGAAAATAAGGGAGGAAAAAGGAGTGAAAACCTTTTTTATTCATTAAGTGATTAAAACTCCTTTTTAATTACTAATAAATCCCTTCATAAAAATTATTAAATCACATAATTTCCCGAATAATTAGATCATTTATTAAATAATTAGTAAGTCAAAATTTCGGGATATTACATTAAGGATCAGTGAAGTACAAGAAGTTTGTAAAATCAAAGTCAGCAGTAAACCGGAAAAGTGAACTGACTATCGGCTGAGTGAAAACAATGCAGTGAAGAAAGAACCAAACAGCCAATTCAGAAGGATCACTTAACCGTTCAGGGAAACGGCCAAGTAAACTTCACTTGTTCATATTCTATACTATGAAGATCAAGCATTAAATGCACAATAAATTGAGGATCAATCAAGGAAGGATTTTCTGATAGACGTTCGAAAAAGAAATCTGATCACTAAAATCAACGAGAATATAATTAAGGGGGAATCAAGAGTTAAATCAAGGATTATTCTCCATAATAAATAGCCAACGGACGGAAATTCAAATCAAGAATAATCAGTCTATAAATAGAAGGCATTGACAAAGACAACGATTGAATCTTATAATAAACAAGCAGAAAATCTGTCAATTTTAAAGCTCTATATATGTACTTAAAGGAAACATCTAGAGATCAACTCAGTAATCCGAGCTCAAATTCCACATCAAGCACTGAGATTGATCGCATGTCTATGAATCCACTTCACAACAAATGAAGCAATTGTATTAGAGGAATCTGAAAAGGAGTTGTAACCTTTGTGACAGCTGCTAAAAGATTTGTTCTCAAGGAGCAGTGATAAAGACTGAGTCACTGAAGCTTTTGTAGCTAGGGAGTGATAGTCTTGAAGATTGTGAAGCTTGTGTAGTCAAGGACAATCTAACTATTGTTTATGTGAAAACAATAGTGAATTCCTCCAATCATCACAAGAGAAGAGGGGATTAAGGGATTACAACACCATAACCACTATAAACATTTGTTTCTATTTACTTTCAGCAATTTACTTTACCATACATCATTTCATTGCATACTATATATGTGATTGCATAATCTACTTTGAACCAACATTTAAAGAAGGGACTTATCTGCTGCCCAAAATCTTTTAAATATAAGAAAAGTTTTTGAAACTCCACTATAGTCATTCACCCCCCCCCCCCCCTCTGACTATAGTTTTACCCTTCTCTGGGACCAACACAATACTTGTCTGACTCAACTTATACAACATGTCAGACTCTAAGTAAAGTCTTATATAGAGATTTCTAAGTTATTTCTGACTTGCCATAACAGTTAGTATGGCCATCAACAAAACATAATAAAAATGTTCTTAACAATTTCCCTTTTTTTTATGATGTCAAAATCCTCATAAGCCTGAACATAAGTATACAAATTTTTCATAATGATAAAGGAATAAAACTCAGAAATTTATTCATCCATAAAAGGCAGAAAGATAAGTCATCAAAGAATTATTCAAAGGCATTAAAATCATAGAATCAATATTCATAAGGGCTACTGCTTCTTTTCTTCAAACATGATGCCCTTGCCTTTGATGCCCTTGCCCTTGTCAGTTGGGCTCTTCTTCTTTTCACTGGAGCTTTCAGGCTTAGAGCTTCCTTCCCCTTTTTGGGAATCACCAAACCTCTCCTCTAGAATTTTATTTGTTGCTCCTGTGAGGGGACAAAATCTGTCCACAGATTCTGAGAGGGGACCAAATCTGTCCTCCAGAATTTTATTTGTTGCTCCTGTGACATTGAGTAGGGTGTTGAGTTGCTGTCCAGAATAGTCCATAATCTCATCCAGATGTTGAATTTGCTGAGTAAGTATCCACCAATGGTTTGAGATTTCCTTCAATTTATCAGCTAGAAACTCAAGATTAGTTTGGACATGGTAGGGGATGAGTTGTTGTAGATTGCAGAGTAGATTTCCTTGCCTTTCCATAACCTCATCCTGAACTTTGATGTGACTGATGAGGGCCTCAATCTTATGACTTAAGGAGGTTGCATTACTTCTTAAGGCAGTCTTGAGATTTTTCCTGCTTATATATTGCCTCTCCATGTCCACTATCAAGGGTTGAATATCCAGATTGAAAACGCTATCTGAATCTTCTTCTTCTAGTGCTGATGCATCAGCCTATTCTTCTTCATCTTCTGTTTGGGAAAATGCATCACCCTGCTCTTCTTCCTCTTTCTCTTCATTTTATTGTTTTTCTTCTTCTTCAACAATCTCATGATCAGCGAGAGATTGCTAAAAGTCACTTGGTGTTGCCTGTCCCTGTGAGGGCTTACCTTCTTCTCCATGTGCCAAAGACTTAACTTCTTCTGCTGGTGTTCCCCCTTGATCAATGCAGGGGGTTCTGACAAGTTCAACAGAGTGAGTTGGATCAGCTGGCTCACTCGGCTGTTTGTCAACTTTGCTGAGGCTCCAGAGAATCACTTGTTGAATCGTCAGGTCATCATCAAAAAGATCCATCTTTTCTTGATCATCTATAGAGTGATCTCCTACTTCTTTGAGTTCTTTCCCTTCCTCGGCTTCTTCATCCTCAGAGGTCTCTTCTTCCTCAGATGGGGTAAGATAATACCCCTCTTCACCTTCCTGCAAATAGGTGACTTCCTCTTGTTGTTCTTCCTTAGTCGCCATATCATCACTAATGACAAAAAGGATATCCTTGTTGCTGGGCACACTCCCTTGTTGTCCTTGTGCTTTTTGAGATCTAGTTCTCCTTCCAAATCCTAATCTGCTGCTTTCAGGCTCCTTCCCTTTACTTCATGCTGTTGGTTATGGTTTATGGGAGGCCTAAGTGAACATCACCTTGGCCTTGTGCAGTGGGTGCCCATAGATGAGTTTCACTTTCATTTGATTGAAAAGATGTTGGAGAGGAATCCCATATGTTTTCCTTTCCCATAAATCATCTTTCTTTAGCAGATTCTTGCTTGATGATGTAATTGCCAGATCACTTTCCTTTTGAATTTGGTGCTTCAATCTGTTGAAGATAAATTGTGTCCAGTTAAAGGGAATACCTTGATAGATAATAGCCATTAATTTGACTCTAATCTCGGTCATATTCTCCATGGAACCCTTCTTCTCTTCAATTTTCCTTGTTATCACAGGAGCAAATTCGGAAAAGGGACGTTTAAGTGCCGAACTGGGGAAGTTATGTTTCTTGCTATGCTTTTTGGGTTTTTGGCTATATCAGTCCAGAAGGTATTAATATCGATCTTTAGTTTCTTCACATCGTCTAGACCAACGTTGGAGAGATTCAGGAATCGGTGAAGGAGACTAGGGGTGATAACCACTTCTTTTCCAAGCATTGTACTCACAATGCAGTCTGGGTCACTTTCTTCTTTCTGGGCATAAATTTTGCATTTTTCCAAAATGCGATCAGGGTTTCATAGCATATATCTTTGATTGGGGGGTTTAGAAAGGTCATCAACCCCAGATTTATGCAACCATCTACTAATCGCTGAGCCTGTGCATCGTTTTCACAAAAGGATATATAGTGCTCAAGTCTAAAAAACGATCCAGTGATGATCGACTTTTCATAGTATTTCTCAGTTGGAAAGATTGAAGTGGATGCAACCATTGATTTGAAGTGTTTGAGAATTGGAAAAAGCTTCGATTTTTCAGAGAAAATAGGGTTTATGAAATGCAAGGGAGCGTAAAGAATTCTGAGAAATATCTAAGTGTTTTTTATATAGGATAATTTTGGGTAGTGTGAACGTGGTTGAATATTGAAGGATTTTGTGTTGTAATGGCATGATTTTATGTATATAAATCATGGTATTTGAGTGTAGTGGGGGAGTGGATTGAGGTACGTAATGATAAGTCACGGGAATCGAGGCTTTGCCGTCATACCTTAATTGAAAAATAATATAGTTACCTCCATGATTATAAACTGATTGACACGTGTGTAATCTTCCACAATACAGTCCTCCATTACTTCTCTGATATTCCACGTGTGTAAATCTAATTTAGTTCACACTTTAGTTTGCTGTTGACTCCAAGATATTTGTCAGTGGCATGCCTTAGCTGGTCACTAGGCCGGTGGAGTGAGTTTTTACTGAGCTGCTTATAGAAAACTGTTAACTTCACTGGGTACCAGTGCCTTACCTGCCAAGTGAGCGCACCCAAAGTAGCAAAGGTTCAGTCAGCTGGTGAAGTTACTAAGATGTTGGGAATAAAATTTGGTCTTGATGATGATTCATCTTATTCAAGAATATGTATGTTTACACCCTATTGATGAAGTGTTGGAACTACCTGTTATAGTGAAAGGCTAAAATATGTCTAGAACTGAATGTATATGTTTTACTAGAGTCTGATAATTGTATAGGTTATATCGGACAAGCACTGTAATAGATAGAAATGTCGTAAATCTGAAAAATGGAAATCATCTCGATAACAGGAACTTAACTTAAGACTGAAGATGTACACCTAGACCTGAAGCTCACTCAGAATTGAAGAAGGCAAGTTCGCTGAGGGTCACAGACTCGGTTGACTTATCTAGAACTGAAGACTGAGGGAACAAACTCAATATTTGAAGAACTGAGGGACACAAACTCAGTTGTGGAAGATTGAAGAATTGAGGGTTCAAACTCAGTGATGAAGATTTAAGCCGAGACTGTAAAGTTAGAATTCAGGTGAGTCTGTGATGGCCTGAACTGACTTTATGGATCTTGATGAAGACCTAAGTATTATAAGGACAATGATATCTTAGATGATCTCTAAAATGAATGGTGTAATCTGATTCAGTCACATAAAATCAGATAAATAGTGTACTGAAATTTTGAAGAAGAGTAAAAACTGAGTTAATGTTCTAAGTCAGTTAACAAACTGAGAACTGACATACTCAGTATAAAACTAATTAGGACACTCAGTTTTATAGTCAGCCATCCAAGCAACTGAAAGTACACCAAACGTTGTAAATCAAGGATTTTTAATTGATGATGAACTGACATGTCAGAACGGTCACTGACACATGACATCTGGAATACAAACGTTGGACCTCACACTATAAATAGAGGACTTGGCATCAAAGATCAAACACTAAATTAACAAGATTCCAAGCATTTTTGTGCACAAATCTAGTTCATTTGAATTGCTTTCATTATATGCGCTCAACAAGATCATATCTAGATTTCTTCAAGTGTTCATGCTACAATGATTATATCCAGATTTCGACAGAAGAACCACAAGAAAGAATCAATTTATTGATTCTCAGCCCAACTTTCATTCTAAATCAATGGTTTTGACTGTGAAGCAATCCGGTCAAGGAGTTGCGAAGGACAGTTGTTTGCAGTCGGGTAGACTGTTTTTGTGGTGGTAGCTGGTGAAGAGGCAATACAACCCTCTAAGGAACAGTGGCTCAAGCAGTTAAAGAGCATCAATCCAACCTATTCTTTAATTGTTTAGATAGTGACACTAGGGATTAGTCTAGGACTATCGTTTATGACTTTTTGTATCTGCGTGCCTCAAGAAGTTCTAGTGGATTTTTCCTTCTACATCACATGGGAAGAGTGGACTGCAGGATTACACCACTTAGAACCACTATAATTCTTGCACTACTTCTTTTACGCATTACATTCTGCTATTTACTTTATAGCATTTATTATTGTTTATTCAACATACTGAAACTGATTGTTACGAGCATACACAGTTCACAAACTGACATTTACTAGAATTCAGTTTTGCATACTTATATTTTTCTTATAGTATCAACAAGATCCAGTTAAAGGCTATAACTTAAATCTGCTGCCGGTTGACTCAGTTTTGCATAAGTCATTTTGACTTAGACTCGGCTTTGTCAGCTCAACTCCACACAAGTTAAAACCGAACATTAATTTTTAATTAATCTAGTTTTTGGTGACAAGTTTATCCACCCCCCCCCCCCCACCCCTCTAAACTTGTGTTAGCCTAGAAAGGGACCAACAATTGGTATCAGAGCAGTTTATTTAACAAGCTATTGTTGAAAACTCACCTGCTCTAACTATCTCTTCTAGTTGATCTCCTGAAAAAGCTTAGTGTTTCAGTTTCCAGTATTTGCATAATCTAGTTTTCCCTCACTCTCACAATGGATAACAATCAGTATGCCAGACAGATGCTAATGTGTAACATGGACATATTTGATGAATACAATCATCGTTTGCAGGCTTTTCTAGCAGCTTTTCATGATGAGATGATTGATGTACTCACTGATAGACCTATCCAGATCACTTACATGCGAACTGTTGGTGAAAATCAAGTTAGAGTTCTCATGCCCAAAAGCGAATGGACCAGTGATGATCGAAAAAGGAATAACTTGAACAACATTGCCATGGATATCATACTGAGAACTCTTGACAGCAATATGTATCTGACAGTCAAAGATTGCACTACTGCAAAAGAAAAGTGGGAAAAACTTCAATTAGTTTGTGAAGGAACTGATTCTATCAAAGAGAATAAGATCTCTATAGCAAAACAGAAGTTTGAGAATTTCAAGATGAAGTCAGGCGAGAACGTTGATCAGATGGAAACAAGGTTCAGCGCCATAATGGATGAACTAGCTTTACTCAAGATCGAGTATACCAAGAAATAAATCAACATAAGAATCATGAAGGCTTTACCCATGTACTGGAAATTGAAGGTCATAACAATGGAAGAATCAAGAAGACTTGATATAGAAGATTCCTTCAAAATCTTCTCAGACCTGAAGGCTTATGAATTCAACGAGGATTTCACAAGCACAGCTGCCATATTCAAGGCTATGGAGGAACCCAAAACAACAGCACTCGCAGCAGCCTAAAATGAAAATCAAGAAACCTCATCCAACAATCTTTAGCAATTGGATGAGATGGAAGAACAGATGGCCCTAATGATGAATAGAATTTGAAGAATGAAGAGTGGACATCCCGTCACTCAGAAGTTCATCAAGAAAACTCCTGAAAAGAGAAAATACGATGAGTATCTCTGCTTCAACTGTAAAAAGCATGCACACTATAAAGCTGAATGTCTAGAGCTGACTGGTAAGAAGACTTAGCAACGAAGAACTAACAGAAGAGCACTTTTAGCCGGAGATGAGTCTGACTGTGAAGCTAGAACTGAAAGATTATCAGATGACATAGCTCCAATGGATCACATGGAGGATCCAAATGAATTATGTGAATCTAACTCTAAATATTCCTCAAATCATATTTTCGGGCAAAATGCATGTTCTTCGACTGCTGACTCCAATCCAAAAAATCCAGAATTAGAAGAAACACTTGACGAATTGATGAATCAGCTGGTAACCATCCAAGCTTGTTATGAATCAATTAATGCTGAGACAGAAGTTCTATTCTTGAAGTTGAAAGATTGAAGTCTTAACTAAACATGATGAAACTGACTAGAACTGATAAAGGAAAGAATCAGTATCAGCCTACTGCATCAGCAGCAACAACTGAATCTTATGCTCAATCAAGTTCAACTACCGGATTCAAATCAGGTAAGCCGTATGGAGACAGAACAGGCTTAGGATTTGATACACAACAATCTTCTAAGGAGGGAACTATCAAAGCTACAAAACCTAATATCAAAACTGGTATCAAGTTCGTGGCCGAACAACTTCCACAGACTGAGAAAATTGATGAACCAGTAAAGTCAGCCTCTCATAAGACAACTCAGTTTTCTAAGAAGACAGTTGCACCTACCAACAAAGGTAAATCGAATGGTAGATCAGTTGTACCTCAAGGAAACAATAATGATAGATCAACTGCAAGATCTATAAAAACTGATCAAGTCAAGAACCAGAAAATTATAATCAGAGTAAATCTAATAATGTTAATCGTTCAAAGATTCACACATCAAGGGGGAAAGGCAGACTATACCCCACTGATGATGATTGGAATTTTACTGAACCCATTATTAAAACTGATAGGAACAATCATTCCAGACCGAAAACTTATCATAAGTTTCACCCATGACTCAAAGAGAGGACCTATCCCGGCTTCTCAAGCAAAGTCTCAGTACAAAGGTCAATCTAGACCTCAATACAAAAGGAATGATGGTTATTATTCAGCCTTTAATAATAGAAGACATTTTGGAAATTAGTTTCAACCAGAAGATCTGAGAAATCATATAAATGAGACACAATCCAAGAAAAGATATTATGGAAGTGTGGCTTATATATATGAAAACAAGTGCAACATTTTCCAGAGAAGACCTTATGGAAATATGCCCAGAGTTGTACAGATAACTGACCACTCTGGACCCAAACAGAATTGGGTACCTAAAGCATTTTAATTTGTCTTGCAGGATATTTTGAACTTTGACAGTGGATGCTCTAGACACATGACAAAGAGCAAGGACTGACTCACTAATTTTGTAGCTAAAGATGGACCAAGAGTCAATTTTGGAAGTAAAGATAAACCTGGTTACAGAAAAGGATATGGAAATTTAATCAGGAATGGACACACAATCAAGAATGTATCTTACGTGGAAGGACTTCACTACAATCTACTCAGCACAAGTCAATTCTGCGATATGGGATACGAAGTTACCTCTGATAAGGAGTATTGCATTGTCGTCAGCGAAACAACTTTCCAGGTTGTTCTTGCCGGAAGAAGGGAGGAGAACATGTATGTTGTAGATTGGTCTACAGTAGTTTCAAAGACTTTTTTAATTGTGCATACCATGTCAGAACTCAGTTGGTTGTGGCACAAGAAACTGAGTCACCTAAACTTTGATGATATCTACTTATTAGTCAAAAAGAACTTTGTGATTGGACTACCAGAGATGACATACAAGAAAGACAGCTTGTGTGATGCATGTCAGCCAGGAAAGCAAACTAAAGCAAGTTTCAAGACTAAGTCTCAGCATTCAACAAACAGAGTTTTAGAATTGATGCATATGGAATTATTTGGACCAATCAGTGTTAGTGGAAAGAAATACACTTTGGTGGTGGTTGATGACTTTTCAAGATATACTTAGGCTATTTTCATGACCAAGAAAAGTGAAACCAAGCAACAACTGACATAACTTCTCAGAAGACTCCAAAATCAGAAAAGTGTTACAGTGGTCAAGACCAAATCAGACAAAGGAACAGAATTTCTCAACAAAATAATCATTGAATATTGTGGAGAAATCGGAGTTCTACACCAGCTTGCAGCTATAGCAACACCTCAATAGAATGGAGTAGCTGAATGGAGGAATATAACACTCAAAGAAGCTGGAAGGGCGATGATTTGTGAATCTAAACTGCCAGAAAGATATTGGGAAGAAGCTGTAAATACAGCATGCTATACTAAGAATCAAGCTCTCATGAACAAGGGACATGAAAATACACCTTATGAGATTTGAAATGGAAGAAAACCAAATGTCTCATACTTTCATGCCTTTGGAAGCAAGTGCTTTTTCCGTAATAATGGAAAGGATCAGCTCAAGGTTTTTCAGCCCAAAGCTGATGAAGGAATATTTCTGGGTTACTCAAGTGTCAGTAAAGCTTTAAGAGTATTAAACAAACGAACACTCAAGCATGAAGAATCAATACATGTAGTTTTAATGAACCAAAGTTTGCTGGAGATACACTTGAAGAAAAGGAAGAACCAGTTTCTCAACCAAAAACAGACAAGATTCCAGAGTCAGTTTTCATTGATATTAGAAGATTAAGGATCTCAACTTCTTCAGATCAGGATCAGCCTTAGTTTCCAATAACTGAACCTGCGACTGAAAAACAACAAGGAGAAACTGATCCAACTGGAAATGATCAAGCTCAAGAAGAACCAGTTCAATAGAATGAAGACCCTTTGATGCAACACCTACATCAATGGATGAGAGATCACCTAGAAGAATAAGTGATAGGTGATTTCCATGAAGGTGTTCAGACAAGACATCAGCTAGATGCTATGATAGCCTCTTCTCTATCACAGTCTGAACCCAAAGAAATTGAGGAAGCCTTAAATGATCCAGATTGGATTTTGGCTATGCAAGAAGTACTCAACGAATTTGAGAGAAATCAAGTTTGGGATTTAGTAGACAAGCCAGATCATGTCAACATAATTGGAACTAAATGGGTTTTTAGAATCAAGCTTGATAAAGATGGAAATATTATCAAAAATAAAGCTAGACTTGTAGCAAAAGGTTATTCTCAAGCTGAAGGGATAGACTTTGATGAAACTTATGCCCAGTTGCAAGGTTAGAGGTAATCAGACTATTTCTTGCCTTTGCAGCTCACAAGAAATTCAAAGTGTACCAGATATGTTAAAAGTGCATTTTTGAATGGGATACTTAAAGAAGAAATCTATGTTCAGCAACCACCAGGATTTGAAATTAAAGACCAAGCCGAAAAAGTCTTTAAACTGAGAAAAGCTCTTTATGGACTAAAACATGCACCAAGAGCTTGGTATGAAACTCTGTCTCAGTTTTTGGTGGATAATGGTTTTACAAAAGGAACTATTGACAAAACCCTATTCAGGATGAAAGTTGAAGAAAGTACACTCCTAGTACAGATCTTTGTGGATGACATCATATTTGGATCAGAAAATGAGCAACTCTGTGAGAAATTTGCAAGTTTAATGAAGAGCAAATTTCAAATGAGTATGATGGGAGAACTGAATTACTTTCTCGGTTTACAAGTAAAACAATTGGATAATGGGATTTTCATTCACCAAACCAAGTATACAAGAGAGTTAATCAAGAAGTTGAGATGGAGAAATTAGTTGGCATTGCAACACCAATAGGAACTAACATCAGATTGGATGAAGACAAAGATGGCAAGGATGTGGATCAAACTCTCTACAGAACAATGATTGGAAGTCTACTTTACCTAATAGCCAATGACCAGACATATCCTTTGCAGTTGGTGCCTATGCCAGATTTCAAACAAGACCTAAAGAAAGTCATCTCACTATTGTTAAATGAACCTTGAAGTATTTGAAAGATACAGAAGGAGGATGTGGTACTCAAAGGAAGGAGAATTCAAACTGATATCCTACTCAGACCATGCCGGATGCAAAGTGGACAGAAAAAAGTACTCTAGGCACTTGTCAGTCATTGGAAAATAGACTCGTGTCATGGTTCAGCAAGAAGCAAAACTCTATTTCAACATCAACCGCTGAAGCAGAGTACATAGAAGCTGGAAGCTGTTGTGCTCAAGTTTTAAGTGCAATTGCT
Organism: Gentiana macrophylla; assembly: GCA_026214975.1. Classification (NCBI taxonomy): domain Eukaryota; kingdom Viridiplantae; phylum Streptophyta; class Magnoliopsida; order Gentianales; family Gentianaceae; genus Gentiana; species Gentiana macrophylla. The sequence continues at coordinate 70,143,967 of CM047812.1, forward strand.
ATAACTGACAAACCAGTTTTGCACTCAAGAACCAAGCACATTCATGTAAGACATCATTTTATATGGGATCGTGTAGAGAAAAAGGACGTTACAATTCTCTATGTTCCAACTGAAGATCAACTAGCTGACATTATTACCAAACCTCTGGACAAAGAAAGGTTTGCTAAACTGAGAACCGAATTAGGGATTATTAAAGTCAGTTAAGTCAGTACAAGCTTAGAGATTCGTCAAAGGGATTGATCTTTGTCATGCTGAGTGCGCTCACTTGACAGATAAGTCATTGACATCAACAAATCTCAAACTGACTAACTGAACTGAAGATTTGACGGAACTTAAAACTTTTGTAAAACTGATATCAGTTTCAGTTTTACCCAGTCAATAAAGGAACGGATTAAACCGACAACAGTTACATAGCAATTAATTACCGCCATTTGTCAGAATTTGTAGCGTGTATACCCCCAATATGTCAGATAGTACAAGCATCGGTTATACAAACCATGATTTAATTTGAAAAGTTTTACAAAATCTATCTGAAGATCGTGATCAAATCACCAACCGTCCTACTCTTATATATACAAACATTTTTCATACTCTCTCCTTACAGAAAGAAAAAATCAAACCTTTTCCTTCTCAATCAGCCAGAAATTTTCCCTTAAACAATTTAAAAAATGGCCGCTTCAAAACAAACTCAAGAAGAAAAGTTAATCGCCACACCTGATACGTTCACACTCAAAGAATTTGAAGAGATGTGTGGTAATACCCTTCTCTAAAGTCATATAAGTGAGAAGATAGGAAGATTACAAGGTCTACAAAACCTGCTGGAAGTAGAATTGCTGCAAGATATGGACTTGGAAGGTCTACTGCAATTTTGGGAAAATATGAAGATGTTGAAGAACTCTGTGCTAACAAGGGTTTGTGAACGGAAGATTTTCGTCAATGAAGACATTATCAGACAGCTTTTTGGTTTCAAAGATCCTTTAGTGAAATAAATTGAGCTAGCTTGTCTGCCACTCCAACGTGAAGCTTTTCTTAAGCAGATTTCAGCTTCAAAGCAACCAACAGCAGTCGATACACATATTAAGGACCTCAAACCTGAATTTGGTCTTCTCAGCATCAGTAGACATTCCATCAGACAACACAAAGGGCTGAATAAATTAACTAAAGATGTTATTCACCTAATGAACATCATTTGGGATGGATTTGAGTTCAATTGGGCAGGATACATTTTCAATCAGATCAGGCAACAACACTTGGCTGAAATAGCAAGTGTCAAGACAAATTCAAGTCAAGGGAAGACAAACCGAGGGATGATTTCGACTGAAAAAATCACTTAGCTTAGTGATTCAATATTATTTGGAAAGACTCAGTGGTGGGAAGAAAGCAAAGCAAACTGCTGCTTCATCTACAACAGGTGCAGCACAAGCTCTTTCTAGGAAAGGAACCTCGAAGACTTCCCAACCTGAAGCCAATAGGCAAACTGTGTCCCAACATATCTCTCAGCAAAAAGGAATTAAAAGGAAAGCTGAGACACAAGGGGAAAAATTAGTTGGGTGTTGTTTGTTCCCAGGTACTTCAAGTCAGTCAGCACCAACTGAAGGGAAACAACAACTAACAACTGAAGATAATAAGCTGAAGGCCTTGGTTCCTGGAATTGTTTCTCACCTTAAGCAGAAAATATCTGAGAAACAAGTTTTTGCTATGGATATTGAGCAAGAGGAACAAGTACTCAACAACCAAAGGAGTTCATCTTCGATGCAGAAAGAATCGTCAGATTAATGAAGATGAAGCTCAAAACTGAAGGTTCTCGTGAAGCTACTCTACTTGATGAAGAAAAACTATTGTTGGAGAAACTGGAAATACAAAATCTCTATACCTTATTTCCAATGGAAGAGTTTCTCACCAACTGCTACAATAGATTCAAATAGATAGCTAAGGGAACTGAATCAACCACATCATTCATACCGAAGCGAGTTTTAAAGAAGAAAGATGATGATAAGGATGATGATTAAAGGAAGGAAGCTCAGAAAAGTACAGTTTTGCAGTCAAACACTCAGCCTGAACAACAACCAGAGCAAACTGATACTAAGGCAAAAGAATTTCCAGTTGGAAATCAGACAACTGACAACAAAGAAGAAGAAGCCAGAGCTGATGATTATCAGCAACTGATGATAATTGAATATGCTAGTCAGTCTAAAATCCAAGAAATATATGACGAAGACCCATCTGATCATGAGAAGCTTACAATAGAAGAATTGAGCAAAGTACAAGAAAGACTGAAGATTATGCTCAACCAAAAGGATGATTACAATGGTCTTCTGTCACATATTTCCAGTTACTTGGATTACACGAAGAAAACTGATGTTTCAGCTCATGTGAAGTTGGATGTTATCAAGAAATCCACTTCAAATTCGTTTAAAAGATTCTCAGTCTCAAGGAAAAACTCAAAGTTATAACCATGGAAGATCGAGAAACTCATGCTCAAGCTAAATGCCACCTCAATAAACGCATTTATGGTCTGGAAACTCAGCTCAAAGAAGTTCTCACCTCCCAGAAAGATATGTCAACAGATCAAAATTCAACACATCAAATAATCAATGAGTTGTATGATGCCAAAAAAGGGGAAGTAGAGAAAGAAAAGCTGAAGGTATGTGAAGAAAACCTGAAGCTTGAAGCTGAAATGACAGAATTGAAGAAATGCAAATCAGCAGCAGATTCTTATGTCAGGGATATTGGAGAACTCACTGATGAACAACTCATTTCCAAGTACAGTCAGCCTGATGAAAGAAAAGCTACTCTGACAATGGATCTATGGATGAAATTTGTGCAAGATTACAATATTACTAAAATCAAGTACAAGCACAAGAACTATGAAGAATCTCTTGCCTATTTCTTATCTGATACTCTTCATAACCAGAAGATGGCACATCACAAGAAGATCAAGAGAATTGAAGAAAGACTTCAAATGAAAGATAAGAGAGAACAGCTAAAAGCTGATATTTCAGAATTTGAAGATTACTACAAGTGTGAGAGACACCTTCCTAAGTTACTTCTATGGAGGATGTGGAAACTTACAAGTCAAGTAGATTATCATAGAACCTTCAACAATGAAGATACAAAGATTGAAGGAGAATATCGTCTTCACGATAAAGAACAGAAGTTAATCAAAGTTACACAAAGAAATGTTTAGATATTATTTTCGTTTCTATCAAACTGTGTAACTATTCCAGTTTTTGCAAAATTCTTAATGAATCCAGTTTCCAATTGTACTTTGTTTTGCATTGTTATTATCTTTAAACTTTTCTTTTAAGGAGGGTTTTGGCATTATCAAAAAGGGGGAAATTATTGGGAATAAAATTTAGTTTTGATGATGATTCATCTTATTCAAGAATATGTTTGTCTAGAACTGAATGTACAAGTTTTACCAGAGTCTGATAATTGTATAGGTTATATCAGACAAGCACTGTAATTGATAGGAGTGTCGTAAAACTGAAAATTGGAAATCATCTAGATAACTGGAACTTAACTTAAGACTGAACATGTACACCTAGAACTGAAGCTCACTCAGAAATGAAGAAGGTAAGTTCGCTGAGGGTCACAGACTCGGTTGACTTATCTAGAACTGAAGGCTGAAGGAACAAACTCAGTATTTGAAGAACTGAGGGACACAAACTCAGTTGTGGAAGATTGAAGAACTGAGGGTTCAAAATCAGTTATAAAGATTTAAGCCGAGACTGTAAAGTTAGAGTTCAAGTAAGTCTGTGATGGCCCGAACTGACTTTATGGATCTTGATGAAGACCTAAGTATCATAAGAACAATGATATCTTAGATGATCTCTAAAATGAATGGTGTAATCTGATTCAGTCTCATAAAATCAGATAAACAGAGTACTAAAATTTCGAAGACGAGTAAAAACTAAGTTAATGCTCTAAGTCAGTTAACAAACTGAAAACTGACATACTCAGTATAAAACTGATCAGGACACTCAGTTTTTAGTCAGCCATCCAAGTAACTAAAAGTACATTCAAACGTTGTAAATCAAAGATTTTTATTGGATGAAGAACTGACATGTCAGAACGGACACTGACACCTGACATCTGGAAATATAGACGTTGAAGCAATTTAAATTCAAGTAATATGAACGTTGGACCTCACACTATAAATAGAGGACGTGTCATCAAGGATCAAACACCGAATTAACAAGATTACAAGCATTTTTGTGCACAAATCTAGTTCATTCGAATTGCTATCATTATTTGTGCTCAACAAGATCATATCTAGATTTCTTCAAGTGTTCAAGTTACATCGATTATATCCAGATTTTGACACTTCGAAGAACCACAAGCAAGAATCAATTTTCTCAGCCCAACTTTGATTCTTAATCAAAGGTTTAGACTGTAAAGCAATCTGGTCAAGGAGTTGCTAAGGACAGTTGTTTGCAGTCGGGTAGACTGTGTTTGTGGTGGTAGCTGGTGAAGAGGCAATACAACCCTCTAAGGACCAGTGGCTCAAGCAGTTGAAGAGTAGCAATCCAACATGTTCTTTAGTTGTTTAGATAGTGACACTAGGGATTAGTCAAGGACTATCATTGATTCTTAATCAAAGGTTTAGACTGTAAAGCAATCTGGTCAAGGAGTTGCTAAGGACAGTTGTTTGAAGTCGGGTAGACTGTGTTTGTGGTGGTAGCTGGTGAAGAGGCAATACAACCCTCTAAGGACCAGTGGCTCAAGCAGTTGAAGAGTAGCAATCCAACATGTTCTTTAGTTGTTTAGATAGTGACACTAAGGATTAGTCAAGGACTATCGTTTAGGAATTTTTGTATCTGTGTACCTCAAGAAGTTCTAGTGGAATTTTCCTCCTACATCACAGGGGAAGAGTGGACTGACAGGATTACACCACCTGGAACCACTATAATTCTTGCTTTACTTACTTTACGCATTTACATTCTGTTATCTACTTTACAGCATTTATTCTTGTTTATTCAGCATACTGAAATTGATTGTTACGAGCATACACTGTTCAAAAACACACATTCACCAGAATTCAGTTTTGCATACTCAGCTTTTTCTTATAGTATCAACAATATCCATTTAAAGGCTATAACTTAAATCCGCTGCCGGTTGACTCTGTTTTTGCATAAGTCATTTTGACTTAGACTCAGCTTTGTCAGCTCAACTCCACACAAGTTAAAACTGAATCTTAATTGTTAATTAATCTAGTTTTTTGTGACAAGTTTATTCACCCCCCCCCCCCCCCTCCCCCTCTAAACTTGTGCTAGCCTTTCTAAGGGACCAACATTAGCTAATTACTCCAGTTAGCTGCTCCTTATGACTTAATCAATTTCTATCATTCCCAAATCAGTTCTCAACTTGCTGAATCTTTCATGACCGGCTGGTTTTGTGAAGATGTCAGCCAATTGGTCTTCAGTTGGTATATATCTTAGAATAACATCTCCTTTTTCTACATGATATCTGATAAAGTGATGTCTCACATCAATGTGTTTCGTTCTTGAGTGTAGTACTGGATTTTCTGTGATAGATATTGCACTTGTTTTATCGCACATGATTGGAATTGTCTTCTCCTCCATTCCATAGTCCCTTAATTGTTGTCTGATCCAAAGCACATGTGCACAACAACTGCCTGCTGCTATATATTCTACTTCAGTTGTTGATGTGGATATAGATTTTTTCTTTTTGTTAAACCATGATACTAGTCTGCTGCCTAACATTTGACAAGTTCTAGATGTGATTTTTCTATCTATTTTGCATCCAACATAGTCAGAGTCTGAATATGATATCAGTTTGAATCCTCCGTCTTTTGGATACCAAATTCCTACATTGACGGTGTTCTTCAGGTATTTGATGATTCTTTTAGCTGCTAGAAGGTGAGATTCCTTTGGTTGGGCTTGGAATCTTGCACATATTCCCACTCCAAATGCTATATCAGGTCTGCTTGCAGTTAGATAGAGTAGAGACACAATGATCCTTCTGTACAGCTTCTGATCGACATCCTTTCCACTTTCATCTTTTCCAAGAATAACTCTTGCACACATTGGTGTATCTGATGTGCCACTTGTATCCATACCATATTTTTGTATCAAGTATTTTGTATACTTGGCTTGATTGATAAAGATGTCATCCTTCATTTGCTTCACTTGTAGACCAAGAAAGTAATTTAGTTCTCCCATCATGCTCATCTGAAATTTGCTTTCCATCAGATTTGCAAGTTTCTCACACAGCTTCTCATCTTCGGATCCAAAGATGATGTCATCAACAAAGATTTGAACTAACAAGGTGCTTGTTCCTTATTCTAGCTTGAAGAGAGTCTTATCAATAGTCCCTTTGTTGAATCCATTGTTGATCAAGAATTGTGATAGTGTCTCATACCAGGCTCTAGGTGCCTGTTTGGGTCCATAAAGTGCCTTTTTGAGCTTGTACACTTTATCTTCTTTCCCTTTGAGTTGAAAACCAGGGGTTGTTCTGTTAGAAGTAATATCCTCGGATCAATCATGGATCGACCCGATTACGCAGCGGAAGTATCGGATCTAGATCTAAACGAAACAAAGAACATGAATTAAAGATCAAACTACAAGGAAGTTTGGATTTTTACCTTTTTATGGTGCTTAACTCCAAGAGCAAAAGTAGTATCCACGCAAGTTGAGAAGCCACAGCCTTCCAACGTGTGTCTCCTAGCAACACCAGGTGGATGGTGTTTCCCGCCGCCGGACCTCCTTGATATGCTACCGGAATAATCCCGAAGATTATTCCAACTCGAAACCCAAAATACTTGGTCAAAATATCAACCAAGTATTTGTCAATAATGGCGCGTTGTAGGTGTGTCAAAAGGCTTGGAAGAACTCTCTTTATATAGGAGAGTAAAGCTTAAGCCCCAAGGATTAAATAATTAATACAAAATCAACTATAATAATCCTTTTCCAAATAAAAGATAAATAAAACAATTATCCCAAACAAATTAGGATAAATCATATTATTATATAATATTCCATGAATTATCATTTGACAAATAAAAGATAAATCACATATTAAATAATTATCCAAGAAAACTAATTCCTTAATAATTATTTAATCAAAACTTGTGCCACCTTTAATTGAAATAAAAGGTCACACACACACATTTCCATATTTGACCAATTAGGTCAAAAAAAGTCAACACACTAATTGGGGCCGAGTCCACGAAAAAAGTCTTTTCCGTGTATTTAATTATCTAGTCCAACTAAACAATTAATCCACACATCAAATTAAATAGTCCAATCCAACTATTTAATTATAATTGAGGTGAAATGACGAGAAATCCAATTATGCTATTTTGGGAGCCATGTCGGGGACCATGGACCCATATTCAGTAGCTACAATAAATTAGATAAAATTATTCGTCGAGACGAATAATTATATCCAACCTATTAATTCGGGATTACACCACCATAAACCCGAAATCGAACTCTATCGAATATAGATAACTTACACTCAATTTATGAGTCGAAAGCGTCCCACCGATATAATCATTACATACGGATAAATCCTCCATAGATCGCTCACTTTAGTCGGGATATTTCCGTAAACCCTTCTCAAAACATATTATCCTCGATTTACCATTAACCCCAAAGTGATCAATTAGTTCACATATCCGACTAGTAGCTAATTAGTCTAAATATGAACTCGGCCGATCGATCGCTTTCTAGGGTTAAAAATAAGGAGAACTGTCTGCTCTACTTCTCGAGGAAGGAATGGATTCCATATCTCGTGATGTCACAGACTACTCACTCATCCCAGAATAAAGCCAACGAGAAGTGTTGGACCACATACTTCGAAGTGATCCTTACTAACACATCAAACTCTACCCTAGTCTAAGCAGTTGCATGTGATCACCTCAGGATTGAGATTAATCCATATATGATCATCTTGTGATTCGATAAGATTTCTCGATCAAGGAATTATATCGAGAACTCAAATCAAATCGGTCCAGCCCTATATGATTATCATCATATATAAATGCCCCACTAGGTACCTTATTACCCCAGTCCGGATAAGACTGTCACACTGTAAAGTGTTCTGGGCGCATTATTATCATATTAATCATGAGACCCGCATCGATTAATCAACGCTACGGACTAAGTTAATTTTAAGTACATCTCACTAACTCAATCCACTTGTGTATAGCCATACACCGAAGTTATGTGATTACATAAACGAGGTACTTAGGGTTTTCGTTAGTGTCTTAATTATAAGCACATATGAATATAATAAGATGAATTATTAATTACATTCCTAAAACAATTATATAATTGTCTTTCGGCACTACACCTAACAATCTCCCACTTGCACGAAAGGCAAGTGGATTAATTGTTTTAGAGCACACCCTTTATATATATATCTTCAACATTCTCCCACTTGCTCAAAACAAGTGAGACATATCCCTAAAAATTATACCCTCCAAGCGCATCTTAGTAATTCATCCTACCAAGCACGACCGGAGTGTGCCACCGTAGGGTAGGTCAGTGACCCGGCGCATACTTAGAATCCGAATACCATGTGACTCGGTACACTGATCAGGTAGGTTGGTGGCTTGAGTCAATCTTTGGGATCGAAACATTGCCCTTCCATCTAATCCGGTGGTATGATTTCAATATGCCTTTGATTCAACACTGAGGACGAAATCGACTTAACGATCAGATTTCATCTGACCTAAAGTCAGAATCAGTGTCATCACTTATATTCTAGTTTGCACCAGAATATACTAGCATATTATTCCTCATTCTCCCGAAGATACTTGAGGATTCACTAAACATCCCATATGGTATTCATCGTCAGGTTTAGATAACCATTCCTGAGAGGTAGGGTAGACTACATCGTTGAATGTTGCATAAATGCAAGAATATCTTAACCAGGTGAATGGATGGGATTGCCAATGATCGATTCTCGCGAATTTGAGCGAATCAAATCCTTTAGAATGAATCCTGATGGCATGTCAGACTCTGACTTAAGATAACACACCCATGTTGTTTCCAACTGTTTCAGTGTTACCATACATAAACACTAATCTACATACTACTTTACTAATATTGATGCCCAGTCTACGAAAGACTTATCAACATTCTGGTCAAGTCCACATATTAAAATATATGACTTTGAAATGACCTAGAGGTTTGCTTTAATCCCCAAAGGATATAAGCTATGGCAGGCATCCTGCCAAAGGTTCTTTCTGAATAAATTAAGATACCGTTAGTCTCGCAAAAAGGTCTTAGGGAATCACCCCTATTTTCTGCTTTGTAACGAATCCGTCATTTGTTCTTAGCTAAAACCCTTCTGTTCTGAATGAATTCAGATTCCGTTGTTCGGCAAGAAAGTCTTAGGGAATCACCCCTATTTCCCGCTTTCTGACGAAATCAAGCAAGACTGAGTGGTAAGAGAGATCACGGTCTGGTTAACTCTCTACCTTTTAGCGAATCACCCCTAAATTACTCAGCTGTGCGGTGAAATTTAAATCATCATATTCATTCGACTCTTCTCCGTGTAGTTCCAATTACTCCCACTGGGCCTGAGATACTCAGGTGGGTCTACAATAGTTTCAACAGAACTGGAGTATCAAACTCCATTCACAGGGTTATGGCTTTTGAACCAACCTCTATGATCAGGATCCTACAAAGCCCACAAAGGACTTAGGTCATCAATCTACCCTATAGACCGTAAGGTCCTGCAATGGGTAATGGACAAACCATACTCCCACTACGTTCGGGGTGGATCGATATACTGATCTAGTTAAGTAGTTTTTATTAGTGTTTTCACCAACAACCGGTGTTGGATATGGACTGAACAAATCAGTTTGTGACATCTTGAGTATAAATACTTCAAGATCAAAGGTTGTTATTTATAGACTTTATCAGACCGAGTTTGACAGTGTCACCGTCATTCTCTGATTTTACGAGGTTTATAACCAACCTTTACTCAATGCATTAAGATATTTCACGCTCTGAACGTGCATGCAAAATTTCCAGTCCTACCTTCAAGCACTCGGTGCTAAATGCCTCTATTTACGGAAGTGGGGTGAACCGAATTCACTCCTTTATCCACAAATGCGTAGGCATCTTTTAGGTAGATTTCTCGGTTTTTCATTACAACCGTTATTTTGCAACCAATATCTTAAATGAGTTCAGCAGCGTATCGTGGCACATCATTAACTATATAAGGCAAATTTATGGTGTTTTCCTTAGTGAAAACATTTCACTAGGAGGGAGGCCGAGCATCAGTCCTGAAGACTACGCAATAGCCTATTTCTGAGTATGGAATACTCTATCTCTGGTGAAATTAGATATTTCCTCCAAATATTTTGGATAAACTTACCGGAGTCTCGAATAGTTGTCAGACAAGATGTCACTACTTCAAAAAGACTCCCACTAGCTTGTATCTTTCATAAGACCCCGAAGGTCGTTATGAACAAGCTATGCGACTTCTTTAAATCTATTACCCTTTCCCAATTGAAAGGAAACTTAGTCATTGTTCCTTTGAGACAATGTTCTTTTGACTGGGAGATAGGAATCACCCTAAGCCAGTCTTCAGATCTTGTCTTTAGGGAATATGCATTAATTAATAAAATAGAAAGAAGCGTTTATCAAAATACCGACACCAATTGCGTTTATATAGTTTAAGATGTGTTACTGATACATTTTCAGCAATTCTTAGTGGTTCTGAATTTATTAAACAAAAGTCCGAGTCTTGGATTAGTGCTATGAATGTTATATTCATCGTCAATAAGACAAACAAATTATCCTATTGAAAGTGAATATGTTCGTTTCAACAAATCCGAAAATAGAAAATGAATTTTCTGTGATACTCAAGAATTGAATCCGAGATTCATTTCCTTATATCACTCCCACTAGTCTATCTAAAATAACTGCCCGTTGTATATTTTATTTATCGTTTAATGCAAAGCTACCTAGTTCTTCCAAAGAACTTTAGCTTTCGAGAAAATTGCTAGGATGCATTGGTCAGTGATCCAAAATCACTTTACTTATCCTCTAATTTCCAATTCATTAATTTTTCGGTTTAACCTTAAAACTACTTAGTTTGGATGACTAACACGTATAAACATTCTATTCCATTCTCGACTTTCCTTAAATGGGAACAGTCTTGAACTAACAGTTCGTTCGAGTAGACACTACTCTTGAACTGTGGGATGTTCAGTGTTACTTGCTTAGACTATCGATTTTTCTAATCGGCAAATCATAAGACCAAATCTCCCACTAGTTTATCGGTTCCAAATACCGTCTAACTAGCAACACTTTGTTCGAATGGTTTGAGAGATCATAATAAAGCTCTCACTAGTTTATCGGTTCCAAATACTGTCTAACTAGAAACACTTTCTATTTATGATTTTTCAAAGATTAGAACATCACCTAGAACTAAGCTCTCACTAGTTTATCAGTTTCAAATACTGTCTAACTAGCAATGCTGTGTTCAGGATGTTTCAAAGATTATAAGATCTCCAGAACTAAGCTCCCACTAGTTTATCAGTTCCAAATACTGTCTGACTAACAACGCTTTATTCTTGTTTTTCCAATGAAAACTCTTGTGTGGCCCATTACACATTTCTAATGATTCAGAAAAACAACAAATCATAAGACTAAGGCTCCCACTAGCTTATCGGTTCCAAATACCGTCTAACTAGCAACGCCTTATGTATATGATTTTCCAATTTTTCAATTTAGAAATTTGTTGTGTAATTACACTTTTAAAATTCACTAAATGAATTTATCTGATAGTCCTATATCATCTTTTGTAAACTAAGTATGGTCGTCTCTCGTTCAACACGAGTGACACCCGTGACATACATGTACTATGTCACTTAAGTTTTTAAAGGCTCAAGAGAATAAATCTCTTCCGAAAAAGTAAATGCATTGTTTGATAATATACAACGTACTTGTTACTTTCCACATTTTTAATGAAGTTCTATTACTAACGGTTTATTAGCCTAGAGATTTAGTTGTAAACAAAATGACAGAAACTTAAATTCAAAAAATAAATTTTCACTACTAGATTTTTATTTTAGGAATTATAAACTTTTTAAAAGTCTATCCTACCATTCCAAGGATTTAATCTCACACCTCAGTGCCACCGCAGGGTCAGTCAAAGAGGCGACGATTAAACTGAGACAATCTCTCTCAATGATTAATCTTCGAGAATGAAACATCTCACGGGAATCAGACATCCCGGACCTTAATCACTGATTACCTTCCTTTTCTAGACTAGATAATTCGAAAATATCCTTAAAGAGTGTGACCTACTATATCAGATCTCAAAGTACACCCTGAGTGTGCCGCCGCAGGGTCGGTCAGTTACTCAACGAGTACCCGAAATCCTATCCTTTCGGAAACTGTTGGTCCCTTGGAAAGGCTAACACAAGTTTAGAGGGGGGTGAGTAAACTTGTCACCAAAAACTAATCCTGAGCTGGAAAAGTCCCAGGAACTGAGTTTCTCTGAAACTTAAACTGATCTTCAGTTTTGTTCATGTCCCTTTAACTTGTGCGGAGTTCAGTTAGCTCAACTGAATATAAGTTATTACTGACTTATATTTAGTCTCGTTAACTGGCAGTGGATAAAACTAGCCTTTAGTGCAATAGATGTGTAAATAGAAAACTAGACCTTCTATGTATCAGTTTTGTCTTTGACTTCGATTATCCGTGTTTGTGAAAAGATAATGCAATAAATAAAACAAACACAGATTCATAAAGTAAATCAACACATGATTTGTTTATGGAAGTTCCGGGTGGTGTAATCCCGTACTTCTCCCCTTCTCCTGTGGCGTAGGAGGTATCACTAGAATAATGAGATAACCGTTACAAAATCCTAGCACTATGACAAATCCTTCACGACACCCTAGTTTCACTTTGCTCTACTCAAAATGAAGAAAGGTGAGATTGCTCCTTCATTTTGCACACCGATCTTCGGAGGTGGAATTGCTCCTTCACCACTCACCACTCACATACACAATCCATGATGCACCAATCTCTTTAGAAGCAACACCGTATGAGAAAAGGTAGAATTGCTTTTCTCAAACTATGCACACCAACCCTTTTCACAAAGGTTAGGTTTAGAATTAATCAAGGATTAATTCGGTGAGTCTGTTTGATTCTTCCGGATCGACTCTGTAGCTCCAAGATGCCTTCATTCCCCTTAATGGGTTCTTTGGATCTTTCTTTGAAGTTTTCAAGGCAATTTCGTTGGCTCCCCCTTTTTCTAGATAAGTATAATCTGATTTTGTGGATCTGGATTTGGATCTTTGAGTATATGCTTGTAAAACTCTTTTTCTGATCCCCCTCTCTCTTTTTTCTTGAGTGATTCTCTTGTGTATTTATAGGGGTGATGTGACGGTTACTAGCTCTTGTAGCCGTTACACTTGTCATTTAGCCAACGTTCATATGTGCAATCTTTTGTCGTTTTGATAGTTTAAATTCAATCAAGGCCTTAACTCGCTTTTCTACTATTCTTCAAAACTGAGTACCTTGTTTACTTAATATCTAACTTAAATTGAATTAGTTAGAGTACACCATTCAGTTTCTTCTTTTCCAGGTAGCTGATAATCTTTGTCCTTAAGATTATTCAGTTTTACATGATCTATAACTCAGTTTTAGGTCACCACAGACTTTCCTGAATCCTGATTTATAGTCACGACTTAATCACTTCTAACCGAGTTTGCCACCTCGCTTCTTCAATCCTCAACAACCGAGTCCGTGTCCTCGGTTCTTGATCTTCTAGATAAGCCAACTGAGTCTGTGTCCCTCAACGAACTTATCTTCTTCAGTTTTATCATAACTGAGTTTGAATCCTCAGTTCTTCAAGTGCATACTCAGTTTTCTTGCTATAACTCAGTTTTCTTGTTGTGACTCAAATTGCTTGCCTGGTTCCTATTCTATTACAATGCTTGTCTCAAACAACCTATACAACGTTCGGACTCTAGATAGAACTTATACATTTGTCTCTGACCATTTCTTGCTTCTTCTTTTATTATGCACTATAACAGATTGAGTTACTGACTTCATCATCATGGGTTGTAAGAGATTTGTCTAATTTCGTGACGAATCATCATCAAAACATAAATAATATTTCCAACAATTTCCCCCTTTTTGATGATGTATCATAACCCTCCCTAAAAGCAATAATGAAAGAATAGTGCAAGAAATCATAACAAAACATCTTAAGATAGCAAAATAGAACAGCCAAGTTTATCATAGGATTCAAAATAGAACAGACTGAGTTAAAAACTGAATTAGATTACATCTTTTCATTTTCCAGTGCCATTAACTTTTCTCCAAAAAGGATGCTCCTCTTCGTTTCCAGAAGTCTTCTTTATTTTCCTTCTTCAACTGATTCACCATCTCTCGGCTTGATTTCTAGATATTCATTCAGCAGTCTGTTTCCTTCTTCATTCTCTTGGTTTTTGAACTTGTTCAGAATTTCTTTGAGTTCTTCTTCCATCAATTTCTCTTCTTCTTTTGAAATGAGATTAAGTTTTTCGTTTTCCTCTTTACTTTCTGATTTCTTTTCGGTTTCCCCTTTTGTTTGTGTCTTCTTATCTCGCGACTTCTCAAGAGATTTGACACAGATTACAAAGCTTCTTTCGATAATCAACACTTTGCTTTAATCAGCGCTTCCTCATCATCCTCGCTTCTTGTTTCTTTAAAGTCTCCTTTTGCAATCAGTTCTTCAAATGCATACAATCAATCGCTTCTTCATCAAGTTGAGTAGTTAGTAGATCGGATCTACTTGTCTGTCTTGATCTTCCGTCGCTTGTCCGGCATAAGCCTCTTCACTTTAGTCGCATCCTCTCTTACAACCTTCATCACTCATACTCATCTTTCCCTTGTTTGAAGATAAGCGAAAGCAATCTTCAAATAACTTACGTAGGGTGATGATGTTTGAGTATTTGTTCAAACTCGAATAATGTATTCTTCCAATTAATTCATGCAGTTGAAACAGTTTCTCAGAGATTCTGTATTAAACATTCAATGAAATCCTTCAAATTTTCCAGTTTTTCTACTTGATTTCTTGAGCCAGAGGTTCTTCAATTTCGATTTGCATGTGGGTGCCTCGCCCAGCCTGGATGAGATGTTGGCCTCGAGGATAGTAAAATGAACATCGAGAACTGCCGCCTCCTTTTCATACTCAAACTGCTGCAGTCGCATCTTCCACGGCTTCTCTTATCTCTTCAAATGTATTCCCATACATGGTAATGGGAAATTCACTTCCTTCCGATTCTTCATCGCTTTGAGTTTCTTGATTCTTCAATCTCTCTTTCAGCTTCACTATCCTCATCTTCATTCGGTTCACTCTCCTCAAGATCATCCTCAATCTGGATCACATTCTCGCCCAGCCTTTGACTCAAGCTTGTTCCACAACCTCTTCTCGCTTCTCGGGGTTCTTTCTTATATATTCACAGCCCACTTGAACTTGAATCAAACTTCACTCCATTTTTCTTCAATGATTTTTCTTTTCTTTGTCTCAAATGGGCACCGATTTAAGTTTTGCTTTGGTTTCGTGAATTTTGATATGGAGAAATGATCTAGTATCCTTTGCACTAGATAAGGAAATCCTTTTCAAGAAAATGATTCTCCAATATCTTTTCTTTCTTTGACTCTTTCCTTCTCGTCTAAAATTTGCTTTATCAATTGATTGAGAACAAATTTATTCCAATCCAGTCTTTTCTCAAACCAAATAGCATAAATCATCTTCATTTCATCGGTTGAGAGAGTGTAGAAATTTCAACGTGACCAATAACGCTTCGTAAGAAGTATTGTCAAGGTCGCGAATTCTTTCTTTTGTTGATAGATGGAGCCAATGAAGTTCTTCTCCTTCTTGTTGATTGTAGTGACATTCCAAAGTTTGCTCTTTTCTTCATTTCCGAATGTGAAAGATGAAGAGCCTCCAATTATATCTAAATGGAACACCAGGGAAAGCAACTGTTCATCAACGGTGAAGCTTTTATCTTGAACAGTCATTTTGAAGCTTTTTCCATTGTTGATGATTTTGGCATTTCTGTAGAAATCTCTGATGCCATCTGGACACAAAGTAGTGTCCTTTGTATCAATCAAATTTTCCAATCCTCGAATCTTTTTGATCTTCTATGTAATTTGGATTGAAAGAGTGGAGTTTGAGAATTTTTGACAGAAATTTTCCAAGCTGGTGGTGATTCCATCGTCAATGTTGTATCGCTCCATTGATTTTTGAGTTAAGAATGCTTGATTTTGGGTGGGCAAGATTTTGTCAAGATTTTGCAATCGTTTTCAAATGAGAGTCGTGTCACAATCAATGAGATTATGTAGGGATGTACATCTACTTTTTCCCCCAGATTGACACGTGGCTTCGAGTGATTTTCCATGTCAGTCCAAACGTCATATGGTAGCTGAAAAGTTTTTACTTCTTTTGACCAATTTGTCATTCATCAGCCTTTGCCTTCTCAGTTTCAAATTTACATCAGTTTTCTGAGGATTTTGCAAAGTGAACTGACTTTTCCTGCAAAACAGTTTAAGTTTTCTTTGGTACCCATACCTGTTTGGGTCCGGTTGAGTTAGTTACTGAAATATTACTTTCAGTTTCTTTGTTGAGAGAATTAAACCTTCTCAACTCTTTTCTGGATAAACCATTACGCTCAATCTTAGTTGATTTAACAAGGATTCTTTTAGATTTAACATTTTTAGTTTCCTTGTGTAATCCACTAGATCTTCTAGTATCTTGATTTCTAGAGTTTATACTTTTTGAAGTCTCAAGACTGGGTAGGGGTGTGGGATTATCAATGCTTTTGTCAAATTTACTGGACATTAATCTTTCAGCTAGATTTGACACCTCAGTTTCAAGAAATTCATTCCAATCTTTTGCTTTGTCAAGTTCTCTGTATTTTAATTTTAATCCCAACGTAAGTTTTTCAGTTAACTTGACAAGATCAGAGTTTTTCAGACTGAGTTCAGCAAATGATAACTGATTGGAAGAATGTACCATTCCTTGAAGATTTGATGCAGTTTTAGGATTCGAATGTACACTCTTTTGTTGCTGTGATGAATCTTCAATATCAACAACCACTTGTAACTCCTTTCCTTCTTATTTTGAGAGGTCTCTTAGTGATGGAACTCCTCTAGATTTGTTAATATGAATATTGAAGTTTGTATCCACATCATCACTGAGTTGAGGTTCTGAATTTTTATATAAATTTGTCGCACTGAACCTTTCGATCATTTGATCCTGAAAATCAGATATATTTTGCAAGCAATTAGTCAGGGGGTGAATAAGCCAACTTCTAGCTCTAGATGTAGACATTGAAACTAAGTGAACTGATACAGTGAGGGGTCTTCAACAACTGGTTTAAGAACGTATTCTTCAAAATAGTAATGGATCTCTTCAAAACAGAAGCACTGCTCCGATACCAATTGTTGGTGCCTTGGAAAGGCTAACACAAGTTTAGAGGGGGGGTGAATAAACTTGTCACCAAAAACTAATCCTGAGCTGGAAAAGTCCCAGGAACTGAGTTTCTCTGAAACTTAAACTGATCTTCAGTTTTGTTCATGTCCCTTTAACTTGTGCGGAGTTCAGTTAGCTCAACTGAATATAAGTTATTACTGACTTATATTTAGTCTCGTTAACTGGCAGCGGATAAAACTAGCCTTTAGTGCAATAGATGTGTAAATAGAAAACTAGACCTTCTATGTATCGCTTTGTCTTTGACTCGATGTCCGTGTTTGGCGAAAGATAATGCAATAAATAAAACAAACACAGATGCATAAAGTAAATCAACACATGATTTGTTTATGGAAGTTCCGGGTAGTGTAATCCCGTACGTCTCCCCTTCTCCTGTGGCGTAGGAGGTATCACTAGAATAATGAGATAACCGTTACAAAATCCTAGCACTATGACAGTCCTTCACGACACCCTAGTTTCACTGTCTACACAAAATGAAGAAAGGTGAGATTGCTCCCTTCATTTTTCACAATGATCTTTCGGGGGTGGAATTGCTCCTTCACCAGCTCAACACTCACATACACAAATTCACAGATCGCACTAATCATTTGAGCAACACCGTATGAGAAAAGGTAGAATTGCTTTTCTCAAACTATGCACACCAACCCTTTTTTCACAAAGGTTAGGTTTAGAATTAATCAAGGATTAATTCGGTGAGTCGTTGATTCTTCCGATCTCGACTCTCTGACTCCAAGATGCCTTCATTCCTCCTTAATGGGTTACTGGATCTTTCTTTGAAGTTTTCAAGGCAATTTCGTTGGCTCACCCTTTTTCTAGATAAGTATAATCTGATTTTGTGGATCTGGATTTGGATCTTTGAGTATATGCTTGTAAAGCTCTTTTTCTGATCCCCCTCTCACTTTTTTCTTGAGTGATTCTCTTGTGTATTTATAGGGGTGATGTGACGGTTACTAGCTCTTGTAGCCGTTACACTTGTCATTTAGCCAACGTTCATATGTACGATCTTTTGTCGTATTGATAGTTTAAATTCAATCAAGGCCTTAACTCAGTTTTCTACTCTTCTTCATAACTGAGTACCTTGTTTACTTAATATCTGACTTAAGTTGACTTAGTCAGAGTACACCATTCAGTTTCTTCTTTTCTAGGTAGCTGATAATCTTTGTCCTTAAGATTATTCAGTTTTACATGATCTATAACTCGCCAGTTTGCCATTGCACAGACTTGCTTGAATCCTGATTTATAGTCACGACTTAATCAGCTTCTAACTGAGTTTGCCACCTCAGTTCTTCAATCCTCAACAACTGAGTCTGTGTCCCTCAGTTCTTCAGTCTTCTAGATAAGCCAACTGAGTCTGTGTCCCTCAGCGAACTTATCTTCTTCGATTTTATCATAACCGAGTTTGAATCCTCGCTTCTTCTAGTGGCATACTTAGTTTTCTTGCTATAACTCGCTTTTTCTTGTTGTGACTCAATTTGTTTGCCTGTTCCTATTCTATTACAATGCTTGTCTCAAAACAACCTATACAAAGTTCGGACTCTAGATAGAACTTATACATTTGTCTCTAGACCATTTCTTGCTTCTTCTTTTATTATGCACTATAACAGTTAGGTACGACTTCATCATCATGGGTTGTAAGAGATTTGTCTAATTTTGTGACGAATCATCATCAAAACATAAATAATATTTCCAACAGAAACCATGCCTTGAATTTTGATAGGGGTGAACACCACCCGCAGGGGGCCGGAATCAAAGCGGCTCGAGGCGTCACCTTTCTTTCACGTGCTTGCATCTATAGTAGAGGCCATGGGGTTGGTTGTCGCCTTCCCGCTCCCACTCAATATTCAAAAAGTGGCGGGTTTACTAATTACGGTTGCGGTCTTGACAATAAGAAACAACAAATCAAAGTACTCGAATAGGGTCGGTTATGTAGGCAAGCTTCACGCCGCCTTATTCGTTGGAACATATGTGATGATTCAGGCCAATCCGCAAGAGAAGCCCCGTTTAGCCCGAAGGCTTATCGGCTATGCTAAGTCTTGTCGAACTCAGAACGCATATCACACGTGGAGGGAGTCGATTGAGCGAAGCTCCATTGAACTCGCCAACCATGGTTAGACCATTTCCGAACCCATGTACTAAGATTCTCCGATTTCTAAATTGTCACCCAAAACGTAATCTCGTTTCTGTTTAAGGTGGGTTCACTGAGAAGCCATCACCGAAAAGCTCAATGATTTATCCCAGTGGGATTCACCGAGAATCCATCACTAAAATCGTAACGATTGATAAAACCCGGGTCCTCGGTTTTTATAATTAGCTACTTATTACTTAACTACCACATATTAAATTAATAAGCATTCATACTAATTATTCGAGTTATACACGTCTATTTTAATTCGAAATTAAAAAATTACGTGTATGCATTGGAGTGGAATCATGAAGATGCAAGTCATGGCAATTTTCCGGTTTTAAGCACGTAATCTTGATCAAACACAAAATTATACCTAAAAGTAAACACCGAGATGGACCGTTGGTACCCCCGACTAACTATTTTCTAAGGAAAAGTAAAAAAAAATAATGTATGTCTTCGAGTCTTGATCTTCGAATCTTGAACTCGAACCGCCGGATCACGAACCACGAACACCCGAGAAGAGAAAGTCATTTAATTAAATAAAACCAATTTATTATATAGATTTTTGTTTAGAAGGACAAAATTATCAAAAAAATCGGGATAGAAGGAAATGTAATTTAATCAGGACAAAAGTAACAATTATGAAGAAGTAACAAATGTGGAATAGAGTAAATATGAAGTAACAATTGTGAAACGCAAAGTAACATTAACACATGATGTAACAATTTTAAAGTAACAATTGTGATTTTTGTCTTTTATAATCATTAAAATGTTACTTTTGTCCTTCCAGACCCATTTATTAATTTTTTTGTCCTTGTGGCCCCTTCTCCCTTTATTATAATTAAATAAAAACATTTTTTTTTTGTTCTTTCGGCTGTAACAAACTTAAATAAAAAAATAATTTTTTTATTTTTTTAATTATCTGCCTTACGACAGGTTTGTTAGGTAAAAAAAATTTAGGAAAAATTATACATGTGTACAGCCGCAGGAAAAACCCTAACGGGATGGTTTCATAAACATGACTTATAGCGACACTTTTCAGCGTCGCAGAAAGTCCTGTAGCAGTTTTTTTAAAAAAAAGTTTTTAACCGTTTCTCCTCGTTCATACCTTGGGTTTCGCCTTGATCTTCAACTTTTCAGCAAGATTTTCATCTTTTCGAGCCCGGAACAACAAAAATACAATAAAAGTTTCTACTTTTACATAATTTTCGAAAAGGACATAAAGAAAATACAAATACTATGCTCAATTGTTACTAAACAAAGGAGCTACAAAATAGATCTACGGGTAAACAATACCAACCCAATCCATTTCTTCAACCACGACAATCACAAGCATACAATCATGATTAAATTCGAATTTTACCATAAAAAACGAAATAAAACATCTAAACATGCTTTTCCACTCCAAAATCTAAAATTTATATACTTTGATCGTTAGATCAAAGGCTCTGCTACCACTTGTTAGAAGTAATATCCTTGGATCAATCATGGATCGACCCGATTACGCAGCGGAAGTATCGGATCTAGATCTAAACGAAACAAAGAACATATATTAAAGATCAAACTACAAGGAAGTTTGGATTTTTACCTTTTTATGGTGCTTAACTCCAAGAGCAAAAGTAGTATCCACGCAAGTTGAGAAGCCACAGCCTTCCAACGTGTGTCTCCCAGCAACATCAGGTGGATGGTGTTTCCCGCCGCCGGACCTCCTTGATATGCTACCGGAATAATCCCGAAGATTATTCCAACTCGAAACCCGAAATACTTGGTCGAAATATCAACCAAGTATTTGTCAATAATGGCGTGTTTTAGGTGTGTCAAAAGGCTTGGAAGAACTCTCTTTATATAGGAGAGTAAAACTTATGCCCCAAGGATTAAATAATTAATACAAAATCAATTATAATAATCATTTTCCAAATAAAAGATAAATAAAATAATTATCTCAAACACATTAGGATAAATCATATTATTATCTAATATTCCATGAATTATCATTTAACAAATAAAAGATGAATCACATATTAAATAATTATCCAAGAAAACTAATTCCTTAATAATTATTTAATCAAAACTTGTGCCACCTTTAATTGAAATAAAAGGTCACACGCACATTTCCATATTTGACCAATTAGGTCAAAAAAAAGTCAACACACTAATTGGGGCCGAGTCCACGAAAAATGTATTTTCCGTGTATTTAATTATCTAGTCCAACTAAACAATTAATCCACACATCAAATTAAATAGTCCAATCCAACTATTTAATTACAATTGAGGTGAAACGACGAGAAATCCAATTATGCTATTTTGGGAGTCACGTCGGGGACCATTGACCCATATTCAGTAGCTACAATAAATTAGAAAAAATTATTCGTCGTATGTAATAATTATATTCAACCTATTAATTCTGGGATTACACCACCATAAACCTGAAACTGAACTCTATCGAATATAGATAACTTACACCCAATTTATGAGTCGAAAACGTCCACTGATATAATCATTACATACGGATAAATCCTTCATAGACTGTTCACTTCGAGTCGGGATATTTCCGTAAACCCTTCTCAAAACATATTATCCTTATTTACCATTAACCCCCCAGTGATCAATTAGTTCACATATCTGACTAGTAGCTAATTAGTCTAAATATGAACTCGGCCGATCGATCAGTTTCTAGGGTTAACAAATAAGAGAACTGTATGTATACTTCCCGAGGGAAGGAATGGATTCCATATCTGTGATGTCACAGACTACTCACTCATCCCAGAATAGAGCCAACGAGAAGTGTTGGACCACATACTTCGAAGTGATCCTTACTAACACATCAAACTTTACCCTAGTCTAAGCAGTTGCCTGTGATCACCTCAGGATTGAGATTAATCCATATATGATCATCTTGTGATTCGATAAGATTTCTCGATCACGTAATTATATCGAGAACTCAAATCAAATCGGTCCAGCCTTAGATGATTATCATCATATATAAATGCCCCACTAGGTACATTATTACCGACAGTCCGGCTAAGACTGTCACACCGTAAAGTGTTCTGGCCGCATTATTTGCATATTAATCATGAGACCCGTACTCAGATTAATCAACGCTACGGACTAAGTTAATTTTAAATACATCTCACTAACTCAACCCTCTTGTGTATAGCCATACACTGAGTTATGTGATTACATAAACGAGGTACTTAGGGTTTTCAGTAGTGTCATAATTATAAGCACATATGCATATAATAAGATGAATTATTAATTCTGTCCTAAAACAATTATATAATTGTCTTTCGGGCACTACACCTAACATGTTCCACATATACTTCTTCTTCCAAAAGTCTAAGAAATGCACTCTTGACATCCATTTGATAAACTTTTTAGGTTTCATCATAATCTACTCCTTCTGCTTGAGAATAGCCTTTTGCAACTAGCCTTGCCTTGTTTCTGACAACCTTGTTCATCCATCTTGTTTCTGAACACCCATTTTGTTCCAATGATGTTGGCCATGTCTGGTCTGTCAACAAGTTCCCAGACCTCATTTCTCTTAATTTCATTTAGCTTTTCTTGCATAGCTGTAATCCAATCATCATCTTGGATTGCATCATCTATTGTTTTGGGTTCCACTTCTTACAGAAAACAAATTAGCATTCTTTCCAGTTGTCTTCGGGTTCTACCTCTTGTATGTATATCTCCAATGACTTGTTCTTCAGGATGATCTCTCATCCAGTTTAGGTCAGGTTGAAGTTTCTTTTGAGTTAGTTCTTCCACAGTTTCAGCTTGTGCATCAACATCATGTTCTTGTGTTGGTGCCTCTTGTGTTGTGTTAACTGGTGCATCATCTTCATTTCCAAAAGTGTGATCCAGAATAATAGCTGGTACTGTTGTATTCATATAAACTTGTCTTTGTGCAGCTTCTTCTTCAAGTTCTTGTAGACTTTCCCCATTTGTGTTTGGTTCATCAAAGACTACATGAATTGATTCTTCAATCACCAAAGTTCTTTTGTTGAGTACTATGAAGGCTTTGCTTGTATCTGAGTATCCCATAAACATTGCTTCATCCGCTTTTTCATCAAAAGTATGTAGCTGATTCCTGGTTAAAACAAAACATTTAGATCCAAACATATGTAAATGTGAGATGTTAGGTTTTCTTCCATTCCATATTTCATATGGAGGTTTTCCATGATGTTTGTTGATGATTGATCTGTTTTGAGTATAGCATGCTGTATTTGCTGCTTCAGCCCAAAATCTCTTTGGTAAGCAAGCTTCTGCAATCATTGTTGACTGCTTCTTTGAGTGTCCTGTTTCTTCTTTCTGCTACACCATTTTATTGGGGAGTCCCTGCTGTAAATAGTTGATGTTGTACTCCATTCTCTTCACAGTAGGTTCTGATAATTACATTTAGAAAATTTGTGCCTCTATCTGATCTGATCTTGATGATCTTTAGTTCCTTTTCATTTTGAATTCTTCTTAACAAATCTGGCAACATTTTGAGTGTCTCTCTTTTCTTGTTCATGAATATGGTCCATGTGAATTTAGAGAAGTCATCCAACACCACTAGAGTGTACTTCTTTCCACTTACAGTTACTGGTGTGACTGGTCCAAAAAGATCCATATGTAACAGATGTAAAATTCTTGTTGTAGATTGATAGGGCTTTTACTTGAAAGAACTTTTGATTTGCTTCCCTTTTTGACATGCGTCACAGAGGCTTTCCTTTTTGAATGTGATCTCTGGGAGGCCTTCAACTAACTTGTTCTTTGACAGTGTGTTCATGGTCTTAAAGTTGAGATGATTCAATCTTCTGTGCCAAATCCAGCTGGTTGATTGCCTTTTTTTGACAAGCAAACATGTTATGCCTTTGCTGTCTTCCAATCTACCACATACATGTTGTCTTCTCTTCTTCCTGCAAGTACAACAGTGTTGGTTTGGCTATGGATCACCTTGCATCCTTCTTTGTTGAAATGCACATTGTAGCCTTTGTCATAGAATTGACTGATACTTAGTAAATTGAAATACGGTCCTTTAACATAAGCCACATTTTGAAATTTCAAATTGTTTTTGAGCATTATGCCTTCCCTATTAATTTTTCCAAGGTTTTTTATGGCGGAAAAATTCACAGTTATTTTTATAACTTTTTACCCCACTTTTGATACCATTTTGAGCACTTTTGTATCATTTCGAGTCATTAATTCCTAAGTTTCATAAAAATATATAAGTCGTGACTATTTTATAAAATATCGTGTTTTTATAAGTTTTTACTAGTTTTTGTACCGGTTTAGTAACCGGAGTGTCGTGTCGGATTTACGCTTGGTATTTTGTGCTTTATTGCAGAATTATAGGTTGACCAAGATCCCGAGTAACGACATGTTTTGAGGCTTAAAATATGGATTTTGGAGGAAAGAAGAAGATGCCACGAGTTTACGAGTTAAACGGATCAATTTTTCCAACGCACTTCTACCGTAACCTGTTTTCGATGGAAATTTGACCCGACTTAGAGGAATTTTCAAAGGAAGAGTTCTTGATTAAAATTTTATATATTGTAATGAGCTTTCCAACACATTTTGAATCATGTCAATCGGATGTCTACAACTCAAGTTATGATTTTTATACCGAATAATTTGGAAAACGGACGAACCGGAATTAATTATTTGCACTCCCAAGCCTCCTCAACAAACTCCCAAGCCTACCCAACAACCTCTCAAGCCTCTCTAACAACCTCCTAGCCTCCCCCAAATGATACCTCCCTTATATCACCTTCCATTATATACAAGATATAACAAATACACACATGAACCTCCATCTCCATTTTGATAATGATGATGTGTAATCATTATACTCATGTGCATTTAACAAACTTATAACAAACTTTAGCATATCCATCGATATTCTCTTGTATATGTATATATATATATATATATATATATATATATATATATATATATATATATGTGTGTGTGTGTGTGTGTGTGTGTGTGTGTGTGTGTGTGTGTGTATCTCTTCCTATATAAATACCCCCCATTCCCATCCATTTTCCTTGCCCCTTTCTTCTCCTTCCTCTTCATCTTCTCCTTCTATTTTTCATGTTTTGGGGCCTATATATATCTATAGATATATATATTTGTAGTTGTAATTCTTCGAATAGTTATCGTTATAATATCGTTTCCGTTCTTCGTTCTTTCTTTCTTGTTTTCTTTCATTTTGTTATATAGATATATATATATATATATATACATATATATATATATAAGTATCGAGAATCTGGCAAATGATTGGATTAAGGTTTTAATTTGGTTTTAATAGAATTCAGCATTGTGAAGGCTATTATGTAAAACTTCCATACGTGTAATCCATGACATTTTGACAGAGTCTGATTACTTGTAATATCTATATATCTACATATATATATATGAGTAGCTAAACTTATTATAGTCGAATCATGTAAAATTTGGTGAAATCAACCCTTGGAAAATGAAATAGGGAGTGTGTAGTGCTTTTTATTGTTATATCTCACATATTGCACGTCTTAGAACTTGTTATAACGGATTTGGGCTAGATTGACAACCTAGGTCAAAAATCACACACATCACTCTTGAGAGTTGTTCAAAGAGAGTGTTGTGGGAAAAAGGGTTCTAAGGTCGGGAGGTAAAACATTCCGGTTTTAGGTCGTGAATTCAGGCCAGCGCTCATCGATGTATTATTATCAACGTAATAACTTGAATGTGGTAGTTTAGATTAGTGTAATTTAGTGTTAGACCCGGGTTGAACTATGAAGTGCCGGGTGGTTCTTGAGCCAACGATGACAAGTTGTTTCACGGAGTCTTTCGGGCGGACTCCATGGATTAGGTAAAGCTTTGGTTTCTCGCTTTGACACATTCTCGTTAAGATGTTCGGTGTAGTACATTGGTGAGTATCGTGGTAGTAACGCCGACCAAGTAATTTCGGACTTGTTTCCTTAACGAGGTTTTTCTCGTGAAAACGGAGCGTCTCACAAAGACTTAATCATGTTAGATTAATCGGTTTTCTAAAGGGAGAATTAGTTAACCTCACATAGGATGTTGAAGGAGAGTTGTTCAGATTTTAGCATCAGAACTAGGAGCACGCACCCGTGAGATTGAATGTGAGAGTTCATTTGTTATAATGCACACTTCTAGTTTTGTCTATCCGTGGGGTTGAAATTAACTATTTTGATCATGGTTCGGCTATGTCTTTTAAAACCAAGTAGTTTAATTTTATTTCTTTTCTATCTTTAGTATAAACAAACCAACAACTTTGATCGCCTAGACTAAGAAACACGTTAACTTTGGTACTCACAACCACATTTCTCTTGGGATCGACCTCGTACTCCTGTAGCTATCCTAACAATCGACCCGGTACTCTGCTGGTTAGAGAGTTAGTTTACCCACGGTTGCGAGTCTTTATAAATTGTATTTTTGAAGGGGTAAATTTTAGCTCATCAAAAATTGGCGCCGTTGCCGGGGAAATGTGTGATATTGTTGTGATATCTTGTAAGTGAACCGAAGGCTTGGGCCTAGGTTTTTATTTTTATTTTACTTTCGATAAGAGTCTTGGGATGCTGAAGTGATATTGTCCTGAACTCGGTTTGAATACGACTTTGGTACTCAACCCAATCTCTTTACGGGGTTGTTATATTAGGTTGATATCTTGTAAGTCCAGCTAGAACTGAGGCTTAGGACCTTCGGCTACCATATATATATATATATAATATTAAAAAAAAAACGGAAAAAAAGAAAAAAAAAGAAAAATTTTATTGTTTTCTTGTTGTTTTCTGAGATCTTGCAGATTGAGCTTAAATGGATGGATTTTTCAATCAGTACTACTCACCTGAACAACAATACTCCTACCTACCTCAGGCACCTGAGCAATGCTATCAACAACAGTATGTGCCTCAGCCTCAATATCAACAGCAGAGTAACCAGGACCAGAATTATGGTTATTCGAGTTATGAGCCACAACATTTTGAGGGTTCCCCGAACCCTAGTGCTTATCAGGATTACGGTGATCATACTCAAATGTTGATAGCTTCACTCATATTCACCCACCTGATCGATTATCTCGGAATGGCAAGAAACCTGCTACCCACCTCCGATGAATCAAAGTCAGTATGATCAGTTTGTTCCCGCGCCACAAGAAAGTTTTACCGACAGTCAAATGGAACAACTAGAGCGATTGGACCAGATCTTGCAAGAGCGACTGATGGACATGCAAGAGTTCAAGATAAGTACTGACTCCGCCATAAGAAATCTTCAAGAGAGGGTGGTGCAATTGATTGAAATAATGGAGTTCGAGCAGGCAAAACAGGCATGTGCAAAAGAGGTGGTTAAGGATGATGAGGTGCTCATTGAAGAAGTTCAGGTTGAGAATAAGGTTGATGATTCAGTTTGCTATAATGAGATTTCAGAGTTAGAGGAGCAAGAGATTGATCGGCCATCTTCGGTAAAGCCACTGGGAAAGTTGGTAATAGTTGATATGACGGTCCCGGATTACTATATTCGTCCACTCTGTGAGGATGAATTTTCTGCGATTCAGTTCATATACTCCCCAATGGATGAGCTTTATGGTGATTTTCAAAAGAAGATGGTTCGACAGGCTGATAAAAGAAGATTCTCTAGCTGGGAGGAGGTAACATCGAGGGCCAAACGAGGTACGTTTCTAGACAATTTAATTTCGATGGTTCTCGCATTGTTAATTTTTCTTAAGCTGTTGATCTTCTTAAGTTCGGATTTTGGTTGATTGAGTCTGTTTAGAGTCACCTGTCGAGCAAACGACGTTAAACAAAAGCGCTACCGGGAGGCAGCCCGTTAAATAATAATAATTAGGATAAGCCTAGTCTGAATGAAATGTAGAATCAGATGAAAGATGAACACAAAGCACAACCAAGTCTCGTGATGAATGTTTGAATGTCATTAAAAGGGAACGATTAGGTGGTTATCCGAAAATCCCAATGGAGAAAAAGATAAAATTCAAATGCATCATTTCTTGGACTTAGGTTATTGAACCCTTTGAGGATCCCGGGTATAAAAGACTCAATACTCTTTCACACATTTCATTTTATGATCTAGTCTGCTTTCAAATTTCTGGTCGTTGTAGTATAGTGGTGAGTATTCCCACCTTAATAAAACTGTGTGTAATAAAATGAATTTAGGAATAGTGACTTGACTATGATATATGCTCATGTGATACATATATGCTTAGATGTTCATGCTTTACCCGTGTGGGTTATTTTTCCATCTAAAGCTATATATATATTGCCTATCGAATTTTACTCGACGTAATGTGAGGCCATTATCTTATTATTCCCATATCCCTATTCGATGTCTTGGCACGAGGACCATGTCCCGTGTTTTCTTTGTTTTAAGTTTTGATATAGGGATTCGGATCGTGCTTTCTCATGGTCATTCACGGGATTTGATAGCACCTTTCGCACTGGTTTATAAGCTAAGTCTTCTCTCTATCTCATTTACACTCGAGAATAATGTAAAATCGTAAGTGGAGGGTAGAGTATGGTTGGTTAGAAATGGCGTTAAGTGTTTAAACCCTTAGTTTTGATTTTTGAACATTAATGAGTTGATTAAAATAATCTGAATAAGGCATTTATTTCATGGATTTAAAGATGTAATGATCAATTTGGATATGTATAACTAATTTGAACCGTAAGTGCATTTTAGCCTAAATTTATTTGTGTAACATGAATTCCTTCACGTAAGCCTTTGATATTGAAGCGAAAATTTTAAATCAGTACTCATTCAAAGATTCTAGTGATTTATCCTAGAAATAGCGATAACTTAGTACCTAACTTCGAACATGTACTGTGAATATCTGAAGGTTTGAATGTGATAGAAAGAATGTCAAAATAAGATAAACTATATATATGTCGGTTGTAGCTACCAATGATTTGAGTGCGGTAGGGCGTTATCACGAAACGTCCTATACCACTATGAGGCTTAAAAGCTCCCGACTGCCTGATGATAGTAGTCCAGCTAGGGTGTTATCACGAAACATCCTATTGCTGGGAATGAGGGCATATGCTACACATTAAAAAAAAAAAAAAAACCTAGTTATCTTCTGACTATCCCCAGTATAAACTGAATGATATGCTTTAGGGATTATCCTAATAAGTACACAGGAGGACGTTGTGTGGAACTGTTACTGCCCATACCTAGGAAAGTCATTAGGACTGTCTGAATGGATATTTGTGCGATTGCTTGAATTATTCAAGAGAGGATAGTGGAAATTGAAAAGGCTTGTCACACACTCACTCTGTTATACATTAAGGTTAACGTGTGGTTATGATTCGATTGGTTGCATCATCTGATTGTCATTAATATCTTATCTTCATGAATTTTTCCTCATTCATTTTATTTTATCGCTTATTTTGTTCAAGGACGACCAAAAGCTAAGTGGGGGGTCGTGATGGCGGAAAAATTCACAGTTATTTTTATAACTTTTTACCCCACTTTTGATACCATTTTGAGCACTTTTGTATCATTTCGAGTCATTAATTCCTAAGTTTCATAAAAATATATAAGTCGTGACTATTTTATAAAATATCGTGTTTTTATAAGTTTTTACTAGTTTTTGTACCGGTTTAGTAACCGGAGTGTCGTGTCGGATTTACGCTTGGTATTTTGTGCTTTATTGCAGAATTATAGGTTGACCAAGATCCCGAGTAACAACATGTTTTGAGGCTTAAAAGATGGATTTTGGAGGAAAGAAGAAGATGCCACGAGTTTACGAGTTAAACGGATCAATTTTTCCAACGCACTTCTACCGTAACCTGTTTTCGATGGAAATTTGACTCGACTTAGAGGCATTTTCAAAGGAAGAGTTCTTGATTAAAATTTTAGATATTGTAATGAGCTTTCCAACACATTTTGAATCATGTCAATCGGATGTCTACAACTCAAGTTATGATTTTTATACCGAACAGCTGGAAAAACGGACGAACCGGAATTAATTATTTGCACTCCCAAGCCTCCTCAACAAACTCCCAAGCCTACCCAACAACCTCTCAAGCCTCTCTAACAACCTCCTAGCCTCCCCCAAATGATACCTCCCTTATATCACCTTCCATTATATACAAGATATAACAAATACACACATGAACCTCCATCTCCATTTTGATAATGATGATGTGTAATCATTATACTCATGTGCATTTAACAAACTTATAACAAACTTTAGCATATCCATCGCATATTCTCTTGTATATGTATATATATATATATATATATATATATATATATATATATATATATATATATATATATATATATATATATATGTGTGTGTGTGTGTGTGTGTGTGTGTGTGTGTATATGTATATCTCTTCCTATATAAATACCCCCCATTCCCATCCATTTTCCTTGCCCCTTTTCTTCTCCTTCCCTCTTCATCTTCTCCTTCTATTTTTCATGTTTTGGGGCCTATATATATCTATAGATATATATATTTGTAGTTGTAATTCTTCGAATAGTTATCGTTATAATATCGTTTCCGTTTTTCGTTCTTTCTTTCTTGTTTTCTTTCATTTTGTTATATAGATATATATATATATATACACATATATATATACATATATATATATATATATATATATATATATATATATAAGTATCGAGAATCTGGCAAATGATTGGATTAAGGTTTTAATTTGGTTTTAATAGAATTCTGGCATTGACAGAAGGCTATTATGTAAAACTTCCCGCCGTGTAATCCATGACATTTTGACAGAGTCTGATTACTTGTAATATCTATATATCTACATATATATATATATGAGTAGCTAAACTTATTATAGTCGAATCATGTAAAATTTGGTGAAATCAACCCTTGGAAAATGAAATAGGGAGTGTGTAGTGCTTTTTATTGTTATATCTCACATATTGCACGTCTTAGAACTTGTTATAACGGATTTGGGCTAGATTGACAACCTAGGTCAAAAATCACACACATCACTCTTGAGAGTTGTTCAAAGAGAGTGTTGTGGGAAAAAGGGTTCTAAGGTCGGGAGGTAAAACATACCGGGTTTTAGGTCGTGAATTCAGGCCCGCGCTCATCGATGTATTATTATCAACGTAATAACTTGAATGTGGTAGTTTAGATTAGTGTAATTTAGTGTTAGACCCCGGGGTTGAACTATGAAGTGCCGGGTGGTTCTTGAGCCAACGATGACAAGTTGTTTCACGGAGTCTTTCGGGCAGACCATGGATTAGGTAAAGCTTTGGTTTACTGCTTTGACACATTCTCGTTAAGATATTCGGTGTAGTACATTGGTGAGTATCAGGGGTAGTACGTCGACCAAGTAATTTCGGACTTGTTTCCTTAACGAGGTTTTTCTGTGAAAACGGAGCGTCTCACAGCACTTAATCATGTTAGATTAATCGGTTTTCTAAAGGGAGAATTAGTTAACCTCACATAGGATGTTGAAGGAGAGTTGTTCAGATTTTAGCATCGTAACTAGAGCACGCACCCGTGAGATTGAATGTGAGAGTTCATTTGTTATAATGCACACTTCTAGTTTTGTCTATCCGTGGGGTTGAAATTAACTATTTTGATCATGGTTCGGCTATGTCTTTTAAAACCAAGTAGTTTAATTTTATTTCTTTTCTATCTTTAGTATAAACAAACCAACAACTTTGATCGCCTAGACTAAGAAACACGTTAACTTTGGTACTCACAACCACATTTCTCTTGGGATCGACCTCGTACTCCTGTAGCTATCCTAACAATCGACCCGGTACTCTGCTGGTTAGAGAGTTAGTTTACCCACGGTTGCGAGTCTTTATAAATTGTATTTTTGAAGGGGAAAATTTTAGCTCATCAGTTTTCTTTGCCTCCAAATGTTACTTTGGGTCCATCAAAAGCTTTAAAATCAGTCATCCGTCCCTTGTTCCATGTCATGTGTCTGGAACATCCACTGTCTATGTACCAGACATCCTACAAAACAAATTAAGTATGTTTAGGTACCCAATACAGTTTGGGTCCATACATGTTAGCAGTCATGCCTCCTACTCTTAGTGTATATCAAAAGGGTCTTCTTTTTGGATAACTGAAGTCATGAACTTCATATGTATAAGGCATGGCAGAATAACTTCTAATATTTCTATTGAAGGTATTCTGATACTTTCTCTACTTTTTGGTGCATCAGCATCCTTTCTCACTCTTCAATATGCAAGAGGAAACTTATTTTCATATTGCTTCTTGTGTCCAAGAACATACATTGGTTGGCTTTTCCTAAACACATGTTGCATAGCATGAAATGGTTTCTTCATGTATTTTGGAGGTGCAACATTCCAATCATCTTCTGATGGGTAAAGTCTTCCCTTACCTTTCAGTAAGCCTTTTTCCTTAATTGGTTGGTTTGATGATTTACTTGGCTGTTTCACTACACTGGGTTTTGACTTCGCTGGTCCAGGGTGAGTAGAAGAAACTATGGTCTGTTTTTTTTCTGAATTTAGGTCCAGTTTTTGGTCCTTGATTCAGAATTGTGTTGTCCATTGTTTCTTTTCTCATCATGACTGTTGTAGACAAGACATGATCTGGATCCAAACCTTTTTTAGGGTTTGTAAGCTGATGCAATTACTGGTGCAGTGATGCTTTTAACTGGTAGGGATATTCTCTCACCTGGTCTTTCAACATCATATTAGTGATCATTTGCTACTTGTTGATAAGTTGGGTGAGTTTCCTTACTAGTTTGTTCAGCTTTCATTTCATCCTGTTCTTTCGTTAATCTTTTATTTTCCTTTCTCAGATTCTCACATTCTTGTTCCAGAATTTCATGATTTACTTGAATTTCTTCAAATTTACTCATGAGATTTTGAATTAGGTTTGCATAATGTAAGGGGAGAATAGAAGATTGTGCAGTGTCAGATGTGGATGCACTGGATGATGAGTATGATCTAGATGTTACCTCTGTTTCATTAAATTCTTTGGCCATAAGGAATAGGTAAGCTTTTTCATTGTCTGAGCTGTCAGCTTCATCATCTTCATCAGAATCACTTTCAGATGATTCTTCATTCTTTTCACTGCTGGTTTCAGCTTTGAGTGCCTTCTTGATTCTTCTATTTTCAGTTGTCTTGTACTTCTTCTTATCCTCATCTTTGTCTTTTTCTTCAGGGCAATCGGCCTTAAAGTGACCTTTCTTCTTACAGTTGAAGCATCTTTCTTCGTCATCCTTTTTCTTCATGTCTTTGCTTGAGCTTGACTTCTTGTTTACTGATGAACTTCCCTTGAATTGCTTCTTCTTGCTAAACCTGTCAAAAATTTTGATCAATAAAGCTACTTGTTCTTTTAGCTCATGTGTCTCTTTGCTGCTTGTGTCAGTTGTTTTGCTTTGCCAGGGTGCAACCAGTGCACTGGCCTTGTGTGCCTCTGCTGGTGCACTATTTTCGCCGTTCAACTCAAGTTCATGAGCCTTTAGTTGAGACAGCAGAGTTAAATTATCTTTGTTTGCAAGATTTATTGTTCCTCTAAGTATTGATGTGATAATCTTCCATCTTTCAGGTAGACCTCTCAAGATTTTCAGGCACACTTCTTTCTGTGGATATGTGTGTCCAAGTTGTTGTAGTTCACTGATGATGCTTGAGAATATGTTATTCATTTGATCAATGGATTCACCAGTCTTAATTTTAAGGTTCTCAAATTTTTGTTTTGCAACAGATAATTTGTTTTCCTTGACTGCTTATGATCCTTCATTAATCAGTGCTAATTTATCCCACATCTCATTTGCTATTTTGCAATATTTAATCCTCATGAACATATTACTGTCCAGAGTCTTCAAGATCATGTCTTTTGCAACAATCTAGATTTGCTCTTCTTTTGTCATCCTTGGTCCAATCTTTCTTGAGTTTGTCTATCTCTTTTCCTTGATCTGCTTCTATGGTTATCACAGTTGTGATCATGATTAGGCCATCATTTATTACATCCATCATCTCCTCATGAGTTGCTGCAATATGAGACAACATCCTTATTTTATATTCATCAAAATTATTAAGATTGAATACAGGTACCTTTGACATGAAATTTGAGGAATCCATGAGTACAAATAAGAGATATATTTAGAAAGCACAAATTTGAAAACTATTTAGAAAATATATGATCTCCTTGTTACCAGAAATTAGATCTGAACAGGTTCTGATACTAAGAACACTGCTCTCCTACCAGTTTTGGTCCCAGAGAAAGGTAAAACTATAGTCAGGGGGTGAATGACTATAGTGGAGTTTCAAAAACATTTCTTATATTTAAAAGCTTTTAGGTAGCGGATAAGTCCCTTCTTTAAATGTTCGTTCAAAGTAGATTATGCAATCATAGATATAGTATGCAATGAAATAAAGTGATGTAAAGTAAATTGTTGAAAGTAAATAGACACAAAGGTTTATAGTGGTTCAGGGTGCTGTAATCCCTTAATCTACTCTTCTCTTGTGATGATTGGAGGAATTCACTATTGTTTTCACAAATACAATAGTTAGATTATCCTTGGCTACACAAGCTTCACAATCTTCAAGACTATCACTCCCTGGATATCAAAGCTTTAGTGACTCAGTCTCTATCACTGCTCCTTGAGAACAAATCTTTCAGCAGCTATCACAATGGTTACAACTCCTTCTCAGATTCCTCTGATTCAATTGCTTCAGTTGATGTGAATTGGATTCACAGACTTGTGATCAATCTCAGTGCTCAATGTGGAATTTGAGTTCTGATTGCTGAGTTGATCTCTTGATGTTTCTTTTAGGTTCAGAGAAGGCTTTTCAAATTGACAGAGTTTCTGCTTGTTTCTTAGAAGTTCAATCGTTGTTTTTCCTGTCTGTCAATGCCTCCTATTTATAGCCTTGATAATCTTTTATTTGAATTTCCGTCCGTTGGCTATTTAATGTGGGGAATAATCCTTGTTTTAATTCTTGATTCTCCCTCAATTATATTCCCCTTGATTTCAGTGATCGGATTTTTCCTCAAACATCTATCAGAAAATCCATCCTTGATTGATCCTCAATTGATTGTGCATTTAATGCTTGATCTTCATTTCTTCAAAATTTGAACAAGTAAGGTTTACTTGGTCGTTCCCTAAACGGTTAAATGATCCTTCTGACTTGGCTGTTTTGTTCTTCCATTACTGCTTTGTCTTTACTCAGCCGATAGTCAGTTCACTCTGCCGTTTACTGCTTTCTTTGATTTTACAAGACTCCTTGTACTTCACTGATCCTTAATTTGGGTGAGATCAGTGTACACCATATTTGACAATGTATTCCATCATTTGAATTATAACTTAGACTTATCCAAGGTCATCACAGACTTCCCTGGTTATAAGTCAGACCATAATGTCTTCATGCTTCTCTGCTGGTACTTGGCTGGCTTCACTCAGCTGGATTTCTGTTTTACTTCGCCATCCTACAAACTAGTACAATACTAGTCTGACTCAACTTATACAACATGTCAGACTCTAAGTAAAGTCTTATGCAGAGATTTCTAACTTATTTTAGGCTTGCTATAACAGTTAGTATGGCCATCATCAAAACATAATAAAAAAGTTCCTAACACTTTGTCCGTGCACTAGTCTACATCTGCTTCAAGACATAACCTTCATATCCAAGGCTTCCACATTATCTCTTTCTGGCTCTATTTCTTCACTACGCAATACAGAAGTATTGACTTCCGTGAGTTTCTTGTTGTGGTCCCTCTCATCGTGTTCTCTAAGAAGTACTCTCATAAACTCGTGCTCACAGGTTTCTACAAGGTCATTTCGATGCTTATACCTCTCATCCTTTATCTCTACAAATCTCACGTCTTCAGAACCATAGGTCGTCATGCAGTGTTCAGGCCTATTGTCAAGGGGCTCTAGGATCTTAACAGTTACGGCATCATTGTTCAACCTTAGAGTGATTTCCCTGTTATCATAATCCATGATAGCTCGGCTACTTGCTAAGATAGGCCGTCCTAATAAAACTGGCACACTAGGGTCTTCTCGTACATTTAGGACTATGAAATCTATAGGGAACGTGAATCCTCCTGCCTTGATTTTACAATCCTTTAGCAAACTGGCTGGCATATCTCAGGTATGATCGACAAATGTCATGGACCGTGTTTGGACCAAGGTCACCTGAATCTTTGCTTTCTGACAGAGTGAAAAGGGAAGAATATTGCAACTCAAACCAGAGTCGCAGAGTCCAAATCCTACAGATACACCTTTAATCGCTATCTGGAGTCGAAACGTCCCTGGGTCTCCTAGCTTGACTACTGTATCTGAGTCCACGTAATCCTCAAGCTCGGCAAACAAAGTATCAAGGTCCTCTTCAGAGGATCATCGGAATCATAATCAGAAGATGTCAATTAACTCAAAAGGAAACTCACCTGGGCGATAAGTTCCATACTCCTTCGGGTTCTCTATGGCTTCATGTTTGAGTGCTTCTTTTTCCACTTCCACTCACTTCTTATCTGCTTCATACTACTCTCTAACCTTTAAGCTTGGATACATGGAGATTGGTTTGATAGTCAATACTTTTCGAGGCATAGTGCTTGACTCGTTTTTCTTTCCCAACCCTTGCTGGATAATTTTCCGAAGTGTCCTGTCATTCCTGCTAAAAAGATAAAACGAAAATAAACAAAACGGTTAGCAACTTCCGCCTCAGTTGGGTTCAGACCTAACTGTGCGGACCAACTAACTAAAACTAATAGGGATATACACAGAATCAAAGAGGCTGTCAGAATTTGATTTTTTGGCCCGTGGTTAATCGGGGGTAACCCACGGTTAATCAGGCTCATAATTTCTTATTATGGCACTAAAACAATGCAAGTATATTGCACGATGACTCAAGACTCAAAACAAAATTAAAACAACAACTTCTTATAGAATTAAATACGTTTATTCTCAAAATTGGCCATTGTTCCCGGCAACGGCACCAAAAACTTGATCGTCGCGCATTACGTGGATTATATTAGCAAGAGTACTAGGTCAAATTATAGCATAGCAACGGCGAATCAAGGTCGATCCCACAGAGACAATGCAACTCAAGTATAAACGAATCTAATCTAATTGAGAAGGCAAATACGGTCACTGACCAACAATAACATAGAAACAAATATGGTATTCTTCTCCATCCCAACCTATCTACTAACTTGGTTTAGTTAATCCTTATGTTTACTTCCCCATATAATTTCCCTAAATTAATCGAACGTTTTAATTCAAATTAGCTACGGGTGCAATCTCCTAACCCTATCTACTTCCACTATAAGGATAGAAGACAATCTATATGCAACTAACCTCCTTCGTTGGTTGTATTAGTCCATACGCAATAAGTTTTAAAGATGCGCCAGTGTAAGACCGAAAACCTCCCTAAGATCCTATCGACTATGACTAGCACATTCCTAGGGATCCATCAAGACTATGTCCTAATTAACACTTCACTAACAGTCTTTCATGTTGATTTACGATATACGAATATTAGATTGGCTAGACCTATGTAATCATTCTAGTTAATCCTGTCGATCAACGTAGAATCTTCAGATTATGGGGACCTAAATATTGCCGTGATTAGTCGGTATAGACCGCCGATTAATTGAGGGCATTGGTTCCTATTCTGGAATCTACATTGCTTCATTCTGATTAATTCATGTAAATTATGGGGTTGTTAAACATGCAAATTAACTATAACACGTAAACGTAAGTAAATCTACTATAATAAAGACATAAAGGAACATTCAATGCTTCATGCCTTCGATTATGAAGATTTAGCTTGATCTACTCAAGCTAGAGATGGCGTGGAAGGAAGGAAACCCGAAAATAAATCACAAGGGAGCTAAAGAAACTTTATTTCATCAAAATCTATCAATGCATATGTATAGTTATGAAAGTATATGATGGCATATTATTACAATCGAATTCTGACACTTTATATATGCTCAATGTCCAACTTATGACTCAATAAAACCCTAACCGACCTAGTAGATATGGCATACTTCAGTTTCTTGTCCTCCAAGGCCTCGATTAATCGGGCCTGGCCCACGATTAATCGGGCCAGTTTCTCTTCCTTTTTCTGGCAGATCCCTTCTTGGACTTTATCCTCTTGGCCCAATACTCTCTCTTCGGTCCAAATCCATTCCTAGCTGCTCCAGATTTTGGTACATTCTGAAAAGTGTACAAAACAAGACAAAACAGTACCAAATCCACGGGATAATAACATAGATGCAGAATTGTGAACCTAGGAACATGCAATTAGTATTTAACACATATTCCTCACAATAATATGCCTATCTATCTTCTTTTGAGCATAATTCAGGGTAAATAAAGGTTAATTTAATGGTCGTATTTAGAGCGTTGTCATCCATCGTAGCAATGTGCTTGCGAGTCAAGGTCGAATCCCACAGAGACTCATAAAAACATAGATTAACTCAGATTGAGTGTCACAGTTACTGTCTACGACCAACTATAAAACATAGAAGTAAAAGTGGTGACAATAAGGACGCAAGATCAAACAGAATTATACTCCAATGAGTTTATAAATATTAGTTCTAACTACGAGTGATTAGTTATTCCCCCCATATCATGCATCGATCATCCCCGTTGGTAAATTTTAGATCTTTAACAGCTACAGGTGCTAATCCCTAATTTTACGCTACTTCCATTGAAAGGACAATAGGTGCCTATGTGCAATTAACCTCCTTCGTTGGTTCTATTAATTCACATTCAATAAGAATTAGGACTAGCCGGCTCAAGACCGAGGACCTCCCTAAGCAGCTATCGCGGATTGACTAGCACGTTCCTAAAGATCGATCAAGACATCGTCTGAACCAACACTTCACTTTATCATCCTTGAGGTTAATTTACGATGACATGCATATAGTTGATCAGGCTAATAACATGTAAATTGAATCGGTCGATCAGACGTAGTTGGTGCCTATTATCATGAACTAGGATTTACTAGGTATTCAGATCTAGCGATAAAAACCGTTGCAGATCTGAAGAACGCAATCTCTATTTCATGATTTCTTCACCAACAATTAAGATCTCTACACGTATTGGATAAAATAAACGAACTGCTACATAGCAGAACTAATATAAACAATCAAATCATACTAATCACCTTAAAAGAACGACAGATCTACATCTAGAAAGCCAGAAAATCATACCCTCGAAGACGAGTGCAGACCCTCCATAGAGCGCTCCCTTGGCGGCAAATCCATCAAATCTGTGACCAGAGCTCATAGAGAAAATAAAAGAACAAAGAGAACTTCTATTGAATATAATGTATTTGTCTTATGGAAAATTGTACCATGAAATTCGTGGCCGGTGCCACTTATTATTTATAGTGATATAACCGACTTAATGACACATAGAAACTATCCCTCGTCCAGGAAAATGAGGTTTCTGAAGCTTTTGGAACTTCCTAGGCTGCGGCATCACCTCACGCGGCTGCAAGGGTATTTTCGTCTTTTTTCGCTCTGCCGACCTAAGTGAGGGTTCTGGAATACCCTAGGTCCATTTCATCATAAAGTTAGGCCCACAATTGGTCTTCAACGCTTGGTCAAATCTTTGTAACCTAAAAATAGTCAAATAATACACGAAATAATATTGAATTGAGGAAAATAAACGTTAAATGCAAATTACTCGACTCATGGACCCAACATCTGACATTCACCTCAAATGGCTCATATAAATGTTCAAAAACTACTACATTTAGCATAGAATGGGTGCAATGTTGATGCTGTAAGATGTATCATTTTGAGCGTCATCAGGACCATCTGCTAGTAAACGGATTTCTTTCACCTTTTCAGATCGGTGGGGGAAATAATAAAACCCAGAGTTGTCCTTAACCGACTTAACTTGGTAAAAGGACCTGAAGAGATTCACAGTAAATCTCACTCTTTCCATTCGGAAAATTGCGGAAAATCCCATTATGCTCCTAACTCCATAGGAGCTATATGAGCGGTACTAAGATCGTAGTAATCAAGCACGGCCATGTAAGCTGGAAAAAGTGGAAGCCGAAGACCCCCCCCGTCTTATTCATCCTCATATACAGTATAGTACCCCTCAGGCGGTTAGGCTGAATAAGGATTGGCAGTTGTGGGAATTTGGGGGCTGTAGATGTCTAAATCTACCCATACTTTTTACAAATCTTGATTACCTTCCCCCGTTTCAAAATAGACTTTATTTTGAGGCCAGCCATTAAGTTTTCAGTAGTTCTAAGGGCTTTGAAGCTTAAATCATGAGCAAGCAAAGGCGAGGGATTACTCTATGGATGTATTGAATAAAGAACACAATAAAAAGAGAAAAGAATAAAGAGCTTACTTGCGATAAATTGAGATTTTAGGAAGAAGATGGAGAGAACTCAGAACAACAGTACTGATTTAAAGAAAATAATGATGAGTATGGTTGATATGACAGGGGTTATAAACCCCAAGTACTACCTCGAAAAGCGGCCTAGAAGAGACGTGAGCGTAACTGCCTTGATTCTTGGGGCAACCGTAATAGTGTTATAACGTTAACGCTGCCACATGGCAGAGCTGGAACTTCCAGGGGCTCTTAAGTCTTAATGACATAGGCCGAGCTCCAACAAAGGCAGAGCCGGCCAGCTTGGGAAGCTTATGCCAGCTCTAGAAGGCTTATGACAGAGGTCGGATTAGCCTCGGTGTCACCCAACAAGTGGCCTAAGTAATATATGAGGGAATAGAGAACAAATGATTAAGGGCCATGAGCCCTAGTTGATACTTAATTGTCAGGTCTTAATTCCCAGAAGGAAAGTCGGTCTAGTATGCATGATCCACTTCCCAGTCCACTGCAGGTCGGTCAGGGCGAGGTGAAGTCAGGATAGTGCAGCTCGGACCACGGCATCATCAGGAGCTCTCTGCAAGAAGAATAGAGATAACTGCACCTTTATCCCACGTGGATAATGTATCCGGTAGATTAGGAAAGAATCCTCATTCATTGTGGCTCTAATCCTATCTCTTAAAGCTGCAATAATTATCTCTTAAAATCACAGAGATTGATACGCACAAATCCACAGTGGTTACAAAATGGGTCCTAAAAGGACACTATACATTCATAACCTATGGCATAAATGTTCCATATATAAGTGTTCCTTAGAACTACGGCAGACTTGATTCCTGAATAATCCAAGGATACGTAGGCGACTTGAGAATAACATTCGCAGGCTCAGTCTAAATCATCCTAAAACACCTCCCTATTTCATAATTTATTTTTACGTTCTTTGGATCTTGAATATTATCTCTAGATTAAATTGGCCCGGATTATTACTTTGACGGTATCTAGCATCGTCATATAGCTTCAATATCAATCTCATGTTCTCCAAACATTGTCGTCTTCAAATGTCTTAAGTCGTGCATTTATAAGTGGGAAGTACACCGATTCGGCTTTGATCAAATTGCTTCTTCAAATCTGAATATTCAAGTCTATTGAGCTGAAATTTTGACAGTTGTATATCTTCAAGTGTATCTCTAATATAGACATTATCCTTGTTATTTGAATGTTTCCTATATATGGTTGGACTATCATTCTGCACCGCAATAAATGCTTTGTCATATTTCTATAGTTTCACTTCTGATGACATTGATTATTGTTCTCATCTTATTTTCAAGTGCTTTACCATTGATTCTTCATCTGTGAAAAGCCTTTGCATCTAATCTGTATCTATCTATCAAGTATGCTTTTCCACATCTGTTTTGTTCATCGGCTCTGATTATCAGCTTGCTTCTGATTTATCATTTCACCCCATATAAAATCTGATTATCTTTGAATATGAATTTTCATGTCTCTGATCTTTATATGGTGAGATCATAGTACTCCATATTTTTCTTCACATCACAACAAGTATCATAAAGTTATTTCTAGCATCACGGACTTACTTGAAGATAAATTTATGACCTCGACTTTTCAGTTCTTCAAACTTGAGTCTATACCCTCAGTCTTCTCATCTTCAATATTTACATCTGTGTCTGGCTCCTCAACCTTCACATCTTTTAGATTAATTATTTGATTTCATTATGAAGACCTGTAAGACTATTGTTACAGTGCATGTCTTATTCAACTTATACAATAATCACACTCTAGTAAATCCCATGCATAATTCAAGTCTAACCTCACAGGCTTTTATCACAACTAGATTGATCATCATAATTATTAACTTTAAAAACAATCATCATCAAAACTAACTAACCAACAACATATTTGTTGCTGGCCTTCGTAGTCCACTGCGAAGTAATTTCCATTCAGGGCCACTTTTGTTCTCAGAACCTAATGTAGATTCATTCCCACACAGACACGGGCATATCTAGCTCTTGTTGACCTTGATGATACTATATCCACTTTACAAGGTTTACCCACTCTTCTAGCTAATTTCAAGAGAAAACTTTCATCCGCAAAGAGCTCTAAAGGCATACCTTGAAATCACACCCATTCCAAATTGGATAGGGTTTTCTGCTTTGTTGGTTGACAAAAAGGTCCGCATTTCGAAACTGTGAGGTAGCGATCTTGTACCAACCATGGCCCCATATGTAAAGATGGTTCATAGTATTTGCGGCAGGAGAATCGAACAACATAATAGAGTAATTCAAGGTCTTTGATGTCTAGAGCCCCGCTTGAACACCATATGCATGTTAATTTTTGGCGGAGTAACAGAAATGTGACATTTTGCCCTAAGACTTTCACGATCACTGCTCTTCTTTATGGCCTTCATAAATCTAAACAGTCTTCC
Organism: Gentiana macrophylla; assembly: GCA_026214975.1. Lineage (NCBI taxonomy): Eukaryota > Viridiplantae > Streptophyta > Magnoliopsida > Gentianales > Gentianaceae > Gentiana > Gentiana macrophylla. The sequence continues at coordinate 70,187,285 of CM047812.1, forward strand.
ACGGGGATCTCTGTCAAGTCGTCATATGTTTCAGTCCCCCTCCAGTTTTCATCAATTATGATGAAATCGGCAAAATCCGATTCTTCTTCTCATTCCCCTGTATAGAACATTGAATGGTGTTTTGGCTCATGGACTATATCTCTTCCACTGGGCATTGACCAAGCAGGTGTTTCTTCCATCGAATTAGATCCAAAATCCTTTCATTTATCGGTGCTTCTTCGAGATATATGATTTCTCTGAAGATTGACCTAGCCCATCCATATCTATGCCAATCGAGGGCTCCATGGTGGCAAAGTGAGCAGCTTAAACGAAAAGAGATTGTTGATGGCTGTTGTTGATTGAAATCGCCATAACACTTGGGTTTTGGGTACCTTTTTGGCTCACACTACTTCTCTCTCTAAGAAAAAAATTCTCTCGCCTCTCTAACTTCTGCGTCCTTATTCCGATTATACTTCGACATCGGCAGCCTCCCGCTGCCGGCGTCCAACCCTTTTCCTTTTTTGTTTTCTTTTCTATTTCGCTCTATTTTTAGTTCTCTCTCCTTGATTGTTGAAGCTTGATGGTGGTCCGGCTCCTGTCCTCCTTACCTCCTCGTTCCACTCTTGTCCCAAACCCATATCCTCCCTAACCATAGGAAATAAAACTTTTAGGCCCTTCAAAGGTAAAATAGAACATGATTTAGTAAAGCACAGTACCCCCGGTAGCACTACCAAACCACACTTTCGTTGTACTTTTTATTTTTTTTGGGAAGTGGGCCTGAGCTTATCAACACCACAAGCATTTATACCTTTTTGCTTGCATGAATTTTCCCAAGAGAAAGTAAATTAATTACTATATCCATATGGGATTTCCTATCACCTTAGTTCTAGAAGGACTGTTTATGTGATCTTATCCGTTACATAGATTAAAAAATTAAATAATAATCCAAAAAAAGAACTACTCCCTCCGTCCCAATTTGTTTGGGATATTTTGGAACTCTTAAAATTTAAGAAAACATCATTTATTGCATTTTCTAGTTATTAAATACATGACTAATTTACAATTACACCCCTTTTATATTGTCCGTACATTTTTCAATAAATGTTGATATATTGGCATTTTAGACATTTAAGAAGCAAATTTAAGTCTAAACATTAATAATGGACTTATTTTGGGACATCCATAAAAGGAATATATGTCCCAAACAATTTGGGACGGAGGGAGTAGTATTTATGCGACTATCAAAGCATTATACTCTCTACGCTTTTTTTAACTGTCATATTTGATGTTATTTTTTAGATGAATCTGGTCACATTTTAGTTTAAGGTTAGTAATTTTTTAGATGAACCTGGTCTCCATATGTGACAAATAAAAAAATGGAGGGAGTATAATACTCCCTCCGTTTTTATATATATGTCGCAGAGAGAAGATTCACACAAATTAAGAAAGTAATTAATATGTCTCAAATATAGTGTTGGAAATGTATTTTTTTAATTGGAGATATAAATACTTTGTTGGTAAATGTGTTTTTAGTATTGAAAATATATTTTGTCTATTGGAGATGTAAATGTTTTATTGGTAAAGGAGGAAAAAGTAATAAATGATGCACTGGAAATATACAATGACAGATAAATAAAAAAAAGAAGTAAATTAAATTGTGATGAAAAAAAAAAGGAGGAGTATATATTATGGTTAGAGATCTATATATATATATATATATATATATATATATATATATATATATATATATATATATATATATATATATTTTTTTTTTTTTGAATTCAACAATACATGTTTTCCTTAATTGACCCACTCCATAACAGTAATTATTTCCATTTACAACAAAAACTAAAAAAGTCAAATTTAAAACAAAAAAACCCACTCTCCAACAAAAAATAAAAAATAAAAAATAAAAAACACGACAAAACCCGTAATTATTCCCATTTACAACAAAAACTAAAAAAAGTCAAATTAAAAACAACAAAACAAATCCCCTCAAATAATGTGTGAACACAACTAATGAATGAATAATATGTGAACACAATTAATGGTGGAAATTCTAACATAAAAAATATAATATAGAAAATTAATGACTGAATAAAGTGTAAACACAATTAATGACTGAAATTCTAACATTAAAAAAAAGATTACGGGTAGGAAAAATGAAGATTACGGTTAGAAAATTATCTAAAAAAACATAACATAGACAATAATATGTGAACAAAAAAAAAATTATTTTTTTTATGTTTTGCAATGAAAGAAGGGTACGGTTAAAAAAATCCCAACTAAACACATAATATGGGCAATAATATGTGAACACAATTGTTGGCTGAAACACTAACATAAAAAAATAAACAAAAAAATAAAAAATGATTACGGGTAGGAAGAAAAAGGATTACGGTTAAAAAAAAATATCTAAAAAAACACAATATAGGCAATAATGTATGAACACAAGTTTGTTTTTTTCAAGATCCTTGATCGAAAAACAATAATTAAACAAAATCAATCAAGGTATATTTTAATTATCAATAATTAAAAAAAACAATAAAGAACTATTTTAATCTATATTATATATACATCTTCAACACCAACACCTCTTCTACACAACCAAATTTGTGCGTCAACGGTAGTGAAAGAAATGTACGGTTAAAAAAATCCCAAATAAACACATAATATGGGCAATAATATGAGAACGCAATTAATGGCTGAAACTCTAAAATAAAAAAATTAAATAAAAATAAATAAAAAAATATTACGGGTAGGAAGAAAAAGGATTATGGTTAAAAAAAATCTGAAAAAACATAATATAGGCAATAATGTGTGAACACAAGTTTGTTTGTTTCATGATCCTTGATTGAAAAACAATAGTTAAACAAAATCAATCAAGGTATATTTGAATTATCAATAATTAAAAAAACAATCAAGATATATTTTAATCTATACTATATTTATACTATATATACACATCTTCAACACCAACACCTCTTCTACACAACCAAATTTGTGCGTCAACGGTAGTGATACATCTCTTACGAATATGCACTACATCTTTCACAATACACTTTTATCAACATGGATTATACTGAGACTTATATAAACTAATATGTCATATATTTTAATCAACGGTGATATCATGTGTTGTGATATATTCGTGGCATAATGTGTCATACACATATCATTTTCCGATAAGGAAGTTCAAAGACGATGAAGATGTTAATAGAAGAATTTTAAAATCATGTTTGAGTTTTTCATACCTCATTTTACAATAGTTTCTTCACCTTTTTTTTTGTCTGTCATTACTTTACAATTAGCATGATTGGGATAAATAAAGTAATTGTCTTTAAATGATATATATATATATATATATATATATATATATATATATATATATATATATATATATATATATATATATATATATATATATATGTTTGGAAATATTTTATATTTCAAGTGTCTTATAATAGGTAATGCTTTGAATTATATATATATATATATTTGGAAATATTTTATATTTCAAGTGTCTTATAATAGGTAATGCTTTGAATTCATTATAGTTTCCAATGATATATATATATATATATATATATATATATATATATATATATATATATATATAAAACACAATAGTTTTTTTTTTATTTGTATAACAAGATGGGTATTTTATATTTTTTTGTTAGGTGGTTTTGTTTTTATAAATTTGTATGACTGTACGGGTTTTGGCATTGCATGATTTGTTCTACTATTACTTATAGAGTAGTCGTTTGTATTTCATGATTACTTAGGAGTGCTAACATTTTTTTAACAAATATTTTTAGCTCTTATATAAAATTGTTTGGCCCGGTGGTTATGCAATATCAAATTCATTACCTATGTATGAGATAAAGTACAAAATTTTAAATATAAAATTAATTATAGGTATATAAGACAAATATCTAATTTTCTTTGTCATTATTTAATATTTGGTATGGCAGCACACGTACTTGCAGTAATTTTAATATATAATCAAAATGTAATTTTGATTAAATTTTATAGTTATAGTCAACTCACTATTTTATTTTATATTTATCTATCCCCGTGTATAGCACGGGTATTTGGCTTGTTGTAAAATATTTGAATAATAACACGACATTATGTTTTATTATCAATTTAAGGGTAAAATGAAGGGCTTCATGTGTAATAAATCCTACCCACCCCTCATTTTGAAACTTCTCTTTGTTATGACTACAGTAAATTAAACAAAATAAATTATCCGATTAACAAAGTATAAAAAAAAAAAAAAAAAAAAAAAAATTGCGTGTAATAACAATTGTCATATAAGTATAAAAATAACAGAGACACATAAAATACACAACTGGCCCACACAAAATGCAATGATATGGTTCATAATTTTTTGATGTATCCTTTTTTATAAACAAAATCTATGCATGGCTAGAATGCAATTTTTGTGGATGAGGTGTCTATATATATATATATATATATATATATATATATATATATATATATATGAAACAATAATTTTTATAAGTTGTATTTAATCAAGGAGTGAGATGTTTTTTAACACACCATCTCCTACATAATATAAGTACGTTTGATCAATGAATTGAACACATTCGTCTTTCCCGTGAAACATATTTCACTACAAGAAAACGCATTTAAAGGGGCGGCGTTGTAAATCAAACTACTTTCTTTAAAGGGACGACATGTCGTCCCTTTAAATGAATCTTGGAGAAAAGTCAAACATTTGGTGAATTTATTGGGGGGGAAACTTTAAAGGGACGACATTGTCGTCCCAATAAATATTTGATTTTTCTCGCTAATTTTTGGGCTAATTTTTTTGGCGGGTAAATTCTTTAAAGGGACGACCACTACTAGAATTTCCGGCATTTCCTCGCGAAAAATTTAGTCGGTATTTAAATCGGAAACACGTGTTTCCGACCAATTTCCGACGAAATATGGGGTGTTGGAAAAAAGCCCGTTGGAAACGCGTTGCGACGAAATTTCCGACGAGTTTAGCGACGAAATTTCCGACGAATGTTTCCCACGAAATTTCCGACAAAATTTCCGACGCAATTTCCGTTTAATGTTACCGACGAAATTTCCGACGAGCATAGCGACAAAATTTGCTACGAATGGTTCCGACAAAATTAGCGACGAAGTTCTTACGAAATGATTCCAACGAACTTCGACCATTTATTCCGGCCAATTTCCGGCGAAAATTTGCTTAATTATTCGACTAAATTCCGGCGACTTTTGTCGGATTTTCATAACATGTCCGGCCAATTTACGTCACTACTCCGTCGGAAAAATTATATATTTTATTTTGATTTATTCGTAAATTCTCATTCCACTGTCCAAATAAATCATAATTTATGAAAAACTAACACAATATTTAACTAATGCATCAACCAAACCAAGTCAATAAAGGCTCCATATAGCTAATTATTAAGTTACAAAAGCGTATATTGTTCCACTTAGGATTCCCAAAACAAAATAAAGTGACAACACAATACATAGCAAAATATGAACAATCCATAATCCTCACTATCAAGCACTACAGGTATGGAGGAATCCTTGGACTAGTTGTGCAATCCTTGCTATCTCCGCTTTGCATTGCAGTTGTGCGGCCGTTGCGCTCTCTCTCTCTCGGCCAAACTTTCACGTCTGCAAAGAAAGGTCTTCACGCAACCTAGAATTTTCTTACGAAAAGTTGTGATACTCTGCTGCGTCAAAACCTCGTTGGCATCGTGTGAGAAATCGATCCACTCATGTATTACGAAGATAAATTAACCAAGCCTTTAATCGTCCATTCTTTACACCGCGCCGGCGCATTCCCGAAACACCTCGTCGGCTTCACGTAACAACTCATGCAGAATTGGATCTTTCTTGCCAAAATATTCAAATACGTTCGGCATTCTCTCTCTGAAAAGCTCTGTGAGGATTTAGAAAAGGTGTTTCACAATATACTATACCATAAAAGACATGCAAAGTAGTGAGAATGACAACATAAACAAATGACATCTTACAATACATTGTCTCGTCAATAAGTTCCAATTCACTCATTAAAGTTTAGACAACTATTGAGAAAGAATGATAGTCTAAGAAAAGTCAAAATGTCAATTGCGTGGGTATAAGACAACGGAATACACTAAAATATATACTAAAAGATTGTCCTCACATCGGTATGATTTACAAAATCATTATATGACAACGAAACACACTAAAATATCGTTTACCAAGCGATTGTCCTCACATCGGTATGATTTACTGATAAGATGAATGAAACATTGAATACTAGGACTTGTGTTGAAATGTCATAAGCATATATCACCATTTCACACTTTCGGCATTAACAATAGAAAAAGACTACACATCGAAGTGAAAAGCAAAAAAGTAATCAATTCGGTATATGTCATTCATTCAACAAGAGTGTTGTCGAGGAGAAAATTAAAGGAAGCAATTTTATTAAAGAGGCTGAAAAGCGACAAACTCATAGTTACTATAGTTAAAACAGTTATCCAAAGTAGGAATTGACATAGAGCATTTGCGAATCTAGCATATGGTAATGCAAGTGACGAGATCTATGCTCTAGCATGATCAAAATGATAACCAAGCCCAATTGCCTTTCATCGACTTGTCTAAAAACTATAATCATCAATATTAAAAAACCACCCAAAGAAAGCATGTCAAAGAAATTACGGATCATCAATATTTTAAAAATGTTGGTATGAAATACTAGCATTAACGAGAATACTAGTAATAATCGATTTATAATCGATGTTAGGGTGTTGGCCAAGGACTAGGCAGTCAACATTCATTTTGTGCGCATTTTTAGAAAGAAATGTTCATCGTAGTAGAAGCCTAATGTAGTTTCCTTCTATATATCTTGTCAACTCAAATTCCCACAAAGCTAATGTAGGCGAAAATTGTAGCTCATTCACACGCTGCCCAATAACGAATGTTGTAGTAAATGAAACATACCTTCATTGTAGCGGTAAATGGCAGAAAAATGATCCCATTGCAATCCACCCTCATAAAGATTATTGGGAGCACGATTTGACGTAGAAACAAGGATCTACACAAATCCCAAAGCATAATCATCACTTTCATTTCGAATGACACTGAACTACACTAACGTACTGAAGAAACAATTACCATTTGAGTAACTTCAAATAAATTTAGATCTATATCATTGAGTTGCGCTTGCATTTACTTTGAATCGTACATTCGAAAAAACAAATACCTTACCAATTCCTTAACATAAACAATATGAAAATTAGCAAATCAGGTGTACCTTATAATTTATTGCACCATCACCAACAAAACCAAGTTGAGGCATGTATGGTCTAGCACATCCATCTATGTGATGCCAACTGTAAGAGCCATGAACATCAAATTTAAGTGCTAAAAGTAATATTGCTACCTAAGATGCCAAGTCTTGTTTTGCTTGAAACTTTAAATATGCATATATTCTCGAAAGCACTCCAACCCTATTAAGCATATGAAGTAAAATGAATGTTATCTTTGTCCAGAAAGCATACAACAAAAAGGCAAGTAGTTCACATATAATCAGTCCCATTGTTCATGTGATATCCGTGAACCTGCATACAAAACCCTATGTTAATTTTGACTAACAACTAGATTCGGCTTGTAAGCTTGAGATTTTTTTGGAAAATCCGGTTGATTTTATTAAATATATCAATATCTATTGTTGCAGGTACACAATAGAAACAGGGGAAAATAAGGGATTGAATATAGTGGATTATGATAGTAAGGAAAACTTTCAAAAAAGAAAAGGCAACCAACACCTCCCATGAATTATTATTGAATAAAAACATGGAAAATAAGGTTGTTAATTAGTTTAAATTTCTTAAGCAAACCCTCATGTTTAGCTGCCATAAAGCTTTATTCATGTGGTCCCTATATTCCTGAAGTACATTAGGACTTATACATATCAAACTACTAATCAACAAGATAGAAATAGAAAGAGGAAAAGTGAATACCTTAATGGATGGATATTTGACTTTTCATTGCCAGTCATGGTTGATTTATGAAATTCCTAGAAATCCACGAGTCCACATCCGAGCAGGCTTTGTAATGTGAAGTGAGATAAAAGTAAGCACAATAGAGTTTAGTGATCGATGCGACTTACTTTTGTAGCGAGCAACTAGCATAATCGGACTCATAAAGCGAGACGGGTCTTAACAAGACACATAAATATGGTGACTAAAACAAAAACAAACTTAACCCACAACTCTATCTCCAATGAGCTTCCAACTAGAAAACACAAACACAATGCACGCAGGCGAATCACGAAACCAGTTTTTAAGCGAAGAAGGAACTTTAGTAAAGAAAAGTTTCTTGACCAAAAGACCTAATATAAGTGTCTCCTTGACAAGATGGAAGTCAATTTTGTTTTCAGTCCAAGGTAATAGATGAGGGTAAAAGTGCTAAGAAGAAACATTGGGGACAAAAATGCAAAAATCGTGAAACAAAAATTGACCAAAAGTGTCTTTATCCTAAAACAAATACATGCAAACTCATAGCAATCAGAAAGATCATCAGATTACCACCTCATTCATAAATATGTTGGAGTTCCCATTTGATACATCACCCGAATCAGTGATGCATTCCAATGGCACACATGGAAATGTCAGTTGAGTTGCAGCAATTAGAAGCCAATAGGTCAAGTAAAGAAATATCATTAGAATTTGGTTGGATTAACAGCCAAAATTTGAAGCACCTGAAAAAACATCCGATTTGGGAACATGTGGAAGGGCGATTACCAATGGGTTTTATAATTTTAACAAGAATTCAATGTATCTGTTCCAATTATATCATAGTAGGATATATACTTGAACTAATCAAAGAACCTAAGCAAATGGATTTGATAGAGAAATTATAAAAGAGCAAGGGTGAAGCCTAAACATACCGAAGAACCACTAGTTAAGTAAATACAACACAATAAAATCTTCCTAGATGCACAAAACATAGAAACGTGAAGCCTAAACACCGTGATAAATTTTGTCAACAAAGCACCCACCAAATTGATTAATTTGAAGAGGTAAAATAAAATAAATCTTGCAATGAAAAAATGATGTTGAAACCAGATTCAAGATTTCGATATGGAAAATGTGAAGATTGTCACTTTTTCGTCGAACAAATACTCCGGAACATAGAAGCTGTCGGAGATTGAGATGGACAGGCGACGAGGTGGCAGGGAGGTAAAGAAGGCGCCGGCAAGGCGGCGAGATGTCTGACGGCGGCGGAGATGGTAGGGAGGCAAGCCGGTGTGTTGTGTTGGATCACGAGGAGATGAGGTAGCCGAATCCGATCGTGTGAGGAAAGTTTAGGGTTGGGAAGATGGATAATGATTTAATCGGGTGGGTGGGTTTTGTTTTATAAAAAATATACTCCTTAACGATTGTACACTATTTGATATTCTTGGACTCGGTCGTGAGCTCGATTGTTTTTAAAATTTGTTAATCTTTTTTATATTATATGCCAAAATTGAGTTCGATACCTCTAATACTCGACTCGACTAATAATTAATGTTTTATAAAATATTACGTGATGATACACTTACTTATATGTATATTTAATTAAATATTTTGTATAAACCTCGAATAACTCGCGAGCTACTCGATAAATGTATTATGAACTTCGATCTAAGCTTGATTAAATTCGAGCAGCTCGACTCGAGCTCAAACTCAAAAAAAAAAACCGAATCGAGTCAAGATAAAAACGGATTTAAAAGCTTTCTCTCTTCCAAGGTCACTAAAACCTTCTGCTCGAGCATTCCACTTCAACACGTCCTTACCTTTACGGTGTCGGCGACCTTTAGGTCATCGGCTTGGTGATTTCAGTGCCGAGCTAGGTTCATTGTAGAGTCGATGAGTTCAATCTCGAGATTCGTTATTGAGTAAGTGATTACAATCAGAGGTTCATTACTGAGTTGGTGAGCTCAACCCCGAGGTTCGTTATTGAGTAAGTGATTTTAAACCCTATATTTGTTATTCAGTGAGTGATTACAAACCGAGGTTCGTTATTGAGTTGGTGAGTTCAATCACAATAAGGTTGGTTATTGAGTAAGTGATTAAAACTCGAGGTTCGTTATTGAGCAACTGATTAAAGCCTGAGGCTCATTATTGAATTGTGATTTTAGTATTGAGGTTCGTTATTGAGTTGATGAGTTCAGTCTCGAGATTTGTTATTGATTAAATGATTACAAACCGAGGTTTGTTATTGAGTTAGTGAGTTCAATCCCAAGGTTCGTTATTGAGTAAGTGATTAGAACCCGAGGTTCGTTTGAGTAAATGATTAGAACCCGAGGTTTGTTATTGAGTAAGTGATTTCAAACCCGATGTTCATTCTCGAGTAAATTTCTCTTTAACCTAAGGTTTGTTATTGAGTAAGTGATTTTGTGGGATATTTAGCATATCAATCGGTCGTTAACGAACCCCGAGATTCAAATCAATCGCTCGATAACGAACTGACGATATATATCAGATAGTACTATCAGAATGATCTGTAAGGAAATATATCGGTTTGAAATCGCTTAATCGACTTGAATCTCGGGATTGAGATCAATCGATCGTTAACGAACCCCAAGATTCAAATCAATCGCTTCGATAATGAATCGACGATCTATAGCGAGATAGTACTATCGAATGATCAATAAGGAAAGATATCGGTTTGTAATCGCTTAATCGACTTGAATATCGAGATTGAGATCAATCGGACGTTAACGAACCCCGAGATTCAAAACCCTATATTTGTTATTCAGTGAGTGATTACAAACCGAGGTTCGTTATTGAGTTGGTGAGCTCAATCACAATAAGGTTGGTTATTGAGTAAGTGATTAAAACTCGAGGTTCGTTATTGAGTAACTAATTAAAACACGAGGCTCATTATTGAATTGTGATTTTAGTATTGAGGTTCGTTATTGAGTTGATGAGTTCAATCTCGAGATTTGTTATTGATTAAATGATTACAAACCGAGGTAGGAAACACTTATGATCGTCGGAAATTGGTAGGAATGACTTATGTTCGTCGGAAATAGGTAGGAAAATCTTTTTTTTTGTTGAAAATTGGTAGGAAAGACTTATGTTAAATCGGAAATTGGTAGGAAACACTTATGTTCGTCGGAAATGGTAGGAAAGACTTATGTTAAATCGGAAATTGGTAGGAAAATCTTATTTTTAGTCGGACATTGGTAGGAAAGACTTATTTTCGTCGGAAATTGGTAGGAAAACCTTATGTTCGTCGGAAATTGGTAGGAAACACATGTTCGTCGGAAATTCGTAGGAAACACCTAGCGGGAGAATTTCGCGCCCTTAAACAGTAGGCGGGAGACTTTCGCGCGCTAGGTTTCCGACCAATTACCGACGGAGACTTTGTGACAATTGAAATCCGTCGGAAATTGGTCGGAACTATTTTTTCCCTTTCTTAATTATTTTAGTCGTCGCAAAACCGTCGGAAATTGGTCGGAATTTTCCTACGACCATATTTCGTCGGAAATTCCCGTCGGAAAAACAGAAAATTCTAGTAGTGGACATTCCAGTTTTTAAATCACTATATTATAATAAATTGTAATGTATATATTGAACATGGGAACATGACTCATTCTAGTAATCCTTTTAGGTAACACATATCTTTATGATCATCAAGGATTATACAAATGAAAGTTCCGTTGCCGTACGTCTAGAACTAACTGTGTGTTATGTATGTATGTTTGCTGACAGACCACAAATTGATGGTTGGGTGGGTGACGATGCTAGAACTCGTCTGATGAATAGTCCGAGCCGTATTCTCTTAGTGACAATGATCAAGATCTGAAAACCTCGAAAAATTTGAAAGAGGGGGTGGTTTCGTGGTGATTTAGATTGAGCCTGAGATAATGTTTATCCCAAGTTGCTTACGTATCATGTACAATGTCAGGTATCAAGTCTCTCGTAGTTCTTTGTGATGGTTTATGTAGAGGACATCTCGTCCATGGGCCATGGCATCCTGCACCGTGTCATTCAAGGACTCTCTTTCTTAACCCCTAAGGATTATTATTGCGTCAATCCCTATTATTTAGGATATAATCATGGATAATTTAAATAATAGGATTAGAGTCCTAATAGGTAAAGGGGTCCTTAGATCTTCCCATAATTATCATGTATTTTAAGCACGTGGGCTATTCATCGGATATAGGGAACTCTGGCCGACCTGCGTCGCGCCCCCTGGACCAGCTTGGCCCGTACTACGCTGAACTAACTCCGTTATGACCTAAGCGATCTGTGGTGGTCTGAGGAGTGAGCCAGGTTGATCTCCCACGTGGGGATTAGATCTGCCCTCAGGCAGGAAGTAGGGCTCCTGACACTTAATGTTATACTTCTCTGTCTTCACTTAATGATTGATCAATAAGACGAAGACACACTGCGAGGGCTAGTTCTACCCTCATCATAAGCCCCCCAGATCTGGCTGAACTACTCGCTGTGAGGTCGGATTTGTTAGAGGCGCTACTCGGCCACTGTCATCTAGACATGTAGAATTTACTATGACCCGTTCTTCCAGGTGGCAAAGTTACCATTATGACGCTTTCATAACTGATCCAGGACTCGAGGCGTTTCTGCCCATGTCGTGTGTCTGATAACTTGTTGTGCAGAGGTTCCTTGTAGGTCAGGAGGCCTTTGCGAGACTTGTTGCGTCTTCTGCCAGCAAGGCGAAGCTGAAGACGAAGATATCCAAACTAGATGAATAGGCTTCTGAACGTGTACATAAGCTCAAGGACTTGACCAAGTCCAAGGACCAAGAAATTGGAGCTCTCAAGGAGCAGCTTCAGGCTCAGGTGGCCGAACTGGTGGTTTTGGGTGCCAAGTATAATGAAAGTCTTAAGAGGACTGAGGACAAGCACTTAGAGGATAAACCTGAGCTGGTGAATACCATTGGGAGACTCCGAGCTGAGAAGACCGCACTGGAAGCTGTTGTTCCAAGCCCAATAGATTAGGCGATTCAGGAATTCAAGGCATCGGCGGAGCTCTCCGCCAGACCATGGGGAGTTTGCGTGCCCCGGTGTTGAATTACGCCTACACCTTAGGAATTGATAAGGCTAGGGCACAATTTTCTGACCTTAGCATTGGAGGTCCTCCTCACAGGGCTTTGTATAAACCTGGCATGGGTATGGCATATAAAGCTTGCCTGAAGTAGTTCAAGAAGGGGTAGATATTATGTCTAAGTTTTCTTATTGCCGTGCTGTAGCTCGTTAAGCATCTTATATGGTTACTTTTTGCTTCAGCTACTCCTGCTCAAGAAACTGCTACTAGGGAGAACCTTGCTCCCCATACGGATCCCGAGTTTGCACTTTCTCAAGTTTGTACTTTCTGTTTTAAGATAACTTGTGGAATTCCACTTGTGATCTTGAATACCATTTCCATAAATTTATGCTTCTTGCTTTGTCCTTTCCAATGGATGCCTTTGCCACTCGATCTGTTGGACGTTGTCGGGGGTGAGGAGAAGGAGCAGCAAGATGAACAGAGTGCCTCCATTGAGAGGACTCAAACTGAGGATCCCTCCGTTGCTCGTATCGAGGACACTATTCCTGAGCACGTGAGTGAGGTTCTGCTTCAGTCCCCGTCTTCTAGGGAGAATCAGGCTTCCATTCATATTGAGGTTACCGCTCCTAGAGGTGATACTTCTCGGGAGAAAGGCACGGAGGAGTTGCCTCTACGAAGGAGGGGGAGCTGAAGAGACTGAGGTCGAAAAAAGACACCAGAAAAAAGGGAAGATCTGAACCCCTTCCAGGGTCCACATCCAATCCTATTACTCAAGATGGAGGGACCGAGGAGGAAACTGCTACTAAGAAGGCGGAGATCTCTAGGATGTCCGACTTGAAGTTAATAGAACCTGGATTCGAAGCCATAAAATATGTAAAGTTCTACATCTCATTGTGTTTTGCGCTTTAACTTTCCTACAGACTTTATGCGTTTGACAATTTGTCTATGCAGGGGAGTTTTGTTGGGCAAAAGATCTTTTTGACATTATTCGTATCGGTCCCCAATACGGCAAGTATGAGACAAGGATCTTTGATTTGGAGAAGAAGGCTTCTGACCGGGGCAAAGTTTGAAGTCTAGAAATGAGGAGGTCAAGGGTCTCAAGAAGCAGATACGAGCTCAGGCGGATGAGCTGAAGACTCTGAGGCTTGAACATACTGCTAGTCTTCAAGCCGCTATAGAGAAAGAGGCTGAGTTGGGGAAAGCCATTGAGAAGCTCCGATCTGAAAAAGCCGAGCTGGTTCATGTCCGCCAGGCCCAACTTACGGAGATTGCATATCGGGCAGTTCAAGACTATAGGACTCTATAGAGTTTAATCAGGCACTTTCTTTTTTGCTTTCCCCGGTGGTGAACAACAGTTACACTCTAGGGGTTGAGGACTGCAAGGTCCAATTTGACGCCATTTCCATTGCCGAGCTGAAAAACAAGAAGCTATATAAGCCTGGAAAGGACATGGTTTACTCACTTGTATGAAGGAGTTCCAGGAAGAAATAGATATTGTGGCTAAGTATTCTTGTCATCCTTCTACTTTTGTCCCTCCAACCGAGCAGCCTTCATCTGGTGCTACTGCTACTCGGAGTCTGGTCAGAATTTAGCCTCTGATGCTTTTTAGCTTTTAGGCTTGTACTGTTTGTTTTGGAAAAGTGTAACATGTACAACAATTAATATATAGAATATTTTCCAAGTCTTGTGAGTTTTCTTACCTCCTTAGTTTTTCTTTTCAGCATTTTTTGAGTAGTTTTTCCTGTATGATCTGTGGTGGGATACCTTGTGCCTCCCTAGAATGCCATGCAATCACTTGTGTTTTGGATGACATACTTAAAATAGTTTGCAATTTCTTACTTGTTTTTTATTTGCTTTTGATTTTATTTTGATCGGTAGAGCTTTGCAAATTGATGTATATCCTGTAGACTGGGGAAATTTGACTTTTGCAAACATGCTGAGTCTGACCAAAAGAGCTCAGTTTGTCTGTCATATAGACATTAACTCTGACTGAGTCCGACCTACGGAGCTCAGATGTCTATCATGTAGACTTAATTGCTTTCGCCTGAGTCCGACCTGTGGATCTTAGTTTGTCTGTCCTAGAGACTCGGAAAGTTTGTTATTTGCAAACTTACTGAGTCTGACCTGTAGAGCTCAGGATTGAGTCTGACCTGCAGAGCTCAAGGCTTAAATGTATCATTGAGTTCGTCCTGTGATACTCGGCTTGTCCGTCCTGCAGCCTTATTGAATTTGCTTTTTAAGTTGTTTGAGTCTGACCTGCAGACTTAGTTAGTTTGTCCTATAGACTTTGTTGACTCCGAACTACAAAGCTCGATCTGAGTCCATCCTGCAGACTTTATTTTTTGAGTCTGTCATGTCGACTTTATTTTTTTTTTTAGTTTGTCCTGCAGACTATATTTCTTTTTTTGGAGTCTGTCCTGCACACTTTGTTGAGTCCGACCTGTAGAGCTCAATTACTATGAGTTTGTCCTGCAAACTTAATTTTTCAAGTCTGTCCTGCACACTTTAATTTTTTAGTATGTCACGCAGACTTGATTTTCTAGAGTCTATCCTGCAGACTTTATTTTTTTGAGTCTATCCTACAAACTTTGTTGAGTTTGACCGGCGGAGCTCGACTTGAGTCTCATCCTGCTGGACTTTATTTTTTTGAATCACATCACGAAAACTTTGTTCACCGACTGCGAGCTTGATCCAAGTATGTCTTGCAGACTTTTTTTTTTTTTGAGTCCGTCCTGCTGACATTGTTGAGTCCGACCTGCGGAACCCGATTTGAGTCTGTGCTGCAGACTTTATTTTTTTCAGTCTGTCTTGCAGACTTTGTTGAGTCCGACCTGCGGAGCTCGATATGAGTATGTCCTGCAGACTTTATTTTTTTTAGTCTGCCCTGCAGACTTTGTTGAGTCCAACCTGCAGAACTCGATTCTCTACTGCAGACTTATATTTTTTTTAGTGTGTCTTGCAGACTTTGTTGAGTCCGACCTGTAGAGCTCGATTTGAGTATGTCCTGCAGACTTTATTTTTTTGAGTCTGTCCTGCAGACTTTGTTGATTCCGACCTGTAGAACATGATTTTGTCCTGTAGACTTTTTTCTTAGTCTGTCATGCAGACTTTGTAAAGTTCGACGTGCGGAGCTCGACTTGAGTCTGTCCTGTGCATTTTTTTTTTGAGTCTGTTCTGCAGACTTTGTTGAGTCCGACCTGCGGAGCTCGATTTGAGTTAGTCCTGCAGACTTTTTTTTTTCCAGTCTGTCCTGCACACTTTGTTGAGTCCGACCAGCGGAACTCTATTTGAGTCTCTCCTGCAGACTTTTTTTTTTGAGTATGTCCTGCAGACTTTGTTGAGTCCGACCAGCGGAGCTGGATTTGAGTGTGTCCTACAAACTTTATTTTTTTTGAGTCTGTCCGGCAAACTTTGTTGAGTCCGACCAGCGGAACTTGATTTGAGTCTGTCCTACAGACTTTATGTTTTTTGATTCTATCCTGCACACTTTGTTGAGCCCGACCTACAGAACTCGATTTCAGTCTGTCCTGCCGACTTTATTTTGTTTGAGTCTATCTTGTAGACTTTGTTGAGTTCGACCAGTGGAACTTGATTTGAGTCTGTCGTGCAGACTTTTTTTTTTTAGTCAGTCCTGTAGACTGTGTTGAGTCCGACCTGTAGAGCTCGATTTGAGTCTGTCCTACAGACTTTATTTTTTTGAGTCAGTCCTACAGATTTTGTTGAGTCCGACCTACAGAACTCGATTTGAGTCTGTCCTACAGACTTTGTTGAGTCCGACCTGCGGAGCTTCATTTGAGTCTTTCCTGCTGACTTTATTTTTTTGAGTCTTTCTTGGCGACTTTGATGAGTCCGACCTGCGGAACTCGATTTTAGTCTGTCCTACACACTTTTTTTGAGTCTGTCCTACAGACTTTGTTGAGTCCGACATGTGTAGCTCGATTTGAGTTTATCCTGCAGACTTTGTTGAGTCCGACCTGTGGAACTCGATTTGAGTCTGTCATGCAGACTTTGTTTTTTTATTTTTTTGCGTCTTTCATGCAGACTTTGTTGAGCCTGACACGTGGAGCTCGATTTGAGTCTTTCCTGCAGAATTTTTTTTAGTCTGTCCTGCAGACTTAGTTGAGTCCGACCTGTGGAGCTCGATCTGAGACTTTTTTGCACACATTATTTTTTTTTTGTCTGTCCAGCAGACTTTTTTCGCGCTTATGGTTTAAAGCAATTACACACCTTCACTCAATGGAGAAGAGCAATATGATATTAAACAATGATAAAAAAAAGTTACCAGAAGATCGAGGAAGGTTGCTGTTGAACTTGGCGTATAGCCTTCCTTCCTGTGGGTCGCTCCCTGGATAATAGCCTGTAAGTCTGGACCATCCATGGCATCCAGTTGTTCCACCAGTGCTTGTTTTGAGGGATCTAAAGCTACTTCTTCATGTTGCTGAGGCTGATTGTTGGTGGCGTGATCTGTTGCCACCCCACCTCAAGCGTTTTGACCACTATCGCTGGCGATTTCACCCTGGTTTTACTTGTTATTCTTTTTCGGTGGCATGATGATCTTGAACAACTATCAATAGAAGGCCCTTCTTCTAGCGCCAATTGACAATGTTGAAACTCATCCAATGAATAATCCGGGCCGTATTCTCCTAGTGACAATGATCAAGAACTGAAAACCTCAAAAAATATGAAAGAGGGTGTGGTTTCATGGTGATTTGGACTGAACCTGAGATAATGTTTATCCCATGTTGCCTACGTATCATGTATAATGTCAAGAATCAAGTCTCATATTGTTCCTTGGGATGGTTTATGTAGAGGACATCTCGTCCATGGCATCCTGCGCCGTGCCCTTCAAGGACTCTCTTTCTTAACCCTAAGGATTATTATTGTGTCAATCCCTATTATTTAGGAGATAATCATGGATAATTTAAATAATAGGATCAGAGTCCTAATGGGTAAAGGGATCTTTAGGATCATCCTATAATTATCATGTATTTAAGCACGTGGGCTATTAACCGGATAAAGTGAGCTCGGCCGGCCGCGTCGAGCCCTTGTACCACTCGGCTGTGCCGCCTGAGACTCCAACTCTGTTATGACCTAACCTACATACGGTGGTATGAGGGGTGTGCCAGGACGATCTCCCATATAGGGTTTAGATCTGCTCATAGGCATGAAGTGGGGCTTCTGGCCCTTAATGTTATACTTCTCTGTCTTCCTGACATTATACATGATACGTAGGCAACTTGGGATAAACATTATCACAGGCTCAGTCTAAATCACCATGTTACCACCATTTTTTTTTATATTTTCAAGGTTTTCGGATCTTGATCACTGTCACTAGGAGAATACGGCCTGATTATTCATTAGATGAGTTCCAGCTGTTGAAATGGTGTCCTAAACCCAATGGGGTTGGACCGGATCCGACTGGGTCGGGTCATTTACAGTCTATTTCGCCCATGTAATAACTTTGTTATGATTAATAAAAGCACTTATGTTGTTCTATATTTTGCATATATTCATATTATTGAATATGTATATATAGTAACGTCCTCAGTATTAAATTGTGACACTCAAATTGTTAGGAAATCTACGCGGGAACGCAGCGGAATTTAAAATTTTATTTCCTTTTAACCAGGATCGACTTTGTTTAAGCAATAAACAAATAAGCTAGTAGACGGTGGTTACCTTGGTTGATCTATAAGATCGACGCTTTGACCGTCTAAGGAGAGTAGTTCTGCATAGAGCCGCCCAAGTGTTCGGCCTCTACCGCTTGATCCACACGAACAGACCCGCGAATCCCATCATGGATTGCTATTGGAAAACTTCGGTTGCTAGACCGGCCCTTTTCCCCTCTCTCTCCAACTCTCTATAGGATGCTCTCTATTTTACACAAGAACTATTAGTTCTTGGAATTGTGTTGTACAAAAGAGCTTGACATCCACCTCATATTTATAGTAGAAGTGGCGCCCCAATAGAGTAGAAAGGAAGAAAACCTTTTTCCAATAAAATAAGGAAAATATAATTGATTGATTTATCTCATTTATTACAATATCTCATATTAAATAAATCTAGGATATTGTCAATATCTTATATTGAATATTTCCAAGATATTGTCAATATCTAATATTGACTATCTTTATTTTATTACCATAAATCAATTTACACATGTGTATATATCACATATATATTACACAAATAAATCTATACATAAATACTTTGGAAACAATCATGCACATGCATATCAATTATGCATCACACGCTGGGAGCCAAAATATATAAATATTAATATCTAATATTAATATATGGTAATACCATTAATTAAATTGCACAATCCAAGTGTATCTTATACACTTATAAGTTCATACCACCTTTAGCCATAAATTGGCTTCCGAATATTATTTAATTAATATAATACTATTAATATCTTGTATTTAATTTATTCATAATAAATAAATACCACCATATTAATTTACCACTATAACCTTTATAGTCTCGAGATAAACTTTCCTTATTTGGTTATCATCTATAACCACATTTTAATCCGACTAGATGTTCATATGTGTGTGACCCGATAGGCTTCCGAATATGTTGGCCGTAGACACAAAGTGCAAATTACGAAAATGCCCTTCATGCCTAACGATCACGGGATAGCGTCTAGCAACACACCGTGACCCCCAATCATCGGAAGAGTCAAATGCAATGACTACTACCTTTCATGTGAAACAGTTACCGTGTAACTTACAATCCTATCATTGTAATAATATCCATACGGTCGTTAGTCGAGTGTCAAAACATCAACGACCGTATCTTATAATCTGGATATCAAGCTCTCTCGAGTAACTCATTTACTCCCACTTTGCAAAGATTCACGAGAGTAAGACATTCCTTATAAGAAGGCCATTTCGGATATTCGATCCCAATCATAGGATACGCGATTCCCGGATGACCAATCATGTATACTCCGCATGCTTCGGTATCATACCCAATCACTACCGCATGATCGCCCCGTGGCTGAAACCTCAATAGTGTCAAAGCATGATAATCCACACCGTGATGCCATGAAGACTCGGTCAAAAGGATAATTACACAACCGCCACATAGTGTGACACTTATCCGTGTAAGTGGGTCGATCCTAACGTCACGCATTCTCTAATACACGTCCACGTCACGGTCCAAGTGTCTCTACACTTCGATAGACGAGATATATCCTCGCTTAAAAAAGATGTAAGACATCTAATACGTGCTAGTCTGCTTTTATACTATCAATGTCCTGTTTAATAGTACATCGACTAGAGAGACATTTAAGTATCAAACTTATTAAAGTGATTAGAGATCTCATCAACCATAATCGCCTATCATGGTTTCTTTATCACAGCTGTTTAATACTAAGGACGTTATCATATAACAATTCATAATTGGTTCTCTAAAAGAACATATATATGACAACAGAAAAGCCATTTAATATGTGTATAAACATAAAGAAATAGTAGAAATGATCCGACCGGTCGGATCCGGTCCAACCCGATTGGGTTTAGGACACTATTTCAACAATCTCCCACTTGGCCTAAAACCAATCACTCGCACACACACAGACCAAGTTGAAACACAAGAATCTCATGCAATACTCTTATCGCCCCAGCCATAAACGGATCGCTATCCGTGGGGACTCGACTATCTTCATATCATGTTCCATATGATCAAGTCAAAGGAACCGCCTCAACACACACACGAATCTCTCGACGAGACCCTGGTCCTTGCTTCAAGCAATGAATCCACTTACTATATCACCTATACTGAGAAAGGTGGAAGAACCGTATAAGGTTCATGAATGAACCTTCTAGATCCATGTATCGCTCCCGCCAGGTGCCTCTAAGGCACTACTTGTGTTTTGCCTAGTTGTAGAATTTACAATGACCCATAGCTAAGAACATTTCCACTCACTGTATCACTTAATCAAAGTGATCGCAAACCTGCATGTAGCTCCCACTCGCCTTCATAAGACTCGGGATATACGTCTGTACATCTCTACGTTTATTTAATTCTAAGTTTCGATAAACTAGAAACTTTCCTTAACTTGTTTAAGGATATTCTCGACATTCACCGTTTTACTTTCATACTTGCTCATGACTATTCATGGACTATGAACATCCGGCATCATCTACAATATGGTTCATATCGCATTATCGAAGGAAACCTTCCATAAGCACCATCATCTTTCACCTCATCTTTAGGACCAACGTCCTAACATAGACAGATCTCGCGATCTATGCTAAACTTCTTTTAGCATCACATCTATATAGGTAAGCTATAATCTAACAGCAGTTAAATCTATCGCTATAGATTCTTATTTCTAAAATAAGAACTGCTAATCCAAGTGCTTTCACAAAGACCTTGAACTACCAAACATTAATCAACTGTGACATGGGGTGACAATTCTCGAGAGAGATATCTAATACCTTACTCAAAAATCGTAACACACTCCCACTATCTATCTTGCACATTGGGCATATCCTTCTTTTGACTAAGTCAAACTCCTTTGATTGTCAAACAAAGAAATTGTCTAGAGAAACTTGTTTGAGTCCATAAATGGATCTCGTGGGCTTACATATCATGTTATCGCTCTATGAACATCGAAATGCGTCGCCCAACGCCTTCAACACTATCATATAGTCATGATACAAAGTTATAACAAGTATCATCCCGAATAGAATCGGCTCACCGGCAAAGATAAAGGTAATTACAAGGTTTACACCTCATACCCTTCAGCCGTCACTATAGCCTTATGGTAATCATATTACTATCCATGTCAGCCTTTCAGGGACACTCCCCTTGGGTAAGACAGACTAGGTTCATAACCTGGTTTGTCACTGATGGATTTCTTATTCAGATATTATGGCTCCTGGCCATATCTCTCAATCTTGCCTTTCAAACATTCTTTCATAAGTCGTGAGATATTCATTCTTCAAGATGAACATACCGGCAGCCTTTTCAGGCTTGAGGTTATCCACAGACTTATAGAACTTTTGTGTGCACTGAGCAGTGTTATACACCTCATCGCTATGCGGCGTCTGCTCATGTTCCATTGGTTGAATATATCTTTGTGGTTCCCAAAATCTTTTGAGATCTGATTCACTCCCACTGCTTTCTTTTGGAAGAAACACTTCCTCTGAGAGGACAAAGATGTTTGGAGACAAACATTTTGCTCATGGACAAGTAAATAATATCTAGCGTACTTGCTAAGATATTCCACAAAGTTGCATATGTCGTACTAGGCTCCAAGCCTTTCTGACTTTGCCTATGAAAACTTCAAATCATCGGTTAAGATAGATTCGACATTATCCTCTTCCATATCTAATATGGAATTTATTCAACCTTTATTCTTTGGAACTCGGTTAAGTATAAGGCACTATCCCAAAACAGGTAAGGGATGCTTTGCATGGCTTTCGCCACACCTTTATCATATAAAGTGTTGTTTCCATTTTGGGAACACAATCTAATTAAGTATCCCAAAGATGGTATCCTTCAAGGAAGAATCTTATTCCTTTTCGCATTTACTTCGAAACACCCTCCAGTATTAATTACTTCAATCCAATTGAAGATTAATTCCTAAGTAGCTCATCAATCTCATATCCGTCTTGCTCGAACTTTTCGGGCTTTCCGAATTATGCACTTCACTGAGTACACTTGACTATTTCTAAAAACAGTTGTAGAGATTAACAAACAATTCTTTGTGGCATTAATTGTCATAAGCCAACAAACATCGGTATGTTTAGGCTTTAGACAATTTTTCTAGAGTTTATGACCTTTTCATAAAAGGGTATTTTAGTCATCTTTAGATAAGATACGCATAACCCACAAGATTCATAATCATATGGTTTAACATCATCAGAATGACGTTTAATTACACGCTTCCCTTCCAGAGAGACTATGTCAAAAGTAACCACAAATCAAGGATAATAACCATACAAATATTTAGTTGAGATCTCATCACTTATATCATCTATATAGTGACATCAATCTAGTATGTTAGATTCAGTGACCTTCCAACTTTATCGGAATAACATTTATTCTTTACAATTGAATATGTCTACTAAATCCTAACAAATAACCAAAGTATGTTCTTCATAAGAACCGAACATAATAACATTTATTTAGTTCCTTTATCGCTTTACTAGATCCGCATTATGGTAAGTGTCACAACGCTTGCTTCACCTTCCATATCTGTATTTAAACTTTCTAATTTAATCACACTCGCAAGATATCATATATCTAAAAGTTGACTTTGAACTTAGATAGATTTATCTCAACTCACTTGCCTAGAATAAAAACTTCAATAAGTTCTCTATTTAAGCGCATGCCCTAACTTTCCCTTTTAATCCTTCAAGCACTTGTAGAATGTTTCTTATTGTAGTCTTCATAAGACTTAAGAGAGATCACAAGAGCCATGTCTTTAATTCCCTTTCATAAAGAAAATCTAAAGTTTATTAAATAGTTTATTTAACCTTTTAAATCGTATTTAAAACATTAACTATTTAATTAACCTTTAAGCAATGGCAGAATTAAGTCTATACTTAAATCTTACAATTTTAAAAACAACCTTTCCAAAATTAGACGTGGTCATTCTTATACAACGTTTGAATTAATTGTCATCGTATGACTGAATGATCATCTTGGATCGTATCCAATATATGACTAATTCGTTGAAACTTATTTCAAATGATTTAATCATATCACGAGCTTCCGCTTTCATTAATAATTAAAGTCTCGGAGCACTGCATCAATTATGTAATCTCCTTGTCTCTAACTACTATAACGGGATTGCTCATGTCATTGCTTATTTTAAAAGGATTAAAATTACTTAACCATATTTGAGAACGTTTCTCAAAATTTACAGTCATAATTTGGTTTTACTAATCGAGAATAAAAAATAAATATAAAGTTTGCTAAAACTACAACATAAAAATGAAAATAAAAGAGTGTTGTTGTTTATACACGCAAAATCAAAAATGGTCTTTTGATTTATGATTTTGCTCCCACTAGTCAACTACTCCCAATTGACTTTCAAGAATCTTTCAAAATTCTTTAGTGGCCAAGATCCCATCTGGTTACCCGATTCCCGACGAGGGCCGATCAACCGGAATAATTCGAAAGGTATGTAACTCTTACCAATCACATCTCTATGTGACTCTTGGTGGTTGACTAGTCAACTCTTTGACAATTCACATCTTTATGTGGTAGTCAACCCCTTGCCTCTAGAATAAGACGGTCCTGACGAGGGCCAATCACCGCAATACTCTAGTCAAGTCATAACCCAATATTCACGAGATCTCATACGATCATATCTCAATAACGACGATATATACGTGGTAGGTCAACTCCCGACGAGGGCGATCGATTGGATCCGAACAAAGGCTCTTCACCGTCACTATAATATTGGGAGACAATTTTCGACTTTATTTTTTGTTGGAGTAATTTTTTACGTAAATTAATTCACTTAATTAATTTTAATTACGGTCTCATCAAATATATCTATCTCTATAGACATACATCCTACACATTTATCTAGATCGTGCCTAGTCATGCATCTATCGTATCATATAAAATAAATACTAGCACAAAATAAATAAATGCGTAAAGTAACCGGTATGATCATGGACTTTTCCTAGGTGCGGTTTCGAATACAAACTGACGAAACCGCGGGTCACAATCTAAAGGTAGCTGCAACCGCCAATAGGATCTTTAATGATCCATTCTCCAATGGGATCTTTATTTTCGTCTTTCTTTGGTCTTCATCTTCTGCTCCATTCTTGTTACATTTAATTCTATCTAATAAAATATATACACCCGCCGCACACGGGGGGAGCTAACGGGAATGGAATAAAATGCAGAAAATAAACTAGGTCACGTTCTTCATAACGGCCTAGGACAATTTTTAAACCAACAGAAAATTTAAATCATTCACATCTATCCTATCGGTCGAGTCCATGATCAATCGGGGTCCATATAATCATATTATATCTACTATATCTAATCCATACAATAAAATCTTATGAAAAAGGTAAAATTAAAATTTAACTACTTGCGTCTTAATTAATCAATTAACATTTAATCTATTAAATAATTTTATCCAATCAATTAACTAATTAACATTTAATTAATTAAATGATTTTAATCAAAATAAAATTAACGATTAATTTTAAACCGATTTTAATTTTAATTTTAATTAATTAGAACTATTCCAAAAATAAATCAAAATTAAAATAATTTCTCTTTTGTTTCTTTCCTTTTTGATTCGTAATCAAAGGGATGCCTTGGTTTCATAAACCAAATTTGGCTTAGGCTCGCCACTTTCCAAAATCAAAATTTTGGAAGTGGCAGCAAACTAAGCCTTTTACAAATCAAATATTTGAAAAGGGCTTGCGCCTATTCCAAAACAAATATTTGGAAAGGCCAAATAATTTTGGTTTAGGCACGCCACTTTCCAAAATCAAAATTTTGAAGTGGCTCTCAGCCTAAACCTTTCCCAAATCAAATATTTGAAAGGGCTTGCTCTACTCCAAACTAAGTTTGGAAAGACCATAATTATTTTAATGCCATGTGGCATCCCAATGACTCCAAACTATTTGAACCATTGGTTAGCCACATGACACAACTAAACAAAGGAGAATTTACCAATCACAACTATGAACCATATAGAAACACAAAATACACAAAACAAAAATTTGGAGATCCACAACCCTTTGACCGGTCAAACATCGCCAAAGAAGTAGCCTCTAGCCGCCCGCCGCCGCCATGGTGGTGGCCGAGCACCACCAGCATCTCCTTTTTTTTTTTTTTTTTCGTGTATCGTTTTGCAAATCTAAAATCTTTCATCTTTTAATTACGTGATTAAAACGATAAAATTAACTACGCATAATATCATGCTTATTGCTTAAGCTCGAAGCTCTCTCGGATACCACTGTTAGGAAATCTACGCGAACGCAATGAAATTAAAAATTTATTTCCTTTTAACCAGGATCGACTTCGTTTAAACAATAAACAAATAAGCTAGTAGACGGTGGTTACCTTGGTTGATCTATAAGATCGACGCTTTGACCGTCTAAGGAGAGTAGTTCTGCATAGAGCCGCCCAAGTGTTCGGCCTCTACCGCCAGTCCACACGAACAGCCCGCCGGAATCCCATCATGGATTGCTATTGGAAAACTTCGGTTGCTAGACCGGCCCTTTTCCCCTCTCTCTCCAACTCTCTATAGGATGCTCTCTATTTTACACAAGAACTATTAGTTCTTGGAATTATGTTGTACAAAAGAGCTTGACACCCACCTCATATTTATAGTAGTAGTGGCGCCATCTTAGAGAGTAGAGAGGAAGAAAACCTTTTCCCAATAAAATAAGGAAAATATAATTGATTGATTTATCTCATTTATTACAATATCTCATATTAAATAAATCTAGGATATTGTCAATATCTTATATTGAATATTTCCAAGATATTGTCAATATCTAATATTGACTATCTTTATTTTATTACCATAAATCAATTTACACATATGTATATATCACATATATATTACACAAATAAATCTATACATAAATACTTTGGAAACAATCATGCACATGCATATCAATTATGCATCACACGCTGGGAGCCAAAATATATAAATATTAATATCTAATATTAATATATGGTAATACCATTAATTAAATTGTACAATCCAAGTGTATCTTATACACTTATAAGTTGCGCCACCTTTAGCCATAAATTGGCTTCCGGAATATTATTTAATTAATATAATACTATTAATATCTTGTATTTAATTTATTCATAATAAATAAATACCACCATATTAATTTACCACTATAACCCTTATAGTCTCGAGATAAACTTTCCTTATTTGGTTATCATCTATAACCACATTTTAATCCGACTAGATGTTCATATGTGTGTGACCCGATAGGCTTCCGAATATGTTGGCCGTAGACACAAAGTGCAAATTACGAAAATGCCCTTTATGCCTAACGATCACGGGATAGCGTCTAGCAACACACCGTGACCCCCAATCATCGGAAGAGTCAAATGCAATGACTACTACCTTTCATGTGAAACAGTTACCGTGTAACTTACAATCCTATCGATGTAATAATATCCATACGGTCGTTAGTCGAGTGTCAAACATCAACGACCGTATCTTATAATCTGGATATCAAGCTCTCTCGAAGTAACTCATTTACTCCCACTTTGCAAAGATTCACGAGAGTAAGACATTCCTTATAAGAAGGCCATTTCGGATATTCGATCCCAATCGTAGGATACGCGATTCCCGGACGACCAATCATGTATACTCCGCATGCTTCAGTATCATACCCAATCACTACCGCGTGATCGCCCCGTGGCTAGGGGAAACCTCAATAGTGTCAAAGCATGACAATCCACACCGTGATGCCATGAAGACTCCGGTCAAAAGGATAATTACACAACCGCCACATAGTGTGACACTTATCCGTGTAAGTGGTTCGATCTAACGCACGCGCATTCTCTAATACACGCCCACGTACAGTCCAAGTGTCTCTACACTTCGATAGACGAGATATATCCTCCCTACTAAAAGACATGAAGACATCTAATACGTGCTAGTCTGCTTATACTATCAATGTCCTGCTTTAATAGTACATCGACCTAGAGACATTTAAGTATCAAACTTATTAAAGTGATTAGAGATCTCATCAACCATAATCGCCTATCATGGTTTCTTTATCACAGTTTAATACTAAGGACGTTATCATATAACAATTCATAATTGGTTCTCTAAAAGAACATATATATGACAACAGAAAAGCCATTTAATATGTGTATAAACATAAAGAAATAGTAGAAATGATCCGACCCGGTCGGATCCGGTCCAACCCGATTGGGTTTAGGACACTATTTCAACACAAATGTCTCTAGTCGGATGTACTGTCAAATGGGAAATTTATGGTATGATTAGACAAGCACGTATTGGATGTCTTCTATCTTATTGAAGATAGGGATAGATCTCGTCTATCTAAGTGCAGAGACGCTTGGACTATATGTGGACGTGTATTATAGAATGCGTATGTTTGACTGACCCACTTACATTAAGTGTTGCAGTATGTGGCAGTTGTGTAATTATCATAAGACCGGAGTTTTCATGGCATCACAGTGTGGATTTTCATGCTTTGACACTATTAAGGTTGCGATCATGCGGTAGTGCTCGGGTGTGATATTGAAGCATACGTAGGATACATGTTTGTTCGTCCGGAATTTGCGTATCCTATGTTTGGGAGTAAATATCCGAAATGGCCTTCTTATAAAGAATGTCTAACTCTAGTGAATCTTTGCAAAGTGGGATTAAATGAGTTATTCCGATAGAGCATGATATCCAGATTATAAGATACGATCGTTAATGTACTGACACTCGAGATCCGGTTATATGGATGTTATTACAGCGATAGGATTATATTTGCACGGTAACTGTTTCACATGAAAAGCAGTAGTCATTGCTTTTGACTCTTCTGATGTTTGGGGTCACGGTGTGTTGCTAGACGCTATTCCGTGAACGTTAGGTATGAAGGGCAGTTTCGTAATTTGCAATTTGTGTCTATGGCCAACATATTCGGAAGCCTATTGGGTCACATACATAAGAACATCTAGCCGGATTAAAATGCGGTTATAGTGATAACCAAATAAGGAAAGTTTATCTCGACTATAAAGTGTTATAGTGATTAAATTAATATGACGGTATTTATTTATTATGAATAAATTAAATACAAGATATTAATTATATTGATTAATTAAAGAATATTCCAGAAGCCATTTAATGGCTATATGGCGTGCCACTTTCAAGTGTATAAGATACACTTGGATTGTGCAATTTAATTAATGATATTATCATATATTAATTTAGGATATTAATTGATTTTCGAAAAATAGATTTATGGTAATAAGATAAAGATATTCAATATTAGATACTGGCAATTTCTTAGATGTATTTAATATAAGATATTAAATTAAAAGATATAAATGAATCAAAGTGATTTTCCTTATTTATTAGGAAAACGTTTTCTTTCCCATCAATCTACTAGAAGTTTCTCCTAATCCGATTATGAGGCATTGGGGCGCCACCTACTCCAATATAAGCAAGGGGTTGGCTAGCTCTTTTGTACATCACAATTCCAAAAGTTCACAATTCTTGTGAAAAATAGAGAGCTTCTTCTAAAGAGTTTTAGAGACAGAGAAAAGGCCGGTCTAGCAACCGGAATTTTCTAGTAGCAATCCAAGAAGGATTCCAGCGAGGAGTTCATATGGAAATCGATAGAGGCCGGACACGTAGACGGCTCGCGCGTACTACTACTCTCCGTTGACGGTCAAAGCGTCGATCTATTAGATCAAGCAAGGTAATTACCGTCAATTACTTAATGTGTTTATTGTATTAAACGAAGTCGATCTTGGGATCGGATATCAAATTTTAAATTTTGCTGCATTAAACTAGTTGATTTCCTAACAGTGGTATCGGAGCAAACTTCGATCTTAAGCAATAAGCACGAATTAAATTGCTTAGAAATTAATCGATAGATGCAAGATCTAGATTCATGCGAAATGAGAGAAACAATATATATATATATATATATATATATATATATATATATATATATATATATATATATATATATATATATATATATATATCGGTAGGGAACTCGGCCGATCGCGGCGGCCTAGGGTGCTTCCGGCAGCCGGTGTTGCATGGTGGATCCGGATTCGTTTTTCATTTTGTGATATTTATTGTGCATTGATATCTCCTTTGTTTAGTTGTGTCATGTGGCTAACTAATGATTCAAATAGTTTGGGCCATTGAGATTTCATATGACATTGAATGATATTGCCCATTTCCAAACTTTATTTGGAATAGGCCTAGGCCTAGGCCCTTTTCAAAATTTTGTTTTTCGAAAGGGCCAAAGGAGATGTCTTTTGGTTTTGGATACCAAAGGCATCCCTTTTGATTAAGAATCAAAAGGAAAAAAACTAAAAGAGACCTAATTTTAATTTTGATATAAATCGGAATAGTTCTTATTAATTAAAATTATAATAGAAATCGATAAAAATTAATAGTTAACTTTATTTAGATTAGAATCATTTAATTAATTAAATGTTGATTGATTATTTGATTTGATAAGACGCAAGTAGATAAATTTTAAGATTGTCTTTTTCATAAGATGTTATTGTATGGATTAAATGTTGTAGATATAATATGATTATATGGACCCCGATTGATCATGGACTTGACCGATATTATATATGTGTATGGTTTACTTTATGTTGGTTTTTCAAATTGTCCTATGCTGTTATGAAGAACGTGACCTTGTTTACTTTCTGCATTTATCACATTCCTGTTAGCTCATCCCGTGTGCGGCGGGTGTATTAATTTATTAGATATATTATTATGTAACAAGAATGGAGCAGAAGATGAAGGCCAATGAGACATAAAGATTCTATTGATGATGGCGCATTAAAGATCCTATTGGCGGCTGCAGTTACCTTTAGATTGTGACCGTGGTTTCATTAGTTTGTATTTGAAACCGCACCTAGGAAAAGCCCATGATCATACCGGTTATTTTTGTGTGCGGAATGGTGTATGTTTTACTTTATATAGATAAAGTAGAAATATGCACGTTTAGATGAGACTATAAATTAATTAAGTGGAATAATTTATAAATTATTCCCATGACAAAAATCGAGTTAAAATTGTCTCCCGATATTATAATGACGGTGAAGAGCCCTTGTTCGGAGACATGACCTACCTTGGGTATATCGTTATTGTAGAGATATGAGATCTCGGGAATATTTGTGTTACGACTCAACTAAGAATCTTGTGGTGATAGGCCCACGTCAGAACCACTTGATTTTAGAGACGAGGGGTTTGCTATCACATAGAGATGTGAACTGTCAAGGAGTTGACTAGTCAACCAATAGAAGTCGAATAAGATTCGACTGGTAAGTGTACCCAACTTTGGAAATTGACCCGGTCGATCGACCCACGTCGGGAATCGAGTCAACTAGATTAGATTTCATCCACTAAAGAATTAATTAAATTCTTGAAGCCAATTGGGAATAGTTGGCTAGTGGGAGCAAAACCTAATCAAAATTTTAAGATGCAATTTTATGGCTTTGTACGCATGAACTTTTACTTATATTATCTATACTTTATTGTTGTAGAAATGTCGAACAAATTGAACCTTCATTTTATCATTGAAAACAAACTTGACGAATCAAAATTTCTCGACTGGGAAAGAAACCTCAAAATCGTTTTGAGACATAAAGGCATTGGCTATGTCTTGGACACACCCTTAACCATGGATCCCGAAGATGCTACGAATGAGGACTCGGTTAAGAAGCATGAAAAACACTGTTCTGACAGTAATGAGGCTACATGCATCATGCTTGCTTTTATGACACCGGAACTTCAGAAACAGCATGAGTCTATGGATGCTCATACCATTATGGCTCACCTAAAGGACCTCTATGCTTCTCATTCTTGCACTGAGAGGTATGAGGTCTCGAAGGCGCTATTTGGTTGCAATATGGCTCCGGGTACTCCGGTTGGGTCGCATGTGCTAAAGATAATCGGATACATAGAGAGGTTTGAGAAGCTGGGCCAGAAGATAGAGCGTGAGTTGAGTATTGACTTGATTCTAAAATCTCTACCAGACTCTTACTCGCAGTTTGTGATGAACTATCATATGAACAAGATCGATTGCTCCCTCACGGAGTTGTTGAACATGCTCGAAACTGCTGAAGGCACTGTTAGGAAGGGTAAGCAAGTGTTGCTCGTGACTTCTTCCAAGGGCAAGAAAAAGGCCCAAAATAAGACCAAGAAGGCGAAGGAGGCTCCAAAGCCACAGCCTAAGATAGCCAAAGACAAATCCAAGGATGCTTGCTTTCATTGTGGCCAGACTGGTCATTGAAGGAGAAACTGCAAGGATTTCTTAAGCACCAAGAAGAACAAGAATAATGATGCTTCGACTTCAGGTATGTTTATGATTGATGCTTCTTCTAAATCTAACCACTGGGTATTAGATACTAGATGTGGTTCTCATATTAGTACGGATATGCAGGTGTAAGTAATATCATCCGCAACGGAAGCGATTTAAGGATCTAGATCTATAAATTACACGTAATAAAATAACTAGATCTACTCTACAAGTGGGTTGTAGAACATACCTCTTGGATCTCAAAATCCAAGTAGAAGAGCCGCAATAGAAAGAACGAAAGAAAGTATGAAGAGCACCACGATCTTCCGTACGTGTGATCCAAGCAACTCCCGGTGGAAGGAAATCCTTGTCTCGAATCTTTCCGATATGCTACCCGGAAAACCTCCAAGATTTTCCCCTTATTCTCCCCTTGGACGAAATTTACCTTCTCTTCTCTAAGAGGTAGAAGTCGAAATTTATCTAGTGTTTTAGGCTTGGGAGAACTCTCTTTATATTGGAAAGTAATCCTTGACCTCCAAGGATTTTATTTAGCAAATAAATAAATCCAATAAATAAAGATAATCCCATAATATTCTAGAACAAATCTAGAATAATATTTATCTTTATTTCTTACCATAAATATTTATCCAATAAATATTTTGTGCACATGTCTTAAAACAATTTCTTGTTTCCTAAAAAACAAGGTCTTGGCCGAAAATTGTATTGACCTAGTCAATATATTATTTTCGGCCACAACACTTATTTTGCCAAGATTATGAAAAATGTCTTTTTCACATATTTAATTATTTAGCCCAACTAATTTAATAGTTCACTAAACAATTATTTCACATATCGTTTTAATTAAATTCTAATAAGAACTAAATTAATACTATTAGGATTCGACGTCCGAGAATAGCTATGCTATATTGGAGGCACGTCGGGACCATGGACTAATAATCAATGACTCCGATAAATCAAATAAATAATTATCTTACGAATGAATAATTATATTCGATAAATCAATCACATGAATATGCCACCATAATCCCGTGACTGCACTCCTCCGATTATGAGATTATATTTATCTCCTCACGAGAATGATAATAAGCGTCCATTGATATAATCATTACATATGGATTAATCTTCCATAGACTGTTCATTCTAAATCGGGAAGTTACCGTTAACCCTTTTTAAAACCTCTTATCCTTATTTACCATTAACCCCCTAGTGATCAATTAATTCATACAACTCACTGGTAGCTAATCGCTTTTATATGAACTCGCATTTATCGATCGCTTTCTAGGATTAACAAATAAGGAATCGTCTATCTACTTCCATAAATGGATGGAATGGATTCCGTGATCCGTGATAACACGGACTACTCACTCAATCCAAGACAATGTCAAGATAGGGTAATTCGAGATCACGAGACTCGATGTAATCCTTAACCGTCAAGTTAAACCTCATACCGATTCAAGCGCTTATTTGTGATCACCTCAGAATTAAGATATATCCATAAATATGATCATCGATTGATTCGATAAGGCTTCTCGATTACGGAATTATATTGTGAACTCTAATCAAATCGTTCCAGTCCTATATGATATGTCTATCATATATAAATGCCCCACTAGGTTCTCTTAACCGAAAGTCCGGATAAGACAATCACACCTATTGTGTTCTGGGCGCATTAATAGCACGTTAAAGGAGAGACCCGATACTCTCGATTAACTTCACTACGGGCTAATTGTATTTTAAGTACATCTTCACTAACTCAATCCTCCCGTGTATATCCCATACACTGAGTTAAATGATTATATAAACGATATACTTTAGGGTTTTCTGTAGTGTAAATACTATTGTCACATCAGTGAATATGAGAATAATAAATATGAATAATAATATCATTTCATTTATTAAATAAAATAATTACAAAATTGTCTTTCGGGCATCACACCTAACAGCAGGGACTAAGAAAGACTAGAGATTTGAGGAAAAGAGAAGTGGACATGCGTGTTGGGAATGGAGCAAACCTTGATGCCCTAGCCATATGAGTTTATTTTCTTTCATTGCCCAGTGGGCTAGTACCAGAATTAAATAACTGTTATTTTGTTCCTGCTCTTACGAAGAGCATTATTTCTTTTTCTGCATTGGATGTTGAAGGATTTTTTTTATGTTTAAGAATAAATGTTGTTCTTTTTCACGTGATTGAATATTTTATGGTACAAGAAAACTTGACAATGGTCTCTACGTATTAGATATGAATGTTGATGTGCTTAATATAAATAATAAGAAAGCTAAGTGACTTGAATGAATCCTACTTGTGGCATTGTAGAATTGACCATATAAATAAGAATCGCATTTCCAAGCTCCATAAAGATGGAATATTGGATCAATTCGATTACGAATCGTTTGATACATGTGAAGCATGTTTACTTGGTAAAATGACAAAGTCACCATTTAGTGGCAAAAGGATTAGATCCAACTAATTGTTTGAGCTCGTACATACAGATGTTTGCGGCCCAATTTCAATTCAAGCCAAAGGAGGATGCTCTTACTTCATTAATGAAAGTCACAAAGTACTCGTATCTGCCTCTAGCTTGTACATTCATCGGACCACAAAGGTCATCAATGAAAGTCACAAAGTACTCGTATCTCGAGTAGTCATCAATGAAAGTCGAGTAGTCATCAATGAAAGTCACAAAGTACTCATATCCACCTCTAGCTTGTACGTTCATCGGACCACAAAGGTCTAAATGCACTAAGTCTAGAGTTCCCGTGGCCCTATTAACCTTTGATAAGAAGGGACGCTTGGTCATTTTTCCCTCCAGGAAATAATCACAGGCAGGCAGTGTGTCAACAGATGACTCACCTAAGGCATGAACCTTTTCTAGTCTTTTGAGTCTTTCCAATGAAATATGGCCGAGCCTCAGATGCCACAAGTATGTTTTATCTTCTTTTACTTGAGAAAATTTCTGCCTTTTAGCAGATCTTTGATGAGCAGTTTTAAACATTCCGGTATTAAGTAGGGGAGCTTTATGTGGTCGTACAAAATATAAACCGTTTCATTCGTAGTTGAACACAATTCAAAGCCATTCTTCGAAATAACAAATTCACCATTCAAATTTGAAACAGAAAATGATTGTTCAACTAAGGCAGAATGAGAAATCAAATTTCTCCTGAAATTCGGAATAAAATAAACATTCTCTAAATGTAAAATTCTATTATTAAAATGCAAGTCCACAGCTCCACAATTTAGCCAAAATGAGCGCCCCAAAGGTGCCTACCAAGCATCACTTGAGAACCCTCTTCCAAACTCCTCGCACGAACTAAGAATCAGCAATGAAGAACGTACATGGTTAGTAGCTCCAGATATCAAGTATCCAAGTGGACACATCTTTAGCTACATTAAAAGATTCCAAGAATAGTAATTCCAAATTACCTTTCTTATCTTTCCCAAAGGATGTGACCTTGACTTTTCCATCCTTTACATCACGAAGATATTCCGGACAATGGCGTTTCCAATGTCCTACCTCCTTACAGTAAAAGCATTTGCCCTTGGTCTTGGCCTCGTCAACTTTCTTGGCTTTCATTTTCTTCATTGGCTTGGGAACAGGTGCAACACTACCCTTCTTCTTTGGTTTGGCCTTAGGCTTGTTTGATGACTTAGCTTCGGCCATATTGGCTTCAGCTTTCATATCCCCTACTTGGACATTATCTTTCGATAGCAGGCCCTCGTATATAGTCAGTTCATTAAGCATCTGTGTCATGGTCAACTCATGTTTGCCCAACAGATACTGAGTTTTGAACGGGATAAACTCAGGAGTCAATGATTCCAAAATCATCGACACTTGAGTTGCTTCATCGAACATCAATCCATGAGTACCGGCGTCATTGAAGTAACTGATCATATTCAGAACATGACCATTCACTGCTTGACCTTTCTTCAATTTCGTGTTGACAGCCATCCTGATGGCATCGTGTCTTGCTTGGTTGCTAAGTGATCCAAACATCGAAGTAAGTTTCCGCATGATTTCTCCTACAGTCTCAAACTCTTCAATCTGGGTCCTAATAACCTCTGACACTACCGCTAAGATGATCCCACGAGCCCGGTTATCTGTCTCGATCCAGCGATTACGCTGTTCGATCTCAGCTTTTCCGGGTTTTTGGATCGCCACCGTAGGGCATTCAGAAGTGAGTACATATTGCACATTCTCGTATGTGAGTACCATGTTTAGATTACTCTTCCATTTCATAAAGTTGTTTCACGATAATTTTTCAGACAGTAAAGCAGAAATTTGAGCAGACATTTTTGCTGAAAATAAAATGACATGCATTAATTCAAGTTTAACACTAATATATAAGTTTATTTTAGGAATTGTAAACTAAAAATAAGTCTACTCTACCATTCCAAGATTTTAACCTCGCATCTCAGTGCCGCCGTAGGGTAGGTCAAAGAGATGACGGTTAAATCGAGACAATCTCATCAATGAATAACTTGTGAGAATCGAACATCCCACGAGAATCGAATATCCCTTTATTCATTGACTACCTTCCTTTTTTAGCCTAGATATTTTCAAGAATATCCTTGATGAGTGTGACCTACTATATCGGATCTCTTAGGTACGCCCCGAGTGTGCCGTCGTAGGATAGGTCGCTGACCCGACGAGTACCTGTAAATCCTATCCTTTCGGAAACCAAGCCATGAATGTTGATAGGGGTGAACACCATCCGTAGGGGACGAAATCAAAGCGCCGTGGCGCCACCTTCTCTCACTTACTTGTATCTATAGTAAAGGCCGTGGGGTTGGTGTCGCCTCCCCGCTCCCACTCAATATTTTGGAAGTGGTGGCGGGTTAACTAACTACGTCTTTTGATGTTAACATAAAAGCACATCAAATCAAGGACTCCGAATGGTGTCGGTAACGTGAAGCAAGCCTACCCGTCCTATTCGTTGGAACATATGTGTGATGATCCGGACGAAGTCGGGTCAAGAGAGCCCCATTGAGATAAGAAGGAATCACCCATCCGCTCGCCGGTGTGGCTTAGTCTTGCCGGACCCCCGTGCATACATCACACTAGGAGGGTTAAGTCGGTCGTGCCTAGCTCAGTTGACCACCCAACCTATAGGCGAACCGTTTTTATCCAATATTTATTGTTCTTTTATCATCATTCAATCTCGTAGACACTACAAATCGAAAACGTGATCTCGTTTGGGCTTTTACGGAGGTTCGCCGAGAACACACACGAAAGGCTTGACGATTTCATAACCCGTCCTCAGATATTTAATTAGTTACTAAATTAATTAATTACCACGTATTAATTAAATTTCAACTAATTACGCGAGTTTGTATACATGCCTATTTTAATTACCAAAATTAAAATTCTACATGTATGCATGGAGTGGATTTATGATATGATGCATGTCATGGCAATTCCGATTTTATATCTATTTTATGATCAAACACATAAAAAATAAATTGCTGAAAATTTAAACACCGAGATGCATTGTTGCTACCCCCGTATCTAATCTATCCTAGGAAAGCAGTAAATTACATAATCTATGTCTTCGAGTCTTGATCTTCGAATCTTGAACTCGAACCGCCGGATCACGAACCACGAACACCCAAGAGGAGAAATGCTCTTTTTTGATTAAATAAACCCAATTTATTATAATAATAAATAATAATAAAATTATTATTATGCGGCTGTTATTCTAAATTATTTCCCAAAATAATTTTTTTTTTCTTTCTGCCAATCGGCAGTTTTCTAAATAAAAAAAATAGAAAAAATTAGGTTAACAAAAAGCAACATGCAGCCGCAATATTAAAACCCTAGCCGCATGCAATATTTATAAACAGGACTTATAGCGACGCTTTTCAGCACCGCAGAAAGTCCTGCAGCAGTTTTAAAAAAAAATTTTAACCGTTTCTCCTCGTTCATACCTTGGGTTTCGCCTTGATCTTCAATTTTTCGAGCCCGGATTTAAAAAATAACAATAAAAGATGCAACTTTTACATGGAATTTTCGAAAATTGACATCAAAAAAATATAATTCCTATGCTCAATTGTTACTAAACAAAAGAGCTACAATTGATCTAACGAGTAAACAATACCAACCCCAATCCATCTCTTCAAACCACAACAATCGCAACATAAAAAAAATATGTATGTGCATCGGCCCCAATAATAAAAAAAATTGGGACACAAAAAATCTACATGTTTACCACTACTAGATTTAATATTTTATACGTATAAATATAGATCAACCAGGCTCCGATACCACTGTTAGTAATATCATCCGCAACGGAAGCGATTTAAGGATCTACATGTGATCCAAGCAACTCCCGT
The DNA here is from genome assembly GCA_026214975.1 of Gentiana macrophylla. Classification (NCBI taxonomy): domain Eukaryota; kingdom Viridiplantae; phylum Streptophyta; class Magnoliopsida; order Gentianales; family Gentianaceae; genus Gentiana; species Gentiana macrophylla. Next base: position 70,225,639 of record CM047812.1, read on the forward strand.
TGGAAGGAAATCCTCGTCTCGAATCCTTCCGATATGCTACCCGGAAAACCTCCAAGATTTTCCCCTTATTCTCCCCTTGGCCGAAATTTACCTTCTCCTCTCTAAGAGGTAGAAGTCGAAATTTATCTAGTGTTTTAGGCTTGGGAGAACTCTCTTTATATAGGAGAGTAATCCTTGACCTCCAAAGATTTTATTTTGCAAATAAATAAATCCAATAAATAAAGATAATCCCATAATATTCTAGAACAAATCTAGAATAATATTTATCTTTATTTCTTACCATAAATATTTATCCAATAAATATTTTGTGAAACAATTTCTTTTTTCCTAAAAGACATGCTCTTGCCGAAAATTGTATTGACCTAGTCAATATATAATTTTCGGCCACAACACTTATTTTGCCAAGATTATGAAAAATGCCTTTTTCACATATTTAATTATTTAGCCCAACTAATTTAATAGTTCATTAAACAATTAATTCACATATCGTTTTAATTAAATTCTAATAAGAACTAAATTAATATTATTAGGATTCGACGTCCGAGAATAGCTATGCTATATTGGAGGCACGTCGGGGACCATGGACTAATAATCAACGGCTCCGATAAATCAAATAAATAATTATCTTTCGAACAGAATAATTATATTCGATAAATCAATCACAAGAATATGCCACCATAATCCCGTGACTGCACTCCTCCGATTATGAGATTATATTTATCTCCTCACGAGAATGATAATAAGCATCCATTGATAGAATCATTACATATGGATTAATCCTCCATAGATCGCTCATTCTAAATCGGAAGTTACCATTAACCCTTTTAGAACCTCTTATCCTTATTTACCATTAACCCCTAGTGATCAATTAATTCATACAACTCACCGGTAGCTAATCGTTGTAATATGAACTCGCATGCGATCGATCGCTTTCTAGGATTAACAAATAAGGGAACTGTCTATCTACTTCCATAAATTGAAGGAATGGATTCCGTATTCGTGATAACACGTACTACTCACTCAATCCAAAGACAATGCCAAGATGGGGTAATTCAGATACACAGACTCACTGTAATCCTTAACCATCAAGTCAAACCTCATACTGATTCAAGCAGTTGACTGTGATCACCTCAGGATTAAGATATATCCATAAATATGATCATCGATTGATTCGATAAGACTTCTCGATTACGGAATTATATCGTGAACTCTAATCAAATCGGTTCAGCCCTATATGATATATCTATCATATATAAATGCCCCACTAGGTTCTCTTAACCGAAAGTCCGGATAAGACAATCACACCTATTGTGTTATGGGTGCATTAATAGCACGTTAAAGGAGAGACCCAATACTCTCGATTAACTTCACTACGGGCTAATTGTATTTTAAGTACATATTGACTAACTCAATCCTCCCGTGTATATCCCATACACTGAGTTAAGTGATTATATAAACGATATACTTTAGGGTTTTCTGTAATGTAAATACTATTGTCACATCGGTGAATATGAGAATAATAAATATGAATAATAATATCATTTCATTTATTAAATAAAACAATTACAAAATTGTCTTTCGGACATCACACCTAACAATCTCCCACTTGCATGAAAGCATGTGATTAATTGTTTTAGAGCACACCCTATTATTTAAAATACAGCAAACTATCACTCCCACTTGCACTAAAGCAAATGAGACATGTCACTAGTACCTATAGTCTCCAAGTGTCGACTAAAAGCTTCAATCGACAGTGTCTTGGTGAATGGGATCAGCAGGATTATCGGCGGAGGCGATTCTTCGGACGGAAACGTCCCCTCTATCGACAAAATCGTTGATCACCCAGTATTTCCTCTCTATATGCTTCGACTTACTATGCTTTCGAGGTTCCGTAGAGTTGGCAATGGCCCCATTGTTATCACAATAGAGAGTAATAGGATCTTCAGCATTCGGGACAACGCCTAATCCGCTGATGAACTTTCTTAACCAAACCGCTTCCTTAGCTGCCTCCAAGGCCACTATGAACTCAGATTCCATTGTTGAATCGGCTGTGCTGGATTGCTTTTGGCTTCTCCATTCTATTGCACCGCCACCAAGCATAAACACTGAACCAGAGGTTGATTTAGAATCATCTCTGTCGGACTGAAAGTCAGAATCGGTGTACCCCGCTAACTCCAAACTCCCACTCGAATAGATGAGCATATAATTGCTGGTTCTCTTCAAATATTTGATGAGATTCTTTCTTGCCCGAAGGCGGTTGCCCTGGATTTGACTCAAAACGGCCGACTAATCCAACGCCGTAAATAAATGTCGTGTCTCGTACACCTCATAGCATACATAAGACTACCAACACCGAGGCATATGGCACTCTTCCCATAGCTTCGCTCTCTTCAGAGTTTGAGGCCCCCGAGTCTTAGAGAGGTAACGCCGTGGACGGGTTTGTAGAAAACCCTTCTTTACGCTCTCTATATCAAGGCGTGCAAACACCTTATCTATATAAGTTGCTTGGGACAGAGCTAACATCCTGTTCTTGCGATCCCTTAAAATTTGGATCCCTAGAACATAACTCGCTTCTCCCAAATCTTTCATTTGGAATTGCGTGGTCAACCAACTTTTCACGTCGGACATCATCCCCTTATCGTTGCCAATTAGGAGTATGTCATCAACGTACAACACTAGAAATACAACACTATCTTTGATAACCTTCTTGTACACACAAGGTTCAGCAAAGTGTTGTTCAAATCATAAGACTTGATCGTGTGATCGAATCTATGATACCAGAACGAGATGCTTGCTTCAACCCATAAATGGATCTCGAGCAACTTGCACACCATGTGCTCTCGACCTTCTTCAATGAATCCTCTCGTTGTCTTTGCATATAGATTTTCTCGTCGAGAAAGCCGTTTAGAAACACAGTCTTAACATCTATTTGCCAGATTTCATAATCCAGACATGCAGCAATTGAAAGGAGGACGGGGATGGTTTTCATCATGGCCACAGGTGAGAAGGTTTCCTCGTAGTCTATACCCTCTCGCTATGTGTAACCTTTGGCTACCAGCCTTGCTTTAAAGGTTTCGACATTCCCATCTACTCCTCTCTTTCTCTTGTAGAGCCATTTACATCCAATGGGCCTTTCACCCTGAGGAAGTTCTACAAGTTTCTAGACTGAGTTAGAGTACATAGACTCCATCTCTTGATTCATTGCGTCAATCCATTTATCCTTATCGTGATCCAGTAAGGCCTTCTTATAGGTCGGAGGATCATCTTCCACCCCATTAGAGGCGACTACGTTCGTCTCTAAATCCATGCCGTACCGAGCCGGTGGCCGAACCACTCTTGCAGTACGTCTGGGTGGAACAGGAATGTCGGAAGTGACTGTTGTATTAGTAGTGTTGTTTATAGGAACATCAACAGCCACAATAGACACCTTTCCAACAAATAGGCCTGACGTCATCGGAGAGTAATTCCTCTAGTACAATTTTACTTCGAGGTCTGTGGTCTTTCATATAACTTTCCTCAAAAAACGTAGCGTTAGTTGAGACTAGCACTTTGTTATCTTCCGGATCGTAAAATAGACCACCACGTGTACCTTTTGGATAGCCTACAAACAAACATACTTTCATACGCGATTGTAGCTTGGTAGTCTTGTCCATCAGCACATGTGCAGGACAACCCCATATGCGGAAGTGATGCATGCTTTCACGACGTCCAGACCACATCTCAATGGGTGTCTTCTCGACAGACTTTGACGGTACTGCATTCAAAATGCAGGCCGCTGCTTCTAAAGCATAACCCCAAAAGGATATAGGCAGTGAGGCGTAGCTCATCATTGATCTAACCATGTTAATCAATGTCCTGTTTCTCCTCTCAGCAACTCCATTTTGCTGAGGTGTCCTAGGCGCTGAACGTTGGAAACAAATTCCTTTTTCAGCCAAGTAGTCAATGAACTCAGTATCTAAATACTCACCTCCACGATCCGAGCAAAGTCATTTCAATGACTTGCCTAGTTTCCTTTCGGCTTCTGCTTGGAACTCCTTGAACTTACCAAAAGCCTCGGACTTCTTATGCAGTAGATAAACATAACCGAATCTCGAGTAGTCATCAATGAAAGTCACAAAGTACTCGTATCCGCCTCTAGCTTGTATGTTCATCGACCACAAAGGTCTAAATGCACTAAGTCTATAGTTCCCATGGCCCTATTAACCTTTGATGAGAAGGGACGCTTGGTCATTTTTCCCTCCAGGCAATACTCGCAGACAGGAAGTGTGTCAACAGATGACTCACCTAAGGCATGAACCTTTTCTAGTCTTTTGAGTCTTTCCAAGGAAATATGGCCGAGCCTCAGATGCCACAAGTATGTTTTATCTTCTTTTACTTGAGAAACTTTCTGCTTTTTAGCGAGATCTTTGATGAGCAGATTTTAAACATTTCAATTATTAAGTAGGGCGACTTTATGTGGTCTTACAAAATATAAACCGCTTTTCATTCGTAGTTGAACACAATTCAAAGCCATTCTTCAAATAACAAATTCACCATTCAAATTTGAAATGTAAAATGATTGTTCAACTAAGGCGTAATGAGAAATCAAATTTCTCCTGAAATTCGGAATAAAATAAACATTCTCCAAATGTAAAATTCTATTATTAAAATGCAAGTCTACAGCTCCCACAGCTTTAGCCAAAATGAGCGCCCCAGTGCCTACCCGCATCACTTGAGAACCCTCTTCCAGCTCCTCCTACGAACTAAGAATCTGCAATGAAGAACATACATGGTTAGTAGCTCCAGTATCAAGTATCCAAGTGGACACATCTTTAGCTACATTAAAACATTCCAAGAGTAGTAATTCCAAATTACCTTTCTTATCTTTCCCAGTGACAGCCTTGACTTTGCCATCCTTTACATCACGAAGATATTCCGGACAATGGCGTTTCCAATGTCCTACCTCCTTACAGTAAAAGCATTTGCCCTTGGGCTTGGCCTCGTCAACTTTCTTGGCTTTCTTTTTCTTCATTGGCTTGGGCACAGGTGCAACACTACCCTTCTTCTTTGGTTTGGCCTTAGGCTTGTTTGATGACTTAGCTTCGGCCATATTGGCTTCAGCTTTCTTATCCCCTACTTGGACTTTATCTTTCGATAGTAGGCCCTCGTATATAGTCGATTCATTAAGCATCCGTGTCATGGTCAACTCATGTTTGCCCATCGATATCGAGTTTTGAACGGATAAACTCAGGAGTCAATGATTCCAAAATCATCGACACTTGAGTTGCTTCATCGAACATCGATCCATGAATACCGGCGTCATTGAAGTAACTGATCATATTCAAAACATGACCATTCACTGCTTGAACTTTCTTCAATTTCGTGTTAACAGCCATCCTATTGGCATCGTGTCTTGCTTGGTTGCTAGGTGATCCAAACATCGAAGTAAGTTTCCACATGATTTCTCCTGCAGTCTCAAACTCTTCAATCTGGGTCCTAATAACCTCTGACACTACCGCTAGGATGATCCCACGAGCCCGGTTATCTGCCTCGATCCAGCGATTACGCTGTTCGATCTCAGCTTTTCCGTGTTTTTGGATCGCCAGCGTAGGGCATTCAGAAGTGAGTACATATTGCACATTCTCGTATGTGAGTACCACGTTTAGATTACTCTTCCATTTCTTAAAGTTGTTCCCGATAATTTTTCAGACAGTCAAGCCGAAATTTGAGCAGACATTTTTGCTGAAAATAAAATGACATGCATTAATTCAAGTTTAACACTAATATACAAGTTTATTTTAAGAATTGTAAACTAAAAATAAGTCTACTCTACCATTCCAAGGTTTTAACCTCGCATCTCAGTGCCGCCGTAGGGTAGGTCAAAGAGATGATGGTTAAATTGAGACAATCTCATCAATGAATAACTTGTGAGAATCGAACATCCCACGAGAATCGAACATCCCTTTATTCATTGACTACCTTCCTTTTTTAGCCTAGATATTTTCAAGAATATCCTTGATGAGTGTGACCTACTATATCGGATCTCTTAGGTACGCCCCGAGTATGCCGTCGTAGGATAGGTCAGTGACCCGACGAGTACCCAGAAATCCTATCCTTTCGGAAACCAAGCCATGAATGTTGATAGGGGTGAACACCATCCGTAGGGGGACGAAATCAAAGCGCCGCAAGGCGCCACCCTTCTCTCACTTACTTGTATCTATAGTAGAGGCCGTGGGGTTGGCTGTCGTCTCCCCCGCTCCCACTCAATATTTTGGAAGTGGTGATGGGTTAACTAACCACGTCTTTTTGATGTTAACATAAAAGCACATCAAATCAAGGACTCCGAATGGTGTCGGTAACGTAGTCAAGCCTACCCGTCCTATTCGTTAGAACATATGTGACAGTCGGACGAAGTCAGGTCAAGAGAGCCCCATTGAGATAAGAAGGAATCACCCCTCCGCTCGCCGGTGTGGCTTAGTCTTGCCGGACCCCCGTGCATACATCACACTAGGAGGGTTAAGACAATCGAGCCTACCTCAGTTGACAACCCAACCTATAGGCGAACCGTTTTTATCCAATATTTATTGTTCTTTTACCATCATTCAATCTCGTAGACACTACAATCGAAAACGTGATCTCATTTGGGCTTTTATGGCGGTTCGCCGAGAACACACACCGAAAGGCTTAACGATTTCATAACCCATCCTCAGATCTTTAATTAGTTACTAAATTAATTAATTACCACGTATTAATTAAATTTCAACTAATTACGCGAGTTTGTATACATGCCTATTTTAATTACCAAAATTAAAATTCTACATGTATGCATGGAGTGGATTTATGATATGATGCATGTCATGGAAATTCCGATTTTATATCTATTTTATGATCAAACACATAAAAATAAATTGCGGAAAATTTAAACACCGAGATGGATTGTTGGTACCCCGTATCTAATCTATCCTAGAAAGCAATAAAATTACATAATCTATGTCTTGAGTCATGATCTTCGAATCTTGAACTCGAACCGCCGGATCACGAACCACGAACACCCGAGAGTAGAAAGGCCCTTTTTTAATTAAATAAACCCAATTTATTATAATTAAAAAATAATAATTATTTTTATTTTTATTATTATGCGGCTGTTATTCTAAATTATTTCCCAAAATATTTTTTTTTTCTTTCTGCCAATCGGCAGTTTTCTAAATAAAAAAAATAGAAAAAATTAGGTTAACAAGTTTTCTAAATAAAAAAAATAGAAAAAATTAGGTTAACAAAAAGCAACATGCAGCCGCAATATTAAAACCCTAGCCGCATGCAATATTTATAAACATGACTTATAGCGACGCTTTTCAGCATCGCAGAAAGTCCTGTAGCAGTTTTTTTTTAAAAAAATTAACCGTTTCTCCTCGTTCATACCTTGGGTTTCGCCTTGATCTTCAATTTTTCGAGCCCGGATTTACAAAATTACAATAAAAGATGCGACTTTTACATGGAATTTTCGAAAATTGACATCAAAAAAATATAATTCCTATGCTCAATTGTTACTAAACAAAAGAGCTACAATAGATCTAACGAGTAAACAGTACCAATCCCAATCCATCTCTTCAAACCACAACAATCGCAACATAAAAAAAATATGTATGTGCATCGGCCCCAATAATAAAAAAAATTGGGACACAAAAAATCTACATGTTTACCACTCCTTGATTTAATATTTTATACGTATAAATATAGATCAACCTGGCTCCAATACCACTGTTAGTAATATCATCCGCAACGGAAGCGATTTAAGGATCTAGATCTATAAATTACACATAATAAAATAACTAGATCTACTCTACAAGGGAGTTGTAGAACATACCTCTTGGATCTCAAAATCCAAGTAGAAGAGCCGCAATAGAAAGAACGAAAGAAAGTATGAAGAGCACCACAATCTTCCGTACATGTGATCCAAGCAACTCCCGGTGGAAGGAAATCCTCGTCTCGAATCCTTCCGATATGCTACCCGGAAAACCTCCAAGATTTTCTCCTTATTCTCCCCTTGGCCGAAATTTACCTTCTCCTCTCTAAGAGGTAGAAGTCGAAATTTATCTAGTGTTTTAGGCTTGGGAGAACTCTCTTTATATAGGAGAGTAATAATTGACCTCCAAGGATTTTATTTTGTAAATAAATAAATCCAATAAATAAAGATAATCCCATAATATTCTAGAACAAATCTAGAATAATATTTATCTTTATTTCTTCCCATAAATATTTATCCAATAAATATTTTGTGCACATGTCTTAAAACAATTTCTTGTTTCCTAAAAAACATGCTCTTGCCGAAAATTGTATTGACCTAGTCAATATATAATTTTCGGCCACAACACTTATTTTGCCAAGATTATGAAAAATGCCTTTTTCACATATTTAATTATTTAGCCCAACTAATTTAATAGTTCACTAAACAATTAATTCACATATCGTTTTAATTAAATTCTAATAAGAACTAAATTAATATTATTAGGATTCGACGTCCGAGAATAGCTATGCTATATTGGAGGCACGTTGGGGACCATGGACTAATAATCAGCGGCTCCGATAAATCAAATAAATAATTATCTTACGAACAGAATAATTATATTCGATAAATCAATCATAGGAATATGCCACCATAATCCCGTGACTGCACTCCTCCGATTATGAGATTATATTTATCTCCTCACGAGAATGATAATAAGCGTCCATTGATATAATCATTACATATGGATTAATCCTCCATAGATCGCTTCATTCTAAATCGGAAGTTACCATTAACCCTTTTAGAACCTCTTATCCTTATTTACCATTAACCCCTAGTGATCAATTAATTCATACAACTCATCAGTAGCTAATCGATGTAACATGAACTCGCATCACGATCGATCGGTTTCTAGGATTAACAAATAAGTGAACTGTCTATCTACTTCCATAAATGGAAGGAATGGATTCCGTATCTGTGATAACACAAACTACTCACTCAATCCAGTACAATGCCAAGATGGGGTAATTCAGATACACAGACTCAGTGTAATCCTTAACCATCAAGTCAAACCTCGTACTGATTCAAGCAGTTGACTGTGATCACCTCAGGATTAGGATATATCCATAAATATGATCATCGATTAATTCGATAAGACTTCTCGATTACAGAATTATATCGTGAACTCTAATCAAATCGGTCTAGCCCTATATGATATATCTATCATATATAAATGCCTCACTAGGTTCTCTTAACCGAAAGTCCGGATAAGACAATCACACCTATTGTGTTATGGGCGCATTAATAGCACGTTAAAGGAGAGACCCGATACTCTCGATTAACTTCACTACGGGCTAATTGTATTTTAAGTACATCTTCACTAACTCAATCCTCCCGTGTATATCCCATACACTGAGTTAAGTGATTATATAAACGATATACTTTAGGGTTTTCTGTAGTGTAAATACTATTGTCACATCGGTGAATATGAGAATAATAAATATGAATAATAATATCATTTCATTTATTAAATAAAACAATTACAAAATTGTCTTTCGGCATCACACCTAAAAGCAGGGACTAAGAAGGACTAGAGATTTGAGGAAAAGAGAAGTGGACATGCGTGTTGGGAATGGAGCAAACGTTGCTGCCCTAGCCATATGAGTTTATTTTCTTTCTTTGCCCAGTGGGCTAGTACCAGAATTGAATAATTGTTATTTTGTTCTTGCTTTTACGAAGAGCATTATTTCTATTTCTGCATTGGATGTTGAAGGATTTTTTTTATGTTTAAGAATAAATGTTGTTCGTTTTCACGTGATGGAATATTTTATGGTAAAGGAAAACTTGACAATGGTCTCTACGTATTAGATATGAATGTTGATGTGCTTAATATAAATAATAAGAAAGCTAAGTGACTTGAATGAATCATACTTGTGGCATTGTAGAATTGACCGTATAAATAAGAATCGCATTTCCAAGCTCCATAAAGATGGAATGTTGGATCAATTCGATTACGAATCGTTTGATACATGTGAAGCATGTTTACTTGGTAAGATGACAAAGTCACCATTTAGTGGCAAAAGGATTAGATCCAACTAATTGTTTGAGTTCGTACATACAGATGTTTGTGGCCCAATTTCAATTCAAGCCAAAGGAGGATGCTCTTACATAATTACATTCATTGACGACCATTCTCGATATGGTTATGTATACTTAATGAAGTATAAGTCTGAAACCATTGAAACTTCAAGGAAATAAGAAGTGAAGTGGAGAAGCAACTAGGTAAAGAAATCAATACACTTTAATCCGATAGAGGTGGAGAATACCTAGATGGAGAGTTTCAATATTACATAAAGGTGAATGGGATTCTACCTAAATCGAATCCACCCAGAACGCCACAAATGAACGGCATGTCTGAGAGGAGGAATTTCACTTTGCTAGACATGGTGTGATTCATGCTGAACTACGCAGGTCATCCAAAATCATTTTGGGGGTATGCTCTAGAAACAACATCTTACACACTTAATTAACCGAGTTCTATCAAAGATGGTGGATTCTACACCATACAAAGTATAGGCAAAGAAGAAGCCAAATCTGGCATATCTTAAACCTTGGGGTTGCCCGACTTATGTGAAGCGGATGACGCTTGACAAATTAGAAGCTAGATCAGACAAATGTCTATTTGTGGGATTTCCTAGAGAAACTAGAGGATACCAATTTTACCAACCAGGAGAACAAAAGGTGTTTGTCTTCAGGACTGGCCACTTTCTGGAGAAAGAGTTTATTCTGGATAGGTTCAGTGGTAGTAAGATTGATCTTAAAGAAATTCAAGAACCACTTACGGATAACAGTCAGTTGATGGAAGTGGAGCAGGCACCGCATACAAATGAGGTGTAAGCACCTGCTCTAGAAACACAGACACCTCAAAGATCCACTAGGGAACGTCGTGAACCCGAAAGGTACACTGGCGTATATCTTATGGAAGATGATGACCCTAAAACTTATGAGGAGGTGTTGATGAGGCATGACAAAGATAAATGGATGAAAGCCATGAATTCAGAAATAGAATCCATAAAGGACAACCAAGTTTGGAACTTGGTTGATCCGCTTATAGGAATAGTTCCTATATGGTGCAAATGGGTCTTTAAGAGAAAGACCGACATGGATGGTAATGTAGTTACCTACAAGGCAATATTGGTGGCAAAAGGGTTATAGACAAAGACAATGAGTTGACTATGACGGAACCTTTTCTCCAGTAGCTATGCTAAAGTCCATTAGAATTCTGCTTGCTATTGCAGCATACCATGATTATAAAATCTGGCAGATGGATGTGAAAACAGCTTTCCGTAACGGGAATCTGTCAGAGGAAGTATACATGACACAACCTGAGGGTTTCACAACCGATGATGCTATGATGGTGTGCAAGTTGCAAAGATCCATTTTGGATTGAAGCAAGCTTCTCGGAGTTAGAATATTTGATGAGACTATCGAACAACTTGATTTCATCAAGAACGAAGATGAGCCATGTGTTTACAAGTAGGTTACTGGGAGTAATGTAGTTTTCCTAGTGCTTTTGTGGATGACATATTGCTCATAGGGAATGATATTCCTATGTTACAGTCGGTTAAAGTTTGGTTATACGGGAACTTCTCTATGAAGGACTTGGGAGAAACAACCTATATTCTGGGAATCAAGATCTATAGAGATATATCTAAGAGGTTGCTTGGTCTGTCACAATCCACCTATATAGACAAGATGCTGAAAAGATTCAACATGGGGAAATCCAAGAGATGATTGTTGCCCATGTCACATGGGGTCTACCTGTCGAAGGAAATGCCTTCTAAGACAGAGGAGGAGAGGGTGCAAATGAGTAGGATCCATTATGCTTCGGCTATTGGGTCCATCATGTATGCCATGTTGTGCACAAGACCAGATGTCTCGTATCCTCTAAGTATGACTGCAGGTACCAGGCAAATCCAGGTGATGGTCACTGGATTGCAGTCAAGAATATTCTCAAGTAAATGAGACGTACTAGGCATATGTTCCTGGTTTTCTGGGACAATGATTTGGTATTACGAGGTTACACAGATGCCGCCAAATCGAGAAGGATGACTTGAAGTCACGATGCGGATTTGTTTTCACGCTTAACGGCGGAGCGATTAGTGGAAGAGTTCCAAGCGAGAGACTACTGCACTCTACAAATGTAAGTCGAGTATATGGCTGTTGAAATAGTGTCATAAACCCAATCGAGTTGGACCGGATCCGACCGGGTCGGATTATTACTACTATTTCTTTATGATTATACATATATAAAGTGGCTTTTCTGTTGTCATATATTTGTTCTTTTAAAGATCCAATTATGAATTGTTATATGATAGCGTCCTTAGTATTAAACTGTGATAGAAAACCATGATAGGCGATTATGGTTGATGAGATCTCTAATCACTTTAATAAGTTTGATACTTAAATGTCTCTAGGCTTATGTACTATTAAACAGGGCTTTGATAGTACAAACAGGCTAGCACATATTAGATGTATTCGGTCTTTAAGGGCAGGGATAGATCTCGTCTATCAAAGTGTATAGACACTTGGACTGTACATGGACGTGTATTAGAGAATGCATACGTTAGACTGACCCAGTTACAGTGTTAAGTGTCACACTATGGGATGGTTGTGTAATTATCCTTAGGACCGGAGTCTACATGTCATCACGGTGTGGATTGCCATTCTTTGACACTATTGAGGTTTCCCTTAGCCATGGGGCGATCATGCGGTAGTGATTTGGTGTGATACTGAAGCATGCGGAGTATACATGTTTGGTCGCCCGGGCATCGTGTACCCTATCAGTAGGAGTGAATATCCGAAAGGGCCTTCTTATAAGGAGTGTCTTACTCTCATGAATCTTTACAAAGTGGAAGTAAATGAGTTATTTTGAGAGAGCATGATATCCAGATTATAAGATACGGTCGTTGATGTTTGACACTTGACGTACGACCGTATGGATATTAATATAGTGATAGGATTCTATTTACATTGTAACTGTTTCACATGAAAGGTAGTAGTCATTGTATTTGACTCTTTCGATGATTGGGGGTCACGGTGTGTTGCTTGACGCTATCCCGTGATCGTTAGGTATGAAGGGCATTTTCATAATTTGCACTTTGTGTCTACGGCCAACATATTCGGAAGCCTATCGGGTCACACACATAAGAACGTCTAGCCGGATTAAAATGCGGTTATAGCGATAACCAAATAAGGAAAGTTTATCTCGACTATAAAGTGTTATAGTGATAAATTAGTATGGTGGTATTTATTTATTATGAATAAATATAATACAAGATATAATTATATTGATTAATTAAAGAATATTCCGGATGCCAAAATATTGGCTATAGGTGCGTATATATTATTGTGTATATGATACACTTGGATTGTGCAATTTAATTAATAGTATTACCATATATTAATATATGCATATATTCAACATGCGTGTGCATGTATTTGAGATATGTGCACATGTGCAATTTGATATATATTTATGGTAATGAGATAAAGATAGTCAATATTAGATATTGACAAATATCTTGAAAATATTTAGTATGAGATATTAAATTAAATGAGATAAATCAAACAAATACATTTTCCTTATTTTATTTGGAAAATGTTTTTTTTCTCATCAATCTACTAGGAAGCTAAACCCAATCAGATTGGGAGACATGAGGGTCGCCCCAATACCTATACAAGAAAGCGGTTGACTAGCTCTTTTGTACATCACAGTTCCAAAAGCAAATAGTTCTCGTGAAAAATAGAGAGATTCTTAGAGAGAGTTTTGAGAGAGAGAAAAATCGGTCTAGCAACCGAGTTTTTCTGGTAGAGATCCATGATGGGATTCCGGCGGGCTGTTCGTGTGGATCACCGATAGAGGTCGAACGCTTGGGCGGCTCCATGCATCGCTACTCTCCTTAGACGGTCAAAGCGTTGATCTTTTAGATCAAGCAAGGTAACTACCGTCTACTATCTTGTTGTGTTTGTTGCTTAAACGAAGTCGATCCTGGTTAAAAGGAAATAAGTTTTGAATTCCGCTGCGGTCCCGCATAGATTTCCTAACAGTAGCAGCCTCGGAGGCGGCAAAAGAAGCGGTTAGGATGAAGAAGTTCATTACTGAACTTGGTGTGGTTCCCTCTATTGAAGGTCCAGTCCCATTGTACTGTGATAACCAAGGTCTCATCAGAGTCCAAACATGTGCTACGGCGCTATCACTTGATTAGAGGGATAGTAGATAGATGAGATGTAAAGATAGAGAAAGTCCACACGGATAATAACATAGCTGATCCGTTAACCAAGGCATTGTCACAGGCAAAGCATGAGAAACATGTTCACATGCATGGGCTTAGGCATATGGGTGATTGGCTTTAGGCCAAGTGGGAGATTGTTGAAATGGTGTCCTAAACCCAATCGGGTTGGACCGGATCCGACCGGGTCGGGTCATATACAGTCTATTTAGTTATATATTTTGTTTATCTTCATATTATTGAATATGTATATATAGTAACGTCCTTAGTATTAAACTGTGATAGAGAAACCATGATACTGATTATGGTTGATGATCTAATCACCTTGATATGTTTGACACTAAAATATCTCTAGTCGTATGTACTGTCAAACGGGACATTGATGGTATGATTAGACTAGAACGTATTGGATGAGATCTCATCTATCTAAGTGTAGAGACGCTTGGACTGTACGTGGACGTGTATTAGATAATGCATACGTCATACTGACCCACTTACATTAAGTGTCGCAGTAAGTGGCAGTTGTGTAATTATCCTAAGACTGGAGTCTTGTAATTATCCTAAGACTGGAGTCCTCATGGTATCACGGTGTGGATTGTCATGCTTTGACACTATTGAGGTTTCCCCTAGTCATGGGGCGATAATGCGGTAGTGCTCGGGTTTGATATTGAAGAATGCGTAGGATACATGTTTGTCCGTCCGGAATTCGCGTATCATATGTTTGGGAGTAAATATCCGAAATAGCCTTCTTATAAAGAATGTCTAGCTCTAGTGAATTTTTGCAAAGTTGGAGTAAATGAGTTATTCCGAGAGAGCATGATATCCATATTATAAGATACGATTGTTAATGTACTGACACTTGAGATACGATCATATGGATATTATTACAGCGATATGATTCTATTTACACGGTAACTGTTTCACGTGAAAAGTAGTAGTCATTGCTTTTGACTCTTCCAATGATTGGGGGTCACGGTGTGTTGCTAGACGCTATTCCGTGATCGTTGGGTATGAAGGACATTTTTGTAATTTGCACTTTGTGTCTACGGCCAACATATTCGGAAGCCTATTGGGTCACACACATAAGAACATCTAGCCGGATTAAAATGCGGTTATAGTGATAACCAAATAAGAATAGTTTATCTCGATTATAAAGTGTTATAGTTATTAAATTAATATGGTGGTATTTATTTATTATGAATAAATTAAATACAAGATATTAATTATATTGATTAATTAAAGAATATTCTCGAAGCCATTTAATGGCAATACCGGACGCCACTTTCTAGTGTATAAGATACACTTGGATTGTACAATTTAATTAATTATATTATCATATATTAATATTGGATATTAATTGATTTTGGAAAAATAGATTTATGGTAATAAGATAAAGTTATTCAATATTAGATATTGGCAATATCTTAGATTTATTTAATATAAGATATTAAATTAAAAGAGATAAATCATCAAAGTGATTTTCCTTATTTTATTAGGAAAATGTTTTCTTTCTCATCAATCTACTAGAAACTTCTCCTAATCAGGAGGCATTGGGGCGCCACCTACCCCTACATAAGCAAGGGGTTGGTTAGATCTTTTATAAATCACAATTCCAAGAGTTCACAATTCATGTGAAAAATAGAGTTTCTTTTAGAGAGTTTTAGAGAGAGAGAATGTCGGTCTAGCAACCGGAATTTTTTAGTAGCAATCCAAGGAGGATTCCGGCGAGGAGTTCGTGTGAATATCGATAGATGCCGGACACGTGGACGGCTCGCGCGCACTACTACTCTCCATTGACGGTCAAAACGTCGATCTATTAGATCAAGCAAGGTAATTACAGTCAACTACTTAACGTGTTTATTGTATTGAACGATGTCGATCTTGGGATCGGAAATCAAATTTCAAATTCCACTCCGTTAAATTAGTTGATTTCCTAACACCAGCATCGTCAGTGGGTAAGAGACTATATTTGTCTAGTCGACCGGTGGACTGGATTAAGACAACAAATTATGTTAGATCAATTATATATATATATACACACACACACACACACACACACACACACACACACACACACATATATATATATATATATATATATATATATATATATATATATATATATATATATATATATATATATATATATTGATATATCTTTCCTTTAAAATGACGGAGCCAGGAATTTACCTTCGGCTGGGCTAGTGGACTATCTATGTTTGTTCGGGTGAACTGTATTAAGATTACTGATTATTTTCGACTGGATTATATAGGTTTTTTGGTATACAAAAAATAACAACTGGGTGAGCGTAGCTCCCCTAAGCCCTCCATATAGTTACGTCCTTGCTCTTCTGGAATAATTTTATAATACAACGGTTATAGAAAGTTTGTGCCAAGTGGAAACAAAGTTTGGACCTACGCTCGCCACGTGTCATCTTCTGATTGACTGAACATTAAATGAAGATAGAAAAATGTAAGGTTGAGGGCCATGAGCCTAATTCGTGTCTAATGACAGATCTAAGCCCCAGATGGGAGATATGTCATGTTCTCTCCTTAAACCACCGAAGGCCAGATCGGTCGTTATGCAGATTGGGCCAACACGATTCGAGCCGGACTGGCATAGGGGGCTCAACGCAGGTCGTCCAGAGCCTCCCTTGTCTGCAATATACACACGTATACAATATAAGATAAACATTGTGGAATCATTTACCTAATGATCATACTCTTATCCTAATATTCGAACTACTCGTGATTATCTCATAAATCCCATAGGGATTAACACAAAGGAATCATTATAGGCCACAACATTATGCAATCTGGACGAGAAGTCCTCTATATAAACGATCCCAAGAAACTACGATAGACTTGATTTCTTACAGAATCACTTGATACGCAGACAACTTGGGATACATTATTCCAAATTTAATCTAAAAAAAAATCAAACAATCTTCCAATTTTAGGGTTGTTTCTAGGGTTTTGTTCTCGTTCGTTGTCACTAGGGTAAATTTGACCCGTATTTTTTTCTTGAGTAGATCGCGTCGTCAAATGATATACATTACAACCATTTATTTCTAATCTATTTCTGTCCATATGTCTAAATCGAGGAACGTGGAAAGTGTTATAAGGAAGAGTCATCGTTGAACCAAGTCACAACAACAGTTTTACGCGTGTACATAGATATATATAAAGTGAAAACATTACTATTTATTCATTTTTACAAATATCACTCATTTGATTGGTGCAAGACAACGGTACGTACGTTTACGGGTAAGACTCCCACATCAATTCCCAAATGCATGATATGAAGTCCCCACCATTAATTCATTTCTGCTGTGATATACATAAGTGATGATCATTTATCAACAAATATATCACAACGAATACACAAATCATGATATACACCCTTCATCTATTAGATTTACTTTATGATCAATTTAGACACATTATTATCAACGACGACGATGTAGATCACGGTCGTGTCACTCGTTGTGATACAACTGTTGTATCATTACTCATACTATAAAATATAAGATAGTATACACACGTATACAATAAGATAAACATGATGAAATCATTTACTTAATGGGACTCTTATCCTAATATTCAAACTACTCGTGATTATCTCTTAAATCTCAAAAGGTATTAACACAAAGGAATCCTTAATGGCCACGGCATTAAATAATCTGGACGAGATGTCCTCTATATAAACGATCCCAAGATACTACGAGAGATTTGATTTCTGACAGAAACACATAATACGTAGGCAACTTAAGATACATTGTTCCAAGCTCTGTCTGAAAATAATCAAACACCTCTTCTAATTTTAAGGTTGTTTCTAGGGTTTTGTTCTTGTTCATTGTAACTAAGGTAAATTTGGCCCGTATTTTCTTCTTGAGAAGATCTAGCATCGTCAAATAACATACATTACGACCATTTATTTCTAATCTATTTATGTCCTTTTATGTCTAAATCGAGGAACGTGGAAAGTGTTACAAGGAAGAGTCATTGTTGAACCAAATCACTACAAGACTTTTACGCGTGTACATACATACATATATACAAAGTGAAAACATTACAATTTATTTATTATTACAAATATCACTCATTTGATTGGTGCAACACACTGGTACGTACGTTTATGGGTAACACTCTCCCATCAATTCCCAAATGCATGAAATGAAGTCCCCACCATTAATTCATTTCTACCGTGATATATATACATACTGAGTAATGATACGAATACAGTTATGCCACAACGAGTGACACAACGGTGATATACTCCCTTGATTTATTAGATTTATTTTATGATTAATTTAGAATACTAGGATCAATGGTCAGAAATCACGATTGTGTCACTTCGAGTCAACCGTTGTATCATTACTCATATATACTATAAAATTAGCACATAACATCCTTTAGAAGCTTGTACCGGCGGGTTGCTGTTGTTCGAGGAGAAGGTGTGCCACCACTTTGATCATTATTCTTCCTTCTTTCTGAAGAACCCTCTTTACGATCATTATTGATTAATCTTCTCCCACCACCGCCATTTTGAGCCGTGAATTTCCTCAAAGAAGACGAGGACGACTCCTCGCCGCATTGCTTCACTACTCTTTTTTCTTCTTCTTCCCTTTTACACCAATCACACACCTCAATTGCCTCTGATATTCCAGAATAGTAGTTGTTGCTGCAATACCTATTATGATAAATATTTGACATTAAAATTAAAATATACGTTGACGGACTACATACCGTACCGTTACATTATGCACAACATCAATTAGGATCTCTGCTGCTCGTGTTATAAATATGCAATCCAAATTCTCGGCTTTTGGAACTCCAGTTTTCCCAACTTTTGGCGACGTGGAGTCAGTTGCACCATACAATAATTGAGTCTGCCCTACAGAAACTAAGTCCCAGTTCGCCTCTCAGTTTTTGTGTAGTTCAGCTGCCTCCACATTCAGCTGCCTGTACATCGCCAAAAGCTGGGAAAGCTGGGGTTTCAAAAGTAAAGGATCCGGATTGCATATTTATAAATATGTGTTTGAAGGAAGTTTTTTTTTATTTTGAGATGTGAAATTCCCCTTTTAGCTCCTTCCCTTGAACTCCGATGAACACAGGAGAGGATCTGATCCCATACAAGATGGCCACATAAAAATGGTTAAAGAAGATACGGATAATTAAGGCTTAGTCAAACATCTACAGGCTTAGTCAGCAATCAGCATGGATGGATCGTAGTTTATCTTTCAGAAGGTTTAATTAATATTTGTACAATGATATCTTGTTTTCTTCAATAATAATTTTTTTTTTTTAATAAAATAGAAAACTTAATTAATATGGCCTGTCATGACTTTATAATAAACTAATAAATAGATAATAAGATAAGGACACTTGACAGTACTTTTACATGTAGAACATGAATATATAATATTATTATAATTAGATTACTAAAAACAAGAAAAGGTCTTAAAATTGTTCTCAAATTAAGAAAATACAGTATAAAAGACTGAAAATGAGATGATGAGCTGTCCATTGTCAAGGATTTTCGTTCTGGGTAATGATAGATCTACTCCCTCAAGTCTACACCATTTTTACTTTCAACATGATCTTGTGGTTGTGATTTTTTCAATTTTTTAAATTTCTTGTACATGTGAAAACACGTGTGGTGATTTGATGATGGTGTAAAAATTGTGTGAGACTTAGGAAGTAAATTTCTATCACTCCCGTTCGTTTTCTTTTCTGAGGAGACGGAAATATTCCTGTTAATTATCAAGCTCGAGAAGGTCTTAATTTAATAGGAACCGTAGAATGGGTACCTTTTCTTCCTATAATCCTATAATGTATTTTTACCTATTTAAACACATTGCGAGGAATAAAGACTTCTTTACCCCTTAAAAAATAAAAATAAAAAAATAAAAAAAAAAACTGTCCATTGCCGGAAAATCCTACTGGACGGGAAGACGACTCTGGTGCCGAACTTCTAATAAAAGGGCTGATATAACCTTTATCCTAAAAAAAATTAATGTTTTCTTTCAAAGACAACGAGAACACATGCATAAACATATTAATATAGAACGAAAAACATAATATTAAAAAAAAAAAAAAATCTACCAAAAGGAAAAATAATTTCAGAAAATGAAAAAGGATATGGAGAAGAAGTAGGAGTCCTTGAAAGTGATGGATAAAAGGTAAAGAATGAATGAAAGGGAGGAGGGGGTGGGGGTGGAGGAGGGGGTGGGGGGTGGGGGGATTCACTGTTTACTTACGAGTGTTGGAAACGATTGCAGCCATTGGAGCAGTGGAAAAGCTTATCAGGGAAGCCGACGTCTCCACACATAGAGCAGACTACATCCACATGGTAATCCACCATTGTTTTGATGATTTGATTTGCTTTCTTTCTTTAATTGTACGGATCGAATAGAATGAGAGAAAAAGGAAACCAACTAACTAAACTTAAGAGAAAGGGACGCGGTATTTATGATGGACTGAGTCGGTGTAAACTTTACGAGAGTAATGATACGGGCATCACGGGTGTATCATACCGAGTGATGCAATGATTATATGTATCGTTGATAATTGTAAACTAACGTCTGATCAATTTATATACTTTATTATTAACGGTACAGATCACCGTGTTATATCCGTATCGTTAATCATTTTATTTTACAAGTAGGCAAATGTTACGGTATGTGTGCGTGTCTTCCAGTGCTGATTATTTTAATGTATACTTTGTTGGAGCTATTAATTACCGGTGTACGTGTATGTATGGTATGGTGTTATATTATAATAGTTATGTTTTGCGCAAAAGGGATGTCCACAGGTAGAACACAGTTTGCTCGCAGTCGCTTTCAGCCGAGAGGAGAGAGAGAGGTATGTGAGAAGGAAATTTGTGGACCACAATAAAGAAAGGCATGTCCCAATTAAGTCCCAAAATAAATAAATAAAATGGTTAAATTCTAACCGGAAGTGTTCTTTCTCATGATCTTATAGGAGTGCGATGAGAGGTTAATCGTGAAGCACAAGAAGCTTGGGAAAGAGGCCACTGCTTTTTTCACTTACTACAAAATGGTACTTTTTACGAGACTAGAACCCCAAACCCCTGGCTTTCATTCAGGCGTGACATTCTGTGCCACCTCAACCATTACTGGCTGGGACATATACATGGGATGAATTAAGTCCAAAATAAGGATATTTATTAAATGCTAAGGAGGTGAGCCTCCAAGAGGTCACGTAGCATTCAATTTAGCTGACAAGTATATAATTTTTTTTATCAAACGTATACTGTTAATAGTTTGTGCAGAAAATGGAATCTTATATCTATAAATGCTAAGGAGGTGAGTCCCCAAGAGGCCACGTGGCATCCTCCTTAGTTGACACGCGTGTATATAATTTTTTTTCGAAACGTGTATCAGCTTAATAGTTTGTGCAAAAAAGGAAAAAAATGAAAGACCGACTGATTTGAAGTTTCTATGCAGTAGTGTATGACGGAAGATGAGTCGAGTTTAATTATAAAATACATCAACACGTGTATTTTTTTCTTTATTAAACGTGTCACAGATTAGTAGTTTGCTTGAAAAAGGAAGGAAAAAAAAGCCGACTGATTTGAAGTTCTCATGTGAGTGTGCGATGGAAGATGTACCAAGTTTAGCTATATAATACATCAACACGTGTACTTTTTTTTATCAAACGTGTCAGATTAGTAGTAGTTTGTCTGTGCGAAAAAAAAAAAAAAAAAAAAAAAAAAAAAAAACAGTGATTATTCCATTAGCTGCTCCTTAGTCAATTTCTATCATTCCCAACTCAGTTCTCAATTTTACTGAATTTTTCATGACTGAGTGGTTTTGTGAAGATGTCAGCCAATTGATCTTCAGTGGGTATGTAACTTAGAATGACATCTCCTTTTTCAACATGATCTCCGATAAAATGATGTCTTACATCAATATGTTTTGTTCTTGAATGCAATACTGGATTTTCAGTGATAGATATTGCACTTGTATTGTCACACATGATTGGAATTGTCTTCTCCTCCATTCCATAATCCCTTAGCTGTTGTCTGATCCATAATACTTGTAAACAGCAACTCCCTGCTGCTATATATTTTGCCTCAGCTGTTGATGTGGATATAGAGTTTTGCTTTTTGCTAAACCATGATACTAGTCTGCTGCCTAACATTTGATAGGTTCCAGAGGTGCTTTTTCTATCTATCTTGCATCCAGTATAGTCAGAGTCTGAATATGATATCAACTTGAATCCTCATATTTTGGATACCAAATTCCAACATTGATGGTGTTCATCAGATATTTGATTATTCTTTTGGCAGCTAGAAGATGTGATTCTTTTGGTTGAGCTTGAAATCTTGCACATACTCCTACTGCAAATGCTATATCAGGTCTGGTTGCAGTTAGATAAAGTAGAGATCCAATGATGCCTTTATAAAGCTTCCGATCAACATCCTTTCCAGTTTCATCTTTTCCAAGAATAACTCTTGCACACATTGATGTATCTGATGTGCCACATGTGTCCATACCATACTTGTGTAGCAAATTTTTTGTGTACTTGGCTTGATTGATAAAGATGCCATCTTTTATTTGCTTTACTTGTAGTCCAAGAAAGTAATTCAGTTCTCCCATCATGCTCATCTGAAATTTGTTTTTCATTAAGTTTGCGAATTTCTCACATAGATTCTCACCTTCTGATCCAAAGATGATGTCATCAAGATTTGGACTAACAAGGTGCTTTTTCCTTCCTCTAGATTGAAGAGAGTCTTATCAATGGTTCCTTCGTTGAATCCATTGTTGATCAAGAATTGTGATAGTGTCTCATACCAGACTCTGGGTGCCTGTTTGAGTCCATAAAATGCATTTTTCAGCCTGTATACTTTATCTTCTTTCCCTTTGAGTTGAAAACCAGGAGGTTGTTGATGACAGTTAAAATATACCTATTTATGTCATCAATTATAACCTTAAATCGGAGTTAATTATATATATTTCATATTTAATCACGTGTTTATATTTATTATTTAATGATAAGTGATTATTAATCGATAATTGGTATTTAAATTTGTTTTATTATAAAAGAGCAATTAATTGTGTGATAAATGCTTGATTTTGCGGATCATGATAATCGGGAAGATAATTATCATACAATCGGAGATCTCAAGATAAAAGAGAAGAAAATCGGAGCATTGAAGAAAAGATTAATCGATCAATTCAAAAGCATGCAAATGGGAACAAGTTAGACAAGAAACGCGTTTAACATGTGCAAAAAAGAGGCTCGGTCGACCGAGCCACTTCATTCGATCGACCGAGGCGGAGGTTCGGTCACCCGAAGCTATCCGCATCGAAAAGCAGCGTGCATATCTTCTAGATCCATTCTATGTCGGCTACAACTCCTATATAAACAAAGACCCACGATGTTGAGAACAACACACCACAACAACACAAGAACAATTTATACAATTTTAGTTTTAGTTTTATTTTCTTTATGTTCGTTCATTGTGGATTCGCCGGATTCTCCAATTAGGGGCGCATTAAAGAGTGAGTCACTCTCGCCTCTTGAGGGTATGACTATTCAATTATGCAATCTTTATTTGTAGATCGATGTATTTTATTATGGAGTAGTTTTTATTTGTATTGATTGCGTGATGTAGATTTATTTACGAACCCATGTGTTTAGGTTAGAAACGCGTTAAGAAGTAATCATGATTTGTTCCGACACGGAGGCGTGTTCGGTCGACTGAGACATGTCACTCGGTCGCCCGAGTCTTTGTCGTTCGATCGACCGCGTGTGTAATGTGTGGGCAAAATTATGATCGGCCGACTCACGTCGATTCTCGATTTGGAATTAAAGCGAGTAATTAAACTTTGATCAACTTAATTATTCGTCATCATAATTTAACATGAAACCCAAAAAGTGATTGTTACTTAGGATATAGATTGAATCGGCATCTAAGAAGTACGCCTACCCTAGGAATGTTGCTTAGATGAGGTTACGGTTTATACCGGCATCCCTAGTCTCGTAATTGTGTCGGTTATATGAGATGGAGGCATTAAAAAGCGAAAGTCACGTAATGGAGGCACGATGATTTAGAGGCCTAACCGGAGCTAAATCTACCTTGGGGATGACTCCGTAGTCATAATAATTAATCTTTAACGTTTGTTTTGTCTCGTTATCATCCTAATTCACATGGGGAGTTATAATCTCTTCGGCGTAATCAATACTATTTGTCTAGATAATATCAACCGTATTATCCGTGTTTTAGTAGTTTTTAGTTTGTCTTTGTGGTCTTTTGTGTCTTGTGGTTGTCACTATTTTATTTTCTGCATTTAGTTGGTCGTAGACCGCCCTTTCAATTTAGTTCTAATAGGATAAAGTTGTGTTTTATTTGTGCCGATTCTCTGTGGGATCGATCTCGACTCTATCTGGCTATACTACACTTGAACCTAGTTCTCTTGCTAGTGTGTTAGTAGGCATCGAGTTAATAATTTAACTTGACCTCCATCAGTTGTTCCACATATACTTCTTCATCTAAAAGTCCATTCAGAAATGCACTATTGACATCCATTTGGCAAACTTTGAAGTCTTTGTGGGCTGCAAAGGCCAGAAATAGTCTGATTGTTTCCAATCTTGTTACTGGAGCAAAGGTTTCATCATAATCTATGCCTTCTGCTTGAGAGTAGCCTTTAGCAACTAGCATTGCTTTGTTTCTGACAACTGTTCCTTGTTCATCCATCTTGTTTCTGAATACCCATTTTGTTCCAATGATGTAGGCTATGTCTGGCATGTCAACAAGTTCCTAGACCTCATTTCTTTCAAATTCATTTAGTTCTTCTTGCATGGCTGTAATCCAGTCAGCATCTTGGATTGCATCATCTATTGTCTTGGGTTCCACTTGTGATAAAAAAACATGTTAGTATATTCTCCAATTGTCTTCTGGTTCTGACTCCTGTGTGAATGTCTCCAATGACGTGATCTTCAGGATGATCTCTTAGCCAGTTGAGGTTAGGTTGAAGTTGCTCTTGACTTGGTGCTTCTATAATATCAGTATGTGCATCAACTTCATGTTCTTGTTCTGGTGGCTCTTCTGTTGTATGGACTGGTGGCTCATCTTGATTTCTAAAATTGTGATTCAGAATGGTAGTTGGTACTGTTGTATTCATATAAACTTGTCTTTGACCTGCTTCTTCTTCAAATTCTTGAAGGTTTTCACCATTTGTGTTTGGTTCATCAAAGACTACATGAATTGATTCTTCAATCACCAAGGTTCTTTTGTTGAGCACTCTGAAAGCTTTGCTAGTGTCTGAGTATCCCGTAAAGATTGCTTCACCAGCTTTTCAATCAAAAGTATGCAGCTGATTCCTGTTCAAAACAAAGCATTTAGATCCAAACATATGTTAGTGTGAAATGTTAGGTTTCCTTCCATTCCATATTTCATATGGAGTTTTTCCATGATGTTTGTTGATGATTGGTCTGTTTTGAGTATAGCATCTTTGTATTTGTTTGCTTCAACCCAAAATCTCTTTGGCAAGCATGCTTCTGCAATCATTGTTCTGACTGCTTCTTTGAGTGTCATGTTTCTTCTTTTTGCCACACCATTCTGTTGTGGAGTTCCTGCTGATGATAGTTGATGCAGTACTCCATTTTCTTCACATTAAGTTCTAATAATTTCATTTAGAAACTATGTGCCTCTATCTGATCTGATCTTGATGATCTTTAGTTCCTTTTCATTTTGAATTCTTCTCAACAAGTCTGGCTTTTTTTTGAGTGTGTCTCTTTTCTGTTCATGAATATGGTCCAAGTGAATTTGGAGAAGTCATCCACCACTACTAGAGTGTATTTATTTCCACTTACACTGATTGGTGTGGTGTCCAAAGATCCATATGCAATAGATGTAAGATTCTTGTTTGATTGATAGGGCTTTGACATGAGCAGCTTTTGATTTGCTTCCTTTTTGACATGTATCACATTGACTTTCTTTCTTGAATGTGATCTCTGGTAAGCCTTCAACTAACTTGTTCTTTGACAAAGGTGTTGATGCTTTTGAAGTTGAGGTGATTCAATCTCCTATGCCAAATCCAGCTGGTTGATTGTTTACTTTTGACAAGCAAACATGTTTCTGCTCGTGCTGTCTTCCAATCTACCACATACATGTTGTCTTCTCTCCTTCCTGCAAGTACAACTGTGTTGGTTTGACTGTGAATCACTTTGCATCCTTCCTTGTTGAAGTGCACATTGTAGCCTTTGTCACAAAATTGACTGATACTTAATAGATTGAAATTCAGTCCTTTAACATAAGCCACATTTTGAATCTTCAAACTGTTTTTGAGCATTATGCCTTCCTTAGTTTTACCAGGGTTTTCTTTGCCTCCAAAAGTAACTTTGGGTCCATCAAAAGCTTTAAAGTCAGTGAGCCATCCCTTGTTCCCTGTCATGTGTCTGGAACATCCACTGTCTATGTACCAGACATCCTACAAAACAAATTAATTTTGTTTAGGTACCCAACACTGTTTGGGTCCATGCCTATTAGCAGTCATGCCTCATACTCCAAGTGTATATCCAAATGATCTTCTTTTTGGATAGTTGAAGTCATCAACTTCATATGTATAAGGCATGGCAGAATAACTTCTAATATTTCTACTAAAGGCATTCTGATACTTTTCTCTACTTTTTGGTGCATTTGCATCCTTTTTCATTCTCCAATATGCAGTGGGAGACCTGTGTTCGTGTTGCTTCAAATGTCTAGGAACATACCTTGGTTGATTTTTCTTAAACATATGATGCATAACATTAAATGGTTTCTTTTTGTATTTTAGAGGTGCAACATCCAAATCATTCTCTAAGGGGTAAAGTCTCCCCTTACCTTTTAGAAAACCTTTGCCTTTTGTTGGCTGGTTTTATGATTTAGTCTACTGTTTCACTACACTAGGTATTGACTTCACTGGTGCAAGATGAGTGGTTGAAACTATGGTCTGTCCTTTTTTGAATTTTGATCCATTCTTGGTCCTAGATTCAGATTTGTGTTGTAGCCAAGACCAGATCTGGATCCAAACCTTTTTGAGGGTTTGTAAGTTAGTGCTTTCAGTGGTGCAGTGGTGATCTTAACTGGTAAGGAGATTTTCTCAGCTGGTCTTTCGACATTGGATGATTGATCATCATCTGCTGCTTGTTGATCAGTTGAGTGGATCTCCTTACTAGTTTGTTCAGCTTTTACTTTATCCAGTTCTTTCTTTAATCTTTTATTTTCCTTTCTTAGATTCTCACATTCCTGTTCCAGAATTTCATGATTCATTTCAATTTCTTCAAATTTGCTCATGAGATTTTGGATTAGGTTTGCAGAATCTAGTAGCAGTAAAGAAGATTGTGCAGTGTCAGATGTGGATGCACTAGATGATGAGTGTGAGCTAGATGTTACCTCAGTTTCATTAGATTCTTTAGCCATAAGGCATAGGTAAGCTTTTTCATTGTCTGAGCTGTCAGCTTCATCATCATCATCAGAATCATTTTCAGATGATTCTTCATTCTTTTCACTGTTAGTTTCAGCTTTGAGTGCCTTCTTGCTTTTTCACTTTTCAATTGTCTTGTATTTCTCTTTATCCTCATCTTTGTCTTTTCTTCCGGCAATCACTTTTGAAATGACCTTTCTTCTGCAGTTGAAGCATCTGTATTCATCATCCTTTTTCTTCATGTCTTTGCTTGTGCTAGAATTTTTGTATGACGATGAAACTCCTTTGAATTGCTTCTTCTTGTTAAACTCACAAAACATTTTACTAGTAAAGCTACATGTTCCTTCGACTCATGTGTCTCTTTGTTGTTTGCATCACCGTGTTGCTTTGCTAAGGTGCAATCGATGCACTGCGCCTTATGTGCCTCTCTTTGGTGCCTTTGTCTTCGCCGTTCAACTCAAATTCATGAGCTTTTAGTTGAGACATTAGAGTTAAGGTATCGTTGTTTGCAAGATTTGTTGTCCTCCGATTCTTGATGTGATGATCTTCCATCTTTCACCTAAGCCTCTCAAGATCTTTAGGCACACTTCTTTATGTGGATATATGTGTCCAAGTTGTTGTAGTTCACTGATGATGCTTGAGAATCTGTTGTCCATTTGATCAATGGTTTCACCAACCTTCATTTTGAAGTTCTCAAATATTTGTTTTGCAACAGATAATTTGTTTTCTTTAACTGCTTCCGATCCTTCATTGATCAGTGCCAATTTGTCCCACATCTCCTTTGTTGTTTTGCTATCTTTGATCCTCATGAACATATTACAGTCCAGAGTCTTCAAAATCATGACTTTTACAACAAAGTCGATGTTTGCTCTTCTCCTGTCATCCTTGGTCCAATCTTTCTTGAGTTTGTCTATTACTTTTCCTTGATCTGCTCCTGTGGTTACCACAGTTGTGATCTCGATTGGGCCATCATTGATTACATCCAAATCTCTCTCATGAGTTCTTTGCATGATCGAACAACATTCTTATTTTATATTCATCAAAATTATTAACAATGAATACAGGTACCTTTGACATAAAATTTGAGGAATCCATAAATACAAATAATATATATATATATATATATGGAAAGCACAAATTTGAAAACTATTTTGAAAATATGTGATCTCCTTGTTACCAGAAATTAGATCTGAACAGGTTCTGATACTAGGAACACCATTCCGATATCAATTGTTGGTCCCAGAGAAGGGTGAAACTATATTCAGAGGGGGGGGGGGTGAATGACTATAGTGGAGTTTCAAAAACTTTTCCTTGATTTAAAAGCTTTTGGGCAGCGGATAAGTCCCTTCTTAAAATGTTGTTTCAAAGTAGATTATGCAATCACAGATATAGAGTATGTAATGAAATAAAGTCTTTGTAAAGTAAATTCTTTGAAAGTAAATAGACACAAAGGTTTATAGTGGTTCAGGGTGGTGTAATCCCTTAATCCACTCTTCTCCTGTGATGATTGGAGGAATTCACTATTGTTTTCACAGATACAATATTACGATTGTCCTTGACTACACAAGCTTCATAATCTTCAAGACTATCACTCCCTGGCTTCAAAATCTTCAGTGACTGAGTCTCTATCACTGCACCTTGAGAACAAATCTTTCAGCAGCTATCACAATGGTTGTAACTCATTCTCAGATTCCTCTTATTCAATTGCCTCAGTTGATGTGAATTGGATTCACAGACTTGTGATCAATCTAAGTGCTTGATGTAGAATTTGAGCTCTGATTTCTTAGTTGACCTCTGGATGTCTCTTTTAAGTACAGATAGAAGGCTTTTCAAATTGTCAGAGTTTTTGCTTGTTTCTTATCAGATTCAATCGTTGTTTTTCTTGTTTGTCAATGCCTTCTATTTATAGCCTTGATAATACTTGATTTGAATTTCCGTCCGTTGGCTATTTAATGTGGAGAATAATCCTTGAATTGATTCTTGATACCCCCTTAATTATTTTCTCCTTGATTTCAGTGATCGGATTTTTCCTCAAACGTTTATCAGAAAATCCGTCCTTGATTGATCCTCAATTGATTGTGCATTTAATGCTTGATCTTCATCATTTGAAATCTGAATGAGTAAATTTTACTTGGCGTTCACTGAGCGGTGAAGTGATTCTTCCGACTTGGTTGTTTGGTTCTTCCTTCACTGCTCTGTCTTTACTCAGTCGAAATTCAGTTTACTTTGCCGGTTTACTGCATTGTTGTTTTCTTTAATTCTTTCGAGTACTTTTTGTACTTCACTGATCCTTGATTTGGGTGAGATCAGTGTACACCATATTTGACAATGTATTTCATTACTTAGACTTATCCAAGGTCATCACAGAATTCTTTGGTTATAAGTCAAACCACAATGTCTTCATACTTCTCTGTTGGTACTTGGCTGGCTTCACTCTGCCGGGTATCTATTTTTACTTAGCCGTTCTACCAACTAGTACAATACGTGTCTGACTCAACTTATAAAACATGTCAAACTCTAAGTAAAGACTTATACAGAGAATTCTAACTTATTTCAGGCTTTCTATAACAGCTAGTATGGCCATCATCAAAACATAATAAAATGTTCCTAACATCCCTCCAAGGATTAGATGTTTTCATTACGGAAAGGCCTAGAAATTGTGTTCTTTGTTTTTTTTTTATCTCTTTTGCAGGAAGATCGGGACACTTCAGAGATTCGGTCAAATAGGAGTTGAAAAGGCAGACAAGTCAAACGAAATGCCTCGCAAAGTGCTAAATATCAAGCCTATTTCCATGTATCTAGGATCAGCAGTCAGAGAGCAATATGAAGCAGACAAGAAGCATGTGGAAAAAGAAAAAGAAGCACTTAAGTAGGAGCTTGAAGAGAGCTTAACGGAGGGCAACACATATCGTCCATGTGAGTTTCCTCTAGAATTAATAGATATATCTTCTTCTGATTACGATTCCGATGATCCTGAAGAGGATCTGGACACTATGTTTTCTGAGCCTGAGGATTACCCAGACTCAGATACCGTAGTGAAGGTAGGAGACCCTAGGACGTTCTGACTCCCAATATCTATAAACAGTGTATCAGTAGGTTTAGGTCTCTGTGACTCCGGCTCGAGTTGCAACATCCTTCCTTTTTCCCTCAGCCAAAAGATTAAGATTCTGGTTATCATGGACTAATCTCGGTCCATGACCTTTGTTGATCGAACTAGAGATATGCCTACCGGTCTGTTGAGGAATTGCACGATTAAGGCAGGAGGATTCATGTTCCCAATAGAGTTTACGGTTATAGACGTGCCAGAGGATCCTATTGCCCAGTTCTATTAGGTAGACCTTTCTTAACGACCAGCTGGGCGATCATGGACTTTGATCCTAGTGCCCAGTTCTATTAGGTAGACATGGTATTTAACGATTTCATGGAGCTTGTTTGTTTATACAGGATGTGTCTGTCTCTCCACATCAGGTGCCGATGATTACTCCGATATTGTTCCTTTACTTGGGAGCCGTTTCCAGCTAAGTCTTTCATCTTGAACTCTCATTTATTTACTGTCATTGAGGACAATGCCATGTTTAAGTGGAAGGGGGACTTAGCTATATATTGTGCTATATGATTGAAAAGTAAAGGGAGCGGAATCTTCGAGACAATATTGAGCCAAATTTAAAACTTTTATGGATAAATGCCAAGTTGTTTAACTCGTACCCTTAAACCTGTGAAGTTCTTATACTTAGAATTAATAGGAAATGAACCAAGTTGCGTGAGTACGTGGTCATATTATACTTTTGCGATAAATTGTTAGTAGACTTAAGGATATTCATGCCAACAATTGCAAGTAGTTAGGTATTGTTCAATCACTCAACATGTGAATCGTTTAGTACCGCATGAGTTACAATAATTGAAAGAAGTATGTGTACATTGCGTAGATAATTGGTTATGAGGACCTAGTGTCGATATTTGTCGACTGATGTATTTTGATCTTCTAGCCAACAAAAGCGGAGTAATAAGCTTGGGACGTACCTGTGTTTTGACAATGCATTAAAACAATGGGCTTGTAGTAACATTACCAAAGTAGCCCAGCGCTTGTAATGTTCGATGCTATGCTTAATCTAAGATAGGGGGATACTCTATGAAAAGTTTTCTTCCTTGAGATTAGTAGTATTCGAAAAATATGCAAAATTGAAAAAATTTTCGAATTTTTTAGAGGCTTTGACTAGTACTCGGTCTCCAAGTCAAAAAACCCTATAGATACGCTCTTGCTTATTATTCTAGCGCTTTAACCATTGCGAGGCATAAGAAGTATGAATCTGATGTTGGTGAATTTAGATATGAAGTCTGCATAAACTCTAATCTTGCTACATTTATATAAACCCAATGCACATGCACACAATCACTTCGATTCATAGCGAGTAGTGAATAATGCTTATCTTATGAGCATGACTGGTATGAGTTGACTCGGGTTTCTTGTGTAAGTATGAGTTGACCACAGAAAATGTGTCTTGGGAAATGACTTATTAATGCTTTGTTCGGGACGAAGCAAAGTTTAAGTGGGGGGCATTTTGATGACAGTTAAAATATACCCATTTATGTCATCAATTATAACCTTAAATCGGAGTTAATTATATATATTTCATATTTAATCACGTGTTTATATTTATTATTTAATGATAAGTGATTATTAATCTGATAATTGGTATTTAGCTGTTTTTATTATAAAAGAGCAATTAATTGTGTGATAAATGCTGATTTTGCAGATCATGATAATCGGGAAGATAATTATCATACAATCGGGAGATCTCAAGATAAAAGAGAAGAAAATCGGAGCATTGAAGAAAAGATTAATCAGATCAATTCAAAAGCATGCAGTGGGGAACAAGTTAGACAAGAAACGCGTTTAACATGTGCAAAAAAGGAGGCTCGGTCGACCGAGCCACTTCATTCGGTCGACCGAGGCGGGAGGTTCGGTCACCCAAGCTATCCAGAGACAGCAGCGTGCATATCTTCTAGATCCATCCTATGTCGGCTACAACTCCTATATAAACAGCAGCCACGATGTTGAGAACAACACACCACTACAACACAAGAACAATTTATACAATTTTAGTTTTAGTTTTATTTTCTTTATGTTCGTTCATTGTGGATTCGTCGGATTCTCCAATTAGGGAGCGCATTAAAGAGTGGGAGTCACTCTCGTCTTCGAGGGTATGACTATTCAATTATGCAATCTTTATTTGTAGATCTGATGTATTTTATTATGGAGTAGTTTTTATTTGTATTGATTGCGTGATGTAGATTTATTTACGAACCCATGTGTTTAGGTTAGAAACATTAAGAAGTAATCATGATTTGTTCCGACCGAAGGCGTGTTCGGTCGAACTAGACATGTCACTTTCGTCGCCCGAGTCTTTGTCGTTCGATCGACCAGGCGTGGTAATGTGTAGGCAAAATTATGATCGGCCGACTACGTCGATTCTCTCGATTTGGAATTAAAGCGAGTAATTAAACTGATCAACTTAATTATTCGTCATCATAATTTAACATGAAACCCAAAAAGTGATTGTTACTTAGGATATAGATTGAATCGGCATCTAAGAAGTACGCCTTACCCTAGGAATGTTGCTTAGATGAGGTTACGGTTTATACCGGCATCCCTAGTCTCGTAATTGTGTCAGAAGTTATATGAGATGGAGGCATTAAAAAGCGAAGTGACGTAATGGAGGCACGATGATTTAGAGGGCCTAACTGGAGCTAAATCTACCTTAGGGGATGACTCCCATAGTCATAATAATTAATCTTTAACGTTTGTTTTGTCTCGTTATCATCCTAATTCACATGGGGGAGTTATAATCTACTAGCGTAATCAATACTATTTGTCTAGATAATATCAACCGTATTATCCGCGTTTTAGTAGTCTTTAGTTTGTCTTTGTGGTCTTTTGTGTCTTGTGGTTGTCACTATTTTATTTTCTGCATTTAGTTGGTCGTAGACCGCCCTTTCAATTTAGTTCTAATAGGATAAAGTTGTGTTTTATTTGTGCCGAGTCTCTGTGGGATCGATCTCGACTCTATCTGGCTATACTACACTTGTACCTAGTTCTCTTGCTAGTGTGTTAGTAGGCATCGAGTTAATAATTTAACTTGACCTCCATCAAGTTTTTGGCGCCGTTGCCGGGGACTCGAGTCATTGAATTAAGATATAGCTTATTTTGTTAGAACTGGATTCGTGAATATTCTGTATATTAAACAGTGTCATAAATAAAATTAAAAATAAAAAAAAAAAGCGTTCGGTCGACCGAACCACAGTTCTCGGTCGACCGAGAGTTAGTTTTTTCTTTTTCTTTTTTTTTTTTTTTTTTTTCTGTTTCTGATTCTGTCTTAGTTTTAAAACATTCTGCTTCTGTTTTATTTACGTTTTCTTTTCTCAAACTTATTTCGAGTCTGTTTTATTTAGTTAGTTAAAGGCCTAGCCTTTACTAGTGATTAATTGTTTTATTGTTGTTTATTATTTTATAGTACGCTACTCGGAAATGAAAGGAACCGCTTGAGCCATATAATCCTGAGATAGAAAAATTTGCAAGAAGGAATAGGAAGTTAGCTAGGGAACTGGCTAAGCAAGGAGAAGAGGATCCAAATCTTGAGGAAAGCGAGCAAGGAGTGGAAGAAGGACATACAACCGATCATTCTGAACATTCTGAATCTGAAGTAGAAAATGGAAGGCAATCCAGTCAATCCAAACCAGGTACCTAATCCTGTTATTAATAATGCTAATAATGAGAACCAAGCCCTAGTTCAAGGAGCGAGGCGTACTTTGCAAAGTTATGCAACGCCCACTATTGAACAGTTCGTTCCCGCTATCGTAGCACCGCAAGATGCTGCGGAAGTCTATCACCCTAGGCCTAATGTAATTCAAATGGTGACCAATTATTCTACTTTTCATGGAGTCTAGAACGAGGATCCTGGTGTTCACGTGACAAATTTCTTGGAAATCGTCAGCACAGTGAAACCGAAATTAATCCCGGAGGAACATTCGTCTTAAGCTTTTCCCTTTCACTTTGAAAGATAAAGCTAAGCAATGGCTTCTCTTTTTAGAAGTGGATCTATCACTACTTGGGAACAATTGTTGCAAAATTCATGAATAAGTATTTTCCTTAGGAAAAACTTTTAAGTTACGCCAAGACATCCTAGGATTTAAGCAACAACCCGGGAGAGTTTTGATCAAGCTTGGGAGCGTTTCAAGGAAGCTATGAGGAAGTGTCCTCATCATGACATCTCTCTTTGGCTTTTAATGCAAACTTTTTACCATGGGTTGAGAGAGACGAGAAAATTAGAGTAGACGCCTCCGGCAATGGAGCGTTTGTTCTTTATCTCTGAGGAGGCACAAGGGAAGATGGAGCAAATAGCGATGAATAGCCAATGGGAGGCAATGACATAGCTCTTTGTGAAGATGGCGACATATTTGATGATAGTGCATCTACCAAAATCTTAGAACAACTTTCATTTATCAACAATAAGGTAGATGGGATGCAAGAGAGGATGACAAGAGTAGAGAAAGGGGCTGGAATCGGGTAGCACCTCAAAGTGAGAATCTTGATCTTGAAGAAGCCAATTATGTCGGGAGGAGAGTGCAGACCTAATCATAACCATCCTGGATTCGATATAGTGACATTAACGCAGGAGAAAGGCCTAAACCACCTACCACTTATGTACCACAAATGAGACTAAAACTTTTGGTTGGGAAGTCGCGATAGAAAAACTGAGTAATGTCGTCACTGACAATATGGGACAACTTTCAAAATCTATGGCTGAATTAGCCACTAACTTTAGCCAATATTGTCAGAAGACAGATGCCAAGGTAACCAATCAGGAAGCTCTAGTCCAAAATCTCACGCACCAGGTAGGACAACTAGCTGAGCAAGTCTCAACTAGACCTCCTGGAGCGTTGCCAAGCAACACTGAGAAGAACCCTAAGGATTTGAATGCGATCATGACAAGAAGTGGAAAGGAGGTAACTCCACCATCTTTGCAAGAGAAAGAAAAAATCACGAAGAATAAGGATGGTGAGCCAAGCAATGAGACTAATACTCCCGAGACTTTGCCTGAGCAAAGAACGTATAAAGAACCTGCTGGCCCTAGAGTTGAACTTTACAATAACAAGTATCCAATTTTCACTGATGTCGATCCTTCAACTCTACCTTATCCTCCACCAAAACCGAAGCCTAAGTTTGATAATAAGAGGTATAAGAAGTTCGTGGATATGTTTAGTAAGTTACAAATCAATATACCCTAGTTGAAGCACTAGTGAAATGCCTGAGTACACCAAGTTTTTAAAAGACGCCGTCTCAACTAAAAGGAAACTTCTAGATTTAGAGACCATATGCCTTAATGAGGAGTGCTCAGCCATTCTTCAACATAAGTTACCCCCAAAATGCAAAGATCCGGGAAGCTTTCTCATTCCCTCGCACCATAGGTAACATATGTCCGAACAAGGCTTTGTGTGATCTAGGAGCTAGCGTGAACCTGATGCCACTATCTATTTTTCGGAAGCTAGGCATGAAAGATCTTAAGCAGACCTCAATCACATTGCAATTAGCTGACCGTTCTGTCAAGGAACCGTGTGGAGTGGTTGAGGATGTGCTAGTAAGAGTTGAAAAGTTTGTATTCCCTCAATGCCGACTTTGTGGTATTAGATATGGAAGCTAACTACTGAAGTACCATTGATATTAGGGAGACCTTTCATGGCCACTAGTAGAACGCTAATTGATGTTTACAAAGGCGAGTTGGTATTAAGAGTGAGCGAAGAGAGTTGCATTCAATGTCTTCGACACTATAAAGCAACTTTGATGATGGAGAGGATGCATGTTTCATGTTAGATTCCATTGATAGGATCGTTCAAGAATTTCAACAACATGAAAGTATCAAGGATTTTTTGGATGATGTCTTAGAAGAAGAGGATGAAGTCAAGTACGTGAGTAGTGAGGAGGAGAAGATGATATGGCCAGGATGTAGTAGAGGGACCCCAAGACCTGTAGAGGAAGTAAGTCTTGCGGAGATTGAAAGATTCTATCATAGACCAACGTGGCATAAGTACTTGAACTCAAACTCACTTTGTCAAAAGTTGAAGACCTCTTTGGAAGAACCTCCCACAAATTTGACTTTAAAACCTCTTCCTGCGAATTTGAAGTATGTATTTCTTCAAGATGAGACTTTGCCGCTAATTATATCTTCATCCTTGACGGACTTACAAGAGGAGAAACTAATGAGAGTTACGAGAGAGTACATGGAGCATTTGGATGGACCATAGCTGACGTTAAGGGCATTAGTCCTAGCGTATGTATGCACAAAATCTCCGTGGACCCTGAGAAGAAAGCAGTTGCACAACCTCAAAGGCGTCTAACCCCACAATTAAAGGACGTGGTTAGGGATGAGTTTATAAAAATGCTAGAAATGGGAATTATATTTCCAATTGCCGATAGCGAATGGGTTAGCCCTATCCACGTAGTTCCCAAGAAGGGAGGATTGACGGTGCAAGCCAATGAGTTGAATGAGTTAATTCCTGCGAGGCTAATCAGCGGTCATCGAGTATGCATAGACTTTAGGAAACTAAATGACGCGACTCGTAAGGACCATTTTCCCCTTCCCTTCATCGATCAAATGCTCAAGAGACTGAGTGGGCATGCTTTCTATTGTTTTCTTGACGGGTATTCGGGATACTATCAAATCCACATCTCGCCCGAAGATCGTGAGAAAACAACATTTACATGCCCATATGGGACATTTGCGTATAATCGAATGCCATTTGGATTGTGCAACGCCCCCGCGACATTTCAACGATGTATGATGTCATTATTTGCGGATATGGTGGAAGATTTCTAGGAAATATTTATGGATGATTTCTCAAGATTTTTGGAGACGATTTTCGATTCATGTCTCGCACATCTAGCACGAGTGTTGAAGAGATGCTGAAGAGACTAATCTTGTGCTTAATCGGGAGAAATGTCATTTGATGGTCACGGAAGGTATAGTACTAGGCCACCGCATATCAAAGAACGGTATAGAGGTGGATAGAGCCAAAGTTGAGGTGATCGAGAAACTACCTCACCCTACTAATCTTAAAACTTTGCGAGGTTTCTTAGGCCACGCCGGATTTTATCGTAGGTTTATCAAGGACTTTTCCCTAATCTCTAGACCTCTTACTGAATTATTGGCCAAGGATGTGCCATTCGTGTTTTCTAATGAGTGCATAAAAGCTTTCAATGAAATAAAAGTAGGCGATTCATCGCACCCATTCAGTCGCACCGGATTGGGATCTTCCGTTTGAACTGATGTGTGATGCAAGTGACGCTGCTGTAGGCGCCGCTTTGGGTCAAAGAAAAGATAAGATTTTTAGGCCCATTTATTATGCAAGCCGGACTTTGAATGCTGCCCAAAAAAATTACGCCACAACGGAGAAGGAACTTCTGGCCGTTATCTTTGCTTTTGACAAGTTTAGATCTTACTTAGTAGGATCTAAAGTCACTGTGTGGAATGACCATGCGGCTCTTAAGTATCTCCTAGCAAAGCAAGATTCAAAGCCGAGACTGTTGAGATGGATCCTACTGTTGCAAGAATTTGACGTAGAAATCCGAGATAAGAAAGGAAGCGAGAACGTGGTGGCCGATCATCTATCGCACTTACAATTAGAGGATGGTGAGGAATTACCTGAGATAGGAGAATCTTTTCCTGATGAACAACTTTTCTCCATCACCACCATCGGGGGACATGATGATTGTGCTGCAGTTTCTTCGCGAATAGAGGTTGCGAAGGAGAAGAAGCAACCATGGTTTAGTTTGTTTGTCAATTATCTATCCGCAAAGTACTTACCACCGAATCTCACCGTCCCAGAAAGAAAAAAATTCTTTAAAGATCTTAGACACTATTATTGGGATGAGCCTTATTTATTTAAGCTAGGATCTGATAATGTTTTTCGAAGATGTGTGCCAGAAGAAGAGTATAATGATATCCTGAAGCATTGTCATTCTTATGAAGTTGGAGGACACTACGGGGGAGAAAAAACCGCGGCTAAGGTCCTCCAATGCGGGTTTTATTGGCCGACATTGTTTAAGGATGCACACCAATATGCAAAGGCATGTCATGCTTGTCAAATGACAGGTAATATTTCAAGGAGGAATGAGATGCCACTCAAGAGCATCTTAGAAGTGGAGCTTTTTTACGTTTGGGGAATAGATATTGTTGGACCCTTCACTTCATCATTATCTAACCGATATATCTTAGTTGCTGTTGATTATGTATCCAAATGGGTTGAGGCCATTGCTTCACCTACTAACGATGCTAGGGTTGTGGTTAGATTCTTGAAGAAGAACATTTTTACAAGGTTTGGGACACCGAGGGCGATTATAAGCGACAATGGTAGTCATTTTTGTAATAAACCTTTTGAACGGCTGATGGTTAAGTATGGGGTTCGACATAAGCTAGCAACCGCCTATCACCCCTAGACTAGTGGCTAGGTAGAAGTCACCAATCGAGAGATAAAGCGTATCCTGGAAAAAACTGTTAATACAACTAGGAAGGAATGGTCGTTACGTTTAGACGACGCTTTATGGGCTTATAGGACTGCATATAAAACCTCGATTGGAATGTCACCGTATAGGATTGTTTTTGGAAAGGCATGTCATCTACTGTGTGGAACTGGAGCACCGGGCCATGTGGGCAACAAGGATGCTAAATTTTGATGAGACGTTGGCCGGTGAGAAAAGGATGTTAGAATTAACTCGCCTGGAGGAGTTTCGTTTAGAGGCATACGAGAATGCCAAGATTTTCAAGGAGCGCGAAAAAAGTTTCATGACAAAAGATTACGGAGAGGACCTTTCGAGAGGGTGATCTGGTTCTCTTGTACAATTCGCGCTTAAGACTCTTCCCGGGTAAGTTGAAATCAAGATGGTATGGCCCATTTCAAGTACAACAAGTCTTTCCTTCTGGAGCGGTGGAGCTATTCAACTTCAAAGACGAGTCCAGTTGTGGTCAATGGACATCGTATTAAGCATTATCACGGGCTTCCACTGCTGCGAGGAGGAGGTTTTGTACCTCGATGACCCTGTTTATGAATAAACCATCTTGAATCGAGTCGAGCTAGCGACTATAAACTTAGAACTACTACCTATACCTATCTTTTTCGTTTTCTTTTTAATAAAGTAGCATCGCCTATCACGGTTTTTTTCATCTCGCCATGTTCGAGTCTAAGTTCGGAATAAACGAAGTTTTTTCCTTGATAGCCGTCATGTGAGTTTTTATTTGGGTTTAAATCCCTTTTGGTCTTGTCCATGGCAGTATAAAGTAAAGTGGCTTAAACTGTTTTTAGATATCTATATCTAATTACTGCCACATTATTTTATAACTTCCATAGACATGGTATTTAACGATTTCGTGGAGCTTGTTTGTTTATACAGGATGTGTCTGTCTCTCCACACTGTGCCGATGATTACTCCGATATTGTTCCTTTACTTGGGAGCCGTTTCCAGAGCTAAGTCTTTCATCTTGAACTCTCATTTATTTCTGTCATTGAGGACAATGCCATGTTTAAGTGGGGGGCAGGGGACTTAGCTATATATTGTGCTATATGATTGAAAAAGTCAAGGGGAACGGAATACTGAGACAATATTGAGCCAAATTTAAAACTTTTATGGATAAATGCCAAGTTGTTTAACTCGTACCCTTAAACCTGTGAAGTTCTTATACTTAGAATTAATAGGAAATGAACCAAGTTGCGTGAGTACGTGGTCATATTATACTTTTGCGATAAATTGTTAGTAGACTTAAGGATATTCATGCCAACAATTGCAAGTAGTTAGGTATTGTTCAATCACTCAACATGTGAATCGTTTAGTACCGCATGAGTTATAATAATTGAAAGAAGTATGTGTACATTGCGTAGATAATTGGTTATGAGGACCTAGTGTCGATATTTGTCGACTGATGTATTTTGATCTTCTAGCCAACAAAAGCGGAGTAATAAGCTTGGGACGTACCTGTGTTTTGACAATGCATTAAAACACTGGGCTTGTAGTAACATTACCAAAGTAGCCCAGCGCTTGTGGTAATGTTCGATGCTATGTTTAATCTAAGATAGGGGGATACTCTATGAAAAGTTTTCTTCCTTGAGATTAGTAGTATTCGAAAATTATGCAAAATTGAAAAAATTTTCGAATTTTTTAGAGGCTTTGAGTAGTACTCGGTCTCCAAGTCCAAAAACCCTATAGATACGCTCTTGCTTATTATTCTAGCGCTTTAACCATTGCGAGGCATAAGAAGTATGAATGCTGGTGTTGGTGAATTTAGATATGAAGTCTGCATAAACTCTAATCTTGCTACATTTATATAAACCCAATGCACATGCACACAATCACTTCGATTCATAGTGAGTAGTGAATAATGCTTATCTTATGAGCATGACTGGTATGAGATGACTCGGGTTTCTTGTGTAAGTATGAGTTGACCACAGAAAATGTGTCTTGGGAAATGACTTATTAATGCTTTGTTCGGGACGAAGCAAAGTTTAAGTGGGGGGCATTTTGATGACAGTTAAAATATACCCATTTATGTCATCAATTATAACCTTAAATCGGAGTTAATTATATATATTCATATTTAATCACGTGTTTATATTTATTATTTAATGATAAGTGATTATTAATCGATAATTGGTATTTAAATGTTTTATTATAAAAGAGCAATTAATTGTGTGATAAATGCTGATTTTGCGAGATCATGATAATCGGAAGATAATTATCATACAATCGGGAGATCTCAAGATAAAAGAAGAAAATCGGAGCATTGAAGAAAAGATTAATCAGATCAATTCAAAAGCATGCAGTGGGGAACAAGTTAGACAAGAAACGCGTTTAACATGTGCAAAAAAGGAGGCTCGGTCGACCGAGCCACTTCATTCGGTCGACCGAGGCGGGAGGTTCGGTCACCCGAAGCTATCCAGACCGAAAACGCGTGCATATCTTCTAGATCCATCCTATGTCGGCTACAACTCCTATATAAACAGCAGCCACGATGTTGAGAACAACACACCACTACAACACAAGAACAATTTATACAATTTTAGTTTTAGTTTTATTTTCTTTATGTTCGTTCATTGTGGATTCGTCGGATTCTCCAATTAGGGGCGCATTAAAGAGTGGAGTCACTCTGCCTCTTGAGGGTATGACAATTCAATTATGCAATCTTTATTTGTAGATCGATGTATCTTATTATGGAGTAGTTTTTATTTGTATTGATTACGTGATGTAGATTTATTTACGAACCCATGTGTTTAGGTTAGAAACGTTAAGAAGTAATCATGATTTGTTCCGACACAGAACTATGTTCGGTCGACCTAGACATGTCACTCGGTCGACCTAGACGAGTCACTTCGATCGCCCGAGTCTTTGTCGTTCGATCGACCGAGCGTGGTAATGTGTAGGCAAAATTATGATCGGCTTCACCACGTCGATTCTCTGATTTGGAATTAAAGCGAGTAATTAAACTGATCAACTTAATTATTCGTCATCATAATTTAACATGAAACCCAAAAGTGATTGTTACTTAGGATATAGATTGAATCGGCATCTAAGAAGCGCGCTTACCCTAGGAATGT
This sequence comes from Gentiana macrophylla, assembly GCA_026214975.1. Lineage (NCBI taxonomy): Eukaryota > Viridiplantae > Streptophyta > Magnoliopsida > Gentianales > Gentianaceae > Gentiana > Gentiana macrophylla. Next base: position 70,267,989 of record CM047812.1, read on the forward strand.
TGCTTAGATGAGGTTACGGTTTATACCGGCATCCCTAGTCTCGTAATTGTGTCGGAGTTATATGAGATGGAGGCATTAAAAAGCGAAGTCACGTAATGGAGGCACGATGATTTAGAGGGCCTAACGGAGGTAAATCTACCTTAGGGGATGACTCCGTAGTCATAATAATTAATCTTTAACGTTTGTTTTGTCTCGTTATCATCCTAATTCACATGGGGGGTTATAATCTACTAAGCGTAATCAATACTATTTGTCTAGATAATATCAACCGTATTATCCGTGTTTTAGTAGTCTTTAGTTTGTCTTTGTGGTCTTTTGTGTCTTGTGGTTGTCACTATTTTATTTTCTGCATTTAGTTGGTCGTAGACCGCCCTTTCAATTTAGTTCTAATAGGATAAAGTTGTGTTTTATTTGTGCCGAGTCTCTGTGGGATCGATCTCGACTTATCTGGCTATACTACACTTGAACCTAGTTCTCTTGCTAGTGTGTTAGTAGGCATCGAGTTAATAATTTAACTTGACCTCTATCAGTTGTTCCACATATACTTCTTCATCTAAAAGTCCATTCAGAAATGTACTATTGACATCCATTTGGCAAACTTTGAAGTCTTTGTGGGCTGCAAAGGCCAGAAATAGTCTGATTGTTTCCAATCTTGTTACTGGAGCAAAGGTTTCATCATAATCTATGCCTTCTGCTTGAGAGTAGCCTTTAGCAACTAGCATTGCTTTGTTTCTGACAACTGTTCCTTGTTCATCCATCTTGTTTCTGAATACCCATTTTGTTCCAATGATGTTGGCTATGTCTGGCATGTCAACAAGTTCCTAGACCTCATTTCTTTCAAATTCATTTAGTTCTTCTTGCATGGCTGTAATCCAGTCAGCATCTTGGATTGCATCATCTATTGTCTTGGGTTCCACTTGTGATAAAAAAACATGTTAGTATATTCTCCAATTGTCTTCTGGTTCTGACTCCTGTGTGAATGTCTCCAATGACGTGATCTTCAGGATGATCTCTTAGCCAGTTGAGGTTAGGTTGAAGTTGCTCTTGACTTGGTGCTTCCATAATATCAGTATGTGCATCAGCTTCATGTTCTTGTTCTGGTGGCTCTTCTGTTGTATGGACTGGTGGCTCATCTTGATTTCTAAAATTGTGATTCAGAATGGTAGTTGGTACTGTTGTATTCATATAAACTTGTCTTTGACCTGCTTCTTCTTCAAATTCTTGAAGGTTTTCACCATTTGTGTTTGGTTCATCAAAGACTACATGAATTGATTCTTCAATCACCAAGGTTCTTTTGTTGAGCACTCTGAAAGCTTTGCTAGTGTCTGAGTATCCCGTAAAGATTGCTTCACCAGCTTTTCAATCAAAAGTATGTAGCTGATTCCTGTTCAAAACAAAGCATTTAGATCCAAACATATGTTAGTGTGAAATGTTAGGTTTCCTTCCATTCCATATTTCATATGGAGTTTTTCCATGATGTTTGTTGATGATTGGTCTGTTTTGAGTATAGCATGCTGTATTTGCTGCTTCAACCCAAAATCTCTTTGGCAAGCATGCTTCTGCAATCATTGTTCTGACTGCTTCTTTGAGTGTCATGTTTCTTCTTTCTGCCACACCATTCTGTTGTGGAGTTCCTGCTGATGATAGTTGATGCAGTACTCCATTTTCTTCACATTATGTTCTAATAATTTCATTTAGAAACTATGTGCCTCTATCTGATCTGATCTTGATGATCTTTAGTTCCTTTTCATTTTGAATTCTTCTCAACAAGTCTGGCAGCTTTTTGAGTGTGTCTCTTTTCTTGTTCATGAATATGGTCCAGGTGAATTTGGAGAAGTCATCCACCACTACTAGAGTGTATTTATTTCCACTTACACTGACTGGTGTGACTGGTCCAAAAATATCCATATGCAATAGATGTAAGATTCTTGTTTGATTGATAGGGCTTTGACATGAACGAGCTTTTGATTTGCTTCCTTTTTTGACATGTATCACATTGACTTTCTTTCTTGAATGTGATCTCTGGTAAGCCTTCAACTAACTTGTTCTTTGACAGTGTGTTGATGCTTTTGAAGTTGAGGTGATTCAATCTCCTATGCCAAATCCAGCTGGTTGATTGTTTACTTTTGACAAGCAAACATGTTTCTGCTCGTGCTGTCTTCCAATCTACCACATACATGTTGTCTTCTCTCCTTCCTGCAAGTACAACTGTGTTGGTTTGACTGTGAATCACTTTGCATCCTTCCTTGTTGAAGTGCACATTGTAGCCTTTGTCACAAAATTGACTGATACTTAATAGATTGAAATTTAGTCCTTTAACATAAGCCACATTTTGAATCTTCAAACTGTTTTTGAGCATTATGCCTTCCTCTTAGTTTTACCAGGGTTTTCTTTGCCTCCAAAAGTAACTTTGGGTCCATCAAAAGCTTTAAAGTCAGTGAGCCATCCCTTGTTCCCTGTCATGTGTCTGGAACATCCACTGTCTATGTACCAGACATCCTACAAAACAAATTAATTTTGTTTAGGTACCCAACATCTTGTTTGGGTCCATGCCTATTGCTTGATCATGCCTCATACTCCAAGTGTATATCCAAATGATCTTCTTTTTGGATAGTTGAAGTCATCAACTTCATATGTATAAGGCATGGCAGAATAACTTCTAATATTTCTACTAAAGGCATTCTGATACTTTTCTTTACTTTTTGGTGCATTTGCATCCTTTTTCATTCTCCAATATGCAGTGGGAGACCTGTGTTCGTTTTGCTTCAAATGTCTAGGAACATACCTTGGTTGATTTTTCTTAAACATATGATGCATAACATGAAATGGTTTCTTTTTGTATTTTAGAGGTGCAACATCCAAATCATTCTCTAAGGGGTAAAGTCTTCCCTTACCTTTTAGAAAACCTTTGCCTTTTGTTGGCTGGTTTGATGATTTAGTCTACTGTTTCACTACACTAGGTTTTGACTTCACTGGTGCAAGATGAGTGGTTGAAACTATGGTCTGTCCTTTTCTGAATTTTGATCCATTCTTGGTCCTAGATTCAGATTTGTGTTGTAGCCAAGACCAGATCTGGATCCAAACCTTTTTGAGGGTTTGTAAGTTAGTGCTTTCAGTGGTGCAGTGGTGATCTTAACTGGTAAGGATATTTTCTCAGCTGGTCTTTCGACATTGGATGATTGATCATCATCTGCTGCTTGTTGATCAGTTGAGTGGATCTCCTTACTAGTTTGTTCAGCTTTTACTTTATCCAGTTCTTTCTTTAATCTTTTATTTTCCTTTCTTAGATTCTCACATTCCTGTTCCAGAATTTCATGATTCATTTCAATTTCTTCAAATTTGCTCATGAGATTTTGGATTAGGTTTGCAGAATCTAGTAGCAGTAAAGAAGATTGTGCAGTGTCAGATGTGGATGCACTAGATGATGAGTGTGAGCTAGATGTTACCTCGCCATTAGATTCTTTAGCCATAAGGCATAGGTAAGCTTTTTCATTGTGCAGTATCGACTTCATCATCATCATCAGAATCATTTTCAGATGATTCTTCATTCTTTTCACTGTTAGTTTCAGCTTTGAGTGCCTTCTTGCTTTTTCACTTTTCAATTGTCTTGTATTTCTCTTTATCCTCATCTTTGTCTTTTTCTTCCGGGCAATCAGCCTTGAAATGACCTTTCTTCTTGCAGTTGAAGCATCTGTATTCATCATCCTTTTTCTTCATGTCTTTGCTTGTGCTAGAATTTTTGTATGACGATGAACCTCCTTTGAATTGCTTCTTCTTGTTAAACCTGTCAAAACATTTTACTAGTAAAGCTACATGTTCCTTCAGCTACTGTGTCTCTTTGTTGTTTGCATCAGCTGTGTTGCTTTGCTAGGGTGCAATCAGTGCACTGGCCTTATGTGCCTCTGCTGGTGCACTGTCTTCGCCGTTCAACTCAAATTCATGAGCTTTTAGTTGAGACATTAGAGTTAAGGTATCAGTGTTTGCAAGATTTGTTGTCCCTCTGATTACTGATGTGATGATCTTCCATCTTTCAGGTAAGCCTCTCAAGATCTTTAGGCACACTTCTTTATGTGGATATATGTGTCCAAGTTGTTGTAGTTCACTGATGATGCTTGAGAATCTGTTGTCCATTTGATCAATGGTTTCACCAACCTTCATTTTGAAGTTCTCAAATATTTGTTTTGCAACAGATAATTTGTTTTCTTTAACTGCTTCCGATCCTTCATTGATCAGTGCCAATTTGTCCCACATCTCCTTTGTTGTTTTGAAATCTTTGATCCTCATGAACATATTACAGTCCAGAGTCTTCAAAATCATGACTTTTACAACAAAGTCGATCTTTGCTCTTCTCCTGTCATCCTTGGTCCAATCTTTCTTGAGTTTGTCTATTACTTTTCCTTGATCTGCTCCTGTGGTTACCACACTTGTGATCTCGATTGGGCCATCATTGATTACATCCAGCATCTCCTCATGAGTTGCTGCATGATCAGACAACATTCTTATTTTATATTCATCAAAATTATTAACAATGAATACAGGTACCTTTGACATAAAATTTGAGGAATCCATAAATACAAATAATATATATATATATATATATATATATATATGGAAAGCACAAATTTGAAAACTATTTTGAAAATATGTGATCTCCTTGTTACAGAAAATTAGATCTCGAGCAGTTACGATACTAGGAACACCATTCTGATATCAATTGTTGGTCCCAGAGAAGGGTGAAACTATAGTCAGAGGGGGGGGGGGGTGAATGACTATAGTGGAGTTTCAAAAACTTTTCCTTGATTTAAAAGCTTTTGGGCAGCGGATAAGTCCCTTCTTAAAATGTTGTTTCAAAGTAGATTATGCAATCACAGATATAGAGTATGTAATGAAATAAAGTGTTGTAAAGTAAATTGCTGAAAGTAAATAGACACAAAGGTTTATAGTGGTTCAGGGTGGTGTAATCCCTTAATCCACTCTTCTCCTGTGATGATTGGAGGAATTCACTATTGTTTTCACAGATACAATATTACGATTGTCCTTGACTACACAAGCTTCATAATCTTCAAGACTATCACTCCCTGGCTTCAAAAGCTTCAGTGACTCAGTCTCTATCACTGCTCCTTGAGAACAAATCTTTCAGCAGCTATCACAATGGTTGTAACTCATTCTCAGATTCCTCTTATTCAATTGCCTCAGTTGATGTGAATTGGATTCACAGACTTGTGATCAATCTAAGTGCTCTATGTAGAATTTGAGCTCTGATTTCTTAGTTGACCTCTGGATGTCTCTTTTAAGTACAGATAGAAGGCTTTTCAAATTGACAGAGTTTTTGCTTGTTTCTTATCAGATTCAATCGTTGTTTTTCTTGTTTGTCAATGCCTTCTATTTATAGCCTTGATAATACTTGATTTGAATTTCCGTCCGTTGGCTATTTAATGTGGAGAATAATCCTTGAATTGATTCTTGATTCCCCCTTAATTATTTTCTCCTTGATTTCAGTGATCGGATTTTTCCTCAAACGTTTATCAGAAAATTCGTCCTTGATTGATCCTCAATTGATTGTGCATTTAATGCTTGATCTTCATCATTTGAAATCTGAATGAGTAAATTTTACTTGGCCGTTCCCTGAACGGTGAAGTGATTCTTCTGACTTGGCTGTTTGGTTCTTCCTTCACTGCTCTGTCTTTACTCAGTCGAAATTCAGTTTACTTTTCCGGTTTACTGCATTGTTGTTTTCTTTAATTCTTTCGAGTACTTTTTGTACTTCACTGATTCTTGATTTGGGTGAGATCAGTGTACACCATATTTGACAATGTATTTCATTACTTAGACTTATCCAAGGTCATCACAGAATTCTTTGGTTATAAGTCAAACCATAATGTCTTCATACTTCTCTGTTGGTACTTGGCTGGCTTCACTCTGCCGGGTATCTATTTTTACTTAGCCTTTCTACCAACTAGTACAATACGTGTCTGACTCAACTTATAAAACATGTCAAACTCTAAGTAAAGACTTATACAGAGAATTCTAACTTATTTCAGGCTTTCTATAACAGCTAGTATGGCCATCATCAAAACATAATAAAATGTTCCTAACATCCTTCCAAGGATTAGATGTTTTCATTACGGAAAGGCCTGGAAATTGTGTTCTTTGTTTTCTTTTATCTCTTTTGCAGGAAGATCGGGACACTTCAGAGATTCGGTCAAATAGGAGTTGAAAAGGCAGACAAGTCAAACAAAATGCCTCGCAAAGTGCTAAATATCAAGCCTATTTCCATGTATCTAGGATCAGCAGTCAGAGAGAAATATGAAGCAGACAAGAAGCGTGTGGAAAAAGAAAAAGAAGCACTTAAGTAGGAGCTTGAAGAGAGCTTAACGGAGGGCAACACATATCGTCCATGTGAGTTTCCTCTAGAATTAATAGACATATCTTCTTCTGATTACGATTCCGATGATCCTGAAGAGGATCTGGACACTATGTTTTCTGAGCCTGGGGATTACCCAGACTCAGATACCGTAGTGAAGTTAGGAGACCCTAGGACGTTCTGACTCCCAATATCTATAAACAGTGTATCAGTAGGTTTAGGTCTCTGTGACTCCGGCTCGAGTTGCAACATCCTTCCTTTTTCCCTCAGCCAAAAGATTAAGATTCTGGTTATCATGGACTAATCTCGGTCCATGACCTTTGTTGATCGAACTAGAGATATGCCTACCGGTCTGCTGAGGAATTGCACGATTAAGGCAGGAGGATTCATGTTCCTAATAGAGTTTACGGTTATAGACGTGCCAGAGGATCCTAGTGCCCAGTTCTATTAGGTAGACCTTTCTTAACGACCAGCTGGGCGATCATGGACTTTGATAATGGGGAAATAACTCTGAGGACTAATAATGATGCCGTATCTATAAAGATCCTAGAGCCCCTAGATAATAGGTCGGAATGTTGCATGATGACTTATGGTTCTGGGGAAGTGAAAATCTTGGAGATAGAAGAGGATAGGCATAGGAACCGAGAGGTTCTAGTAGTAACTTGTGAGCAGGAATTCATGAGAATGCTGCTGAGAGAGCATGAAGAAAAGGGCCATGACCAGACACTTATGGAAGTCGGTGCTTCTGTTAGGCGCAAAAATATGGAATCCCTGAACGTGAAGGTTAAATCTCGAAGCAAGGGTATACCTAGTGCACGCGCAAAAAGAGAAAAGTGTGCTAGTAGAAGAGCTCTAAAAGGTTTTACGACGGTAAAAACCTCTGGAGTAAAGGTTTGGTGAGTTATAGGCCTGACCCTTGAGTGAGCAAGGATCTGAAGAAAGTCGAGCTGGTGACTATAAACTCATAACTATTTATCTTGAACCCTTAGTTAGGATAGGGTTTGGGGTTTTTCATCCTACTGCACCCTTAAGCTTGAAACTGATGGTTGTTGGGAAGGTTTTTTTTACTCATTATGGATTATAGTGAAATATGTTAGGATTGAGTCAGAAGTAACCACAAAAGGAGTAAGAAACTAATGATTTTGAGGTCAGGATTGAGCAGTGAGCTAAGGTAAAGTGTGCAAAACAGGAGAGCAGAAAAATCTGGAAAAAATTAGCCCCGGTAAATCGGGAGTAACCCCCGGGTTACCGAGCTAGGGTTTGTCAGTTTTTGCGTGTCAGATTAAAAAGTAGACCTTTCGATGACACGTGATGACACACGTTGCATCCGTCAGTCCACCAGTCAGCAAAACCGCCCCATTTTCCCTATTTTCCATCATTTCATCCTTTCCCACACTCCACCATAACTCCACCTCAATCCTATCAATCAAACCCCTCAATTCCCTCACCCTCATTACTCCTCTACCCACTACCCCACCACATCCTCCCACCTTCTACCATTTTCTCCTATATAAACACCATTCTATCACCATTGTTCACCATCTTCATCAATTACCTTCTTCCTCTTCACCACCAATTTCTTCATTTCTTCTTCTTTTACAAATCTAGGCCAACATCACCACCACTATCACCACCAGATTCAACCTTTTTTCTTCCATTTAAACACCCAAACACCCTTCTTCCATCCTCTATTACTGAGTGGTACTGCTGCAACGGTGTAGTTGCTGCAGTTCATCATTTTTCTTCTTTAGTAGAACACTCCTAGTAAAAATAGGACAAAATTATCCACGGTAAATCGGGAGTACCTGCTGATTTACCGAGGGTCCTTTTTCGGTTTCAGCATCATCTTCAGTCTCTGTTATCATCAGGAATGGCCCCTAAGCATAGCAGAACCGCTCATCGTCCAAGAGGTCAATGTTAGGAACAATCTATTGTGTTTTGATGATGGCCATACTAGCTATTATAGCAAGCCTGAAATAAGTTAGAATTCTCTGTATAAGTCTTTACTTAGAGTCTGACATGTTGTATAAGTTGAGTCAGACAAGTATTGTACTAGTTGGTAGGACGGCAAAGTAAAAACAGATATTCAGCAAAGTGAAGCCAGCCAAGCACCAGCAGAGAAGCAATGAAGACATTAATGGTCCGACTTATAACCAAGGAAGTCTGTGATGACCTTGGATAAGTCCAAGTTACCCTTTAAGTGATGAAACTTAATGTTCAAATATGGTGTACACTGACCTCACCCCAATCAAGGATCAGTGAAGTACAAAGATTCTCCTTAAACTGAAGCAAAGAAGAAAACAGTGAATCGGCAAAGTAAACTGACCTTCGGCAGAGTGAAGACAAAACAGTGAAGGAAGATCTAAATCGGCTATGTCAGAAGGATCACTCGACCGTTCTGAAAACGGCGAAGTAACACTTACCAGATCAGATTTAATATATGTTGAAGATTCAGAAGATTATGCATTAAATGCACAATCAATAGAGGATCAATCAAGGACATATTTTCTGCTATACATTTGAAGAAAGAATCCGATCACTGAAATCAAGGAGAATGCAATTAAGGGGGAATCAAGAATAAAATCAAGGATTATTCCCTCATTAATATAGCCAACGGATGGAATTTCAAAATCATGGTTATTCAAGGCTATAAATAGAAGGCATTGACAGAAAAACAAAAATAACCAAAAAAGAAAAATCAAGCTGAAACTCTGTCAATTTGAAAAGCCTTCTCTCTGAACTTACAAGGATACATCTAGTGATCAACTCAAATATCAGAGCTACAAAGTCATATTCAGCACTGAGATTGATCAAGCAAGTGTGTGAAACATATTCACATCAAACTGAAGCAACTGAATCAGAGGCAATCTGAGAAGGAGTTGAATCTGTGATAGCTGTTGAAGGATTTTGATCTCAAGGAGCAGCAAAAGAGACGGAATCACTGAAGCTGTTGCAGTCAAGGAGTGATAGTCTTGTAGATTGTGAAGCTTGGGAAGCCAAGGACAATCCTACTATTGTATTGTTGAAAACAATAGTGAATTCCTCCTATCATCACAGGAGAAGAGTGGATTAAGGGATTACACCACCCTGAACCACTATAAGCCTTGTGTCAATTTACTTTCTGCAATTTACTTTACTGACATTTATTTAAATTGCCTAGATCATAACTTATATACTGTGATTGTCTAAACGATATGAAAACAACATAGTAAAAGGGACTTATCCGCTGCCCAAAAGCTTTTAAACAAAAGAAAAGTTTTGAAACTCCACTATAGTCATTCACCCCATCTCGACTATAGCTTCACCTTTCTCTAGGACCAACAATTGGTATCGGAGCGGTGTTCTAGTATCGAAACTCGTTCGGATCTAATTTACAGTAAGAAGAGATCACACATTTTCAAAATAGTTTTCAAATCTAAGTTTTCTATACGTTTACATTTATATCTTCACTTGCACTTATGGATTCCTCAAACTTTACATCAAAAGTACTGCTTTTTAATGTTAATAATTTTGATGAATACAAAATAAGAATCTTTGTCTCATCTTGCAAAGAACTCATGAAGAGATCTTTGGATGTAATTAATGATGGACCAATCATAATCACTACCGTGGTAGAGCACGAGGAGCGAGATCAAGGAAGGAAATCGATAAACCTAAAAAGTATTGGACCAAGGATGACAGGAGAAGAGCAAATCTGGATTTTGTTGCAAAAGACATGATTTTGAAGACCCTAGATAGCAACATGTTCATGAGAATCAAAGACTGCATAACAGCAAAGGAGATGTGGGAAAAGCTATCATTGATAAATGAAGGATCTGAAGCAGTTAAAGAAAACAAATTATCTGTTGCAAAACAGAAATTTGAGAACTTCAAAATGAAGGCTGGTGAATCCATTGATCAAATGGACAACAGATTCTCAAGCATTATCAGTGAACTGCAACAGCTTGGACACACATATCCCCAGAAAGAAGTATGCTTGAAGATCTTGAGAGGACTACCTGAAAGATGGAAGATCATAACATCGATGTCGGAGGAACAACAAATCTTGCAAGCACTGACACTCTGACACTGATGTCCTAATTAAAAGCTCATAAATTCGAATTGAACGGTGAAGATGATGCTCCGGCAGAGACACACAAAATCACTGCACTGGTTGCACCCCAGCAAAGAGACACATGAACTTAAAGAACATGTAGCTTTATTAGTTAAACGCTTTGACAGGTTCAGCAAAAAGAAGCATTTCAAAGGAAATTCATCATCAAACAAGAGGTCAAGCTCAAATAAAGAAATGAAGAAGAAAGATGATGAATACAGATGCTTCAACTGCAACAAGAAGGGTCAATTCAAGGCTGATTGTCCTGAAGAAAATGACAAAGATAATGGAAAGAAGAAATACAAAGCATCTGAAAAGAGGAAAAGCAAGAAGGCACTCAAGGCTGAATCCAGCAGTGAAAAGAATGAAGAATCATCTGATAATTACACAGATGACAGTGATGAAGAAGATAGTGCAAACAATGAAAAAGCCTGTCTATGCCTCATGACCAAAGAATTAGATGAAGGTGATAGTTCAGACACTGAGGAAACAAGCCTATGTCTAATGGCTAAAGAATCAGATGAAACTGAGGTAACATCTAGTTCCTGTTCCTCATCAAATGCATCCACATCTAACACTGCACAATCTTCTAGTCTCCCATTGGATGCAGCAGACCTAGTCCAAAATCTCATGACTAAATTTGATGAAATTGAAATGAATCATGAAATTCTGGAAAAGGAATGCAAGGATCTAAGAAAGGAGAATAAAAGACTAAAGAATGAACTGGATAAAGCAAAAGTTTGAATTAACTTGATGAGAGACCTACTTAAATGATCAACAAAAGCGGATGATCATACATCCATTATTGACGGATCGCTTAAGAAAATCTCCCCACCGTAAAGGTAACCACCGCACCACTAAATGCACCACTTACAAACCCTCAAAAGGTTTGGATCCAGGTCTGGTCTTGGCTACAATCGAGGATGAGAGTAGGAATAATGGTCAACACAATTCTAAATCCAGGACCAACATTGGAGCAAAATTTAGAAAGGGACAGACCATAGTTCCAACAAATCATCCTGCCCCGGTGAAGTCAAAACCTAGTGTAGTAAAACATCAGACCAAATCCTCATTTCAGTCAACCAAGAACAATAGCCTTCCACGAAGGTAAAGCGGACTTTATCCTTCGAGAGGATGATTGGAATGTTGCACCTCCAAAATACAAGAGAAACCATTCCATAAAATGCATCATGTGTTTAAGAAAAACCAATCTAGATATGTTCCTAGACACATGAAGCAAGAAAGGTTTCCTCTGCATATTGGAAAGTGAAGAAGGATGTAAATGCACCAAAAGGTGGAGAAATGTATCGAGAATATCTTCAAGAAAATATCGGAAGCTATTACGCCATGCCTTATACATATGAAGTTGATGACTTCAACTATCAAAAAAAGAACTTTTGGATATACACTTGGTATGGGAGGCATGACTGCTAACAGATATGGACCCAAACAGTGTTGGGTACCTAAACTTAATTAATTTGTTTTGTAGGATGTCTGGTACATAGAAGTGGATGTTCCAGACACATGACAGGAAACAAGAAATGGCTCACTAACTTCAAAGCTTTTGATGGACCTAAAGTCACATTTGGAGGCAAAGAAAACCATGGCAAGATTAAGGGGGAAGGCATAATACTCAAGAACAATCAAGATTCAAAATGTGGCATATGTCAAGGGACTTAATTTCAATCGATGAGCATCGAGTCAATTCGTGACAAAGGCTACAATGTGCACTTCAACAAAGAAGGATGCAAGGTGATTCACACCAAACCAACACAATAGTTCTTGCGGGTAGAAGACAAGACAACATGTATGTGGTGGATGGAGAACATCCAAGGCGAAAACATGTCTCGCTTGTCAAAAATAAACAATCAACAAGTCGGATTTGGTTTGTACGAAAGATTAAATCACACGAATTTCAAGACCATCAACAAATTATCAAAGAACAAGTTAGTTGAAGGACCGCCGAGATCATATTGAAAAAGGAAAGCCTATGTGATGCACATCGAAGAAGGAAACAAATCAAAAGTTCATTCAAGTCAAAGCCTTATCAATCTACAACGAGTTCTACATCATTACACATGGACTGTTTGGACCAGTCCACACCATAAAGTGTAAGTGGTAAGAAATACACCCTAGTAGTGGTGGATGACTTTTCAAAATACACTGGACCATTTTCATGAACAAGAAGAAAGAAACACTCAAAAGGCGCCGATTTGCTGAGAAGACTCCAAAATGAAAAAAATGAAGATCATCAAGATTAGATCGATAGAGGCAATGAATTTCTAAATGAAATTATCGGAACCTCTTGTGAAGAAAATGGAGTGCTACATCAACTATCTCATAGCAGAACTCCACAACAAAATGGTGTAGCAGAAAGAAGAAACAGAACTCTCAAAGAAGCAGTTAGAACAATGATTGCTGAAGCATGCTTACCAAAGAGATTTTGGGCTGAAGCTGCAAACACAGCATGCCATACACAAAACAGATCAATCATCAACAAATATCATGGAAAGACTCCATATGAAATATGGAATGGTAGAAAACCCAATATCTCATATTTTCATATGTTTGGATCAAAATGTTTTGTCTTGAACAGGAACCAGCTGCATACCTTTGATGAAAAGGCTGATGAAGCAATCTTTATGGGATACTCAGACACCATCAAAGCATTCAGAGTACTCAACAAAAGAACATTGGTGATTGAAGAATCAGTACATGTAGTTTTTGATGAACCAAATACAAATGGTGAAGACCTTCAAGATCAAGAAGAGAAGCGAGACAAAGGAAAATCTATACAAGTGCAACCATACCAAATTTCTATCCTAAATCATCATTTTGAAAATCAAGAGGAGCCACATATATACACAATGAGATCAAGCACCGAAACTTGAAGTTCATACCCATAATGAAGTCTGCAGAAGCACCAAGTGAAGAACAACTTCAACTTTGATCTAAATTGGCTAAGAGATCATCCTGAAGAACAAGTCATTGGAGATATTCACACAGGAGTTAGAACCAGAAGACAACTGGAGCACATGCTAACATGCTTTCTATCACAAGTGGAACCCAAGACCATAGATGATGCAATCCAAGATACAGATTGGATCACGGACCATGCAAGAAGAAACTAAATGAATTTGAAAGAAAGGAAGTCCAGGAACTTGTTGATGAGACCGAGATATAACCAACATCATTGGAGCAAAATGGGTATTTAGGAACAAGATGAATGAGCAAGGAACAGTTGTCGAAAACAAAGCAAGACTAGTTGCAAAAGGCTATTCTCAAGCAGAAGGGATAGATTATGATGAAACATTTGCACCAGTAGCAAGATTGGAGGCAATCAGACTCTTTCTAGCTTTTGCTGCTTACAAAGATTTCAAAGTCTATCAAATGGATGTCAAGAGTGCATTTCTAAATGGACTTTTGGAAGAAGAATTATATGTGGAACAACCTCCTGGATTTCAAGTCAAAGGAAAAGAAGACAAAGTATACAAACTCAAGAAGGCCCTTTATGGACTCAAACAGACACCAAGAGCCTGGTATGGAACACTATCACAATTTCTGATCAAGAATGGATTCAACAAAGGACTATAGACAAGACTCTATTCAAACTAGAGGAAGGAACAAGTACATTGCTAGTACAAATCTATGTTGATGATATCATTTTTGGATCAGAGGATGAAAAGCTATGTGAAAAATTTGCAAACCTGATGAAGAGCAAATTTCAGATGGGCATGATGGGAGAATTAAATTATTTCCTTGGCCTGGAAGTAAAGCAAATGAAGGATGGTACTTTTATCAGTCAAGCCAAGTACACAAGAGATTTAATACACAAGTATGGGATGGTTACAAGTGGCACAACAGACACACCAATGTGTGCAGGAGTCATACTTGGAAAAGATGAAGCAGTAAATGATGTTGGTCAGAAAATGTATAGAGGAATCATTGGATCCTTACTATACTTAACTGCAAGTAGACCTGATATAGCATTTGCAGTAGGAGTATATGCAAGATTTCAAGCTCAACCAAAGGAATCACATCTTCTAGCAGCCAAAAGAATAATCATATACCTGAAAAACACTATCAATGTAGGTATTTGGTATCCAAAAGATGGAGGATTTAAATTGATATCATATTCAGACTCTGACTATGCTGGATGCAAAATAGATAGAAAAAGCACCTCTGGAACATGTCAAATGCTAGGCACCAGACTAGTCTCTTGGTTCAGTAAAAAGAAAAACTCCATATCTACATCAACAACTGAAGCAGAATATATAGCAGCAGGTAGTTGTTGTGCACAAGTACTTTGGATCAGACAACAGCTAAGGGATTATAGAGTGGAAGAGAAAACAATTCCAATTATGTGTGATAATACAAGTGCAATATCTATTACTAAAAATCCAGTGTTGCATTCAAGAACAAAGCACATTGATGTGAGACATCATTTTATCAGAGATCATGTTGAAAAGGGAGATGTTATCCTAAAATACATACCCACTGAAGATCAATTGGCTGACATCTTCACTAAACCACTCAGTTATGAAAGATTTAGCATGTTGAGAACTGAGTTGGGAATGATTGAAATTGACTAAGTACCAAAGAGCGGCTAACTGGAATAATCGGCTAAGTGACTTCATCAACTGCTTCAACCTTTGCCGTTACAGGAGATGTAGCAGGTAAGACACTGGTATCCAGCGAAGTTAACTTAACTGATTGTTAGGAACGGTTAAATGGAGCCGCTCAAAGAAGAATTCTCTACATCGGCTAAGTGACCAGCCAAGGCACTTCACCGAATTAAAGACTTGGACAGATTAAAGTGTGAACAAAATCAATTTTTACTACACGTGGAGAATAAGGAAATTATGGAGGATTATTCTGTGGAAGATTACACACGTGGAGATCAACTTATGATCATGGAGGTAACCATATTCTTTTTAAACTATAAACGCCTCGATTCCCGGGCTCTATCATTACTTACCTCAAACCAGTCCCCCATTACGCTCGAATATCGCGATTTACATACACAAAATCACGCCATTATGTCATAAAATCCTTCCACATTCAAACCACGTTCACACTACTCAAAATCACCCTATATAAACGATACTTAGAGATTTTCAGAAATCTTTACACTCTCTTGCAAATTACAAACCCTACTTTTGGTTTTCTCTATTGCAAATTCAAGTTCATTTTCAAACTTCCTTTCATTTTCAACAATGGCATCATCTTCCTCAAACACCCAAGCTGGATATGAAAAATCGATTGCCATTGGATCATTCTTTCAAGAAGAACACTACTTGAAACTGTGCAGAAATGATGAAGATGCCAAACGATTAGCAGCAGGTTGTGAAAACCTAAAATTATCAACCTTTCTCAATCCTCCCATAACCGAGGTTTGCTATGAAAGTCTGATTTCCTTCTGGAAATCTGCAAAATACGTACCTGGGCTTCCTGCTGAAGAAGGTGATGAGTGGGAAGAAGACAAGATCGTTGCATCTTTCAATGGCAAAGAAGTGGTGATTACAAAAAAGGTAATTCGAAAACATCTTAAACTTTCAAATAAAGGTCAAGCAAAAGTGACATTGGTACCACAAAACTTGGATGATTTCGGGGGCAACTATTGCCAAACTGCAAACCCTGTGGATCTACAAAAGTCAATTGTCTGAGATCGGCTTTAAAGAAACCATTCAATGAGTTCAGTGCCCTAATTGGCAAGACTATTGAAGGAAAATTGGGAGCAAATAATGCCATGACAGAAATTAGAATGCGGCTAATGGGAATCATCTACAACAATCTACAATTCGGTTGGGCAAAATACTTCTTTTTGAGAATTAAAGAACAAATCCAAGGTGAAGTGAAGGCAAGGGAAAAGGGGATAAAAGAGGGAAAGACAAAGAAAGGAAAATTCTGCAAAAGTCATATGTGATTCAGTTACACTATCTGTTGCAATGTCTCAAAGTCCCTACTGTACAACTCCACAAACTTCATGAGTCCAAAGTCATGTTTACCTATGTCAAACAACAAAAGAAGGCAGGAGAAGGGAAGAGAAAGAAATCCACACACCACACCACCAGTCAAAGAAAGAAGCAAAAGGTCCAGCGAAATCTGGACAAGACAGACTTTGGAAAATTGGTTGATGAAGAAGAAGAAGAGATTCCGACCTTTGAGGCGAAATGTGCAAGAAGAAGAAAATGTCGGTGAGGATGAACAACATCCTAATGAATAAAACACTTGGAGAGGATGAGGAATCTCCGGAAGAAGTCACACAATTGTCTCGCAAACGATATAGATGATCGAATTGCGAATATCTTGAGTGGAATGAAGGTGATTCCCGACAACGACTTCAAGACTCGATCACACTTGCTTGGGAAGAGGCATGGTCGCTTTGATTTTCCTCGGGAATCACAACTCGGTTGGTGTACTTGATGAATCACCTCTATGGGACTTGGTTGATGCGGCCAAGGCAAAAGCGCCCCTGCACCTCTGGGAGACAGAGTGACGACTCAGAAGATGGTGAAGATGATCATGATCAAGATGATGGTGATGATCATGATGACAATGATGATAATGATCATCATGTTGAAGATCTTGGTAAAGACAAAGAAGAGGATACTCCTGCACCAGATGCAATTGATGATACCACTCTTCTCCGTACATTTTTGAAACCACAAGCATCCAACAAGTCCACAACTCCAGCAAAGACAGCCACTCAACCGTTGTCTGTCAATGTTCCAGCTGACAGCACAAACATTGTGGACACTGGTTCAGCTGCTGCCACTCCAGTCAAGGCAACCCCTAGCACAGAGATAGGGGAACAGCAGCTCAAGCCACACCAGCCTACACATCTACCCAAATACTTGAAGATCTAGATGTGAATGCAGATGTCACTCAACATCAAGACAAGGGAAAACAAACAGATCTAGAACCAGCTGACGTAAGGCACAAACTCTCTCAGCTGGGCACTGGCATTACAAATGAAAATTTTGAGAAAGCGGCAGGTTTGCTGGCTGAAGAATTGGAACAGCAAGCCATGTATCTCAGATCCATGACTTCAGCATTTAATGACAAAAGCTCCTCCATTGAACACAAGTTTCAGGCCATTGTAGAGTACATTGATGCACAAAATATTGTGGTTCAACAACAAGGAAATCTGATGAAGCAACTCAACATCAATATCACTAACAATCTTGTAGGCCTCAAGCAGCATATTTCCCAAGAAAATGAATCAATGGCAGTGGCTTTTGGCACTAGATTTTGTAGTGTCAATGAAAAATTGAATGATCGTAACAACAGATTCACATCTATTGAATCAAAACTTGACTCTCTGATTGGGACGGCAGAGGCCACAAATAGCATCCTACTCCAGCAAAGGGATGATGCTGCCAAAAAGGTGGAAACTCAGGATAAGCCTGAAGGATCAACTATTAGACCCCCAAACTTCACTGAAGAACAACTGAGAGCAAGGGACAGAGAAATAAGAATCAAGAATGAGGCAGAAGAACAGCAAAGGAGAGCCAGAGAGGAAAGGGAAAAGGCTCTAAATGAACCCTGCACTGGATTTCCTCATCCTATACAAAGAAGAGATGATGATAGAGACAGATCCGGCAGACAGCAAAGGCATGGATCTAGTCAGCAAAGAGGATCAGCTAGTCAACACAGACTTATCACCAGAGGAAACACCACGAGAGCGAGTGCGTGCCTCCGGATACACTGGGCAACACAGAACTTTTACGGGTCACCAAAGCAAAGCTGAATATGAAGCAGATGTACTGGACCATGTAAGAGAATTTTTCAGAGTACAGGAAGGATTTTATCCTCATTCCTCACAAGATGAAGCATGGGCTGATTAGCTAAGCTATCAAGATGAAAGGATGAGAACTGATATGGGTAAACTCTACAATGAAGTCAAAAGAGAGTTTGCACTCCTCAGACAAAGCAACAACAAACCAAGCTCAGCCATACCACTGTCTGCAAAAGGACCAGAAGACTTGCCAACTGAACAACAAGAAGAATTCAACTATATGGCAAAATTCTTCAATCCTATGGGAAGAATGGAGAAACAGGAGCAGTGGAGTCTCTACAAAAGCCTCAAATTTGCAGATTCATATATTGTTGAGGCTAGGAAAAGACTTGAGAAGTACTTTGGGGAACCTAGGGCAAATGAGACCATACCTAATTTCAACAAACTTTTTGCCAAAAGAGTTTTTCAGGGTGTATCTGAATACACAGCTATGGAATACTGGAAGTGGAAGTTTCTAGAAATCGAAATGTAGTTTGTAACTTTTGAATAAAGCTTTTGAACTTATTGCCCTGTGATGGATGAATAAAATTGTTGAGTTTTTTATTCTGTTGATTATTATGAAAAATTTGGATCACTTATGTTCAGGCTTATGAGGGTTTTGGCATCATCAAAAAGAAATTGTTAGAACGCGTTCTATTGTGTTTTGATGATGGCCATACTAAACTTGTTATAGCAAGCCCGAAATAAGTTAGAATTCTCTGTATAAGTCTTTACTTACTTAGAGTCCGACATGTTGTATAAGTTGAGTCGAGACAAGTATTGTACTAGTTGGTAGGACGGAAAAGTAAAAGCAGATATTCAAAGATAGTGAAGCCACCAAGCACCAAAGAGAGAAGCAATGAAGACATTAATGGTCCGACTTATAACCAAGGAAGTCTGTGATGACCTTGGATAAGTCCAAGTTACCCTTTAAGTGATGAAACTTAATGTTCAAATATGGTGTACACCGATCTCACCCCAATCAAGGATCGATTGAAGTACAAAGATTCTCCTTAAATCAAAGCAAAGAAGAAAACAAAGTGAATCGGCAAAGTAAACCGACCTTCGGTGAGTGAAGACAAAACAAAGAAGGAAGATCTAAATCAGCTAAGTCAGAAGGATCACTCGACCGTTCTGAAAATGGCGAAGTAAGACATACTAGATCAGATTTAATATACGTTGAAGATTCAGAAGATCATGCATTAAATGCACAATCAATAGAGGATCAATCAAGGACAGATTTTCTGTTATACGTTTGAATAAAGAATCCGATCACTGAAATCAAGGAGAATGCAATTAAGGGGGAATCAAGAACAAAATCAAGGATTATTCCCTCATTAATATAGCCAATGGACGGAATTTCAAAATCAAAGTTATCCAAGGCTATAAATAGAAGGCATTGACAGAAAAACAAAAAAATAACCAAAAAAGAAAAATCAAGCTGAAACTCTGTCAATTTGAAAAGCCTTCTCTCTGAACTTACAAGGATACATCTAGTGATCAACTCAAATATCAGAGCTACAAAGTCATATTCAAAGATCGAGATTGATCAAGCAAGTGTGTGAAACACATTCACATCAAACTCAAGGAACTCGAATCGTGAGGCAATCTGAGAAGGAGTTGAATCTGTGATAGTTGTTGAAGGATTTTGATCTCAAGGAGCAACAAAAGAGAATCAATCATCAAGCCGCTTGCGGTCAAGGAGTGATAGTCTTGTAGATTGTGAAGCTTGGGAAGCCAAGGAAAATCATACTATTGTATCTGTGAAAACAATAGTGAATTCCTCCGATCATCACATGAGAAGAGTGGATTAAGGGATTATACCACCTGAACCACTATAAGCCTTGTGTCAATTTACTTTCGCAATTTACTTTACAAACATTTATTTAAATTGCCTAGATCATAACTTATATATGTGATTGTCTAAACCGATTTGAAAACAACATAGTAAGAAGGGACTTATCTGCTGCCCAAAAGCTTTTAAACTAAAGAAAAGTTTTTGAAACTCCACTATAGTCATTCACCCCCCCTCCGACTATAGCTTCACCCTCTCTCAGGACCAACAAATAACATGTTGTATATGGAGATGCCAACCCCTTAATCAATGGGGTTAAGAAATTTGATTCACTGGAGATTTATGAGTCGTTCTGAGGTCACTGGAATGGACGACCTGTTTGACGTGAGCACGGCGTAGACTTGGAGGATTGTGGCTCGATCTTGCCAAGAGCCATGAAAGTTCAGGATATTTTGGACATGGCGGAGGCACCAAGCTGGTTTAATTCTACGGTGGTGCATGAATTTTATGCGTATGTGGCGCATAACCCCAGAGCCACTTTTGCCATGATTTAGGGAATACAAGTAGACTTTTCGATCGAAATGATCAATGAGTACTATGGGGTGCGCAATCCACCAGTGGGCCTAAATGAGTACACATCCTCCACAGACGTGGATGATTTAGAGATGATCGCTGACTACTTCGGTGTGGAATGGAAGCACAATCCGATGGGAGCCCCCACCATCTTCCTAGAGAATGACTTATCCTAGGATAGGAAGATGGTCAACAGATTTGTATGTTCCCGCCTTCTACCGGCCATGCATACGACATCTGTCACACCAAAGAGGGCGGAGTTGATGTTCTATCTGAAGCAGGGATCTCCAGTCAAAATTGGCTTATTGATGCATAACCGCATTCATGAGATTGCCAAGGATTCCGAGCGAGAGCAGTTGCCTTATGGCCCAATGATAGATATGTTTGCTACGGAGGACGAGGTTCCAGTTTTAGTCAGTGACGATTGGGAAGAGCCTAAACCGAAGATAAATTCACAGTCGGTTTTGAGAGTACCCAGACAGGTCGGTTCAAGAGCTGAGAGAGGGCGTACTCCAGTACTAGGAGGACCGCGATCCCAGAGAGCCTTGATAGAGGAGAACACACGAGAAATTGTGAGTCTACATCGCAAAATGGATCGTATTATAGAGTTTTTAGGCATTCCTCCATCAACCCCACCACCTAGGACTGCCTCACGTCACGGAGCATCTTCTTCCGCCGCTGGTGCCTCAAGTTCTGGACCACCTCCCAGTTTTGAGCATAGAGACGACTGGGAGGAGTATTTTAATGAGGACTAGTTTTCTTTCATTTTATTGTTGTTATTTTCCATTTCTTGTTTTTTATTTTATTTCCTATCTAGAAATGTAGCAGATTTTATGATAATAATATAACGATTTTGTCGTCTTAATTTGTTTGGAGTTATTTTATTTCTCTTTTACTGCCGCAATATTATTATACGGTTTGTTTTCACCCAATTCTTCTTGGATTGTTTGAGATACTTAGCGCATATTTTTTTGAGGCCTACTTACATCAACCCATTGCAATTAAGACGATCCAGTTTCTTACATTGCTCCATGCTTAACCAAAGCTAAGTTCTTTTTCATTTTCTATTATCATCTTCTCATTGAGGACAATGTTTCGATTAAGTGGGGGTAAGGGACGTCACTTAGATTTTTAACATTATATTGCTGATGGTGAATAAGCATAATGGCAAGTGGAGAATGTGCATGGATTTCACACACATCAACAAGGCCTGTGTGAATGATCCCTACCAACTTCCCAAGATCGATCAGCGGGTCGACTCCATTGCCGGGTTCGACAGTCTTAGCTTCTTGGATGCATACTCTTGGTATCATCAGGTTAGGATGGCTGAATCCGATAAAGAAAAATGGCCTTCAGAGCTGCTGGGGGTCTATACTATTACAAAATGATGCCCTTCAGGCAGAAGAACGTGGGTTCGACCTATCAGAGGATGGTTAACAAAGTTTTTAGCTCGCAGAAAGGAAAGAATATGGAGGCTTACATAGATGACATGGTCGTGAAATCTCCCAGTGGTGGTCACGCCGCCGATCTTCATGAATCCTTTGAAAACGTTCGAAGGCACTAAATGAAACTCAACCCGGCCAAATGCACATTTAGTGTCGGAGTAGTAATGTTTCTTAGGTTCATGGTTAGTCATTGTGGGATCGATGCTAATCCTGAGAAAATTCAAGCATTGCTCAACATGTGGGAACCGGCCAGAATCAAGGAGGTCCAAACTCTTAATGGCAGAATCATAGCTTTGGGCCGGTTTATATCGAATTCGGCTGAGAAATTTCTCCCTTTCTTTAAGATCCTCATGGCCGCCCCTCCAAAATCACGTGTATTATGTAAGCAAGGCTCTCAGTCCGGTGGAGAGTCTTTATTTTAGTGTGGAAAAATTAGCCTACTCGCTTGTCATTGACGCCCGCAAACTCAGGGGCTACTTTACTTCACATATGATTTGTTGGTCCCGTAAAAAGGCTGACACAAGTTTAGACGAGGGTGAATAAACTTGTCCCCAAAAACTAGATCTTAAACCTGATTGAGTTCAGTTTTAAACTTGTCTGGAGTTAAGCTAACTTAGCTGAGTATAAGTCAAAACTGACTTATGATTAACTGAGTTAACCGGCAGCGGATTATAAAAGCCTTTGTAAAACATGAGTTATCAGCTTGTAAAATAAGATGCAATGCTGTGCTGACTCAATTTCTTATGTTTGCTGAGTGTGATATAAGCTATAATGCAATTCGTAAATGTGTAAAGTAAATAAGTAAATAAGTAAATAAGACAGAATTTATAGAGGTTCCAGGTGGTGTAATCCTGTCAGTCCTCTCTTCCCTTTGATGTGGAGAAAAATTCCACTAGAACTCTTTGAGGTAGATAGGTTACAAAAAGTCCTAAACTGATAGTCCTTCACTAATCCCTAGTTTCACTATCTAAGCAACTATAGAACATGTAGAATTAATGCTCTGCATCTGCTTGCACCACTAGTCCTTGAAGGGTTGTATTGCCTCTTCACCAGCTCATCACAAACACAGTTTTTTTGACTACAGCTCAACTGTCTTTCACACCTTCTTGGTGTTTCACAGCCTAAAACCTTTGATAAAATCAAAGTTGACACTTGAATCAATGACTATGATTCAACTTGTGATTTGAGCTTCTTCTTCTGGATGTGTATGATTTGCTCAAACTCTGTTTTTCTTCAAGTATTTGATCTTGATACTTCTTTGAATGTTAGAGAATACTTTGAAGATTTATTGATCTTGCAATAAAGCATAAAGCAGGAGTTCTTGTTAGTTTACTTTCCCTCTTTCTTGAATCTTTCTTAACAAATTTATCTTTAGAAATCCGCCCTTCTTCTTGAGGTAGAATTGACCTATTTATAGGGGCTTCTCCAACATTTGAATGAATTTTTACGTTTGAACTTGAATTCTTGTATATGTTGGTGGTCCTGCTTATTGTGTTGAGTGTCAGTGTCCTTTCTGACATTTCTGTGTATCCAATAAAATTGTTTCCTTTATAACGGTCAGATTCTTCTTCAGTTTTCATAATTTCAGCTTGAAACTGATTTTCTGTGAACTAGTCAGTTTTCAGCTTTAAGAGCATTAACTGAGTTTTTACTCCTCTAAAAACTCAGTACTCTATTCTTCATCTGATTATAATTGACTTAATCAAAGTACACCATACATATAAATCATCCAATATAACATTGTCATTATGTATCTTAGGTCTTGATACAAGATCTATATAGTCAGTTCAGGTCATCACAATCTTGCCTAAATTCTGACTTTATAGTCTCGGCTTTTGTCTTCATAAACTGAGTTTGAACCTTCAGTTCTTCATTCTTCAATAACTGAGTTTATGTCCCTCAGTTCTTCAGCTTTTGGATAAGTCAACTGAGTCTGTGTCCCTCAGCGAACTTACCTTCTTCAGTTTCTATTGGTGTGCTATGAGTCAGTTACTCAATATTCTATTGTGAACTCAGTTTTCATAGTCTCATCAAGTTAGTTACTCATTTTCTCAGTTCTGATCCTAGAACTATTACAGTGCTTGTCTGATTTACTTATACAAATATCAGACTCTATTAAATCCTATACATTAATTCTAGACATCTTTTTTCTTTGCACTATAACATCTAGTTATGACACTTCATCAATAGGGGCTAAAGGTGTTGGTCCCTTGGAAAGGCTAACACAAGTTTAGAGGGGGGGAAGAATAAACTTGTCCCTAAAACTGGATTCAAAACAAATTAAGGTTCAGTTAAACTTGTGAGGAGTTAAGCTGACTAAGCTGAGTTTAAGTCAAACTGACTTAAGCTTAAAACCGAGTCAACCGGCAGCGGATAAAGTTTTAGCCTTTTTCTTGATCTTGTTATTCTCTCAGAAAATCGAGTGTAGTAAATCGAATTACGATGAATGTCGCTTTGTGAATAATAAGTGTATAACAATAAATTATCAAAATACTGTAAATAAATGCTGAATAAATAAGTAAGTGCGTAAAGTAAATAAGGCAAATATTATAGAGGTTCCAGGTGGTGTAATCCTGTACGTCCTCTCTTCCCCTGTGGTGCGGAGGAAAATTACACTAGAACTTCTTGAGGTGAACTGTTACAAATGTCCTAAACAATAGTCCTTTGCTAATCCCTAGCGTCACTATCTAAACAGTTGTAGAACAGGTAGAATTGTTGCTCTTCAATTTCTTGAACACTGGTCCTTAGAGGGTTGAATTGCCTCTTCACCAGCTACCACCACAAACACAGTCTACCCGACTGCTTATCACAACTGTCCTTGGCGAAACCTTCCTGGTTTGCTTCACAGTCTAAAACCTTTGATGTAGAATCAAAGTTGAGCTGAGAATCAATAATTTGATTCTTATTTGTGGTTCTTCAAAGTGTCTGATTCTTGATAAAATCTGTGTAGCTTGAACACTTGAAGAATTTCTAGATATGATCTTGTTATAGCGCAAAGATGATAGCAATTTGAATGATTAATGCACACTTAATTCTTGTTATTGTGATATATTGTATATCATATGTATCATATGTGTATTTTAATCCTTGGTGCAAAGTCTTCTATGTATAGTATGAGGTCCAACGTTCATCTGGCTTCAATTCGAATTGTATCAACGTCTATTTTGTAACGGCTATATTTTCTGACCGTTCTGCTGTGTCAGTATTTCATCCAATAAAATTGCTTTCTTTATAATGTTCAACTGTACTATCATTTTTTTGGATGACTGACATATAAAACTGAGTTTCCTTACAGTTTTATGCTGAGTTTATCACTTGTTAGTTTCTTGACTGACTTGGAGCATTAACTGTGATTTTACTCTTCTTCAAATATCAGTACTCCAGTTTCATCTGATTATAATTGACTTAATCAGAGTACACCATGACACATTATCATCTAAGAACTCATTGTCCTCATGATTCTTAGGTCTTCATACAAGATCCATAAAGTCAGTTCAGGTCACCACAATATTTCCTGAAGTCTAACTTTACAGTCTCGACGTAGTCTTCATAACTGAGTTTGAACCCTCAGTTCTTCAATCTTAAATAAATGAGTCTGTGACCCTCAGTTCTTCAACTTCTAGATAAGCCAACTGAGTCTGTGTCCCTCAGCGAACTTACCTTCTTCAGGTTCTTGTAGGTGTATTTTGAGTCAGTTTGTTTATCTGGATGATTTCCAGTTTTCTGAATGATTTCAAGTTTTTCGCTTTCGACGACACACTAATCTATTACGATTAGCTTGTCGATGTAACTTATACAAATATCAGACTCTAGTAAAACCAATACATTCAGTTCTAGACATCTTTTAGCTTTTCACTATAACAGCTGGCTTCAACACTTCATCAATGGGGTTAAGATAATACTTTGAATAAATATGATGAATTATCATCAAAACATAAATTTTATTTTCAACAATTTCCCCCTTTTTGATGATGCCAAAACTCTCCCTCAAAGAAAAGATTAAAGATCAAAAACAATGTAAAACAATGTAAAACTGTAAAACTGGATTTCATTAGAATGAGCAAAAACTAGGATAGTTACATTTTTGTTCAAAATAGTGTAACTAGATACTAAGTTTTCTTCTGTGCTTTTTGCATGACTGAATCAAATTTTCTTGCTTTGTCATACATACGAAAATAATCTTCTAGCTTGGAGTCTATCTTTGAAAAGGTCTTGTTGTAGTCAATTTGACTACCTTCTTTCCATCTTCTCCATTGAAATAGCTTTGGCAAGTCTGATTCTTTCAAGTAGTAATTTTCAAATTCTACTACATCTGCTTTCATTTGTTCAGTCTTGTCTTTAATTTCAGTTTATCATCAATCCTCTGATTCTTCTTATACTGTGCCATTTTCTACTTTGAGAATAAATCAGATAAAAAGTAGTTCAAGGATTCTTCAGTTGTCTTGTCCTTGTACTTAGCTTTGATAGGATTGTGATCATTGGTAAACTTCATCCATAGATCCTTTGTTAGAGCAACTCTTACGTCTCCGTGTTGACTGTACTTTTCAATGAGTCGTTCGTCGCTTAGTTCTTTCCTTAAGAACTTAGGATCCGATTTGTATCTTTGCAATTCATCTTCAAGTCGCTTCATTTCTCCAAGTAACTTCAGCTTTTCTTCTTCATCTTCCCCCTTTTTGGCATCATATAACTAATCTACCAGGGCATGGGTTGCTTTTTGATCTTCTGAGATTTGTCGCTGAGAAGCAAGTACTTCCTTAAGCTAAGTTTCTAACCCATATATATGCTGATTCATATGCCAGTGAGCCTGTGCATGCGTTTCCCTATCTACTGCGGTTGAGTCTTCAAGTTTTTGTTTGAGTAACACAATTTTTGAAGCAGAACTTGAACTTAACTTGTGGATCATCTCTAGTCTTGCATGAACTGAAACATCTGTTCTAGTTCTGTAGTCGAGATATCCAGAAATGTTTGATAGAAGGTCATTTTGTGCATCCTTGTTACTAAGCACAATCTTCAAATTTTCATGAACTTTTGCCAATTCATCCTTTGTGAGGATGTCAGAAGGATCATAAGTATCTTCTATTGGATCCTTAAATTGAGAATTATCTTCAATAATGATTAGTTGTTGATTAGTAGTTCCATCAGCTGCTTCCTGATTATCAGTTGTCTGATCTCCAACTAGCAATCCTTCTTGTTGAGGTACAGTTTGCGTTGCTAGAGGTTGGGTTGAGTTTCTGTTTGCAAAACTGTAGTTTCATCAGCTTCTTTTCTTTATTCATCATATTTATCATCATCTTTATCCTTTGAAGTATCTTTGGATAATGTGGCTGATTCCCTTCTTTTTGCTAGTTCAGTGAATCTTTTGAAACAATTGTCCAGAAATTCTGAAATAGGAAACAGAGTATATAGATCTCTAACTTCCAATTTCTCCAAGAGTAGTTTCTCTTCAGTCTATAGACTGACATCTCGAGAATCCTCTGGTTTAAGGTTCATCTTCATCAGCTTGATTATTCTATCGGCTTCAAAAAATGGAGCTGATTGCTGATCTGAATGATGTCTTTATCGAGAAGTGTGGTCGATGAGTGACATTTTCTTGTATAACATCGCTTGTCGGTTGTTGTTGTTGTTGTTCCCCTCGGTTGGTCCTTTCTCTCTTGAGATTTACGGTACAAGCATCTTACAACCGATCTTACTTCTGCGATTCAACTTTTAAACTTGATTCCTCTGTGTTCGATTTCTCTTTGAGACATAGTTTGTCGACTTCGCTTGAGGTTGGGAAGTTGTTCTGCGATTTCCTTTGTAACTGCACATTGCCTTTTTTTTGCTTCCTTCCTTGATTCTTTCTAAGTAAAACTGAATGATTCCACTAAGTGTCTTCTTCAGTCGGAATCTGTCAACAGTCACTTGACCTTCGGCTTGAGCCCTTTTTACACTGTCTAATTCAGCTAAATGTTGTCTCTTGAATTGATTGACAATGTAACCTGCCCAATTGAATTCTATTCCATCCCAGATTATATTCATGAGATAAATATTTTCTTCTGACAGTATATTGATGCCTTCTGATTTTCCAATGACATGTTTGCTGAGCCATCTGCTGAGGTGTCCAAATTCTGGCTTGATCTTGTCTACATGAATACCAAGTTTGATTTGTTCCATAGAAAAAGTAATCTGCTCCAGAAAAGCTTCTCTTTTCAATGGTAGAGTAGTCCAATCTGTTGTTGTCACAGTTGAATTTGTGAGGCCAAAGCGTGTCCTTATGACGCTTTCATTGAGCACAATGCGATCTCCACGAACTTTGGTCAGCTGAGAGTCTCGTTCCAAACGGATATTTTTCCAAAATTGCAAAATTCCTTCTACATCACGCTCTTCTTTGAACTTAACTTCCAGAATATTTCTCAAGCCTGGTTGTTTCTCAATTTTATCACATACCCAGCTTGCTAACAGAGTGTTTTGACACATAGCTTCATACATTTCGAATGTCAGTTCATCTAACTCTGTTATTAATCTTTCTTGTTTTGATTTTTCTGAATTGGCCATGTTTGGGTGTGAACACAAAAGTTGATTTTTGAGAAGAAAGAGATTTTGAGGAGTCTGATTTGTTTTGAGGATTTTGAAAAATAATGTGAACGGAAGTTGAATAAATAGGTAGAAAATTCTGGCGGTTGAGTAGTACAACCTTTCAAATTCCATGATGGTTTTGGGTAACCGATACATGTACTGTTCTGACAAACGTGGGGCGTACACGTGAAGTTCTGACAAAAGGAACTACGGTAATTTAATGCGATATAACCGCTGTCGCTTTTATCTTGTCAACCTTTGACTTAAGTTGACTGGAATAAAAACTGAGACTGAAGTCAGTTTGAAGATGTAACTTTCAGTTTCAGAAAATTATCCAATTTCAGTTTTAGTTGATTAGTTTGAAATTGTTGATGTCAATGACTAGTCTGTTAAGTGAGCGCACCCATCATAACAAAGATTAATCCCCTTGACGAATTTCTGGCTTAGCTGATTTCAATTGACTTTAATTATCCCTAATTCAGTTCTCAGTTTGGCAAATCTGTCTTTGTCCAATGGCTTTGTAAAGATATCTGCCAACTGATCTTCAGTAGGTACATAAAGAACTGTGATATCCTTCTTCCCCGCATGATCTCTTATGAAGTGGTGACGTACATCTATGTGCTGTGTCCTTGAGTGTAAAACTGGATTATCAGTGATTGCAATTGCACTAGTGTTATCACACATTATGGGAGTCATTCCTTCTTCTATCCCATAATCCTTTAATTGCTGTCTAATCCATAAAACCTGAGCACAACAACTTCCAGTTGCTATGTATTCAGGTTCAGCTGTAGAAGTTGAGATTGAGTTTTGTTTCTTGCTAAACCATGACACAAGTCTATTTCCTAGTAACTGACATGTGCCTGATGTGCTTTTCCTGTCCACCTTGCATCCAGCATAATCTGAATCTGAATAAGAAATCAGCTTGAATTCTCCTTCTTTTGAATACCATATCCCAACTCCATCTGTGTCTTTCAGATATTTCAAGGTTCTTTTCACAACTGTGAGATGACTTTTCTTTGGTTTTGACTGAAATCTTGCACATACACCAACAGTAAATGATATATCTGGCCTACTTGCTGCGAGATAGAGTAAGCTTCCAATCATCCTTTTGTAGAGTGTTTGATCAACATCTTTGCCTTCTTTGTCTTCGTCTAGCCTGATGTTGGTCCCCATTGGTGTAGAAATTCCGGTATATTTTTCCATACCAAACTTTTTGATAAGTTCTCTTGTGTACTTTTTTTGGTGAATGAAAATTCCATCATCTAACTGCTTAACTTGTAAACCGAGGAAGTAATTCAATTCTCCCATCATACTCATTTGGAATTTGTTTTTCATCAAACTTGCAAATTTCTCACATAATTGTTCATCTTCTGATCCAAAGATAATGTCATCAACATAAATTTGAACAAGTAGAGTATTGTCACCATTTTTTATTCTGAATAATGTTTTGTCGATAGTTCCTTTGATAAATCCATTATCCACCAGAAACTGAGATAGAGTTTCATACCAAGCTCTTGGTGCTTGTTTAAGTCCATAAAGAGCTTTCCTTAGTCTGAAAACTTTGTCAGCTTGATCTTTGATTTCAAATCCAGGTGGTTGTTGAACGTATACTTCTTCTTCAAGAATTCCATTCAAAGATGCGCTTTTAACATCCATCTGGTAAACTTTGAACTTCTTGTGAGCTGCAAAGGCAAGAAATAATCTGATTGCTTCTAATCTTGCAACTGGTGCATAGGTTTCATCAAAGTCTATGCCTTTAGCTTGAGAGTATCCTTTAGCTACAAGTCTAGCTTTGTTTCTGATGATATTCCCATCTTCATCAAGTTTGTTTCTGAAAACCCATTTGGTTCCTATGATATTGACATGAACTGGTCTATCTACCAATTCCCATGCTTGATTTCTCTCAAATTCATTGAGTTCTTCTTGCATAGCTAATATCCAGTCTGGATCGGATCTTTCAAAGCTTCTTCAATTTCTTTAGGTTCTGAATATGATAGAAAACATGCAATCATTGCATCTAGTTGATGTCTTGTTCGAACGCCAGTTTGAGTATCACCAATTACTTGATCTTCAAGGTGATCTCTCATCCATTGATACGTGGGTGTTTGCATCAAAGGATCTATATCTTGTTCGACTGGTTCTTCAAGAGCTGGTTCTTGAATTTCTTCATTTGGATTAGGAACATGTTGTTAAGGAGTGGTTTGTTGAGTAGTTGGAAACTGAGACAGATCTGGATCTGAACATTCTGAAATTTGTAGTCTTCCAATGTCAATCAAATCGGTTCGGCATGACTGTAATCGAGGGCGAGAAACGGTTCTTGTCGGTCTTCAGTTGTTTCACATAGGAAGTTTGGTTCATCAAATACTACATGTATTTATTCTTCATGCTTGAGTGTCCTTTTGTTTAGTACTCTAAATGCTTTGCTGACACTTGAGTATCCTAGAAAAATTCCTTCATCAGCTTTAGGCTGAAAAACATGAAGTTGATCCTTCCCATTATTGTGTATGAAACATTTGCTTCCAAAAGCATGAAAGTATGAGACATTTGGTTTTCTTCCATTCCAAATCTCATAAGGGGTCTTCTCATGTCTTTTGTTCATGAGAGCTCTGCTCACATGTGTAACAAGTTTGTGTTAATCGCTTCGCCCAATATCTTTCAGGTAGTTTTGCTTCACAGATCATAGCCCTCCCAGCTTCTTTGAGTGTTCTGTTTCTTCTTTCAGCTACACCATTCTGTTGAGGTGTTCCTGTGGCAGCTAGTTGGTGTAAGACAACATTCTCATCACAGTATTCGATAATATGCTGTTGAGGAATTCAGTTCCCTTATCTGATCTTATTTTTACAACTGATACTCCGTTCTGATTCTGAAGTCTCTTTAGTAATTCTGTAAGTCTTTGCTTGGTTCAACTTTTCTTAGTTAAGAAAATTACCCAGGTGTATCTTGAAAAATCATCTACTACCACCAATGTATACTTCTTTCCACTGATACTAATTGGTGTAATCGGTTGTAATTCAGTAAGAGGATTTCTAGAGAGAAGTTTCTCTCAGCCGGCCTCATCTTCTTCAAGAATGAGCTTGCCAAATCCTCATCTTTTCTGTGTTTTAGCTCTTGTTTCTTGCTCGATTTGCTTTCTCTTTTCTTCTTTTTCATTTATCTGATCTTTTAGCCTCTGTTTGGTACTATGGCGCGTAAAAATAAGAAAAAATATGATGATGGCACTGTTCATGGATCGGATGCTGATGAAGCTGAATCTCTATGTATTTGCAGGCTGCAACAGCTCCTTCTACCTTTGTTGCTCTTCCTGCAGCTCAAGATGAAGCTCAGAACACTTTGAAAACTCTTCTAGTGATTGTTCCCCCTGTTTCTTCCATTCAAGCAGATGCTGAGCTTAAATCTGGAATGGCTGATGTTGTCGGAACTCCAGCTAGGATGGAGGTAAAGGAACCGGTCTCTAAATGTTGCAATCCTAGAGTTTATGAGGCTATGAGGTTGAAATCTGGGAGATTAGTTACTCCTGCTGTTTCTATTGTTAAAAAGAAATCTGTCTTGCCAAATGATGATTTGGCAGGTAATGCTACTCTTTCAGAGTTGTTATAAGTTGAAAAACAGTCTGATATTGCTTTGATTGAGAGTGCTAAGATTGGTAGTGTGTCTGAAAAGACTTTTGAGAGTGTCAGTGCACCTGCTGAATATGTTCTTGCATCTGTTGAACTTGTTTCTGAAGGTTTGGTAGAACTTGTTTCTTCAGTTGCAGAACTTGTTTCTGATGGTGTTGCCGCCACTTTAGGACTTGGTGGTGTGATAGAACAGGGGACTCGGTTAGAGGTGGATCCTGGTTCTATTTCAAGTAAGGAGAATGAAAAGGATTCTGGTGCTGACCAAATTGATACTCCTTCTGGAGATTTTTTGGGGAAGAATGCTACAAAGGCTTTGGATGATGTAGCATCTTGGGTACAAATGGTGAAGAAGAATAGAGAACCCTCTAATGAAGTTGTGCTTTTGACAGATCATGTGGATTGTGTCAATCAAGATACTGTTTTTTTGGAGGAGGAAGATTTGAATGATGATATTATGGAGAAGTTGAGTCTTATTGGCATTTTTCCTTCCAAATTCCCGGAAGAGATCTTTGTTGAGAAAATTGTAAATGCTTGGCCAAGAAAATGCGTATATCATTATCACAATGCAGGTGGATAGTGTTTCGTTTGAGCAAGAATCGATCTTAATGAAGTTTTACAGGTGGTCCTTTCTATGCTTATGGAAAGCCTTTCTTTCGCTAAAAAAGATGCTCATTATGTTTAATTTTAGTATGGATGCTTGTCTTGTTGTTCTGTCTGGATTCGGTTTCTAATCTTCCTCTTAGGCTTTGGAAGGATGAGCTTTGAGTAAAATCTGCTCGTTTCTTGGAAGCCCTCAGTATACTGATAAAGTCACAACTTCTAGGAAAGTTTTGAGTTTTGCAAGATGTCTTGTTGAGATTGATTTAAAGATGGATTTGCCTTCTGTTATTCCAATTACTATGCATGATGGAAAGGTCTTAATGCAGCCTGTTTTATATGAGGATAGGCCTAAGTTCTGTACCAAATGCAGCAAGCTAGGGCATAATGCAGAGGGTCATGATGATTCTAAGGCTGTTGTTCCAGCTTTGTATGTGGCAAGATCAAAAAAACTGGTTCATCCAAGCCTAACCCTTCCAAAAAGAAGAAAGTGATTATTTTAGATGCAGAGGGTACTGTACAGGCTCCTGATGCTAATGCTTAGCAGGCTGCTGGGAAGGGGTCTCAGCAGGGTACTGAGAAAGTGACTCAGAAGGGTACTGACAAAGGCAAGGATACAGAAAAGCCTGCTACTCTAGTAGATAATTCTTTTGATGTGCTTTCTCCTGACAAACACAAAATGTGGGCAGATGAGGTAGAGAATAATGATCTAGGTAACAAAGGGGGAAATGCTGCTTCTGGTTCTAAGAAATCCAAGAAGAAAAAGAAGAATAACAGGAATAACACTTCTGGTGTTTCTAGAAATGGTAAAAATTTAACTGATGATGTCTCTAGGGGTAGATCACCTCTAGGTAGACAAAAATGAAAGGTTTCTGGAATGTTAGAGGGTTCAATAAGGCTTCTAAACAATCTACTGTTGTCAAATACCTTAGGCAACATAAGATTTCCTTATTTGGAATCCTTGAGACCAAGCTGTCTCAAAATAGCTTAAGCAATTTTTTGTCTAACAAAATTCCTACTTGGCATTCTGTTAACAACTTTGATCAGCATGACAATAAAAGGATGCTAGTTATTTGGGACCCTTCTTTAGTTTTGGTTGATGTCTGGAGCTTGATGCTCAATGGATTCACTGTAAAGTGAAGCTTTTGGTGACTGGAGATTCTTTCTTGGTTTCCTTTGTTTATGGTCTGCACACTGTTGTTCACAGGAGGTGCCTATGGGACAGAATCAAAGAGCTTAGTGTTTGTTCCTCTCTTCCTTGGATGGTATTAGGTGATTTTAATGTTGTGCTGTCTGTTGATGATAGGGTGAATGGGAATATTCCCACTGATTATGAAATGAAGGATGGTGTTGATTGTTGTCTTGATGCTAATCTTTCTGATTTGAATTCTTCTGGTGAATTCTTTACCTGGTCTTCTGCTGGCGTTCTTTCTAGGATTGACAGAGTTATGGTGAATGCTTTGTGTGGAAATATTATGGTTAATATTACATAATATTACATTGAACACGTTACATTGTAACATGTTACTTATGTATCAAAAAGACATATTTGTTGGTCCCAGAGAAGGGTGAAACTATAGTCAGAGGGGGGGGGGGTGAATGACTATAGTGGAGTTTCAAAAACTTTTCTTCTATTTAAAAGCTTTTAGGCAGCGGATAAGTCCTTTCTTACTATGTTGTTTTCAAATCAGTGTAGACAGTCATAGATATAAGTTATGATGTAGGCTAATTAAATAAATGCTGTAAAGTAAATTGCAGAATTTAAATTGACACAAGGCTTATAGTGGTTCAGGGTGGTGTAATCCCTTAATCCACTCTTCTCCTGTGATGATTGGAGGAATTCACTATTGTTTTCACAGATACAATAGTATGATTGTCCTTGGCTTCCCAAGCTTCACAATCTACAAGACTATCACTCCTTGACTGCAAGCGACTTGATGATTCGGTCTTCCTTTTTGTTGTTCCTTAAGATTAAGATCCTTCAACAACTATCACAGATTCAACTCCTTCTCAGTTGCCTCTGATTCGATTTGCTTGATTTGATGTGAATGTGATTCACACACTTGCTTGATCAATCTCAATTCGAGTATGACTTTGTAGTTCTCGATACTTGAGTTGATCACTAGATATGTCTTTGTAAGTTCGGAGAGAAGGCTTTTCAAATTGTCAGAGTTTCTGCTTGATTTTTCTTTCTTGATCGTTATTTCTTTTCCTGTCAATGCCTTCTATTTATAGCCTTGAATAACCTTGGTTTTTGAAATTCCGTCCATTGGCTATATTAATGAGGGAATAACCCTTGATTTTATTCTTGATTCCCCCTTAATTGTATTCTCCTTGATTTCGATGATCGGATTCTTTCTTCAAGCGTATAGCGAAAAAATCCGTCCTTGATTGATCCTTTAATGATTTGTGCATTTAATGCATGATCTTCTGAATCTTCATCGTATATCAAATTTGATCTTGTAAATGTCTCTTCGCCGTTTTTTGAACGGTCGAGTGAGCCTTCTGACTTAGCCGTTAGTTCTTTCTTTGCTGTTTTGTTTTCTCTTTGCCGAAAGTCAGTTTACTCAGCCGATTCCCTGTTTCCTTCTTTGTTCTAGTTTTTGGAGAGTCTTTGTACTTCACTGATCCTTGATTTGGGTGAGACCAGTGTACATCATATTTGAACATTGAGTTTCATCACTTAAAACATAACTTAGACTTATCCAAGGTCATCACAGGCTTCCTTGGTTATAGGTCACCATAATGTCTTCATACTTCTCTGCTGGTGCTTTGCTGGCTTCACTTTGCCGAATATCTGTTTTTGCTTTGCCGTCCTACCAACTAGTACAATACTTGTCTGACTCAACTTATACAACATGTAAGACTCTAAGTAAAGACTTATACAGAGAGTTCTTACTTATTTCAGGCTTGCCATAACAGCTAGTATGGCCATCATCAAAACATAATAAAATGTTCCTAACAATTTCCCCCTTTTTGATGATGCCAAAACCCTCATAAGCCTGAACATAAGTAATCAAAATTTTCATAATAAACAACTGAATAAAAGTTCAACAATTTTATTCTTGCATCATAGGGCAATAAGATATTGCATCTTTTTATTTAAGTGAACAAAGGTAAATGATAAGATGAATTGAATTGAATTAAGCAACCGGTAACTGGTTTACTTCTTTATTTCTTCAAACCTGATGCCCTTGCCTTTGCTGTCCTCGCCTTTGCTGCCCTTTCTCTTTCCACTGGGGCTTTCCATCTTTCCCTTCCCACTGGGACTCTCAGGCTTTGAGTTACCACTCTCAGGCTTTGAGTTACCTTCCCCGTTTGTGGCAGCATCAAAACGTGCCTCAAGGTCCGCAATTGCGCGTCGGTCGAGGGAGAGGCCCATACTTTCTCTCTCAGGTATTTTGTTGTTGGCTTCACCAACTTTGATAAGAAAGTCCAGTTGCTTGCCGAGAATGCTCCATGATCTCATCCAGATGCTTTGAATTTTGGATGTGTGAGCATTGAGGTGTCCACCAATGGCTTGAGATTGTTGTCAACTGTCTCTCGCATGGAATTCAAGATTGGTTTGGACATGGTGAGGGATGAGGTGTTGTAAGTTGCAAATTAAGTTTCCTTGTCTCTCCATGACCTCATCTTGGATTTTGATATGGTGATGAGGGCCTCAATCTTGTGATTGAAGGAGGTTGCTTCACTCCTTAAGCGATCTTGATTTTGCTGTTTGTAATATTGCCTTTCCATGTCCACAATGAGGGGTTGAATGTCCAGATTGAAGACTCTCTCTGGATCAATTCCTTCTGGTGCCACATGGACATCCTCTTCATCCCCATCAGTTTCATCCTCAGCATCATTACCTTGCTTCTTCTCATTTTCAACTTCAATTTCTTCCTTTTCTTCTTCTCCTCTTCCTTCTCATTTTGTGCTTCTTCTTCTTTTCTTCCATCGATTCTTGTTGAGTGTGGATCGCTTCATCTACCACTGCTCCCCCTTGTGCAATTGTGGGGGAGTTGACAAGTTCGGCTGAGTGAGCTTTATCAGCTGGCTCACTTAGCTGGTTGTCAACTTTGCCTATGCTTTTGAAAAGCACCTCTTGGAGAGTCAATTCATCATCAGAAATCCCCAAATCTTCTTGAATTACTTCAAGATTTCCTCCTTCTGATTGTTCATCCTCTGACTCATCCTCTTCCTCATGTATCTCCTCCTCTTGAGATGAAGTGATTCTATATCCTTCATCACCTTCCTCTAGGTAGGTGATTTCCTCTTGTTGCTTTTCTTCTTACGTTTACGTGTCATCACCGATTGTCACAGTCAATTAAGTTCTTTGGTTCCGGCGGAGGATGTTTTCATGCGCCCATGCGGATCCAGTTCTTCGTCCCACTCACTCTCTATCGCGCCGAGCTCTTGCTTTCTTTGCTCCGGCTATATGGGTTTGGGCTTCATGGAAGCCTTGATGTAAGTGAACATCGCCTTTGACTTGTGTGGGGCTGCAGATTTGTGGGTTTCACGTTCAATGCGTTGAGCAGTGTTGAAGAGGAATCCGTATGATTTCTTTTCCCGAAATCACCTTTCTTACGCAAACCCTTGTTTGGTGCCGTAATTGAAAGGTCAAATTCCTTTTGTATCTGATCCTTTAGTCTATTGTATACAAAAGTTGCCCAGTCGAATTTGATGCGTTCATAGATGATGGCCATCAATCTGATCCGAACCTCAGTCAGGTTTTCCATGGATCCTTTTCTGCCTTTGATATTCTTGGTGATGGCCGGTGCAAACTCGGCAAACGAGAGGTTTGAGTGTTGATCTAGGTAGATTGTATGTTTTGTTTGTTTTTCCTTGGATTTTTGGCTATCTCATTGAAATTTGTGATGTCAATCTGCACAAACTTGACATTGTGCGGGCCTATCATTGGTAATTGTAGGAACCTATTGAGAAGTCCAGGCGTTATGACTATCTCTTTCCCAAAAATTGAGCTTTTTATGCGATCGACCTCGCTTTTCTTTGCGCTGGGCACAAACTTGGCATTTTTCGAGAATCGTCGAGGTTTTCATAGCGATTCCCGTTATTGGATGATTTAGGAAGGTCATCACCCCAAATTTGAGCAGCAATCAACCAGACGTTGAGCTTTTGAATCATTGTCACAAAATGAGAGATAGTGCTCAGGTTTGAAAAACGAGCCGGTTATGATTGATTTTTCGTAGTATTTTTCAGTATCAGTGATTTGGGAGGATGAAGCAATTGATTGGTAGAGGAAGATTATAAGAGTATATCTTGAGGTTTCAGTGAGAAAAAGTAATTTGCAGGAGTATGTAAAGATTTCTGAACATCTCCAAGTCTTGTTTTTATAGTGTGATTTGGGTAGTGTGAATGTGGTTTTGAATATGGAAGGATTTTGTGGCATAATGGCGTGATTTTGTGTATGAAAATCGCGATATTCGAGTGGAATGGGGGTGTGGTTTGAGGCAAGTAATGACAGAGCCCGTGAATCGAGGTGTTTATAATTCGAAAAATAATATAATTACCTCCATGATCATAAGTTGATCGCCACGTGTGTACAGAATAATCCTCCATAATTTCCTAATTCTCCACGTGTAATCATAATTGATTTTGTTCACACTTTTAATTTGTCCAAGTCTTTATTTCGGTGAAGTGCCTTGGCCGGTCACTTAGCCGTCCCAATAGGTTCTTCACTTAGTGCGCCATTTGGTATTCTCCTAACAATCAGTTAAGTTACCTTCGCTGAATACCAGTGCCTTACTTGCAGCATCTCCTGTAACGGCAAAGGTCGTACCAGTTAATGAAGTCACTTAGCCGATTACTCCAGTTAGCCGCTGTTAGATACTTATTCTATTTCAATCATTCCTAACTCAGTTCTTAGCTAACTGAATCTTTCATAACTGAGTGGTTTAGTGAAGATGTCAGCCAATTGATCTTCAGTGGGTATGTGTTTTAGGATGACATCCCCCTTTTCAACATGGTCTCTGATAAAATGATGTCTTACATCAATATGCTTTGTTCTTGAGTGCAATACTGGATTTTCTGTAATAGATATTGCACTTGTGTTATCACACATGATTGGAATTGTTTTCTCTTCTACTCCATAGTCCCTTAGCTGTTGTCTTATCCACAGTACTTGTGCACAACAAACTACCTGCTATATATATTGCCTTGGTGTTGATGTAGATATGGAGTTTTGCTTTTTACTGAACCAAGAGACTAGTCTGGTTCTAGCATTTGGCAAGTTCCAGAGGTGCTCTTTCTATCTATTTTGCATCCAAGGCATAGTCGAGTCTGAATATGATATCAATGTAAATCCTCCATCTTTTGGATACCAAATACCAACATTTATAGTGTTTTTCAAGTATTTGATTATCCTTTTAGTCTTTAGAAGATGTGATTCTTTTGGTTGAGCTTGAAATCTTGCACACACTCCACCTGCAAATGCTATGTCAGTGCCTTGCGATTAAGTATAATAATGATCCAATAATTCCTCTATACATTTTCTGATCTACATCTTTTCCTCCATCATCTTTTCCAAGTATGACTCTGGCACACATTGGTGTGTCTGCTGTGCCACTTGTATCCATCCCATACTTGTGTATCAAATCTCTTGTATACTTTGCTTGACTAATAAAGATGCCATCCTTCATTTGCTTTACTTGAAGGCCAAGGAAGTAGTTTAATTCTCCCATCATGCTCATCTGAAATTTGCTCTTCATCAGGTTTTCAAATTTCTCACATAGCTTTTCATCTTCGGATCCAAAGATTATATCATCAACATAGATTTGTACTAGCAAAGTGCTTGCTCCTTCCTCTAGTTTGAATAGAGTCTTGTCAATAGTTCCTTTGTTGAATCCATTCTTGATCAGAAATTGTGATAGTGTTTCATACCAGGCTCTAGGTGCCTGTTTGAGGCCATAGAGGGCCTTCTTGAGTTTGTATACTTTGTCTTCTTTTCCTTTAATTTGAAATCCAGGGGTTGTTCTACATAAACTTCTTCTTCCAAAAGTCCATTTAGGAATGCACTCTTTACATCCATTTGATAGACTTTGAAGTCTTTGTGTGCGACAAATGCTAGAAAGAGTCGATTGCTTCCAATCTTGCTCTTTGGTGCAAATGTTTCATCATAATCTATTCCTTGACTTGGGAATAGCCTTTTGCAACTAGCCTTGCTTTGTTTCGACAACGATTCCTTGCTCATCCATCTTGTTCCTGAATACCCATTTTGCACCAATGATGTTGGCCATTTCAGTCTCATCAACTAGTTCCCGAATTCATTTCTTTCAAATTCATTTAGTTCTTCTTGCATGGTGTGATCCAATCTGCATCTTGGATTGCATCATCTATGGTCTTGGGTTCCACTTGTGATAGAAAGCAAGTTAGCATGTGCTCAGGTTGTCTTACAGTTCGACTCTGTGTGAATATCTCCAATGACTTGTTCTTGAGGATGGTCTCTTAGCCAATTTAGGTCCAGTTGAAGTTGATCTTCACTTGGTGCTTCCATACCTTCATGTTGAGCAAGAACTTCAACCAGGTGCTTCATCCGGTGTATTGGTAAGTGGTTCTTCTTGGTTTTCAAAATGATGATTTAGGATGGTAGTTTGGTATGGTTGCATTTGTATAGATTTCCCTTTGTCTTTGCTTTCTCTTCTTGATCTTGAAGATCTTCACCATTTGTATTTGGTTCATCAAAAACTACATGTATTGATTCTTCAATCACCAAGGTTCTTTTATTGAGTACTCTAAATGCTTTGCTGGTGTCTGAGTATCCCATGAAGATTGCTTCATCAGCCTTCTCATCAAAGGTATGCACGGTGATTCTGTTTAAGACAAAAATTTTGATCCAAACATATGAAAATATGAGATATTAGGTTTTCTACCATTCCATATTTCATATGGAGTCTTTCCATGATGTTTGTTGATGATTGATCTGTTTTGTGTATGGCATGCTTTGTGTTTCTTTGCTTGATTAAAATCTCTTTGGTAAACATGCTTCTGCTATCATTGTCTGACTGCTTCCTTGATGGTTCTGTTTCTTCTTTCTGCAACACCATTTTGTTGTGGAGTTCCTGCTGCAGATAGTTGATGTAATACTCCATTTTCTTCACAATAGGTTCTGATAATTTCATTTAGGAATTCAGTGCCTCTATCGATCGATCTTGATAATCTTTAGCTCTTTCTCATTCTCGAGTCTTCTCAACAAATCTGGCGACTTCTTGAGTGTTTCTTTCTTTTGTTCATGAAAATGGTCCATGTGTACTTTGAGAAGTCATCCACCACTACAAGAGTGAATTTCTTACCACTCACACTTCTTGGTGTGGTGGTCCAAAAACAAGTCCATGTCACGGCGGATGTAGAACTCTTGTTGTAGATTGATAAGGCTTTGACTTGAATGAACTTTTTATTTGTTTTCCTTTTTGACAAGCATCACATAGACTCTCTTTCTTGAATGTGATCTCTGGCGGGCCTTCAACTAGCTTGATCCTTGATAGTTTGTTGATGGTCTTGAAATTCAGTGATTTAATCTTACATGCCAAATCCGACTTGTTGATTGTTTATTCTTGACAAGTAGGCATGTTTTACGCCTTAGTTTATTTTTCAGTCCACCACATACATGTTGTCTTGTCTTCTACCCGCAAGAACTCACGTGTTGGTTTGACTGTGAATCACTTTGCATCCTTCTTTGTTGAAGTGCACATTGTAGCCTTTGTCACGAAATTGGTGATGCTCATCAGTTGAAGTTAAGTCCCTTGACATATGCCACATTTTGAATCTTTAGATTGTTCTTGAGTATTATGCCTTCCCCTTAATCTTGCCAGGGTTTTCTTTACCTCCAAATGTGACTTTAGGTCCATCAAAAGCTTTGAAGTCAGTGAGCCATTTTTGTTTCTGTCATGTGTGCGGAACATCCACCGCCTATGTACCGGACATCCTACAAAACAGTTAATTAAGTTTAGGTACCCAACACTTGTTTGGGTCCATGCTTGTTAGCAATCATGCCTCCCATACCAAGGGTGTATCAAAAGGTCTTCTTTTGGATAATTGAAGTCATCAACTTCATATGTATAAGGCATGGCGAGAATAGCTTCTAGTATTTTTACCAAGGTATTCGATACTTTCTCCACCTTTTGGTGCATTTGCATCCTTCTTTACTTTCCAATATGCATTAGGAAACCTTTCTTGCTTCATGTGTCTAGAAGCAGTTTGGTTTTCTTAAACACATGATGCATTTTGTGGAATGGTTTCCTCTTGTATTTTGGAGGTGCAACATTCAATCATCCTCTGAAGGGTAAAGTCGCCTTTTCCTTTCGGGATGGCGTGGTTCTTCTTGATTGATTGAAAGGAGGATTTAGTTTGCGGTTTCACTACACTGGGTCTTGACTTCACCGGAACAGGATGATCTGTTGGAACCATGGTCTGTCCCTTTCTAAATTTTTGCCCACTAGTGGTCCTGAATTTAGAATGGTGTTGATCATTGTTCCTACTTTCATCCTGACTATTGTAGCCAAGACCAGATCTGGATCCAAACCTTTTTTAGGGTTTGTAAGCTGGTGCTTTTAGTGGTGCAGTGGATACCTTCACTGGTGAGGAGATTTTCTTAACTGATCTTTTAGTAATAGATGTATGATCATCTGCTTTTTGTTGATCATTTAAGTAGGTCTCCTTACTAGTTAATTCAGCTTTTGCTTCATCCAGTTCTTTCTTTAACCTCTTATTCTCTTTTCTTAGATCCTTGCATTCCTTTTCCGAAATTTCATGATTCTTTTCAATTTCATCAAATTTAGTCATGAGATTTTGGACTAGGTGTCTTTGTATCTAATGGGAGACTAGAGGATTGTGCAGATGTTAGATGTGGATGCATTAGATGAAGAACAGGAACTAGATGTTACCTCGATTTCATCGATTCTTTAGCCATTAAACATAGGCTTGTTTCCTCGATT
The DNA here is from genome assembly GCA_026214975.1 of Gentiana macrophylla. Taxonomy (NCBI): domain Eukaryota; kingdom Viridiplantae; phylum Streptophyta; class Magnoliopsida; order Gentianales; family Gentianaceae; genus Gentiana; species Gentiana macrophylla. The sequence continues at coordinate 70,310,740 of CM047812.1, forward strand.
ATCGAGCCATCACTTTTATCTTCATCCAATTCTTTGGTCATGAGGCATAGGCATGCTTTTTCATTTTAAATTTGTCTTCTTCATCACTATTATCCGAGTCATTGTCGGATGATTCTTCATGCTTTTCAACTTCTTTGGATTACGCCTTAAGTGCCTTCTTGCTCTTTCTCTTTTGGATGCTCTGTATTTCTTCTTTTCATCATCTTTGTCATTTTCTTGAGGACAATCAGCCTTGAAGTGACCTTTCTTGTTGCGATTGAAGCATCTGTATTCATCATCTTTCTTCTTCATGTCTCTGTTTGAGCTTGGCTTTTTGTTTGATGATGAATTTCCTTTGAATGGCTTCTTTTAAACTGTCAAAGCGTTTAACTAATAAAGCTACTGTTCTTTTAATTCTTGTGTCTCTTTGTTTGATGCATTCGGCAAAGTTACTTTCTTGAGTGCGGCTAATGCGGTGACTTTGTGTGTCTCTGCCGGGCACCATCTTCGCCGTTCAATTCGAATTCATGAGCTTTTAATCGGGACATCGATTGTCGAGTGTCGGTGCTTGCAAGATTTGTTGTTCCTCGATTCATGATGTTATGATCTTCCATCTTTCGTAGTAGTCCTCTCAAGATTTTCAAGCATACTTCTTTTTGGGGATATATGTGTCCAAGTTTGTTGTAATTCATCGATGATGCTTGAGAATCATTGTCCATTTGATCAATGGATTCACCACCTTCATTTTAAAGTTCTCAAACTTACATTTTACAAATGATAATTGGTTTTCTTTAATCGCTTTGAGATCCTTCATTTATCAATGATAGCTTGTCCCACATCTCCTTTGCTGTTTTGCAGTCTTTAATTCTCATGAACATGTTGCTGTCTAGGGTCTTCAAGATCATGTCTTTTGCAACAAAGTCCAGATTTGCTCTTCTCCTGTCATCCTTGGTCCAATCCTTTTTAGGTTTGTCAATTTCCTTTCCTTGATCTGCTCCTGTGCCTACCACCGTAGTGATTGTGATCGGTCCATCATTGATTACATCCAGCATCTCTTCATGAGTTGCTGCAAGATGAGACAGGTACTTTTGACAAGAAGTTTGAGGAATCCATCAGTATAATTGAATATATAAATGACAGTGAATGGAAAACTCAGATTTGAAAACTGCTTTGAAAATATGTGATCTCCTTGTTACCAGAAATTAGATCTGAACAGGTTCTGATACTAGGAACACTGCTCCGATACCAATTGTTGGTCCCAGAGAAGGGTAAAACTATAGTCAGAGGGGGGGTGAATGACTATAGTGGAGTTTCAAAAACTTTTCTTCTATTTAAAATCTTTTAGGCAGTGGATAAGTCCCTTCTTACTATGTTGTTTTCAAATCAGTGTAGACGATCCACGATATATAAGTTATGACGTAGGCTAATTAAATAAATCTGTAAAGTAAATTGCGAGAATTTAAATTGACACAAGGCTTATAGTGGTTCAGGGTGGTGTAATCCCTTAATCCACTCTTCTCCTGTGATGATTGGAGGAATTCAATATTGTTTTCACAGATACAATAGTATGATTGTCCTTGGCTTCCTAAGCTTCACAATCTACAAGACTATCACTTCTTGGCTGCAGCGGCTTGATGATTCATCTTCCTTTTCTTTGTTCCTTAAGATTAAGATCCTTCAACGGCTATCACAGATTCAACTCTTTCTCGATTGCCTCGATTGATTTGCTTGATTTGATGTGAATGTGATTCACACACTTGCTTGATCAATCTCAATTAGTATGACTTTGTAGTTACGATACTTGAGTTGATCACTAGATATGTCTTTGTAAGTTCGGAGAAGGCTTTTCAAATTGTGAGTTTACGCTTGATTTTTCTTTCTTGATCGTTATTTCTTTTCCTGTCAATGCCTTCTATTTATAGCCTTGAATAACCTTGGTTTTGAAATTCCGTCCGTTGGCTATATTAATGAGGAATAACCATTGATTTTATTCTTGATTCCCCACTTAATTGTATTCTCCTTGATTTCGTTGATCGGATTCTTTCTTCAAGCGTATAGCGAGAAAATCCGTCCTTGATTGATCCTTTAATGATTTGTGCATTTAATGCATGATCTTACGAATCTTCATCGTATATCAAATTTGATCTTGTAAATGTCTCTTCGCCGTTTTAGAATGGTCGAGTGAGCCTTCCGACTTAGCCGTTAGTTCTTTCTTTCTTTGTTTTGTTTTCTCTTTGCGAAAGTCAGTTTACTCGGCCGATTCAATTGTTTCCTTCTTTGTTCTAGTTTTTGGAGAGTCTTTGTACTTCATTGATCCTTGATTTGGGTGAGACCGATGTACACCATATTTGAACATTGAGTTTCATCACTTAAAACATAACTTAGACTTATCCAAGGTCATCACAGGACTTCCTTGGTTATAGGTCGAGACCATAATGTCTTCATACTCTCTCTGCTTTGGTGCTTTCTTTGGCTTCACTTTGCGAATATCTGTTTTTGCTTTGCCGTCCTACCAACTAGTACAATACTTGTCCGACACAACTTATACAACATGTCGGACTCTAAGTAAAGACTTATCTGAGAGAGTTCTAACTTATTTCAGGCTTGCTATAACAGCTAGTATGGCCATCATCAAAACATAATAAAATGTTTCTAACAATATTAATTGTATTAAATAAAAAATTAATATGTCCTAAAAGTCATAAAGTAACTATCTTTTGTCCTATTATGTAATAGCTTATACATAGCCACTCTAGCATTTATTCTAGCCGGCTCTAGTTACTTTTACTTTACTAGCTAGGATTCTCTCTTGTATCTATTTATACTCATTCTTTCAACATGAATAAACAAGTTGAAGTTTACTCAAGTATAATTTACTTTCTCAAACTCTCTTCACTTTTTGGTATGACTGGAATGTTAATGCCCTGGCCTTCTTTGACCCTGTTGGTTTACATTCTGATCATTCTCCCTGTAGAATTTCTCTGACTACTGATTCTGTGATAAGAATAAAGCCATTCAAATTCTTCAACATGTGGATACAACATAACAGTTATATGGATGTTCTGACTGATAATTGGGGGCAAGATGTTTATGGTACTGCTATGTATCAGCTGTGTAAAAAGCTTAGAAGACTTAAAATGCCTTTGAATGATCTTAATAGGCTGCATTTTGCTCATATTTCAGTCAAGTCTGAGAATGCTCAAAAGGTTTTGGGGGAACTGCAATCCTTGTACAATTCAGGCCCCACTTCTGATTTAGCTGGACAAATTGTTGAGCAGAAAAGAGTTTGTTCTGGTTTTGAAACTGCTGAGGCTAGCTTTTTATCTCAAAAGGCCAAAGGACACTACATGAAGTTTAGTAGCGAGGGTTCCAAGATTTTCCATTCTTTGGTCAAAGGAACAATGTCGTAAATCATATTTCTTCCATTTTGCTCCCTGATGGATCCTTTACTACTTATTATGATCAGATTGGAGATGTTTTTGTTGGTTTTTATACTGATCACTGAAGGCACTGCTACACCTATTGATTTGGATGTGGTCAATGCTGGTCCTTTTATCACTAGGGATCAGATGGATTATCTGGTGAAGGTTTTTACTGCTTTGGATGTGAAGGAGGCTTTGTTTTCCTTTTCTGACAATAAAGCTCCTGGTCCTGATGGTTTCTCTGCTGGTTTTTTTAAGAAGTCTTGGGATATTGTTGGACCGATTTCACCAATGCAATTCGGAATTCTTTAACAATGATGCAATTAAAACAGTTAATCATGCCATTATTGCTTTGATTCCTAAAACTACTCATCTTTTTTCTTCGTTGGAGATTACAGGCCAATCTCATGTTGCAATGTTATATACAAAGCGATTTCCAAAATATTGGCTTCAAGATTGTCTGCTTGTCTTCCTGATCTTATTGATGAATCACAAACTGGTTTTATGGATGGTAAGGCTATGACTGATAATATCTTCCTCTGTCAGGAGTTGATAAGAAAATATGGTGTTACCAGGGGACCTCCTAGATGTATGACAAAAAGTGGATATCAATAAAGCTTTTGATTCAGTGCACTGGTCCTTTTTAGAGTCTGTTTTGAAGGGCTTTGGCTTTCCTGCAAGATTTTTGAAATGGATTATGCTATGTGTTACCACTGCTTCCTTTTCTATTTCTATTAATGGTGAAATGAAGGGATTCTTTCCTAGAAAAAGGGGTTTGAGGCAGGGTGATCCCCTATCCCCTTTTCTGTTTGTGATTGGCATGGAGTACTTTTCTAGAATGTTGAGGATTTTGGGAGAGGATTACGATTTCCACTTCCATAATGGTTGTCAGAAACTGAAAGTTAATCATTTGGCTTTTGCGAGATGATTTGATGTTATTTGCTAGGGGTGATCCAATTTACATCAATCTTATGATGCAATGCCTTACTGTTTTTGGCCAGTGCTCAGGTCTGGTGGCTAATATGCAAAAATCTGAGATGTTTTGTGCTGGTTTGGATGATTATAACAACGAGGTTCTTTTGTCAATCACTGGTTTGAAAGAAGGCACTATGCCTATCAGGTACCTTGGTATTCCTCTATGTGCTGTCAGATTAAATGTTGTGCATTATGATCCCTTGTTTAAATCTCTGAGGCAGTGCTTTGGCAACTGGAAAGGGTCCACTTTGTCCTATCTTTGTGAGGCTTCAACTTGTCCTTTACATTATTCGAAGTGGAATGTTTTTGGCTAGGGATTTACCCTATAATTAGTAGTGTCAAGTTGAAGTTGGATCAAATGTGCAGGAGGTTTCTGTGGAGTGGTTCTTGTGATTCCCTTAGGAAATAACTTGTTGGTTGGAAGGAGGTATGTCTGCCTAAATCTGAGGGTGGATTGGGGATCTTTCAGCTTGAAGCCTGGAATCTTGCACTTCTCTGTAGGATTCTATGGAACTTCCATTGTAAAAAGGATAGCCTTTGGGTGAAATGGATCAGTGAAATGTACTTGAAGAATGTGGATTTATGGTTGTATCGGTGTAAGCAGGGTGCTTCTGCTCTTATCAAGGCTATTTTTAAGATCGTGACGAGGATACTTGTGCAGTTTGGTTACATTCTTTCTTGCTATTTCTTTATTGCAATCTTGGTCCATTGGATCAAAGTTGAGTCCTTCTAGAGCTTATGATTTTTTCAGGCAGCATGGGGGAAAGGTCTGGTGGTGCAGAACGGTTTGAAATCCTAGGGCAACACCTAAGCACTATTTTCTTCTATGGATGTCTATGAAGAACTGCCTTTTGACCACTGATAAACTTCACCTTGATGATAAGGTCTGCTCCCTGTGTGGTTTGGTAAATGAATCAGCCTCTCATCTTTTTTTCCAGTGTCCCATATCTTGTATGGTTTGGGGCAAGATCAGGATGTGGTTAGGCATTAATAGAAGTTTGGAAAGCTGTTCTCGTGTGCGATTAGATGGATTAGTAGGAAGTGTATGGGTACTTCCCATGGGAATGTAGCAAGATCTGCTTCTGTTTCTGTTGTGGTGTATTGGCTTTGGCATATGAGAAACAAGAAAACTTTTGATGGTATTAACATGAAGATCACGGATGTCTTGCATTGTATTAAAACTCAAATCTATTATATAATGCAGGCTGGTTTTCCTTTGTATATCTTCACCCCTTGATGTTAGGGTTTTGTATATCTTTTGTGATTTCTAGTAGGTTTTGTTGGTGGATGTATGAGATTATTTTGTTTCTCTACACACCTTGGGATAGGCTCTGTGAGTTATGCTCTCACATGACCCCTTTGATGATTTACAGGTGTTGTTAAGTGTATATAGTGGTGTTGTTTCTTGTTGCATATAACCCGAGGGTCTTATGCGACTTGGAATCAACAAATCTAACCTCTTCTCAACACTGTGTAGGTGATAGTTTTGTTCTAATTTCTGTGTAGGATGTAATTTCTAGTACTTTTCATACCTTGGTTATAAAATTTTTACCTTTAACCAAAAAAAAACATTGGTGTAATCGGTCCAAACAAGTCCATGTGTAGCAACTCCAGATGTCTGGTTGTTGAATGCTGAGATTTGGTCTTGAAACTTGCTTTTGTTTGCTTTCCTTGTTGACAAGCTTCACATAAGCTGTCCTTCTTATATGATATTTCTGGTAATCCAATGACTAACTGCTTCTTAACAAGTGTGTTGATGTCATCAAAATTAGGATGACTCAGTTCCTTGTGCCATAGCCAACTGATTTCTGATTTTGTATGCACAAGCAAATGTGTTTCAAAGAACGGTACATTTGTCCAATCTACTACATACATATTTTCTTTTCTTCTTCCGGCTAGGACAACTTGACAAGGCGATTCACCGCGACAACGCAGAATTCTTTGTCAAATGTAACTTTGTATCCCATATCACGTAATTGGTCGTCTTTGAGTAGATTGTAGTGTAGTCCTTCTACATAAGATACATTCTTGATTGTAAGTCCATTCTGATTAAGGTGCCATAACCTTTGGTGTATCCAGTTTTGTCTTTACTTCCAAAATTAACCTTTGGTCCATCTTTTGTAATAAAATTATCGAGATGTCTTTGCTCTTTGTCATGTGCCTAGAGCACCCACATCAAAAGTACCATATATCTGCAAATAAAATTAAACATTTTTAGGTACCTAACTCGATTTGGGTCCATAGGGTTGATTGTCGAGTACAACTCGGGAATATATCCTTTTGGAATTCTTCGGATATTGTTGCACTTATTTTCATATATGTAAGCCACACTCCCATAGTATCTATGTTTGAATTGTGTCTTATTTATATGAGCTCTCGATCTTTTGACTGAATTTTATTTCCATGTTGCTTTACATTATTAAAGCTAGAATGATAACCGTCATTCCTTCTATAATGAGGTCCGAATCGACCTTGATGCTGGGACTTTTGCCGAGAGCGAGATTAGCCCTCTGCTGAGTCTTGGACCAAACCTTTGATAGGTTTTCTTCATGCGGAATGATTGTTATTGTCGGTTTACTAATAGATGCGATAAAATTCCAATCATCATCGGTGGGGTATAGTCTTCCTTTCCCCTGAATGTGTGAATCTTTGAATGATTGACATTCTTGGATTTACCTTGATTGTAATTTTTCTGGTTCTTGACTTGATTGGTTTTGTGGACTTGGTAGTTGATTTTCCGGTTCGGTTTTCTTGAGATACAATGATTTACCATTTGGTTTACCTTTGTTGGTAAATCTAGTTGTTTTCTTGGAAAAGCGATTTGTCCTATGTGAAACGGCTTTACTGGTTCAACAATTTTCTCAGTTTGAGGAAGTTGCTCAGCTACAAACTTAATACCAGTTTTGGTACTAGGTTTAGCAACTTTGCTAGTTCCATTCTTAGAAGATTGCTTTGTGTATCAAATCCTAAACCCGTTTTGTCTCCATACGGTTTTCTGATTTGAATCCATGAACGAACTTGATTGAGTAAATGATTCGATTCTTTGCTTTCGATGTCTGATGATCGATCTTTGAATCTTTTCTTTATCAGTTCTAGTCAGTTTCAACACTTTTAATTCAGACTTCAATCTTTCAACTTCAAGAATTAGACTTTCCTTCTCAGCTTTAATTGATTCATAACCAGCTTGTAAATTTACTAGCTGATTCATCAATTCATTAAGTGTTTCTTCTAATTCTTGATTTTTTGGAATGGAGTGAGCAGTTGAAGAACATGCATTTTGCATGGAAATCTGAGCTGAAGAATATTTGGAATTTGATTCACATACCTCATTTGTATCATCCATGTGTGCCATTAAAGCTGTGTCATCTGATAATCTTTGATGCCCGCCATCATAACTCGACTCATCTCCAGCAAGGAGTGCTCTTCTACCAACTCTTCTTGGTGGAGCCTTCTTGGTCAGTTCTGGACATTCAGCCTTATAATGTCCAGGTTTCTTGCAGTTGAAACAGAGATATTCATCGTCTTTTATTTTCTCAGGAGTCCTATTGATGAACTTCTGTGTGACTGGGTGTCCACTCTTCATTCTTCAAATTCTATTCATCATTAGAGCCATTTGTTCTTCCATCTCATCCAATTCATGAAGATTGCTTGATGAGTTTTCTTGAATGTCATTTGATGTTGCTGCGAGTGATGTGGTCTTTGGTTCTTCCAGAGCTTTGATTATTGCAGCTGTACTTGTAAAATCTTCACTGAATTCATAAGCTTTCAGATCTGAGAAGATTTTGAAAGAGTCCTCTATGTCAAGTCTTCTAGATTCTTCCATAGCAGTGACCTTCATTTTCCAGCACATTGGTAATGCCTTCAAGATTCTTGTCTTGATAACTTTCTTGGAGTACTCAATCTTGAGTAGATCTAATTCATCCATGATAGCACTGAATCTTGTTTCAATCTGGTCAATAGTTTCTCCAGATTTCATCTTGAAATTTTCAAACTTTTGTTTTACAACAGAAATTTTATTTTCCTTGATTGAATATGTTCCTTCACAAACAAGTTGTAGTTTGTCCCACATTTCCTTGGCAGTTGTGCATTCATTCACCTTTAAGTAGATGTTGCTGTCAAGAGTCTTGAGGATAAAGTCCATAGCAACATTGTTGAGATTGTTTCGCTTGCGATCATCACTAGTCCATTCGGATTTGGGCTTTGCAACTCGAACATGCTGTCCATCAACAGTTTGCATATGAGTAATCTGAATTGGTCCATCGGTGAGTACATCCATCATTTCATCATGAGTAGTAGCCGCTAGAAAGGCCTCGCATCGACGTTTATATTCGTCAAATCATCCCATGTTGCACATAAGCATCTGCCTTGCATATTGATTTTTATCCATAGTGAGTGAGTGAAGACTGATAGTAAATTGACTGGAACTAAGCTTTCAAATGAGAACAACTAGAGGAGATATGGAGCAAATGATATCTTGTCAAAGAAACACCGCTCTGATACCAATTGTTGGTCCCTTGGAAAGGCTAACACAAGTTTAGAGGGGGGGTGAATAAACTTGTCCCTAAAACTGAATTCAAAACAAATTAAGGTTCAATTAAACTTGTGTGGAGTTAAGATGACTAAGCTGAGTTTAAGTCAAACTGACTTAAGCTTAAAACCGAGTCAACCGGCAGCGGATAAAGTTTTAGCCTTTTTCTTGATCTTGTTATTCTCTGTGAAAACTGAGTGTAGTAAACTGAATTTTGATGAATGTCAGTTTGTGAACTGTGGGGTGTATAACAATCAATTATCAAAATGTTGTAAATAAATGCTGAATAAATAAGTAAGTGCGTAAAGTAAATAAGGCAAATATTACAGAGGTTCCAGGTGGTATAATCATGTACGTCCTCTCTTCCCCTGTGGTGCGGAGGAAAATTCCACTAGAACTTCATGAGGTGAACTGTTACAAAAAGTCCTAAACAATAGTCCTTTGCTAATCCCTAGAGTCACTATCTAAACAGTTGTAGAACAGGTAGAATTGCTGCTCTTCAATTGCTTGAACACTGGTCCTTAGAGGGTTGAATTGCCTCTTCACCAGCTACCACCACAAACACAGTCTACCCGACTGCTTATCACAACTGTCCTTGGCGAAACCTTCCCGGTTTGCTTCACAATCTAAAACCTTTGATGTAGAATCAAAGTTGAGCTGAGAATCAATAAATTGATTCTTGTTTGTGGTTCTTCAAAGTGTCTGATTCTTGATAAAATCTGTGTAGCATGAACACTTGAAGAATTTCTAGATATGATCTTGTTATAGCGCAAAGACGATAGCAATTCGAATGATTAATGCACACTTAATTCAAGTTATTGTGATATCTTGTATATCATATGTATCATATGTGTATTTTAATCCTTGGTGCAAAGTCCTCTATTTATAGTATGAGGTCCAACGTTCATCTGGCTTCAATTCGAATTGTATCAACGTCTATTTTGTAACGGCTATATTTTCTGACCGTTCTGCTGTGTCAGTATTTCATCCAATAAAATTGCTTTCTTTATAACGTTCAACTGTACTATCATTTTGTTGGATGACTGACATATAAAACTGAGTTTCCTTATCAGTTTTATGCTGAGTTTATCACTTGTCAGTTTCTTGACTGACTTGGAGCATTAACTGAGATTTTACTCTTCTTCAAATATCAGTACTCCAGTTTCATCTGATTATAATTGACTTAATCAGAGTACACCATGACACATTATCATCTAAGAACTCATTGTCCTCATGATTCTTAGGTCTTCATACAAGATCCATAAAGTCAGTTCAGGTCACCACAATCTTGCCTGAAGTCTAACTTTACAATCTTGACGTAGTCTTCATAACTGAGTTTGAACCATCAGTTCTTCAATCTTCAATAACTGAGTCTGTGACCCTCAGTTCTTCAACTTCTGATAAGCCAACCGAGTCTGTGTCCTCGGCGAACTTACCTTCTTGATTTCTTGTAGGTGTATTACGAGTCGGTTTGTTTATCTTGATGATTTCGATTTTACGAATGATTTCCGCTTTTTCGCTTTTACGACACACTAATCACATTACGATTAGCATCCGATGTAACTTATACAAATATCGGACTCTAGTAAAACCTATACATTCAGTTCTAGACATCTTTTAGCTTTTCACTATAACAGCTGGCTTCAGCACTTCATCAATGGGGTTAAGATAATACTTTGAATAAATATGATGAATTATCATCAAAACATAAATTTTATTTCCAACAAAAGGCAATAACTGAATAACTGATGAATCATCATTAAAACATAAATTTTATTTCCAACAATTTCCCCCTTTTTGTTGATGTCAATACCCTCCTTAAAAGCAATGCAAAAAGATAAAGAAAAAATAATAATAAACACAAAGAACTAAGAAACTAAGTTTTTATTGATGATACTGAGTTACAGAGTACAAGGTATTAAAATATAATAATATATGAAAAGAAACTAAGTCTCAACTTCCTTTCCTTTTCCTCGGTCAGTTTCTTCAATTTTCTTGTCATTCAGTTCAGCAATTTCTATTATGGTCTTATGTGTTGAACTGTTCTCAATTCCATTTATATTTGCCCAGAAATTCCATGAATTTGTCATATTGTGCTTTCCGAAAAAGCTTACTTTTGAACAAAATTGCCAACAAAAACACAGCTTTCTTCTACTTCTCACTTGGAGCTGTCTTCAGTAAATTTTCAATAAACTCAGATTCAGCTCCTACAACCTTCTTCTCAGCTTTTTGATGGAGGTCAAATCAAATTATTAACTCAATGCCTACTAACACACTAGCAAGAGAACTAGGTTCAATTGTAGTATAGCCAGATAGAGTCGAGGTCGATCCCACAGAGACTCGGCACAAACAAAACACAACTTTATCCTATTAGAACAAAATTGAAAAGGTGGTCTACGACCAACTAAATGCAGTAAATAAAATAGTGACAACCACAAGACACAAAAGACCACAAAGACAAACTAAAGACTACTAAAACACGGATTATACGGTTGATATTATCTAAACAAATAGTATTGATTACGCTAGTAGATTATAACTCCCCCATGTGAATTAGGATGATAACGAGACAAAACAAACGTTAAAGATTAATTATTGTGACTACGGGAGTCATCCCCTAAGGTAGATTTAGCTCCGGTTAGGCCCTCTAAATCATCTTGCCTCCATTACATGACTTCGCCTTTTAATGCCTCCATCTCATATAACTTCTGACACAATTACGAAACTAGGGATGCCGGTATAAACCGTAACCTCATCTAAGCAACATTCCTAGGGTAAGGCGTACTTCTTAGATGCCGATTCAATCTATATCCTAAGTAACAATCAGTTTTTGAGTTTCATGTTAAATTATGATGACAAATAATTAAGTTGATCAGGTTTAATTACTCGTTTTAATTCCAAATCGAGAGAATCGGCGTGGTCGAAGCCGATCATAATATTGCCTACACATTACCGCTCGACTCGGTCGACGAGGCGAACGACAAGACTGGCGACCGAATGACATGTCTCAGTCGACCGAACACGATTACGTGGTCGGAACAAATCATGATTACTTCTTAACGCTTCTAACCTAAACACATGGGTTCGTAAATTAATCTACATCACGCAATCAATACAAGAAAAACTACTCCATAATAAAATACATCAGATCTACGAATAAAGATTGCATAATTGAATAGTCATACCCTCGAAGACGAGAGTGACTCCCACTCTTTAATGCGCTCCCCAATCGGATAATCCGACGAATCCACAATGAACAAACATAAAGAAAATAAAACTAAAACTTAAAAGCTAAAATTGTAGAAATTGTTTTGTGTTGTAGTGGTGTGTTTTTTTCTCAGCATCGTGGCTGCTGTTTATATAGGAGTTGTAGCCGACATAGGGAGAATCCAGAAGATTGACATGCATTTATCAATTTAGGCTCGGGTGACCGAACCTACACGCTCGGTCGACCGAATGACTAGGCTCGGTCGACCGAGCCTTCCCTTGTTACGCGTTTTCACTCCGCTTTATCTGACTTGTTCCCCAATCCATGATTTTGAATTGATCTGATTAATCTTTTCTTCAATGCTCCGATTTTCTTCTCTTTTATCTTGAGATTTCTCGATTGCGTGATAATTATCTTCCCGATTTATCATGATCTGCAAAATCAGCATTTATCACACAATTAATTGCTCTTTAATAATAAAAACAGCTAAATACCAATTATCACATTAATAATCACTTATCGTTAAATAATAAATATAAACACGTTATTTAATATGAAATATATATATAATTAACTCCGATTTAAGGTTATAATTGATGACATAAATAGGTATATTTTAACCGTCATCACTTTTTCCAGAGTACTATTTAACTCCCATTTGTTCAATTTATTCCAATAGTGAACAAGAACTTTCTGAATGATCAGAAAACTTTCTAAGGCTTGTTCTCTTGATTCACCTTCCTTTGTGGGTAGTTCTCTGAAAATGCTGTAAAGTTGTGAATCTAAACCAAGTCTCTTTTCAATTGGTTCAAAAAAATTTGCAATCAGCTCCATTTCTTTATCATCCATATCTCCTCTTGTTTTCTTCAGTTCGACTAGTTTCTCATCTATGCTTTCCAGAACTCCGGGCATTTCAGTTGTATTGACTTTTAGAATGTCCAGACTTCCCCAATATTGACATCATCTCTATGGATCAAGCTCCTCATATAAGAGTTCAAGTGCTATTGATTTGATGCCAATATGGTTTGTGAAACCACTGAGTCTTTCATGTCATTTTCCAGTAGAAGCATCATGTCATGTACATTAGTAACCAAGCCTACCAATCTCTCCCGAGTCTCAGTTTTTCTAGCATCTATTTTAATGGATTTTTTCTGATTTCGATTAATGTGTCATGACAATCCTTTTTGACATGGTCTAAAGTCTTTTGAATGTTAGACCTTTCATTCTCATTTTCCTCCATGGATTGCAACACTTTTCCAAAGATGCCCATAGCTTCATTTTGTATTTTCACAAGCTCATTAAAGTTGTACGTGATGAACTCAGCTTGTGTTGGTACATCTTTTTTAGTTTCAGCTTTCTTCTTTGTTTTGGCTTCCTCAGACTCCGATGCTTTCTCAGCTTCCCTATTTTCTTTTGATAGTGGAGAGATAATGTTTTTCAGTTTTTCCTTGTAATCATCATACTTCATTTTCTCATTGGATTGTCTCCTTATTTCTTCCTTAGTAGAAGGATCAGTTTCTCTTACTGGTGATAATTGTACATCAAACTCATCATCAGTTTCTTCTCCTGGTTGGTCAGCTTCAGCTTTTGCTATCTCAAGGACTTCTCTGTCAGTCGGTGACTGATAACCTTCTTCATCTTCTTCTTTTCCTGATTCAGACTGAGTTTCAGAGTCTGAATCACTACTTTCTTCACAACAACCTTCTTCTGATTTTTCTTCAGCAACATCTTTGTATGTTTCTTTTACTTGAAGAGAGGCAAGAATCCCTTTTTATAGATCGGGATCTCCTTGTGAATCATCATCATCGTCAATGACATCTTTCTTTGACTTTGAAGCTTCTCCCTTAGTAAACTTCTTCCAGTAACAGTTTCTTATCAAAGAATATCTATTACTCAAGAATTCTTCAGAACTGAATAGTTGAGATAGATGAGTAATGTTAAACAAATCAAAGACCCATTGCTCTGTGCTTTCCATAGCTTCTAGTTGGCTTCTTTGATTATCGATTGAGCTGAACTTCCAATGTTGATAAGCATCAAGTCTTCTACGGTCAGCTTTCATCAGTTTTCCAATATCGACCGAAGGATCAAGCTTGGTTCGGATGTCTTCAGTTTCTCTAGGAACCTCTAAGTTTGATTCAACTAGAGTCCCAACTTGTTCTTCAGTTTTCTCCTCTTCAGTTTTGCGGGATTCCCCCTCAGCAACAACTGGGATGTTGAATGATTCAGATTCAATTTCAGGAACTATGGTAACTTGTTTAGTTTCTAGATTTCCCTCAACAACATTTTCTTCAGTTTCAGCTACAGGTTCAACAACTTGTTTAGAACTCAATTTTGATTCAGCAGACTGAAGCTCACTTGGTTCTTTTGTCGGTTCAGTTTCCAGTTCAGCAACTGGTTCCTTTTCTTCCTCGAGTTCATCCACTTTCTTTTGATTTTCTTCTTCAACAATTTCTTCTAAGGTGATGACTGGTTGTGGTCCAGATTCAATCTCAACAGCTTCTTTGCCTTCAGACTGAGATGCTTCAAATTCTCTAATTGATTCTTCATACTCAAGTCTAGAAGCTGACTTTTGTGGTGTGGATCTTGATTTAGCTATCAAGTTGAGCATGCAATTACACCAGGTTAAATTAGTTCCTCATCACTATCAATTTCCTCATCATCAACCTCAGTTCTCGGGGTTTGTTCCCCCTGAGTGTCAGCTTCTGGTAGTGATGGAATAGGTAATTGAGTTTCTTCAACCGAATCTTGAACGAATGCATCTTCAGCAATAGACTTGGTAGGAGTTTCAGGTTCAGTTCTTGGTTTCTTTGTTTGACCTCCAGTTTCTGAAGTCACAGATTTTACTGGTGATGGTTCCCTGCTCTTCTCGGGTACTATAACAGCTTTGGCTTTCTCCAAAACATCCAGTTTTCTCTTTCTCTCCTTTAATCTCTCAAGATCTTCCAATGCTTCATATGTGGTGAGTTTCTTAGATGATCTTTTTCTTTTCTTTTTAGGTTCAGCTTCAGAACCTTCAGCTTTCCTTTTTCCAGATTTGTTCTTCTCATCCTTTACTACAATTTTTCCATCAACAACTGATGTTGATCCTCTCCTTGCAATTCCAAAATGATCAATGATTCTTTGTGCCATTAATGTAAGTGTCTTCTTATGATATTATCTCTTTGTCTTTACGTCAGTTTTTTTCTTAGGTACATCAGATGCTTGTGCTGCCACTTGGTCCAGAATATATCTCTGCCAATTAAAGTTCTCTTTGAACAAAATCACATACAACAAATCTAACTTGGTGCAAGAAAGATTGCTAAAATTGCCTGTATTCCCAATTACATAATTTGCTAGCATCTTGGTCAGATAATTAAACTCGAGTTTGAGGAAACCTGTTGACCCTCACAGTGATACGTTCTAATCTTTTTAATTGGAATGTCCTTCCACACCTTCTCTCTAGGCTCTTTGGATAATTTGATAACAGAAGAGTATCCAGACTTCTCGAAACCGAAGATATCTGCTATAAGGTTCGCAATGACCTTAATTTCCTTTCCATTGACCTTGGTTATGTAGACTTTTTCTTCTTCTAAGGCTGTCCTTCCAAACTCATAGAAATCACAAATGCTATCCAGACAAACATTCTCCAGGAAATGTTGAACACTCCTTCAAGACCTTTGATTTTTCTGATTTTGTTTACGATTTGCTTAGAAAGATCTGAATTTCGATACTTCTCAAGATATTGATCTAGTGAAATGATCAAACCGGCTTCAACTCTGGTGAAAGTCATAATTTCTAATTGTTGGAGTGACTTTTGAAAAATATAAAGATAGAAATAATTTTTCAGACTAAGAATTGAGCGAAAACTAAGTGTAAAGAATTGATAAGTATAATGCGAAGGTATTTATAGGTTGTAGATTTGGTAGATAGAAAATTTGAGTGGGTTTTAAAACGTCTTGTCATAAATCATATCAGGTGTTGAGATGCGAAAAATGTGGTGAGTGGAGAAGATGGACGGTTGAGATCCGTGTAGGTTACGAATTTTCTGCCAGCCGTAGTCTGTATCAGTAAATGCGATTGATACGGCGTATCTCCATCTGTAAGTCTTCAGCTTGATCTTATCCACAACTTGATCAATCTTAAGTTGACTGTATATCAGTTTTGTATTCCTATCAGTTTTGAAATCTCAGTTGTAAGCATGATGTATGACTTAATTAGTTTTGAGGAAGTCAAATTTTCATATATCCTCAGTAGTCGGTTTTCATCTGCAAAACAAATTAAGAACTTTTTGGTACCCATACCTGTTTGGGTCCTTCCTTGTCAGATTTTGGAGTAATTCTTGAGTTTCTTGAAGATGACTTCTTTTTCTCAGGATTAATCTCCTTTTTGAGAGCTTTGAGTATTTTAACAATTGAGCTCATATACTTTTCTTGACCTTTTAACTTAGTAAAGTCTTTGTTAGATTTGTCAGTTTTCATATAATTCTGTTGTCTTGATTTTTCAGTCCAATCCTTGTGAATTTTGTGAACATGAGTTGATCTAGCAGGAATTGTAGGTCCATTCCAGTCTTCATCAGTTGGAGAGAGTCTCCCTTTCCCACTGAATTTACTAACCTTTGAATGATAATCATTCCTAGGTAAATATGACTTGAATGTTTTGTTGACTGATCTCTGATCAGTTTTGCCTTTTTCAACCTTCTGAACCTTTGTGTGGAATCAGTCAGTTTTCTAAGGACTACCGACTGATTTTAAATTTTTGTCAGTTTTTGATCGAGATGCTGAGTTTTTGTCAGTTCTAACAACTTCATCAGTTTTTTGAGTTCCCGACTTTTGTGCAGTCACAAACTTAGGTGCAACTGAAATAGATCTGAACTTAGAATTATGTTGATTGTCAAACCCTAAACCTATTTTGTCTCCAAATGGTTTTCCTGGTTTGAACTGAACATTAGGAATTAAAACAACTGATGATTTTGTGATATTTATTACTTCTGTTATCTCATCAGTAGAGCAATTCTCCTGGGTTCCCTTGTTAGCCTTGATAAAATTAATCTCATCATTAAATCTTAGAACTTCAGCTTTCAACAATTCTTTTTCCTTTTTGACATTCTCATAATTCTTTTGAATTTCCTCTAATTCCTTTATGAGTATGTCCAAGGTTTCATTGAAATCTGCATTTTTATGATTGTTCATGGCAGTGTGACAGTTGGATGTTGAAGTATTTACCACATGATGTTTGATCAATAAGTTCTCAGTTTCAGCTTCCACATCTTCCATTATCTGTTTCCCTTTACTTGATATAGCACTGTCCTTTGCTTGTCCAACTTCAAAAAGAATGATTTCTTCATCATTTTCAATGTGATCTTGTGCAGCAAGACTTATTGGTAAATTCTCCAAATTCTCATGACTATTGGTTTTCATTAGATCTTCAACGAATGTTTCGATTAATTTTTCTAAAGTGATCTTGTGTATCCATGATGCAGTTTTGGAAAACTTTGAAAATTATTGAAAATAACTGATGATCAGTTACTTTGAGCAAACAAACTGATAAAGAGATTCAGTTATGGATCTCTACTGAACAGAAGCACTGCTCCGCTACCAATTGTTGGTATCAGAAATAACCGATGGCCAGTTACAACTGATAAAGCTCAATCGGAGATCTCTTTAGAGTTGAAGATTTGCTCTGATACCAATTGTTGGTCCCGTAAAAGGCTGACACAAGTTTGGAGGGGGGTGAATAAACTTGTCCCCAAAAACTAGATCTTAAACCTGATTGAGTTCAGTTTTAAACTTGTGTGGAGTTAAGCTAACTTAGCTGAGTATAAGTCAAAGCTGACTTTTGCTTAACTGAGTTAACCTGCAGCAGAATATTAAAGCCTTTGTAAAACTTGAGTTATCATCTTGTAAAATAAGATGCAATGCTGTGCTGACTCAGTTTCTTATGTTTGCTGGGTGTGATATAAGATATAATGTAATAATTAAATGTGTAAAGTAAATAAGTGAATAAGACAGAATTTATAGAGGTTCCCGGTGATGTAATCCTACCAGTCCTCTCTTTCCCTGTGATGCGGAGGAAAATTCCACTATAACTCTTTGTGGTAGATCGGTTACAAAAAGTCCTAAACTGATAGTGCTTGGCTAATCCCTAGCTTCACTATCTAAGCAACTATAGAACAGGTACAATTGCTGCTCTGCAACTGCTTGCACCACTGGTCCTTGAAGGGTTGTATTGCCTCTTCACCAGCTCATCACAAACACAGTCAACCTGACTGTAGCTCAACTGTCCGTCACACCTTCTTAGTGTTTCACAGCCTAAAACCTTTGATAA
This sequence comes from Gentiana macrophylla, assembly GCA_026214975.1. Taxonomy (NCBI): domain Eukaryota; kingdom Viridiplantae; phylum Streptophyta; class Magnoliopsida; order Gentianales; family Gentianaceae; genus Gentiana; species Gentiana macrophylla. The sequence continues at coordinate 70,329,155 of CM047812.1, forward strand.
AATCATAGTTGACACTTGAATCAATGACTATGATTCAACTTGTGATTTGAGCTTCTTCTTCTTGATGTGTATGATTTGCTCAAGCTCTGGTTTTCTTCAAGTGTTTAATATTGATACTTCTTTGAATGTTATAGAACACTTTGAAGATTTCTTGATCTTGCAATAAAGCATAAAGCAGGGGTTCTTGTTAATTTACTTTCCCTCTTTCTTGAATCTTTCTTTACAAATTTATCTTTAGAACTCCGCCCTTCTTCTTGAGGCAAAAGTGACCTATTTATAGGGGTTTCTCCAATGTTTGAATGAATTTGAACGTTTGAAATTGAATTCTTATATCCGTTAGTGGTCCTGCTTATTCTGTTGAGTGTCAGTGTCCTTTATGACATTTCTGTGTATCCAATAAAATTGTTTCCTTTATAACGGTCAGATTCTTCTTCAGTTTTCATAATTTCAACTTGAAACTGATTTTTTGTGAACTAGTCAGTTTTTAGCTTTAAGAGCATTAACTGTGTTTTTACTCTTCTCTAAAAACTGAGTACTATATTCTTCATCTGATTATAATTGACTTAATCAGAGTACACCATAACATATAAATCATCCAAGATAACATTGTCGTTATGTATCTTAGGTCTTGATACAAGATCTATATAGTCAGTTCAGGTAATCACAATCTTGCCTAAATTCTGACTTAATAGTCTCGGATTTTGTCTTCATAAACTGAGTTTGAACCCTCAGTTCTTCATTCTTCAATTATCGAGTCTGTGTTCCTCAGCGAACTTACCTTCTTCAGTTTTTGTTGGTGTGCTCTGACTTAGTTTCTCAATCTTCTATTGTGAACTCAGTTTTCATACTCTCATCATGTCAGTTACTCATTTTCTCAGTTCTGATCCTATAACTATTTTAGTGCTTGTCTGATTTACTTATACAGATATCAGACTATATTAAATCCTATACATTAATATCTAGACATTTTTTGCTTTGCACTATAACAGCTAGTTATGACACTTACCTAATGGGGATAAAGGCAATAACTGAATAACTGATGAATCATCATCAAAACATAAATTTTATTTCAAACACGATTATTATCTTTACGGATAGCCCCATGCGTAAGATATTACACAAACCCGACCTTTCTGGTTGTCTACTCCAATTGGCTATTGAGATCACGGAGTTCAACATTCAGTATCAACCTAGAGAAATGATTATGGCTCAAGCCTTATCAGATTTTATCGTTGAGATAAGTTTCAGTTCAGAGCAGCCGGATTCATCCATACAAACCGATCATGCACCATTTCTGCAAAAACCAGAGAATTGTTGGCAGTTATATGTGGACGGAGCATCTAATCAGAATTGATGCGGGGCCGGCGTTATTCTTTTTGAGCCGGGTACAACAAAAGAGATAGAAAAGGCTCTACGGTTCGAGTTCCGGGCCAAGAACAATCAAGCTATGTACAAAGCGGTGATCACCGGGCTTGACCTCACAATTGAAATGAGGGTAAAAAATGTTGAAGACAACTGTGATTCTCAACACATCATTGAACAAATCTTAAACGGATACGAAACATGATGCGGTATCCTGGAAAAGTGTCGTGGGATTGTCCAACGAATGAAAAGTGAGTTCAACTATCACGAGTTCATCATAATCGGCAGAGAAGACAATGAGCGGGCAGATTATCTCTCAAGGCTATCTTTATAGGAGGGGTTTGCCGATCCCTTGATCATGGTAGAATATCTGCCAGTTCCTACTACGGAGAAAGCTAAAATCATGGACATCAATGCACCCACACCGGTTCTACGTTGGAAAGATGAGATCCAAGCGTACATAGAATTAGGCACCTTGCCCGTGGATCCGGATAAAGCCTGCGCCCTTAGTGTAATAATAGAGAGGTACATCATAGATAATGGGATACTCTACAGAAGATCCATATCTAAACCGTGAAGGATGCAGGTTCTTAGATCTAAACGAATTAGATCTACGCACAGCGGATGGATCACGATTTATATATCAAAACACATAATTAAAGGACTTAAACTACTACAAGGCGGTTTAAGATCATGTTACCAATGACGGGAAGAGAAGCCTTGATCTTCCGATGTGTTCTCCAAACGGCGGTTGGTGGACACCCTTCTTGATACACGAACCTCCTTGATATGCAACACCAAGAAAAACTCAAAGTTTTTCTTCTTCCAAAAAACCCTAGGCAAGAAAAACTAATTTTCCTCTCCCTTTTTATCATAGTGGTTGAAATTTGCCTTGCAATTTCCCTTGGAATAACTCTCCTTTTATAGGAGAGTAAATCTTTGGCCTCCAAGTATTAATTAATTAAATAATTAATTAATTAAACAAAATAAAAAGATATTTTCCTTAATGACTAATTGTGACATGTATTGACCAATAGAAAATCAAATAACAAGTCATCCAACCAATCATGTAACAAGAATATCTTTTATTTTCCACATCACAAAAATTAATTCTTGTGATAATTAAATGATAAGAGGCGCCACTTTTAGGGTTAAAAGCCCACATAAAATGTCTTTTATGTGTATTATATTATTTAGCCCAACTAAATAGCCCAGCCAATTAATTATCACTGAGGCCCAAATAACAAGAATATCATTCCGAATTACAGAAGCCACATCGGGGACCATGGACCTATAACCAGTAGCTCCAATAATTAATTATTCATCGAACAAAATAAGTACATTAATTATTAATTCCGGGATTACGCCACCATAAACCCGAAACTGAACTCTACCGATTATAGATGTATACTTATACTCAACCCATATAGTAAATAAGCGTCCATTGATATAATCACTACATACGGATTAACCCTCCATAGACTGTCCATTCTGAAAGGGAAGTCTCCGTGAACCCGACTCGAATATCTTATCCTTATTTACCATCAAGCCCCGATGATCAATTAGTACACATATCGACTAGTAGCTAATTAGTCAAATGTGAACTCCGGGATCGATCACTTTCTTAGGGCTAACAAATAAGGGGATTGTCTCTACTTTCCCGCAGGAAGGAATGGATTCCATGTCTGTGAAAATCGAACTACTCACTCATCCGGAGATAGTGCCAATGAGAAGTGGCTTGGAACACATATTTAAGTGAACCGTAACTAACACATCAAACACTACCCCGGGACAAGCGGCACCACAGTGATCCCGCAGGATTAAGGTTGATCCATATATGATCATCTAATGATTTAATAAGATTCCTCGATTACGGAATTATCTTGAGAAATTCAGATTAAATCGGTCCATCCTATATGAATGCCATCATATATAAATGCCCCACGTAGGTACCCTCTACCGACAAACCGGATAAGACTATCACACCCTAAGGTGTTAGGCGCATTATTGGTGTTTTAATCAAGAGACCCTAAACTCGATTAGTTCACCACGGACTAACGAGCTTTAAGTATATCACCACTAACTCAATCCTCACGTGCATGCCATACACTTTGAGTTAAGCGGTTACATCTTGATATACTTAGGGTTTGCAAAGAAGATGTATTATTTACAAGCACAAAGCAAGTAATAAGGTGAGATAAAATCATCATCCATTGTTAAAAACAATTACACAAATTGTCTTTCGGGCACTACACCTAACAAACCGTTGCTCAGGTGTGTCCGCAAAGAGGAATATGAAAAAATTCTGGCAAAACTCCATCGGGAAGTGTGTGGGGGCCACACCGCTAGTCGCTCCTTATTACAAAAGGTTGTGACTGCAGGCTATTACTTGCCGTCAATTATATAGGATTCGGAAAACTTGTCAGGGAATGTCTAATATGTCAAATACATGTTGATATACCAAGGTTTCTATCCGTAGAGCAGAGCGTCGTTGTCTCCGTATGGCCTTTTGAAATGTTGGGTCTGGACCTAATCGACCCACTCTCAGCGGGAAGGGGTAGCTACAATTATGTCATAGTGGTAGTTTATTACTTCACGAAGTGGATTGAATCCAAGCCAATGGCGAGTATAGGACCAAAGAATGCGGTCTACTTCTTAAACGATCTGATCTGGTCACGATTTAGGATCCCGCGAGCAGTGGTATCAGACCACGGACCTCAATTCCGGGATGAGTTTTCAGCCTTCTGTAGGGAGCACAACATGAAACATCGGCAGTTTTCTGTAGCTTACCCGCAGGGAAACGGTCAATCCAAGGCCGGAAATAACCAGATCATTAAGATGTTGAAGAAAAGTACATATGAGAAGGCGGGCGGATGGGTGGACGAGCTACCCTCTATACTTTGGGCTCTTCGCACCATGATTAAAACGCCCGCAGGAGAAACGCCTTTCGCCTTGAGCTACGGATCGGAGGCCTTGACTCCAGTTGAAATGGCCCTCCCAAGTATCAGAGTCACCATGTACAGTTCGACGGATAATCTGGTCAATAGCCAAATTGAGCTCGATCTAGCTCAAGAAAGAAGAATAGCGACTTACCATCGCTTGTTAACTACAAGAAGATCGTGAAGCGACATCATGACGAACGAATCCGAGATCACTCATTTAAGGTCGGAGATTCTGTTTTACGAAATAGGAAAGCCGCCGGTCTTTTACCCAATAAGGGCAAGCTAACAGCAAACAGGGAGGGTCCTTATCAAATCACAAGAGAGGTCAGGAAAGGGACTTACATTCTCAAAGATCAAAATGGCTTCGAGCTTAATCAACCATGGCATGTGGACAATCTCAAGAAATATTACATGTAACAATCAGTTTGGGTCATGGCGTCACTCTTGTACGACCTGAGCCCGCTTTCTATTATAGGATTATGGCTTTCATTGTAACGTTTACGACGTTAATGACTATGCTTTCTTAGTTTTTAAGTATTCAACTCGCCGAGCGTGGCGGGGCGAACTTAATTAAAGTCGATCTTACATTTCATCTTCTTGGTTCGAATCTTCCGATAGTTATTTTCGATATGCTCACAATTCAAAGACCCCGCTTAATCAAAATCAAGGGGGCCGCATATCCCCCAGTGTGAGGCTAACTTGAAAGATAGGATATTTTCGAGCAAACTAGAAACAAAAGCGGATCGAACAGGCAGTTTGCGAACAACTTTAACACTTAAAAAAATTCAAACAACACAAATCATGCATTAGAAAGCCAATACAACGGCCACATGGTCAATCAAAATTTCTATGTTATTACAAGTTAGGGGCTCAAGGATAATTGTTTCAAATTACAACACCAAGGCATACCAAAAGAAGAATTACAACAAATGTTATACATTATCAGGCTGCATCTCGACATTATCCACATTCTTGACACTAAGGGAAGGGTGCAGGAGGTTATCGGCATCGTCATCGGCCTCAGCTCTTTCCGGGTCATCGAACTCGGCTGCCCTTTGGTCCAAATTTTGAGTAACCAGCCTCACTAGTTCTCTAAAATTGACGGCTTCAATCTGAGGTGGATCCCAAACATCTTAATACGATCTTCAACATGGTTGTTCAACTCAACTTCGGTGTAAGGAATGGAGGGATGGAAAACCTTCAAGTGCTCGGAAAAGAGCGGAGTGATGATCCAATCCAGCATCGTCTCAACGCTTGGAATACTCCCACCTTGGGCCCAAAGACACCTAGAGAGGTGATAGATGCCTTGGTCATAGCCCATCAGGAAGTTGTCACCGGCTATCTTCTCAGCATCCTCAGAGGCTTTGTAGATTTCCAAGGACACCACCCTTGCGGCCGTTAATATAACCTTGATATCGGCATTAGCATCCGCAATTTTCTGCATTAGATCAGTAGTCAGCTTCTACTCGGCTTCCCACATGCTTGAGGCTTCATCTTCCCGCTCCTGCACTTCCATCAATGTTTGAGCAGCCTTGCTGGCCTTCTTTGCAAGCTCGGTGTTAAGGGCCTCAATGCGTTCAGACTTTTCCCAAGCCTCGGCCAGTTCTTTCCTAACCTCAGCGAGCTACTTTTTTAGATCAGCATTCTTGGACCCAGCAGCATCAAGTCACACCTTCACGTCAGCAGCGACGGTTTTAGCAGCCTTGAGCTCTTTCAGAGCAACTAACTTTGAGGAGACCGCCTCGACATGCTCTTGGGCGAAGTGCTTCATGCCGGTGCCGATCTGAAAAAGGCAAAGAAAAACAAACATTTTGACTAATCAATAACGAAGAAGAAAGGATACAAGGGAAATATTATAAAGGACGAATAGAGGTTTACAATGCTCACCGTGGAGCCGAACAAGCGAAGTAAGTCTTCCATGCTCTGCAAAAAGGCATGCATTGGGTCAACTTGATCGGACATCACAATCCGAACCATAATCCCATGTCCGATCTCCAGCTGAACAGGATTGGGTAGACTCCACTTCAGATGTCACAACGGTGGAACATCTGCAATCGCTTCCGAAATCATTGATGCCCTGGGCAGATCTATTGGCAACTGGCTGATGAAAGTCTTGTCTAACCAAATAGCGGGCTTGCCCCACGGCCCAACGGACAGACTTGAAAACGGCCCCAATGCAGTGGGCCCACCGAACTTAGCTTTCCAGCCGGATCTTTATCCTTGCCAGAAGCAAAATGACAACAGACTCTTTTATGTGCCCGGCATCCCAGACTTGGGTTTTCATGGAGGAGGGGCATCGGGCCTCGACTGATCACCAATCGTCTTTGATTTTTTTGGGAACCCGGGCATCCTTCCTACCATTCCCGCCGTCAATAGCAGCATCTTGATTAACAGGGCTGGTCCCCTCAAAATCTATGACCTTAGTTACCTCACGGGAACTAGCCTTATCTCTTGGCCACTTCTCTGACACCACGGTCTTGGTCAAAACTGTCTGCTTAGTCTGTTTGCCCAGAACCATCTTTCCTGCAGTTTGATTAGTCAGGGTCAGGGTCTGTTTTGCAGCATTAGTCCCCATGGACATGCCCGCAGAGTCAGTCTAAATACTGACCATGGGAAGGTCGACCTTGTCAACCTTCTCAAGCTGATCGCACCTCTTCACCTCAGATGAGGTCCTCTTTGATGCTTTTAGATTACGTTACTTCAAAGCATTCATGGTACCCGTGGAAGGACACATTCATCAGCACATGGATAAGGGAAATGAAATAGAACAAGTTGAAAGCAATCAAGCAAAAACAAGTAAAGTTTACTTCGAGGTCGCTGCGAGGAATTGCCTAAGCACCCCTCGCACAAAGAGGGCTTGCACCTACCAAAATGGCATTCCCCATACCTGTCAGGGTAACAGGGAAACGGATCAATCTCTACTAAAGGGTCACCTACTTCTACCCCAGGAAGTCCCACCATTCTAGCATAAGGTTGTCCAACATCTAGGAGAAGTCTCCAGTTGAAAACTCTCTCCTACCTAAGGGGCTTCCGGACATATCTAAGCAACTCCTTGAGCTCAGCTATGAATTCATCATCGGTATCCTGCGTCTTTATCTTCTTCAGATGCTCGGTTTTACCGGAGTTAGCAGGGATCTTCGGAAAAGGCCAACCTATTAGCGACTCCATCTTCATGCACCTCTCATTCGATGATGAGACCTTGTCAGGAAGATCGAAAAGTAGTCTGGGCTTACTGACTTTGCTATAGGGTTGAATCTGGCCATCCTCGCCTCTCTTATTGAATCCATAAAAGTAAAATATGGCTCGCGACCTCGCAATCGACTGATTACAATAAAATCCTTTATAACCCTAAAGGCCCCCAGCATGAAGTCGCTAGGCATCGCCCTAATCTCTTCCATGAATTTGGTGAAGAAAGGATCGAAAGGTGGGCGGAGTCCGGCTACCAAATGGTCATAATGCAACCACAGATAATCATCCCCTTCTCGGCCGTAGATGCGGGGCATGAAACCTTGGATGAAGATGGCAAACCGATAATCGCCAGACATCTCATACGCCATTAAGGATGAGGTATAGTCAGTTCGCCCATGAAACTCCCTCCACCGGGCACCCACATCATTGTCGAAGCGCTTCTGAGCCGTCAACTCTTGGAGAGCTTCTGGTGACGTCTTCTTAGGATCTCTTTTCTTCGGCTCCAATGCTTGGGTTTAATTCGAGCCTGATTTCCTGGTTTCCATCCTTCTGCTCGTCTTAACGAAGTTTCTCAGCACCGCCCTATCATGATCGCTCGCCTCATCATCTGAACCGGACTCTTCGACGTCGATTACCTCTTGTGCTATCATACCAACTTCCGCATCCGAACCATAGGCCAAAGCAGATCGTGTTTCTTCATCAGATTGGGTTTGTGATTCTGAGGGCATCTTGTAAAAACATAAGGCGAGGTGGAACAGTTAGTCGCCTAGAAATAGAAGTCGGGCCAAGGTGAGCATAATCACACCCCGACACCTCGCCCATCCGTTCAACAAGCGACAAATAAAACCTAAGGAACCCTAAAACCATCTAGGCACCTATTACTGGGAAAAAATATGGACATGGTCAAGGTACAGGGTTTCGAAAACACACTATAGCCCTTGCAATGACAATAGGTCAAGCAGGTTTGGTCAAAAGGTCTTAAGGGCACAATGCGCCTTTGTCCTAGCATGTTTGGGGCAACAATATTTCATAAATTAAAGAAGGAAACACGACCATACTTGAAACGCTTGGGAAAATATGGGTTTAAACTTGAATGTCGGCTGGAAAAAACAAAAGCTCACCGGAAACTGCTTGCCCTCGCCGGAACTATTGCCAGGAAACTTTTCAGAATTTGCAAAAGGATACATATAGGGATATGAGCCTGTTTATGTAGGCAAGGATGAGAGCCGAAATGTCAATTCAAATTCGAAATTCAAACGCATTAATGGCAAGACACGGTTTTCGAAACCCCACAACCAGTCAGAGCAAGTGACGCTTCACAACAAACATCATGTCAGTTATGAAACCAAGGCAACGCCTGTTGAACTTCACTGACTATAACAGCTGGCAGGCAGCCTACGGCCCCTACTCCACAAGCATCTTACGACCTTATCCCGTGAACGGTTTATGGCCTAAGAAGCCCGTACGCTTCATAGCACGGAACATCATGGCGAGTCTCTTTATTTCGTAAAAGCTGCTAGAACCCGTCCGCTTAATAGCGCAATGCCAAACCCGTTTGCTTAATAGCGCGGTGCCGAAGCCTATCCGCTCCATATCACAGCACACGCCAAGTCGCTTACATAATAGCCTCTAGTTCAAGCCCGATAATACAGGATTGGAATCTACCCTCTTACGGAGATCATTGGGTCGTAGTATGTTAGTGCTCCAGCAACTCTACTCCCCGCCTTCCTTCTTTGGCAAATAGATAAGGCATAGAGTAGTGGGCCATTGATATACCAAACCCAATTATAGTCCATCGGACTCACAAACAGACCCGATCCAACAGTCACATCTCAGCTCCGACCTCCATCGCCGCCAATCCACATGACCGTAAGTCGAATAATGGGTCGCTCAACTAGCATGCTCGCATGCACCGATCAAGACTGGGGGCCGAAGGCGCTACTCCCAGCCCATTGTCCGACTGACCGGACCGTGCTCGTAGTATTAAGCGGACAAGATCCACACATGGCATTAGCAAGGGTAAGACTATCAAGCGGCCAAGAGAATAGCACAACGACCAGTGAGCCATGAGTCCAACCACCGTACATTCATAACAACCACCATTTCTCACTGGAGAAATCTCACATAAATAGTCAGATATCCATGTTTGAACACCGTTACCGCCACTGTGATATTTCTGACAATATCAGCTGATATCTTAGACTTCCTTGTTTGTAAGTCAGTCCATAAGTCTTCACTGGACTGAGTCTGGATCCTCAGCCTTGATACTCAACTGATCTACAGTCTTCACTTCATTAAGCTAGCCTACCAGACTAATGATTACAATGCTTAGTCTGACTAACTTATACAATTTCAGACTTCTAGTAAAGCCTATGCATTTGAATTATAACTTATTTCATGCTAACTATAACAGATGTTATGCCCATCATCAAAACTAATAAAAATGTTCCTAAGAGATAAAACATCAATCTTCATCAACAACGTGTGTTACCAAGATGTTGAAGCATCATTGAGGTGTGAAGGAACAGAGAGAGATGAGCAGCTGAAGAAGAAATCTTTAAAAGAGCTGTGTGGAAGTAGACCATTGAAGCAGCTGAGGGCTGTCAAGGATTGGTTGTTAGAGTGTGAAGTCTGCGGGTGTCAATGACACTTGCCTACTGTATCAGAGAATAGTACAATAGTGATAACTTCTATGTCATAGGAGAAGCAGTCACGTGGGAGATTACACCACTCCGAAGATCGATAAAAATTCTCTGACCTTTAACTTTATGCACTTTAATTTATGTACTTATTATTCCAATGCATTTTACACATTACTTGAAAACCAAGACAAGGCTTCTTTAAAATACATATTCTGCTGCCAATCTTTGAGACTCAAAATCAAACGTGTAGATCAGACGAGTTACTTGCTTTGTTGATATTGCCCCTTGTCTGACTCTCTCAGAACAAGTTTTCAAAAATTCAGAAGAGTTCATTCATCCCCCTCTGAACTCGTACAAGCCTTGTATTGTGGATCATGAAGTGGTATAAGAGTGTGTCTCCTAAAAACAGACGTATTCTTGGATCTGTGTGCTGGAATGATCCATTGCTTGTGTTTTCAAACACTATTTTCAAAGTCATATATTTATTATGGAGTCAAATAGTGTTAAATATTTTATGGTGTCTAGGTTTATGTTGGTTAATTTTCAAAGTCCCCTTTATGATTTAGGTGGTTTAAAGCTTTTAATGTGTTAATATCTTCCTATACTAATAAGAAGGTATAAGTTGTTGTTTTGTGACACTTGTTTTTTTTTTTGGTGTGTCATTTTATCGTTCATGGCGGCTACCAAATTGGCCAAATTTTTTTTTTTTTTTTTTTTTTTTTTATGTTCAGCCCAGAAAAAAGTTTTTTTTTTTTTTTTTTTTTTTTTTTGAGAAGAAGGGTTTGGTAAATTATTCCATTTTAGATGACTCAATTGTATCACATTTTAATGTGTGAATATATGTAGCAAATGTATGACTATTTTCAAAATATAAAGCGCCGACTTACTTCATTACACGATCTTTGTATCATGCCAAAACAATTTTGTTGACGTTCATGAAATATTATAAATTTTTAAAATAAATTCATTTCATAAAAAACATATCGCTTGTTTATGCAGAGCGATATGACTATTTTCAATATATAAATCAACGCGACGTATTGCTTACTGCGATCTTTATTTCACGCTTAAAAATATTTGGTTTGACGATTATATGAAATATTAAAATTTTTGAAATGAATTTTTTTGTAAAAAACATATCTTTTCTTTTTTATTTTCTTTCCTATCTAAATAAGAAAGGAAAGGGTATGTCACGCCAAGCACCTCCCTTTTTTCTCCGCCTCTCTCTCAACTGTATAAATCACCAAAAATCATCTCTTCTACTCTCATTTGTTGCTTTTTTGTGTGTTTAACCCTTTTTGTTATTTTGGACCGTCGATTTGTAATGCTTGACATTGTAGAATTAATTTTTTTTTCATAAAATGAAAATTGACCGAGATGAAATCGGATGGAATGAAATGAAAATCGATAAAACACGTGGTGGTGTGTAAGAGGAAAGTGATGTTAGGTAGGTGGTGGGTGGGGTGGGTTGGGTTGGGGTGGTGGGAAGGGTAGGGTATAGTAAGATGGGTGGTGGGCACGGTAGGGTAGGGAGTTATACGGTAGAGTAGGATGGGGTGGTGGGTAGGGTAAGGTAGGGTGGGATGAGATAAAATATGGTGTAATAGGCTTAGCAAGGATAGTGAATTAATATGTAGGTTGGGAGGTAGGTTAAGGTTTGTAGGTAGGTAGAGAGGTAGGGTGCGGTAGGGTGTGCTAATGTAGGTGAGGCGATGTATGAGATGTAATGCGGTGATGTATGGTAGGGTAGGATGGTATGGTTGGATGATGTGGCGTAAGTTAAGTAAAGTTTGGTAGGTTGAATAAAGTCGTAATATAGAGACTGCGTGGTAAGATAATACGCAGTAAGATAATGTGGTGTAGGGCGTGGTGAGGTAGGATTGGATATGTGAGTGTTAAAAAATGTTGGGATAAGGTGCGGTTGGGTGATTGATAATGTGTGTAGTAGATAAGAAAGAGTGTGTTGACTAGGGTAGAGTTGTGCGGTTGGGTGATTGTCGTCGTGTTAAATAATTGACATCATAATTTGTTGTATAATATCAATGCCGGCTAAATTTCGTCATTTATATTGTGTTGTATTTAAAATGTGTGGAGTGATATTTTAATTAAAATGTATTTTATATTTAATAGTTTTTGACATTTAAGATAAATATCTAGCATGGGCACTCCGTGCGTTGCACGGAGTCCCGTTTTATAACTAATATTATAATGTGCTACTAATTAACCGGTCTTGAAGTTAAACGCTTACATAGGTTTTATTTAATTATTGGATTTTAAATAATGTCTGTTGTGCCTGCAAGTGTCCTGATCCAATTATCTTTCGTGATCCAGTCCAATTAACTCTTTTATTAAAACTCTGCCAGACATTGTTCTCGGGCTTATCGCCAAACCCATTTTCTCCTTTAATCCAAATAACCTAAACTTCTATACCCTTCCTAATATCCAGCCATTTCTTTTCATTTACAAGAAACGGCCAAGTTCTCTGCTTCTAACTTTTCCGTTTCATTACTCTCTACCCACCGATATTTTAATCTGGTCGTCGTACGTCGTGTCAAACACAAGACATGACACGTTTCGACACCGTGTCCGACACGTGTCGACTAACTAAAATATAAATATCCGACACACTGTCGACATCCCCGACACGGCACTGACACTCCTAAACCCAATTTTTATTTTTATTTTTTATTTAAGTTTTCTTCAATGGAAACGTTAAAATACACGATTTTCATTTCTATAATAATTAAATAAATAATACGCCGTATCAAGTTTATATGTTTTTTTTATTGATAAACAATCATTTTTACAATTTGTAATATTTTGAAGGTCAATCACAATATCTTTTGACACCGTATAAGGTCGAATATCTATTCTTGATATTAATAGAGTTTATGTAACACTTATGTTATTTTGTCTAGTTTTTTCGATGTTTACAGTATTTTTTTATAAATTGAATTTTATTTACATTATATATATATATATATATATATATATATATATATATATATATATATATATATATATATATCTGCTGCTGTCGTCTTGCTTAAATTTTGGAATTAAGCCAGTATCGTATTATACGTAATGCGTGTTGTCTGATATGTATGTACGTAATGCGTGTAAGTATGCATGCAACATAGCTCTCTACAAACGAAACGGTGCCTAAAAATCTGGCCTTGCCTTTACTGCAATTCATCTCCCCGATTCTGTACATTCAATCCCCGATATTCTCTGCAAATCCTTTGCAGATTACTTGGTCCTTTTGTTTCATGTTTTACCCCTTGTTTGTTGGCTGAATTGGTGAACTTCCCTTCACTGATTCAGTCTCTGGTAATTTAAAATGCTCTTGTATTATTCATCAAGTATTAGTCTGCAATTGGTGTCTAAATAGAATCTGCTGCACATTGTATTGAACCAAGTTGCTATCATACAAGTTATTGATTGTCTATTCACATCATCTGAACTGATTTTTGTCCATCGTATTATCTGTAAATCAAGTCGGCTGTGCAGTTGTTTTCTGCTCCTTTATTTTATTGAACTTGGTCTATCAATCTAAATTAGATCTAATCTGCAATATAAGCTGCTCCCCGTTTTGCTTAACTTTTGGATCTGCCTTCAATATAAGTTATCTGCATATTGTTTGCTTCTTAATATCGGCTGTTATCAGCCTTGTCTTTGGACCTACACTTGGCTTTCATATAATCATTTTATAAGTCTTGGTGTTTATGTGTTGCTTCTTTTGATCACATATAGGTATTCAACCACTTAGTCTAATAATTAATTTGATTATTAGACAGACAGACTGTCAGTATGTCTGTGCCCTTCTGACAGACAGACTGTCAACCAATGGTTTAATTCCAGTTTGATTTTGCTCTGAATTCCATACAACGTTCTTTTAATCTCCACTATTGATTAACTGACTAATCCAATGCTTGATATTCATCCTATCCATTAATTCTTCCAAAACAATTCTTGAAACGGATTAATATGATTTATGTATACTCACCTGATGTCTGGTTCATTGTTTGCTGAGGTATACTCTGGTCAGCTGACGTATGGTCTGTTGTGTTCTTGAATGAGCACTCCGCTGACTGCTTCTCATCCAACTTTTATTTGTGAAGTTAGAGTACACCATTTTAAACATAATTAAGTCTCATTCATCACATGTCCTTATAAGGAACTTAGACCTCCAATAAAAGGTATATGAGATCAGTTTATGCCATCACAAACTTACCTAAATTCTTATCCCATATCATTGGCTTTTAAGTCTTCATTACTAAGTTTGAACCCTTAGCCTTCAATACTAATTTGAGCCATCAGCCTTCAGTCTTCAGCAGGTCCTAGACACTCAACTGAACACCAAGTCTAGATAGGTCAGCTGAACTAGTTAACTGACCTCTTTATAGTGCTTGCTTGATCAAACCTATACAAGGATCAAACTCTAGTAAACTTATACATTTAAAGAGTTTAACAAATCACAAGTTCTCAATATAGGATACTTTAACAAATACTTTGACTTTAATGATGAAAAAGTTAAAAGATGATTAGTTATAATTAATGCATTTTTATTTTTTACCTAATGGCATATTTGTTATGCATGAATGAAATTGATAGAATAGAATCATACGAATGAAATATAATGGAATAAAATAAACTCATTTAATTACTGTGTTAGAAATGTGAAATAATTTAATGAAATAAATTACATAATTGGTGACATGTTGAGTGATAAATAGAGCATGGTTGTAGTTTAATGTTAGGTGAGATGGTTGGGTATGGTAGGATGAATAAAACATGATATGGTGAAAAGGGTAAAGTGGGTAGCTTTACCCCACCGCCTATATTACCCCACCATATCTCACCATCCACCATACCCTTCCTGCTTACCCTACTCTAACGATCCTTTATTTCCTACCATCCACTTTACCAATCCCCCCACCACACTCTACCATACCTTACCCCACTACCACAACTTAACCTACAACCAACCTGGCTAACCTTCCCTCACCTTACCTTACCAACTCAAATTACCATGCCATACCCTAACTAACATATCCCTACCCGACTTATGCCACCTCACAGTATCTTATCCACCACCCCAGCCTACCGTACCTTACCCCACCACCCTACCATCACACACCTTACCCCAAAACTAACATATCCCTACCCGAAAACTAAAATATTTTTGCATTTGCCCTATAACAGCTAGTCTGGCACTCATCAATAAAACTAAAATTTGTCTAACAATACGTAACATTATTAGGAGTTTCTTTGATATTTTGGTATAGAACATGGGACTCTTCTGTGTTTATTGTTGCGTGATATATGTGGTCTGAATTTCTTATCAGCCTGTCAATTATTGAGGTTAAGGGGTTCATAGAATGTTCTAGATGATGATTATTGCGTAGGACATTAATTTTAAGGGTAAAGAAGAGTTTCTTGGAATGATTGGGAGGAATGAGTTACTGGAATATGCATTGGTGTATGGTGATTATAAGGGTGTTCCAAACATCATATTCGGGATTATATGTCGAAAGGATGTGATATTGTGTTGAGGGTTGATATACAAGGTGCCACAACACTAAGAAAGATAATGGGTAAATCAGTGCGGTTTTTGTGTTTTTTGTAGCTGAAAGTGAGGAGGCATTAGTAAAGAGGTTGATCAATAGGAGGATGGAGACCTTACTTGTGAAGATTGCTACTGCTAAGGAGGAAATAGAGTATATAAGAGATATTGATTATGTGGTTATGAACAAAGAAGAATTGGATAGTGCAATTTCATTAGTCAAAATCCATCATTAATGCAGAAATGCTAAAGTAAATCAAAGTAATGTTGTAATCTGATATAGGTTGTGGTGGTTTGCTGTTTACTTCCTAACATGTGATGCCTTGTTTACCTGGTATGAACAATAATCATTTTGTCATGTTCGTATCCTTTGTTTTTAAGTAGTTCCTTGATGAATTGGAGTTTTGAACCACAAAAGAGTTGTTTTGTGTTCATTGAAGTTCTATTCATACAAGGAATTTATATATTCATTTTCATGTTTTCTTACAAAAAATATGGTGCTCAACTGGTAGTATCGTTAACACATGATGTTTGATCTTTAAGTTCATCCGCATAGTGTCTTTTATTGAGTTGTTCTTTTTCCCCAAAGCTCCAAGCTTCCTTCTCCTGTCTTATTGCCCTTTTCTTTCTCTTGTGCAGTTCTCAAACAGAAGCTTGATGTAGCCGAACATGACTATGAAAAATTGGAGTTGTTACATGGGTTCTTCTTTTGGGTGTAGGTTAGTGTTTCCTTGACTCTTACTATAGTCTTTATTGGCATAAAAAAGATGAAATAATGTTTAATTGCATGCATATGACTTCTTTGAATGATGTATAAAATATTTTGGACTCATACTTATGGTTGTATTGAATGCACCATATTCAGACGAAGGCCCATGCGTTCGAAACCTGGAATGACACGGCATGCCTTGTAGTATTGCCGCAATCTGTTAGAAAAAGGAAGGAACATATTTAAAGCTCGGAGTTTGTTGGATAACAAAACGTGAACTCTTAATACTTTTTGTAGCAGTAAACGACTGTGGATTAAAAGCCGGCGATGGAAGAAAGAATACAGGCATTGGCTACTTATAAAAATTGTTGTAAATTTTCTTTTGTTCTATTTTCACTAAGCACTTATGTGAACATGTTTAAGGGTTGTATGTTTGTCTTTTCAAAGGCCATTCTCCCTTGCCTTTTCCCCAACATTTTAACCTTTAAATTTGATGATAATAACAGTATGCGTCCTGCTAGTACCTTTGTAGAACTGAGATCTTGAACATTGTCAAGAGCTTTAGTCCTTTTAAAGGCATGGGCTTAATGATTTAACTTTTGACTATAAAACTTATTGGGTATCGTTGGAGAGTGAACTCACAAAAATGAACTCAAATAGTGAACTAACAATAGCAAAATTACAATAGTGAACCACAAACAGTGAAGTACAAATATTGAACTCGCAAAAAAGAACTAAAAATAGTAAACTTCCAATGGTTAACTACAATAGTGAACTATACTTATAAACTCTTAAAAGTGAATTTTGGTTTGAAGTGAATTAGTAATGTGAAGTAGGTGTGATACAACAAACCAAAGTGTTTTGAACTCAAATAGTGAACCACAAACAGTGAACTACAATTGCAAACCCCTAAAAGTGAAGTCACAAAAATGAACTCAAAAAGTGAACTAACAATAATAAACTTTCAATAGTGAACCGCAAATAAGGAACCACAAAAGTGAACTCAAAGAGTGAACTAACAATAGTAAACTTCCAAACAGTGAACCACAAACAGTGAACTACAAATAGTGAACTATAAAAGTAAATCGTAAAAATGAACTCAAAAAGATAACTAACAATAGTAAACTTCCATTGTTAACTACAATAGCAAAATTACAATTATAAACTCCTAAAATTGAAATTTTGTTCGAAGTGAATTAGTAATGTTAAATAGTGTGAAACAGTGAACCAGAGTGTTTGAACTCAATGAAAAATGGTGAACCAAAGTATTTAGCTAGCTAATAATGAATAAGTAGATTTAAGGTTCAGAGTTACCGAATAACATTTTAAAACATTAGACTAAGTCATGAAAGTAAGAACATGCTGTCATTTATACTTAAGTGTGAAACAGTGAACCAGAGTGTTTTGAGCTCAATGTAAAATAGTGAACCATATTATATTGCTAGCTAACAGTGAACAAATAGATTTAAGATTCAGTAATACATTGAAACATGAGACTTAGTCATGAAAATGGACAAAAACATAATGTCATGTATGCTTAGGTGAAAACAGTGAACCAGAGTAATGAACTACGACATCGATTTATAATATTGAACTGACAAAAATGAACTAAAAAGTGAACTAACACTAGTAAAGTTCAAATATTGAACCACAAACAGTGAACTATAATTGTAAACCCCTAAAAGTGAATTCACAAAAACAAATTCAAAAAAAGAACTAACAATACTAAACTTCCAATACTGAACCACAAACAGTGAACTACAATCATAAACCCCTAAAAGTGAACTCATAAAAATGAACTCAAAAAGTGAACTAACAAGAGTAAACTTCCAATAGTGAACCACAAACAGTAACTCTCAAAAAAGAACTCAAGTGAACTCACAATAGTAAACTTTCAATGGTTAACTACAATTATAAACTCTTAATAATGAACTTCGGATTGAAGTGAATTAGTAATGTGAAGTAGGTGTGAAACAGTGAACCTGAGTGTTTTGAACTCAGTGAAAAACAATGAACCGGAGTATTTTAATAGCTAATAGTAAATAGGTAGATTTAAGGATCATAGTTACCCAATAACATTTTATTACTACATTGAAACATTAGACTCAGTTATGAAAGTGGACAAGAATATTCTATCATTTATGATTAGGTGTGAAACAGAGAACAAGAGTGGTTTGAACTCAATGTAAAACAATGAGCCAGAGTATATTGCTAGCTAACAGTGAACAAGTAGATTTAAACATCAGAGTTACTCAATAACAGTTAATCGGTACATTGAAACATAAGACTTAGTCATGAAAGTGGACAAGAACATATTGTCATGTATGCTTAGGTGTAAAATAGTGAACCATATTAGATTGCTAGCTAAATATTCTGGACAAGACCTGATATAAAGTGCTCAATAGATTTGATATGAAGAGGTCTGCTAGCTTAGGTGATGATCTTTTGTGATGTATATCATCATGTTAATTTAATGCACCAATTGCACTTTAGTGCATGTTTCAGTAGCTATATTAGTTATATAATGGCATCTTCATCCTTTTTTATTTTTTCTATATGATATGATGTAGTTGTGGCTTCCTTGAACTATTTATCACACATGAGAACAGTGTTCCACTCTTAAAGATAATAAGATTATTACAGTTCATTTACCACCCATCACTGTGTAAAGACACTTTTACTTCTACCTTCTCATCAGAACAAATCATCGTTTAACAATGACATTGCTTCAGTTCCCTTTGCTTAAGTATCTGTGGGTATAAATGATTCCACGTGATTATTATTTTGCTAAGTATCATTTTTTCAGACATGTGGAATAAGGATTGTTGTATTGAGAAACCGGATGCATAAATTCACTACGTTTGGTTTTCCACATCTATATAATGTTTAAAGGAAAGCAATTGTGTCATTAATAAATGGCCAACAACAAAAAGTATGTAAAAGCCGAACCAAACCAATATACAATAAGAGCATTAGACGTGGGAAAACGTAGGGATATACACGGATACGGTTTATCTAAAAGCCAAACCGAACCGAGATTATTGGCTTAGTTTGGTTGATACTTATTTCTGGTTTGGTTTTGTTTAATAATATAGAAACCAAAATTTGGTTCGGTTACGGTTATTGTTACAAATTATCTGTAACTAAACCGAATTATAAACCGAACCATTAACCAAACCGAAATTATACCAAATAAAAAAACCGTAAATAGTGAACTACAAAAGTGAACTCGTAAAAAATAACTCAAAAAGTGAACTAGCCATAGTAAACTTCCAATGGTTAAGAACAAGAGTGAACTACAACTATAAACTACTAAAAGTGAACTTTGGTTTGAAGTGAATTTGTAATGTGAAGTAGGTGCAAAATAGTGAACCAGAGTGTGTGGAACTTCAATAGTGAACCATAAAAAGTGAACTACAGTTGTAAACTCCTAAACGTGAACTCACAAAAATGAATTCAAAAAGTTAACTAACAATAGTAAACTTCCAACAAATGAACTACAAACAATGAACTCACAAAAATGAACTCAAAAAGTGAACTAACAATAGTAAAATTCCAATAGTGAACCACAAACAAATGAACTACAATTGTAAACTCCTAAAAGTGAACTCAAAGAAATGAACTCAAAAGTGAACTAACAATGGTGAACCACAAACAGCTTAACTACAAAAGTGAACTCAAAAAATAACTCAAAAAGTTAACTAACAATAGTAAATTTTCAATGGTTAACTACACTTATAAACTCTTAAAAATGAACTTTGGTTTGAAGTGAAGTAGTAATGTGAAGTAGGTATGAAACAATGAACCAGAGTGTTATGAACTTAATGAAAAAGAGTGAACCAGAGTATTTCACTAGCTAATAGTTGATCACGCCGTGGTGTAAGGACGGACTACTAGCAATAGGACTTGGTCTATCGAGCGAGTATTGGCGAGTCAAGGTTGAATCCTCACGAGACTCGTAAGATGCGCTTAATTAAGATTGAGTATCACAAATACGGTCTACGACCAACTACGGTGTAGAGAAGAGTAAAAGTGGTGATAGATAATCAACAAGACCAAGCACAATTATACTCCTATAAATTTATAAAGATTAGTTCTAACTACGAGTGATTAGTTATTCCCTACATATCATGCATCAATCATCCCCGTTCGTAAATTTTAGTTCAGTGTCAGCTGTGAGTGCTAATCCCTTATGTTACGATACTTCCATTGTGTTGGTCCCTTGAAAAGGCTTTGGTTAAGTTTAGAGGGGGAGTGAATAAACTTAACACTTAAAAATTTATCGGAGTTAAGACAAACTCAGCAGGGTTAATAGTCTGCTGACTTTAGGCAGTCTGCTGGCTATTAAGTCCAGTGAATCTGTTGCAACGGAATATATATAGATTAAGACTTTATACTTGTTGTTTAAAATATGATACTAAGTATTAGATACTTAGTAGTGAAAGGTGTTTGGATCCAGTAGCTTGTTCATCAGGTTGTTATGATAACATGCAATATAAAGTGCAGAAAGTAAATGCAGTAAAGTAAAGTAAGGCAAATTTTATAGTGGTTCCAGATGGTATAATCATGTCAGTCCACTCTTATCCCGTGATGTCAGAGGAAATTCACTAGATTCTTTTGTGGTAGCTGTTACAAAAGTCCCTAAGCTGTTTGTCCTTGACCAATAATTGTGGCTTCTCAAACTGAATACTAAGAACATGTAGGATTGTTGCTCCTAAGTACTCCATTGGTCTTTGAGGGGTAGGATTGCCTCTTCACCAGCTCCACCACAAAAACAACAGTCCTTGACACTTAGCAGTGCTTTTCTGTCTTCAGGTTATTTTTGAAAAGAAAGGTTTGAATCAAGTAAGTGATTCTGCTTCAGCAAGCTTTTGATCAGGATGATAAGATCAGCAGCTTAAGATCTCCAAGTGTAGATACTAGATAATGCTTGAATGAAATAACACTTGAAGAGTTTTCTGGATCAGTATGAATGCTTAGTTCAACAGGGTGTAAAGCTCTTGATTGCTAGTAAGTTCAGTACTTTTTTTTTTATTTGATTCCTGGGGTCCTCTATTTATAAGTGAAAATCCTATGCTTGAATTTTGAATTCCAAATTTGACCGTTATGGGATATTCTGATTATTCCCTGAAATCACCTCTGCTTTACTTCTCTGTATGTGTTAGTGTCCTTTTGATAGACAGACTGTCAACCAATGATTTATTTCCATCTTGATTTGGCTCTGAAAACATTACAACGTTCCAACAATCTCCACCATTGATTAACTAATTAATCATGTGCTTGAAATTCCTCCTTATCCATTTAATCTTCCAGAAATAATTCTTGAAATAGATTAATATGTGCTAGGAGTAGTGGCACCTATCGAGACACTCGATCTTTGCACAACGGAAGCTTATGCGATTTACGATATGAGACAAAACTAATTAATCCTACGAGAATGTTGAAGATTTACCTTATTGGAGAGAGATGAGAAATTCGACAAAAGGGAGAAGCCACAATCTTCCGGATTGTATCTCCTAGCGACGACTGGTGGACGTCGACCCTCGCCGTAGAACCTCCTCGAATATGCCCAAGAAAAACCCTAGGTTTTTCTTCTCTTAATGACTGAGGTAAGAAACTAATTTTTCTTCCTTTTCTATTTGAGTGTGGCGCATTTTTTTGGTTGTATTATTGTGCTAGGAGGAACTCTCTTTATATGGGAAAATAACTAGCCAAGAGAGTTATCATTTTCACACCACAAAAACCTATTCCCATAAGGAAAAGATATTTGCTAACACCATTACCTATTCCCATAAGGAAAAGATAATTTTGCTACAAAATAAGAGATAATTCCTAAAAAATCAATCTCTTAATTTTTCCATTAATTATCCAACAAATAGATAATTAATTAATTACACATGTGACATTATGTAGGAAAATTTCTTCTTTCAAATTATCCACAATAAATTGCGCCAACATCATCATTAAAATTATAGAAAATTTCTTTTCTATTTTACATATTATTTACCAAATAAATAATATTGCATATTCATTAAATAGACCAACTATTTAATTTATTCTCGAGTTCCATAAAACGAAAACACTCGCGTGTTAGAGCCAACCTGTGACTATGGACCTATAACGAAGAGCTACAATAAATTGAATAAAATATTCAACGAATGAATATTTCTACTCAACTCATTAATTCCGAATTACGCCACCATAAATCCAAATCAACTCTATCGATTATATATATAAATTATTCTCAAAACGTCGAGTCGAGTCAATAAGTGTCCATTGATATAATCATTACATATAAACTAAGTCTCCATAGACTATCCGTAATGAAGTAGGATTATTTCCGTAAAACTTCTTCAATACGCCTTATCCTTATTTACCATTAACCCACTAGTGATCATTAGTTCATAACCAATACGAACTCCCGGATTTATCGCTTCTAGGATCATCATATAAAGGGATTGTCTTTCTACTTCCCACAGAAGGAATGGATTCCATATCATGTGAGACACACACTTCTCACTCATTTCGAATAGTGCCAATGTGAAAGTGATTCGGACGCGCGCCACTTAGCGATCCTTAACAAACACATCAAACGCTATCCTAAAACAAGTAGAGTCTCAGAATCACTTCAGATTAAGGTCAATCCATATATGATCATCTTGTGATTCGATAAGATTTCTCAATCACGGAATTATATGAGAAACTCAGATTAAATCGGTCTAGTCCTATATGACTCTCATCATATATAAATGCCCCACTTAGACAACCAATGTCGACGGTCCGGATAAGACGGTCACACCATAAAGTGTTCTGGGCGCATTAATGGTGGTTTAATCAATACACCCTATACTTTGATTAACTTCACCATGGACTAACATTTCAAGTGTATCACCATAAACTTAATCATCATGTGTGACACACACTAAGTTATATGGCTACATATGATACGACTTGGGGTTTTCAGTAGTGTATTTCTTATAAGCACAAAGCAAATAATAAGAAGAGAATAAATCTGTCATTTATTAATTCTAAAAACAATTACATAAATTGTCTTTCGGGCGTTACTTCCAACAATATGATATGTATATACTCCGCATATGTCTAGTTCACAAGCTTGCTGAAGTATATATTTGGTCAGCTGACTTTTATTCAACTAAGTTCTTGATGAACACTCAGCTGACTGCTTCTCATCTAACTTTTAATTATGAAGTTAGAGTACACCATTTTAAGTATAACTAAGTCCCAATCATCACATGTCCTTATATGGAACTTAGACCTTCTATATACAAGGTATATGTGATCGATCCTAGGCCATCACAGACTTACCTAAATTCGATCCCATATCCTTGGCTTTTAAATCTTCACAACTAAGTTTGAATCCTTAGACTTCATTCTCGAGTTTGAACCTCACCTTCGCCTTGGCAGAGTCCTAGACACTCTAGTGAACACCTAACCTAGAAAGGTCTGCTTTGAAAAGTCACCGACCTCTTTACAGTGCTTGTTTGATCAAACATATACAAAGATCAAACTCTAGTAAACCTATACATTCATTCTAGACATCTTTTTGCCTTTGCTCTATAACAGCTAGTCTGGCGCTCATCATTAAAACTAAAATATGTCCAACACATTGAAAGGACAGTAGGTGCCTATGTGCAATTAACCTCCTTCGTTGGTTGTATTAATTAACAGGCAATAAGAATTAGGACTAGCCGGCTTAAGACCGAAGACCTCCCTAAGCAGCTATCGTGGATTGACTGGCACGTTCCTAAGGATCGATCAAGACTATGTCTGAACTAACACTTCACTTTATCATCCTTCATGTTAATTTACGATGAACTGCAAATAGTTGATCAAGCTACAAACATGCAAATTAAACCTGTCGATCAGATGTAGCTGGCGCCGATTATCACGAATTAGGGTTTACTAGGTGTCCCGCAATTACGGTATAGACCACCGCAATTGCGGAAGAGCACAACCTTTATTTCATGATTTCTCCACAAATGATTCAGATCTATACAAGTATGGGGTAAAATAAACTAACTACTACATAGCAGAACTAATATAAACAATCAAATCATAATAATCATTTACCCCTACAAAAATCATACTAATCACAACAAAAGAACGACAGATCTACATCTAGAAAGCCGGAAAATCATACCTTCAAAGATGAGCACATATCCTTCGTAGATCACTTCCTAGACGGCGAATCTGTCGGATCCGTGACTAGAACTTATAGGAATATAAATGAAAGAACTTCTATTGAATATAACGTATTTGTCTTGCGGAAAATTGTACTGTACATTGAATTAGAGGTCTGATGCCTCTTATTTATAGCCATATAACTGACCTAGCTAACCCTAGAAACTACCCCTCGTCAACGAAAATGTGTTTCCCGAGGCTTCTAGACCTCGCACAACTGCGGCAACCCCTAGGCCCAATTCTTCTATCCGGTCCGTCCTATAATCGGTCCAAGAACTTGGCCCAAATCTCGTAACCTGAAAATAGTCAAATAACGCATGAAATAATATCGAATCAGGGAATATAAACGTTAAATGCAAATTACTCGACTCATGAACCCAACATATAACATTTACTACAAATGGTTCATAGAAACGGTCGAAAACAGCTACTTTTAGCTTAGAATGGGTGAAATGTTGATGCCGTAAGATGTGTCATTTTGAGCGCTTCAACTACCCCCCACTAGCCTTCTGCTCGTCCTGGACAAAGTATCAAGGTGGAATGTACCTCCAAGAGTAATCCCCATTAACTACCACACAGTCAATAAAGATTTCAGGCAGAACATGTATCATGCAATAATTAATAAGTTTCCACTTTAATCAAGACTTACCTATGCATCAATGTGTCGTGTGATAAATCTTTCGTGATAGCACATTCATGAAAAGATTAGAGTTATAGCGACCTCACAATCTTAACTTACCAATGTGCACACTCGCTTTTCTTGCTTTCGAACTTAAGCATACAATAAGAAACCTTGTTTAGGTCAAGCGGACTTGGGGATCGAGTACTACTCAGAGGTCCTCGTTTGTTTTTATTTTTATGCGAGGGTCGTGCGTCTTACGCTCCGAGTTTGCTTCCCTCGCAGTCTTTATGCCTTTTGCATGTATTTTTCTTCTTTTTTTTTTCTTTTTTTTTTTTTTCCTTTTTGGCAGATTTCCTCACTTTTCTCTTTCTCTCTCACAAGCCCGATTTACCGTTTGTGGCATCATGATTTCTACCATCATCCTACATCAATTGGTTAAGTATATCCACCAACAGGTATTGATTCTCTTATTGATTCCCGGTCTAAGATAACTCTTCATCTCATCCAAACACTTTTCACTCAGATTATGTGCTAAAAAATTTAATGCAAATGGCAAAATATCAATTAATTAGTCACTATTTCATGCAATATAACACATGCTCATTCATCCATACTAAATTGAATATGTTATAATCAACTTCAAATCATTCTTGGGCTCCTTTTCAACCGATTCCTTACTCAAGACGTGCAATAGACAAGCTAAAATTAGTGTTAAAATTTTTCAAAAGTATTCCCTTTTTCAATTACAAGCTTAGACCGCCTCCTACCCCCACTAGTGTAGACATTGTTCCCAATGAGTATAAAAATGGAAAAAGAGAGAATGTGCTTAGCTCTGAATTGGCATTCAAGTGTCTCAATGAAAATCATAGAACATGATTGTCGCCAATTTGTTCCTAGTTGCTCTATCATCTTGTATCGCAAATACTTCCAAAAACCTTTAGTAACATGCAAAGGGCAATAAGAAAATAAGGTTATGTAATTGTGCATACACAAGGAATGCGCAAAAAACAATTTAAGCCACTTATTCTTCATTGACCGTTGCAAGACACGAAAACTTTTACGAGGGTATCACATGAGAATCGTGAAGGAAAAACCACATATACCCCGAGTTGGATGACAAAAGAACGACATATCTACATCTAGAAATCCGAAAATCATACCTCGAAGATGAAAGCGCAGTCCTCCGTAGACGCTCCCTAGGCGGCGAATCCGACACTAGAACTCATAGGAAAATAAAAGAAAGAACTTCTATTGATCATAACATATTTGTCTTGTGGAAAATTGTACTATAAATTGAATTCGAGTCGATGTCTCTTATTTATAGCTACATAACCGACTTAGCTAACCCTAGAAACTACCCCCCCCAGAAAACATGTTTCTTGTGGCTTAGAACTCGCAAGAATCTGCGGCAACCCCCTGCAACTACGGGGTATTTTCAGTACTTTTACGCTTCTGCCGATTTAGGCTGAAGGTTCTGCGCAACACCAATGCCCAATTCTTCTATCCGGTCTCATTCTATAATCACCCAAGCACTTGGCCCAAATCTCAGAACTCGAAAATAGTCAAATAATACTTGAAATTATATCGAATCGGGGAATATAAACGTTAAATGCAAATTAGTCGACTTATGAACCCAACATATAACATTTACTACAAATGGTTCATATAAACGGTCGAAAACAACTATTTTTAGCTTAGAATGGCTAAAATGTTGAGGTCGTAAGATGTATTATTTTGAGCGTCGTCAATAGTGAATAAGTAGATTGAAGGATCGAGTCACCCAATAACATGGTATTCTTGCATTGAAACCTTAGACCCGCCATGAAAGTGGAAGAGAACATGCCGTCATTTATGCTCAAGTGTGAAACAATGAACCCGAGTGTTTTTTGAGCTCAATGTAAAACATAGTTTATTGCTAGCTAATCGTGAACAAGTAGATTTAAGCAATAAAGTTACCCAATAACAGTGAATTAATACATTGAAACACGAGACTCAGTCATGAAAGTGGACAAGAAGATATATTCATGAAAAAGTGAGAAATGAATCTTTACCACTAGCTCCACACACCGTCTAGACTGACCCCGGTTATTCTCAAGGTGGGGTGTTACATTTTTGGTATCATAAATAACACAGCTCAGCAGCAGTTCAACAATATTTTATGCTATTGGCTTCTACAGTTCTACTTATTTAGAAATAAGACTTGTCCTCACTGCCAACACCGCATCCATCTGGTGCGATTGAACTACTAGACTCACTATCCTCAAAATCAGTACTTGTATGCTCAGCAAGCAAAGCATGCGTCTAGAGCTAAGACTAGAAACACAAGAAGCTATAATGCGCTTCTTTGTTTAAATTAACAGCAACACCGCTTGTTATATCCTGCCACGGAAAAAAACAGAGCAAGATATTAGTTAACACAGTTTCTAGAGCTTTTCCTGTAGTAATATCAATCAACTGAAATGGAACTGTTGCAAAGATTTTTACAATGTGCATCATTGCCATGGCTAAAGACTTCTTTGAAAGTTTGACAATGTAATAAGCACATCAGATAAAAGTTCACAAGAGTATCACCGAAATTTCATACACCAAAAACATCAATTAGAAAGATGAGACACTTCATGTAATTTACAGTCATGAGTGATTCTAGCAGTAATATTTCTTATATGTAAACTGCCAAAAAGTAGTATACTTTGTGATAGTTGTAGCAAGTGGAACCTTTATGAGTGATCAAATATGATAGCATTAGTAAGCACTTTTTTCCACTAAATAATGAAACAAAATGTACAAATTTCAACACAACAGCATAAAAAAAAAAGTTCAAAAGATTATCAAAGAAATGCCAAAACATACCAAATAAATCACTTTGGGCATTCTCAGGATCATCCAAAAGAGTATAAAAGAAGGACTTAAGGGAAATTCCTAACGGCGATGTATCTGATGCCATAGAGCTATCAGGATTTGATGTTGCACATACAATCAAACAATAATAAGAGGAATGATAAGCTAACTACATAAATCAAGTACTTGTAAATCATTAATTAAAGAATAGGGTCCCATCATATGCAGTAAAGTAAATTGCAGATGTAACATGAATCTACTAGACTGATAGGATCAGTCTAGTAGATTCATGTTACATCTGCAATTTACTTTACTGCATATGATGGGACCCTATTCTTTAATTAATGATTTACAAGTACTTGATTTATGTAGTTAGCTTATCATTCCTCTTATTATTGTTTGATTTTCAAAATTTGAATCTACCACTAAATATGCATGACTACAATGTAGTAAGACTGAACAGAAATCTTAAATAAACCTGTAGAATCATCATATACAGGAGAAGAGTTGTCAAATACCAGATTATCTTTCTCGTCTTCTTGAACCGACAACTCGACAAACGTTTGGGAAGTTGACAATATCACAAGCTTTTCACTAACTTAGATGGGGCTATAAAGTGCTTTTGACACGCAACAATAAAATTAAGGCCGGTGAAGATTTCACTAAGGCTGTGTTGGAATTTTTTCACAATGATGCTTTGTTGAAGCAGATCAATCATGCTGTTATTACTCTGATTCCTAAGTCTTCTCATGCTACTCATGTAGGTGATTATAGGCCTATATCTTGCTGTAATGTTACATACAAGGTGATATCTAAGATCTTGGCCACTAGGCTCTCTTCTTGTCTTCCTGATCTTATTGATGAAGCACAGACTGGTTTTGTGAATGGAAGAGCTATGACTGACAACATTTTCCTCTGTCAGGAATTGATTAGACATTATGGTGTCAAGAGGGGCTCTCCTAGGTGTATGATAAAAGTGGATATCAAAAAAGCTTTTGATTCTGTTCATTGGTCCTTTCTAAAATATGTTCTGAGGGGTTTAGGTTTTCCTGACAGGTTTGTTTTGTGGATCATGATGTATGTGTCTACTGCTTCTTACTCAGTGTCTATTAATGGTGAGATGAAAGGGTTCTTTCCTGGTAAAAGGGGTTTGAGACAAGGGGATCCTTTATCTCCTTTCCTGTTTGTTATTGGTATGGAGTATTTTTCCAGAATGCTGAGAATCCTTGGCCAGGATGCTGATTTCAAATTCCATGCTGGTTGTCAAAATCTGTTGATCAATCACTTGGCTTTTGCTGATGACTTAATGTTTGCTTTGCTAGGGGATCCTCTCTGTCACTCTTTTGATGAATTGTTTAACTAATTTTGGTGAGACTTCAGTCCGGTTGCTAATTTACTTAAATCTGAGTTGTTCTGCAAGTTTGGATGATGATGGTATAGTTGCTCTCGATGAATATTACTGGTTTAAAGGCTGGGGTTCTGCCTATAAGGTATCTAGGCATTCCTTTATGTCTTTGTGAGAGACTGAATGTGGTCCATTATGATCCTCTGTTTACTACTTTGAGGAATTACTTTTGTAACTGGAAATGTCATACACTTTCTTATCTTTGGTAGATCGCAACTTATTCTTGCGCTTATTCAAGGTGTTTATGTTTAAATTGGGCATTTACCCTATTATTGGCAGTGTTAAGTTGAAAATGGACCAAATGTGTAGGAGATTTATGTGGGGAGGGGGGGAGGGGGGGTTCTTGTGACTCTAACAGAAAATCCTTGGTAGGTTGGGAGGAGGTTTGTTTGCCCAAAAGTGAGGGTGGCCTGGGGGTTTTTCAGTTGAATGCTTGGAATCTGGCACTTCTTTGTAGAATTCTTTGGAACATCCAATGCAAGAAAGACTGTCTTTGGGTAAAAATGGATCAGTGAAGAGTATTTGCATGATGTAGACTTATGGGATTAAAGATACAAGCCTGGAGATTCTGCTCTGATCAAGGCTTTGTTCAAAATTAAGGATAGGATCTTACTTAGTCTTGTTCGACTTTTTGCTTTTGCGTGGCCTTTGCTTGATCACCCCGTCTGCTGTTCAAAGCTTTGCCTTAGGAGAGCTTATGATTTCTTTAGAGTGCATGGCCTTACTGTTTGGTGGTGCGGGTCTGTTTGGAATCCCAGAGCCACCCCTAAACATTGTTTTCTGCTCTGGTTGTCTATGAAGAATCGTCTTTTCTTACCTCCGATGCACTTCATTTTGAAGATAAACTGTGTGCTTTGTGTGTGGTTTGATTAATGAATCGCCTCACATCTGCTTTTCCAATGCCCTGCTTCTTATATGGTTTGGGGAAAAATCGGTGTGTGGTTAGGCATGAGTAGGAGGTTGGCGATCGTGGTTGGTGCGATTAGTGGATTCGGAGAAAATGTAGGGTACTTCACATGGGAATGTTGCCGATCCGCTTGATTTACAGTAGTGGTGTAATTGGATTTGGCACACGCGGAACAAGAAAAGATTTGAGGTGCTCTCATGAAGATCACGATGTCCTGCATTGTATTAAAACACATATTTTCTATATAATGTCGGGTGCTTTCCTATGTACACTTTTACCCCATGATGTTGTGGTTTTGTACATCTGTTGGTTTTTGTACTTCTTTGTGCTCTCTTTTGGAGCTTGTTTGGTGGTTGTATGAGGTATTTTGTTTCTCTACACACCTTGGGATAGGCTCTGTGAGTTATGCTCTCACATGACCCTTTTGCGAGCTTTTGTGTGTTGTTAGGTGTTTAGTGGCTGTTGTTTCTTGATGCATAAAACCTCAGGGGTCTTATGCACCTTGGAATCAACAAATCTAACCTCCTTCCAACACTTTGTAGGTTTTAGACTAGCTTTCTCCTTTGTTTAGGATGTAATTTCTTGTATTTTGCATACATTGGTTTAATATATTTACATTTAACCAAAAAAAAAAAGAATAATAACAATCTTTCCATTTCGGTCTTAAATAACTATATTTTTCTTGTGTTCAATGTTCATTCTTCTGCTTAATAAGATCTTAACAAAACACAATTAGGATCCAGTGACAAAAAATCACACAAGATTGATGCTAAACTGCACAAAATTTAATTGCAGCAGATTAACTGAACACACACACACAAAAGAAGAAGAAGAAGACAGAAACGGAAGGCCTATCATCTAAAAAGGCTAATAATTAGTCTAATTAAAGTTCACATGAAACTTCAGCAGGAAATCACAGCTAAAAAGGCCTATCATCATTACTTTGCAAATGATTGTGAGCTCGAGATGCAAGCCTCCGTGTTTGTGTGCTATTCCCTCCAGTTGCAAACCCAAATAATGATCATTCCTCTAGATAAAATAAAGTAGAGTCTCATTATTAACAGAGGGTAGACTGATTCATTACACATATAGTGTTCCATCAATAAAAGAGAAACCTTGGATAAAAGCTAGCTAATGAGTTGCCCAAGGGGAGTTCTTAATTCAAGTAAGCACACCATTACACAGACCTAACTATATTTGGATTCATTCCACTTAAGAGAACAGAAAACCTAGCTTCAAACACAGACAAAAAAGTCTAACGTCCAAAGAGGCAATTATCATCTTTTTTCATTATCATATGTAAATAGGCAGTATCATGACCAGCTACCTCCAAATAGGCAAAGAAAAAGCAGCAGAACAAATGCATTACTGGCTCAATTAACAAACGTTGCATTCCCATTGACCAACAAAAAGGTCAAGCCTAAAATTAGGGTTTGATTTTTATCGAAATTTCAAAAAGCCTAGTTGAAATTATACTGCTCGATAACAAATCGGAAACAAAATAAACAAGAAAAAGCCACCTTAAACGGAATTAAAAAAAAAAAAAAAAGAAGAAAAGGTAAACATAAGCAGGAAATGAGGAATGAGCATGGAAAAAAGAAGCACAAACCTGCACGGGGGTATGGCTCATATTCTCCAGGATAAATCTCTGCAGGTTCGACTTCGCCTTGGATGATGGGGACACCTCCCCGTTGAAGCCATATCAATGGCTGGAACCCCGCTGATTGCTGTGCCGACTGTTGTTCTTCAAGTGGCCTCTTTTTAAATTGCCGGACGCTCCTTTCCATGTTTTCATTAAGGTTCGAGTTGGATATGCATCCATGGCTGAATCAGCCAATCAGGTGGGTGGGATTTGGATACGGTGGGAGGATTGAACGGAGAAGGTTGGATTCCGGCAGAGAGTGGATTCAATGGACGTCATTTCAATCAGAATAAAGAGCCAAAAACAAGAGAAAGGTAAAGAGTATTAATACATCCACTACTCTTTCAACCATAACATCTTACACAATACAATTAAAATCACATATTCTGTTGGGATCCACCATAAAAAATAATTGATTACTTTAATCAAGGGTTACCACACATGTAGTGGTTTGTGCACTCACACAAGTACAGTGCACATATCACTTTTCCAAGGTAAAAGATTAGTGATACATCCACTACTCTTTCAACTACAACATCTTATCCAACACAATCAACACCACATATTCTGTTGGGACCCACCACAAAAAATAATTGATTATTTTAATCAATGGCTACCACACATGTAGTGGTTTATGCACTACACACAAACAAATATAGTGCACGTATCATTTTCTAATTTTATCCAATCATTCTAATTTTTGTCTTTCATTCCTTAGGTAAGTATGTTTGTCTTTAGTGGATATTAAAATTGTAAGAGTGTCGTTACGAGAATTTCTTTCTAAATTTTATAGTTAAAATCAATAAACTTTTTCAAAAAAAAAAAATCAATAAACTTTTTTTTATTATATTTAGTTCAATAGTTATTATAAACTAATGAAAGTTGTTAAATTTTTAAGAAAATGAGACGTAATATAAATAGGGGTAAAAGTCCAAAAAGATATATATTAGATTTAATTAGACAAACATGACATTAAAAAATCTTATTTGGTTATGAGGACACATAATTATTACATTAACCAAACTACCCTAATTTTGTTTTGCTTTTGTTTTTTTAATGTTTTTTCAACATTTTTTTTTCCGGGCAGCTTTTTCTTTTATGGGAGGTTTTTTTTTCTAGTGGTTTTTTTTAATTGCGTTTTTTTCTGGGCGTTTTTTTCCAGGTGACCACCTCGATGATTTGACGCCGCGATGCAGAGATGCCTCGATGAAGTGAAACCGCGATGCATTGACCACCCCAGATCCATTGACCACCTCGATGCAGTGATCACCTTCGATGCAGAGACACCGTGATGCAATGACCACCCCAGATACAGAGACACCGTGATGCAGTGACCACCTCTGATGCAGAGACACTGCGATGTAGAGACGGCGCATTGCAGAGACATCTTGATGAAGTGACACTGCGATGCAGTGACCACCCGCGATGTAGAGACGCCTCGATAAAATGACACCGCGATGCATTGACCACCCTAGATCCATTGACCACCCCGATGCAGTGACCACCTCTGATGCAGAGACACCGTGATGCAGTGACCACCCCAGATGTAGAGGCACCGCGATGTAGTGACCACCCCCGATGCAGAGACACTGCGATGCAGAGACACCGCGATGAAGTGACATCGTGATGTTATAACATTTGACGATGCAGAGATACCGTGATGCAGAGACATTAAGAGACAGTGCGATGCAGAGACATCGCGATTAAGTGACACCGTATTGCAGAGACACCGCGATGCTGAGACACCATGATGAAGTGACACCGCAATGCAGAGACACCGTATTGTAGAGACATCGTGATGTTATAACATTTGACGATGCAAAGACATCGCGATTAAAAGACACCGCGATGAAGTGACACCGTATTGCAGAGACACCGCGATACAGAGACACCGCGATGAAGTGACACCGCAATGCAAAGATACCGCGATGTAGAGACACCGCGATGAAGTGACACCGCTATGCAGATACACCGCGATGAAGTGACACCGCGATGCAGAGACACCGCGATGAAGTGACACCGCGATCGCAGCTGACCACCCCGATCTGAGACACCCCCGATCGCGCAGACACGCGATGTAGAGATACCGTGATGAAGAGACACCGCGATGCAGAGACACCGCGATGTTTCTTTAGCGTTTAAAAAAAAACCACGTCCAGAAAAAAAAAAAATACCGCGGCTAGAAAATAAAAAAACATTTTTAGCTCCAGGAAAAAAATGATAGTTTTGTCTAGTTACTCATTTTGTGTTCTTATAAACAAATAAGATTCCTTAATGTCCTAAATGCCTATTAAGTACTCAAACTAGTCATTATATACAAATATCAAATATAAATAAAGAGAAATATTTTATTATTAATCTAAAGTTACTTATATTTTAAGACGAAAATAGCTATGAAGCACCGACACTTCAATCTGAGCGCCGTGCGTCTTATCCGACACATTTCCGATACGACACGCGACTGACACGCTCCGACACGTATCCGAAACGTGTCGGTTGATTAAATTAATATTATTTAAAATAAAAATATCCGACACGCGTTTATCGACATTCCCCGACACGTGCACCGACACTTCCCGACACTCCAAACCCAATTTTTAAATTTTTTTTGTTTATTAATTTAAGTTTTTCTCAATGGGAACCTCAAAATATACGATTTTCATTTCTATAATAATTTAATAAATAATATGCAGTATTAACTTTATATGTTTTTTGTTGATTAACAATTATTTTTACAATTTGTAATATTTTGAAGTTCAATCACAATTTCTTTTGATATCATTATAAAATGTCAA
Organism: Gentiana macrophylla; assembly: GCA_026214975.1. NCBI lineage: Eukaryota > Viridiplantae > Streptophyta > Magnoliopsida > Gentianales > Gentianaceae > Gentiana > Gentiana macrophylla. The sequence goes on from CM047812.1 coordinate 70,363,976, forward strand.
ATATCTATTTTAGATATTCATAGCTTTTACATATTACATATCTTATTTATCTAGGTTTTTTTTTTTGGATTTTTACAAATATTTTTTTGATAAATTGAATCTTATATATATATATATATATATATATATATATATATATATATATATATATATATATATATATAACGTGTCAATGGCGTTTTCATGTCCTTAAACTTCGAATTAGCCGTATCGTCGTGTTATGCATGTCAGTAATAAATGCAGCGTGTCCGTCTTACATAGAAAAATAATATTACATCCATCCCATAAAAAGTGTCTACTTCTTACGATGCACACGGATTTATAAAAAAAAACTAATGTGTTGTATTTTAAGTAGTTATGGACATATATACCCTGTCAGATAATAAATGCTATTTTGGAATATGAAATGAATATATGAACATTCAATGTTATGATAGGGGTATGTTTGAAAAAAAAAAATACATTTAATGATATATTGGTTTCCCCCCCCCAAAAAAAATAATGTAATGGTTTTCTAAATTTACACTTTTTATTAAATAATTCATTATAAAAATATGAACACTTTTTGTGGGTAAGAGACGGTAGTCATTTTATAACCTTTGGTTATTAAGGTTAAAAGATAACCTTTCGGGCATAAGTGTTTTTTTTTTTTTTTTTTTTTTTTTTTTTGAAGTAGAAGAAGAAGAATCGGACATAAGTTTTTTGTTTTATAATTTTTGCAACATAACTTCTCTCTTGTCCTTAAAAAAATATCATTATATACAGATTTTTAATTTTTAAATTTTTTTTTGAGGAGATTACATACAGAAAGTTTAACATAACAAATTGTGCTTTTCCAAAAAAAAAAAAAAAAAAAAAAAAAAAAAAAAAAAAAAAAAAAAAAAAAATAGCATAACAAATTGTGCACGTTTTATTCATCTCGAAATATATGGTAAACAAAAGCATTACATATGTAGAAATTCGGTATAGAAAAACATACACAATACACATAAAATAAGGATATCTGGCTATTTATATATGATTTCACCGACTAGGTGCGGTGGGGCTTTCGAATAAGGGATTGTCGGATTTAAGCAATAAGATAAGAGCTAGATAGTCGACAAATTGGCAGTATGTTGTGTGCTTTGTGTATTACTCGATCACTTTAAGATTACAATAAGCCCTTGTATATATAGGCAAACTACCAAACATGATTAAACTAGTGACAATAAGACATAATAAAGTGTGATGTGACACTTAATAAACTAGACAGCTGGCGAGTCGGATTGATGAAGGGTAGACCCAACATGCGGCCCCCTAGCGGAATCTTTGTCCTGTGATCGCCATATAGTAGCATGCTTTCCTAAGTAAATGGGCTTCAGTAACGAGGACCGAGGTGGTCGTGACTCTTGAGTTGCTTCGTCGCGCCCGATGAGATGGCAACTTGAAGGCTTTTTGAAGGCCCCCCTGTCTTTGTTCGGCTTAGAAGCAGGCGAACTCGTTGGACCAGGAGCATTATCCACTGTTGAGGCCGTCGGACTGACCCGATTGTGGATCCGCGGACCCTTTTACGAGTTAGACATATCAATTGCCCCCTACTCCGTGCCTTAAACATTTGTTCCAAATGTAAGGTGGGGAGTAAAATTAGTGGATTGATAACCTTGAATGCCAAACTAGGTGTCGGTATTAATTAACCTTCTATAAAGCGGATGGTCTTATGGCGCTGTGCTACGAAGTAGACGGTCTTATTCGCCACGCTATTGTAACGCCCCGTTCCAGGACACCGAGTCCTTATCCGGAAAAAGAACATTCGGCACGTATAATATAAAATAAATCTCATATTATACGTACGCCTCTACTACGTCGTATCGACTTAAGCAAAACGGAAGCAAAGACTCGGGTAATAATTTTTTTCCCAAGCAACAAGAATAGAAACTCAATATCTAAAGATAAAGAAACCAAACGAAACGTAACAATGTACGAAAACCTCTGAAAGAAAGTGCTAAAAGAGAGTACAACGTTATCCAAAGAACAACAAGTCTAAAAGTATCAAAACAAAAAGTAAAATAAAAGCTTCGACGTCGGCGTCCTCAAACGTCGTCATCAAAGTCTTCCTCGAACTCCGGATCTACCTGTTCATCTTCTCTCCCCCAAACACATAGAAAAACATGCATTTGAGGTAAGTACAAAGTGCTCAATAAGAGGTAGAAGCTACAAATTAATTAAGGTTTATTAACAAGTTTTAGAATAAATAATTATCTTTATGAGACCGACTCAATCTAGGGTTCACTCTATGTCCATCATCATGTCATGATTATACGTTTCTAGCTTACCTTATCTTGGTTACGTCAGCATTCAAGGGCACTACGCATGGCGTTTATCAGCCTAAAGATATACTTGCTAACTAACAGTGGATAGCACCTGATAGCTCCGGGGTCTCCCCGGTATGCGTATACGCTCGAAGAATTTCCTCCGCTACCCTTCAGCCTTTGAGCTTGTAGTGTTGTTCACCTTTATGTGCATACCACATCGCCGATATGAATCGGTGCCTGACCAAGAATAAGTGGCGTTTTATCTTTTACTACCACGTATGTAATGTTATTGTGTATTAGCTAGCCACCAAAGTGTTTTCAATGCAAATCTCACCTTATCAACTCTACTCCCTCATTTAGACAGCTTGACATCACATCCTATCAAGTACACAAACATTGATGAACACTAGTTCATCAAAACACAAGCCCTTTCATGCCCTACCGACGGTCCCGAACATCAACTCCCTTAAAGAGTACATCCAGTGTCAGATCATGTAATATTCCGATTTTCGGGAAAGGGCAGACGTATCATTTTGCGAAAACGAAATATTGGGTTCGGTTCCTTTTACTCAGAGTTTAAGTATTTATTATTTATATATATATATATATATAATCTCGAAAATTATATGTATATTAAGGAAGGAAATCTGATTGTTAGTAGAAGGGTGATTAAGGAAAATCAGTGAATTAGGTAATTATGAGATTTTTCCTATTTAAGGAAAATCAACCTAATCACACCCTTAAGATTTTAATCTGATTTTTCACCTCCAAAATTCGAGTTCTTGTGTGTAAGAGAAATAGGAAGAGGTTTGAGATAATTTCATCGATATCTAAGTCAATTCTAAATCGCTTTCGCTTTGAGAGAAGCATCGGAATCGTCATAAGGAGAGCGTCGATCCCAGTAGCGAAAGTTGGAGCTTTTCTCAAGGTATGAAACTCGAATTACCTGCTTTGTTTTGATAAGTTTTGATGGATCAAAACTCATACCTTTAAATGAGTTTAATCGCTTTGGAATCGTGTGATCGATTTGTGATGCAAATTCGGATTGATCATATAGGTTTGTTGCGCAAAAAGAGATCGCTTTGTCTTTGTCTTTTTCGAGCTTTGGATTTTGGAATAGCTTGCTTAAGGTAAGAAGCTCTTCCTACAATCTAATTATGGTTGAGAGTAGTTAGATCACGTTTTGAAGCGTTTTCATAGCAAGAATTTACCTAGATGTTGATTATGGATTAAGGGTGTTGGGACATGAGAAAGTATTGATTTTCATGTCGTTTTTTCCGAGTATTTGATGTTGAACATGTTTGGATTGGTGTAGAGATCGAAAAAGTGCATAAAAGCGTGTTTTAGGGTGTTTGCGCGCTCAATGTGTGCACATTGATTAGCGAAGTAGCACATTCTTTCAAGCGAATGTTACTTGAGATTGAAAGCTTCGAGTGTGCGCACATTCCCTGGAATGTGCACACACCGGCCGGGCTGAATGTAAAATTTACCAACGTGCACACATTCCCACAGAGTGTCGCACATTGCCCATGTTTTGATAAATAAGCTATTTTAAGATATGTTTGGGATTTTTAAATGTTGTTTCTTGATATAATAACATTAATTAACCATAAACAAGCTTCGATTGAACTTCCGATTCGCTTCGCTTAAAACACCGAATGTACTCTTAAAGGAGTTGAAGTTCGGATCCGTCGGAAGGGCATGAAAGGGCTTGTGCTTTGATGAACTAGTGTTCACCAATGTCTGTGTAATTGTTAAGATGTGATGTCTAGTTGTCTAAGTGAGGGAGTAGTGTGGTTAGGGTGAGTTTTATTCTGAAAACACTTAGGCGGTTAGTTAATTCACATTAATAATTACATACGTGTAGATAAAAGCTAAAACGCCATTTATTCTCGGTTAGGCACTATTTCATATCGGCGATGTGATACGTTCAAAAAGGTGAACAACGCCATCGGCCTTAAACGGTGAAGGGTAGTGGAGGAAATTCATCGGACGATATCGCATACCGGGAGACCCGAGCTAATCGGTGCTAATCACCGTTAGTTAGCAAGTATATCTTCAGGCTGATGAACGCCATGCACAGTGTCCTTGAGTAGTGATGTAACAAAGATAAGCTAAGTTAGAAACGTTTAGTCATGACGTGTTGATGGACATGAAGTGAACCCTAAATTGAGTCGGTCTCACTAAGGTAATATCTTTAATAATAACCTTAATTGAATTGTAGCTTCTACTTCTTACTTTGTACAATGTACTTACCTCAAATGCATGTTTATTTATGTGTTTGGGGGAGAGAAGACGAACAAGTTAGTGGAGATTTCAAAGAGGACTTCAATGATGACGTTTGAGGACGCCGGAGTTGAAGACCTTGTTTACTATTTATCATTTATTTCATTTATGCCTTAGACTTGGATTTTATTGGATTCTGTAGTTTACTTCTAGTACTTTTGGATTCGTTGGTTTCATTTCCGATGTAATAAGTATTACATTCTATTCTATCTTTAGTACTTCTATTCTTGTTTATTTGAAAAAAAAAATTACCCGAGTCTTTTAGCTTCCGTTTGCTTTAATTTGATACGACGTAGTAAAGGCTTACGTGTAAAATGAATTTAATTTATTTTATACGTGCCGAACGTTCCTTTTCCGGATAAGGACTCGGTGTCCGGGAACGGGGCGTTCAGTTGGTATCAGAGACGAAGCGTTCCTTGCTTTACTAGGCTTCTTTTCCTTAAGATAAGTTCTTAGACACTTAGTGACATTCTGATCTCCCTTGATCTCTCAGAATGGTAGTAAACCCGAAGAGGTGTTTTTGGAGTTGGGGGTTCTAGAGTTGTACCAGAGGCTAGACAGAATTTGAATGAAGCAACGGTTGTTGGAAGAGTGAAGAGTTGATCAGCTAAGACTTCATTAGAATCAGGAACTAGCTCAGAATGTTGGTTCTCTTGTACAAAAGGATGTTACCTTTGTGGAGATAAAGGACATATTGCAAAAGTTGGTCCTATAAGAGGCATTTGAAGGAATCAAGGAAAACCATTGAAGAAGTGAAAGTTAACCAACAAAGGTGTTTTCTTTGGACACAGTCATACCAATCATCTTTTAGTTTGTTTATTTACCTTAAGTACTTTATGACATGAATCAATTCACGTTGAAAAAGTGCAAAAGTTAATGAACCGACTTTTAGATACGTCAGTAATGGACAACTTAGCTATACTAACTATCAATAGCATGAGAGGTTAAAAGTTTTGGTACTAAGAAAGATAGCTAAGTAAGATAAGCTTACCTTCCAACCATTAGGAAATCTTGCGGACACCATCCGGTTAAGTATCCATAGATGGTTGTTCGTTAGTTAGAATTTGGTTTAGTTTGGTTTGAGCGGTCAAGAGTTGGTTTTGGGTTTGGGAAGTTGTAGATCTTAGGTTCTTGGGTTGGTTAGATCAAGTGGTTGTTGAAGATTCAAGTTTGATCAAGTGAAGCTTCTGTTTGAGTGAGAGATGAAGAGAGAATGTGCTAAGGAACTTAAATGGTGTGTTTATAATGAAGGGTGTTAAAGGTTTATAAAGTGACAAAATATGGTTAATTCTTTAGGTCTAGTGCAAAGGAGTAATCACCCACAAACCAAAGTAACAGGGGAAGTGGAATATGGAATGGTTAGTGAGTTGTCAGAATTTTACAGCCTATACGGAAAGGAATATGAGTGTTATATAAAGAGAAAATGTTTAGATAATGGAGTTTTCCAGGTGGTGTAAAAATTTTGGAAATTTTGGACGAGAGGAAGTTGGTCAAAACCAAGTTTCCTTGCGGTGTGCATGAGCTGTCAGAATTTCCAGATTTTTACCCCTGAGTTGAGTTGCAGATTGTGAATAAACGGAAAAGAATTTTGTAACGCCCCACTCCCGGACACCGAGCCCTTATCCGGAAATACGACGTTCGGCACATATATAAATAAAAATTAATTCATTTATACATGTAAGCCTACAATCGATACAATCAAAGCGCGCGGAAATTTAATGCTCGGGTAATAAATGTCCATAAAGATGCTAGAATAAGAAAAAGTACTAAAAGCTGAAAGTGTATCAAAACAATACAACTGAAGTCCCTCGAAAGTCCAAACGAATACTATGAAATAAGAAATAGAGATGAACACACGTCATCCCAAAGTACTATGAACAAAGTATATAAAACAGTGCATCATATCTTGCGTAAATGAAAGTGCATAAAAATAAATGTCAAGCTCAGAGATCCTCCTCGGGAACATACTCCTCGTAAAACTCGCAATCTCGTCCGCCTTCTCACCCCAAGCACATATAACAAAAATGCACAAGGGGTAAGTATATAATACTCAGTGAAAAAGAAGAGAAGTACGTTTAAGCTTAGAATATATAAGGTTGAACATTATTAGGTTTCAACTAAAAAGGCAAGACAGACTCGATTCTACGCATAAAGGTTACATCTCCCAATATGCCTAAACTGTAACTACTTAGCTTATCTTTGTTACAACATGCTATCAAGGTGGAACGTGACCTATTGAAATCCTCAGGATACAATAACCCCGGAACGTATTGAAATCTTCGAGGATACAATAACCGTTCCGATAGTATGAACATACGGCGATGCTGTATAGCTGCGCAGCCGATAGGACCCTCACTTTGACTGTCTGTTCACACATCACGCTATAGATCTTCGAGATCTACCCAAGACCACATGGTGTTTAATCTTTTATCTAGCAAGTTGTGTAGTAATAAGTGATTAACTAGCCGTCCCTAGTTCATTTAGATAACACTCCTCACCGACACCACTCATCATGATCAAAAGACCAACCCTAAACCTAAGTAAGTTTTAAAGGTCTTTTAATAAAATAGTAATATCGTTTACAAGGGTTTAAGGTTGATTAAACAACCCTAAACGATAGTTGAAAGCCCAAAATAAACAAGGTCGAAGACCAGGCTCAGTGAACGCCCGTCTGAAGGACCAGACGCTTTCTGTCTAAGGCCCTGGACGCTCGTCCAAAATAGTGGGCGCCCGTCCGCACATCCCCTTTCAATCCTGTATCAAAATTTGCACCTCAGACGCCCGTCCAAAGCTATCAGACGCTCGTCCAAGGTGGAACCAAGGCTGGACGCCCGTCCGTAATGCCGGACGCCCGTCCGACCTGGGAAATTTCCAGAAAACTGAAACGCGATCCTTCATCGTTTTCATCCGGTTTTCAATTAAAAACCCAATCTTTCTTGACCAAAGCCTACCCAATTAATCTACCATCCATACCAAAACATCATCTATCAAATAGGCATCAATTTAACACAACTTGGCTCACCAAAACGACAAGAAAACAACACAACTGCCACATATTCGAAAACTGAAACGTAAGGGTTTCTCCTTACCTAAATGCAGCCACCAACCAGATCAAAACTCAGAGAAAAGCTGCTGCAACACAACCAAACCGAAGGCAAAACGCTGACCTCTACACGACGATTCCAACTCTTGAATTTGCTCGGAAAACGATCAACCCTTCCTTTGATGGTTGAAGAACTCTTCTAGTCTCTCCCGTTTCTTTCTCATTTGCGCAGAGAGGAGGAAAAACGTGAAAACCGATTTCTAATTAGGTTTAGGAGATTAGTGTTAGGTTAACCTTAAATACCCACTTCCAAAATAAACCCCTTTTTACTAAAACACCCTTGCTTAACAAAAATCTGGTTTTTCTCTCTTATATAACAAAAAATATATATATATATAAATATACTTCAAATCGTTTAATTAAATAACCCGAAAAACCTGAATTTGTTAAAAGACTCTTTTACCCTTTTCTGAAAAGTCGGGATGTTACATTCTTCCCCCCTTAAAGAAGTTTCGTCCTCGAAACTTGCCAGAACCAACACCACTCTCAACTTAGATACCAGTTTGCGTACCTTCTAGTTCTTTTTCAAAACACACCAATGTTATCTCCAACTGATTTGAACCTTAGTAATTTCATCGACAAGACTTCATTTTTCCACACAACTAATCTTGCACTTCTGCACTCCAAGCACCATTCTATCTTATTCACACCTTTCATCTACCTTATGCTCAACTCTACTAACCTAACTTCTTAAACTCCTCCTATAACACTTTGTCCCAAAAGTCATGCCAATCCTCTAGTTAACATGTAGTATTCTTCCAGGTTTTTTGTCCATTCATCACCCTTACAGAAGTTTCCAGACTTACACAAAAGTTACTCTGATCTATACATTCGCCTTACCCTCAAGAAACCAACTATTAACTTAAAGAACTTCAATTCCGCCTTGTTATCAATTCAGCACTAAACCATCTATAACACACCCAAACCATAGACAAACTTCAATCTTTACTAGTCTCCAAAAGGTAACCATATAAAATCTTCTACCAACCTTATAAGGCTTTCCTATAGACAAGAAAACGACTTTCTGACAAAGTGAGTTTATCAAAGAACCATAATTTTATAGTCCAAATGAATATTGGAGTTGTGAAAGAGTTTATTTTTAAACAACACATCTATAAGAAACAAAGTTTTAAACTTGTCCTCACTTTGATTCCGAAGGAAGGTAAGAATGGTTATGCAAATATTTTTGAAAATTTGAAACTACTAAGGAGATAGCAAGTAGGAAAATCTTGAGATGTATAACACAAAATGAAGACGGATTGAACTTGGTTCACATGCATATAATAAAACATTTGTTTAGATAATGCAAAATGGATGATATATAAAATTTGCCTATATGAGGGTACTTGTGATAAGTCACTAAAAACAAAAGTACTGACCGAGACATTTATCACACCAGAGGTCATTCTACAAAATCCAGATTGGAACATTTTCCTTTCTCTTGAAGTTAGTGGTATGATTGAATGCAAAAGAAAGACAAACTTGCTAATAAAGAGTTCAATAGAAAGGTCTAGAAGTGGAAGAAGTCTCAAATATTATTCAAATATGTACATATACATATAATAAATATATATAAAAATTTGAAGATTTAATAATATTCTTTCGAAAGATTTCATGTTTGAGAATCCAAGTAAATTGGTGAAATGTTGCGAAAGGGTCATGAATGATAACGTGGAAAGAAAGCAAAAGAATTCGTAAAATGCATAATCTATTTCTTTCAACAACCGTTGCAGCTTAAAATATTATTTTTGAAAGAGGAAAACATCTTCTCCAAAGGTTCAAAGATAAAGGTAAACCGGAGAAGTGCTTCGTGAAGAAATCATAAGTGACGACTGAGTAAAGAAAACACAAGAGTTTCGAATAGTGCATGTTTTTGTGTCGTTCAAAGATTCACACAATAAGGACTATTGTGATTTTGTTAAAAGGTTTTGAATTGAAGGGGAAAGTGTTCAAAGGATAAGGACAATCCTTTGTTCTTAAAATAAAAAATCAGAAAGTCATTTCTTCCAATTTGAAGAAAGAATGTTTAGAATAAAACAAAACAACTTAACACATGTAGTAAAAATTTTTCTTTGTCGAGGAAAACTCTTAACAAAATAAGTTGCATGCTAAAATCCTTTATCAAACGTAGCTTTAAAAGACGTGCATGAGTTGTAAGGGAGGTTCAACTACTCGCTTATTCAAAGACAAAAATTTCATAGGGAGTAAAAGATGCAGTATCTTGAAAGTAATTATCGATAGAACTTTTGAACACATGTATATAATTTTTTTTTTAAAAGTAGCCTGGAGTTACTAAATAACACTTTGGTAAGGAATGGTTGTTCACGTATTCTTACCGGAAGACAAAGGATTATGTAATTAAAATGGATGTTTTGAGAAAGTTTGATCTTTCCACCTGTTTTCGAAATGTATAAAATTCTAATAAAAGAGTTGAGTCTTTAAACAAAAGTTTTCTGCACCAAAACATCGTGTATGGGATGCATTGAAGGTAATCACTAGGATGTAAAAGTGTATTGACCCGAATTTGCTAAACATGATGCAATGAAAGGGTATGCAGTTGCCAGTTCAAATAGTTCAAAGGATGAGAAACTCATTTCCTTTAAATCAAGCATTTGACACTATGAAAACATCTTCATAAAAAAAAACCATCAAGTATGCGCACACTTGAAAAATAAAACTTCGCCATGGAAGAACTCTTACCGAGTTCAAAAGTTTCAAACGGATGATCCAGCTACCACATTGGTCACAAATAGTATGCAAGGGGAAAAACATTTGAAATTAGAGGTAACTAAGTGTGAATCCAAATGATTATAAAAAGTACCTCGTTAAAGAAAACATGGGATTGGAAAGTCACCATGTAAGTGTTTCTTGTCACAAAAGGGTATTAAATCTACAACACTTAATATCTACTCACTAAACTTCTTATTTTGGATAACAAGTAAGTTAGGGTCTTATGCTTCAAAGCCTTCCCAACACATACTACCCCACACCTAAACTTCCAAGGTGAAAGAATGTTGTATGGCCTTTCATGAACAAGTACTTAAAAGGGTTTTAAGAGTTTAAGTACATACATCAACCATGAAATGATTGACTTGCACAAAGTAACCCAAATTAATTTTGAACAAGATGTAAAAGAAAAGTTGTAGGTATACAAGCTTTACATATGCTACACAAAATTCAGAATTTATGGAAAAGCATAAGTTGGTTAAAAATAATTATTTTCGTCAACTGCTGCAAGCTGTCAAAACTTTCAGAAATTTAAAATCTGCATTAATTTGCAGATTGAACTCAAACTAGAAAGAATTAGCACTTGACTCCAAAACAAAAATTGCAGATCAGAGAGTTTTCTACAACATATCAAAAATTAAAGTCATTTGAAGATGTTTAGCTTATTCAAAACAGACTCATAAGTAAGAGTACCGCTGCAGAATTTTCTGAACAGAGTACTCCTCCTTGTTAAACAATTTATGAACAATCCATATTGAAAACTAAGTTGATGCCAAAATAGAAAATGTAGATAAGGCAATTTCCTAAGTGACTGCAAATTTATAGAATTTTTGAAACATCAGAAGTAATATTAAAAGACATATAGAAACGTGAACAAAGTTGTTTTACTCGTTTTGCATAACACCAAAATACAAAATCAAGGTAATGATTGAATCAAAAGGTCGCAATAAGAAAACTTTAAATCCTCCAAGAAAAGAGCAAAAGGAGAAAAGTCTAGAAGCTCCAAAAGAAGAGAAGGGTTACGCTAAAGATCCTAGAAGGAACACTAGAGGCATCACATAAAGGATGTGAGCTTGGAACTCTAACTAACCTTTGCCTAGGAAGACCCTTCACCTGGTCCTAGTGAAACTTGACCAAGGTCTAAAGATTCTTAGTTTTACGATTTGCCACCAAGAACAAAAGAAGTCAGAAAGGTTCTAAAAGATCTAAGATACCTTATCTTAAAAACAAAAGTTTAGGTCAGCAAAGAAACTTCTATGAATTCCTGCAATTCTGAAAGATCAAAGAAGTCAGAATGGTTACTAAGCAGTCTTAAAGGTCTTATCTTAAGGAAGGGAAGCCTAGAAAAGCAAGGAACGCTTCTCTCTGATACCAACTGTAACGCCCCACTCCCGGACACCGAGCCCTTATCCGGAAATACGACGTTCGGCACATATATAAATAAAAATTAATTCATTTATACATGTAAGCCTACAATCAATACAATCAAAGCGCGCGGAAATTTAATGCTCGGGTAATAAATGTCCATAAAGATGCTAGAATAAGAAAAAGTACTAAAAGCTGAAAGTGTATCAAAACAATACAACTGAAGTCCCTCGAAAGTCCAAACGAATACTATGAAATAAGAAATAGAGATGAACACACGTCATCCCAAAGTACTATGAACAAAGTATATAAAATAAAGGCATCATATCTTGCGTAAATGAAAGTGCATAAAAATAAATGTCAAGCTCAGAGATCCTCCTCGGAACATACTCCTCGTAAAACTCGCAATCCTCGTCTCGCCTTCTCACCCCAAAGCACATATAACAAAAATGCACAAGGGGTAAGTATATAATACTCAAGAAAGAAGAGAAGTACGTTTAAGCTTAGAATATATAAGGTTGAACATTATTAGGTTTCAACTAAAAAGGCAAGATGAGACTCGATTCTACGCATAAAGGTTACATCTCCCAATATGCCTAAATCAGAATTACTTAGCTTATCTTTGTTACAACATGCTATCAAGGTGGAACGTGACCTATTGAAATCCTCGAGATACAATAACCCCGGAACGTATTGAAATCTTCAGATACAATAACCGGTTCCGATAGTATGAACATACGGCGATGCCTATAGGCTGCGCAGCCGATAGGACCCTCACTTTGACTGTCTGTTCACACATCACGCTATAGATCTTCAGGATCTACCCAAGACCACATGGTGTTTAATCTTTTATCTAGCAAGTTGTGTAGTAATAAGTGATTAACTAGCCGTCCTAGTTCATTTAGATAACACTCCCTCACCGACACCACTCATCATGATCAAAAGACCAACCCTAAACCTAAGTAAGTTTTAAAGGTCTTTTAATAAAATAGTAATACGTTTACAAAGGTTTAAGGTTGATTAAACAACCCTAAACGATAGTTGAAAGCCCAAAATAAACAAGGCTGGAAGACCAGCTCCAGGTGAACGCCCGTCTGAAGGACCAGACGCTCGTCTAAGGCCCTGGACGCTCGTCCAAAATAGTGGACGCCCGTCCAGACATCCCCCTTTCAATCCGGTATCAAAATTTGCACCTCAGACGCCCGTCCAAAGCTATCAGACGCTCGTCCAAGGTGGAACCAAGGCTGGACGCCCGTCCGTAATGCCGGACGCCCGTCCGACCTGGGAAATTTCCAGAAAACTGAAACGCGATCCTTCATCGTTTTCATCCGGTTTTCAATTAAAAACCCAATCTTTCTTGACCAAAGCCTACCCAATTAATCTACCATCCATACCAAAACATCATCTATCAAATAGGCATCAATTTAACACAACTTGGCTCACCAAAACGACAAGAAAACAACACAACTGCCACATATTCGAAATCAAACGTAAGGGTTTCTCCTTACCTAAATGCAGCCACCAACCGGATCAAAACTCGAGAAAAGTCTTAACAACACAACCAAACCGAAGGCAAAACGCTGACCTCTACACGACGATTCCAACTCTTGAATTTGCTCGGAAAAACGATCAACCCTTCCTTTGATGGTTGAAGAACTCTTCTAGTCTCTCCTTTTTTCTCATTTGCGCAGAGAGAGGAGGGGGAAACGTGAAAACTGATTTCTAATTAGGTTTAGGAGATTAGTGTTAGGTTAACCTTAAATACCCACTTCCAAAATAAACCCCTTTTTACTAAAACACCCTTGCTTAACAAAAATCTGGTTTTTCTCTCTTATATAACAAAATATATATATATATATAAATATACTTCAAATCGTTGAATTAAATAACCCGAAAAACCTGAATTTGTTAAAAGACTCTTTTACCCTTTTCTGAAAAGTCGGGATGTTACAAATTTAGACATGGTTCCAAGACAAGATTCATAGACAGAAGAGTCCTCTGCAACATGTCAAAAATTCAGGTCATTTGAAGATGTTTAGCCTATTAAGAACATAAGAATAAGTGAAGGTGTCACTGCGAAATTTCTGACAGAGTGTCCGATAGTAAAGTGGACTTTCGAACAAACCGTGTGGATTATGAAGTTGATGCGATTATTGCGAAGAGAGGAATTGTAGATAATACTTATCAAGATAATGTTTACAAGCCTAGTAAGCGTCACCCTATAATTTCAGCAGCTTAAGGCTATAAGAGCTTGTCGAAAGGTTGTGAAGACTACTTGTTGTAACGTAGTGGACGTGGAACAAGTGAAGCCTGAAAGTTAGAGAAAACCCAGTAGTAAATGAGTATCCCGAAGTGTTTCGGAAGAGTTACCGGAAACATTCGGATAGAGAGATTGAATTTGAGATCAAGTTGGTACCAGGAGCGGCACCAGTTGCTAAGGCACCCTATAGAATGGCACTGGCTGAATTGAAAGAGTTGAAAGCTCAACTTAAGGATATGCTTGAGAGAAATATAATTCAGCCTAGTACTTCACCATGGGGAGCCCCAGTGTTGTTCGTTAAGAAGAAAGATGGTAGCATGAGGATGTGTATAGACTATAGAGCGTTGAATAACCTCACCATCAAGAATAAATACCCTTTGCCAAGGATTGATGATTTGTTTAATTAGTTGCAAGGCAGGAGAGTGTTTTCTAAGATTGATCTTAGGTCAGGGTATCATCAGTTGAAGATCAAGGTAGCGGATATACCGAAGACGGCTTTCAGTACGAGGTATGGACATTATGAGTTCTTGGTTATGCCTTTAGAACTCACTAATGCTCCATCTGCATTTATGGATTTAATGCAGCGAGTTTTCATGCTATACTTGGACAAGTTTGTGATAGTGTTCATAGATGACATCCTCGTATAATCTAAGGATGAGAAAGAACACGAAGAACACCTGAGGATAGTGTTGGATACTTTACAGAAGAACCGGTTGTACGCTAAGTTTTCCAAGTGTGACTTTTGGTTGGATCAAGTTAATTTCTTGGGTCATGTCATTTTTGGAGATGGCATTAAGGTTGATCCCACGAAGATTGAAGCAATTGAGAAGTGGTCCAGACCGACTACCGTTTCAGAGGTTAGAAGTTTTCTCGGTTTGGCTGGCTATTATAGGAAGTTTGTACAAGACTTCTCAAAGAGAGCTACACCACTTACCTGACTCACTCAAAAGGATGTAAAGTTCAAGTGGACCAGTGAGTTTGAAGAGGATTTTGAAACGCTGAAGAAGAAGTTGACTACAGCCCCAGTTTTGGCAGTTCCGGAGATCTTTGATAATTACGATGTTTACACGGATGCTTCTGGACAGGGTTTAGGTTGTGTGTTGATGCAATGAGGGAAAGTAATTGCTTATGTATCTAGACAGTTGAAGGTGCATGAGAATAATTACCCAACCCATGACTTGGAGTTAGCAGCGGTTGTGTTTGCCTTAAAGATTTGGAGGCACTACTTGTATGGAGTTAAGGCTAGGATCTTCACCGATCACAAGAGCTTGAAGTATTTCTATACCCAAGAAAATATGAATATGAGACAAAGGAGATGGTTAGAGTTTGTTAAGGATTATGACTTAGACATTCAGTATCATCCGGGTAAAGTAAACGTAGTAGCAGATGCTTTGAGTAGGAAACCAGTTTTTACAATTTCAAGTGTTGAAGATGTGGTAGAGAGGTTAGATGGGCTGCAAATCCAGAATTTTTATCAGATTGAAGAACGGCAGTTTGTGGCACCATTGTTATCAAGGTCTGAGTTGATGGAAGGTATTCGGGAAAAGCAAGATGAAGACCCAGTCTTAGTTGATTTAAAGCGAGTTGCAAGAGAAAAGCCTACAGTTGGTTATGTGCTAGATAAAAATGGAAATCTTTGGTACCAGGATCGTTTGTGTGTGCTTAATGTGGGTGATTTAAGACGGAGAGTCATGGAAGAGGCACATAGGATCTCCTTTGCAGTTCATCCGGGAGCTACTAAAATGTACAGAGACTTGAAGGAAAGGTTTTGGTGGCCCTCGATGAAACTGGAGATAGCCAAGTTCGTCGCAGAGTGTGATACTTGCCAGAAGGTTAAAGCAGAACATAGAAGGTCGGGAGGAATGCTTAAGCCATTGTATATCCCGGAATGGAAGTGGGATAAGATCACTATGGACTTCACACCGGTTTACCTAAGACGAGAGGCGGTAATGATGCGATTTGGGTGATTGTGGATAGATTGACCAAATCCGCTCACTTCTTACCGTATAAGGTCGATATGCCCTTGAAGAAAATGACGACAATATACTTGGATAATATAGTGAAGTTACATGGAGTACCTATCTCGATAGTTTCGGATCGTGATTCGAGGTTCGTCAGTCGGTTTTGGAAAAGTTTACAAGCAGCTTTCGGAACCAAGTTGGATTTGAGTACGGCCTTTCATCCTCAGACAGATGGACAATCTGAGAGAATCATCCAAACACTCAAAGATATGTTGAGAGCTTGTATTTTGGAAGTAGGCGGATCATGGGATGATTACTTACCGGTAGCGGAGTTTGCCTACAACAACAGTTATCATGCAAGTATAGGCATGCCACCGTTTGAAGCTTTGTATGGAAGAAGAAGTAGAACGCCTCTATTTTGGGATGAAGTCGGGGAAAGACAAATCATTGGGTCGGAATTGGTTGAGCAAGCCAAAGAAAGAGTTCAGTTGATTAAGAAGAATCTGAAGGCAGCACAAGATAGACAGAAGAGTTGGGCAGATGTTAGAAGAAGACCTCTTGAGTTTGAAGTTTGTGAAAGAGTGTATCTTCGAGCTTCACAAATGAAGGGAGTGAAACATTTTGGACAAAAGGGAAAGCTAAGCCCGAGATACGTTGGACCTTTTGAGATTTTGGAAAGAATTGGACCGTTGGCTTATAAGCTTAGACTACCGGAATCCAAGTCGAGAGTCCACAACGTGTTTCATGTTTCGATGTAGAAGAAGTGTTTGACCAAGATGGATGTTGAGACTACGGTTGATCCGGAGATTTTTCAAGACAATCTTTCGTATGATGAGGCACCGATCAAAATTTTGGACCGGAAGGAAAAGATGATTAAAAGAAGGATGATTCCTTTGGTTCTGGTGCAATGGAGCAATCATTTACCGGATGAAGCTACTTGGGAAGTTGAGGACGATATGATCGTGAGTTCCCGATTTTATGGACTTACTGTATGTTCTAGTTTCGAGGACGAAACTCCTTTAAGGGGGGAAGTATGTAATATTCCGATTTTCGGGAAAGGGCAGACGTGTCATTTTGCGAAAACGAAATATTGGGTTCGGTTCCTTTTACTCAGAGTTTAAGTATTTATTATTTATATATATATAATCTCGAAAATTATATGTATATTAAGGAAGGAAATCTGATTGTTAGTCGAAGGGTGATTAAGGAAAATCAGTGAATTAGGTAATTATGAGATTTTTCCTATTTAAGGGAAAATCAACCTAATCACACCCTTAAGATTTTAATCTGATTTTTCACATCCAAAATTCGAGTTGCTGTGTGTAAGAGAAATAGGTAGAGGCTGAGATACTTTCATCGATATCTAAGTCAATTCTAAATCGTTTTCAGTTTCGAGAGAAGCATCGGAATCGTCATAAGGAGAGCGTCGTTCCTATAGCAGAAAGTTGGAGCTTTTCTCAAGGTATGAAACTCGAATTACCTACTGTTTTGATGAGTTTTGATGGATCAAAACTCATACCTTTCGTAGTTTAATCATTTGGAATCGTGTGATCGATTTGTGATGCAAATTCGGATTGATCATATAGGTTTGTTGCAGAAAAGAGATCGTTTTGCTGCTGTCTTTTCTGAGCTTTGGATTTTGGAATAGCTTGCTTAAGGTAAGAAGCTCTTCTTACAATGTAATTATGGTTGAGAGTAGTTAGATCACATTTTTGAAGCGTTTTCATAGCAAGAATTTACCTACATGTTGATTATGGATTAAGGGTGTTAGGACATGAGAAAGTTTTGATTTTCATGCTGTTTTTCTGCTATTTTTCTGAGTATTTGATGTTGAACATGTTTGGATTGGTGTAGAGATCGAAAAAGTGCATAAAAGCGTGTTTTAGGGTGTTTGGTGCGCTCAATGTGTGCACATTGATTAGCAGTGTGCGCACATTGCTGAAGCAGAATGTTACTGTAGATGGACAGCTTCTGGAGTGTGCGCACATTCCCCTGGAATGTGCACACACTGGCCGGGCTGAATGTAAAATTTTGCCCAATGTGCACACATTCCCCTGGAGTGTGCGCACATTGCCCCTGTTTTGATAAATAAGCTATTTTAGGATATGTTTGGGATTTTTAAATGTTGTTTCTTGATATAATAACATTATTTAACCATAAACAAGCTTCGATTGAACTTCCAATTCGTTCAGTTAAAACACCAAATGTACTCTTAAAGGGAGTTGAAGTTCGGATCCGTCGGAAGGGCATGAAAGGGCTTGTGCTTTGATGAACTAGTGTTCACCAATGTCTGTGTAATTGTTAAGATGTGATGTCTAGCTGTCTAAGTGAGGGAGTAGAGTGGTTAGGGTGAGTTTTATTCTGAAAACACTTAGGCTGTTAGTTAATTCACATTAATAATTACATACGTGTAGATAAAAGCTAAAACGTCATTTATTCTCGGTTAGGCACTATTTCATATCGGCGATGTGATACGTTCAAAAAGGTGAACAACGCTACTGGCCTTAAACGGCCGAAGGGTAGTGGAGGAAATTCATCGGACGTATACGCATACCGGGGAGACCCCGGAGCTAATCGGTGCTAATCACCGTTAGTTAGCAAGTATATCTTCTGGCTGATGAACGCCATGCACAGTGTCCTTGAGTAGTGATGTAATAAAGATAAGCTAAGTTAGAAACGTTTAGTCATGACGTGTTGATGGACACGAAGTGAACCCTAAATTGAGTCGGTCTCACTAAGGTAATATCGTTAATAATAACCTTAATTGAATTGTAGCTTCTACTTCTTACTTTGTACAGTGTACTTACCTCAAATGCATGTTTATTTATGTGTTTGGGGAGAGAAGACGAACAGTTAGTGGAGATTTTGAAGAGGACTTCATGATGACGCTTTGAGATGCCGGAGTTGAAGACCTTGTTTACTATTTATCATTTATTTCATTTATGCCTTAGACTTGGATTTTATTGGATTCTGTAGTTTACTTCTAGTACTTTTGGATTCGTTGGTTTCATTTCGAATGTAATAAAGTTACATTTCCTCTTTAGTTCTTTATTTCTATTCTGAGATGTTTGGAAAAAAATTACCCGAGTCTTTTAGCTTCCGTTTGCTTTAATTTGATACGACGTAGTAAAGGCTTACGTGTAAAATGAATTTAATTTATTTTATACGTGCCGAACGTTCCTTTTCCGGATAAGGACTTGGTGTCCGGGAACAGGGCGTTACAGATCTAAACACATCAGAAGCTCAATTGAGGCTGGTTCATGTTTAATTAATGTTATTAGATCATGAAACAACATTTAAGACTCATATCATAGCTTAAAACAACATTTTTCCCAAAACAGGGGCAATGTGTGCACATTCTAGGTAATGTGTGCACATTGGGCACAAAAGACATTCAGCCCGGTCAGTGTGTGCACATTCCAGGGAATGTGCGCACATGCCAGGACCTTTCCAACTACAACATCATTCAGCCTCATCAATGTGTGCACATTGCTAGTCAACGTGTGGACATTGAGCACAGAAACTCCCTAAACACATTTTCTGCACTTTTATGATCTCTACTCAAATCCAAACATGTTCAACATCAAAATACTTAGAAAAATAGCAGAAAAACACGACTTTTATAAGCCTTAACATCTCTTGATCCATAAGCAACATGAAGGTATGATTTCTAGCATAAAATAATATCAAACCTTAACATAATCCGTAATTAATTCATAGGAAGATCCTCTTATTTGATAGCAAGAAATCCAACTCCAAACTCCCAGAAAAAACTGCAGCAAACTCAAAACTTTCTCGCCAAAAACCAGAGTGATCAATCCCAATTCAAATTAGGTTCGATCACACGTTTTAAAAACATCTATTCTTTGAATTCATGAGCTTTAATCCATAAAACTCATCCAAGAACACCATTAGGGTGAAAATCATACCTTAGTAAAAACTCCAACTCTCTGGGGTTGAAACGACGCCTTCTTCACGACGATTCCGTTGCTCTACTCTAATCTGAAAACGGTTAAGAGTTGACTTAGAAACTGAAAGAAAAGCTCTCAGCCCTTTTTTTGTTCTCTGCACCGTCTCTCTCAACGTAGGAAGAAAAATCTGATTCTTTTTTGTTATGGGAACTAATGGCATTTATTTTACTTAAATATGATTTTCCCAAATAATAACATATTTTTCTTATTTGTCCTTTACTTAAAATGTATCCATAATTTATATATATATAAATTAAAGAAAATACTTAACTCCAATAAAAGAAGTAATAATAATAATATTTCAAATTCGTAAAATGACACGTCTGCCTTTTTCTGAAAATCGGAATATTACATTCATCCCCCCTTAAGAGGAGTTTCGTCCTCGAAACTAGAACATACCCGGTAAGTCCACAAACTTTGGAAACTCACTGATCATGTCGTCTTCCACTTCCCAAGTGGCTTCATTCGGTGAATGATTGCTCCATTGCACCAAAACCAAAGGGATCATCCGTCTCTTGATCATCTTTCTTTCCGGTCTAGAATCCTGGTCGGTTTCTCATCATATGCAAGATTATCTTGAAGAACTAACTGTGGTTTCAACATCATTTTTCGTCAAACACTTTTTCAACATCGAAACGTGAAAAAAATGTGATGGACTCTTGACATCGATTCCGGTTACTTAAGCTTATATGCCAAAGGTCCAACTCTTTCTAGAATCTCTAATGGTCCAATGTACCTTGGACTTAGCTTTCCTTTTTGTCCAAAATGTTTCACCCCTTTCATCGGTGAAGCTCATAGATAAACTCTTTCACCAACTTCAAACTCAAAAGGTATTCTTCTAACATCTGCCCAACTTTTTTGTCTATCTTGTGCAGCCTTCAGATTCTTCTTAACCAACTGAACTCTTTCTCTAGCTTGTTCAACCAATTCTGGCCTGGTGACTTGTCTTTCCCCGAATTCATCCCAAAACAATGGCATTTGACATCTTCTCCCATACAAAGTTTCAAACGGTGGCATACATATGCTTGCGTGATAACTATTGTTGTAGGCAAACTCGGCTACGGGTAGGTAATCATCCCATGATTTGCCTACTTCCAAAACATAAGCTCTTAGCATATCTTCAAGTGTTTGGATTGTCCTCTCCGACTGCCCATCTATTTGAGGATGGAAAGCCGTACTCAAATCTAACTTTGTACCTAAAGCTCTTTGCAAACTTTTCCAGAAATGACTGACAAACCGACTGTCACGATCCGAAACTATCGAGATAAGTACTCGGTGTAACTTCACTATATTGTCCAAGTATAGTGTCGTCATCCTCTTCAAAGATATATCAACTTTCGTTGGCAAGAAGTGGGCTGATTTGGTCAATCTATCCATAATCACCCAAATTACATCATGCCTACTCTTCATCTTCGGTAAACCGTTGATGAAATCCATCGTGATATTATCCCATTTCCATTCAGGGATGTACAATGGCTTAAGCATTCTTCCTGGTCTTCTATGCTCCGCTTTAACTTTCTGGAAAGTATCACACTCTGCTACAAACTTAGCTATTTCCAATTTCATAGAAGGCCACCAATACTTTTCCTTCAAATCTCTAAACATCTTTGTAGCTCCTGGATGAACTGCAAATGCAATCCTATGTGCCTCTTCCATAACTCTTTGTCGTAAATCACCGACATTAGGCTCACACAAATGATCTTGGTACCAAGGTTACCGTTCTTGTCTAAAACATAACCCACTGTAGACTTTTCCCTTGCAACTCACTTCAGATCAACCAACATTGGATCATCATCTTGCTTTTCCCGAGTATCATCCATTAACTCGGATCTCTCTAACAAAAGTGCCACAAACTGTCGATCTTCAATCTGATCAAAACCTCAGATTCTCAGCCCATCCAACCTTTCGGCCACATCTTCAACGCTTGAAACTGCAAACACTAGTTTTCTGCTTAACGCATCTGCCACTCCATTGGCTTTAACCGGATGGTACTTAATATCCAAGTCGTAATCATTTATGAACTCTAAGCATCTCCTCCGTCTCATATTCAAATTTTCTTGAGTGAAGAAATACTTTAAGCTCTTGTGGTCTGTAAAGATCCTACCCTTAACTTCATACAAGTAGTGCCTCCAAATCTTTAAGGCAAACACTACCGCTGCCAACTCTAAGTCATGTGTTGGATAATTATTTTCATGTACTTTTAACTGTCTGGATGCATAAGCAATTACTTTTCCTCCTTGCATCAACACACAACCTAAACCTTGTCCCGAAGCATCGGTGTAGACATCGTAGTTATCAAAGATCTCTGGAACTGCCAAAACTGGGGCCGTAGTCAACTTCCTCTTTAACATCTGGAAAGACTCTTCACACTCTAGTCCACTCAAACTTCACATTCTTTTGAGTGAGTCGGGTAAGTGGTGTAGCTATCTTTGAGAAGTCTTGTACAAACTTCCTATAATAGCCAACCAAACCGAGAAAACTCCTAACTTCCGAAACTGTAGTCGGCCTAGACCATTTCTCAACTGCTTCAATCTTTTCCGGATCAACTTGAATGCCATCTCCATAAATGACATGACCTAAGAAGCTGACTTGATTCAACCAAAAGTCACACTTTGAGAACTTAGCATACACATGGTTCTTCTTCAAAGCGTCCAACACTATCCTTAGATGTTCTTCGTGTTCTTTCTCATCCTTTATGTATACAAGGATATCATCTATGAATACTATCACAAATTTGTCCAAGAATGGCATGAAAACACGCTGCATTAAATCCATAAATGCAGATGGATCATTAGTGAGTCCAAAGGGCATAACTAGGAACTCATAATGTTCATATCTAGTACTGAAGGCCGTCTTAGGTATATCCGCTACCTTGATCTTCAATTGATGATAACCTGACCGAAGGTCAATCTTAGAAAACACTCTCTTGCCTTGTAACTGATCAAATAGATCATCAATCCTTGGTAAATGGTACTTATTCTTGATGGTAAAGTTATTCAGGGCTCTGTAGTCTATACACATTCTCATGCTACCTTCTTTCTTCTTGACAAACAAAACAGGAGCTCCCCAAGGTGAAGTACTAGGCTGAATTATGTTTTATTCATAGGGTGCCTTAGCAACTGGTGCCGCTCCTGGTACCAACTTAATCTCAAACTCTATCTCTCTATCCGGCATGTTTCCCGGTAACTCTTCTGGAAACACTTCAGGGTACTCCTTTACTATAGGGGTTTCCTCTAACTTAGGCTTCACTTGTTCCACATCCACTGCGTATAACAAGTAGCCTTCACAACCCTTTTAACAAGCTCTTATTTCCTTAACTGATGATATTATCGGATGACGCTTCTTACTAGGCTTGTAAATGTTACCTTGATAAGTCTTAGCTGATTTCCCGGGTATCTTAAAGGTCACTCTCTTTTCTCTACAATCCAGGTGAACATAATTCTCGGATAGCCAAAATCATTCCAAGAATTACATTGAAATCCGAAAAGTCCAAAACTATGAAGTCACTCTTGCATCGATAAGATCCAACTCGAACATCCACTTGAAGTATCGTCCTAGTTACCTTAGTTACTGTTAAGAACATTTTATTATGTTTTGATGATGGCCATACTAGCTATTATAACAAGCCTGAAATAAGTTAGAATTCTATGTATAAGTCTCTACTTAGAGTCTGACATATTGTATAAGTTAAGTCAGACAAGTATTGTACTAGTTGGTAGGACGGCAAAGTAAAACAGACATTCGGTAGAGTGAAGCTAGCCAAGTACATGCAGAGAAGCAATGAAGACTTAATGGTATGACTTATAATCAAGGAAGTCTGTGATGACCTTGGATAAGTCTAAGTTATGGTTCAAGTGATGAAACTTAATGTTCAAATATGGTGTACACTGATCTCACCCAAACCAATGATCAGTGAAGTACAAAGATTATTCTTAAACTGAAGTGATGAAGGAAATAGTGAATCGGCAGAGTAAACTGACTTTCGGCTAAGTAAAGGCAAAAACAGTGAAGGAAGATCTAAACGGCAAAGTCAGATGGATCACTCGACCGTTCAGAGAACGGCGAAGTAATCCTTATCGTAATGTAATTGAAATATGATGAAGATTCAGAGGATCATGCATTTAATGCACAATCAATAGAGGATCAATCAAGGACGGATTTTCTGCCATACATTTGAAGAAAAATTAGATCACCGAAATCAAGGAGAATGTAATTAAGGGGGAATCAAGAATAAAATCAAGGATTATTCCCCTCATTAATATAGCCAATGGACGGAATTTCAAATCAAGGATACTCAAGGCTATAAATAGAAGGCATTGACAGACAGATAAAAACAAGGATCAGAAAAGAAAACCAAGCAGAAACTCTGTCAATTTAAAAAAAAAGCCTTCTCTATGAACTTACAAGGATTCATCTAGAGATCAACTTAGACATCAGAACTACAATTTTATATTTAGCACTGAGATTGATCAATCAAGTTTGTGAATCTCAATCACAATAAACTGAAGCAACTGAATCAGAAGTCATCTGAGAAGGAGTTGTGTTTGTGATAGCTGCTAAAGGATTTGATCTCAAGGAGCAGTGAAAGACACTGAATCACTGAAGCTGTTGCAACCAAAGAGTGATAGTCTTGTAGATTGTGAAGCTTGGGAAGTCAAGGACAATCTTACTATTGTATCTGTGAAAACAATAGTGAATTCCTCCAATCATCACAGGAGAAGAGTGGATTAAGGGATTACACCACCCTAAACCACTATAAGCCTTGTGTCAATTTACTTTACTGCACTCATTTAATTGCCTACGTTATACCTTATATCTATGAATGTATAAACTGCTTTGAAACAATCTAGTAAGAATGGACTTATCCGCTGCCCAAAAGCTTTTAATCATAAGAAAAGTTTTGAAACTCCACTATAGTCATTCACCCCCCGCCGACTATAGTTTTACCCTTCTCTCGGGACCAACAATTGGTATCGGAGCAAGTTGTTCTAGTAAATGTAACCTGCTCGATCTAATTTCTGGTAACAAGGAGATCACATATTTTCAAAGTAGTTTTCAAATCTGAGTTTTCTATTCATTCACATATAGATCTCTTATTTGTACTTATGGATTCCTCAAACTTTATGTCAAAAGTACATGTTTTCAATGCTAACAATTTTGATGAATATAAAATAAGAATGTTGTCTCATCTTACAGCAACTCATGAGGAGATGCTGGATGTAATTAATGATGGCCCAATCACAATCATGACTGTGGTATCCACAGGAGCAGATCAAGGGAAGGAAGTAGACAAACCCAATAAAGATTGGACCAAGGACGACAGGAGAAGAGGAAATCTAGACTTTGTTGCAAAAGATATGATTTTGAAGACTCTAGATAGCAACATGTTCATGAGAATCAAAGATTGCAAAACAGCAAAGGAGATGTGGGACAAGCTAGCACTGATAAATGAAGAATCTGAGGCAGTCAAAGAAAACAAATTATCTGTTGCAAAACAGAAATTTGAAAATTTCAAAATGAAGGCTGGTGAATCCATTGATTAAATGGACAACAGATTCTCAAGCATCATCAGTGAAGTACAACTGCTTGGACACACATATCCCCAGAAAGAAGTATGCTTAAAGATCTTGAGAGGCTTACTTGAAAGATGGAAGATCATAACATCAGTAATCAGAGGAACCATAAACCTTGCAAACACTGACACTCTAAATTCGCAACTCAAAGCTCATGAATTCGAACTGAACGGTGAAGATAGTGCTCCGGCTGAGACACA
This sequence comes from Gentiana macrophylla, assembly GCA_026214975.1. NCBI lineage: Eukaryota > Viridiplantae > Streptophyta > Magnoliopsida > Gentianales > Gentianaceae > Gentiana > Gentiana macrophylla. The sequence continues at coordinate 70,389,713 of CM047812.1, forward strand.
AAAAGCCACTGCACTGATAGCACCCCAGCAAAGTAACTTTGCTGATTGTATCAGCAAAGAGACACATGAACTTAAAGAACAAGTAGCTTTATTAGTTAAACGCTTTTGTGTTTTTAGCAAAAGAAGCCATTCAAAGGAAGCTCATCATCAAACAAGAGGTCAATCTCAACCAAAGACATGAAGAAGAAAGATGATGAATACAGATGCTTCAATCGCAAATAAGAAAGGTCACTTCAAGGTCGATCATCTCCAAGAAAATAATAAAGATGATGAAAAGAAGAAATACAAAGCATCTAAAAAGAGGAAAGGCAAGAAGGCACTCAAGGCTGAATCTAGCAGTGAAAAGAATGAAGAATCATCTGGTAATGACTCAGATGACAGTGATGAAGAAGACAGCTCAGACAATGAAAAAGCATGTCTATGTCTAATGGCCAAAGAATCAGATTAAACTGAGGTAACATGTAGCTCTTACTCTTCATCAAATGCATCCACATCTCACACTACACAATCTTCTATTCTCCCATTAGATCCAGTGGATCTAGTCCAAAATCTCATGACTAAATTTGATGAAATTGAGATGAATCATGAAATTCTGAATAAAGAATGCAAGGATCTAAGAAAGGAAAATAAAAGATTAAAGAAAGAACTGGATAAAGCAAGAGTTGAACTAACTAGTAAGGAGATCTACTCAAATGATCAACAAACAGCAGAGGTTCATACATCTGTTGTTGATAGATCAGTTGAGAAAATCTCCCTACCAGTTAAGATCACAAATGAACTAGTTTAGAAACCCTCAAAAAGGTTTGGATCCAGATATGGTCTTGGCTACAATAGTCAGGATGAGAGTAGAAACAATGGTCAACACAATTTTGAATCCAGGATTAACATTGAACCAAAATTCAGAAAGGGACAGACCATGGTTTCAACCACTCATCCTGCACCGTGAAGTCAAAACCAAAGGCAAGAAAAACAATGAGACTAAATCATCAATCCATTCAACCAAAAGCAAGGACTTTCTGAAAGGTAAAGGAAGACTTTATCCTTCAGAGGATGATTGGAATGTTGCACCACCAAAATACAAGAAGAAACCATTCCATGATATGCATCATGTGTTCAAGAAAAATCAATCTAGGTATGTTCCTAGACACATGAAGCAACATAAGTTTCCCACTGTATCTTGGAAAGTGAAGAAGGATGCAAATGCACCAAAAAGTAGAGAAAAGTATCAGAATACCTTCAGTAGAAATATTAGAAGTTATTCTGCCATGCCTTATATATATGAAGTTGATGACTTTAACTACCCAAAAGAAGATCATTTGGATATACACTTGGAGTAGAGGCATGATCAAGCTATCAGTATGGACCCAAACAAAGTTGGGTACCTAAATTTAATTAATTTGTTTTGTAGGATGTCTGGTACATCGACAGTGGATGTTCCAGACACATGACAGGAAACAAGAGATGGCTCACTGACTTCAAAGCTTTTGATGGACCCAAAGTCACATTTGGAGGCAAAGAAAACCCTGGCAAGATTAAGGGGAAAGGCACAATGCTCAAGAACAATTTGAAGATTCAAAATATGGCATATGTCAAGGGACTTAATTTCAATCTGATGAGCATCAGTCAATTTTGTGACAAAGGCTACAATGTGCACTTCAACAAGGAAGGATGCAAAGTCATTCACAGCCAAACCAACACAGTAATACTTGCAGGAAGAAGAAAAGATAACATGTATGTGGTGGATTGGAAAACAGCCAAAGCAGAAACATGTTTGTTTGTCAAAAACAAAAAATCAACCAGCTGGATCTGGCATATAAGACTAAACCACCTAAATTTCAAGACCATCAACAAATTATCAAAGAACAAATTAGTTGAAGGCCTTCCTTAGATCACATTCAAGAAAGAAAGTCTATGTGATGCATGTCAGAAAGGGAAACAAATCAAAAGTTCCTTCAAGTCAAAACCCTATCAATCAACAACAAGAATTCTACATCTGTTGCATATGGACCTGTGTGTAAGTGGTAAGAAATACACCGTAGTAGTGGTGGATGACTAATCAAAATACACCTGGACCATTTTTATGAACAAGAAGAAATAGACACTCAAAAAGCTACCAGATTTGCTGAGAAGACTTCAAAATGAGAAAGAACTGAAAATTATCAAGATGAGATCAGATAGAGGCACTGAATTTCTTAATGAAATTATCAGAACCTATTGTGAAGAAAATGGAGTATTGCATCAATTATCTGCAGTAGGAACCCCATAGCAAAATGGTGTAGCAGAAAGAAGAAACAAAACTCTCAAAGAAGCAGTCAGAACAATGATTGCATAAGCATGCTTGCCAAAGAGATTTTGGGCTGAAGCAGCAAACACAACATGCCATACACAAAACAGATCAATTATCAACAAACATCATGGAAAGACTCCATATGAAATATGGAATGGTAGAAAACCTAATATCTCATATTTGCATATGTTTGGATCAAAATGTTTTGTTTTGAACAGGAATCAGCTGCATGCCTTTGATGAAAAGGTTGATGAAGCAATCTTTATGGGATACTCAGACACCAGCAAAGCATTCAGAGTACTCAACAAAAGAACATTGGTGATTGAAGAATCAATACATGTAGTCTTTGAGGAACCAAATACAAATGGTGAAAGTCTTCAAGAACAAGAAGAAGAAGAAGCACAAAGACAAGTGTATATGAATACAACAGTACCATCAACTATTCTGCATCACAATTTTGGAAATCAAGATGAGCCACAAGTCATTACAACTGAAGAAGAACCAGAACTGGAAGCACATGCATAACCTGAAGCTGCAGAAACACCAAGTGAAGAACAACTTCAACCTGACCTAAATTGGCTAAGAGATCATCCTGAAGAACAAGTTATTGGAGACTTTCACACAGGAGTGAGAACCAGAAGACAACTGGAGCATATGTTAACATGTTTTCTATCATAAGTGGAACCCAAGACAATAGATGATGCAAGTCAAGATGCAGACTGGATCACAGCCATGCAAGAAGAACTAAATGAATTTGAAAGAAATGAAGTCTGGGAACTTGTTGACAGACCAAACACAGCCAATATCATTGGAACAAAATGGGTATTCCGAAACAAGATGGATGAGCAAGGAACAGTTGTCAGAAACAAAGCAAGGCTAGTTGCGAAAGGCTATTCTCAAGCAGAAGGAATAGATTATGATGAAACATTTGCACCATTAGCAAGATTGGAGGCAATCAGACTCTTTCTAGCTTTTGCTGCACACAAAGATTTCAAAGTCTATCAAATGGATGTCAAGAGTGCATTTCTGAATGGACTTTTGGAAAAAGAAGTATATCTGGAACAACCCCCTGGTTTCCAACTCAAAGGAAAAGAAGACAAAGTATACAAACTAAAGAAAGCTCTTTATGGACTTAAACAGGCACCCAGAGCCTGGTATGAAACACTATCTCAATTTTTGATCAAGAATGGATTCAATAAGGGAACTATAGATAAGACTCTATTCAAATTAGATGAAGGAACAAGCACATTGATAGTACAGATCTATGTTGATGACATCATCTTTGGATCAAAGGATGAAAAGCTGTGTGAGAAATTTGCAAACCTGATAAAGAGCAAATTTCAGATGAGCATGATGGGAGAACTGAATTATTTTCTTTGCCTTCAAGTAAAGCAAATGAAGGATGGAATTTTCATTAGTCAAGCCAAGTATACAAAAGACTTGATACACAAGTATGGTATGGACACAACACAGCAGATACACCAATGTGTGTAAGAGTCATTCTTGGAAAAGATGAAACTGGAAAGGATGTTGATCAGAAAATGTATAGAGGAATCATTGGATCCCTACTATACTTAACTGCAAGCAGACTTGATATAGCATTTGTAGTTGGAGTATGTGCAAAATTTCAAGCTCAACCAAAAGAATCACATCTTCTAGCAGCCAAAAGAATAATCAAATACTTAAAAAACACTGTTAATGTTGGAATTTGGTATCCAAAAGATGGAGGATTCAAGTTGATATCATATTCAGACTCTGACTATGCTGGATGCAAAATAGATATAAAAAGAACCTCTGGAAATTGTCAAATGCTAGGCATCAGACTAGTTTCATGGTTTAGAAAAATGCAAAACTCCATAACTACATCAACAGTTGAAGCAGAATATATAGCAGCAGGCAGTTGTTGTGCACAAGTACTTTGGATTAGACAACAGCTAAGGGATTTTGGAGTGGAGGAGAAAACAATTCCAATCATGTGTGATAACACAAGTGCAATATCTATTACTGAAAATCTAGTGTTGCATTCAAGAACAAAGCACATTGATGTGAGACATCATTTTATCAGAGATCATGTTGAAAAAGGGGATATCATTCTAAAATACATATCCACTGAAGATCAATTGGCTGACATCTTCACAAAACCACTCAACCATGATAGATTTAGCATGTTGAGAACGGAGTTAGGGATGATTGAAATCGACTAAATACCAAAGAGCGGCTAACTGGAGTAATCGGCTAAGTGACTTCATCAGCTATTTAAACCTTTGCCATTACAGGAGATGTAGCAGGTAAGGCACTAGTACTCGGCGAAGTTAACTTCACTGATTGTTAGGAACAGTCAAATAAAGCGGCTCAGTGAAAGAGTCACTACACCGGCTAAGTGGCCAGCCAAGGCACTTCACCGAAATAAAGATTGGAATCATGGGTAAATTAAAGTGTGAACATAATCAACTTTTATACACATGTAGAATAAGGGAATTATGGAAGATTATTCTGTGGATGATTACACACGTGGAGATCAACTTATAATCATGGAGGTAACCATATTAATTTTTTTAAACGCCTCGATTCCCGGCCTCTATCATTACTTACCACAATCCACTCCCCCACTTCACTCGAATATCGCAATTTACATACACAAATCACGCCATTATATCACAAAATCCTTCCATATTCAAACCACGTTCACACTACCCAAACCACGTTCACACTACCCAAATAATCCTATATAAACTACACATAGAAATTTTCAGAAATCCTTACACTCTTTTGTAAAATTACAAACCCTACTCTTGATTCTCTCTGAAAACTCGAAGTATTCCTGTAATATTCCGATTTTCGGGAAAGGGCAGACGTGTCATTTTGCGAAAATGAAATATTATTATTTCTTTTCTTTTATGGGAGTTAAGTATTTCATAGAGTATGTATATATATATATTTTCGAATTATATGTATATATAATTAAGGGAAAATCTGAGTATTTGGTAATTAAAGGACAATTAAGGAAAAAGTGATTTATGGGAAATTGGTATTTAAGGAAATTTACACACAATAATCCCATAACCTAAACACAAAATCAGAAATCAATTTTTCACCTCTTCTCTGCGCAATTTGGAGGAAGAAAGAGGCCAAGGGATTTTTCACGATATCTGAAGCGTTTCTTAACCGTTTTCAGATCAGACGAGAGAATTGGAATCGTCGTGAGAAGGGCAACGCTTGGGGATCAGATTGTTGAGAAGTGTTGTAGATTTTCGTGGCTGTTTAATTTGGTTTTTTTTGCTGCTATTAGGTAAGAAACTCTTCCTATGATCTCGGTTATGATTCGTAAAGTTTAGATCATGTTTTATGATGCGTAGATGCAAGAAAGATGTGCTTTTCGTTGATAAAAGGATCATAGATGTTTAGATATGTCTCCTACATTTTACTGTGCTTAATTTGGTGTTAATTAGGTTAGAAATGGATTTGAAATCGCGTTTAGAAGATTTAGCGTTTTGGGAAAAACCCAGGCGGACGGGCGTCGATTAGCGGACGGGCGGGCGTCGCATTAGGCGGACGGGCATTTGCGACCTTTTGGTAGCTCAAACGGGCGCGTTGCACAAAGCGACACGGCGTTTGAGGTTAGATTTTTGATTCAGGATGTAGCTGTTTTAGGCGGACGGGCGTTTGGGGTTTAGTGGACGGGCGTTTGATTACGGACGGGCGTCCATGGGAGGTCGGACGGGCGTTTGGCCTGTTTTACCTTGTTTTTACTATTTTAGCATTTCAGATTGGTTTTTGGGCTCGTAATCGTGTTTTCACTATTTTTCTGAAATCCCTTATCCCTGATATGTTAACATTGTTTAAACATAAACAAGCCTGAATTGAGCTTCTGATTTGTTCAGTTAAAACACCGAATGTACTCTTAAAGGGAGTTGAAGTTCGGATCCGTCGGAAGAGCATGACAGGCTTGTGCTTTGATGAATTAGCATTCATCAATGTCTGTGTAATTTCTAGGCCTTGTCCATGTCTAGTGGTCTAGGAAGAGAGTAGTCAAGGTGAGGGAGATTAATTGAAAACACTTAGGTGGTTAGCTAATCATTTTAATAAAATACGTACTTGACTTGTAAAAGATTAAACAACATGTCTCTCTTGGATAGGCACCGACCTATATCGCGATGTGTGTGCTACCTCAAAGGTTGAAGAACCCGTGAGGTCAAAAGAACCACAAGTTCGGGGACTCACCAGGTGTGCGTACTATCGGAGCCTACCTATTCTAGCCTCCGTGGATATTGGTGTGATCCACTAATATGTTGCAATCGATATCTCCTGGTGGATATACATCAGGCTTAGTGCCCTTGAGTGCGGTTGTAACATAGATAAGTTAAGTAGAAACGTTTAGTCAATTCATGTTGATGGACATGGAATGAACCCTAGATCGGGTCGGTCACACTTAACAACTAAACTTTTAATTATCTTTTCTTTGTAAACTATAATTGTTATCATAGCTTCTCTTTCTTATTAAATACGTTGTACTTAACTCAAATGCATGTTTTCTATGTGTTTGGGGATGAGAAGATGAACAGGTTGAATATGTTTACGAGGAGGAGTTCGATGATGACGTTTTAAGACGCCTCATTGAAGACATTACATTTATTTATTTTGTTATTCATATATTAGACTGTTTTAGTACTGTTGGGTTAGACTTTTGGTCTTTCAAGATTTGTAGCACTTTTACGTTTCTTTTGAGACCTATCGTACGTTTCTTTTGGATATCGTATTTTCCTTGAATGTAATAAGTTACATTTCCACCTTTAGATTTCTTGTTTCTATTCTTGGATTTATTGAAATTTTCATACCCGAGTCTTTTGCTTCCGTTTGCTTATTTTTGATACGATGTAGTAGAGGCTTACGTATAAAGTGAATTTATTTTTTATTTTATACGTGCCGAACGTTCTTTTTCCGGATAAGGACTCGGTGTCCGGGAACGGGTCGTTATAGTTGGTATCAGAGAGAAGCGTCTCTTAGGTTTCCTTTCTTTTAAGATAAGTTCTCTCTAGACCTTTTAGTAACGTTCTGGTTTTCCTTGATCATCAGGATGGTGTTCACGAGGACTGGAGCGGGTGCAGAGACTTCTAGAGTTCGACGGGAATGTCCAACACCGGTCGTAGGAGGCGGTGTTGTGAGGCAGATTCCTCCACCTCGAAAGAGTTTGTCACCACCTCCTCATACGGCGACACCCACACCAAGGTCCCAACAGGGTTTGTCACCACGACCTTATTAGGAGCAACCTCCACGATGGCACGTGGGGAGTTCGGTTCAGTTTTCTTTGGTGAGCGATGTTCCAGCAGGATTTGTACCACCACCGGTAAGTTACCCTCCACACCAGCAAACCTTTTATCCTCCACCAGTCATTGTTTATCCTCCACCAGTTAGCGTTTACCCTCCACCAGTGATCCACCCCTCACCATTAGTGTTTCACCAACAACCGCAGACTCTATACCCACCTCCTGTAGGTCATACCCCTCGACCTACGGTACCACTTTCACCGCGTTTCGACCATCAGCATGGTTTTGGTTACCCACCCTTTGGTCTCCAGCAAGCTCAGCCAACCCCACAGCATCACCATAATTACCATCAGGGATACTACCCTTTTTCAAAGATGAACCTCAAGTGAATCCAGCTTTACCTCAAGAATGCTAGCATCAAAGAAGCAGTACCTTTTGGTTATCCTCCGGTTTACCTACCAGCCCCACCGGTTAGACCAATTTTTGAGCAAGCGCCGCCAGTTGATTGGTATACGAGACTGAGGAGAAACAGAGTTCAGGATTTCTTTGGGAATACGGAACCTTCGAAAGCTGAGGAATGGATAAGGAGCTTCGAAAAAGCATGCAGGAATGTACATGTGCCTGAGACTGAGATGGCACAACTAGCAGTTAGTTTTCTTTTGGGTGCAGCAGAGGCTTGGATAGATGCTATACAGAGTAGCAATGGCAAGGTTACAGACTGGGAAGCTTTCAAAGCTATGTTCTTCAACGAGTACTTCCCGGCAACAGTGCATGTGGATAAGGCAAGTCAGTTTTTGAAACTCAAGCAAGGCAACTACCTGACAGTATCTCAGTACACTAACAAGTTCAATGAGTTGGGACGGTTCTATCCCGAGCTGATGAAAGTGTGAGAAAGAAAGATGGCCCTTTACAAGGACGGATTGGCCTATGAGATTCAGTCTGGCATATTGGGATTTACAGCAAGGAACATGGCAGAGCTCTTGAATAAAGCCTTGGAGGTTGAGACCTTCAGGAAGAAGGCTACAGTGGTTATTGGGAACAAGAGGAACTTTGGGACTAGTCAAGGTAATCACCGAGGAGGCCCACAACAGAATACTAAGAAGACAACAGCCCCTCCGGCAGCTAAGGCCCCAAACAGTGCACCTCTGTGTTCCAAGTGCAATAGGAATCATTCAGGAGAGTGCAGAGCTAGTTCAGGCGGTTGCTACTTTTGTGGAGAACCGGGGCACTTTTCTAGAGAATGTCCCAATAAGGGGAATAAAAGGAGTACGAGCCGAGGAAACGGTAGGAGCGGCCCAAGCCGACCAGTTCGAGTTTTTGCAGCTGATGCTAGGGATGCAGAACCAGAGGATGATGTTATCTCAGGTACCTCGTTGTTAATTTATTCTATTTAGACATTTTTATGGCGCGTTTATTCATGCTGTAATTTTATTTAAATGAATGAATTTGCATCCTAGGTACGATAATGTTAGATAACCTAGTGGTAAGAGCCTTGTTTGATACGAGAGTGTCTAACACTTTTGTGTCGACCAAGGTAGCTAAGAAGTTGAGTTTACCTTCGGAACCTTTGAGAAACACCCTGGAGATAACTACACCGTTAGGGAAGGTAACAAAGGTAACTAGGATGATACCTCAAGTGGAAGTTCGATTTGGACCTCATAGATGCAAGAGTGATTTCACTGTTTTAGACTTTTCGGACTTTGACGTGATTCTTGGGATAGATTGGATATCCGAGAATTATGTTCACTTAGATTTCCGAGAGAAGAAAGTGACCTTTAAAGTACCCGGGAAATCAGATAAGACCTTTCAAGGGAATGTGTACAAGCCGAGTAAGAAGCGACATCCGATAATTTCAGCGGTCAAGGCAATTAGAGCTTGTTAGAAGGGTTGTGAAGGCTACTTGTTGTATGCAGTGGATGTGGAACAAGTGAAGCCCAAGCTTGAAGAAACTCCTGTAGTGAGAGAGTACCCTGAGGTATTTCCGGAAGAGTTACTGGGAAACATGCCGGATAGGGAAATCGAGTTTGAGATCAAGCTGATACCGGGAGCGGCACCAGTTGCTAAGGCACCCTATTGGATGGCACCGGCTGAATTGAAAGAGTTGAAAGCTCAACTTAAGGATATGCTTGAGAGGAATATAATTCAGCCTAGTACTTGTTAAGGGTGATTTTATATGATTTATATCGTTATATTTTGTAACAATTCTCTCCATATTCGTATAATTCGCATAGAAATTAAGTGTTTAATTGATTTATTGAGCAAATGAGTTTTTAAACGGTTTAATCGAAAAATTGGTTAATTTATGTGCTTTATTGATGATTTTATGTTTATTTGGATATTATTACATTTTGCGATGTTTTTAATGACTTGTAGATGCATAATTACGGCTCAAAAGATGATTAAGTGAAGAGAAATGTCGGATTTAATTGATGAAAAAGTGATAAGGAAGATTTGAATAGAAGAAAATAGATAAAGATGGAGAAATCGAATTTCAAGTCCACTGAACGAGCGTTCAAGTCCTATCCAGTTGGACGGGCGTCTGGCATATTGGACGAGCGTCCAGGCTGAAGAGTTTGATTCAGAGTTTTGAGATATTTAGTGAACGAGCGTCCAAATTAAAGAAGGACGGGCGTCTGATCATGACTCGGCCCGATTCGAAGTTGATACTGAAGACCGAACGAGCGTCCAGCAGAGTGAACGCCCGTCCATAAACCGACTTAGCCAAACCGCCTCTGAAATCTATATAAAGGCAGCGTATTTATACCCCAATAACATCATTATTCGAACCCTAAACCCTAGGGGCGGCCTAGCTGCGATTTTTATTAGTTTTTACTCAAAGTTTATGCTTTTAAATCTCTAGTTTAGATCAAACACCTTTATGTATTTTTATTCAAGTATTTCGAACTTCAAGGTGATGCTAAGAGGCTAGACCTCTCTTGAACAAGCGTTGTGAAGCCATCCGATCAACAATTCAGCCAAGTTTCTCAATTGTCTTGTGAGTATTTAATTCAAGTTGTCTCTTTATCATGTTTATCATGTTATTTACGCAATTTATATCGAAAGATCTTTGCATGTTGATTGTTTATATTGATGAGAATCATGTTAAACCCTAGATCGCCATGATAGAATAGATCTTTGATCTAAATAACGAGAGTTATTAGGTTAGATTTCTAGGTTAGAAACTTATAAATTTCACACCTTGGGTTAGAAAGCGTTAATCTTTAGGATCGAAAGATAGAAGATTAATAGGCGAACTTGTCTAAGAAATTAGGAGTTCATACCTTGGCTAGGTGAATCACAACTTGGTTAGAAAACACGAGATAATCGAGATAGAAATTGATTGTTGTAGGATAGGTGGATCAATAGCTTGTTCGTTCGTAAATTATTGATTAAATAACTTGAACTTGAATTGCTTAGTAAATTTACAATCTTTATTTCATAATAGATTTAGAATAAACTTAGTTTAGTTATCTCATTCGCAACCATCTTTTCCTGGCATTAGATCTTGATCTTCTATCCAGTTTACTTTCGTATTATTGTTTTTAGCTTTGTTACTTGTTGATTGTTTTATTTTGTTATAATCTTCTTAGTAGTAGTAATCGTGACATACTTAGGTTAGTTAATAAAAACTAGAATAAACAACCCCGATTCCCTGTGAGATCGACCCGGTATTAGTTTCTATACTACGATCCCTGCACTTGGGGTATACCGGATTTATAAATTTATTACTTGTTTATTTTTGCTTAGATAAAATCCGAGACAGTACTTCGCCTTGGGGAGCCCCAGTGTTGTTTGTTAAGAAGAAAGATGGTAGCATGAGGATGTGTATCGACTACAAGGCGTTGAATAACCTTACCATCAAGAATAAGTACCCTTTGCCGAGGATTGATGATTTGTTTAATCAGTTGCAAGGCAAGAAAGTGTTCTCTAAGATTGATCTTAGGTCCGGTTATCATCAGTTGAAGATTAAAGTGGCAGATATACCGAAGACGGCTTTTAGTACGAGGTATGGACATTATGAGTTCTTGGTTATGCCTTTTGGACTCACTAATGCTCCATCTGCATTTATGGATTTAATGCAGCGAGTTTTCATGCTATACTTGGATAAGTTTGTGATAGTGTTCATAGACGACATCCTAGTATACTCTATGGATGAGAAAGAACACGAGGAACACTTAAGGATAGTGTTAGAAACTTTGAAGGAGAACCAGTTGTTTGCAAAGTTTTCTAAGTGTGACTTTTGGTTGAAGCAAGTCAGTTTCTTGGGACATGTCATTTCTGGAGATGGCATACAAGTTGATCCAGCAAAGATTGAGGCAGTTGAGAATTGGCCTAAACCTACCACAGTTTCAGAAGTAAGGAGCTTTCTTGTTTGGCTGGCTACTATAGGAAGTTCGTGCAAGACTTTTCGAAGATAGCTACTCCACTCACTAAGATTACACAGAAGAATGTGAAATTTGAATGGACTAGCGAGTGTGATACCGCTTTTCATACCTTGAAGGATAGGTTGACTACGGTCCCAGTGTTGGCAGTTCCGGAGATTTTTGATAACTATGATGTCTACACGGATGCTTCGGGACAGGGTTTAGGTTGTGTGTTGATGCAAGGAGGGAAAGTGATTGCTAATGCATCTAGGCAGTTGAAGGTGCATGAGAAGAACTACCCGACACATGACTTAGAGTTGGCAGCGGTAGTGTTTGCCTTAAAGACTTGGAGGCACTACTTGTACGGAGTTAAGGTGAGGATCTTCACCGACCACAAAAGTTTAAAGTATTTCTTCACTCAAGAGAATCTAAACATGAGGCAAAGGAGATGGTTAGAGTTCGTGAAGGACTATGATTTGGATATTCAGTACCATCCAGGCAAAGCCAACGTAGTGGCAGATGCTTTAAGCAGGAAACCAGTATTTGCAGTTTCAAGCGTCGAAGATGTGGCAGAAAGGTTAGATGGGCTAGAAATCAGCAGGTTTGATCAGATTGAGGATCGACAGTTCGTGGTACCGTTGTTAGCAAGATCAGAATTGATGGATGATATTCGGGAAAAGCAAGATGAAGACCCAGCTTTGGTTGATTTGAAGTGAGTTGCTAGAGAGAAGCCTACAGTGGGCTATGTCTTGGACAAGAATGGAAATCTTTGGTACCAAGATCGTTTATGTGTGCCTAATGTTGGCGACTTAAGACAGAGAGTTATAGAAGAGGCTCATAGGATTGCTTTTGCAGTTCATCCAGGTGCTATTAAGATGTACAGAGACTTGAAGGAGAAGTTTTGGTGGCCATCGATGAAGTTGGAAATAGCCAAGTTCGTGGCAAAGTGTGACATTTGTCAGAAAGTAAAAGCAGAGAATAGAAGACCAGGAGGAATGCTTAAACCCTTGGATATACCTGAGTGGAAATGGGATAAGATTACAATGGACTTCATCACCGGTTTTCCAAGAACAAGAGGTGGACACGATGCGATTTGGGTAATCGTGGACAGGTTGACCAAATCTGCCCATTTCTTACCGTATAAGGTTGATATTCCCTTGAAGAAGATGACGACACTATACTTGGATAATATAGTGAAGTTACACGGAGTTCCTATATCTATAGTCTCGGATAGAGATAGTCAATTCGTCAGTCGGTTTTGGAAAAGTTTACAAGAAGCTTTTGGAACTAAGTTGGATTTGAGTACGGCTTTTCATCCTTAGACAGATGGACAATCTGAGAGGACCATCCAAACACTCGAGGACATGCTAAGAGCTTGTGTTTTGGAAGTAGGCGGATCATGGAATGATTACCTACCGGTAGCAGAGTTTGCCTACAACAATAGTTATCATGCAAGTATAGGCATGCCACCGTTTGAAGCGTTGTACGGAAGAAGATGTAGAACGCCGTTGTTTTGGGATGAAGTCGGTGAAAGACAAATTACAGGGCCGGAAATGGTTGAACAAGCTAAGGAAAGGGTTCAGTTGGTTAAGAAGAATCTAAAGGCAGCTCAAGACAGGCAGAAAAGTTGGGCAGACATTAGAAGGAGACCGCTTGAGTTTGAAGTCGGTGATAGAGTGTATCTACGAGCTTCACCAATGAAGGGAGTGAAACGCTTTGGACAAAAGGGAAAGCTAAGTCCAAGGTATGTTGGACCGTTTGAAATTCTGGAAAGGATTGGACCATTGGCTTACAAGCTTAAGTTACTAGAATCGATGTCAAGGGTCCATAGCGTGTTTCACGTTTCAATGTTGAAGAAGTGTCTGACGAGGAGTGATGTTGAAACTACAATTGATCCGGAAATTCTACAAGACAATCTTGCTTATGATGAGAGACCGATCAAGATTTTGGACCGGAAGGAAAAGATGATAAAGAGACGAATGATCCCATTGGTTTTGGTTCAGAGGAGCAATCATTCACCCGAGGAGGCAACTTGGGAAGTTGAAGATGATATGATCAGTGAATTCCAAGAGTTTGTGGATTTACCAGGTACGTTAAGGGAGGAGGAATGTAATATTCCGATTTTCGGGAAAGGGCCGACTTGTCATTTTGCGAAAATGAAATATTATTATTTCTTTTCTTTTATGTGAGTTTAGTATTTAATAGAGTATGTATATATATATATTTTCGAATTATATGTATATATAATTAAGGGAAAATCTGAGTATTTGGTAATTAAAGGACAATTAAGGAAAAAGGGATTTATGAGAAATTGGTATTCAAGGAAATTTACACACAATAATCCCATAACCTAAACACAAAATCAGAAATCAGTTTTTCACCTCTTCTCTGTGCAATTTGGAGGAAGAAAGAGGCCAAGGGAGTTTTCACGATATCTGAAGCGTTTCTTAACCGTTTTCAGATCAGACGAGAGAATTGGAATTGTCGTGAGAAGGGCAACGCTTGGGGATCAGATTGTTGAGAAGTGTTGCAAATTTTCGTGGCTGTTTAATCTGGTTTTTTTGGCTGCTATTAGGTAAGAAACTCTTCCTAGGATCTCAGTTATGATTCGTAAAGTTTAGATCATGTTTTATGATGCGTAGATGCAAGAAAGATGTGCTTTTCGTTGATCAAAGGATCATAAATGTTTAGATATGTCTCCTACGTTTTACTGTGCTTAATTTGGTGTTAATTAGGTTAGAAACGGATTCAAAATCCTTTTAGAAAATTTAGCGTTATGGGAAAAACCCAGGCGGACGGGCGTCTGCATTAGGCGGACGGGCGTTTGCGACCCTAGTAGCTCAAACGGGCGTTTGCACAAGGCAGACGGGCGTTTGAGGTTAGATTTTTGATTCAGGATGTAGCTGTTTTAGGCGGACGGGTGTTTGGGGTTTAGTGGACGGGCGTTTGATTACGGACGGGCGTCCATGGGAGGTCGGACGGGCGTTTGGCCTGTTTTACCTTGTTTTTACAATTTTAGCATTTCAGATTGGTTTTTGGGCTCGTAATCGTGTTTTCACTATTTTTCTTAAATCCCTTATCCCTGATATGTTAACATTGTTTAAACATAAACAATCCTGAATTGAGCTTCTGATTCGTTTAGTTAAAACACCGAATGTACTCTTAAAGGGAGTTGAAGTTCGGATCCGTCGGAAGAGCATGATAGGTGTTTAGGGTCAAATTATAGTGATTTTCACATATGTTTTATATATCAATTTCCCTCATATTTGGATTATTTTCATAGGAATCGAGCTTATAATTGATTAATTGAGTAAATGAGGTTTTTAATGGTTAAATATGAAAATGTAACAAATTATGTGCTTAAAGTATGATTTTATGTTATTTTGGAATTGTGTTATGTTTTGGTATGTTTTCCTATTGTTGTAGATACCCAATTAATGATGGAAAAGGTGATCCTAAAGAGCCAATTTCGAGTTGAGGAAGGATCAATCACATTTATGGAAGATTAAAAGAGATAAGGAAAGAAATAAATCAAGATAAAGATGGAAATATCAAGATTTTCGACAAAGGGATCAAGGCGTCCAAATAAGTCGACGAAAGGCCCAAGACCAAGACGGGCGTCTGAAAAAGCTAAACCAGCGTCCAGAATCGTAATTCACATACAGAGAGTTCAGACGCTATCTAGACGAGCGTCCAACCCCCCGTTCGAGAAAGTGGACGGGCGTCCATAAAAGCGAACGAGCGTCTGATGGCCGACATACTTCAGCCGACTTAAACTTCTATATAAACAGCCATCGCCCCAACCCTAAAGATATCCATATTTTTCTCACATCAAAAGAGAGCTCTCACCGCATCTTGGAGAATTGAAGGCCGGTCACCCGAGCCTTGTGCTCGGGTGAACCGAGGTTAGATTAGGAGTAGATTAGTTCGTTTTTTCTTTTCCGTTTCATGGATCAATCCTTGTCCAATACTATGTGAGTTTGTTTTCAATTTATTTAATTCCAGTTTTATTTCATGATCTTGGTTCTTTTTGTATCTTTTCTATGTTTACGATGCCATGAATTTGAATTGAAAGATTCGTTTTCTATTGATGTTCATAAAACGAAAGTTGCATAAACCATAGATCACCATAGAAAGATAGGATCTTTAGCCGTTAATGATGACAAGTTAATCGGTTATTGATCTAGGTTGTTAGGTTCTTTAAAAACGAGAGTTAATTGAATCTACACCCGAGTTTTGTTTGGTAAATCAGTCTCAACATTCGAAAGATGAGAGATAGATAATTGAATTCACTACGAAAGTAGGCTTTCATAGCTTGAGAGATAAGTTCACTAAGAGATTAGGGATTTGTGTCTCGTGAAAGGGTGAAACCACAACTTGAATTAAAATCATGAATTGAACTAGGATTGAGATCACATAGGTTTGTATATTGGTTGTTTCCATGTCCCTTAGTTTAGATTGTTTATTTTGTTTCTTAGGTTAGATTTATTTTGATTGTTCTTTATGTTTTTATGTTTTTATGTTTTTGCTTTTCGTTTTTAGAGTAGCAATTGGTAGGATTAATAAGATTAGATTGAACATACCTTTTCCCTGAGGATCGACCCCTTACTCATTACGCTTTACTAGCAACAACCCGATGTTTTGGTCGGTTAGGAGTTAGTTTTGCATATAGGTTAGGGTTATAAATTTTCTTTTGTTATTGATGCAAAATCTCCCCAACAAAAGTGGCGCCGTTGCCGGGGAGTTGTTTACGACTAATTTTATGGTTTTTATCGAGTTATTTCGTAACTTTATCTCCCGTGTTTTAGTGATTTTTATAGAAAATCACTCGCCAAAACGATAAATTGAGCAAATGAGTTTTAAAGATATTAAATTGCAAAAGTGGCTGATTTATGTGTTTTTATCGTTGGTTTTATGTTTATTTGGATGTTGTTACACTTTGCAATATTTTGGATATCTTGTAGATGCATATCTTCGGTCTAAAAGAGGTGTTTAGAGGGTTAGAAGAAGATGCCACAAGTTTACGAGTTCAACGGAGCAGATTTTCCTAAGTACTTAAATCGTTACAAATTTTCGACGGAGATTTGACCCAGCTTAGAGGCATTTTCAGGGGAGGACTTCTTCATGAAAATTGTAGATCATTGAAAGAGCTTTCCAACGCACTTTGAATTACGTCAATCGGACTTCTACAACTCAAATGGTGGTCAAGTGGGTAATCAATTTCGGTAAGTGGAAAATCCCGTAAACGACTCGGGATACGACGGGCTAATCAAAAAGGCGTATTCTGAAGAAGAGTCCTTAATGAAAGTTGTAGAGTTTTCCGAGAGCTTAATTATGACGTCCGGATCATAATTTTTGGAGGTCTACAACTCAAGATATGAATTTTAGAAGTTTGAGTCCAAAATAGACTAGCATCCAAATCCGCTCACCACCGCCATTCATTCAGCACCACCGACATACGCATAAGTGATTCAGCCGACTTACTCCCTTATATATACAGCTATTTCCAAACCCTAATGAATATAATTCATTCACACAAAATTTAGAGGAGCAGCCGAGCTGTATCAAAAAAAAAAAAAAAGATGATTTCTTCCACCCAAATGATCATGATCAACATCATGGTCGCTTGGCTAAGCACATCACAAGCGGGACAACGGATGAAACCGATCAACATCAACACCAACTAGAGAGATTTTTAGCCGTACTTTTAGTGAGTAAAGTTATCGTTTTTCATCAATTAGAATTTGTTATTTATCGCTTACGCTTTATTTGAATCGAGAGATCGATGAAACCATCTTTTATGCCTTGAATTTATATGAAAATATTGTTCAAGTTGTGATCTTTTAATTGATGCGATTAATTATAATTCGAGAGATCGTTTATAGTTAATTGAGTAAGAGTATTAGAAATAATCTCGTGATCGTGTTTTGCATGTCGCTTTTGTTTTATTTGAAAAAGAAAATCGAAACCCTAGAATTCGTTTAGAGAAATTTAATCGAATTCGTGATAGATCATTACTAAAAATCATATCTTTAACTTGCCGTCTAGTGGGGTTGGGTTGGTTGATCGGTGGATTCCGTTGCCTTGCCGTTGTTTTAATTACTTGATAAATCGAATCATTAGTATAAATCGTTGATTGCTAAGTTAGTTGTTTTAAATTCTAGTTGATTGTTAATTTTTGCAAATTTACTATTCATCAAAGTTACTGTTCATCATCGCTTTTACTGTTCATCGTCTCGTTCATTAATTCATAATTAGTTTAAATCTTAGTTAATAGTCGTGACATAATCGATAAGATAATTGTTCCTTGATCCGATAAACATTCCACTCCTTAGGGCGACCCGTTAACATCCTTTACTACGAACCTTATACTTGGGGTGTTTCGGTTATAAATTGTAAAACTCGTTTTTACCGAACAAGTTTTTGGCGCCGTTGCCGGGGAGTCCCAAGGCCGGTCACCCGAGCCTTGTGCTCGGGTGATCCGGGTTAGATTAGGATGTCGTTTTTCTTCCGTTTTCGATTCATGGATTCAATCATGTACCAAACTACGTGAGTTTATTTATTTAATTTATTCAGTCCTTATTCGTTTTTTATGATCTTTAATTTATTTTGTATCGTTCTATGATTATGATGCTATTATGTGAACTAGATCGAGAGATATGTTTACTAATTGATAGTTTACAACATACGAAAGTTGCGTAAGCTAGATCACCATAGAAAGATAGGATTTTTAGCCGTTAATGATGACAAATTAATTGGTTAATTATCTAGGTTGTTAGATTCTAAAATACGAGAGTTAACCTGAATCTACACCTTCGTTTTGTTTGAATATCGGTCTCAACATTCGAGAGAGGAGAGATTGATAAATTGAATTCACTACGAGAGTAGGATTTCAGAGCTTGAGAATACGGATTCACTAAGAGATTAGGGATTTGTGTCTCGTGTCAAGGTGAAACCACAATTTGAATTAAAGTCATGAGATGAACTAGGATTGAGATCACTTAGTTTGTACATTGTTTGAGCCCATGTATCGTTGTTTTATGTTTATTTTATAGTTTATAGTTTAGATTTTCGCTTTTATCCCTCCTGGCTTTGGATTGATAATCCTCTGTCCAGTTTATTTTTTCGTTTATTTTATTTGTTCTTTCGTTTATTCGTTTTTCCTAAGTAACAATTGAAAGGAATTAGTGAAATTAGATTCAACATCCCAATTCCCTGTGGATCGACCCCTTACTCACTTCGCTCTACTATCAATTACCCGGTATTCGGCCGGCTAGGAGGTAGTTTTGCATGGTAGTATAGGTTTTATAAATTTTCTTTTGTTTTAATGATGCAAAATCTCTCCAACAATAGGCTTGTGCTTTGATGAATTAGCATTCATCAATGTCTGTGTAATTGCTAGGCCTTGTCCATGTCTAGTGGTCTAGGAAGAGAGTAGTCAAGGTGAGGGAGATTAATTGAAAACACTTAGGTGGTTAGCTAATCATTTTAATAAAATACGTGCTTTGACTAGTAAAAGATTAAACAACATGTCTCTCTTGGATAGGCACCGTCTATATCGTGATGTGTGTGCTACCTCTTGAAGGTGGAAGAACCCGTAGGTCAAAAGAACCACAAGTTCGGGGACTCACGAGGTGTGCGTATACTATCGGAGCCTACCTATTCTAGCCTCCGTGGATATTGGTGTGATCCACTAATATGTTGCAATCGATATCTCCTGGTGGATATACATCGGGCGTAGTGCCCTTGAGTGCGGTTGTAACATAGATAAGTTAAGTAGAATGTTGAGTGCGATTTGTAGCACTTTTACGTTTCTTTTGAGAACTATCGTACGTTTCTTTTGGATATCATATTTTCCTTGAATGTAATAAGTTACATTTCCACCTTTAGATTTCTTGTTTCTATTCTTTGATTTATTGAAATTTTCATACCCAAGTCTTTTGCTTCCGTTTGCTTATTTTTGATATGACGTAGTAGAGGCTTACGTATAAAGTGAATTTATTTTTTATTTTATACATGCCGAACGTTCCTTTTCCGGATAAGGACTCGGTGTCCGGGAACGGGGCGTTACAGTTCCTTTCTAAACATCAATCACTTATCAATGGCTTCATCTTCCACAAACTCTCCCACTGAAAAAATTCTATGAAAAATCAATCATCACTGGTTCGTTTTTCAAACCAGAATACTATCTCTCCTTTTGTGACAGTGATGCACAAGCTCAATGCTTGGTTGATTGCTGTACAAATCTGGGGTTAATGACTTTTCTAAACCCCCCAATAACTGGAATTTGTTATGAAAATTTGATTGCATTCTGGAAAAATGCAAAGTTTGTGCCTAGTACAAAGAAGACTGAAGTCGATTGCATAAAAAGCTCAATCTTTGGAAGAGAAATAGTCATCACGCCCGGTACTCTCAAAATATTCCTACAACTACCCATAATAGGTCAGGCTAATGTCAAGTTTGTGAAGATTGACATCAAGAAATTCAATGAGATAGCCAAGAACCCCAAAAGAAACAAAGAAAACATACAACCTCCTAGATCAACACTAAAACTTCCGTTTGCCGAATTTGCACCGGTAATAACCAAAAACATCGAAGGAAGAAAAGGGTCAATGGAAAACCTAACTGAGTTAAGGACCAAGCTAATGGCAATCATCTACGAAGTTACTAAATTTGACTGGGCAACATTCATATTCAATAGGTTGAAAGACCAAATTCGAAAGGAGATTGATTTGTCCATTACGGCACCAAGCAAGGGTTTGCAGAAGAAGGGTGATTTCTGGAGAGGAAATCTTATGGGTTCCCTCTCCAACACCTGTTTGACGCTTCGAAAGTGCAACCCACAAATCTGCAGGCTCCACACAAATAAAAGGTAATGTTTACATACATCAAGGCATCTATGAAACCCAAACCTACTGGAGGAAGAAAGAGGAAACAACCTGAAAGTAGCAGATCAGGAGTGGGACGAAGAACCAGATCCCAGAAGACACAAGAAAACATCTTTATGACTGGTACCAGCAACTTAAATGAACCTATGATAATCAGTGATGATACATCAACCGAGGAAGAAAAACAGCAAGAGGACATCACCTATCTGGAAGAAGGTGAGGAAGGATATGCTCTTACTTCATCTGAAGATGAAGATATGGATGAGGAAGAAGCTGAGGCGAGAGGATGAATAATCTGAAGGTGACCATCTTGAAGTCGATCAGAAACCATGGAGACATCCTCGATGATGATCTAACTCTTCAAGAGGTACTTTTCAAGAGCCTCAGCAAAGTTGACGAACAGCCGAGTGAGCCAGCTGATCAAACTCACTTCGCTGAACTTGTCAACTCCCCCACTATTGACCAAGGGGGAACACCAGCAGAAGAAGATGGAAAAGCAAGCATTCCTCCACAACCTCTCATGATACTAAGGTTGAAGAGGAACAAGTGGAAGGACAAAAAAGAGTGGAAGAAAAAGGAGAAGAAACAGAAGGTAAACAGGAAGAGGAGGAAGAGGATGAGGATGAGGAGAAAAATGAGAAAGAGGAAGACGGAGATGAAGAGGAGGTTAATGTGCAACTAGAGGAAATCAATCCTGAAAGAGTCTTCAACCTGGACATTCAACCCCTCATTGTGGACATGGAAAGGCAATATCACAGCAGGAAAAACCTGAAAACTGCCTTAAGGAGTGGAGCAACCTCCTTCAACCACAAGATTGAAGCTCTCATCAGTCATATCAAGATACAAGATAAGGTCATGGAAAGACAAGGAAACTTGCTTTGCAACCTCCAGCAACTTATCCCTCATCACGTCCAAACCAACCTTGAGTTTCATGCTGAGACGATTGACAACAATCTCAAACCTTTGGTGGACACTTTAAATGCTCACACTCATCAAATTCAGCATCTGGATGAGATCATGGAGCACTCTGGGCAACAACTTGACACCCTTCTCAAAATTGGGGAGGCAACCAACAAGATACTGGAGAAAAAGTATGGTCCTCTCCCTGAGTCTGATGCAGCAACTGCAAATCTTGAAGCACGTTTTGGTGCTGCCAAAAAGGGGGGAAGGAGGGTAGGCTCAAAGCCTGAAAGCTCCAGTGGAATGGAGGCAAGCCCAACAGTAAAGGGCAAGGGCAGCAAAGGCGAAGACATCAGGTTTGAAGAAATGAAGAAGTAGACCTTACACCTAATTTGAATTATATCTATTTGCCTTTGTCTTTGAATAAAAATATGCAATATCTTATTGCCCTTAAATGGATGAATAAAATTATTGAGTTTTTATTCTGTTAATTATTATGAATTTGACTTACTTATGTTCAGGCTTATGAGGGTTTTGGTATCATCAAAAAGGGGGAAATTGTTTGGAACATTTTATTATGTTTTGATGATGGCCATACTAGCTGTTATAGCAAGCCTGAAATAAGTTGGAATTCTCTGTATAAGTCTCTACTTAGAGTCTGACATATTGTATAAGTTAAGTCAGACAAGTATTGTACTAGTTGGTAGGACGGCAAAGTAAAACTGACATTCGGCAGAGTGAAGCCAGCCAAGTACATGCAGAGAAGCAATGAAGACTTAATGGTATGACTTATAACCAAGTAAGTCTGTGATGACCTTGGATAAGTCTAAGTTATGGTTCAAGTGATGAAACTTAATGTTCAAATATGGTGTACACTGATCTCACCCAAACCAATGATAAGTGAAGTACAAAGATTCTCCTTAAACTAAAGTGATGAAGGAAACAGTGAATCGGCAGAGTAAACTGACTTTCGGTTAAGTAAAGGCAAAAACAGTGAAGGAAGATCTAAACGGCAAAGTCAGATGGATCGACCATTGCTCGCAGAACGGCGAAGTAATCCTTATCGAAATGTAATTGAAATATGATGAAGATTCGCAGGATCATGCATTTAATGCACAATCAATAGAGGATCAATCAAGGACGGATTTTCTGCCATACATTTGAAGAAAAATCAGATCACTGAAATCAAGGAGAATGTAGTTAAGGGGGAATCAAGAATAAAATCAAGGATTATTCCCCTCATTAATATAGCCAACGAACGGAATTTCAAATCAAGGATACTCAAGGCTATAAATAGAAGGCATTGACAGACATATAAAAAAACGATCAGAAAAAGAAACCAAGCAGAAACTCTGTCAATTTGAAAAAAATCCTTCTCTCTGAACTTACAAGGATTCATCTAGAGATCAACTCAGACATCAGAACTACAATTTTATATTTAGCACTGAGATTGATCAATCAAGTTTGTGAATCTCATTCACAATAAACTGAAGCAACTGAATTAGAAGTCATCTGAGAAGGAGTTGTGTTTGTGATAGCTGCTGAAGGATTTTATCTCAAGGAGTAGTGAAAGAGACTGAATCACTGAAGCTGTTGCAGCCAAGGAGTGATATTCTTGCAGATTGTGAAGCTTGGGAAGTCAAGGAAAATCTTACTATTGTATCTGTGAAAACAATAGTGAATTCCTCCAATCATCACAGGAGAAGAGTGGATTAAGGGATTACACCACCCTGAACCACTATAAACCTTGTGTCAATTTACTTTCTGCAATTTACTTTACTGCACTCATTTAATTGCCTACGTTATACCATATATCTGTGAATGTATAAACTGCTTTGAAACAATATAGTAAGAAGGGTCTTATCCGCTGCCCAAAAGCTTTTAATCACAAGAAAAGTTTTTGAAACTCCACTATAGTCATTCACCCCCCCTCTGACTATAGTTTTACCCTTCTCTGGGACCAACAGTTACCTTTCCTAGTGGTGTAGTTATTTCCAAGGTGTTTCTTAAGGTTTCTGAAGGTAGATTCAACTTCTTAGCTATATTAGATGACACAAACGTGTTAGACGTTCCTCTATCAAACAAGGCCATAACTGCTAAGTTGTCTAATATTATTGTACCTAAAATAACATTATCATCCGGTTCTGCATACTCTACATCCACGGCAAAAACTTGAACAGCCGACTCGGGTCGCCTTTCCCGCTTTCTTGATTTTGAGTTCCTCTAAGCACCATTAACGACTAAAGGTTTGTCCTTGAAGGTCTCAACTTACAAGACCTTGTTCAACATTTCAGTCATGTTCCTTGGTGTACTTCCCAACTTTCCCGCTTGGGTCTCGCTGGACAAACCATTCTTGAACAACTGAAACTGCACTATTTAACTTTTACTCGGTGCATTCCTCACCGGAAGGTACTTCCTTATGTTTACAATCCATGTAGACAAAATTCTTGGATAGTCAACCTATACCAAGAATTACACCATGATTCGTAGAATTCAAAACTATAGGGTCCTTTTCTTCTTCTTCTTCTTCTTCTTCTTCTTCTTCTTCTTCTTCTTCTTTTTCAACGGTAAACTCCAACACAATCATCAACATCTTCAAGATGAACCACAACTACTAGACCCCCATCTTGAACCAAACCACTCGCTTCTTGCTGGGCCCTAGAACTTCTAATTCCAAACATGTTCAACACAAGTATCTCTGAGGTTACCTAACATTCTGAAAGACCAGGAAGGATTAGAATGTTACTATGTGGCCTAAAGAGATCTTATCTTAAAGAAGGAAGCCTAAAGGATGTTTCGCTCTGATACCAACTGTAACACCCCGTTTCTGGACACCGAGTCCTTATCCGGAAAAAGAACGTTATGCACGTATAATATAAAATAAATCTCATATTATACGTAAGCCTCTACTATGTCGTATTGACTTAAGAAAACTGGAAGCAAAGACTCGGGTAATAATTATTTTTTCCAAGCAACAAGAATATAAACTCATATCTAAAGATAGAAAATGTAACATTTATTACATTGGAAGAAAACCAAATGAAACGTAACAACGTACTAAAACCTCCGGAAGAAAGTACTAAAAGAGAGTACAACGTAATCCAAAGAACAACAAGTCTAAAAGTATCAAAACAAAAAGTAAAATAAAAGCTTCGACGTCGGCGTCCTCAAACATCGTCATCAAAGTCTTCCTCGAACTCCGGATCTACCTGTTCATCTTCTCTCCCCCAAACACATAGAAAAACATGCATTCGAGGTAAGTACAAAGTACTCAATAAGAGGTAGAAGCTACAAATTAATTAAGGTTTATTAACAAGTTTTAGATTAAATTATTATCTTTTTTAGACCGACTCAATCTAGGGTTCAATCCATGTCCATCAACATGTCATGACTATACGTTTCTAGCTAAACTTATCTTGGTTACGTCAGCATTCAAGGGCACTACTGATCGAAATTTTCTAGATGTCCAATCTTACTGGAAGTGTACCGGATCAATTGTAGTCTAGTCTAGTGGTCAAGGTCGTATCCACGAGGATTGTGAGGTTGAACACCAAAAAGCTATTATTATCTTGATCTAAGTCGCAAATTAACAAGAAAGTAATGTTTCTAGAATTCTACTACTAAAAAGGGTGATAAAATGATAAAAGAACCTAACCAAGACAATGTGTAGACTAGCAACTCTCTTGTAGTATCATGGGAATGATTTCCTTCCAACCTACCAAAGGTGTTCAAAAGTGTGAAACGGTGCATTCCTAATCAAGTAGTTCCCCCTCATACGAGTGTATGAAACTACTCTATACCTCCTCATTGGCCTAGGTATCCTAAACCTAATGAATTGGTATGATAAGCACTTGAATGCAATGACAATGTCAACTATCCCCAGATAAGAAATAGAATGCCTTGAAAGGTCGATTTTACCTTCCGGTTCTCCTACCCTCTTCTTACACCTAATATCTCCTTTCGGTCTCCATTAAGTGTGTAAATGCAAGCATTAGTTAATTACTCCAACACAAGCAAACCATACAATGCAAGTAGGAAAAGATTCACAACAATTGAAACTAAACAACATGAACAATCATTCCCAATCAACATAAGAGATTACACTACTTATACAACACCATCTTGGCTAGTGGTGAGCTAGCCACTCATGATTAAAAACACAAACTTGTCAATGTAAGCATTCATAATCATAAGAACAATTAATTCAAAGTAAAGATTAAGAATTTACCCAACCAAAAGATATCAACTTTAAGAAGAGAAACTTGCATTCAAGATCTTGAAGTGCTCCAATGGTGTTCACACCCAAAAGGATTAAAACTTGGTTCCATTAAATGATTCTAGAAATCAAAATTAAGAATTCTTAATGTTACAAGTGGAATTAGATGCTAATTTGTGGTGGAATTTGGCTATGAGAGCCTTGAGGATGGAGGTGTCTTCAAGATTTAGGGTTGAGGGGCTGAATAATGTTGAAATATGCTGCAAATTCGACTTCTTATGCTGAAAAACGCTCTGGTTACTATTACCGGAACAAAACCTATCAAAATATGATATTTTATATAATAATTACTATATACACATATGGATGAAACTAAGCAAACAATGACTCGAATTGATACGAAAACATCAATAAATGCATGAGAAATGGCAATAGAACATCGTAAAAAGTATCATCTATTTGACTTACATCAACCACTCCCCACTTAGCTTTTCCTCGTCCTCGAGCAAATAAAGCGATAAAACAACTCAAGTCAAGAGATAGGATCATACAATATCAATAAGTAAGAGCTTAACTAGATGATGCAACCAATCGTACCTATAACCACATGTTAACCGCCATCTAAGAAAGTAGTGGAATCCCCTGGATATGGCCTAGTGGTGAAGGCATGGGTGCGTAGTGCAGCCTCTAACCTAAGCTGGAGGTCAGCGGTTCGATTCCCGTAATGAGGTTGATTTCCGATTGATAACACCCTTCAGTGCAGAGGTTTCAAATGCAGCCCATGTTGGAGCTACTAGGTTACCTGATTAACCTCTCCTCACTTTCCTGTGGGATCGGGGGTGAGGGGACCCTTAATGGTAGGGTTTACCATTTCTAAGAAAGTAGTGGAGTGTGTGTGTGAATATTCCTCAAATTTGTTACCAAGCAATCAATTATGAAATCATGCACTTATTAGGTGCAATCCATAGGCTTAAAAATGATACCAATCTCCACTAATCGAGGCATTCGGAGTCAAGAAGATAGGTCGGGTAGGACTTGCAAGCTTGTAACGTTATGCTCGGGTAGTTGGCTATCCAAAGGGTAAAAAGGGAATATCAAAGAGAACAATGCAAGATAGCAAGCCTCTACACCTTCACTTCCAAAAATTTTGAATCGGTATATCTTCTTCTTATTTTGCAAAAATCGTCGAGGTGGACACTTCAACAAAGAACAAAAGAGATAAGATACCCGCTTCAAATCAATGCAATTTCCCAAAGTTGAGTTACTTGAAATCGATAAACTAGTCTTCAAATGGGCTCTTCTTGACTAACCATTTATTGAACTTTGAAACTTTTTTGGATTTTTGATTTTTTTTCTTCTCTTTTTTTTTTGAACTAACACCAATGGACTCCGAACTTGATAGATATCATCTCAACTTTGTGCCAATAATGTCATCCAACTCTTGACTTTAAAGTCATCACCACACAATCCATAGAAACTTGCTAAACTTGCGGGATACCAAGGGAATATAGACCAAAATTAGGCTAAGGGTCGAATTATAATGTGGTTAACCACGAATGGCTAGTTTCAAGTGGGGTCTCACCACTCTACAAGGCTGAGATGGGGAAAGGTGGAAAATATGTTCGGGAAGGCCATTTGGCTATGTTTAAGTCAAAGAAATGACATGACTGTCATCCCTAACTCCAACTCCAACACCTTTTTATTTCACCTCGGAAGGATATCTAGCCTAAGTTCTAGTTGCTATGGAAGCATGCTTACATGATATCATACAAAAGTTGCATGTTAACAAAAGATTGGAGTATACGTACTAAAAAATTCACACTACAATCAAAGATTCGCGATGCACTTACATGTCACCAAGGTTACT
The DNA here is from genome assembly GCA_026214975.1 of Gentiana macrophylla. NCBI lineage: Eukaryota > Viridiplantae > Streptophyta > Magnoliopsida > Gentianales > Gentianaceae > Gentiana > Gentiana macrophylla. The sequence goes on from CM047812.1 coordinate 70,417,499, forward strand.
CAATTCATTGAGGTACTCACTCTATCAATTGCAAAACCATATCTTTTCACAAAAGGTGGTTTGTCATGCTTTAAAATGCTCGAAAAATGATCAAAACTAAGTGTTTCTCAAACATTTAATGACATTACCTTTTGTTGGACTAACTATGTTCCCACTCCCCACTTACGAACTTGCATTGTCCTCAATGGAAAGTGAGTAAAAAGAAAGTAGTTAAGGAAACAAAGGCATCCACCGTTTGAGAAGAGTTTGAGAAGTAGATTGGATGTGAGGTTGAACACCGGACTAACTTGAGGGTTGAACACCGCTAATAGAGGGTTGACTCACCGTACTAGACTACAATTGACCCGGTACACTGCCAGTGAGATTGGAACCCTAGGAAGTTATGGATCCCATGAAATTTCACCGCACTAACTAAACCACGTTAATATGAGTATTAACCATTACACAATCTCTGACAATGCGCCAAAAAGCTTGACGTGTCCCTACTGGGTGTTCAGTCTAACCGGAAGTGTACCGGGTCAACTGTAGCCTAGTTGGTGAGTCAAGGTCGTATCCACGAGGATTGTGAGGTTGAACACCGAAAAGGTATTATTATCTTGATCTAAGTCGCAATAATTCAAGAAGGTAATTGTATCTAGAAATCTACTACTACAAAGGGTGATAAATGATAAAAAGCCTAGCCAAGATAATGCATTGATCAAGCAACCCTCTATTAGCATCATGGGAATGAACTACCTACCAACCTTCCAATGGTGTTCAAGTGTGTGTTATCGGTGCACTCCTAAGCTAGTAATTTCCCCTCATACGAGTGAATGAAACTACTCTATGCCTCCTCCTTGGTCTAAGAACCCTAGACCTAATGATTCAACATGATTAAGATCTTGAATGCAATGACAATGTCAATAACCCCCGGATAAGAAATCAAATTCCACTTAAGGTCGCTTTTACCTTCCGGTTCTCCTATCGCTTCTCCCACACCAAGCATCTCATTTCGGTCTCAACTAAGTGTGTGTGTGCTAGTGCTAGGTGATCAATCCAACACCAACAAGCAATTCAATGAAAATAGGAAAATACAACAACAACCCATGAAGCTATGAATCATAAATTAACATTCCCAATCAACTAATAGAGATAAAACTATCACAAATACATAATCTTGGCTAGCAAAAGCTTAGCCTCCTATGGCTATGAAACCACAAATGTCACTTAGGGGTTTCATAACTATGAAATTAGCACTAAAAGTAAATAAAGGAAGTACCCAACAAGATAGCAAACACCTTAAAGAAGAATAATTGCATTAACATCAAAAGCTTCTTTAATGGAGAAAACCACTCCAAGAAGATGAAATTCTCTACAAAATTGACTCTAAAAGATCTAGATTGGATGTTCCAATGTTTACAAGTAGATTAATTAGCTAAACTAATGCTAAATTCGGGCTAGAAGAGCCCTTGAAGGGTGTCTTCAAGTTTTAGGGTGTTGGGGAAGAAGATGGGATTGAAAAGTTCCATAAAAATTCGATCCAAATTGGGTTTATATGGCTGAAAACTGCTTCTATGGCATTTTGGCGTATGCCGCTAAAGTTTTGGCGTGCGCTACTAAGGTCTAAAACTCTCTGAATAGCTACAGTTACGTTTGGCGTGCGCCACAATAAGTTGGCATGCGCCGATTTCACAGCAGCTCAGCAAAATCGTCATAACTTGAGTTGTAAAGCTCCGATTGATGTGATTCAAATTGCATTGGAAAGCTCATTTCTTCATCTCAGAAGTATTGTCCAGAAAATGCCTCTAAGCTGGGTCAAATGTCCGTTGAATGTATGCTACGGTAGAAACGCAAAAGACAAATGATCCGTTTGAACCCATAAGCTTCCGGCACACTCTTCTGGCCATCAAACTCAACACGTGGTGTCACTCGGGGTCTTAGTCAACCAATAATCCTGCAATACAACACAAAAATACCAAGCGTAAACCCGACACAACGCTCCGGTTACTATAACCGGTACAAAACTAATCCAAATATGATATTTTATATAATAATTACTATCTACACATTTGGGTGAAACTAAGCAACTAATGACTCAAATTGATACAAGAACAGCATGAGAAATGGGGATAAAACATCATGAAATGCATCAACTAGTTGACTCACATCAACAACGCATCACGTTTATCATCCTGAAGATATACTTGCTAACTAACGGTGGATATCACCTGATAGCTCCAGGGTCTCTCCGGTATGCGTATACGCTCGATGAATTTCCTTCGCTAACCTTCAGCCTTTTGAGCCAGTAGCGTTGTTCACCTTTATGAGCGTACCACATCGCCGATATGAATCGGTGCTTGACAAAGAATATGTGACGTTTTATCTTTTACTACCACGTATGTAATTTTATTGTGTATTAGCTAGCCACCTAAGTGTTTTCATGGAAAAAATCACCTTATCAACTCTAACCCCTCACTTAGACGCCTAGACATCACATCCTATTAATTACACAGACATTGATGAACTCTAGTTCATCAAAGCACAAGCCCTTTCAAACCCTTCCGACGGTTCTGAACTTCAACTCCCTTGAAGAGTACATCCAGTGCCGGAACTAAATACATCAGAAGCTCAATTGAGGCTGGTTCATGTTTAATTAATGTTATTAGATCATGAAACAACATTTAAGACTCATATCATAGCTTAAAACAACATTTTTCCCAAAACAGGGGCAATGTGTGCACATTCCAGGGAATGTGCGCACATGCCAGGACCTGTCCAACTACAACATCATTCAGCCTCATCAATGTGTGCACATTGCTAGTCAACGTGTGGACATTGAGCACAGAAACTCCCAAAACACATTTTCTGCACTTTTACGATCTCTACTCAAATCCAAACATGTTCAACATCAAAATACTTAGAAAAATAGCAGAAAACACGACTTTTATAAGCCTTAACATCTCTTGATCCTTAAGCAAGATGAAGGTATGATTTCTAGCATAAAATAATATCAAACCTTAACATAAACCGTAATTAATTCAAGAAAGATCCTCTTACTTGATAGCAAGCAATCCAACTCCAAACTCCAAGAAAAAACTCTCTAGGGTTGAAACGACGCCCTCTTCACGACGATTCCGTTGCTCTACTCTGATCTGAAAACGGTTAAGATTTGACTTTGAAACTGAAAGAAAAGCTCCCAGCCCTTTTTTTGCTCTCTGCGCCATCTCTCTCAACGTAGGAAGAAAATTCCGATTTCTTTTTGGTTATGGTTACTAATGGGATTTATTTTCCTTAAATATGCTTTTTCCCAAATAATAACCTATTTTCCTTATTTGTCCTTTAATTTAAATATATCTAGAATTTTCCCCATATATATATATATATATATATATATATATATATATATATATATATATATATATATATATATATATATATATATTAAGAAAATACTTACTTAACTCCAATAAAAGATGTAAGAATAATAATATATCGTTTTCGCAAAATGACACGTCTGCCATTTTCTTAAAATCGGAATATTACAGCTATAAAGTGGAAGGTCTTATGGCACCGCGCTATGAAGCGGAAGGTCTTATGGCGCCGTGCTACGAAGCATATGGTCTTATGGCTCCGCGCTACGAAGCAGACGGTCTTATTCGCCACGCCATAAAGCTGATGGTTTTATGGCGCCGCGCTATGAAGCTGACGCTCTTGTTTGGCGAGATCGATCTTGACCATTAAATAACTGTATCGGTTGGGGCGTTGTTTGAGGAGACATTTCCACTACGTGTCGGACGTGTCAGTTGATTTGAAGGGTCACGACCTATGATTGGCTGAACCGTTTCGATAACCGCCACACAATGATGATGGTTTCAAAATTCGAAATTTGAGAAGGCACCCAAATCTGAACCGTTACATCATCTTCATCTTAACTTTCGGATCTCTTTTTCATTTTCTATGTAAAGGAGATTCCCTCATCCTCAAAACACTTTCGGCAATTGCATTCTTACTAGCGAAAGAATCTCCGGAAAGAATTCGAGATTTCCGGCGCCGATCAGGGGGTTTCCGACAAACCTTTGTGAATTCCGGTTCATATTTGAAGACTCCGTGATGTGATCCGTGAACCAAATCATATCCGAAAATGCCCGAGGACTTGACTGATGGCACCAATAAGACGAGCACCGCGACCCTTAGCTAACCCGTAACTAAGAACCTTGGTATGACCTTTACCCTTAGATAACATGTACCTAAGAACTTTGGTATACGAGCGCCACAAGGTATGCTCAGAACCTTGATAAGTTCATGATTCGAATATTCTACACAAGAATACTCATGAAAAGCTTAAAAGCTTAACATAAATTTCACTCGATAATGTTTTACTGTTTGTTACAATGACTCTACTGTTGGATATGCGCAATATATATCCTAGATGAGGGGTGAATAGGATATTACGGATTTTTTTAATTTTTAATTAGCCTCTTTGGAGTTTCAAAATACTTAACCTATTATTGAAAATAAACTAGGCGGAAGATCTAGCTAAAATCAACGTTTATAGACTAAGGTTATTGTGAATTCAGAATCTTAAGAATTTAACGAATTAATTCCTAATCAGTTTAACATGCAATTATATAAGTGTGTTTCTAATTCAGTTTCCAGAAAACACTTGTGTTGATTTTAATAGTTGATTAAACTATCATACAGTCCTATGTGTAAGTATCAAACACACATCCACAGTTTTTCACTATATGCTTTATAGTTACAGATTACACCAGATTTTCAGAGCTGAAAATAAAATACAAGATGATTAAGTTTGTTCTAATTTATTGAGCTTACAGATCACACTGTAGTGTATGAATCCTAAACACAATAGTGACACAGCCATAGGGATTCAAACACAGTTCTGTTTCTGAAATTCAATACAATAGAACTGATACAACCTTTACTTACTTTTCTAATAGAGTTCTATAATTCTACACACAGAAAGATAGCAACATGAAATCAAAAGTAACACGTGAACTTACTGATATGAACACACAGTTCAGGATGTGAGATGACTGGAGCCAGAGACAAGCTTTAGTGCAATCCTAAAGCTCAAGCTGGATCCTCAAAAGATATCACCACAACCCAGTCTCAATTTAGATTGCACAGATAAATCTGAATCAAGACACGATCTTACAACTCAGAATAGATGTAAACTGAGATGCAAGAACATTAAACAATTTTTGTAAATACAAGGAGAGTTTTTAGTAAATATGGAAATGTTTGATCAGCTTGTTGCTGGATCAGTTTGGTGTCACTGAGAATATATAGCCAGGTAAATGGTAGAATCATTTACTTGATCATTTTTGAAAAATGAAATGCAATGAATGATTATGGAAAATATTGCCATTGAGTTGAAAATAGTGTATAGTTGTTGTATTCAAAAAGACTGTTGAGTGTTTAAGATAGAAAAACTTTTCAGATGCAAGTAGTCAACATTGGTACAATAACTATCATTAATGCAGTGTATGGAAAATACCAACAGTTTTATTGACTTAATTTATTTAATTCGAAAATACAGCAACATATTTGTTTACATCTGATACACACACACACACACACACACACACACACACACACACACACACACACACACACACACACACACACACATATATATATATATATATATATATATATATATACATTTTACATTGAAGATGATATTATTAAAATATATAAGTTTATGCAGAGTATTCTCAGTGTGGCAGTAAGGAACAAAGAGCGAGTATGACATGAATATAGAGATAGATTCATACCACACTCTCCGAGGCACAGGGTACCGGAAGGAGTATCATTTCTGTTAAGTCGCCATTGTTCCAGATGGTGTTTATCAGATCAACATAAGGTGTGTATCATCTTAGAGATAGATCAACACACTTAGGTTTGATTCGTAAATTACCAGAATTTCATCAAACCATTTTAATTGAGAGGGGCATGCAAAATGATGCAAGTGTAGGTGAATCATCAATCAGGATTTTAAATAAGACAAAAATCTGATTTCCTCAATCACATGTCTGTATGATACCATATTTCTGATTTAGATGAATCAAAATGGAAAAACAGATGTATTGAGTCATTAATCACAAAGCACATAAATCACATAACCTGATTTCATCAAACTAATGATCTAGAGTGATCAAAACATAGTCTTATTCACTTAATCAGGTTCGAAACAGATTTTAATTTATCCTGTACACACATTAGCATAATTACTCAGATTTAACTCATTAATAGAGAGGCTGACACGATTTTAACAAGAGGATAACTCAGACTTATGCACAAAAGTAAATCTGACCCAAAAATATTAATCTAAAAGCTTTGACACAAAAACTAGTGGCAATCAAAACTTAATGCAGACATAGGTGACTCATTAATCAGAGCTGGATAACCAGAAGAAGTCTGATTTCGTTATAACACTTTAATTAAATGCCTCATCTTTGATTTATAATTACACAAATCAGCATATTTACTCAGATTGATTCATTGAACGATGTACAGAGAACTCGATTCCATCAAGCAGATATCATTGACACATAAATCGAGATACATCAAATATGATTTCATCAATCTATTAGTTTTGGATCATTAATCAGAACTTGATTTCTCCAGGAATAAACTCGTAATACGGAGAGAAACAAAAGACAGGACCTTAGCTATGATATATGAGTCAGATTCATAGAATCCAGACTTTACCTGAACATGAATATCAGATTTTTGAGAAGCATGGTGGCTTGTGGTCTGAAGACGAAAAGGCCACGGATTTTCTTCAATCGGTTCACGATTTAGTGATTCATAAGTCAAGATTTATCTTCAATTTGATAGGAAAACATCAAGGCTTGAGTTTAAGAATGATTTCAAATTTCATCAAAGATTCAATCTTCTCAGTTGGATGTGAAATCGTTTTGAAGAAGAAACTGATAAAATTTGTAATATGATAGATAGAAGCGAGAATTTGGTAGAAGTTTCAGACAGGGAATTGAAGAATTTGAGGAGGACTGAGAATGTAATGGAGCTGTTGATTTTTTTGTGCTTGAATGAAGAAGGGATGCAGCTGCTTTGTCTGAATGAGAGTGGAGGTAGGTTTATATGAGTAGGGTTTCGTTTAAGTTAATAGAGAAATGGATAGAGGGCTGATATATTTGTGTAGGGCTTGGTCCACTAAAGAATAAAAATAGAGAGGGCCGGATATTGCTTAATTTATTTAGAGCCCAAATATTATTCAGTGAGACATTCAACACAATAGTAATACACCATATCATATAAAAAGGTGATGATAGAAATATATCATACACACAAATATTTTTAATTATTTATGGTGTGTTTTTCATGGAACCTGCAAAACAAATAAATGATAAGTCATATGACTTCTTGGCAGGGTTAGTCACAGATAAAATATATATATTGCACATAGATCTAGGTATTATAAAATTAATCAAACAACATACGGATTATTGTGGACACACCAATATCCCAACATCTACTCGCCTTCATATAGACTACAGACTCCAAGACCAATTACTAATTTAGCAATGTGGGACAAAATAACCATAAATAAAAATAAGGGGTCAGAGGCCAGAAGGACAAGATAAGATACAAAATGATTGAGAATGACAAAATGTAGTAACACATGTAGTAACACATGTACAAAAATGTAGTAGCACATGTAGTAACTGTCCTTCTCAATCATTTTAGATTAAAACTGTCCTTCACAAACTTTAACCTTAAAAATAATAACAAAAATAAAATACCCCCTCCGTTTTTTTATATATAGATTCACACAGATTAAGAAAGTAATTAATATGTCTCAAATATAGTATTGGAAATGTATATTTTTATTGGAGATGTAAATACTTTGTTGATAAATGTGTTTTTAGTATTGGAAATGTATCTTTTTTATTGGAGATGTAAATATTTTATTGGTAAAGAAGGAAAAAGTAATAAATGATGCATTGGAAATGTACATTGACAAATAAATAAAAAGGGAGTAAATTGTGAAATGTGACAGATAAAAAAAACGGAGGGAGTACTATCTAATCAATGTGGGATAATAAAAGATAACTAAAAATAAATAAAAGACTCCAAATAAATTTAATACATTTTTTCTCCAACGGGAATCACATCATACCCTTCCGGCTCCGAAAGGATTCGTCCTCGAATCAATAGGATGTCGTAAAAAGCAGCAAAAAGGACAAAACATGACTAACCAACAACGAACGCCAATGATATGCCCGGATCAAATACAAGGCGTAAATACGGCTTCAAATCACTAGAGCGTCGAGCTGATGATGAATACATCACCAAGGAAACCAATGCATAGTAATGTCATGAGTACTCAATGCAAGTAATATTCTCTGGAGCCGCAACATAATCATAGGGTTCAGAATCTGGATAAACCGCAAAAGGATCCATAAAAGTGTGCTCCGGTTTGCCACCAATGTCTACCGGAACAAGAACATCCATAGGCAATGTAGGGCTTGGAGTGGGGAGATCAAATAACCCAAGGTGGACCTTAACTGGATGATCATCATGTGCCTGCAAATAAGGCACAATAGAACTCGAGCAAGTAGTCGGTGAAGAAGGACCAACTTCCTCATTTGACTCAGGGATTGCCTCTTCCACGATCTACTCTTGGACTACCTCCACCAATTCTGCTCCAACAACCTCCTCCAATTTCTCCCTAGAATTTGGCTTAGTCTCCTCGACCAAACTCTCATCATCATCGCGTGTCAACTCATCCCCTCGAGTGGTAGCAATCTCTACGGTGTTCTCGACATTCTTCTCTGGGATACTAACATTCACGTGGTCGTCCGTAGGTGATTGCTCACGCAATATACGCATTTTCTGCCAAAATGAGGGCAATCATAATAGTAATGATCACTCCCATGACAATGATCGCAATAAACAGAAAACGGCCACGTAGAAGTTTTCTTAACAACATCTGTACCACCACGGTTACCTCTACCACCATGATTGAAATTGAACCCTCATCTCTTCAAAATTTCTATCAATCACGGCAAATTGGGCCTCCGTGAATATCCGAAAATAGGCATCTATAGGACTCTCCTTTGATATTACTCAAGATTCAAATTCACAAATAAATAACACACGATAATTATCCAGAACTAGCCTAAGAACCCGTGCATCATGCACGGGGAGACAGGGACGGCAACACATTGAATTAAATGGATCACCCGACCCGCTAAAAAAATCTTATAACGGATTTATTTTAGGTTCACATTTTATATATGTACTGACCCCTTATTTTTCAATGTCATAGATAAACTAAAGAAAAAAAAACAAAGCAAATTTAACAACGCAATATGACATGATACATTGTTGAAGATAGTTAATTCAATGAATAAACAATGTTTTTGGACAAAAACAAAAACCTAGACGGACATAAATTTTGGGACGGATGCATGGGCGGCTCTACATAGAGTATTCCGGGTGTGGTCGACCCTCTAAAATAAAAATATTTTGTGTAAATAATAGATAAATTTTTTTATAAACACATATATATATGTGGAATTGATCCCTTAATTTTTATGTGTTGACCCCTATTTTTATCTATTGCCTCATAATTACATGTATAGAATTAGATATTCAAATATATATGGAAAAAAATTGACAAAATTCTGACCCCATTTAGAAATCTCTGCAGCCGCCCCTAGACGGATGTAGTAGTAATTTTTATGTTTTTTAGTAAACATATTTTTTTGATCTTAATGAATAAACATAATTCCTTTTCCTATTAATAATACGGTAATTTTGAAGTTTGAGTTCAAATAAAAATATGAATAATCTAAAAAAGTATTACATTATAAGGTAACAAATATTAAGGAACAAAATATTTTAGTGAAAATGACTATTATCTAGAGCAATTGTAATGGATGAAAAATATATTCTGTTTATAGAATAATCAACATTTTTGAATGAAGTTGTATAGTAGATTTCCATCATATCAATAAAATAAAAAAATGTAGATTTCCATCACGATGGACATCCATGTTTTTATGTTCATGTAAACTATGTCTATCGAATAACAAAAAAGTGATTTATTAATTTTGAACATGATTGCATTTGATGTTTGAGCCTTTTTGACGGAATGCTAATAAAAAGATCGTTCCATGGAAAAAAATAACAAAAAAGTGACTGTATTATTATTATTATTTTCTAGATATTCAATGATTTGTTTTTGCTGCAACCACAATCAAAAATGTATACGTCAATCCAGTATAGATTATTTATGCAGAAATTAGGATAAATGTAATGTGATGTATATAAATTCAAAATGTATAATCTTATTAGTATAATATATACCTTGTAAATTTCTCTATGATATTAAATCAAATTTCCCCAAACGAACGAATTAGTATAATAAATACCTTTGAATGATCATATGTGTTTCATGACCTTGGAAGCACAACCTTCTAAGGCAAATCATTCATCAGAATCACAACATTTTTCTCATCGTCGCTGTCACTACCTTCCTTTTCATCATCATTTTTTTTGGTGGAATACAATATTGCTTCAGTGAGAATTCGAAAATGGGCAGTGAAACACCTATATTGTTAAGGACTGTGGTTTGAAAAAGAATGATTTGTAATTTCGGTTTTCTTGTGTGCAAATTTGACGGAGAGAAATCGGGAGGGAGTTTAAGAGGTGAAATGATAATGTTTTTTATTTTATTTAACAGAATGATAAATTTGAATTTTGAAATGCTTCTTAATTTGGGAAGAATCGTAGCGTCTGATATTCAATGATGGCCGGGATTGTAGGGATATTTAATGACATTAATGCTAGAATGAAAAAGAATTGTTTGAATTTTATATTTTATTTATTTGCGGGTCACTGAACGGGTTTGGGTCTAAAATCCGGGTAATTGATTTAAAATACCTTCCAAAACATATATATAGATAGATGATTCAAAATGGTCAAAAGAAATAAATAAGATGCATTAAATTTTTTGATGCACATTTTTTTTTAAATAAGAAATAAATAAGATGCATTAATACATGATGCGGGTTTGGGCGGGTAATTAGCGGGTTTGGTGTGGGTAATCGGGTAATTGATTTTTTTTTTTTTTTTTTAGGGTAGTAATTGATTTTAGACACATTTGAAAACATATTAATATATAGATATAGATATAGATGTCCAAACAAGAATATTAGGCAAGGAATAAATTTTTTTTTTTTTCGAGGTGTGATAAAAAATCACACCTAAGGTGTTAAACCCACGTAAATGAGGCTGCTTATTTATTATTATTTTTTTTTTCAACCAATAGAAATTAGATCAAGTAGCACAACTTTTAGTGACAAAATCAGCGGCACTTTTCACACAGCAACTGGGAGCGATAAAGGCTGGAAATCTTTTTTTTTTTTTTTTTTGATGAACAAGATCACGCAAGAAAAAAACAAAATTTGTCTGGGATTTTCTTTCACTTTTATATTGGCTGATGCAAATTGAATCAAAGGAACGGTATTTTTTTTTTTTTTAGGGAAAAAGAATAACAAGGACAAGAACGAAAAAATAATACAGAGGATTTGATGATTTTTTTTTTTTTTTGGGCTTTTGAGATTGGAAGGACAAAAACGCAGGTACAAAACGAAAGTGCTGGAATTAAAAAAAATAAAAAACAAAGGACACATCCTGGATATCGCCAAATGATTAATAAAACCCGATATCAATTGATGTGATCCGTGAACCGAATCAGATCCGAAAATATCCGAGAACTTGACTGATGTCACCAAAACCGACTTCTTAGGTATCTATTCATTTTCCTTCTGATTTCTTGCTTTTTAGTGTAATTTCTTTCAAGTGTATGCCCTTGATGTGCACCCGTATCGTTTGAGGTGATTCTGGGATTGAAGTTGGGACCTTTGGCTGGGTAGTTTGGATATCTTCACGCCTGTTCATCACATTCACCCTTTGGCATGATACTTCTTTTTTTCCTTCATGAATTTCTGAGTCCTCGTTTTGCTCTTTTGAGTTTCTAGGTAGTTCTTTGAGTCAAAAAAAAAAAAAAAAAAAAAAATTTAAACGAAAGGACAAGGAGTTGAGATGAGTGGATTCCTTCATCTCGGCATGACCTTGGGTTGTCTTGGTGATTGATTCTCCGCCTCGTCCTTTTGTTTTGCCGGATGTCTGATAGTTCTACGACTTCCAGTGAAAACGACGACGTCCACGGGAATGCCTTTGGCGACGTGGAGGAGGGTAAGCACTAGTGGCAGTGATGGCGATGATATGGTATTGGCCCAATTACCCCCAACCAAGTCGGACCGCAGAAAGGACACCGTACTCAAGATTCCACGCGATTAGGCTGCCTTATCTAAAAAGCCTAAGTGGAAGGAGGCCGCTAGGGCTAAGGGTTTAAGCAAGCGAGCTGTGATAGCAAACTGATTGTAGGATCTAGATCAAAGCTTCGACTTTTATTAATTCAGCTTATACGAATTCAAGCTAGGGTTTTTCCGATCTGATTGTATAAACATGGACTATTTGGAAATAAAACGAAAGCAACTACAATAATCAATCTCTGATTATCGTCTCGTGATAATCCTATCTCAGGAAAACCACCAAACTATTCTATCTCAGAATAATTGAAAGAAACTCCAATCTCTGAAAAGTTTCTTGATTAAAAACTAGGGTTTAATCTCCAAAATAATCTGCATAATACGTTCATGTTTGGCAACTATAAATAGCAAAATAGAAAACCTAATTCCTAAGGAAATAAGGCGCCACTTTATCAGTTGGGCCGGAATATTACTTCCTAATTAAATAAAAAGGCCTAATTAAAAATAGCATAATTAAAAGTCCATAAAATAATCTGAATTTAATAAGCATAGGCGTCCCACACTTGGGCTTCAACTCATCCAAATTGTCAAGAACAAATAGGCTTAAAGTAGTTGGATCATCAATCCTCAAAGCCTCATTCTCCTTTCCAACATCTTGGACCAGCTTTGCATAAGCTTCTCGAGCCTTCTTCTCTTGAAAACGTGTGATAGGGCCATCTCGAACAATAATAGGATCCTTGGGCTTGTGAATGCGTGGCTGATCATCTTGAATTTGCTTATAATCGTGCTCCTCACTCAGCTACTAAGGCTGCACCGTTTGAAGTTGTTTATGGTTTTTACCTCTCTCCTTTCGAGTTTGTTCCTCTTCCTACAGTACACACGTGAGCTTGGATGTGGAAGACAAAGCTGCACTTGTTCGTGAATTGCATACTAAAGCTCGTTTGGAGGTTGAAAAAGCTACAGAGTGGTATCTCAAGCAGGCTAATAAAGACGCAAGGAAATGATCTTCAACCGGGAGATTGGGTATGGCTGTACTTACGCAAGGAGCGTTTTCCACATCACCGGAAGAGCAAGCTGAATTACCGAGGTGATGGACCATTTCAAGTGCTACGAAAGGTGAATGAAAACGCTTATGTCATAGATTTGCCACCGGATTGGGCTATGTCTTCAACAATCAACGTTAAGGACTTGTCCCCGTTTGATGGTCCTCATTATGATCTGAGGTCAGATCCTTCCGAACCGGGAGGAGTTGCTGCTGCGGGGGCCTTAAGTAAGCGGGCCATTGATGACGATGATGAGCCGAAAAAGAAGAACAAAACCCCGAGACCAACTTACCCTGAGGTGGTCCGAGAAGATGAGCTGATGGAGGCTCTGGATAAGGAGGTTGAGGAAGAGTGGATGGTGATTCGGACACGTGTTAGCGATCCGGGTCCTTTTGTTGAGTTCAACATGTCAAAAGATTATGCCTTCTCGAGCTTCGGCAATGTCGCTGATGTGGATCAGTCCAGTCAACGTTTGGACGAAGATGCCCTAGTCCTTCATTGTGACCATTTTATCGTGGGGCTTCGCCCGCCTTTTGACCTCTTTTTTGGCATAGTGATGCACAAGCTGGCCGTTTTGCCTTGCGATTTTACCCTCGGAGCAATCAGAATAGTGATAGCATTTATAGTATTATGCCGGATCTTGAAGCACGAGCCCACTTTGCCGGTATTCCTAAACTTTTATAGCTTTAGTAAGGCAACAACCAACAAACCCAAGCCGAGCAATTTTATATCGACTAGGGTCAAAGTTAAGATGTGTCATCTATTTTATCGGCTCATTTATAAAGTGAGGAACTAGGATAAGCAGGGGATGACAGTTGAGTCAGCTGTGGGGTGGCCGTTTCCCAAGTTTGAACCGTGCGACGAGAAGAGGTCGAATTCCATTACCGTGCCCAAGGCACTTGAAGCCGATGAGAAGGAGCATGTTGATAAAATCCATGAGCTCCTCGGGTGGGATGGCCAAAAAAGAAAGGGAACTTTTAGATGTAGGGTTTTGCTCGATCTGAGCCAGCCTTATTGTTGTATGGCGGGCATCCCCAGACCGATCAACGCGCAACCCTTTGTTAAGGTTGAAAAGGTTTTGAATGAAGAAGATTGGTACGCAGAGTACCATCATCGTAGATCCTTTCCGACTAAGTGTCAAACCTGTGGTGGAAAGCCATCCTTGCAGCCCCAAAGAAAAATTCTAGTTGTTTACACTTTGCTTCGCTTTTATTTGTTCACTTTTTATCGCATGTGATAATAACCATGGAGCTTTGTGTAGGTACAATGGTTGATGCCACTGGGCGAGGATTACGAGGCTTGAAAACTTAAGGATCAGAAGGTGGGTAGAAAGATGTTGCGGGCTAAGAGCCTCAGGGAGACTCCCCAAACCGTCGATATGACAACCTTGTCCACTGACGTCACCCTTACTGATGAGCCATTTAACGTTGTTCCCGCTGATGCGCTATTGGACACGTGTGGTGCAACCCATACTGCGGGCAATGACAATATGGATGGTTCTGAGGCCACCATTGCTAAAAATTAGAAGAAGAAGAGGCCTGCGGCGAGGTCGAAATCACCTTCTGGGGCCGACGATGAGACGACGACTGAAATGGGGGAGGCAGTTCTCAAAAAGAATAAAACTGGTGGTGTTGATGATTCTACCAAGTCTGCTGAGGCCGCACCAACAAAGTCTACTGAGTTTGCCCCCTCGAACACAGTAGATTTGACTGAGGGGAGCCCAATCAAAAAGGCTGATAAGGGCAAGAAACAAGTCTCCGAGTCAACCATGGCTTTGGTGCCCCTGAAGAAAAAGGTTCCGGTCGGTGCTAGAGGAAGGCCGGCTCTGTGGATGAATCCTGAGTTTTTGGCAAAGCCCTAAGCCTTGAATAGTGCAGGGGAGTTGGTTAGGTCTATTGCCGATGTGCTCCCCTTAATGAACCTGAAGATCCAACTGCCTGATGCAATGCAGTTGACCGTTGATCGCGGGATCACCTCCCGGACAGTGCAGGAAGATTTGGTGATCTAGACGGCTTCGGCGGGCCCGTCTGATAGTTCACAGCTTCTGGCTGACATGATAGGGATGTTCGGCCTCACAGTGGGCTTGGTAAATCACTTTCAAACTCTTATTTCTTGATAGTTTTTCTTTTACATAATACTTTGCGCATTAATACTTATTTCTCTTTTCAGGTCGGCACCAAACTCCTTCAGACAGAGTGGGCGCACAACGCCGAAAGGAACAAACTCCTGGATGACATTTCCGGCCTGAGGAAAAAGCTTAAGGATGTTGAGGAGTGAGCTGAGCGGGCCGAGAAGTGACCTGATGCCCTTCAAACTGAGAATGATCGGCCCCACGCTGAAAGCGAGGCCAATGCCAAGAAGATCTAGGAAATCGGCGAGCAACTGAGGCCTAGCGATCTGAGGTTGTTGCGAAGTGGGAGGAGGGGCAAAAAGACTTAGATAAAGATAGACGTGAATTTATTGATACTGAGTTGTCCGGCCTCAATGTGAAACATCTTGGAGTCAAGAAAGCTCGAGAGGGCGCTATGATTATGGGGTCTATCACATAGCTAGATATGTGAGGAGGTTATGGAGATAATAAGGTTCTTGATCCGACACTCAAAGAAGATTGGCTAGTTCTTGATCAAGATGATCCGACGCGTTGAGGATATTTCACCCTGAGCTTCCTTATACTACTCGATCAGCTGGCCTTTTTGCGGTCAAACAAAAAAGAATGAATCAGCCGGTCTGGGATCCTCTCCCAATTAATGAGGTTAATCTTCACTCCATGATGAAGGATTGGAAGGAGCAAGCCGATGTTGATATTGAAACTCTTGGGGTGATGATAACATTGGCGAAGCTAAAGGTGGTCTTGATGTTCACGGTCTTTGGTGATAAGGATGAAATTGATCCCGATAAGTATTTAGATAAATCCTTGTCTCGTGCCAACATTTATGATGCTTCGATCCGTCCTCCTGGTGAGTAGCCTAGTTGTTGTGACTTTTGTAATTCAGTAACTTTGCAAGTATTTTGGCTTCGGCCTTTTATCGAACAATTTAAAGCTCAGAATAATAACTTTTTACTTCTTGTATGACTTTTGGCTTTTGAATGCATGTTTAATTTGTTGTTTTTGCGTGAATTTCTCCAAGTGTTGTGAGATCGCATCTATTTTGTTTTGATACTTTGCCCGAAACATTCCTTACGTTCGAGTCCATCGAATTAGTAGATATAGGTGTACAGCCCCCTTGTTTTGGGCGAGGTCGAGGTTGTGGGCTTGCCGAAAATAAATGAATACAAAACTGAAACTGAAACATTATTGAACCTGGTCTTGTTGAACCCGCTATTTGTTTTAAAATTTCCAATGTGCGCCTTTATTTTAGGTGGAGTCGGAAATTTTGAATCTGACTTCACTAGAACAAATGTCTAGCCCAATATTTGTGTTGATTGAAATTGAATGTGGACACACGACAGATGTAGGAATCAGATTCAAAATACTTGCATAAATGAAAGCATAAGATAGCTCTACCCGGCACATACGGTAGGGTGTGAGTTCCAAAACAAAAAGAATGCGGATCCGCTCAAGTTGAAGATTGAGAGTGCTCGCCATAACCCTTTCCGATTCTACATATAATATCTCTTCAAATTGTCCGCATGCCAAGGTCGGTACTTGTTAAGGGCTAATTTATAGTGATTTTTACATATATTTTATATATCAATTTCCCCTACATTCGTTTGATTTTCATAGATTTTGAGCTATATATGTAAATATTGAGTAAATGGTGTTTTTAATAGTTAAATATGAAAACGTATCGATTTATATGCTTATTTGGTGATTTTATGTTGTTTTGGAATTGTGTTACGTTTTGGTATGTTTTTCGATGTGTGTAGATACATATCTTTAACTTTGGAAGAGATTTAGAAGAGTCTAAAGTCGAATTTGAAGTGTTGATAAGAGATAGAGATGATACAAGAGGATAAAGATGGAGGAAAGAAAGGATAATGATCAAGAAATCGAAGTCCAAAAAAATCGACGGCGTCCATGCAAATATCCACTATGGACGGGCGTCTGATAAAGCGAACGTGCGTCCAGGGAGTCAAAACTAATACAGAGAGTTCAGACGCTGTCCAAACTAGCGTCCAGTATCCGTCCAAGCATTCTGGACGGGCGTCCGGTTATTTAAACGAGCGTCCACCGCCGCATTCAGCAGAACCGACTTAGGTTACTGTAGCAACCGACATATGTTTCTATAAATATGCGCAGCCCCCAACCCTAAAAACACACATAATTCCGAATTTCACACACATCAAACACAAAAGAGCAGCCGCCCTTTGGAGATTTGAAGGCCGGTCACCCGAGCCTTGTGCTCGGGTGAACCGAGGTTAGATTAGGAGTAGTTTAGATGCTTTTCTTTTCCGTTCTTGGATCAATCCTTGTATGAAACTATGTGAGTTCTCTTCGATTAATTCAATTCCAGTTTCTCTTCATGATTTGATTTCGTTTTGTATCTTTTCAATGTGTTTATGATGCCATGAGAATAGATTGAAAGATTTGTTTTCTATTGATGTTTATAATACGGAAGTTGCATAAACCTTAGATCACCATAGAAAGATAGGGTTTTTAGCCGTTGATTATGTGACAAATTAATTGGTTAGATTCCTAGGTTGTTAGATTCGATTATACGAGAGTAACTTGAATCTACACCCGTCGTTTTGTTTGGTAAATCAGTCTCAACACTCGAAAGATGAGAGATAGATAATTGAAGTTGCTACGGAAGTAGGAGTTCATAGCTTGAGAGATAAGTTCACTAAGAGATTAGGGATTTGTGTCTCGTGAAAAGGGTGAAACCACAAATTGACTTGAAATCATGAGATAACTAGAATTGAGATCACTAGGTTTGTTCAATGTTTGACCCCATGTCTTTAGGTTAGATTGTTTTATTTTGTTTCCTAGATTAGATTTAGTTTCATTGTTCTTTACGCTTTTATGTTTTTCCTTTCGTATTATGAGTAACAATTGGTAGGAATTAATTAGATTAGATTCAACATCCCAATTCCTGTGGATCGACCACTGTACTTACCCTACTATGCTATCAACTACCCGATATTTGGTCGGTTAGAGTTAGTTTGCATGCTAAGTATAGTTTATAAATTTTCTTTTGTTTTTATGATGCAAAATCCTCCCAACAAAAGTGGCGCCGTTGCCGGGAATAGGTGTCATGTTGAATCTGATCTTGTTATTTCTCGATTTTGTTACGTTTATTTTTCGCTTTAATAAAAGTAGCGTTTACCAAATCGAGTTTTTATTTTGCCGTGTTTCGAT
The DNA here is from genome assembly GCA_026214975.1 of Gentiana macrophylla. Taxonomy (NCBI): domain Eukaryota; kingdom Viridiplantae; phylum Streptophyta; class Magnoliopsida; order Gentianales; family Gentianaceae; genus Gentiana; species Gentiana macrophylla. The sequence continues at coordinate 70,436,152 of CM047812.1, forward strand.
GACCATAAGGTTAAGAATGTGCAAAAGTTTTTACTCGATTTGTTTAAACGTAAAGTATGTGTTTATGTGTTTTCCGATCTAACCTCTTTGTGCTTTAATTGAAAGTGGTCATGCTATGATCGTGTTAATATGTGTTTTAAGTTTTTAGGGTTTGTCTGCGTTTTCGCTCTCTCTGTGTGTATTCGTTGTGTATGGACGAGCGTTCAAGTTAGTGAACGCCCGTCCAATTCTTTAAGCTGCAGTAAACGGCGCTTGAAAGTATTGGGCGCCGTCCGCTCAAATATTTTCACTGCTCGTTTAAAGGACCGCACGAAGCGTCTATGCTTTCCGAACGTCTGTCCGGTTGGTTTTCAAGTCAAACGAGCGCTTGTTTTGTTTGAACGCTTCGTCCAAAGTCTGTATTTTGAGGTGAACGCCTGTCATGTCTTTGAACGCCGCCTCGTGAGTCCAGTTTTTTCTTGATCTCATTCCTAATGCTTTTATTTGATGTGGATTTCTTTCATTGTAGCTTCGTGGTCGTTTGCGTTTACATAGATGTCCTGAACTTATATGTTTGTACCTTTCCATCTATGAATCCATGTTAGATAATTGATCAATTCCTTATATAGGATTCATCTAGGCATGTTATAGTCACTTTGCCGGTTCTCGTGACGCTATAATCGTTTTATCATTGTTAGTGTAGCTAATGTCGGTTCTCGTATGCTACATACATTATGATGAATCCTATAAGCTTTGAGACTTATGTGCTTTCTTTTTATTTTATAACTCATTTGGGTAGTAATCGCCGGTTCTCCGTTGCTACCATCGGAAACCTTATGAGTTATATCCGCTTAGTATAGCTAATCGTTGGGTTTCCATAATGCTATCACTTTTGACGAGTCTTAAAGCGCGCCTTCACATCGCATGTAATGGATGAAGACCGCTGCTTTATCGTAACTCGTCATTATTTGGTAGACGTTTATTTTATACATGTCATCTTTGCAAATGAGTGGGCTAGTTTTCTTTCTTTTATTTTCTTTTATTTTTGCATATCACTTAGATGCATATCATTTAGTTGCATGTCATCTAGTTGCATTGTTTTTCTATTTTTCCTTTATTTTTCTTGAGTGTAGTTAACTGTCGGTTTCCGTAATGCTACCTCGCTGCTTTTATTTTGTTTCTCGCACGGGCCGTAGTCACTGTAGGGTTTCAGACCGACCTGATCACACTAAGCCTGTCAGAAAGTTTTTTTTTAGGTTTTTCATTTCATATATAGATTGCATTTTCATGTAGTTGCACCTAGCCACGAGTTTGTGATATTTTCATGTATATGTGTCCATATTTATGTGAGCATAATTTGAATATCTTTATGATTCTTTTCCTTATGTGCTTTATTTGTATAAGTCTAATCTTTTCCCCATAGACTCTTTTTGCACTAATTAAGTCTGCAGGATACTTTCTATAGCGATTGTGCACTTTCACGATGTATTCGGCTTGTCCCGTGATGCTCCACGCTCTCATCGAGCTATGCAAGCAATCCTGGTTCTTGTTGGTTCCTCCGCACTGCCAACATCCAATCGCCTAAGTACTTTACCTTTTCTTTATTTCTCGCACAACTTGAGGACAAGTTGCAATCTAAGTGTGGGGAGGGATAGATGATCTATGTGTCTACTTTCGCTTGCTCATATTTTTAGTATTTCTATGAAAAGTGCTTAATTTTCAAATTTTTGTTATATCCCGAGTAGACAAAGGCATATCTTTGCTTGAGTTGATATCATTTTTGCTATATTCTCGTATATTTAGTAATTTTAGTTGTTTCACCCGACACTCTTTTCACATGCCATAGTAAATGATGAGCTAAATGTTGAAAGCCTACCCCATTTTAGTTGGAGATTTTTGATGATTATAGCATGTTTCTTTGCTTATGTACAATTCTTGAAAAGTTTAGTAGTTTGTATTTAGAGTTAAAGTATGACATACTGTGAATATCTAGATGTTTTAATGTGATAAGTGAAACGTGATTAAGTCTTTGCAATAGTAATAAATTGTTTACTTGAGGTGTTATGCTCAGTGGTCTGTGCTACTAGAAAATAATCTTTTCCACTGCCAGCCAGAAATCTCTAAGTAAACATAATTGTAATTGTGTGTGTCGGAAGCTGGTTTATGATTCGAGTGCGGTAGGGTATACCACGTATGTCCTATTCCACTATGATGACCAAAAGCTCACGACAGTCAGTTTAAAGCTGCCTTATGATTTGAGTAAGGTAGGGGATTATCTTGAAATGTCCTATTCTACTATGAGGGCAAAAGTTTATTCTGATGTGTGTTAGAAAAATGTGAAAAAAAAGTGAAAAATTGAAATATATTATTATGAATAAATAAGGACTTAGTTATCGTTAACCTTATCCCCAGTATAAACTGAAGGATATGTTGAAGGGATTATTCTCTGAGTTTGTCAGAAATGTTTTAGATATTCTCTACTATTTCTTTTTGGGATATGTATGTTTTGAAAAGTGCCTGTTATAGTTTTTTGAATATTTCTAACTTAGATGGGAAACCGGGCTAGTTTTGGTTTGAATAACTTTCAAATTGTGGAACTTAGTGGAAATTTATTATGGCTATGCACACACTACACGGGTGAACTTCTAAGTTATTGAATATACTTCATATTTGTATGGATGTTTATTTGTCTCGAGCTTGACTTTGTTTTGTTTTGCTCGAGGACGAGCAAAAAGATAAGTGTGGGGGTGTTGTTAAGGGCTAATTTATAGTGATTTTTACATATATTTTCTATATCAATTTCCCCTACATTCGTATGATTTTCATAGATTTTGAGCTATATATGTAAATATTGAGTAAATGGTGTTTTTAATAGTTAAATATGAAAACGTATCGATTTATATGCTTATTTGGTGATTTTATGTTGTTTTGGAATTGTGTTACGTTTTGGTATGTTTTTCGATGTGTGTAGATACATATCTTTAACTTTGGAAGAGATTTGGAAGAGTCTAAAGTCGAATTTGAAGTGTTGATAAGAGATAGAGATGATACAAGAGGATAAAGATGGAGGAAAGAAAGGATAATGATCAAGAAATCGAAGTCCAAAGAAATCTGACGAGGCGGCGTGCAAATGGCGTCCACTATGGACGGGCGTCGATAAAGCGAACGTAAGGTCCAGGAGTCAAAACTAATACAGAGAGTTCGACGCCCAAACAAACTAGCGTCGATTCTGTCTCAGCATTCGGGACGGGCGTCCGGTTATTTAAACGAAGGTCCCACCGCCGCGTTCAATGAGAACCGACTTAGGTTATCAGAGCAACCGACATATGTTTCTATAAATATCGCGCAGCCCCAACCCTAAAAAACACACATAATTCCGAATTTCACACATCAAACACAAAAGAGCAGCCGCCCTTTGGAGATTTGAAGGCCGGTCACCCGAACCTTGTGCTCGGGTGAACCGAGGTTAGATTAGAGTAGTTTAGATGCTTTTTTTTCCGTTCTTGGATCAATCCTTGTATGAAACTATGTGAGTTCTCTTCGATTAATTCAATTCCGTTTCTCTTCATGATTTGATTTCGCTTTTGTATCTTTTCTATGTGTTTATGATGCCATGAGAATAGATTGAAAGATTTGTTTTCTATTGATGTTTATAATACGGAAGTTGCATAAACCTTAGATCACCATAGAAAGATAGGGTTTTTAGCCGTTGATTATGTGACAAATTAATTGGTTAGATTCCTAGGTTGTTAGATTCGATTATACGAGAGTAACTTGAATCTACACCCGTCGCTTTGTTTGGTAAATCAGTCTCAACACTCGAAAGATGAGAGATAGATAATTGAAGTTGCTACGGAAGTAGGAGTTCATAGCTTGAGAGATAAGTTCACTAAGAGATTAGGGATTTGTGTCTCGTGAAAAGGGTGAAACCACAAATTGACTTGAAATCATGAGATAACTAGAATTGAGATCACTAGGTTTGTTCAATGTTTGACCCCATGTTTTTAGGTTAGATTGTTTTATTTTGTTTCCTAGGTTAGATTTAGTTTCATTGTTCTTTACGATTTTATGTTTTTCCTTTCAGATTATGAGTAACAATTGGTAGGAATTAATTAGATTAGATTCAACATCCCAATTCCTCGTGGATCGACCTGTGCTTACCCTACTATGCTATCAACTACCCGATATTTGGTCGGTTAGGAGTTAGTTTGCATGTTAAGTATAGGTTTATAAATTTTCTTTTGTTTTTATGATGCAAAATCCTCCCAACAAGATTTGAGCCCGTCGTTATCTTTAATAACATCGGTTCCCCTTTTGATTTCACTGGTGATCTGAAAAGGACTTTCCCAGTTTGCCGATAAATTCGCTTTGTCGTCTTTATGCCCTGCGGCTTCCCTTTTGCATAGAATGAAGTCGCCCACCTTAAAGAAGTGGTTCCGGATTTGTTTACCATGATGTCGTTTAGTGGCTTGCTTACAGTTGACGAGTCTGCTATTGCTTGTATCCACCTTTCCTCTACTAAATTGAGATCGACTTGCCTATTTTGTTCGTTAGCGACTTGCTCAAAATTAGAGACCCTTTGGCTTGGAAAGGCCATTTTGACTGGTTCCATGGCTTTTGATCCATAGTTATGATGAAAAATGTTTCGTCTGTTGTTGTTTTTCATGATGTTCGGATAGGCCATAGGACCAAGGGCAATTCATCAACCCATTTCCCAGCCTTTTCATCCAAAGCCCTTTTTAATGCCTTGAGGATCTGTTTGTTCGCACTTTGTTCTTGGTCATTGCCTTACGGGTAGAGTTCTGAAGACAGCCAATGCTTCACATTATATTCCTTGCAAAATTCGGTAAATCCGCCCTTGAATTCTGTGTTTAGGATTAGGGACAGGATTCTAGAAAGTGTAGGTTCTGTTGCTGCTGCTGTTGCATTATTGCAGTCCTGGTCTACAGGTTCTAAGTTGTGCCATAGCAAGGCATATGATTTCTTTAGGCATCATGGTCCTAGGGTTTGGTGGTACAGTGCTGTCTGGAATCCTAGGGCTACTCCAATACACTGTTTTTTGCTTTGGATGGCTATGAAGAGGTGTTTGCTCACTACTGACAGGCTGCAGTTTGATGACAAGTTACGCTCTTTGTGTGGTTTGGTGAATGAATATGCCTCCTATTTATTATTTCAGTGTCCTATTTCCTATCTGGTTTGGGGCAAGATCAGTCTGTGGCTAGGCATTAGCAGAAGATTGGAAACAGTGACAGGAGCTCTTAGATGGATCACTAAGAAGTGTTGGGGTACTTCTCATGGGAATGTGACTAGGTCTGCCTCTATTTCTGTGGTTGTTTATTGGATCTGGCACATGAGGAATAGAAATAGGTTTGATGGTGTAAATATGAAGATTTCAGATGTGCTGCATTGTATAAAAACTCATCTTTTATATAATGTCAAGCTGCATTTCCTTTGTACACTTTTACTCCATGATGTTAGGGTTTTGTACATCTTTTGTGATTTCTAGTAGTGCTTGTTGGTGGTTGTTTGAGATTATTTTGTTTCTCTACACACCTTGGGATAGGCTCTGTGAGTTATCCTCTCATATGACCCTTTTTTTGTTGCAGTTTTTGAGTGTTGTTAAGTGTTTAGTGGTTGTTGTTTCTCGTAGCATATAACCTCAATGGTCTTATGCTGCTTGAAATCAACAAATATAACCTCTTTTCAACACTAGGTAGGTGTTGACCTAGTTTTTCTTTTAGATTAGGATGTAATTTCTTCTATTTTGCATACCTTGGTTATATATATTTACCTTTAACCAAAAAAAAGTAATCAACGACGACGACGATGTATTGACAGTTAGATCGCCCCTTTGTAAATGGACCATTAAGACCGATTCCCCACACATCGAAGGGCCATACCGAGATGACTATACTTTGTTCGACTGGTGGAAGTCAGGGTATGTCGGTGAAGCGCTGACACTTGTCGCATTCTTTGGCATATTTCTAAGAATCATCGGTGAGCTCGGGTCAGTAATAGCCGGCCAGGATGACCTTTTTGGGCAAGTGTATGGCTTGTGGGATGGATCTCACACACTCCCTCATGAATCTCCGTTAAAATCCCTTTTACTTCCTCTGGTCGGACACATCGCAATAGAGGTTTTAAGAAGGATCGTATAAAGTGTGATGTTGCAGATCATATTGCGGACTACCCTTTTAACCAACGCATGAGCTAACTTTGGGTCCGTAGGTAAGGTCCCCTCGTCTATGTATGCTTTGATCTCATCGATCCAACAAGATGTTGTGGGTTCGATGTCCATAATTTCGGTCCGATTGATGGCGGGCTCAGAGAGATACTCGTCTATAATTGATGGATCACCGATTTCTCCTTCATCTGATAGCCTTGATAAAAAATATGCACGCATATTATATTTTCGGCGGATTTGAATGAACTCACAATAATTGAAACTGTCTTTTAATTTTTTTGACAAGTTTGAGATATTGTCGTAAAACTCCGCATTTGGTCTCATAAGAGCTTGAAATTTGAAAAACTACAAGTTAAGAGTCAAAGAATACCTCGATATTTTTCACGCTAATGGAATGAGCGTGTTCGAAACCAGCAACGACGGTTTCATACTCAGCTTGGTTGTTTGATGTGGTGAAGTTGAAACTTAGAGCTTTTTCAAATTTTTCTGCCGTCCTAAGCTCGAGCAAAACGATTCCAGCACCACAGCCATTTTGTTTCGCCACCCCATAAATGTATAACTGCCAATAGTGACTCAGCCTTTGCGGCGCGGACACTACCGGAGTGCTTGGATCGATGACGGGTTGCGAACTAGGTTGTTCATGACTGAAGCTTGTCTCCGCGATGAAGTCGGCTAATGTCTGTGCCTTGATGGCTTTTCTTGGTTGATAGCGGATATCGAATTTTGTCAACTCAATTGCCCGGTGAAGTAGTCGACCAGAAAGGTCAGGCTTATGTAGCATTTAGCGAAGCAGAATATCTGATAGCACATTAATTGTGTGTGATGAAAAATAAGCCCTTAATTTTCAGGCAGCTATGACAAGTGAGTAGGCAAACTTCTCTATAGTAAAATAGAGACTCTCCACCGGACTGAGAGCCTTACTTACATAATAAACAGAGTTTTAGAGGGTTCTAGCCTCTTTTACAAGAACGGCGGCTATAGTCCAGTATGAGGACGCCAGATACAAAAACAGCTCATCGCTAATGAGCGGACTGACCATAAGTGGCGGCTCCCGTAGATTGGTTTTCCGAGCTTGAAAAGCTGAGAGCATTCTTCCGTCCAAGAAAAATTTGTATCCTCTTTGTTTGTTTCGAAGAATGGGAGGCACTTATCTGTAGATCTCGACATGAATCGGACCAGAGCTATGATTCTTCTATTTAGCCTTTGCACCTCTTTAATGCATGTTGGCTCCTTCATTTGGTGGGATTGAGTTTCATGGAGTTTTTCTGGACATTGTCAAATGTTTCTTGAAGGTCGATGGTTCCCTTGACCTGAACCATGTCATTGGAGAATCCTTCGAGGGTGCTGTTGTAAGGCTTTAGCTTGTATTCGCCATAACCGAGCTTTTTAGGCAGTCGTAGTAGATGATATATCTGCTAGCCCTGGTATCCACTGTTGGTCCCAGAGAAGGGTAAAACTATAGTCATAGGGGGGTCAATGACTATAGTGGAGTTTCATCATCTTTTGGGCAGTGGATAAGTCCCTTCTTACTATGTTGTTTCAAAGTACTTTAGGCAATCACAGATATAAGATATAATATAAGTAATTAAATGAATGCAGTAAGGTAAATTGCTGAAAGTAAATTGACACAAGGCTTATAGTGGTTCAGGGTGGTGTAATCCTTTAATCCACTCTTCTCCTGTGATGATTGGAGGATTTCACTATTGTTTTCACAGATACAATAGCCTGATTGTCCTTGAATACACAGATTCACAATCTACAAGACTATCACTCCTTGACTCGCAATGCTTCACATGACTCGATCTCTTTAACTGCTCCTTGGGATCAAATCCTTCAGCAGCTATCACAAACACAACTCCTTCTCAGATGGCTCTGATTCAGTTGCTTGATTGATGTGAATTGGATTCACAAACTTGTTGATCAATCTCAATGCTTGATGTTTAAAATGTGGGTTTTGAGTTGATCACTAGAGATTTCTTTTTCGTACAGATAGAAGGTTTTTCACTTTGACAGAGATTTTGCTCAGATTTATGATCGTTCTTCCTTGTATTTCTTTTTCTGTCAATGCTTTCTATTTATAGCCTTGATTATCCTTGATTTGAATTTCCGTCCGTTGGCTATATTAATGAAGGGAATAATCCTTGAAATTATTCTTGATTCCCCCTTAATTATATTCTTCTTGATTTCAGTGATCGGATCTTTCTTCAAACGTTTATCAGAAAATCCATTCTTGGTTGATCCTCTATTGATTGTGCATTTAATGCTTGATCCTCTGTAGCTTCATCATATTTCTCTGATTAAGTAAAGTTTACTTAGCCGTTCTTTGAACGGTAAAGTGATTCTTCTGACTTTGCCGCTTAGATCTTCCTTCACTCAGCCGAAAGTCTGTTTACTTTGCCGATTCACTGTTTCCTTCATTCTTTCAGTTCAAGGGGAATCCTTGTACTTCACTGATCCTTGATTTGTGTGAGATCAGTGTACTCCATATTTAAACACTAAGTATCATTAATTGAAACATAACTTAGACTTATCCAAGGTCATCACAGACTTCCTTGGTTATAAGTTAGACCACAATGTCTTCATTGCTTCTCTGCTGGTACTTGGCTGGATTCACTCTGCCGGAAATCTGTTTTACTTTGCCGTCCTACCAACTAGTACAATACTTGTCTGACTCAACATATACAACATGTCAGACTCTAAGTAAACACTTATACAGAGAATTGGAACTTATTTCAGGCTTGCTATAACAGCTAGTATGGCCATCATCAAAACATAACAAAATGTTCCTAACAATTTCCCCTTTTTGATGATGCCAAAACCTTCATAAGCCTGAACATAAGTATACCGAATTTTTCATAATAGGACAACATAATAAAACTCAAAAATTTTATTCATCCATTTAAGGGCGATTAGAAAACATGAGCTCAAAACATATAGAAGGTACAGTAACTACATTTTACTTAATTCTGCTTTGTACCTCTTAATTTTTGTTGTCGGAACCTCCTCAATGTCTTTCCAATCGATCTCTGGAAACTTCCACTTCCAGTATGCCATAGCAGTGTATTCAGATACTCCTTGGAATATTCTCTTGGCAAAGAGTCTGTTAAAATCAGGCATAGTTTCATTTTCCCTGGGCTCTCCAAAATACTTCTCAAGTCTATCCCTTGCTTCTACAATGTGTCAGTCAACAAACTTGAGGTTTTTGTACAGACCCCATTGGTCTTGTTTATTCATTCTCCCCATAGGGTTGGACGAATTTTGCCATATAGTTGAAGTCTTCTTGTTTCTCACCTGGCAAATCTTCTGGTCCTTTTGCAGAAAGTGGTATGGCTGAACTTGGTCTGTTGGTTCCACCACTTTGCTGGAGAGATGCATGTTGTCTCTTAATGTCATTGTATATTTTGGCCATGTCAACTCTCCTATGTTCATCCTGGTAGCTTAGCAAGTCTGCCCAAGCTTCATCTTGTGTTTGATTTGGATACAACCCTTCCTGAACTTTGAAAAATTCTCTCACATGATCTAGGATCTCAGCCTCATATTCTTGCCTGTTTCTGTGAGTTGGAAAAATTATTTTCTCTTTGCTTGTGCTAGTTCTGTGTTCTTTTGCTAACCTCCTTTGCTAACTTGATCCAGGTCTTTGCTGTCCACCTGATCTATCTCTATCATCATCCCTTCTTTGAATAAGATGGGGAAATCCTATGCAAGGTTCATTTGAGGCCTTTTATCTTTCTTCTCTGGCCTTCCTTTGCTGCTCTTCAGCTTCATTTCGGATTCTTATTTCTCGGTCCCTTGCTCTCAGCTATTCCTCTATAAAATTTGGGGGTCTTAGTGTTGATCCTTCAGGATTACTTGTTTCCCCCTTTTTGGCAGCATCATCCCTTTGCTGGAGTAAGATGCTATTCGTAGCTTCTGCTGTTCTAATTAGAGAGTCTAGTTTTGACTCAATGGATGTGAATCTGTTGTCATGATCAGTCAGCTTCTCAGTTACACTGCGAGAATCCGGTGCCAAATGCTAATGCCATCGAATCGTTTTCCTGAGAGATGTGTTGTATGTGTCCTGCAAGGTTGTTGGTGATATTGATGTTGAGCTATCTCATCAGGTCTCCTTGTCGTTGGACAACAATATTCTGTGCATCAATATATTCAGCAACAACCTGGAATTTTCTCTCAATGGAGTAAATTTGGTCATTAAATGCTGAAGTCATGGATCTGAGATACAAGGCTTGCTAATACGTCTGCTGCTTTTTCAAAGGCTTCTTGTGATACACCCGTATGGGGATCAGGTACCTGAGCACGAATATGAGCGTGGTTAGGGTCTGTCAGCTTTCCTCTAGATTGATGTTGAGTGGCATCTACATCGGCTTCCAAATCTTCTAGTATTTGGGTGGATGTGTATGCTGGTGTAGCTTGGGCTGCTATTCCCCCTTGATCTGTCTTTGGGGTTTTTACGACAGGAGTGGCGGCGGTGAGCCGTGTCGAATACTCTTCGTCGGTGAAATGTAATACCCATAGGAGTTTCTGGAATTCGCTCAGGGTTGTTAGCTGGTATTGTTTGCTGGGCAATTTGTGGTGTTGGTGAAGTTGCCTCAGTAGGGATTGACTTTCCTGGACCTTGTGGTTGTAGAAATGAACTTAGGAGAATGTTATCATCAATTGCATCTGGTGTAGGATTGTCCTCTTTTCCTTGTTTATCATCATCACCAGTATGAGGATCATCACCATCATTGTCATCATGATCATCACCATCATCCTGATCAGTATTATCATGATCATCGCCACCATCTTCTGAGTCATCACTATTTTGGTCAGGAATCTGTGGCAGTTTTGCCTTTGCTGCATTGACCATGTCCCTGAGTGGAGATTCATCAAGTACACCAACCAGGGTTGTGATTCCCAGAAAATTAAAGAGCCAGGCCTCCTCAGAAAGCATACGTTCGGTGTCTTGAAGCTGAATTCTGGAATCACCTTCCTTCCATTCACGATATGCTGCAATTCGATCATCAATATCGTTTGCAGATAGCTGTGTCGGTTCTTCCTGATTTTCTTCATCATCTCTAGTGCCTGCCTCAACCTCCTTGATAGGAACCAACTTTACAGTACATTTCTGTACAGTTCAGCCCATGATTATCACATTTCTAGCATGTTTCGGGTGAGTTTAGACCCTATTTTGAGTATTAAATGAGGTTTTATTGCACGGCGAGTGACTATCGGTTTTCCGTAAACTCGACCTTATTTTAGCATTTTATACTCGTTTTTCCGAGCACCCGTAGTTTGCGGGGTTATCGCGCTTTGTTGTTTTTTTCATATGGATGCGGGACTAGGGTGTCTCGAGGGCCCGAAGGCGAGAATTATGGAGTTTAGAAGTGCCCGAGCGAAACACGGAGGTTGAAGGTGAAAAAATGAAGATTTTGGGTCACATGGGTCCGACGCCCGTCTGGACACTTTGGACGTGCGTTCGATGGCTGTCGGACGGACAAAAACCTCATCCGGACGGCTAACTCTCCGAAAATGGATTCTTGGTCAAAAAAGTTTGTCCGACGGACAAGGTGTTGTGTCCGGACGGACAAGAGCATTTCATCCGGACGGACATCTTTGCATCCGTCCGGACACCTGGAAAATCAAGAACAGTCTGGCCGGACATGGCGGATATCCGTACGGACAGCAGACTTTCTATATAAAGTTGTCTCATTTCTCACAGCCGCAAGGAGAAAATAAGGGGGAGATAATATTAGCTAGGTTAGGCGATTTGGGGCGATTTTCTTCATTTCTTAGAGTTAGATTTAGTGTTATATATCATTAGAATCCTCTTTCGATCTTCTCTTTGAACCTCTAACTTTTAGCTTCGATCTGTAACATTTCAAGTGACAAGATTCGTTCTTTTGGAGCTCGAATTTGGTAGTCCTTCAAGTAATCGAAATGGGTATGTTTTCTTGTTGTTTTACCATTGTTGTGATGTTTTTCTTCCGTTTGTATTGTTTAGATTCGATTATGAGTAGCTAGATTTGTCGTATGGTCGAACCACGTGAATGCGGGTGAAACACCATTAGAGAGATGAACCGGGAGGTAGTGTAGCGCGTAATTAAACGTTCTAATCGATAATCCACATCACGAAACTTGTTTTGATTGTTTTAATAGCTTTGAATGAGATTGACAACCTTGTTCATTGTTGCACACACGTAGCTTATAAATGTATGTTGCGCGACGTGTGGGAGCGGGGTTTCGGACCGTAGAAGTTTTGGGCTTGAAAGGTAGTCGACACCTACCCGTGTACTAGATTGATGCCCTAGTCATCGAGTCCAGTTCCAATACGGGGTTTGTCCTATGAGTTATCGTTAGACGGCAAGGTAGAGTAAGGCACACTCCCGGGGTAATCTGTTTAAGGGTAAAGTAATCCGTTGGATTGTAGTTCGGCCATACTTCTTTTAATTGTTTAGAATTTCGAGTAGTATAATCTTTCTTTTATGCAATAGTATACTTCATATCTATCTGTTTGACCTGAACTGAGTGCTAAGTCAACTGTGGTACTCAAAAACCAATCTCTGTGGGTTCGACCTCGGACTCCTCAAGCACTATCCTACAATCGACCCGGTCCACTGCCGGTTAGAAAGTAGATTTTGCTAAGGTTCGAGTTTTTACTTGATCGACCGGACCGTAGAATATCCCGCTTTTCAAGTTGGCGCCGTTGCCGGGGATTGGCAATGCTTTGATATCACAAAAGTTGACCGAAAGCTTGGGCTTAGGCCGTTTTTATTGTTTTCTTGTTGCTTTGTTTTGACTTGCAGCTGAAGTGCCACACCACCTATTGATGAGGTGGTGGTGACGAGGCACTGTGATTGTTTTCGTGTTGTTTTCTGTGATTTTGCAGATTGAGCATAAATGGGTGGATACTCTCAACAATACAACTTTTATGAAGAAAAATCCACCTACCAACCTTGGGCACCTTTGAGCTTGGTCAAAATCGGTATTATCAACCTTATGACCAAGAGCGAGGTGCGTCCATGGGATGTGGAATGGACGACGATTATCGATATGATGAGGGGAACTATAATAGACGAATTTTGGGAAATTGGAACCGAATCAACCGGGAAGCGGGGAGGCAATCAAAGCCAAAGATGACTACAATTGGAGCCCAAATCAAGGACAATGGAATAATCGAAATTATGACTCGAACAACCCTTGGAATTGGAGCTCTCAAATTCAAACTTACAATGATTGACCTTACCTATGCCGAAGAGGAACGAAGTAGGTATTATTCAAGAGTCGATGGAAAGGGTTTCTATGGCTATGGATGAGGAAGTGTCGGCACATCAATTGATCGATTGGTTGAACCGGATGCTCGTGTTATATAAAGAGGCCGAGGATGCTTTGAAGCGGGTCTGGGGAGATGCAAGACAAGTTTTCCAAAGGGAGTATAGGACTGCCTAGCCAATGAAGATTGGCCCCTGATGAGATCTGAGCTATGTTGGATGTCTCAGGATATCGTGTCTCTCATAACGGCCCGAATGCCGGATCAAAATGAAAAGTCTTGCGCACAAACGGTCCGGGTAGACAGTGATATTGACGAGTCAAGTTGCTATAATGAGGTGCTCATCCCGGAGGATTCAGTGATTGAGTTGGCTTTATCACCGCCACCCCCCATTGTAGTATTTGATTATATGAGTTTCCAAGTCCTCCCGAATAGTGAGCTGAAAAATGATGATGTTTTGGTAGAGTCCGTGATGCAAACTGAGTTGGAAGCTAGGAAAAGAGAGTTAGCTGCTGTTAAGAGAGAACTCACGATGGAAATATGGCCAGAGAAAGTCGTCAGTGAAGAGGTTCAGGTGGAGAGTGAGGTTGATGAATCGGCTTTCTATGAGGAGATTTCTGAGCCGAGATTGAGATGCAAGAGATTGATATGGGATCGCCCATCACTCCATTAGTTGATGATGTACCATTCGAGTCGGTGGAGAATTTTTATGAGTATGCCAAGCCACTTGTAGTGGAGCCTACCTCAGTTTTGGGTGAGCCGGAAGCTTTTGGTATTGCCATGCTCTGGGACATGGAGGATACCCATGATTGTAAAGTTAGGGAGGTGGAACTGTTGTCTATCATACCACATCCCGACGATGACCATCATGACACCTTGACGAGAGGTGCGATAGATTTATTTGAGGTCGTCGATCCGGTGGGATTAGAAACGGAGAAGAAGATGGGACAGCTCATTATGCCTCCTAGCTCGCTAGTGGTTCGAGGTCATGTGGATGAGCCCATTATGTTGACACCCCCGGATAGATTGGTCATCTTTGATATACCAGTCCCGGATTATTACTCCCTTCCATTCTATGCGGATGAGTTCTACGAGGTTAAGTTCGAAGGGTCCTGGGTGGAAGACACACGTAGAGGTGATAGAGAGGAAAGACCACGGTGGTGGGGTGATTCCAAGAAGAAGATGATGAGAGGTTTTGACAGAAGAGGATTCCCGAGTTGGGAGGAGGTTGCATCGAGGGCTATGAGAGGTAAGTTTCTAACGAACTCGGTTTTCATGATGCTTGATATTTGTATTCTTCTTGAGTTGTTGATCTTTTTGAGTTCGGATTTTGGTTGATGGTTTTGATGATACTTGTTTGAAATGAAATATTTGAATTGTTGTTTTGAGTCTTTTATGGTTTGAGTCCGTTTTGGTGTCACTTGGTCGAGCCAACGACGTAAAACAAAGGCGCTCGGTGGGAGGCAACCCACCATTTGCTGTGTTTTGCTTGTTTTGAGGTGATGTTTTTGCTACTTTTTCTCGCTCTACCGATTGTAAGCCATAAGGCAGCCACTTTTCATCTTTTCATGCCTCATGTGACTTGTCTTGGATTTGTGGATTTTGTGTTGGGCACGTTTGGACGTGATTGGTTGTTTATTGTATGGTTGATTCATATTTTGACTATCTCTATGCCATATGTTCAAGTCTTCTGACGTGACGAGGTCGTTTATTTTTATCACCCCCGGATTCTCCCCATATTATATGCTTTGGCATGTCCCGTGCATGTATTTCTTGGATGTTTTTCAATGACTAGGGATTCGGGATGGACTACTTTCACGACCGTTACGGGACTTGATCGCGCCGTTTTGCCGGGCTCATAAGCTAAGTCTTTCTTTTTCCTTCTTGTTCACACACCGAGGACGGTGCTTCACTTAAGTGGGGGGGGACGACTTAGCTTATTCGTTTGTTCTTAAAAGTATTATGCCTTGATGTGATAAACTTAGTTTTTACTCGTTTCCGAGTCGATTTTTAGGCCGTTTTTCAAATTTTTCCAAGATTTTAACACCACGTTATAAAATGCTGTTCACAATTGAGTGGTGAAAGGTCTTTAGTTTTGTGAATGTCTCATAGAGAGTCTATATTGTCATGATACGGAACACTTTTTAGTACACGTTTGACGACGGTTATGCTTATCACGATTACTTTACACACATGTACCCCTAGTTTCGAGGCGAAATAGAAGGATTGGCCTTGGTAGGAACACGGGATGACAGTTTTGGCATTCTTTTTTACCCTACTTTAGCCAAATAAGCCTGAGCCGAATGTTTGACCTTCGTAGCCCCTCTCAGCCTTGATAGAATGGTCCGACCACCATTCGCTTTATAGCCGTTTCGTTACTTAGTCAGAAACCTACCCTTGAGCCTTATTTTGGTCACATTCCCTTCATTTGACCCTACGAGTGGACTTAGTTTCTTGTTAAACCACACTTGCCAAGGCAAGTGTGGGGTGGGGGGAGATGTTGTTTTTGAGTCGGGTTGTTGTTTCCTCAGTTTTAGAGCTATAAGGAGAGGAGGAGCTCAGTGGGGCTGGATGCTCGGGTTTCATTTCAAAAAAAAAAAAAAAAATTTCAAATCAAATAATTGTGTTGAATATAGAAATAAAGGGTTGAAAAAGGCAATGAGCTTAAAGCAATGATGATGTTAGGGTTGGGATAGTCAGATAGGTACTAAGTATTCGAGCTCACCTCACGATACTTGAAACATAGTCGAGTTTGGCAATGAGTTCGGGTATTTCAGTATCCTATAGTTCCCAAAGTGTCGAAAATGACCAAAAAGGAGTTTGGATGGTTTGTACAGTAAAGAAGACGTGGTACGTGTTTGGATTATGTTCACTCGTACTTCTTTTCTCTAGTTTCCCAAATTACCCTTTTCGATTAACCGAATTTACCCTAGCCTAACGTTATAACCATTCAAGTCCTGCTGGACCGTGTATGTTCTCTGGCTCTGTTCGTCCGGACGAATTCTTCATCAAAGTTTTTCCAATTTCCAGAGAGTTAGCCGTCCGGATGAGAGGTTTTTGTCCGTCCGGACAGCCACTGAACGCACGTCCAAGGTGTCCAGACGGGCGTCCGGACCCATGTGACCCAAAATCTTCACTTTTTATTCACCTTCAACCTCCGTGTTTCGCCTCGGGCACTTCTAAACTCCATAATTCTCGCCTTTGGGCCCTCGAGACACCCTAGTCCTGCATCCATATGAAAACAACAAGCAACGCATAACCCCGCAAACTACGGGTGCTCGGGAAAACAGTATAAAATGCTAAAATAAGGTCGAGTTTACGGAAACCCGACGATCACTCGCCGTGCAATAAAACCTCATTTAATACTCAAAATAGGTCTAAACTCACCCAAAACATGCCGGAAATGTGATAATCATGGGCTTTCAGGCATGTGAAATGTCTTGTAAAGTTGGTTCCTATCACTCCTCATTTTGAGTTTGTTCATCCTCACTTTCATTTGCTTCTGCTAGTTGTTCTTCTTCTGCTTCAGAATACTCTTCTTCTTCTTCTTCATCAATCAATTTTCCAAAATTTTCTTTGTCCAAGTTTCTTTGAACCTTTTGCTTCTTTGTTTGTTCAGAGGTGTGTTTTGTGGTTCGCTTTCTCTTTCCACCTCCTGTTTGCTTTTGCTGTTTGACATAGGTAAACATGGTTTTGGATTCATGCAACTTATGTAGGTGTACCACAGGTGCTTTCAAGCATTGCAAAAGGTAGTGTAGTTGAATCCCATAGGATTTCTTCACCCAGAAGATCCCCTTTTTCTTCTTTCCTTCTGCTAATCCCTTTTTAGCAGCAGTTTCTTCTCCTTGGATCTATTCTTTGATTCTTTGGAAGAAGTAAGTTGCCCAATTAAACTCCAAATTTTTGTATATGATTCTCAATAGTCGCATTCTGGCCTCTGTCATGGCATTATTTGCCCCTAGCTTTCCTTCAATGCACTTTCCAATTAGGGCATTGAAGTCACTGAACGGTTTCTTTAAAGCGGATCTTAGACAGTTGACCTTCTTAGATCATGAGTTTGCCATTTTGGCGATTTTTGTCCAGAAATCATCCAAGTTTTGTGGTACCAAGGTCACTTTTGCTTGACCCTTATTTGGAAGTTTAAGGTGTGTGCGAATTACCTTTGCTGTAATGACCACTTCTGTCCCATTGATAGATGCAACAATCTTATCCTCTTCTCACTCATCACCTTCTTCTGCAGGAAGCCCAGAGACGTATTTTGCAGTCTTCCAGAAGGGATTAGACTTTCATAGCTGACGGACCTTTTCTATGCTATCAATCCTTACCGGCAGTGTACCGGATCAAATTGTAGTGATAGTATGGTGAGTCAGGTGTCGATCCTCAGGGAAAACTTGGTAATTCACCGTGTGATTAAACACCGAGAAACTATTATTATCTCAATCTAAGTCGCAATTTTATCATCCAACCAAACTCTAAACTAACAAACAATAAATAAAAGCATAAAACTAAAACAGATATATATAAGTATATAAATATATATATATATAAATATATAGAATACATACATATATATATATATATATATATATATATATATATATATATATATATATATATATATATATATATATATATATAATACCAAAACAATATCTAAGGGAGGAGATAGATATTATAATTAGAGACTAGCCAAGAATATGTTATTGAATTCTTATCTTTTAGTAGAAATTAGATAAGACAGATCTTCCTTTTTCCAAGGTCCAATCAATTATACGAAACGGTATACTCCTAAGCTAGGCAATTTCTCCTCTCACGAGCGTATGAAATTGTCATATGTCTTGTCCTCTGTCCAATGTCATCCTCAAGCATGGGTCACTCCCGTTTTGTCATACGGCCAATTTTAAAAGATGTTAATTAAACAGGCGAATTTAACGTGATAATCTCTCGAGTATAAATTTCAATAAGAGTTTGTTTCTCTCAAAACAAATCTACCCCGGTTTAGAAATCGGATTCCGTTGTCACGTTTTCACTCGCCAATTTTACCCTCCGGTCTTTCTATTAACGAGTTCATAAACTAACTACGAGGCGTCAATTCAAAATTAGACTATGAATTCTTTCAAATCAATTAGCTACTTCAATTCAAACATAGAAAGAGATTCATTATAACCGATTTTAATCAATTTTAACATAGTCGTTATCCATTTCCTAAAAGATAAAACTAATCCAATTTCATATCTTGGCTAGATATTAAGTTAGCCTAATATCATTATAATTAATATATAGATACTAATAACAACAAACAAACATAAATACATTAGAAAGTTACAGTTACAATTGAAGCTTGATTTGTACCACCGGAAATAGCAACTCTTTTACATCAATGAGCCTTGATACATCTTCTAAGCATTATAACGTTACTTTATACTACAGCATTATTCCGGCAGAGTGCCGTTTACAGCTTTTATTTAACTAAAAACAACAAAAGAGACTATAGAGAAATATAGAAGAGAGATATATGCATTGGTACATCTCAAAATGGTTGCAATTGAGGGGTATTTATAGAGTACACCACAAGGCCGGCGCGTGCCGGAACACCACCGGCGCGTGCCGGAACACCACCGGCGCGTGCCGGTCAAATAGTATATATTCCCTTGTCAGAGATTTGTGGGCCCAATGTCAGAGATTTTCCTGCAAGATCCGGCCTTCTCCGGCGCGTGCCGGCCACTCAACATATCATATGTTCGTAAAACCCTATCTCGAGCTGTAGACCTCAGATTGACATGATTGAATATTCGTTGGAAAGCTCTCTTGAAGGTCTACAACTTTCATCAATGACTTTTTCTCTGAAAATGCCTCTAAGTTAGGTCAAATGTCCGTTGAAGATGAGTTACGGTAGAAACATTAAGGACAGTTGATCTGTTCAAAGTTGTTAGATTTTGGCATAATCTTTTATCCCACAAAAACTCATGATTTATACTTCGAAGTATGTCATATTTTGAGATCTCGGTAAACATCTGATCCTGCAATAAAATCAACGAAACACCAAACGTAAATCTGACAAAAAAACATCTTTTTATCGTTTTTATAACTCATGCATCTAATTATAACTAACTATGATTTTTATAAGTTTTCAATGCATTTATATGAAATTATACTAAAATATCATAAAATAATAATAAAAAGTCTTATAATATAATGATATATTTTTCATACATCACAACTCCCCACTTAGCTTTTGATCGTCCTCGAGCAAAATAAGCGATAATATATAAAAATTATAAAAATATAATATAATTCTTCTAGATTAAATTCCTAACTTAGTAACGTATGCTTTATGCTGTCAACATTATAATTATATTAATTTCATCTATCTAAGATATTTTAAAAAGATAAGAAGTGTATATAACGTAATAAATTAGTTATAAAATATTATTTAAATGAAATTTTACATGAATTACTTTATAAGTATAAATAAGATATTTAGAACAACTTTTTAATCTCCACTGTATGATTTATCGGAATCAAAGACTAAGTCAAGTAGTTGGCAAATTGGCTTGTAACGTTCAGGCTTAGGATAGTTGGCTAATCGAAAAGGATAACAATGGAAAATCAAAAGAGGTAAAAGCAAGTCGTACGTACTTACACTTTCATCTTCTGATCAAAAATTTCTCAATTAGTAACACTCCTGGCACTGTTTTCAATTTTCAACCTTGATAATTTCCAAAATATGGTTTTTTTTCTTTTCTTTAGAGAATAACCATATTTGATAACAAACTGCCTTCCGAATAACATTCATTTCAATCTCAGCATATATCAAATTTCGATGTCGTCACCGCTATTCATAAATACATACTAAACTTGTGGGATTTTCAAAGAAATGTAGACCATTATTAAGTTAGGGTTAGTAATTTCTAGTTAATAATAATGGCTATTTCGAGTGAGGTCTTGATCACTCTACAAAGCTGAGGTGGGGACAAAAATTAGAAATCATGTTCGGGTAGGCTTATTTGGCTCTGGTTTATCAAAGTTATGCCAAAAATCTCATCATCCCTAATCCGATTCCAATTTCATACTTTGTCTTGAAAAGAAAATTATTCTAAAATTTCATTATAATTATAAGTAACTTTTGTCTAATTTCATAAAAAAAAATATTTCATAATATTTATCAAGATATATATACTAAAAATCTTATTAAAAATCTAAAATAGACATAATTAATATAGAAATAATATATCAAGATTACTTTACTTAATTAAAAATTTATTCTATCCAAATATATCATTTTTATCATAATAATTATATATTATTCACTTATTCCCTTAAGAAAAATTAAACTAAGTGTGTAAGTATTTGATGTATTAAATTCAATTTATTTACTAACCAATCCCTACTCCCCACTTATGAATTGGCATCGTCTCGATGGCTAATGAGTAGTAAAAATTTGGATTAGAAAATAAAATGAATTTTATCATGGTTAGATTATTTTAGGTGTCTAATAGACGAGCGTTTATATAATATATAAAAGAAAAACATTTAAAAACATAAATTAAAAACATGCAAATATATTACAATACTACAATACAAATTAAAACTACTAGGAACGTTAAACTAGAAAACCATAAATTAAGTTAAACTAAATTAAACTAATTTATTAAACTAAGTTATTTTAATTTATTGTAACTTATACTAACGTACCGTATTACTTTTATGATTTTTATGCCTTCCTGACTACCAACACAATTATCTAATTTTCACCACTTGACGATCCTCCCGGAATATCGACTGGTAAAAGCCCAACATGAGGAATGCGAGCCGGAAAATATTCATCCGTCGCTTCTTTCCGAACCCTTTGCCAAACGAACACATAACCTAGAAATCAACCATCCAAATGGTAAAGGATGATAATTCGGTCTTCTTCCGAACGCAAAACTCACAAATGGTTTCTCGAATCAAGACTTCAATCTATAACGACTCAGAGTAATCGATATAGAAGCATCAATTCATCATCACTAACTTCCGAGAAATTAATAGTTGGATATACTGTGAATTGATGAATCGTTTCCACGCTCTAAGATGGGGAAGCAAAGCGATCATAGAGACATTTTGATCAATATCATAATTGTAGAACAAGAGTGGACAAGCTTCCGAATATTTTGTAATAAAACCGTCAGTGTATCCAATCTCCATTGATACTCAAAATGACTTGGTGATGTGTGGATCGGTGGAATAAGGAAAATTTGATTTATGTTGGTAGAAGTGAAAGGAACAACAACTCCTCTCATTGTAACAGACTGTGTTAACGACACAGTATTAGCTTCTGAAAGTACTGAATAGAATTCTCTTACCATAGTAACATTAATCCTACCTCTCGGCATACGACAAAAATAGTCCCACCCATCTATTTCCATCCTCGTAAATGCCCAGTTGTCAACCTTTCAAAATTTAAACCCCTTTCAATCAACACCGTGACTCGATTGAAATTACTTATATAAGGGTTGTGAGCCGAAGCATACATAGGCTCGTAAGAATTTGATGAAAAATGGATTTGGAATGACAGAATTCGTGTATGCGGAGGAGAATAACTATTAACTCGACGAAACGATCGGACATTTTAAACTCTTTATAGCAAGAAAATTAAAGGTAAAGGAAGAGAATGAGCACTTTAGAATGCCGATCTGCTTCCTTTATAGACAAAGGTGGATCAAATGGAAATATCCTGAGAAGATCCTGCAGCCCACTACACCGGCGCGTGCCGGACACCAACCGGCGCGTGCCGGTCAAATAGTGCTCAGTCAGAGATATTTCTATTTTCAGCTTAATCCAGCATTTATTTTCTGCATCAAGAGTTCTCAGATGTTTTCTAAAACATGGTGAAAAGATCTAAAAACATCCGAAAACTACTTAAAAAGATACAAAATAACAACGCACTACCCCGAGAGTGCATCAAACGCTTATCGTATACAAAAATATAAAAGATACTAAGTCAAACCAAAAGTAGATAGTTATACAACAAAGAAAAAAATCACTCGTCCTCATCATAGTTAAGATCAATGTCACCAGTAGGGTCGTACTGAGATGACGATGATCCAAATGTAGATAGTATCGAAGTATAATCAGCTCCTTGCATCAAGCTGTCGTATGAATACCATAATCGAATCGATGTGGATCCGATCGCGTGTTCGAAATGATGTCTCAGTCCTCATCGTCGACGTAGAAACTGATCCCTGTAGACCAAATGAACCAAATCCTGCTGTCACATCTGCTACAGAAGTCACTCCTCCCATGCCCAAGGATGTCCCTGGTGTACCTGTAAACATACCACCCTGTCCTATGGATGACGGCGTATAGTCCTGAAATATAACAGGTGGTGGAATCGGCGGAATCCAATCTGGCATAGTATATGGGTCAGGCTGACTATAGGGGTGTCTAGCAGAAATCTCAGCAAATCTAGGATCATACTCACTCATAGCATCTCGATATCCTCTTTGACCAACTCGAATGTCCTCAGCCCACTGTCTATTCTTCTCACAAGCTAAAGCTATATTAGCATCAGTTCTAGCCTGGGCTTGAACTAAATGCTGAAACATAGCCTCAACTTGGCTCTGCTGTGGCTGGTGTGATTGTCTAGGTGGCCTAGGTACTTGAGTGTGAATAGGAGGTGGAGGTGGTGGTTGTTGTTGCTGACGATTAGGATTATTGTAATTTATTATTCCAAAGAGGTAAGGCTCTCACTTAAGACCAATGGGAGGAATGTAGGAGACACAGCTTCTATCCGAGGGTAAGACAGGGACTTCTCGCAAGCTCACATAAGGCGTAAATGAGACTAGGGAACGGAGACGCCCCTCGATAACGAGTGCTTGCAAATTCACATGCCTTAGAAAGATCAATTTCCCAGATTTATAGGAATATCATTAACCATGGCCCAAACAATAACCACTTCATCTCGACCAAATGCACAAACATGTGTGGAAGGACATACATTATGGCCTAAGAACTGCTTTTATTGCCCTTATGTCCCTAATACAATTCCCATAAGCAAACCTATTTTCTATCCATTCAAAGAAGTGGGGTCAAAGGCTTGTTGGGCTTCATAAGCTTTGGTTTGTAGAGCCATAGGATGTTCTAAACCCCAAACATTATGATAATCCTCCTCTTCGAGTATTTCATTAAGCCATAGAATACATTAATCATAGCAACAGTAAAAGTAACATTAACATTTCTTAGAGGAATATAGGTCATCTCTCAACCAGACAAGATCATAAGTAGATAATAATCAATAAAATTCGATACCATAGAAACATTAATCTTATCTTTCCTATCCATAGCTATATCCAACCATCCTCTATCCTTGAAAATTTCTTTCACTTCTTTCCCAATCTTCAAAATCAATCCTCGTTCTAACCAAACCTTACTTTTACTAAAGTACTCATCATGTGCCCGCTTAGCTTCTCGCACTAGCGGTTTTTTCAAAGGTTAAAGTTTTCTCCCTTTTGGTTAAATGCCTAGTTTGAACTACCGGTACTACGATTGGTACTTCAGTCTTTTTCCTCTTAGGATTGCTTCGAGATGATGAGGCCATCTACGATAGTGGTATGACAATACAACAACACAAACAAACAACACCAACAACAAGAACCAACAATTACTTAGGCTATAAAATCAAAATAAATTCAAAATAATTTCAGAAATTTAACTAAAATTTGAAATATTTGATATATATATCTATTACCTTAATATGCTAGAAAGAAAAGCTAGGTCGCCGGAATTAATGGTGGGTCGCCGGAATGAGAGAAAAGAGAGCTTTGAGCTTGCCAAGCTTCAACTTTTTCCAATGTTGATCTTCTTAGATGTTTTAGATGAAGAGAAGATGATGGATTGTTGAATTTGTGATGAAAAAGTGATGAAATTTGATATATTTTTGACTAAAATGGGGTGGAGTCGGGCTGCTCTTCTAAAATTTTGAGGAATGGGGAAATGAGGCTAACATTCGAGATTAGGGTTAAGTGTATAGGTTTACCAAGCGCGTGTCGGTAGTGTACAGCGCGCGCGGGTCACATGGCCCCCAAAATCGAAATTTTTATCATCTTTTGTGTAATGAGCTCTAATTATACTACATAAAGATCATTTGATGTTAATCAAATGATTTATGTTATATAATCTAAGTTCAATACGATTTTTCTATATAAAACTTGATAAAATACATAAAAGCTAATATAATATTGAAATCACATATTTTTGATATAATATACCTATTTAAAATCACATGAGATGAAAATAGGTTTATTATAAATTTTTCATAAAAATATTTTCTTTTAATTTTAGAATTAACACAACTTTAAAAACAATTAAAAGACTAAAAGCACACACTATAATTTTTAGGATTTTTTGCTAACTCCCTCAATCTCAGATCCTCAAGATTGTTATCATAACGATCCCTTAACCTTTCTCCTAGGAGTGATGCATTTGAATTATCTCTTTGTATTCCCTCGGGATTTTCGGATAACCACCTAATCGTTCCCTTCTTAATAACATTCAAACACTCATCCTGGGATATGGTTGTATTTCTTCCACATTGTCCATCATGTTCACTTTTTTCCACAGATTCTACATCTCATTAAAAACCTTGCTCTTCTTTTTATTGCACTCCTTGAATTTCCATTACAAAGTTCTCTTTCTCGACTTGATTAGCAATTCCTTATTTAATTTAGAAACTAAGGCTTCTATCTTAAATCGACATCCTTATTCAGACAAAATCTTAAAAGTAAAATAAAAACTCTTATTCTATCTATGAAAGGCATCCGGTTCTTTTACGCCTATCATCCGTAAAAGACTAAACTACTTTAAAATGCATATTAAAAGGTGAATTAGAAAGATAGTACCCGTAATCGGGCCGAGTTTAAAATTCCCGCTTCCTTAATTCGTTGGAGGGTCGATAAGTAATAATACTTCTTCCGTTTGAGGTATCCCTTCACTTCCACGAACAATTTCACCCTATGTCCATTGGCTATAAAAGTTGTTTTTCCATCGCTTAGTTCAACAACTCTGCACTTATAGATTTTTGTTACGCCATATGGACTGTCCCATCTAGATTTAAGCTTTCCGAAACAACTTCAAACGTGAATTGTATAAAAGTACTCGATCACCTACACGGAACTCACGACTATAGATTCTCTTATCATGAAAAGCTTTATGCGTTCTTTGTAGATTCGAGCATTTTCATAAGAATCGAGTCGAAATTCTTCTAGTTCTCATTAATCAAGTAATCTATGATCACCGACAGCTTTAGGATCAAAGTTTAGAAATTTAATAGCCCATAAAGCTCGGTGTTCTAATTCAACAGGGAGATGACAAGATTTACCAAATACTAATTTGTAAGGAGAACAGCCAATCGGTGTTTTAAAGGCTGTTCTGTATGCCCATAATGCATCATCAAGTCTTTCTGCCCAGTTTTTACGATTCGAGTCCACTGTCTTCTCCACGATTCTTTTAATTTCTCTATTAGACACCTCTACCTCCCACCACTAGTTTGTGGATGATAGGGTGTTCCAAGTTTATGAATTACACCATATTTCTCAATTACCTTAGTAAATGGTCGGTTACAAAAATGTGAACCTCTATCACTAATGATAGCCCTCGAATGCCATATCGTGTGAATATATTCTTTTTAAGGAACCTTAGCACTACTCTGGTATCATTAGTAGGAGAGCTTCAAACTTCTACCCATTTAGAAACATAATCAACCATTACTAGAATAAATCTTTTTCCAAAAGATATAGGAAAGGTCCCATGAAATCTATGCCCCATACATCAAATAGCTCACATTCTAAAATCGGTTGCATAGGCATTTCATGTTTTTTCGATATATTTCCCCATTTTGACATGATTCACACGATTTAACATATTTATATGCATCTCTATATAGTGTAGGCCAATAGAAACCACATTGTAAAACTTTGAAAGCGCTTTTCCATCCTCCATGATGACCTCCCGCCTCACGATCATGACAAAATGATAATACACTTAAAATTTCACTATCGAATACATTTCCTAATTATTCCATCCGAGAGCATCTTCGGAAAAGATCCGGTTTATCCCAATAATAAAACTTTAAGTCATAAAAGAACTTCTTTTTCGCATTGCCAAGTCCAATGAGGTGGGATGTACTTACAGTAATGTAGTTAACAATATCCCCAAACCATGGCGAATCTTCCTTTGATGGTAGTCTATTTTTAATAATCGCATGGTTGAGGGAGTATCTATCTTAAATGCTTCTCATCCGAAAACGAATCCTCGAATTTCTTTTCCTTTTCCTTCATCATTATCCATCCTGCGCTTAGATGATCTCACTACTACATTTTCACTTCCTTTTTTATCCTTAATTTCAATATCAAATTCTTGAAGTAATGAAATCCATCTAAGAAGACGCGGTTTGGCATCTTTCTTACTTAATGAATACTTCAGAGTTGAATGGTCTGTGTAGATTATTACCTTAGAACCAACAATATATGATCGAAACTTATCTAAGGCAAATATTACACCAACGAGTTCTTTCTCGTAGTTGCATAATTAAGTCGAGTTGCGTTTAATGTGTGAGAAGCATAGTAGATAGCTTTGAGAATTTTGTTATACCGTTGACCTAAAACAGCTCCTACAAATAAATCACTTGCATCACACATAATTTCAAATGGCAAATCCCAATCTGTGCTACTAGTCTTAGTGCGATGAGTTAATTTCGCTTTTAGGGTCTTAAAGGCTTCCATACATTTATCATCAAAGTTAAAAGGTACTTTTTTTCTAGCAAATGACTCGTGGCTTTGCTATTTTTGAGAAATCTGCAATAAACCTTCTATAAAATCCTCGCATGTCCAAGAAATCCTCTTAACGCTTTCAAATTAATTGGTGGAGGTAATTTTTCAATTACTTCGACTTTAGCTTTATCAACTTTAATTCCTACTTGAGAGATTCTATGACCTAGTACAATTCCTTGAGATACCATCAAATGACATTTTTCCCGCTTTAGTACCAAGTTGGTATCTTCACAAATTGTAAAACGCGTTCTAAGTGTGATAAGCATTTATCAAAAGAATCTCCATAAACACTAAAGTCATCCATAAAGATTTCTAAGAATTTCTCGACCATATCAGAAAATATTGCCATCATACATCGCTGAAATGTAGCAGGTGCATTACATAATCCAAACGGCATTCTTTTATAAGCAAAATGAAAGTAGTTTTTTCTCTATCTCCTGCTGCAATGAATATCTGTAAATAACCTGAATAACCATCTAAGAAGCGATAATACTTATGTCCACTCAATCTTTCCAACATCTCATGCGATGAATGGAAGTGGATGATGATCCTTTTAGTATGATCATTCGGTTTCGAAAGTCAATACACATTCAATATCCTGTAATTTCCCTTGTCGGAATCCATTCATTTTTATCATTTTCTTTTACCGTGAAACCTCCTTTCTTTGGAACTACTTGAGTTGGACTTACCCATTCACTATCTGATATGGGAAAGATTATTCCCATTTCTAATAGCTTAATGACCTCTTTCTTAACGATTGTTTGCAAATTCGGGTTGAGGCGGCGTTGTGGCTGAATACAAGGTTTAGCTCCTTCATTCAAAATAATCTTGTGAACACAAATCTCAGGGCTAATACCTTTGATATCTGCCACTGTCCATCCAAAAGCTTTCTTATGTTGTCTTAACATTCTTAATAATTGATCCGCTTGTTCATTTGTTAAGGTTGATGAAATAATAATTGGTAACAGATTGTCATTTTCAAGAAAAGCATATTTCAAATTCGAAGGAAGTGGTTTCAACTCCGCATTCCTTGGTGGATCTTCTACTTGATGGTTTTAAACCGGTCCTTCCATTTCCAATTTCAAATTTTGATGCCATGGATGTTTAACAAACCCTCCTTTATCTAAATAAAGGATTACTTCTTTCATTTCAAAGATCATTTTCATCTTCTTTATAGATAGAAAATGCCAAACATTCTTCTAATTTATTTTCATAACCTTTAAATTTGGCATCCCAGATAGTAGAATATTCATCTATAAAAGAACATGATTCTGGTTCTTTGTATAGATGGTTCATAGCTTTGAAGATATTGAACGAAACTTTATCCTCATTAACTCTCGAGATTAGTTCACCTTTTTGAACATCTATCAAAGTCCTTCCTGTAGCTAGAAATGATCGACCTAGAATAATTGGCGCCGAATATCCTTCTTCCATTTCCATTATTACAAAGTCTCATCGGGAAGTAAAATTTATCAATTTTAACCAACACGTCCCTCGATTATTCCCTTAGGATGTTTAATTGATCTATCTGCCATCTGAAGGGTCATTTCAGTATTCGTAAGCTCTCCTATTCCTAGTTTCTTATAATCCTCATAAGACATGAGATTGATACTTGCTCCTAGATCACACAATACTTTCTTAAACAGAAATCCTCCAATTTCACATGGAATAGTGAAACTACCAGGGATCTTTAAGTTTAGGAGGTAGTCGATCTTTGAGTATTGCGAACATTCTTCATTAAGGCATATATTCTTATATTCTTCTAATCGTTTTTTTGTTAGATAGGATATCTTTAAGAAACTTTCCATAGGCAAGCATGTTGACTAAAGCTTCTATAATGAGGATATTGACATGAATATGACGAAAAGTGTCAAGGAAACGAGCATATTTCTTATCGCTTTTATCTTTTAATTTGATCTTTCGTGGATAAGGCAAAGATTCTAAATCTATAACCTTTGGTTCAAGTCATTTTCTCTTTCCTTTTCCTTGAATCTTTGAGCATTACTTGATCGCCAAGTTTCATTATCTTGAGATTTTTCCTTTAAAACATCCCCAGTATCAACTTTATCCTTCTCGCCATACTTTTAAATCTTCCTGTTTTTCTCCCCGATTTTCTCTCGACATGTTCCTTAAATAGGGTTCTCGTGTCCTTATCCATAGGATCTTTCGAATTCTAGGGGCTTTTACCCATTTTTCACCTTCAATTTCGTGTTCAACATTATTATTCTGCTTTTAAGAATTCTTCGATAATTTCTTCCTCTTCATCAAGAAATTCAAGTTCGTCCTTTTCCTTTACGATATTATCATTTAAATCATTTTCTACCTCATTGTTTCCTGCGTTTTACTTCTAGTATCTTCACAATATTTCCTACTTCTCGTAATCACAAAGATTTACCTCTCTCGGTTTCTTTCAGATTACTTGGTAATCCTCCCGGAGGTCTACCGTTGTTACGTTCTCTCCTTCTCTACTCAAATGATCTTCCATATTCCTTAATGATGCTTCTATAGTTCTCATTCTCGTATCATGTCCACCCATAGACGTTTTCAACATAGTCATATCCTGTAGACTCGAACCTATAGAAGTTATCATAGTTTCCATATTCTCGAGCTTGAGTAGATACTACACCCATCATATTTTCCATTAATTTATCCCATTTATCAACTCCTTCAAAGTTGGGTTGAACTTTGGGTGACTGGTATAGTTTGAGTAGTATGTTGTGGATAAGATTTGAGTAAACGATTGTAGGTTCCGATTTGATGTATTTCCTTGATAAACTTGATTACTATATGGATTCTTATACTGAACTGGATATGGCGGTTGTCCTGGCTTATTAGGGTTTTCTAACCATCTAAAAGTTGGGTGCTCTCTTCTAATAGCATTAAAGGAGTTTGAATACGCGTTGTTCAAATTCCTATCTTTGTTGTAAAAACTCACCTCTTCCTTGAGTATCCTTCCGGTTCTTCTATCACTAATGACACATTATCATGACTTGAGTAGTCATTTGGTATGATAGTTTCTGGTTTTACAGTCCTACTAGCCTGTAGGCTGTCAAACTTCCTACTCAAATTCTCCAAGTGTGCTAGAACTTCCGTATTCGATGTGCATTCTCCTGCAAATGCTACTTTCCTGGTGCTAGAACCGGTTTCCCACATTCTCGTTATTTTTGGAAATCTTTTCTATAGCATCGTAAACTATTTGGGCTTCACTCATCATTAATGAACCACCACATGCATGATCTACATCTGCACGTGAATCTTTCCTTAATTTACGACGAAAAAGTTGGATTTGCATATCTAAGGAATAACCATGATCGGGACAAGATCTTAACAACTTTTAAATCTCTCCCACGCATTCCCAAGCGCTTCTTGAGATCCTTGTCTAAAGTTGGCAATTTCGACCTTTAATTCCAAATTTCTACCCGGAGTAAAATACTGCTTTAAGAACTCGGTTTGAATCTCCTCCCAACTAGTCAATGAATGATGTGGGAGTGACATAAACCAATCTCGTGCTCTTCCTTTTAAAGAAAAAAGAAACATAGACATCCTTGTTAATTCACGATGAGCACCTTGACTTTTGGTCAGATTGCACAATTCTTCTAAAAGATGGAGATGGTGATGTGGATCCTCATCATCCTCTCCTAGAAATTGGGCTCTTCGCGTCAATTAGACCAAAAGATGAGATTTTATTTCAAAATTATTTGCACCTTCATTGGGTAAACGAATTGGATTATTAGTCTGGTTTATTCTTAAGGTCTGATCACAAATAGGTCTCGGATTTGGTGGGTTATTATTACGATTGTTCTGGTTCCGATTTTGATTATTTCTATTCTGGTTATTTGGTATTGGTAGATCCTGATTAAGATTTTGGCCATGCCTTTGAGCATGATCTAGCCCTTTGTTCGGTGTTTCATCACCGGTTTCAAACCATTTTCGT
The DNA here is from genome assembly GCA_026214975.1 of Gentiana macrophylla. Taxonomy (NCBI): domain Eukaryota; kingdom Viridiplantae; phylum Streptophyta; class Magnoliopsida; order Gentianales; family Gentianaceae; genus Gentiana; species Gentiana macrophylla. The sequence continues at coordinate 70,467,303 of CM047812.1, forward strand.
ATTTTGATTTGATGATGATTCTCCGTCGAGATTTCCTCGACTAGTATGACCTTGTTTTCTCTCTGCTCTTAACTGCCTTTCGTAAGTATCTATGTCAAGCTTATAAGGAGTAAGTGGGGCCTTACTCTTTCTGGTCATCAACTAACGAAAACCGAAAATAGTTGAAATCGATAAAAGTAAAGATTGGTAACTTACTTATAAGGTAAGTACCAAATCGAAAAGAAAATAGAAATGGGGTAAGAAGAGTGTTGACTTATCCTCGAGACTTTTGAGTTAATATAAGTAGAAATCATTCGAACACAATGAATTAGCGTCGTTCCCCGGCAACGGCGCCATTAAAGCTGACGGACCTTTTCTATGCTATCAATCCTTACCGGCAGTGTACCGGATCAAATTGTAGTGATAGTATGGTGAGTCAGGTGTCGATCCTCAGGGAAAACTTGGTAATTCACCGTGTGATTAAACACCGAGAAACTATTATTATCTCAATCTAAGTCGCAATTTTATCATCCAACCAAACTCTAAACTAACAAACAATAAATAAAAGCATAAAACTAAAACAGATATATATAAGTATATAAATATATATATATATAAATATATAGCAATACATATATATATATATATATATATATATATATATAGATATAAGTATATATAGGTACCAAAACAATATCTAAGGGAGGGAGATAGATATTATAATTAGAGACTAGCCAAGAATATGTTATTGAATTCTTATATCTTTTTAGTAGAAATTAGATAAGACAGATCTTCCTTTTTCCAAGGTCCAATCAATTATACGAAACGGTATACTCCTAAGCTAGGCAATTTCTCCTCTCACGAGCGTATGAAATTGTCATATGTCTTGTCCTCTGTCCAATGTCATCCTCAAGCATGGGTCACTCCCATTTTGTCATATGGCCAATTTTAAAAGATGTCAATTAAACAGGCGAATTTAACGTGATAATCTCTCGAGTATAAATTTCAATAAGAGTTTGTTTCTCTCGAAACAAATGGGGGGGTTTATGAAATCGGATTCCGTTGTCACGTTTTCACTCGGCCAATTTTACCCTCCGGTCTTTCTATTAACGAGTTCATAAACTAACTACGAGGCGTCAATTCATAATTAGATTATGAATTCTTTCAAATCAATTAGCTACTTCAATTCAAACATAGAAAGAGATTCATTATAACCGATTTTAATCAATTTTAACATAGTCGTTATCCATTTCCCTAAAAAGATAAAACTAATCCAATTTCATATCTTGGCTAGATATTAAGTTAGCCTAATATCATTATAATTAATATATAGATACTAATAACAACAAACAAACATAAATACATTAGAAAAGTTACCAAATTACAATTGAAGCTTCAGAGTTGTACCCTCCGGAAATAGCAACTCTTTTACATCAATGAGCCTTGATACATCTTCTAAGCATTATAACGATACTTTATACTACAGCATTATTCCGGCAGAGTGCCGTTTACAGATTTTATTTAACTAAAAACAACAAAAGAGACTATAGAGAAATATAGAAGAGAGATATATGCATTGGTACATCTCAAAATGGTTGCAATTGAGGGGTATTTATAGAGTACACCACAAGGCCGGCGCATGCCGGAACACCACCGGCGCGTGCCGGTCAAATAGTATATATTCCCTTGTCGAGATTTGTGGGCCCAATGTCGAGATTTTCCTGCAAGATCCGGCCTTCTCCGGCGCGCGCGTGCCGCCACTCAACATATCATATGTTCAGTAAAAACCTATCTCGAAATGTGTAGACCTCAGATTGACATGATTGAATATTCGTTGGAATGCTCTCTTGAAGGTCTACAACTTTCATCAATGACTTTTTCTCTGAAAATGCCTCTAAGTTAGGTCAAATGTCCGTTGAAGATGAGTTACGGTAGAAACATTAAGGACAGTTGATCTGTTCAAAGTTGTTAGATTTTGGCATAATCTTTTATCCCACAAAAACTCACGATTTATACTTCGAAGTATGTCATATTTTGAGATCTCGGTAAACATCCGATCCTCGCAATAAAATCAACGAAACACCAAACGTAATCGACAAAAAACATCTTTTATCGGTTTTATAACTCATGCATCTAATTATAACTAACTATGATTTTTATAAGTTTTCAATGCATTTATATGAAATTATACTAAAATATCATAAAATAATAATAAAAAGTCTTATAATATAATGATATATTTTTCATACATCAATAGCAAACTTCAATGATTGGTGGATTTAGAAAGGTTGATAAATTTAGGTGTTTGCATCCAGCTGCCAATCATTTTGCTTCCTCGTCATTTCCACAGAGTTTTAAGTAGTGTTCTTCTTGAAAAAACAATCCAGTAGCAGTCGATTTCTCATATCCAGTTTGAGTGTTTGAGGAGGATGAAGCCATTGTTAGAGATTTGAGAGAAAGCTTTGCATTTGTAGTGAGAAAATAGGATTTATGATTTTGCAAGGGTGCGTAAAGAATTCTGAAAAACTTATAAGTGTTGTTTATATAGGATGATTTGGGTAGTGTGAACGTGGTTGAATATGGAAGGATTTTATGACATAATGGCGTGATTTTATGTACATAAATCACGATATTTGAGTGTAGTGGGGGGGGTGGATTGAGGTAAGTAATGATAGATCCCGGGAATCGAGGCGTTCGTAATTTGAAAAATCATATGGTTACCTCCACGATTGTAAATTGATCTCTACGTGTGTAATCTTCCACAGTATAATCCTCCATAACTTCCTTATTCTCCATGTGTATAACAGTTGACTTGGTTCACAATTTTAATTTGCTGGTGACTTCAATCTTCACTTTAGTGAAGGGCCTTGGTCGGTCACTTCACCGGTGGAGTGCCTTTTTCACTGAGCCGCTGTCATTAACTGTTCCTAAAAATCAGTGAAGTTAACTTCACTGAGTACCAGTGCCTCACCTGCTACATCTCCAGTGAAGGCAAAGGTTTAATCAGCTGGTGAAGTCACTTAGCTGATTATTCCAGTTAGCCGCACTTTGATACTTAGTCAATTTCAATCATTCCCAACTCAGTTCTCAACATGCTAAATCTTTCATGACTAAGTGGTTTAGTGAAAATGTCAGCCAATTGATCTTCAGTGGGTATGTATCTTAGAATAACATCTTCTTTTTCAACATGATCTATGATGAAATGATGTCTTACATCAATATGCTTTGTTCTTGAGTGCAACACTGGATTTTCAGTAATGGATATTGCACTTATGTTGTCACACATGATTGGAATTGTCTTCTCCTCCATTCCATAATCTCTTAGTTTGTTGTCTAATCCACGATGACTTGTGCACAACAACCGCCTCACGCTATATATTCTCGCTTCACCGTTGATGTAGAGATGGAGTTTTGCTTTTTCTTTGAACCATTAAACTAGTCTCGGTGCCTAGCATCCGGCATGTTCCAGAGGTGCTTTTTCTATCTATCTTGCATCCAAAGATAGTCGAGTCCGAATATGATATCAACTTGAATCCTCCATCTTTTGGATACCAAATGCCAACATTGATGGTGTTCTTCAGGTATTTGATTATTCTTTTAGCTGCTAGAAGATGTGATTCTTTTGGTTGAGCTTGAAATCTTGCACATACTCCTACTACAAATGCTATATCAGGTTTGCTTGCAGTTAGATATAGTAGGGATCCAATGATTCCTCTATACATTTTCTGATCAACATCTTTTCCTGCTTCATCTTTTCCAAGAATGACTCATGCACACATTGGTGTATCTGCTGTGCCACTTGTGTCCATGCCATACTTGTGTATTAAGTCTTTTGTGTACTTGGATTGACTAAGGAAAATACCAACCTTCATTTGTTTCACTTGAAGGCCAAGAAAATAATTTAATTCTCCCATCATGCTCATCTGAAATTTGCTCTTCATTAGGTTTGCAAATTTCTTACACAGATTTTCATCCTCTGATCCAAAGATGATGTCATCTACATAGATTTGTACTATCAATGTGCTTGTTCCTTCCTATAATTTGAATATAGTCTTATCTATAGTTCCTTTGTTGAATCCATTCTTGATCAGAAATTGTGATAGTGTTTCATACCATGCTCTGAGTGCTGCTTGAGTCCATAAACAAATTCTCTTGAACTTGTATACTTTATCTTCTTTTCATTTGTGTTGAAAACCAGGGGGTTGTTCCACATATACTTCTTCTTCCAAAAGTCCATTCAGAAATGCACGGTTGACATCCATGTGATAGACTTTGAAGTCTTTGTGTGTAGCAAAGGCTAGAAATAGTCTGATTGCTTCCAATATTGCTACTGGTGCAAATGTCTCATCATAATCTATTCCTTCTGCTTGAGAGTAACCTTTTGCAACTAGCCTTGCTTTATTTCTGACAACTGTTCCTTGCTCATCCATCTTGTTTCTGAATACCCATTTTGTTCCAATGATGTTGGTTGTGTCTGGTCTGTCAACAAGTTCCCAGACTTCATTTCTTTCAAATTCATTTAGTTCCTCTTGCATGGCTGTAATCCAGTCTGCATCTTGAATTGCATCATCTATTGTCTTGGGTTCCACTTGTGATAGAAAACATGTTAGCATATGCTCCAGTTGTCTTCTAGTTCTAACTCCTGTGTGAATGTCTCTAATGACTTGATCTTCAGGATGATCTCTTAGCCAATTGAGTTCAGTTGAAGTTGTTCTTCACTTGGTGCTTCTACACCTTCAGTTGTGCATGAGCTTCAAGTTTTGGTGCTTCTTCATTGTATTGACTTGTGGCTCATCTTGATTTCCAAAATTGTGGTTCGAATGGTAGTTTACGGTTGTATTCATATACACTTCCCTTTGTGCTGCTTCTTCTTGATCTTGAAGACTTTCACCATTTGTGTTTGGTTCATCAAAGACTACATTTATTGATTCTTCAATCTCCAATGTTCTTTTGTTGAGTACTCAATGCTTTCTTTGGTGTCTGAGTATCCCATAAAGATTGCTTCATCATTTTTTCATCAAGGATGTGTAATCGATTCTATTCAAAACAAAACATTTAGATCCAAACATATGTAAATGTGAAATGTTAGGTTTTCTTCCATTCCATATTTCATATGGAGTTGTTCCATGATATTTGTTGATGATTGATCTGTTCTGTGTATAGCATGCTGTGTTTGCTGCTTCAACCCAAAACCTCTTTGGTAGATATGCTTCTGCAATCATTGTTCTGACTGCTTCTTTGAGAGTTCTGTTTCTTCTTTCTGCTACACCATTTTGTTGTGGAGTTCCTGCTGCGGATAATTGATGTACTACTCCATTTTCTTCACAATAGGTTCTCATAACTTCATTTAGAAATTCTGTGCCTCTATCTGATCTGATCTTGTTGATCTTTAGTTCTTTCTCATTTTGAATCCTTCTTAGCAAATCTGGCAGCTTCTTAAGTGTCTCTTTCTTCTTGTTCATAAATATGGTCCAGGTGTACTTGGAGAAATCATCAACCACTACTAGAGTGTATTTCTTACCACTTACACTTACTGGTGTGACTGGTCCAAACAGGTCCATATGTAGAAGATGTAGAATTCTTGTTATTGATTGATAGGGCTTTGACTTGAAGGATCTTTTGATTTGCTTCCCTTTCTAGCATACATCACAGAGGCTTTATTTCTTGAATGTGATCTCAGTCAAGCATTCAACTAACTTGTTCTTTGATAATGTGTTGATGGTCTTGAAATTTAGGTGATTTAATCTTCTGTGCCAAATCCACCTGGTTGATTGTTTATTTTTGACAAATAAGCTAGTTTCTGCCTTAGCTGTTCTCCAATCCACCACATACATGTTATCTACTCTTCTTCCTGCAAGAACCACTGTATTGGTTTGACTGTGAATCACCTTGCATCCTTCATTGTTGAAGTGTACATTGTAGCCTTTGTCACAGAATTGACTGATGCCTAGCAGATTGAAATTTAGTCCCTTAACATATGCTTCATTTTGAATCTTCAAATTTTTCTTGAGCATTGTGCCTTCCCCCTTAATTTTGCCAGGGTTTTCTTTGCCTCCAAAGGTGACTTTGGGTCCATTAAAAGCTTTAAAGTCAGTGAGTCATCCCTTGTTCCCTGTCATGTGTCTGGAACATCCACTGTCTATGTACCAGACATTCTACAAAACAAATTAATTTTGTTTAGGCACCCAACCCTGTTTGGGTCCATACCTGTTAGCAATCATGCCTCCTACTCCTAATGTGTATCCGAAGGATTTTTTTTGGATAGTTGAAATCATCAACTTCTTATGTATAATGTATGGCAGAAGACCTTCCAATGTTTCTACTAGAGGTATTCTGATACTTTTCTCTTCTTTTTGGTGCATTTGCATCCCTTTTTATTTTCCAATAAGCAGTGGGAAACCTATGTTCGTGTTGCTTCATATGTCTAGGAATATGCCTAGGTTGGCTTTTCTTAAACACATGATGCATGTCATGAAATGGTTTCTTCTTGTATTTTGGAGGTGCCACATTCCAATCATCCTCTGAAGGATAAAGTCTTCCTTTACCTTTCAAAAAGTCTTTGCTTTTGGTTGATTGGATTAATGGTTTAGTCTGCTGTTTCACTGCACTGGGTTTTGACTTTACCGGCATTGGATGAGTGGTTGAAGTTATGGACTGTCCTTTTCTGAACTTTGGTCCATTGTTGGTCCTAGATTCAGAATTGTGTTGTCCATTGTTTCTATTCTCATCCTGACTATTGTAGCCAAGACCAGATCTGGATCCAAACCTTTTTGAGGGTTTGTAAGCTGGTGCATTTAAAAGTGCAGTGTTGGTCTTAACTGGTAGGGGGATTTTCTCAACCGGTCTGTCAGCACCAGATGTATGATCATCTGCTGCTTGTTGATCATTTGAGTGAGTCTCCTTACTAGTTATTTTAGCTTTTTCTTTATCCAGTTATTTCTTTATTCTTTTATTTTCCTTTCTTAGATTCTCACACTCATGTTCCAGAATTTCATGATTCAACTCAATTTGTTCAAATTTACTCATGAGATTTTGGATTAGGTTTGCAGAGTCTAAGGGGAGAATAGAAGACTGTGCAGTGTTAGATGTGGATGCACTAGATGATGAGCATGAACTAGATATTACCTCAGTTTCATTTGACTCTTTAGCCATAAGACATATATAGGCTTTTTCATTGTCTGTGTTGTCATCCTCATCATCAGAATCATTTTCAAATGATTCTTCATTATGTTCACTGCTAGATTCAGTTTTGAGTGCCTTCTTGCTTTTTCTCGTTTCAGTTGTCATGTACTTTTTCTTATCCTCAAGTTTGTCTTTTTCTTTAGGGCAATCAGCCTTGAAGTGCCCTTTCTTATTACAGTTGAAGCATCTGTATTCATCATTTTTTCTCTTGATGTCTTTGCTTGTGCTTGACTTTTTGTTTGACGATGATCCTCCTTTGAATATCTTCATTTTGCTAAACCTGTCAAAATGTTATACTAATAAAGCTACCTATTCCTTCAGCTCCTGTGTCTCTTTGCTGTTTGCATCAGCTGTTTGACTTCGCTGGGGTGCAACTAGTGCACTGGCCTTATGTGGCTCTGCTGGTACAGTGTCTTCGCCGTTCAATTCAAATTCATGAGCCTTTAGTTGGGACATCGAGTCGTGGTGTCGTCGGTGTTTGCAAGATTTGTTGTCCTCGATTCATCGATGTGATGATCTTCCATCTTTCGTAAGCCTCTTAAGATCTTCAAGCACACATCTTTCTGAGGATATGTGTGTCCAAGCTGTTGCAGTTCACTGATGATGCTTGAGAATATGTTGTCCATTTGATCAATAGATTCACCAGCCTTCATTTTGAAGTTCTCAAATTTCTGTTTTGCAACAGATAATTTGTTTTCTTTAACTGGTTCATATCCTTCATTTATCAGTGCCAGCTTGTCCCACATCTCTTTTGCTGTTTTGCAATCTTTGATTCTCATGAACATGTTGCTATCCAGGGTCTTCAAAATCATATCTTTTGCACCAAAGTCTAGATTTGCTCTTCTCATGTCATCCTTGGTCCAATCTTTCTTGGGTTTGTCCACTTCTTTTCCTTGATCTCGCCTCCTCGTGGCTACCACAGTCATGATCATGATTGGGCCATCATTAATTACATCCAAAGATCTCCTCATCGATTCATGGCAAGATGAGATAACATTCTTATTTTATATTCATCAAAATTATAAACATTGAAAACATGTACTTTTGACATAAAGTTTGAGGAATCCATAAGTACAAATAAGAGATATATATGTATATGTGTAGAAAGCACAAGTTTCAAAACCACTTTGAAAATATGTGATCTCCTTGTTACCAAAAATTAGATCTGAACAGGTTCTGATACTAGGAACACTGCTCTGATACCAATTGTTGGTCCCAAAGAAGGGTAAAACTATAGTCAGGGGGGTGAATGACTATAGTGGAGTTTCAAAATCTTTTCTTGTAAAAAGCTTTTGGGCAGCGGATAAGTCCCTTCATACTATGTTGTTTCAAAGTACTTTAGGCAATCACAGATATAAGATATAATATAAGTAATTAAATGAATGCAGTAAGGTAAATTGTTGAAAGTAAATTGACACAAGGCTTATAGTGGTTCAGGGTGGTGTAGTCCCTTAATCCACTCTTCTCCTGTTATGATTGGAGGAATTCACTATTGTTTTCACAGATACAATATCCTGATTGTCCTTGACTACACAAGTTTCACATTCTACAAGACTATCACTCCTGACTTTGCAATGCGACTTGTACTCGGTCTCTTTCACTCGCCTCCTTGGGATCAAATCCTTCAGCAGCTATCACAAACACAACTCCTTCTCAGATGGCTCTGATTCAGTTGCTTGATTGATGTGAATTGGATTCACAAACTTGTTGATCAATCTCAATGCTTGATGTTTGAAATGTGGATCTCAGTTTTGAGTTGATCACTAGATATTTCTTTTTCGTACAGATAGAAGGTTTTTCACTTTGACGGAGTTTTTGTCAGATTTATGATCGTTCTTCCTTGTATTTATTTTTTTGTCAATGCCTTCTATTTATAGCCTTGATTATCCTGGATTGGAATTTCCGTCCGTTGGCTATATTAATGAAGGGAATAATCCTTGATTTCATTTGTTGGTCCCTTGGAAAGGCTAACACAAGTTTAGAGGGGGGTGAATAAACTTGTCACCAAAAACTTATCCTGAGCTGGAAAAGCCCGAGAATCGAGTTTCTCGAAACTCAAACCGATCTCCGTTCGATTTGTTCTCGTCTCTTAACTTGTGCGGAGTTCAGTTAGCTCAACTGAGTATAAGTCAATGCTGACTTATATTCAGTCTTGTTAACTGGCAGCGGATAAATAATAGCCTTTAGTGCAATAGATGTGTGAATAGAAATCTAGACCTTCATGTATCGATTCTGTCTTTGACTCGATTAATCCAGTGTTTGCTGAGTGATAATGCAATAAATAAAACAAACACAAATGCATAAAGTAAATTAACACAAGATTTGTTTATGGAAGTTCCGGGTGGTGTAATCTCGTACGTCTCCCCTTCTCCTGTGGTGTAGGAGGTAACACTAGAATCTTGAGATAACCATTACAAAATCCTAGCACTATGGCAGTCCTTCACGACACCCTAGTTTCACTGTCTACGCATAATGAAGAAAGGTAAGATTGCTCCTTCATTCTCGCACACCGATCTTTCGGAGGTGGAATTGCTCCTTCACCACTCACCACTAACACCAACACATAGTCCGCAGATCGCACTGCTGAAATTTGTGGCAACCAAGTTGCAACCGTATGAAGAAAGGCGAATTGCTCTCTTCAAACTATGCACGACCAACCCTTTTTCACAAAGGTTAGGTTTAGAATTAATCAAGGATTAATTCGGTGAGTCATCTGATTCTTCCGGATCGGCTTTGTAGCTCCAAGATGCCTTCTTTCCCCCTCAATGGGTTCTTTGGATCTTCCTTTGAAGTCTTCAAGGCAATTCCGTTGGCTTCCCCTTTTTCTAGATATATATAATCTGATTTTGTGGATCTGGATTTGGATCTTTGAATATGTGCTTGTAAAGCTCTTTTTCTGATCCTCTCTCTCTCTCTCTCTCTCTCTCTCTCTCTCTCTCTCTCCTCCTCCTTCAAGTGATTCTCTTGTGTATTTATAGGGGTGATGTAACGGTCACTCTTGTAGCCGTTACACTTGTCGTTTAGCCAACGTTCACATGTACGATCTTTTGTCGTATTGTCAGTTTAAATTCAAGAAGGCCTTAACTCAGTTTTCTACTCTTCTTCAAAACTGAGTACCTTAACATCTGACTTTAATTGACAAAGTCAGAGTACACCATTCAGTTTCTTCTTTCCTGGTAACTGATAATCTTTGTCCTTAAGATTATTCAGTTTTACATGATCTATAACTCAGTTTCAAGTCACCACAGACTTGCCTGAATCCTGACTTATAGTCACGACTTAATCAGCTTCTAACTGAGTTTTCCACCTCAGTTCTTCAGTCTTCTTTAACTGAGTCTGTGTCCCTCAATTCTTCAGTCTTCTAGATAAGCCAACTGAGTCTGTGTCCCTCATCGAACTTATCTTCTTCAGTTCTTGCATAACTGAGTTTGAACCCTCAGTTCTTTATGTGCATATTCAGTTTTCTTGCTATAACTCAATTTTCTTGTTGTGACTCAGTTGTTCGCCTAGTTCCTATTCTATTACAATGCTTGTCTGAAACAAGCTATACAAAGTTCAGACTCTAGATAGAACTTATACATTTATCTCTAGACCATTTCTTGCTTCTTCTTTCATTAAGCACTATAACAGTTAGTTACGACTTCATCATCATGGGTTGTAAGTGATTTGTCTAATTACATGACGAATCATCATCAAAACACAAATAATATTTCCAACATTATTCTTGATTCCCCCTTAATTATATTCTCCTTGATTTCAGTGATTTGATCTTTCTTCAAACGTTTATCAGAAAATCCATTCTTGGTTGATCCTCTATTGATTGTGCGTTTAATGCTTTATCCTCTCAGATCTTCATCATATTTCAAAATCGATTAAGCAAAGTTTACTTAGCCGTTCTTTGAACGGTAAAGTGATTCTTCTGACTTTGCCACTTAGATCTTCCTTCACTGCTTTGTCTTCACTCACCGAAAAGTCTGCTTTACTTTGCCGATTCATCGCTTCCTTCATTCTTTCGGTTCAAGGGAATCCTTGTACTTCACTCGATCCTTGATTTGTGTGAGATCGATGTACACCATATTTAAACTCTAAGTATCATTACTTGAAACATAACTTAGACTTATCCAAAGTCATCACAGACTTCCTTGGTTATAAGTCGAGACCATAATGTCTTCATTGCTTCTCTCTCTTTGGTACTTGGTCGGCTTCACTCTACCGAAATCTATTTTTACTTTGCCGTCCTACCAACTAGTACAATACTTGTCTGACTCAACTTATACAACATTTCAGACTCTAAGTAAAGATTATACAGAGAATTATAACTTATTTCAGGCTTTCTATAACAGCTAGTATGGCCATCGTCAAAACATAACAAAATGTTCCTAACATCCACCATGAATCGATTAAGGCCCATAGTTCCCAAACCTACTTGTATAACTAGAGGAACATCCATAGCCCCTGGCGGACCCGCCAATTCTCTGCGGGTGAAGTAGAGTGCATGTTTAGAGTTGCCCAATACGATTGGTTTTTCGAAACCTCTTACGTTTAAAGAGTTGCTCTGATTCTTGATCTGATTGTTTCTAGGGTTAGATTCAAGGACTACAGGAATCTTATTGGCATATTGTCTCTATCGGAGATTGTCTCTGTTGGCGTTCCCGACATCCCTCTTGAATGTGTCACAAACTCCACGGTCACTCAGCTTATCGATATCTGGCCTTAGGATCCAACATTCATCAGTGGTGTGGCCATGATCTTTTCGGTATTTGCAATACTGAGATTCATCGCGAGTTTTTGGGTCGGCCTTCATTGGACGTGGTTCTGGGAGGAGATGCTTGATTTCATGAATCACATAGGTTGTGGTGGCATTAAGGGGAATATAGTCCTCATCCCTGAATTTCAACGGCTTCCGGATGTCGTGCTCCTTATTTCTATGCCGATCCTCTCGTGGCGGATAGGGATCGACCCCTTTCTTTTCCTCTATTGTTCGAGGATGAAGGATTCGGCTACGATATACCAAGTTTCTGAGCTTTGTCAAACAGATCTTGAAGATTTAAAGCAGGCCTCCACATGAGCTCAATTTTAAGGCCGTATCTTGCCAGACCTGTTTGGAAACTAGTGATGATCTCTCCATCGTTTATGCCCCTGGTTTGATAAAAAAAACTTTTGTGAATCGCTTATAATAATTTTGAACCTATTCGTTCTCTTCCTGGCGGACCTCGTAAGGATCATCGATTACTTTTTTTCGCCTAGACTGCTAATTTGAACTCATTAAAAAATTTAGTCTACAGATCATCCCTTGAGCGGATCGATCGATGAGGTAGGCTCCAAATCCATGTCGCCATCTGATCTTGCATAGTGCCTACTAGGGCGATGCACCAGGCGGACTCATTTTTCGTCGCCAGAGTAATTTTGCTTTGAAAAGCAGAAAGCCAATCATAAGGGCAAGTCATACCGTGATAGTTCTGAAAGTTGGGATAGTGTATGCCTCATTTTGGTGCTATTTTTGAATATCCTCGGAGTGGATGCTAGTTCCCCAGGACGGTCTGGCCGCTCCCTCTGGTTTTACCCTTTCCATATCTTCGTGCCTCTTTTCAAGCATTTCAAACATATTTCTCAACGTTAGTGGTTCGGGGGAGTGTCTAGGTATGTGCTCTGATCGAGCTTCTCTTTCGGGTTTATTTTGGGACTCTTCTTGTTGATCCCCCAACCTTTCTTTGATATTTTGGCGATCAGCGCCACGTCCTCCGCCTACTCATATCGGGGCAACATTACACTCATTACGGTCGTCGTTTCTTGGTCTGAGTCGATTTAGAGCTTATACTTTTGTCTGTGTCTGCCTATCAGAGGAATGGACACTCCTCTCTCTTTGGGGATTCCCTTCTCTGATTGAACTTTGAGAACATTGAGGAGGATCGTTAATGACCGGGCCGGGCCGGTTTGCGCTATTGGAGCCGTAAGAGTAGTAGTACTAGAGTAGGCATGGCTTTGATCGGTTTAGAGGAAATCCTATGGAGATGATGTATTAATTTACCTCATCCATCCTTTCCACATATTCCATAAAATCCAGAACAGCATCTACAATTGAGTCATGTGGAATGGCCATTGTTGGGATTGGGGTCAGCTCAGGAGTTCGCTGTTGTTTGGAAGGACCCACGGCCTCTTTTCCTTTATTTTATGTTACGGTCTCAAGTGTATTTCGAGCGTTGCCCATCACATTGAGGAAAGGGCGGGCATCTTCGTATCCGGCATCGTTTCCGCCATGATGGCTTGCAAGATCGGACAGAGTTGCGGCATGTGTCGATTTGTGAGCAGCCTTCAGAACATGTGTCACTGGCTCAAAAAACTTACTTCCATTCATGTTTAACTTGATAACTATTTTCTCAATAATATCCTCTGACACTTTTGACTAGTACTTTCTGACACACTTATCCTTTGGTACTACTATTGGTTCGCATAAATATCTTCTGGCATAATTATCAACTCACACACATATCTTGTATAAATATCCGTACAAATATCTATACAAATATCCATCTATCTCTGGTGACGTCGATAGTGGTTCTGATGAGTAATAGAAGGAGATATGATGAGAGTGGTGATTATTCGAACGCAAACTCTAAGGGTCTTGTTTCTAACTCTTTACTTGCATACTAGAAGGTTGAAAGCTGTTAGACATATTTTAGTTTTAATGACGAGTGCCAGACTAGCAGTTATAGAGCAAAGGCAAAATGATGTCTAGATTAAATGTATAGGTTTGCTAGAGTTTGATCTTTGTATAGGTTTGATCAAACAAGCACTGTAAAGAGGTCAGTTGACTTGATCAGCAGACCTATCTAGGTCAGTAAAGTGTCTAAGTCAGTAGAGTCTAGGAACCTGCTGATGGTTGAAGGCTGAGGGTTCAAACTCAGTTATGAAGGCTAAGGAATCAAACTTGGTATTTAAAGTCAGGTATCAGAATTTAGGGAAGTCTATGATGACCTAAACTGATCACATATACCTTGTGTAGAAGGTCTAAGTTCCATAAAAGTAAAGTAGCGATTGGAACTTGGTTATAATTAAAATGGTGTACTCTAACTTTATAATAAAAAGTTAGATGAGAAGCAGTCAGCTGAGGTGTTTATAAAACACAGTAGACTAAAAGTCAGCTTGCACACATGGACATCAGCAGGCCTATGCAACAGGTGTCTGCTGAGTGCAAAAGTCGAATTAATCCAAGTTTTTCTGGAAGATAAAATGGATAAGGATGAATTACAAGCCTTGGATTAATTAGTCAATCAATGGACAAGATGAAAGGAACGTTGTTAGGATTCAGAGCAACATCCAATGAAATTAAGTCAATGGTTGTGAGACTAGATCATCAAAGGAACACCGATAAATCGTCGATGACGATCAAATAGAGGAAAATTGCTGTCAAGATAAAGACAGTTCTGAAACGACTATATTTGAAATGCAAACTCAAATCATAGGATTCACACCTATAAATAGAGGACTCCTAATTCAGATTGCAATAACAATAACAACAACTTGAAAATAACAAAAGAAAAGAACAAGTTTTTGAGCAAGAAATTACCTTACTGATACCTATAGAGTTTTAATCTACAGATCAAGGATTTTCTACAAGTGTCTCTGCAATCAAGTTACATCTAGTATACACAGTTGAATACTACAAGCTGCTGATCTTATCATCCTGATCAAAAGCTTGCTGAAAGCTGAATCACTTTCTTGATTCAACCCCTTCTTTTTCAAGAATAACGTGTAGACATTGAAGCACTACTGAAGTGTCAAGGAGTGTTGTGTTTTGTGGTGGAGCTGGTGAAGAGGCAATCCTACCCTTCATTGGTCAAGGACAAACAGTTTTGGGATTTTTGTAACAGCTACCCCAAAAATATCTAGTGAATTTCCTCCAACATCATAGGAGAAGAGTGGACTGACAGGATTACACCACTTGGAACCACTACAAAACGTGCATAGTCTACTTTACTGCATTTATTTTCTGATGCATGCTTGTCACATCAACCTGCTGAACTAGCTTCTGAATCACACTACCTACACTGTTGAGTATCCAATACTTAATATCATATTTAAAACAACAAGTAACAAGGCTTAATTTAATATATTCCATTGCAACAAATTCAATAGCTTCAATAGTCAGCAGACTGCTGAAGGTCAGCAGACTATTGACCCTGCTGAGTTTGTAAAACTCCAAAAAGTTTTTAAGTGTTATGTTTATTCAACCCCCCTTTTAAACTTAACCAAAGCCTTTTTTAGGGACCAACAATTGGTATCGGAGCGGAGCTTCTGTTCTGAAGTAATCCTACTTGTGCTTGTGAAAAATGTATGAAAACTTTTTCATGTTTTTGTTTCAAGTTTTACATCATGGACCACAACCAAAGATGCTAGGACAATGTTGATGAGCTCTCTAGATTGTTTTGATGAGTATAAGCGTCGTATGCAGGCTTATCTAGCTGCAACTCATGATGAGATGATAGATGTGCTGATTGATGGACCACTGGAGATTAACAAAGTCATAACTGTGGATGGTCAAAATCAAACTGTTCCAAAGCCAAAAAGTGAATGGGGTGCTGAAGATATAAAAAGGGCAAACCTGAACAACATTGCTATTGATATTATCCATAGAACTTTAGATAGCAATATGTACATGAAGGTGAAAGATTGCAAAACTGCCAAAGAATTATGGGAAATATTGCAACTTATTTGTGAAGACACTGATGCAATCAAAAAGAACAAGATTAATGTGTCCAAGCAAAAGTTTCAAGAGTTCAAGATGAAATCAAATTAGACCATTGAACAGATAGAGTCTAGTTTCAATGCAATTCTAGATGAACTCACCCTGCTGAATGTTGTTTACACAAAAGAAGAGATCAACACGAGGATTCTCAAAGCTTTACCTCTAAAAGAAGTTTGGGAAATGAAGGTTACTGCATTGGAGGAGTCCAGGAGACTACATGAGGAAGACACCTTCAAATTGTTCTCTAATCTTAAAGCTTGTGAATTCAGCAAGGACCTTGTTGCAAATGCTGAAAAAGAAGCAACAAAAATAACAACATTGGCTGCTGCACATAAAGAAGAATCATCAAGTGTTCAAGATGATGTGCTAGATGAAATGCAAGAGCAAATAGCCCTGCTGACTAAAAGAATCAGAATGATGAAATCTAGAAAGGCATCTCCAAGGAATTCTGGCATGAAAACAACTGAGAAGAAAGATGAATCAAAGAAGGATCATGATTTTCTGTGCTTGAATTGCAAGAAACCGGGACACTTCAAACCCGATCGTCCCCGATTTAAAAAAAAGAAAGATCGACTACCTATCCTTTAACTTGCAAGAAGCTGGACATTTTAGACCTGACTGTCCAAACCTGCCGAAGAACATGGGTCAGCAGAGGAGATCTGGTAGGAAAGCACTGGTTGTTGATGATGAATCTGGCTATGAAGTGGAATCAGAAAAAGGAAATGAATCAGATGACACTGCACTTATAGCACATATGGATGATTATGCTCTCATGGCTCATATGGATAAAACTGAAGAGGTATACAATTGTATCTATGAACACTCCTGCTGAAAGTCATTATGAGTCTACTAGTGGTTCTAATCCAAATTTCTGACAATGAAGAACCTCTAGATGCCCTTATTAATCAACTGAGGATAATACAATCTGGTTATGAGATTGTGAAGACTAAAAGAGAAGCACTTCAAGCAGAAATTCAAAGATTGAATGCTGAATTAAGAATTCTCAAGGGCAAGGAAAATGATTATGAACAGAATCAGTGTAAGTCTACAACACCTACAGTGGCAACTGAATCTGATGCACAAACTAGTTCCACAACTGCATTTAAATCTAGAAAGCCTTATGGTGATAGAACAGGCCTTGGATTTGAAACTCAACAATCTTATAAGGGTGGATCAAGTAAGGCTACTGAACCTAGTGCCATAATTGGTCCTAAGTTTGTGGCTGCACAAAATCCAACTCCTCAAAAGGTTGTTGAGGCAGTAAAGCCTTCTAGGAACGCTTCAAAGAAGCAAAATCAGAAGCCTAAAGGGACAGCAGCACCTAATAGAAAGGGTACATCAAAAGGTAGGATCATTAGACTGACCATCGATAGCGAGACCTCTTTGCAAAGTCTGCTTGACCACAAAAGGGTAAAAATTAGAAATATTCAAAGGATAAGAATGTCAAACCCAAGAATGTTAATCATTCAAGGGATACTTATCTCAGGGGGGAAAGGCGGATTGTTCCCTACTGATGAATATTGGAATATTCCTGCCCCTGCTGCTAGAAACAACAAGTTTAACCATAATTCTAAGGCTAGACCTCAGCAGTGGAATCAGCAGAGGACTCAGCTGAGGCCTCACCAGAGACCTCAACAGAGACCACAATACAGGGTTGTTCCTAACAGAGAGCAACCTTATGGTTATACCAATGCTTCTAACAATAGGAATCACTTCAAACAACATTTTGTACCAAAAGGCCAGAGACCATATGTGAATGCTACACAACCAAATGTTAGATTCTATGGAAATGTAGCATATATATATGAACAAAAGTGCAACACTTTCCAAAGAAGACCTTATGGAAACTTGCCAAGGGTTGTGCGCACCACTGACCATTATGGACCCAAACAGGTTTGGGTACCTAAAACACATTAAATTTGTTTTGTAGGGTGTCTGGTACTTTGACAGTGGATGTTCCAGACATATGACCAGAAGTAAGCATTGTTTGACAAATTATGTCGCAACGGATGGACCAAAATTTAATTTTGGAAACAAAGATGCAACAAGATATACAATAGGGTATGGAACACTGGTGAGGAATGGATTGACAATCAGGAATGTTGCATATGTTGAAGGCTTGGATTACAACCTCCTGAGCACTGGACAATTCTGTGACATGGGCTACAAAGTCACTTTTGACAAAGGCTACTGCATTGTCATGAGTGAAATGGGAGAACAAGTTTTACAGGCTAGAAAAGACAACAAAACATGTATGTAGTAGATTGGACTACTGCTATTCCTGAAACATGTCTTATTGTGCATAAAAAGTCAGAACTCAACTAGTTATGGCACAAGAAGTTGAATCATCTAAACTTTGAATATATCAATCAGTTGGTGAAGAAGAAGTTGGTGATTGGTTTACCTGAAATCACATACAAAAAGAATGGTATATGTGATGCCTGTCAGCAAGGAAAACAAACAAAGTCAAGTTTTAAGTCAAAGACTAAACAATCAACCAAGAGAGTGTTGGAACCGATGCATATGGATCTGTTTGCACCAGTAATACCAACAAGTATAACAAGAAATAAGTACACTCTGGTAGTTGTGGATGATTATTCAAAATACACTTGGGTGATTTTCATGAATAAGAAAAGTGAAACACTTCAAAAGATGTCTGAATTGAAGAGACTACAAAATGAGAAAAGTGTGACAATAGTGAAGATCAGATCAGACAAGGGTACTGAGTTCCTAAACAAAGTCTTAAGAGGATACTGTGAACAAAATGGTGTGTTGCATCAATTAGCAGCTACTGGAACACCTCAGCAAAATGGGGTTGCTGAGAGAAGAAACAGGACTTTGAAGGAAGCAGGGAGGACTATGATCTGTGAAGCATTGTTACCTGAAAGATTTTGGGCTGAAGCAATTATTAAAGCATGCTACACACAGAATAGAACCTCAGTGAACAAAAAGCTTATGAAGACACCTTATGAAATATGGTATGGAAGAAAGCCAAATATTTCTTACTTCCATCCATTTGGGAGTAAGTGCTTTATCTTAAATCATAAGGAGCAACTGAAGACTTTCCAACCAAAATCAGATGAGGGAATCTTTGTGGGATATTCTACAGTCAGCAAGGCTTTTAGGGTACTGAACCAAAGGACATTAAAACATGAAGAATCAATACATGTTGTTTTTGATGAATCTAAGTTCACTAGAATGGAGGATGAAGAAGTTTCAGAACCTGCTGTGAATCTAGAAGTCACTGATCCATGATATAATCATGTTTTAAAGAAGATAAGTGACTTAAAGGTTTCTGACTCTGGAAGTGAAAATGACCTTGCTGAAGGACTTGTTTGTAACACTCACGATACAACAATAGATGCAGCTCAAGGATCTCGCTAATCCCTATTGAATCTACAAAGAAACCTTCTCAAGATTAGGTTCCTATAAATCAAGCAAATCAAGATTTACAATGGTTGAAGGATCACCCCGATGAACAAGTAATTGGTGATGTACAGCAAGGTGTAAGGACAAGAAGACAACTAGAAGCAATGTTTACTTGTTTGCTATCTCAAATAGAACCTAAAATTGTTGAAGAAGCAATTTCTAATCCTGATTGGATAATTGCTATGCAAGAAGAATTGAATGAGTTTGAAAGAAACCAAGTTTGGACACTAGTGGAGAAGACTAATCGTGCAAATGTAATTGGCACTAAATGGGTATACAAAAACAAACTGGATGCATCTGGTACCATTGTTAGAAACAAGGCCAGACTAGTGGCAAAAGGTTATTCTCAAGCTGAAGGAATAGATTTTGATGAGACATATGCCCCAGTTGCAAGATTGGATGCTATTAGACTATTTTTAGCATATGCTGCATATAAGAACTTCAAAGTATACCAGATGGATGTAAAGAATGCATTTTTGAGTGGAATTTTGGAAGAAGAGGATTATGTTCAGCAACCTCCTGGTTTTGAAGTTAAAGATCAAGAAAATAAAGTGTATATTCTCAACAAAGCACTTTATGGACTAGAGCAAGCACCAAGAGCATGGTATGAGACTTTATCTCAATTCTTGGTGAACAATGGTTTTACCAAAGGAACCATTGACAAGACTCTTTTCAGAATCAATGAAGGAGAGAGCACCCTGCTGGTGCAGATTTATGTGGATGACATAATCTTTGGTTCTGAAAATGAATTGCTATGTGAAAAGTTTGCCAATCTCATGAAAAACAAGTTCCAGATGAGTATGATGGGAGAAATGAACTATTTCTTGGGATTACAAGTCAAGCAAATGCAATATGGAATCTTCATTCATCAAACAAAGTACACCAGGAGGCTGCTTGAAGAAGTTTGGTATGGAAAATAGCACCAAAGTATCAACTCCTACTGTGGGGACAAGCACCATGTTGGATGAAGATAAATATGGTAAAGATGTTGATCGGACTTTATATAGAAGGATGATAGGAAGCTGTTGTACCTCACACCCAAGAGACTGATATATCCTTTGCAGTATGTGTTTGTGCAATATTTCAATCTAAACCTAAGGAAAGTCACTTAGCTGCAGTAAAAGGATTCTTAAGTATCTAAAAGAGACTTTGGGAGTAGGGATTTGGTATTCAAAAGATGGAAGTTTCAAAGTTATATCCTACTCAGATTCTGATTATGTTGGGTGCAAGATTGATAGAAAAAGCACCACAGGAAATTGTCAGTTGATGGGAAATAGACGTATTTCCTGGTTTAGCAAGAAACATAATTCTTTATCAACTTCCACTGCTGATGTTGAATACATTGCTGCTGGAAGCTGCTGTGCACAAGTACTATGGTTAAGACAGAAACTAAGGGATTATGGGATTGAAGAATGAGAAATTCCCATAATGTGTGATAACATAAGTGCAATAGCAATCACAGAAAATCCTGTTTTGCACTCAAGGATCAAACACATTGATGTAAGACATCATTTGGATCATGTTGAAAAGAAATATGTGGCGGTTCTCTATAGTACTACTGAAGATCAACTTGATGATATCTTTACAAAGCCTTTGGATAGTGAAAGATTTTCTAAGTTAAGAACTGAACTTGGCATCATCAAGGTTGACTGAGTTATTATTAAGTCAGCAGAGTACTGGAATTCACCAAGAGGACTAGTCATTGCCCTGTTGGGTGCGCTCACTTGGGAGATTAGTCATTGGTATCAACAATTCTCAAGTACTCCTATAGTTTGAGCAAATGAAGTTGCCAAGGGGATTGGTATTGCCTATTGGGTGAGCTCCCTTGGCAGATCAGTCATCAGTATTAAACTTCATATTGTATTATTAGTTGGACAAAACTATGTTGTATAAAGATCAGCTTGTTTTGTATATCAGCAGGTTCTTGAACCTGCTAAGTCTACTGAAGCATATCAGCATAGTATATTTACTCTAACCCTACTGAAGATTCAATCTGCTGAATGATTCATTGCTAATAAAGTCAGACTTTAATGAAAGTCAACAGTGGAGTAAATGGATATTAACCATATCCTTTATTACAGCTGTTACAGAGTATAACGGTTTATTACACTAGTGGGATCAGTTAGTGAGACACATGGAAGTATCACATTTATTCCAAATTATATCGTGTGTTTACGGTACAGTACATGCACTGTACATTCCCACCCACTACTTCGCTTATATATACGTAATATACACGAAATGTATATGCAAAAACTCGATCATTTTCTCTCAAAAATATACAAGTGATAAGAGTCAATTTGACTCGGTTTATATATACATTTTGTGCCTCGTAACGACTCATTTAGGTTATTTCCGGGAGTAATCGGCCTAGTTTTGATAAAGGTTATATATTTTGTGGATCCCGAGATCTAGTTATTTATTCCGTGATTAACGGGGTTATTCCGGTAATTTTGTACACTTTCGGTCATTCTCAGTCACCCCAAAGTCCTGTGGAGGTTATATTTGGTATGTTTTTGATCCATTTTCAGGTCTTAGGTGCTCGAGAATGTCGTGGAATGTAAACCGGAGCTTCGGGATCAAGAAATCAAGTCTTTTGGTGGAAAAAGGTGACAAAGCGGCCGCTTTGTCACCATAAGCGCTCCCTTTTATGTCACGGCTTTTGGCTCGAGAATGTTGCTTTGATACATTTTGTGAAGGAAAATTTCGACAGCGCCGCTTTGTCGATCAGAGCGTCCGCTGTGGGGAACTATAAAAACTCTCCACTTAGTGGAGAGTTAGATCATCATGCATTTTTAGTTTTTCTTCAGCACTTTTGTATCTCGTTTTTCAGACCTATATAAGTTGTATGAACTTGGATTTCATGTTTTTGGATTAACTTCAAGTACTGGATCGTTCGTTGATCGTTGTATATTGTACGGATCTCAAGACGGTTTTACGCTTTCGTTGATTTTCGGTTATTTTCAACAATAAGAGGTATTTCTAATCTTCATATCTAGCTCAATTACTTATGCTTAACTTGTTTGCTAGTGTTTTCATGGATAGAATGATTAGCTAATTTCCCTATAGCCGAGTTATGCGACGAATGTTAAAATCGAGCCGTAGTTCGGATCTTGGGAGAATTTGTGATGTGTTGTAATTCATTTTGACATTGATTGTTGTCCTAAAACTTATGCCTATTGACGATTGTTGAATTCGCGACTTAATAATCGTATTTTACGTATTCTCTTTAAATATGTATTTTGCGCGAGGGTGCGGGAAAGGGGGTTTTAGGATTGCCGTGTAAAACCGACTAAGTGTTTAGATTCGGTTTCGTGTGTAAGGTTTATATTGTTGTTAACAAGCGTCTCATTCGAGCGTAGACCGTATCGAGTCAGTTAAATCCGGGTTGCGGACCGTTGAACTTGATATAGGAAGCTAGGTTGTTGAAATTGGCGCTTAGTTTCGGAATTAGGAGATGACATCCTTCAATCAATGTCAATCTAGGTTAGTAGTCCAAGTTCTCCCGGGAATGAGCTAGGGTTCAAGAGTAAGCATTCGGGACATTTCTCGGCTATCTCTTTCAATCGTTTAAACCTCGTAGTGTGATAGAACCGTGATAGTTAGAGTGAATTAGTTTGATAATTGTGACGAGAGTTAGTTTTGTTCCATGTTAAACAAATTGAAAGGCTGTCGATCTAAACTCGAGATGAAGCTAGCCGAGGTACTTAACTCGTGTCCCTGAGGGATACGACCTTGCTTGCCAGTTTATATTACAACCGACTCGGTACTCTGCCGGTCAAAGTTCGTTACTATATAAAACGGCCATCAACAAGTGTGAACATAGATATACCGAGTTTTCATCTTCATCTTTCTCAAGCCTTACATATAGCAATGGCGGATAAAGATGTTCATCTTGGAACCAGTCAAAGTGTTAGAGGATATGTACTAACACTGATGCAACAGATTCAACAATCAATCTGGGAAGAAGAATCAGAAGATTTGAAGGATTGGAGAATGTTCTAAATCTCAGGTTGGAAAATATTTCATACAAGAATGTCTGTGATTTTTGGAAAAATATGGTGTTTAGTGATGGTACTGAGGCATTTACAACAACTATAAATGGCCAGGAGATTGAAGTAACTTCGGACCTGCTGAGAGAGGTCTTTGGATTTGGTCCAGGGAATGGAGCACCTACAAATCCAGAATCTATGGGGTTAGCAAGGCTAGCTTATGTTGAATCAATCAAAACTAATCCAGATGCACCAATAGCCTTGAAT
The DNA here is from genome assembly GCA_026214975.1 of Gentiana macrophylla. Lineage (NCBI taxonomy): Eukaryota > Viridiplantae > Streptophyta > Magnoliopsida > Gentianales > Gentianaceae > Gentiana > Gentiana macrophylla. Next base: position 70,490,898 of record CM047812.1, read on the forward strand.
ATCAATGTAAAGAACATTTCTTTTGAGTATAACCTGCTGAGCAAACCTATTGCTAAGAATATTTTAGGGTTTGTTGGAAGTCTTGATACATTATCCAGACCCAAAATAGACTTGATGTTAATCATCTCAAGGATTATGAAGTTTGATTGGGCTGGTTTCTTTGCGCAATATATGAAGAGAATCCTGACAGATGAAAGAGAAACCCTAAGAAAGAGGTTAAGAGAAAAGAAACCTGCTGGATATATGGGTTCAGGTTTCTTCATCAAGACAAAACCTTTGGGATTAATGGTTCAGGCCCTACTGAATCATTTGAATATTGCTGATGTTGCTCCTTCAAACATCAACAAGGCCAGATTTAAGCCAGAGATTAACACTCCTATCCCAGGCTTAGATGATGATGAAGAGATACAAGAAGTGGAAAGTGATGGTGAGCACGAACAAAGAACAAAAGCTAGAAATGATGCTCAACCTGCTGCACCAAAGAAGATAATAGAGAAGAGAAAGGCTGCTGATACTAGAAAGATAATAGAGATGTTAAAGCCAAAGAAGACAAGGCAATCAGTAGAGGCTGCCATATCTACTGAAGTGTGCATTACTGATGAGCCTACTGAGCCTGTTAAGAAAACTGCTGCAAAATTACTCAAAGAACAGCTCAAAGAGGCATATAAGAAAATGAAGGTTGTCAACAAGGAGCAATTAGAAAAATCTCTCTTTGAGTCCCAAGAACATCCTGCTAAAAGAAGAAAGCAAGTTATAAAGAAGAAGGGACATGGAAAAGGTAAAGAACTGAGAGTTCTTGAAGAACAAAGAGAAGCGTATAGAAGTAGATGTTGAAGAGACAATGCAGTCATTTGCTTGAGAAGGTTCTTGAGATTGTGAAAGACCTCTACCGAGACCGCAAACAACTCAAGGGAAGGAAAATCATTTGAAATCCCTACTGAGGTGCATGAGATTCAGGGGGAAGCAAGTGTGGAACAAATGGAAGTAGTAGACACAAACTTACCTGCTAGAGAATCTACTAACATTTTTGTGTCTGTTGAGGAAACACTGGGTCATCTTGTTGAGACTTTTGAAGTCAATAATTTGAGAAATCTGCTCCAAGAAAACCATCCATGCCTTATGAAAGAAAAGAAAAGATGTCAAAGAAGCCAAAAGTGGATCCTAATCTTAAGAGGATTTCAAAGTACTTTGCATGGAAGTTTGGTTTTTACAAAAGGCAAAAGCAGCAAGAGAATCAATGAGTGGGTTTGAAGAATGGGCATTTGGAAATCTGTGAGTGGAAAGTTTGCTAGGACTGATTGATACATCACTCTTAGAGATGAGGCTGCTGGAGATCATAAAAGATGGAAAGCAGAAGGGAAATATCATGTTTAAGGATCCAAGTTTACATCAGATAGTGATGATTCATCATCATCAGATTCAGATGATGATCATCCTATGCATCCTGGAGAGTCTAGTGGTATTGCAAAGGAAACATCTACTGAGGCTATTAGACTGGGATCTACTGAGAAGATAGAAAAGCAATCTGTTGAGGATGGAAAGTCTGCTGAGGGTCAGCAGACCGACAATCTAGATCAAGAACTGTTTTCTACATTTACTGACTATTTGGATGAGCAAATAGAAGCAGCAACACTTCTTGAAGATGCAATGTTAAAGGCTACTGCTGAAGTTATGATGATTGAACTGACTGAAGTCATTTTTGAGGAATCAGTTCAATAGCAAGACAACATTGACACTGATGAAACCTTAGCACAAGCTGCTGAAGTTCTAAAAGAGATTGCTGAGGTTGGTGGCATTTTAGAGGAAAACATGGCTGTCTTTCTAATGTTGTTGAAGATATGTAGGTCGATCTGTGAGGCTGAGACGACAATTGAACACATGTGTCGGAACTGGAGGTCCAAAGTCATGCGAGGATCGAGGCAGATTAGGACAAAAATTGGACTTATTGTTGGGATTGAAGGAATCCCTGTGTCTAGTTGGAGAGGTCTGCCGAGAGAGGGCTATGATGGTAAAAATAGACAAGAAGCTGATGATGAACAATCTGAGGAACAACTTCTTGACTATAATTTTAGTGATGAAGAGTTTCAATTGTCTGAAGACGAATAAGAGCCTCAACAAGAACAAGAACCTGTCATTGAAGAGGTACCTAATTTGGTTGTGGAAGGTCCTGAGCCCCATGTATGGGATAGGACAAGGGCAATTGTGGTAAGGGTACCTAAGGCTGATGACAATGCTGAAGGATCTGCTGAGAATTTTGCAGGTGGTATGGCTGGAATGGCTGCTGCAATACCAACATACATTTTATAGGAATTAAGAGCTGTAAGAGATGACATTACACAACTAAGAACTCAGTTGACAAGAAGTGAACAAAGGTTTGAGGATTTGGTAAATTTAGTGGAGAATAGAGGAAGGACAGCAGAGACTGTTGCATCTAATATCACCCCTGTACAATTTGCCATAAATGACATGAAAAAGGAAGTTGCTCATGTCAAGCAGGATGTTGCAAAAAGAGATAAATACTTGGTTGAGCAGTTTACATTATTGCACAGCAAAGTTGATAAGTTAGCTGAGATATCTCACACTGTTGAGACACCTAACCCTGTTGCATTTGATCATAAACTTACTGAGAGGATAAACCTGCTGGTGCAAACAATGTAAGGTCGGATTACTTCAGTTGATACTAGAAACGAGAGATAATGGAGGGACAACTGAATAATTTGGTCAACACACAGGAAAGTGTTCTGGACCCATCAACCATTTTATTGATGATGCCAATAAAGGGAGGAAGGTCAAACAATGCCAGAAGCAAAAGAGGCGATGAGATCTATAACAAGAAGAGATTTGAGGTGAAATCAATGAATTTAGAGCACCTACACCTGGCAGAGTACAGATGACAGATGGCCTGCTGAAATAATTCAAGACTGCTTACTATGCAAGAAGAAGACCATACCAGGATATGACTTTTCTGGAAGGTCTAAATTCCATCCCTGGACTAAAATTATGGGAGGCAAGGATCAAATCCTTAAAATCAACTGGCAGAGGAGGTCAAACTGGAAGATGAGGTTTTGCTGGAAGATCATCTAGAGGAAGACAGGTGTCTACTGAACAAAGAGCTATTGTCTAGAGGAATTCAAGCTATGCTACATGAGAGGTGCATTTAACTGGCATGGTGTCCAGTTAACATTGGTTGAAGCTGGAGGTGGTGGAAAATGGTACATACTTGGATAGGTTTCTCAAGAATTGAAAATCAGTGGATGCTGGATGTGCAAAGAGAAATCAAAGAATATCATCAAAAGAGAAAACAAGACAAAGACTAAAACTAGATCAACAGACTCATTTCTATGCTCTTATTTTTATGCTGATCCTAGTTGTAATAATGTTGAACAAATTTGAACACCAATGATATGTGAATGAAGTTTATTCTGTTTTTGTGTATTTATCTTTTTGCTTTGCTGTAAGGAGGGTTTTGGCATCATCACTAAAAAGGGGAAAATTGTTAGACATATTTTATTTTTAATGATGAGTGCCAAACTAGCTGTTATAGAGCAAAGACAAAAAGATGTCTAGATTAAATGTATATGTTTACTAGAGTTTGATCTTTGTATAGGTTGGATCAAACAAGCACTGTAAAGAGGTCAGCTGACTTGATCATCAGACCTATCTAGGTCAGTAAAGTGTCTAGGTTAGTAGAGTCTAGGAACTTACTGATGGTTGAAGGCTGAGGGTTCAAACTCAGTTATGAAAGACAAGGGATCAAACTTAGTATTTAAAGTCAAGGATATGGGATCAGAATTTAGGGAAGTCTGTGATGACCTAAACTGATCACATATACCTTGTGTAGAAGGTCTAAGTTCCATAAAAGTAAAGTGGTGATTGGAACTTGGTTATAACTAAATGGTGTACTCTAACTTTAGATGAGAAGCAGTCAGCTGACACACATGGACATCAACAGACCTATGCAACAGGTGTCTGCTGAATGCAAAAGTCGAATTAATCCAAGTTTTTCTGAAAGATGAAATGGATAAGGATGAATTACAAGCCTTGGATTAATTAGTCAATCAATGGACAAGATGGAAGGAACGTTGTAAGGATTCAGAGCAACATGCAATGAAATTAAGTCAATGGTTGACAGACCGATCATCAAAAGGAACACTAACGATGTCGGTCATGATCTGAAACAGAAAATTGCAGTCAAGATAAAGACAATTCTGAAACGGTTATTTTTGAAACTCAAACTCAAATCCCAGGATTCACACCTATAAATATAGGACTCTTGATTCACATTGCAATAACAATAACAACAACAAGAAAATAACGAAAGAAAAGAACAAGCTTTTGAGCAAGAAATTACCCTGCTGATACCAACAGAGCTTTAATCTACTGATCAAGGATTTTCTTCAAGTGTCTCTACAATCAAGTTACATCTAGTATACATACTTGAAGACTACAAGCTGCTGATCTTATCATCCTGATCAAAAGCTTGCTGATAGCTAAATCACTTTCTTGATTCAACCCCTTCTTTTTCAAGAAGAACACAGAGCAGTGAAGCACTGCTGAAGTGTCAAGGACTGTTGTCGTTTTGTGGTGGAGCTGGTGAAGAGGCAATCCTACCCTTCATGGACCAGTGGAATCTTAGGGATAGCAATCCTACCTGTTTCTAGTGTTCAGTTTGTGAAGCCAAAAGTCATTAGTCAAGGACAAACGGTTTAGGGATTTTTGTAACAGATACCTCAAGAATCTCTAGTGAATTTCCTCCAACATCGAGAGAGAAGAGTGGGTGACAGGATTACACCACCTGGAACCACTATAAAGCTTGCTTACTTTACTTTATTGTATTTATTTTCTGATGCATGCTTATCACATCAACCTGCTGAACTAGCTACTGAATCACACTACCTACACTACTGAGTATCCAATACTTAGTATCATATTTAAAACAACAAGTAATAAGGCTTCCGCTCCAACAAATTCAATAGCTTCAATAGTCAGCAGACTGCTGAAGGTCAGCAGACTATTGACCCTGCTGAGTTTGTAAAACTCCAAAAAAAATTTAAGTGTTAAGTTTATTCAACCCCCCCCCCCCCCCCTCCCTCCCGCCTTCTCAACTTAACCAAAGTCTTTTCAAGGGATCAACAAAAGCTTTGTTGATAGTAGGATATTTTGACATAGTTTGGTTTAAAAATCAAGGAAATAGGGCGATGTTTCAAGCTCAATTTCTTCGATTTCGTACTAAATTTATGAAGTTTGATGTCAACTTGGTGATATGATAGGGATATCATGGGAAATCTGGATCTCAGAAGACTTTTGATGAAAAATCTGATCGGCGAACCGAGAAAGGAATGATTTTCCTTGGGGAGCCGCCGTGAAGGTATCTTTTACGGAGGCGCTCTTCGTCGGAGAGAGTTGTATAACTTGTGCTTCCTGGTAATAGAGCCAACTGATGATGCTGAGAAAATCAAGGTGGCGTCAATGATTGTTTAGTAAGGATATCCAAATTTGTTTATATGTGATTTCACCGGCGAGGTGTGATGGGAGCTTCGAGTAAGTGGTGGTCGGACTTAAGCTATAGAATAAGAGCTAGATAGTCGACAAATTGGCAGTATATTGTATGCTTTGTGTATTACTCGATCCCTTTAAGGTTACAATGATCCCTTGTATATATAGGCAAACCACTAAAGATGAATAAGTTAATGACAATAAGACATAATAAAGTGTGATGTGACAGCAAATAAACTAGACACCTGGTGAGTCAGATTGATGAAGGGTGGACCCAACATGCGCCCCTCTAGCTGAATCTTTGTCGTGTGATCGCCGTATAGTAGTGTACTTGCCTAAGTAAATAGGCTTCGTAACATGAGGAGCAAGCTGGTCGTGACTCCTATTTGCTTCTGGTCGCGCCGATGAGATGACGGCTTGAAGGCTTGTTGGTGGGTCCCCGGTCTCTGTTCGGCTTAGAAGTAGGCGAACTCGTCGGACCAGGAGCATTATCCACTGTTGAGGCCATCGGACTGACCCAATTATGGATCCGCGGACCCTTTTACGAGTTAGGCGTATCATATATCCTATCACATAATAAATATTTTTTTGAAATATGAAATGAATATAGGAATATTAAATGTTATGCTTGAAAAAAATGCATTAAATAATATATATTAGCTTTTTAAATAAATAGTTTTTTATGAGAAAACGTATTTTAAAAATATAGACATTTTTTATGGACAAGAGGTAATGATTTTATAACCTTTGGTTATTAAGGTGAAAAGAACCTTCCGGACATAAGTATTTTGTTTTATAATTTTTGCAATATAACTTCTCTCTTGTCCGGAAAAAAAATCATTATGGTAAACAAAAGCGTTACAAATACAGAAATTAGGTATATAAAAGCACACACAATACACCTAAAATAAATTAAAATAAACTTACCCCGTATTCTAGGCACTTTTTTTTGTTTTTTTGTTTTTTTTTTTTTTTTTTTTTTTTTTTTTTCGTGTAATGGGGTAAACGAAATGGAATATGCTGAAGAATTCTTTCTCTTGCTTCAAAGACCCTTCTAAACCTTTTTGTCTGACAATTTAATGCCTGCCAAGTATATCCTCTCTAAATATTCTTACACGCTTGATTTACTCCTCATTACATTAACTAATAACCCCTCCAATTTCCATATCTCTCACAATTATATCCTTCCCCATTCTCTTCGCTTCATCGCCAAATTTCAATATTTGATCCCCACTAAAAGAAAAGAAAACAAGGCGTACGGTTGCAGATACAGAGGAGGAGGAGGCGGCGGCGGCGGCGGCATGAAGTTTGGGAAGAGATTAAAGCAACAAGTTGAAGAAACATTGCCCGAATGGCGAGACAAATTCTTGTCCTATAAAGATCTGAAGAAAGTTGTTAAATTAGTGTCTTGTGTTTCTCCGTCGATGTTGATGGGTGGATCGCTTGATCTGCAGCAGCAGGGTAGTAAAGGGGAAGCGGAATTTGTATACTTGTTGAACGATGAGATTGAAAAGTTTAATGCCTTTTTCATGGAACAGGAGGAGGATTTCATTATTCGCCATAAGGTACTTTTGTTTCTATATATCTTGTTTTTTTTTTTCTTTTCTTTTTTCAATTTTTTTTTGAGTGGATTCTTTCTTTTTTTTTTTTTTTTTTTTTTCATTTAAAAGTGGATGTTGTGTCATTGTAGTTCAATTTCCATTCGCGATTTGGTTATTATTGGTTCGACCGAGAAAAAGTACTGATGTTTCCTCTGCCTCTGGTTCTCACCGTGAGTTGTAACAGGGGTTTTATTTGGGAAAATTCTTATAAAGGGAATCTTTATTAGAACGGATTGTCGGACAACTGGCACGTGTAAAAAAAAAAAAAAAAAAACTTTTTTGTTTGTTTGTTTGTACATGTGTCACAAATCCATTTGTTTATATCATGTACGACTATTTGAAATGAAAGTTTATTCTATAGCAAAAAAAATTGATTTTTTTATGTCGGTTTTAAATCGACTTTGCGAGGCGGGAGGTTGATATTTGACTTAAGAATCGATTTCTACATGATCGATTATTTGGAAACGTTGGGTATAACGGATACAACAATATGCTGCAAATAATAGTCAATTTAGAATACACTTTACCTCAATTAGAGCATTTGCATTAGAATCTGTAAAAGATAGTAAATCTGTATTTTACATATTCTAACTCTCCATCTCTCCATCTATAAGAGATAAGAGATAGTAAATCAGTATTTTCTGATTCTAACTCTCAGAATCCAAATTAAAATAGATTCAATAGATTTTGAATAATCGTGATTTCATATCTACTGCAATCTGAATGAATTTACAAATTCAAGTTTTTATTATTATCAAACATTTTAAATATATATATATATATATATATATATATATATATATATATATATATATATATATATATATATATTTTTCATTAGAGTGACAAAATTTGTTTTTAACAAATATTTCATTGTATGGATATTCTATAAATATTTAAAAGATCCATACAAAGTAATATTTGTCTAATATAAATATTTATCACTGTAAGAATAGACAGTAAATTATATATATAGTGTATATATATGTGTGTTTGTTTTTCAAAATATGTCTTCTTTTTTATGTTTTGTGGTTATTTTAATGTTGTATAGTAGAGATTCTAATACATTTGACATCGTGTAGAGATTCTGTAAAAAAAATAAAAATTGTATTGTAGTCAGAAAGTAGGGATGCATTACGAGACAGTAATCTTAGAGTCATCCATTAGGGATCTCGATCCCGATCAGCACACTTGCACACCGCCCCGATCACAGATCGAAACGGTGTCGTTTCGATCCGAACGACGCCGCCGTTTTTTTTTTTTTTTACATCGCATCGAGGCGGCGTCGTTTTCTGATCAAAACGACACCGCTTCGATCTGACTGACGAGAGCTGTGCAAGGTGCACAGTCGGGGATCGAGATTCCATCCATTAGTCGATAAATCATGAACTAATATTACTATTACCGAGGGTTTGACTGAAATTTTAAGTCAACATTACCATCTCCCAGTTTCAGCAGTTTTTATAAAATATTCTCGTTTGTCAAAAGCACAATAATCTAATATAAATAGAAGGAACCATACAGGCCCGTCCTCAGAAAGCGTTTCAATAAGCGCCACTCTGGCAACCCGTCAAAAAATTGTAATTTAAGAGCCATTTTTTCATGTTCTAGTAATGTATTTTAGGTCTTTTTATTTCATATTTTTTTCACATAGTAAAATGTCTTAAATTTATTTTAACGTAGGGCCCTCGATATCATAGGGATGGCTCTGAAACCATATATAATCTTTAACTATCTTTTTGTTTAATCATAAGCAACAATTTTTAATGTAGGAAAAACCTTTGTTTGTAACATATTTTAAATATTATTGATTAGTGAAAGCTGTTCTTCCTTCCTGTAATATTCTCAGAAGGTGATGGACTATTTTTTTCTCTTTTTTGTAATTTTTTCTTGAGGTGAACACTAGATCTTTTTTTTTTTGTTTTTGCACTGCCGTTTCATAATCATATAAAATGATATATGCATCCTATATATCATTTTATACTTTTTGTCACCATTTTCTTAGATACAAAATAATGTGTTATAAGCCCGCAGTCGGGGGGACCTCAACTTCAACTGCTTTGGCAAACATTATTGAATGTTACCGTCACTATTAATTGATGTGTACGATTTATTGATTGATATGATTTGATTAATTGAAAAATAGAATGTGAAAGTCATAAAAAGGATGGGAATCTAAATTTCTTCCCCAATATGATATAAATTCCCTTCGTCTTTCCTCAATATTAAAATAGAAATAAAATAGGTATAATTTGAATCGAAATGGGAAAATAAAATTTTAATTGCAGAAAACTAAAAAGTTAAAAAAGCTAAAATAACTTCACTAAGCCAGTGGAAAATAACTTAGGAGGAGAACGCACTCCAAAATAAAGTGACACCTGCTCCACATTTATGAGTTGTATGAAATGTGAGAAGGCTAGAGTTTTCCAGTATAACAGAATTACTTTAACGCCCCTAGGCCTCGGGTTGGTAGGGCTAAAAGAATCATAGATAGTGCAGTCATTCCAATCTCAGTCATTCTTGAGATCACTAGATCGTCATCGCTAATCTAAAAAAATTAACACAAGTTGACAAGACTAAACTGTACAAACAATATTTTATGTAGGAATTGCAGCAGAGGATCCAGAAGGCAGTAGTGAAATGGGGTCCTTGGGGGAGTCAATTATCAGACACAGCTTATCTTCAAGAGATTCGGAATATACGAAAAGACATTGTTGATTTCCATGGTGAAATGGTCCTGTTGATCAACTATAGCAATATTAACTACACAGGTATACACTCTTCAACCTTCACATTTTCGATTGCTGCAATAAAAAATGGCTGTAATTTTTTTTCTGCTTAAAGCCCCCGGTTTCCGAAACCTACTGGTCGTGCCTGCACTGCAGAGTTTGACTCTTACTCAGGGGTAAGGCCTGGCCAAAAGCTCTTTCAACATGGCGTCTGAGAATCGAACCGGTGACCTCCCTAGGCATTTCACTAAGCTAATGGAAAAAGGCTGTAATTTAAGACGGTTTTATTTCGTACGTTTAACTGACACGATGGAATGATATGATGATGTAGGATTGGCTAAGATATTGAAGAAATATGACAAAAGAACTGGTGGATTGCTGAGGTTGGCCTTCATACAAAAAGTATCGCAACAGCCATTTTTCACTACAGAACTCATCTCAAAGCTCATTAAGGAATGTGAAAGCACCATAGATACATTGTTTCCAGTCTCTCAACAAAGCATAAAACAAGGAGAAAACGCCGCTGCGATAACCGTAGTCGGAGAAGGGATTTTCAGGAATACAGTTGCAGCTCTGCTAACAATGAAGGAGATCAGAAGAAGTAGCTCCACTTATGGCCACCATTCTTTGCCGCCTCTCAACTTGCCGGATTCCGACATCATTCATTCCTTGCATGCCAAGCCTCCCATACCAATTCCATGAAAAGACAGTAAATCTCTACACGTAAATTAGCCGCTGGATCATGAAATTGGTTGCTGATTCGTTTTCAGCGGTTGTTTTGGTTTTGTTATTCTGTTTAAAAGGTCTACAATATTGTTATACTAGAACAATCGTAAAACGACATACCCTTTCATTTTACTCGATTAGCGGTTGGCATTTTCTTAATTAGGTTGCTATATTGCCCAGGTTGCCAGGCATTCCATCCTTGCTGTTAGATCAGACAGAGGATACATTTTCAGTATTATAATTTTAGTAATTTCGTAGTATCAATGATATTATACTTTGATATTACGGTGTGATTTGCCCCCTTATGTTTTGTGTGGCGACGCGATCCGGATCCGATACTCAGCCTCTTAACCGGAAAAGGACGTCTGACACATATATAATTAAAATAAATTGATTATATACGTAAGTCTGACATCATCAACACTAGAGAACAAGCGGAAAACGAAAAGATAGACTTGGAAAAATTTAAACGATCACTGCAACGTTCGACAGGTAACACATGCTGCAACTAAACAACATCCCAAAAAATATTACCCAAGATTGGATATCCATTCAACTATTACAAACCATTCTTTGCAATCCAAATATACAACTATCTCAAACTATTACAAAGGAAAACTGGAAGATTCTATACCATTAATACAACATAAAAAGAAAGATAAACTTCAACTGTTGCAACTTCGGAAATCACTCTTAAGCAATCTCAAACTCAACCCACGACAAAACCACATTCTCGGGTGGGAAACAACATACTAAAAGGGTAAGTACAAACGTACTTAGTAAATGGTAGAAGTACCGAATCTACACATGCTATATCACAAGAACATACACTATTAATAATAACAATAACAATATCACATGCCAAGTCAAACAAACATAATAACACATGTTTCACTCGCTCACAAAACTCTACTAGTCTCACTAGTAGACTCAACCACATAAGACATTTGTTACATATTAATCCAAGGGAGACTTTGAATGGTGAAGACTGCACCATGACACATTCAGCACCTCATATGACACAGTATCTGGAAAGTGCGGAATATTACATGAGTCCACAACAATATCTGGAAAGTGTGGAGATGTAATAGTTTCATGCTGCGAAAAGGACACGTGTCTCACCAAAGATTAACATGTTTTAGCTTTTAGACTCATAAAGTACGTATTTAAGGGTTTAATACAACCAATTAAGTTCATTTACACATAAAGACTTCTTAAGGACCACTAGACATTAGACCAACTCTACGTTACACTACTTAGCACATTGCACAGAAATATTAGCATCTAATTCAATACCCACGAGTCTAAGGAATAAGGTTTGTTGGTCTTGGCAAGCTATTATAGAAAAAGTATACACTAGACAAAAGCTAATCGTTAGCCTTTCGGTTAACAGATATAGGAATCGGTTCTCTACATCGCCTATACAGAGTGGTCATTTATGAAATCCTACTGAATGATGAACTTTCCAGTTTTCACCCCCGACCGTAGATCGAAGATCCATTTCGCTGGATTAGCCATTTGGATTTAGCTACCGCGCTTATGCTTATAAAGAGGAAGGGACCAACGCTTAAACAACTAGGGCCGTGGAATGGTAAATTCTGTCTGGATCGATCACTAGAAACGTGCTAGTCAATCGATGATAGCTGCCTAGGGAGGTTCTTGGTCTCGAGCCGGCACTTTCTGAAACTTATTGCATGTGGGTTAATACAACCAACGAAGGAGGTTAACTGCACATAGACGTTTACTGTCATTTCAAATGTGAGTGAACAAGGTTAGAGGACTGCACCCGTAGCTTAATTACAAATATGGATCAGATAAGGATTAAGCGGAGATTACTTGTGAATAGTTTGGTTAATGCCTTTTCAATATATGATTGACTATTGGTTTATTTGCATCTATTTTATTACTGTTTATCTATGTTGGTCAATGACCACCCTATCCGGTTGACCTATGAATTATGGTTGTGTTTAACGTAATTAAATAATAGTCTCCGTGGGATCGACTTTGACTCTCCCTTGCTATACTAAGATTGACCCAGTCCTCTGGCTAGTATTAAGCGACTTACACGCGATCACTTATACATGACAGTCAGTTGATGGAAGTAGAGCAGATACCGCATACAGATGAGGTGCAGACACCGGCTCTAGAAACACAGACACCTCGAAGATCCACAAGGGAACGTCGTGAACCCGAAAGGTGTTGAAATAGTGTCCTAAACCCAATCGGGTTGGACCGGATCCGACCGGGTCGGATCATTTCTACGATTTCTTTATGTTTATACATATATTAAATGGCTTTTCTGTTGTCATATATATATGTTCTCTTAAAGAACCAATTATGAATTGTTATATGATAACGTCCTTAGTATTAAACTGTGATAGATAAACCATGATAGGCGATCATGGTTGATGAAATCTCTAATCATTTTAATAAGTTTGATAGTTAAATGTCTCTAGGCTGATGTACTATTAAACAGGGCATTGATAGTATAAACAGACTAGCACGTATTAGATGTCTTCTGTTTTTAAGGGCAGGGATAGATCTCGTCTATCGAAGTGTAGAGACACTTGGACTGTACGTGGACGTGTATTAGAGAATGCATACGTTAGACTGACCCACTTACACGGTTAAGTGTCACACTATGTGACGGTTGTGTAATTATCCTTTGGACCGGAGTCTTCATGACATCACGGTGTGGATTGTCATGCTTTGACACTATTGAGGTTCCCCTAGCCACGGGGCGATCATGCGGTAGTGATTGGGTGTGATACTGAAGCATGCGGAGTATACATGATTGGTCGTCCGGGAATCACGTATCCTATGATTGGGATCGAATATCCGAAATGGCCTTCTTATCAGGAATTTCTAGCTCTCATGAATCTTTGCAAAGTGGGAGTAACTGAGTTACTTCGAGAGAGTATGATATCCATATTATAAGATACGGTCGTTGACGTTTTGACACTCGACTAACGACCGTATGGATATTATTACAAATGGTAGATTGTAAGTTACACGGTAATCAAGCTTCATGAAAGGTGGTAGTCATTGCATTTGACTCTTCCGATGATTGGGGTCACATGTGTTGCTGGGACGCTATCCCGTGATCGTTAGGCATGAAGGGCATTTTCGTAAATTGCACTTTGTGCCTACGGGCAACATATATTCGAAGCCTATCGGGTCACACACATATGAATATCTAGCCGGATTAAAATATGGTTATAAATTATAACCAAATAAGGAAAGTTTATCTCGAGACTATAAAGGTTATATTGGTAAATTAATATGGTGGTATTTATTTATTATGAATAAATATACAAGATATTAATTATGTTGATTAATTAAATATACATAAATGATATGTATGTCGAAAATTATGTATATATGTGATATACATGTATTTTGCAAATTAATTAATCATTGTATTATATTATCCAAAGATTAATATAAGATATTAATATATAAATATATATATATATATATATATATATATATATATATATATATATATATATATATATATATATATATATATATCATTACTTATAAGCAAGGTGTGCTTTTTTTTCAAAAACTTGCCCACGTCGATGCTTTTCCCCATTAAATTCCGTTTGGGCTTCTATTTTTTTGAGTCCAGTGGGTTGAAAGGGCCCAGCAAAAATGGTCTGTTCAGACAAAAATAGATTAGGTGGTATATATATGTAATATTTTCGGTAGGTTTCCATATTCAATTGTATTTGCAGAACGCGGCGGCTGGACTTCATTTGTTCATGTTTTTGGTTAATGATAAGAGCCATTTTTGCTCTTCTCTGTTCATCTTTTTGTGATGTTTTGCTAATCTTGGGTTTCCATTATGTGTTGCGTCTATTTCTTGTCTATTTTGCTATTCTTTCTTTGATGTTTTGTGTCTATTTCATGTTTTAGATTGTATGAGTATGTAGGGTTTTCATTTACAGATGGTGGAGGAGGAGCTCAGTAATAATGCAGGCAACGTATTTCTGTTCAGGTGACCTTTTCTTATGCATATATTAAAACATATAGATGGGAGTCTTGAATCAAATTATGATATTGAATATGATACGTATTTCTGTTCAGTGACCTTTTCTTATGCATTGTGAATAAATAAAGACACTAAGCTTTCACCTGAACAGAAATACGTATCACAATGAACAGAAATACTTATCAAATTAAGAAATACTTTATGTTTGCAAAGACCTCAACAACTAAATTTCGGTAATGAATTTTGCGCTTTCAGTTGCAGTTTATACTTTTGTCTCTTGCCATACAAATTAATGCTTCTTTTTAGAGGAAAAAATTGATGCTTTAAGTATGTAATGTCGTACACAATGTTTTCTTCTTTACATTTTGGCTAATGACTTTATGGCTTGCAAGTTGCAATTGTAAGTTTACCTCTGCTCTTGTTTACATTTTGGATATCACTTATTGATTAAGAGGCATTTTATGTGCTTTGCTTTATCCAGTAATAGATTCAAGGTCTCTTTTTAATTTATTATTATGTGCTTTTTGTTTTATGTGCTTCATCTTTTATCCGGCTCTGCAACTTGTTTAGGATTGCTCAATGTTTTGTGCTTAGTGCTATGTATGACTCGGAGGCATATATGCTTCTACACTTTGGTCCTCTATGATAGATTTTCACAGTTTAATGAGCCTAATATTTCATCTAATCTGCAACCTCTGTCAATTGAATGAATTTTTTGTTCAGGATCGGATATGAATGAAGAAACAACTCGCCACCGGAGAAGGTGAGTTCTTCGTTTGTCATTCTCTTACTGGAGGTGCTCATGAACCTACATTTATCCTATTGTCTGAAGGGAGCAAGGAGGAAGGGATAATTTAGCAGAAAATGGAGTCACCTTACATGAAATGGTGAAGTTGACAGATATGGTCAGGATCTTGTTAGAAAAGGGAAGAGTTTCAGAAGAGACATAAGATGGAATGGCAGTTCTTGGAAGGGAATCGGAAGGTTGCAGTCCCTTTTGCTGTGAAAGATAATAAGGTCATGATTAGACCATCTTCAAATGTGATAATTAAGTTTCTTTTGGTTATACAGAAGCATGGTATCTGAACATTTTACATGACATCTTTTCATTATTGATACTCTCCCAGCACCTGTGAACTTTTGCATCTGTTGATGTCATTTTCAGGTCACATTGGAGAGTTTGAGTTGGTTGACGATCATAGTCGTCAAAGTTCTTGCGAGGGTTTCGAATAGCTGAATCTGAGCTACTTTCAGTTTTGGTTTTTGGTTTAAAAGTTAGGTTTCAATCTAGGTCTACTTTGCATATTTAAACTCAATTTATGCTCTGATCTTCAAGAGTCCTGCCTACATGTCATATGCAAGAGTCAGTCTGAATGCTTTTTTGACATGTTAGCATTTAATTATATCTATATTTGTGGAGAAGATGTTGGAAGATTCACCATTTGGTGTTCTCCATTTGTGTTATTCTTTGTTGGTGAAAAGCAATGCATTCACTTTTTTTAGGCTTTAATAATATGCTCATGAATTGTTCACATTTTAGGTTGAAATACTTTATGCTGAATAGTGAGTAGAACTTCTTTCTCATGAAGTACTTCAACATCCCAAACTACATTATAAACATTTTAATTGTAGTTTACTTTACACAATGCAAACCATCTTTCTTGACATATACCTTCAGGTTTTATGTCATGTTTCATCGTAATTTCTTTCCAGGGCCGTATTGCCATGCCTTGCATGGCATACACCACTATATATATATATATATATATATATATATATATATATATATATATATATATATATATATCATACATATAGTATACTTATTAATTCTTCTAGGCAAGGGGCGACCAAATGGGTGACGTTGTTTGCTTCATAACATGTAGCGGTGAAACGACGTCGTTCTGCAACTCCATTCCATATACATTCTTTGAGGCGGTGAGTGATTTCACGTCATTCTTCCACTATACCTTGCTCGATTTGTCGGCTGCTCCACCACCGTTTCCCTGCTTTTGTCTATAAATATGTTCGACTGTAAATCGAGAACCTCTTCTCCCATTACTTTCGTTGCTCTGGGTGAGTTCTTTATCTGATTTTTCGTCGTTTCTCAGTTCTTTATTATCCGTTTGTAATTTACGCTGAATAATTGATGTCGTCTTGGCAGCTTTCTGGTATTGCATTTGCTGTTGCATTGATCGTCATTTTCCCCAGGTAATTTGTTAATTTTCTTATGCTTTCTATTCAGGTGCTTTTTGAGTTCAGGATATACATGTTTGCATTTATTTGCAAAATTAGTCAGTGTGTTTTTTTCACTCCTTCAACCGTTTCTGCATCCAATTCTTGCTTTTCATTCTGTTCTTGTTCTTAGTCATCTTGCATGCATGCTTCTTTAAGTGTGTTCTACTACTTCTCTTGTTGGTGCATGCTTGACTACATTCTGGTTTTGGTTTATTTGTTTTTTATGTCAGATTGGTTTGTTTGTCGATGGTTTTATTTGCTTACATCTTTGGGTTGTTTCCAATTTTCGTTATTGGTTTTCCAACTTTTTTATCGGGTTAATTAAAAATGTGTGTTTTTTGGTCCTCAAAGGTTGCGTTTTTATGTATGTTTCCCTGCAATTGCAACTTGTTATTTGACTTTCATACTTTCTGATTTAGGTTGTTGTAATTTTTGGGCTGGATACAAGGTGTTATCTTCCATTTGTTTATACTTTCATTTGTTTATCGGTGTCTCTGTTTTTCCTATTTTTTTTAGGCTCTGCAACTTAATGTCTATCTTTTCTTTGCGTTTTACATGCTATATAAATGCGATTGCATGTCATTATTCTTTGTGGTAATTGCATTATTTGATATGTAATTTTATGAGTGCACTTGCTGATGTTGCTCTGTCTTTGTTTGATTTAGTGTTTCAGATAGTTTTTTCCTTACTTGGTTTGAATGTTGTCATGTCATACATGAAAGGTGTTATCTTTGCATTTTATTATTGGGAATAGATACTGTTTTCCATTCAAGTAATTTAGTCATTGTCTATGGCTTGTGCAATAGCTAGGATGAATGCAATGGTTAGGAGATTTAATTGAAAAAATACTATAAAATGTTTTCCTGGTATTATTCTTGCTACTATAGGAAACTTGGATTGAGATGGTTGCAAATTTGTGGTGAGATAGTGAAGCCATGTCAGCTGTGTTGCTATGTTCAATAGTCCTTTGTTTTCTGCTTCAGACTAGACCTCGAGACCATGTGTGATTAGTTTGTACACCAAGATATGTGGTTCATTCCTAGAAATGGGCAGAAATCTGTACTTGCTTTTTTGGTACATAGGCAGACTGCCTATTATGCACCAAAGTAGTTTGTTAATGTCATTGTAGGACTTTCTTTAATGGTAGATCAAAAGCCAACTTAGCTTTAACATGTCTGACTATCGTATGAGCAAGTTTGAGATGAACATGTGTACGAGGCTGTAGGAATTGAGAGGCATAATTGACATAGGCAGAAATGTGTAGTTAAGCTTTTGGTACATGGGCAACCTGCTTATTTAATGTCTGGTTACAGAGTTATTTTAGTATACCATATTCCATATTTTTTGTTTCGATTCTACAGTTGCTCGTTCATTGGTTTTTCAAGTTTCTGTGTTTATTGGTTTCACTCATTACTGTTGCAGGTACGTTTTCTCCATTCCTTTTTTTTTGCATGTTTTCCTTGGTAAGCTTATTGCATATATTTTGTACGTTAGATTTACCGTTCATTGCCTTGTACTTACCATGGATAGGTTAGGCCTAGGAATCGTAGTAACGTTACGTACTAGCTCCATGGATGACCTAAGCCGAATGAAGAGAAATGAGAGAAGGAGAAATATTTACGCAGCTATGGATGCTGATAAGAAAACTGAAATTTTGAAGCAACGACGTACGCGTTATGCGTTGAAAAATAGAGCTGGGCCAAGCTCTGCAGTAGACACTGAAGTTGGCTCAACTTCAGTCTGTGACCAAGGATTGTCCTTGGTGCACGATAAATCTGAGATCCTCTTCACCGCAAATATAGGATTCTTTGAATTCACCTTCTCATGACCTAAATATTGCAGTTGAAACAGATTCTACCCATACTGCTCTAACTCATCGTGGTAATGCAGTATGCCGGGTGGCTCATGTACAACATGAGTTTTATCCTTCTACCAGGCTTAGGCCAGGCTTTCTTTCTACTGAATTACCACATTTGTTGTCTATACCACATGCTGAATCGTACACGACTCTGTTACCAACTGCCCCAAATTGCAGCTATTGTCATGCCAAGCGTTTCTACCATGAGTCCATAGGCTTTTGTTGCTCTGAAGGTGAGATAAGTATTGCATCCCCATCAATGCCACCTGCCCTTGCCCGATTGTTTACAGACTCAGACATACAATCCTCAACTTTTAGGAAATATGTAAGGAGCTATAATAATAACTTAGCTTTTACCACATTCGCAGCCAAAAAAGATAATGAACTTATGAAAAATAAGCAAGGTATATACACATTCAAGGTCCAAGGCAAAATACACCACTACCTTCCTTGCTTCAATGGAAAGAACGATACCCCTATCGGTGTGCAGTTTTATTTCTATGACCCACAATCTGAACTCGAAGAGCGCCTTGCTGCTTCTTCACGATTTTCTAGAGATGTCATGACCACATTGATGCATGTACTTGCTGACAATCCATACGTACGTTTCTTGCGCCAAGTCAGGGATTTAGGATGTGTGCATGACTACAAATTATGCCTCGTTAATAACCCTAGACTCGATCAGCGTATTTATAACGAGCCTACCTGTGATGATGTGTCTGCGATTGTTTCTATGGATGAGGAAGATGGCTCCAATCCCGGATGCCATATCCAAATATATTCCAAAGATACAATCCCTTACAAAATATGCCACAACTATGGATGCTATGATCCATTGCAATACCCTTTAATATTTCCACAGGGTCAAGTTGGATGGCATTGTAATATAGAAAAACTTGCACCGAATAGTCGTAATAGAGGTTATAGATGCCGTGATTATTTGGATAGTACAAGCGTTTTCCCGTGCGAGCCTGGTCAACTCCTGTGCCAAGAGAAACTAGGTACGCTTTGCTTCTCTACGCTTCGGTGAGTCTTTACATTGAACAAGCTCTGACTTAACTCCTTTGTTTTAACTTCAGCATTTGAGAACGGTGTTCGGAAACGCAACACTGTTTCGTGCCGTCAATATTATTGCTATAAGTTGCAAATACGAGACAACGATAGCTCTATGCTTTTGCACACAGGCAGATTACTGCAGCAATTCATAGTAGACATGTTTGTCAAGGTTGAGACTTCAAGGCTAGAATATCTACAAGCAACAAAAGGAGATTCGCACTGAGTGTTTGCAAGGGATACTTGATAGTATCGCAGGCGGAAACAACTCCAGTTCTGCAATTGGTCGAAAAGTAGTTCTTCCTCCTTCGTTCGTAGGTGGTCCACGTGACATGAAGAAACGATACATGGATGCAATGTGTTTAGTGCAGAATTTTGGGAAGCCAGATTTCTTTCTAAAAATGACTTGCAATTCAGCTTGGCCTGAAATTAGTAACAATTTGCTTCCCCATGAACTGCCTCAGAATAGGCCTGATTTGCTTGCACGAGTTTTCAAAGCGAAGCTAGAAATGCTAAAAAAGGAACTCCTAAAAAATCATGTGTTTGGTGTACCCGTAGCGTGTGTCTACTCAATAGAGTTCCAGAAACGAGGGTTGCCCCACACACATTTGCTTTTGATTATGGATAGAGATTCAAAGCCCTTAAATCCCGAAGCATATGATCGATTTATCAGTGCCGAGTTACCTCATCCTTCGCTTAATCCACGTTTACATGACCTCGTTCTTAAGCACATGGTTCATGGCCCATGCGGATTACTTAATCCTAACTGCCCTTGTATACGCGAAAAAAAATGCAAAAACAAATATCCAAAGGATTTTCTTCAATACACTACGCATGGATGCAACAGTTATCCGCATTACAGTCGGCGCGACACCGGCATATCTAGCAGAATCAGAGGCCATGTGATTGACAATCGTTGGATTGTACCTTACAATCCGTATTTGTTACAGAAATACGACTGCCATATTAACGTGGAAATCTGCTCAACTATCAAACTCGTGAAGTATATTTACAAATACATCTACAAAGGCCCCGACAAAATCTCTTTCCAAATGGGGACCCCTAATGTTGAGGATGAGGTAAAAAATTACCAAGAAGGAAGGTGGGTTGGTCCACCAGAAGCTGCTTGGCGTTTATACGCATTTGACTTATTTGAAATGCAGCCTGCAGTAGTTGTCTTACAATTACATTTGCCCGATAATTACCTTGTCTCATTTGGGACCGACCAAGACTTGAACAACATTGCCAGCAACGACTTCCTAGGCAAGACAATGTTAATGCAGTTCTTTGATATGAACCGAACCAATGGCCGCGCTGCAAGCCTGCAAACTCTATACAAGGACTTTCCTAAATATTTCGTTTGGAATTCAAGCAAACGAATTTGGTCTGAGCGAAAAAGAGGCAAGGTAATAGGACGCATCGTGTCAGCTGATCCCAGAGAAGGTGAAAGGTATTACCTACGTTTGCTACTAAATCACGTACCAGGTCCTAAGTCGTACGATGACCTTCTCACAGTGCATGGTTATTTACATTGCACATTTAGAGCAGCTGCTTTGGCAAGAAACTTGCTAACCACAGATGCTGACCTAGACATGTGCTTAGATGAGGCAATACTTTACCAAATGCCTACACAACTTCGACACCTCTTCGCTTCTATCCTTGTATACTGCGTTCCTTTTGATCCAATTAGACTGTGGCAGAAATACGCTGATTCTGTATCTGAAGATTATGCAAGAACACATTCGTCATTATCGCTACATTCTTCCCAAATACACACAAAAGCTCTTCATGACTTATCTGTTTTATTAAATGAAATGGGAAAGCGTCTATCTGATTACGGCCTAGGTCCAGAACCAGATGCAATATCATGTACAAGTAATGTATCTAAGGAAATGGATTACAAAATGAGTATCGAAGTAGATGACAATGATTTGTTGAATGTGCACAAGCTGAATGAGGAACAACGTCGCGCTTACGACAGTATAATGAGAAAAATTCAACAAGACGAACCTTGCGCGTTTTTCATTGACGGACCAGGTGGCACAGGCAAGACTTACTTATACAGAGCGATCTTGGCTACTCTAAGATCCCAACAATACATTGCACTGGCCACAGCTACTTCTGGGGTAGCAGCATGTGCATTGCCCGGAGGCAGGACAACGCATTCACGTTTCAAACTTCCGTTTCATGATGAAAACAATCAGATTGCCAGTGTTAGTAAACAATCCACTACAGCTAGGTTACTGAGGGAAAGCAAAGTCATAATTTGGGATGAAGCTCCAATGGCACATAGACAATCTGTCGGGTCCTTCTCAGAAATGCTCAAAGACATCACCGAAACTGACAGACCATTTGGTAACAAAGTTGTCGTATTTGGGGGCGATTTCAGGCAAGTATTACCAGTGGTGACAAATGCTACAAAACAACAACAACTTGATGCAAGCTTGTTCAGTTCACCCTTGTGGCCCTCGTTTACTAAACTAAATTTGACTGAAAACATACGAGCTAGAGCTGATCCTTATTTCACAAATTTCTTGCTTCGTATTGGTAATGGCACAGAGCCTGAAGACGAGGATGGAAACATTACCTTGCCTGTAAATATGGTCATCCCATTTAGCAACAAAGACGCATCGTTGCAACAGCTGATAAGCTTCGTGTACCCAGATATGAATATTTTCGCTACCAATCACACCCTAGCTATGTCCCGAGCTTTGCTCGCACCTACAAATGATTGCGTAGATGACATAAACGAAACTATGTTGCATAGTATGTCTGGTGTCGCTACTAAGTACATAAGCAATGACATTGCAATTCATCCCCAACACCGAGGAGATTACGACGATTTCTTAAATTCGTTACATCCAAGTAGCCTCCCACCACACGAGCTCATATTGAAACCAAATTCACCTATCCTGTTACTAAGAAACCTAAATCCAGTTGAAGGACTTTGTAACGGAACTAGGTTGATTTGCAAACAACTTGAAGCACATACCATCATTGCTGAAATTACAACTGGTCCACACACAGGAAATCTCACAATCTTGCACAAAATTCCTCTTCAATCCTCGAATGAAGACAAATGTGCAATACCATTTAAACGTTACCAGTTCCCCATTCGCTTGTGTTTTGCAATGACGATCAACAAAGCTCAAGGCCAAACATTAGATCGTGTTGGTGTGTATCTACGTGAACCGGTTTTTTCACATGGGCAACTCTATTTTGCATTATCAAGAGCAAGAAAATCCAGCTCAATCAAAGTACTCATTGCACCCCCGACATTCACAGACAACACAAATAGTACTCTAACTAGAAATGTTGTCTACCGTGAAATACATGAGAGAGTACAAAATAACGAAGAAATTCATGCACAGTAGGTAGCAAAGCTGTTCTTTCCAACTGAGCTGAACATAACTATTGCAAACATCTTTTCTAGGTGCGTACGCATTTACTTAGTGAAATTCATTTTCTTTTGGCTCATTTCTTGTTACGTGATTAAATTTTTGACTACACTATGTTAGTTAATTCTTCCTTTTCCTGCGTTGTTTCTTACTTTGTCCAACGAACATGGTTGACAGATATCACTATCATGGCAAAACAAATATGGATAGCCGACGTCACAAGCAAATCCGATGATTGGAGAGTCAAAATCACAGTTGTTTGAAAAGAGCAATGTTTACACGAACGAAAGTAAAAAAAGGCTTCAGAAATTACTGCTTTTGGATTCCAAGATATATAACAAAACATTTATGCAGTCATTATTTCCTTTAAACTTTGATATAATTTAACAGTTTCCTCATTGTATGTATGTAAATAACCAAAATAGGGTAACAAGGTAGAGGGTGTAATCTGGAATAACAACATCAACATCTTGCAAGGAAATTTACTCCCATACTCAACCTACGTTATTGGTGGAGCGAATGTTCAACCAATCAAACCTGGTTTTCAGTATGCTACACCAGGGATAACAACGCAGTGGGTTTTGTCGAGAGCAACCTTTATACGTCACGTATCAAAGGAAAGTGAAAAAATCCCTTATCCACCACTGCAACCAACGGCATTCAAAGATATCCACTCACTCGCAAACACAGGAGCAATGATAGGTAACCTACATTTTATATTTACCTATTAAAAACCCATATACCACTGTTTGAGTTGTTTGAGTAAGGTGTATACTCAATTTTAACGGTATTTAGTCCTTTCTTTCAGTTGTTTGAATATTTGTTTACATTTTATAAATCCTTATTAAAATTCCAAATAACTAACTAGGCCACACCAATTGCTATAATTCATTTTTGTACATTTTTTCCATCAAGTTACCACTATCATAAACCGGTTATTACTGAAGATATATACTTTTCTTCTTTCCTTCGTATTTGTTTATAATGATGCCTGCAATTAAAACTTATTACGTTTATAACAAAATTGTTTTGTACTGACCAATAATGTACACCAAATTTAAAATTTATTAAGACTTAGAAAACCTGCATTACACCCTAAATTGTCCACAGCCATCTTTCTCTTCTAAACAAGTTCATCATTACATTACATTCTAAATGCATCTCAGCTAAATAGGTTTATTACAATATTCAATCTCCATTTGCATTGTACAATATTTCCTCACTTTCCTCTTCAGTCCATTGCCCCATTCCTTAGGTTGTCCCATGAATCTATACTCTCAGTATCTGTGTTGCCTTCACTTGTTGTACCTCCCTGCGCATTCGCTCGAGGCACATCCGCCAGCACATACTTTTTCTCCCACATTTGTGCAAGTCTCTCTTGCTCCTTGCCATATATTTTCTGCTTCTTAACTTCTTCCCTTGATTTGTGCAAACTTTTCTGAATTCGGTCCCGTTGCTTAGCAATACTTTTCACTACATGGTCTGGATATGAACCAACCTTCGGAATTTCTTCTGCCCTTATTGAAGAATCATCATCCTTGGCCGGTATCGGGGGCGCATAAACTTCGTACTGTTCCTCCGCAACCTCATAAAGCAAAGCCGGATACACATTCTGAAAATCCATGCTTGGATTCAAAGAAATTTAAGAATTTAGTACAGAGCTCCCTATATAGTATTTTTAACAAGGTTAGAAACTTAAGCTTTGTTGTACTGCCTTTTTATAGCCAGTTTTTTTGCTTGCAGATAACATAAATAAATTTTTGAACTACTCTCTTTAACTTTGTCTACACATTTAACATTTGTGTCATAAAATTTCCCCACTGCAACAATTAACCAAGCCTGTGCATTTATTTCCTACTGACTCCATTGGCTGTTGTGTTGTTCACTTTGGTATTTGCAAAATAAATCAGGTTGTCCATTATCAATAAATGCATATCATAACATTTAAAAATGATACAGTTTTTCTCTGCTGTCTTATGCCTACCCACATATTTTTAATTTCTTTCAGATAAACTTAAAAAATGTTTCAACTACTTTTGTTGTCTTTACCAAGACAAATAAATGTTTCTGAAACAAAAATAATCATCCCTGCCAAATTCAATTAAGAGTGTGAATTTATTTATGGCTAGCCCCATTACCTACTGTACCTTTGGCTTTCACCACTTCAGATTGAATAAGCTTACCTAACCTAATCAAATTCACTTCAAAAAAACTGGAAAATAGACGTGTAGTAACCTTAATTGCATTTTGTCACCATACGTTCATGAGTTATTGGCTGTTAAGGGGTAGTTATTTAGTCCTATAAATTCCTCCCTACTTGCTGGAAGTTGCAAGAAAACGAATTTGCAAGCATATTAGTTTGAAGATGGTATTTATATTCTGCATCAGTTAAAAAAAAAATTTACACCCCGAAATTTTAGTCCGGTTCTTGCTTATGTATTTTGTTTATAAAACAATAGCTTATCCAACATAGTCCAAACATCATACATGTTCATGTTGCATTCTTCCTTACTAGATATCGTCGCTGCAATCACCAACGTCAAGGAACCGAGGCTCATTGATGTGAAAGGGAAACTCACTCCGATACAAGAATGTACCGTCGTCCAAAATGAGTAAGTAACCAACACAAATTCATTATATAAAATCAACTTAACCTATAAAACTAACATATAAAAAGCAAAATGTGCAGATTGAAACCTCTCATGCTTACTCTATGGGGAGACTTTGTAGAACACCAAGGATCAGAGTTGCTGGCTAAAAAGAATGACATGCCAATTGTACTATGCAAAGGGCTCAGAGCCACCTCTTTCTCAGGTACAACCAATTAACTACGAACATCCAAACTACATACCTAATGACAGAAACAGGTTAAGTGAATGCAGCTTTCTTAATTGCCTCTACATCGGGCAAATTTGGTTAATTTTTGAATTTGTTGGACCCTCGAAAAGATCATTTCTTTTGATGTACAGGGATCCCGCCTTCTTATATTTTTATATTTCTACATCTAGGATTGGACTTGTATCAGGAATACTAATAGGAACTGAACCATCATGCAGGCTTATCTCTCTCCACAATTCCTTTCTCGTTTGTCAGCATAGAGCCAAGCATCCCAGAAGTAGCAAGTCTTCGAGCATGGTAAGCATTGTCCACTCACATTTCCCCCCCCTCTCCAGTTCACAAAAACCTCCCTCACTCACATAATCAGTTAAGTTAGTTAAATACTCAGCATACAATAACTAAACTTCGCACTAATTTCTACCATTTTCCCCATAAATAACATGCCATTCTCTTACATTAACAGGCTGGACAATCACCTTAATGAAGTAAGTCAAATTGCAAACATACCGCCTCGCACTTACCTAGAGACAACTGTGGAAAACCACGAAACACTTCGGTTAACACAACTTTCGCACATAATTCCCGACTCTCAGGTAAAAAAAAGAAATACTGTCCCCAAACTTTGTGCACATAATTTATGTTGTTATGTTCCCAATCACTACTTCTATTGAACTGCTTAATCAATGTCTTTTACGAATAGTATGTCATCCACTTATAGTTGCTGCATAATTTATCTTCCACAAAACAACTTAAGCTAGAACACATGTTATTTATCTTGCATCCTTTGCTTGTTACCTAGGTTTTATACAGCATTGAAATAACAATTCCTCATACTTAATAAAAACCTAGGTTTCTACAAGTAATAATTAATTCAAAACTCAGTACTTTAGTCAGCATTTTTCCCATATCATCCCTGCCTCGTTTACTTTTACTATCTTAACGGTATTATTTTCTAAACTTGAATAGGTTGCTCACTCCACAGTCACTATGACCATCAACGACTACTACCAAAAACTGGCATACACAAAGTGCCCAAAATGCCACCAAACGCAAAAAGCACATCCTCAGGAGACTTTCACATGCCATACCTGCAAAGAAAACCAGATCGCAACCGCTCAGTAAGTAATAACCATTAACATTCCCAAACAAGGGGAAAAAAATAATTCACTCATCATTCTCCTAATAATAACTGTCTTGCAACAGTTGCAAGGTCGTAGTAGAACTCACCGATGAATCTCGCACAATCACAGCAACTATGTTCGACGAAAGTGCTGAGAAACTGCTCAACCGCAAACCAGAAGAAATCCACATCATGGACAGCCAGGTAACATAACAAAAACTGTCAAATTCTTGCTTCCATGACTTAACAACTACATCAACACTGACAAAAAAAACAATTATGTAACCATAGGCAATGGCTCAGCACCTACAGCAAATAAACAGCAAACTGAAAGGCACCAAAATCATAGCTCAGATAAAAGCAAACCAGAAAAAATTCACCGACAAAGTGACGCGTTACACAATCCAAGAATGGATCGAAAAGAAACCTTGTAAGCTGGCACCATCAAAAAGCAACGAAACAGGTAAAGAAACTTATCAACCTTTGTCGCCTAATACATTGCCACTCAATATCTATAAACACAGATGCCCTACTCCTCTAAATCCAATTGCCTAGGTGAACCAAATGCAAACCAAAAGCACAAAGAAATTTCTGCCAAAGAACCTACAACCGAAGCACAGCCATCACTACCCAACCCAAGCACCAAGATGGAGATCAACACAATAGGCACAAGCAACACCATTCACACCACCGACAGCAACTCAGCATCTGACACAACCTCCAGCCCCATGAAAAAACTTAAGCTCAAGTCCCCTGAAATAAACTAATCAACAAGTACTAACTATTTTGATCATATTTTGTTGTAATTGTCAAGAACATAGCTTCCCTCTAACAATGAAAGTCTTGATATGCTCCTAAACATTGCATGTAACAACCCCAGAAAAAAACAAATTGTAATTATTTAGCTAAAACTTTGTAACTATTTTGTTGCAGCTTTGTAACTACGTAACTCTTTAACAATGTGTATGTCTGTTCGCAAAAATAAGGATTGCATTATCGCTATTACAAAAATTTACGTACCGAGCAAGAATAATACCAAACTAACAACATTCCCCACCCCTTCAAATCACAATGAATTAACACACTTTAGTATCACACACATTTCTAACAAACACAACAAACCTAAACGAGGGCAAAACGCAAACAACGCACGAATGGCAAAATCTAGTATATATATATTTGTGCTTCAGCTTGTGGTGCACATTGGATGTGCATGTGCTTAGTTGTTTCAAAAAAATATATATATATATATATATAGATTTATATGTGTGATATATATATATATATATATATATATATATATATATATATATATATATATATATATATACACACACATGTGTAAATTGATTTATAGTAATAAAATAAATATAGTCAATATAAGATATTGACAAAATATTGGAAATATTTAATATAAGATATTGAATATTAATGGTATAAATCAATCAATTATATTTTCCTTATTTTATTAGAAAAAAGTTTTCTTTCTCCCTAATTAACACAAGACTTAATCCCCAAGGGTTTTATTATTAGTTAGGGCGCCCCACTACCCTATAAATAGGATGGGTTAGCTAGCTCTTTCATACACCATAATTCCAAGAGTTTAGAATTCTTGTGAAAATAAAAGAGAGCTTATTGTGAGATTTTGAGAGAGAGAAAAGTCCGGTCTAGCAACCGGATTTTTCTAGTACCAATCCAATGGTGGATTCCGGCGGGTTGTTCGTGTGGGCTAGCGGTAGTGGCCGAACACTTGGGCGGCTCTATGCAGAACTATTCTCATTAGACGGTCAAAGCGTCGATCTTTTAGATCAACCAAGGTAACCACCGTATCTAGCTTATTTGTTTATTGCTTAAACGAAGTAGATCTTGGGTAAAAGGAAATCAAATTTTTGAATTCCGCGTATATTTCCTAACAGTGGTATCAGAGCGAGCTTCGAGCTTAAGCAATAAGCATGTTATATTGCGTAGTTAATTTTATCGTTTAAATCACGTAATTAAAAGATGAAAGATTTTTGATTTGCAAAATTGATACACGAAAAGAAAAAAAAGGGAGGGAGGCGGCAATGGTGGTGCTCGGCCGATCGGCGGCGGCACCACCACCGTGTGATCGGCGGCGGCGGCCTCCGGCCTGCCAGCGGCTGCTGGTGTGATGCGGTGGTCCCCGGTTTTGTTTTGTGTATTTATGATTCAATATTGTTCATAGTTGTGATTGATATCTCTTTGTTTAGTTGTGTCATGTGGCTAACCAATGGTTCAAATAGTTTGGGCCTTTGGGATGCCACATGACATTAAAATAAAAATGGTCTTTCCAAACTTTGTTTGGAATAGGCCTAGGCCATTTCCAAATATTTGATTTGGAAAAAGGCTTAGGCCTAGGCCACTTCCAAAATTTTGATTTTGGAAAGTGGCCAGGCCTAAGCCAAAATTGTTTGGCCTTTTCAAATATTTGATTGGAATAGGCCTAGGCCCTTTCCAAATATTTGATTTGCGAATAGACCTAGGCATAGACCACTTCCAAAATTTTGATTTTGAAAAGTGGCCAGGCATAAACCAAATTTGGTTTAGGAAGATGCCTTTTGGTTTAGGAAACCAAAGCATCCCTTTTGATTATGAATCTAAAGGAAAGAAACAAAAGAGACATAATTTTAATTTTGATAGTTCCAATTAATTAAAATTAAAATTGAAATCGGTATAAAATTAATCGTTAATTTTATTTCGATTAAAATCATTTAATTAATTAAATGTTAATTAGTTAATTGATTGGATAAAATTATCTAATGGATTAAATGTTAATTGATTAATTAAGACGCAAGTAGTTAAATTTTTAATTTTATCTTTTTCATAAGATGTTATTGTATGGATTAGATATAGTAGATATAATATGATTATATGGACCCCGATTGATCATGGACTCGACCGATAGGATAGATGTGAATGATTTAATTTTTTTGTTGGTTTAAAAATTGTCCTAGGCCGTTATGAAGAACGTGACCTAGTTTATTTTCTGCATTTATCCCATTCCCGTTAGCTCCCCCCCCCCCCCCGCGTTTACGGCGGGTGTATTTATTTTATTAGATAGAATTAAATGTAACAAGAATGGAGCAGAAGATGGAGACCAAAGAAAGAAGAATAAAGATCCCATTGGAGATGGCACATTAAAGATCCTATTGGCGGTTGCAAATACCCTTAGATTGTGACCCGCTTGATTTAACGATATGTATTCGAAACAACCTAAGAAAAGTCCATGATCATACCGGTTACTTTACGCATTTATTTATTTTGTGCTTGTATTTATTTTATATGAAACGATAGATGCATGACTAGGAACGATCTAGATAAATGTGTAGGATGTATGTCTATAGAGATAGATATATTTGATGAGACCGTAATTAAAATTAATTAAGTGAATTAATTTACGTAAATACTTCCACAACAAAAATCAAGTCGAAATATTGTCTCCCAATATTATAGCGATGGTGAAGAGCCTTTGTTTGGATCCAATTGATCGGCCCTCATCGGGAGTTGACCTACCACGGGTATATCATCGTTATTGAGATATGATCGTATGAGATCTCACGAATATTGGGTTATGACTTGACTAAAGTATTGCGGTGATTGGCCCTCGTCAGGACCGTCTTATTCTAGTGGCAAGGGGTTGACTACCACATAAAGATGTGCATTGTCAAAGAGTTGACTAGTCAACCACCAAGAGTCACATAGAGATGTGCTTGGTGAGTGTTACATACCTTTCGAATTATTCCGGTTGATCGGCCCTCATCGGGAATCGGGGTAACCAGATGGGATCTTGGCCACTAAAGAATTTTGAAAGATTCTTGAAAGTCAATTGGGAGTAGTTGACTAGTGGGAGCAAAATCATAAATCAAAAGACCATTAATTTTGATTTTGCGTGTATAAACAACAACACTCTTTTATCTTCATTTTTATGCTGTAGTTTTAGAAAATTTTACATTTATGTTTTAATTCTCGTTTAGTAAAACCAAATTATGACTGTTAACTTTTGAGAAACGTTCTCAAGTATGGTTAAGTAATTTTAATCCTTTTAAATAAGCAATGAGATGAGCAACCCGTTTTAGTAGTTAGAGACAATGAGACTACATATTTGATGCAGTACTCCAAAGCTTTAATTATTAATGAAAGCGGAAGCTCATGATATGATTGAATCATTTGAAATAAGTTTCAACGAATTAATCATATATTGGATACGATCCAAGATGATCATTCAGTCATACGATGACAATTGATTCAAACGTTGGATAACAATGACCACATCTAATTTTGGAAAGGTTGTTTTCAAAATTGTAAGATTTAAGTATCGACTTATTTCTTTATTCATTGCTTAAAGTTTAATTAAATAGTCAATGTTTTGAATACGATTCAAAAGGTTAAATAAACTATTTAATAAACTTTAGATTTTCTTTATGAAAGGAAATTAAAGACATGGCTCTTGTTATCTTTCTTGAGTCTTAAGAAGACTACAATAAGAAACATTTTTCAAGTGCTTAAAGGATTAAAAAGGAAAGTTAGGGCATGTGCTTAAATAGAGAACTTATTGAAGTTTTTATTTTAGGCAAGTGAGTTGAGATAAATCTATCTAAGTTCAAAGTCAACTCTTAGATATATGATATCTTACGAGTGTGATTAAATTAGAAAGATTAAATGCAGATATGGAAGGTGAAGCAAACATTGTGACACTTACCATATTCTGGATCTAGTAAACTGATAAGGGAACTAAATAAATGTTAGTATGTTCCGGTTCTTATGAAGAACATACTTTCAGTTATTTGTTAGGATTTAGTAGACATATTCAATTGTAAAGAATATATGTTATTCTGGTAAAGTTGGAAGGTCACTGAATCTAACATACTAGATTGATGTCACTATATAGTTGATATAAGTGATGAGATCTCAACTAAATATTTGTATGGCTGTTATCTTTGATATTTGTAGTTGTTCTAGATGTCGACTCTCTGGAAGAGAAACGTATAATCAAATGTCATTTAGATGATGTCTGAACCATGTGATTATGAATCATGTGGGTGATACGTATCTTAGCTAAAGATGACTAAAATACCCTTTTATGAAAATGTTATAAAATCTAGTAAAATTGTCTAAAGCCTAAACATATTGATGTTTGTTGGCTTATGACAACTAATGCCACAAATAATTGTTTATTAATCTCTACGACTATTTTTAGAAATAGTCAAGTGTACTCAGTGAAGTACAACAACTCGGAAAGCCCGAAAAGTTCGAGCTAGCACGAATATGAGATTGATGAGCTACTTAGAAATTAATCTTCAATTGGATTGAAGCAATTAATACTGTAAGGTGTTTGATCGTCTCGAAAGGAATAAGATTCTCCCTTGAATGATACCATCTTTGGGATACACAATTAGATTGTGTTCCCAAAATGGAAACAACACTTTATATGATAAAGGTGTTACGCAAGCCATGCGAAGTATCCCTTACCCGTTTCGGGATAGTGCCCTTATACTTAACCGAGTTCCAAAGAAAAAAATGTTGAATAAATTCCATATTAGATATGAAAGATGATAATGTCGAATCTATCTTAACCGATGATTTGAAGTTGTCATAGACAAAGTCAGAAAGGCTTGGAGCCTAGTACGACATGTGTGACGTTGTGGAATATCTTAGCAAGTACGCTATATATTATTTATTTGTCCGCGGAGCAAAATGTTTGTCTCCAAACATGCTGTCTTCTAGAGGAAGTGTTTCTTCCAAAAGAAACAGTCAAAGGTAGTTTGAGAACCACAAGGAGTTATTCAACCATAGGAACATGAGAAGACGCCGTATAGCGATGAGGCATAGATCACGGCTCAGTGCACACAAAAGTTCTGTAAGTCTGTGGATAAACTCAAGCCCAAAAGGGCTGTTGGTATGTTCATCTTGATGATGAATATCTCACGACTTATGTTTGAAAGGCAAGATTGAGAGATATGGCCAGGATCCATAATAACTGAATTAGATTCCATCAGTGACAACCAGGTTATGAGCCTAGTCTGTCTTACCTAGAGGGAATGTCCCTGTAAGGCTGAGCCAGTTCTATTCAGACTATGCTTGTTATAACTTCATATCATGGCTATATGATAGTGTTGAAGACGTTGGGCAGAAAGCTCGATGTTGATAGACGTTAACATGATGTGAGCCCACAAGATCCATTTATGGACTCAAACAAGTTTCTCTAGACAATTTCTTTGTTTGATAATCAAAGGAGTTTTGATTTAGTCAAAAGAAGAATATGCCCAATGTGAAAGATGGATAGTGGGAGTGCGTTACTATTTTTGAGTAAGGTATTAGATATCTCTCTTAGGAATCATCACCCCATGTCACAGTCAATTAATGTTTGGTAGTTCAAGGTCCTTACGAAAGCACTTGGATTAGCAGTTCTTATTTTAGAAATGAGAATCTATAGTGATAGATTTAACTGCTGTTAAATTATAGTTTACATATATGGATGTGATGCTAAAGAGTTTAGCATAGATCGCGATAGGGGATACTGCTAGCCGGTGTTCTCAAGATCTATCTATATTAGGACGATAGTCCTAAAGATGAGGTGAAAGATGATGCCTATGGAAGGTTTCCTTCGCCACTGCGATAGGAACCATCATAAAGGTAATGCCGGATGTTCATAGTCCATGAAGAGTCATGAGCAAAGTATGAAAGTAAATATGGTGAATGTCGAGAATACCCTTAAACAAGTTAAGGAAAGTTTCCTAGCTTATTGAAACTTGGAATGAAATAAACGTAGATATACAGACGTATATCCTGAGTCTTATGAAGGCGAGTGGGAGCTACAGTCTGGGTTTGCAGTCACTTTGATCAAGTGATACAGTGACCTGGAAATGTTCTAGCCTATGGGTCATCAGAAACTCTACAACTTAGCCAAAACACAAGAGTGCCTTAGGCGCGCGGGAGCGAGACATGGATCTAGAAGGTTCATTCCCGAACCTTATACGGTTCTTCCGCCTTTTCTATATAGTTGATATAGTAAGTGGATTCATTGCTTGAAGCAAGGACCAGGGTCTCGTCAGAGATTCGTGTGTGTGTTGAGGCGGTTCCTTTGACTTGGTCATTTGGAACATGATATGAAGATAGTCTGAGTCCCCACGGATAGCGATCCATTCATGGCTGGGGCTAGTTGCGAGTATTGCATGAGATTCTTGTGTTTTAACTTGGTCTTGTGTGTGCGATTGATTGGTTTTAGGCCAAGTGGGAGATTTTTGAAATAGTGTCCTAAACCCAATCGGGTTGGATCATTTCTACTATTTCTTTATGTTTATACATATATTAAATGGCTTTTATGTTGTCATATATATATATATATATATATATGTTCTCTTAAAGAACCAATTATGAATTGTTATATGATAACGTCCTTAGTATTAAACTGTGATAGAGAAACCATGATAGGCGATCATGGTTGAAGAGATCTCTAATCACTTTAACAAGTTTGATACTTAAATGTCTCTAGGCTGATGTACTATTAAACAGGGCATTGATAGTATAAACAGACTAGCACGTATTAGATGTCTTATGTCATTAAGGGCAGGGATAGATCTCGCCTATCGAAGTGTAGAGACACTTCGATTTATGCGTGGACGTGTATTAGAGAATGCGTGCGTTAGATCGACCCACTTACACGTTAAGTGTCACACTATGTGGCGGTTGTGTAATTATCCTTTGGACCGAGTCTTCATGGCATCACGGTGTGGATTGTCATACTTTGACACTATTGAGGTTTCCCCTAGCCACGGGGCGATCATGCGGTAGTGATTGGGTGTGATACTGAAGCATGCAGAGTATACATGATTGGTCGTCCGGGAATCGCATATCCTATGAATGGGATCGAATATCCGAAATGGCCTTCTTATAAGGAATGTCTAGCTCTCGTGAATCTTTGAAAAGTTGGAGTAAATGAGTTACTTCGAGAGAGTATGATATCCAGATTACAAGATACGGTCGTTGATGTTTTGACACTCGACTAACGACCGTATGGATATTATTACAGCGATAGGATTGTAAGTTACATGGTAACTGTTTCACATGAAAGATGGTAGTCATTGCATTTGACTTTTCTGATGATTGGGCGTCACGGTGTGTCGCTAGGCTCTATCCCGTGATTGTTAGGCAAGAAGGGCATTTTCGTAAACTACACTTTGTGCCTACGGCCAACATATTCGGAAGCGTATCGGGTCACACACATATGAACATCTAGCCGGATTAAAATGTGGTTATAGATGATAACCAAATAAGGAAAGTTTATCTCGAGACTATAAATGTTATAGTGGTAAATTAATATGGTGGTATTTATTTATTATGAATAAATATAATACAAGATATTAATTATGTTGATTAATTAAATATACATATATGATATGTATGTCTAAAATTATGTATATATGTGATATATGCTTATTTTGCAAATTAATTAATCATAGTATTAATATAAGATATTAATATATATATATATATATATATATATATATATATATATATATATATATATATATATATATATATATATATATATATGTGCTTCAGCGTGTGGTGCACATTGGATGTGGATGTGCTTAGTTGTTTCCAAAATATATATATAGATTTATATGTGTGATATATATATATATATACATACACATGTGTAAATTGATTTATGATAATAAAATAAATATAGTCAATATAAGATATTGAAAAAATATTGGAAATATTTAATGTAAGATATTGTATATTAATAGGATAAATCAATCATTTATTTTTCTTATTTTATTAGGAAAATGTTTTCTTTCTCCTTAATTAACACAAGACTTAATCCCCATGGATTTTATTATTAGTTGGGGCGCCCCACTACCCAATAAATAGGAGGGGTTAAGGGCACTCCCAACAGAAGTCCTATATGGTGCCCTATCCTTAAAATGAAGATAGAAAATAGATTTTACCCCAAAATAGCTTCCACAGCGGAGGCCTTATCCCTATATATTTTTAGGGATATGAACAGTGCATCCCTATTCGTGGGGATGCACTATTCATGCCCTAAACATATTTAATTATTAAAAATGATAGGGATAGGGATAGGGATGCTACTAGAGTGAAATAATAAATATTTAATGTGTATAAATAGGGTTGTGAGGTATAATATATATTATTTAATATTATTTGAAATGTTATAGGGATAAGGATATGGATGCTGTTGTGGAGGTTTTTGAATTAAGATGTTGTAAAATAGGGATATGTATTATTTTATATTATTTTAGGGATAAAGTTTGGGGACTCTGCTGGGAGTGCCCTTAAGCTAGCTCTTTCATACACCATAATTCCAAGAGTTTAGAATTCTTGTGAAAATAAAAGAGAGCTTCTTGTGAGATTTTGAGAGTAAGAAAAAGCCGGTCTAGCAACCGGATTTTTCTAGTAGCAATCCAATGGTGGATTCCAGGCGGGTTGTTCGTGTGGACTAGCGTTAGAGGCCGAATACTTGGGCGGCTCTATGCAGAACTACTCTCCTTAGACGGTCAAAGCGTCGATCTTTTAGATCAACCAAGGTAACCACCGTCTCAAGCTTATTTGTTTATTGCTTAAATGAAGTCGATCTTGGGTAAGGGAAATCAAAATTTTGAATTCCGCTGCGTTCCCGCATAGATTTCCTAACAAAAGGTACACTGGCGTATACTATTGAAATAGTGTCCTAAAGCCAATTGGGTTGGACCGGATCAGACCGGGTCGGGTCGTTGACAATCTATTTAGTTCTTGTAATGACTTTATTATGATTAATAAAAGCACTTTTGTTATTATATATTTTGTTTATCTTCATATAATTGAGTATGTATATATAGTATCGTCCTTAGTATTAAACTGTGATAGAGCAACGATGATAGTGATTATGGTTAATGAGAACTCTAATCGCTTTAATAAGTTGGATACTTAAATGTCTCTAGTCGTGTGTACTGTCAACCGGGACATTGATGGTATGAATAGACTAGCACATATTGGATTGTTAGTAATATCATCCGCAGCGGAAGCGATTTTAAGGATCTAGATCTATATAATACACGTAATAAAACAACTAGATCTATTCTACAAGGGGGATGTAGATCATACCTCTTGAATCTCAAAATTCAAGTTGAAGAACCGCAAAAGGATGAATGTGAGAAGATGTGAAGAGCACCACGATCTTCCGTACGTGTGATCCAAGCAATTCCCGGTGGAAGGAATTCTCGACTCGAACCCTTCCGATATGCTACCCGGAAAAATCTCCAAGATTTTTCCCCAACCCTTGGCCGAAATTCTTCCCTCTAATTTGTAAGAGTGGTCGAAATTATTGTGTGTGTTAAGGCTTGGGAGAACTCTCTTTATATAGGAGAGTAAAACTTAACCTCCAAGGATTAAATAATTAAGAGATAATTATTACATTAATCCTTTTTCCAAATAAAAGATAAATAAAATAATTATCCCAAAAAAATTAGGATAAATCATATTATTATCTAATATTTCATGAATTATCATTTAACAAATAAAAGATAAATCACACATTAAATAATTATCCAAGAAAACTAATTTCCTAATAATTATTAACCACAAAAGTGGCACCACCTTTTTATTAAAAGGTTCACATGCACAAAACCATATTTGACCAATTAGGTCAAAAAGGTCAACACACTAATTTGGGCCGAGTCCACGAAAAATGTCTTTTCCGTGTATTTAATTATTTAGCCCAACTAATTTAATAGTCCACTAAACAATTAATTCACATATCGTTTTAATAAAGTCCAACAAAAACTAAATTAATATTATTAGGATTCGACGTCCGAGAATAGCTATGCTATATTAGGAGGCACGTCGGGGACCATGGACTAATAATCAGCGGCTCCGATAAATCAAATAAATAATTATAGAATAATTATATTCGATAAATCAATCACGAGAATATGCCACCATAATCCCGTGGATCGCACTCCTCCGATTATAAGATTATATTTATCTCCTCACGAGAATAGTAATAAGCGTCCCATTGATATAATCATTACATATGGATTAATCCTCCATAGATCGCTCATTCTAAATCGGGAAGTTACCGTTAACCCTTTTAGAACATCTTATCCTTATTTACCATTAACCCCTAGTGATCAATTAATTCATACAACTCACTCAGTAGCTAATCGATTGTAATATGAACTCGCATGCGATCGATCGCTTTCTAGGATTAACAAATAATGGAATCGTCTATCTACTTCCATAAATGGAAGGAATGGATTCCGTATCTATGATAACACACGACTACTCACTCAATCCAAAGACAATGCCAAGATGGGGTAATTCGGACCACGACTCGGTGTAATCCTTAACCGTCAAGTCAAACTTCATACGATTCAAGCGGT
This sequence comes from Gentiana macrophylla, assembly GCA_026214975.1. Taxonomy (NCBI): domain Eukaryota; kingdom Viridiplantae; phylum Streptophyta; class Magnoliopsida; order Gentianales; family Gentianaceae; genus Gentiana; species Gentiana macrophylla. The sequence goes on from CM047812.1 coordinate 70,529,357, forward strand.
TGATCGTGATCACCTCGTGATTAAGATATATCCATAAATATGATCATCCATTGATTCGATAAGACTTTCGATCACGGAATTATATCGTGAACTCTAATCAAATCGGTCCAAATTTATATGATATATCTATCATATATAAATGCCCCATTAGGTTCTCTTAACCGAAAGTCCGGATAAGACAATCACACCTATTGTGTTCAGGCGCATTAATAGCACGTTAATGGAGACCCGATACTCTCGGTTAACTTCACTACGGGCTAATTGTATTTTAAGTACATCTCCACTAACTCAATCCTCCCGTGTATATACCATACAATCGAGTTAAGTGATTACATAAACGATATACTTTAGGGTTTTCTGTAGTGTAAATACTATTGTCACATCGGTGAATATGAGAATAATAAAAATGAATAATTACATCATTTCATTTATTAAATAAAACAATTACAAAATTGTCTTTCGGGCATCACACCTAACAATCTCCCACTTGCACGAAAGCATGTGATTAATTGTTTTAGAGCACACCCTATTATTTAAAATACAAAGAAACTATCACTCCCACTTGCTCTAAAGCAAATGAGACATGTCTCTAATACCTATAGTCTCCAAGTGTCGACTAAAAGCTTCAATCGATGCCGTCTTGGTGAATGGATCAAGCAGGATTATCGGCGGAGGCGATTTTCTTGACGGAAATGTCCTCTATCGACAAAATCGCTGATCACCCAAGATTTTCTCTCTATATGCTTCGACTTCATCAGGCGCTCGAGGTTCCTAGAGTTGGCAATGGCCTCATTGTTATCACAATAGAGAGTAATAGGATCCTCGGATTCGGGACAACGCCTAATCCGATGAACTTTCTTAACCAAATCGCTTTTTAGCCGCCTCCGAGGCCGCTATGAACTCAAATTTTCCATTGTTGAATCGGTCAGTCGGATTGCTTTTGGCTTCTCCATTCTACTGCACCGCCACCAAGCGTAAACACTGAACCAGAGGTAGATTTAGAATCATCTCTGTCTGACTGAAAGTCAGAATCGGTGTACCCCGCTAGCTCCAAACTCCCACTCGAATAGACGAGCATATAATTTTTGGTTCTCTTCAAATATTTGATGAGATTCTTTACTCTTCCGCCCACGGTTGCCACGATTTGACCGAAACGGCCGACTAATCTAACGCCAGTAACAAATGTCGGGTCTCGTACACCTCATAGCATACATAAGACTACCAACAACCGAGGCTTATGGCACTCTTCCCATAGCTTTCACCTCTTCAGGGGTTTGAGGCCCCGAGTCTTAGAGGTAAACTCCGTGACGGGTTGGTAGAAAACCCTTCTTTGCGTTCTCCATATCAAGCGTGCCAAAGACCTTATCTATATAAGTTGCTTGGGGACAGAGCTAACATCCTGTTCTTGCGATCCCTTATAATTTGGATCCCTAGAACATAACTCGCTTCTCCCAAATATTTCATTTGGAATTGCGTAGTCAACCAACTTTTCACGTCGGACATCATCCCCTTATCGTTGCCAATTAGAGTATGTCATCAACGTACAACACTAGAAATACAACACTATCTTTGATAACCTTCTTGTACACACAAGATTCATAAAAGTGTTGTTCAAATCATAATACTTGATCGTATGATCGAATCTATGATACCAGAACGAGATGCTTGCTTCAACCCATAAATGGATCTCGAGCAACTTGCACACCATGTGCTCTCGACCTTCTTCAATGAATCCTCTCGTTGTTTGCATATAGATTTCCTCGTCAAGAAAGCCGTTTAGAAACGCTGCCTTAACATCCATTTGCCGATTTCATAATCCGGACATGCAAAGAATCGAAAGGAGGATGTGGATGGTTTTCATCATGGCCACAGGTGAGAAGGTTTCCTCGTAGTCTATACCCTCTCATTGTGTGTAACCTTTGGCTACCAAATTGCTTTGAAGGTTTCAACCTTCCCATATACTCCTCTCTTTCGCTTGTAGAGCCATTTACATCCAATGGGCCTTTCACCCTGAGGAAGTTCTACAAGTTTCAGATGAGTTAGAGTACATAGACTCCATCTCTTGATTCATTGCGTCAATCCATTTATCCTTATCGTGATCCAATGAAGGCATTCTTATAGGTCGGAGGATCATCTTCCACCCCATCGAGGCGACTACGCTTTGCCTCTAAATCCGTCCGTGCGAGCCGGTGGCGAACCACTCTCGCAAATGACGTCTGGGTGGAACAGAATGTCGGAAGTGATTGTTGTATTAGTGATGTTTACAGAACATCGCCAGCCACAATAGGCCTGATGTCATCGGAGAGTAATTCCTCTAGTACAATTGTACTTGAGGTGCATGGTCTTTCATATAACTTTCCTCCAAAAACGTAGCGTTAGTCGAGACTAGCACTTTGTTATCTTCCGGATCGTAAAATAGACCACCACGTGTACCTTTTGGATAGCCTACAAACAAACATACTTTCGTACGTGATTGTAGTTTGGTAGTCTTGTCCATCAGCACATGTGCAGGACAACCCCATATGCGGAAGTGACGCATGCTTTCGCGATGTCCCGACCACATCTCACCGGGTGTCTTTTCGATGAGACTTTGACGGTACTGCATTCAAAATGTAGACCGCTGCTTCTAAGCATAACCCCAAAAGGATATAGGTAGTGAGGCATAGCTCATCATTGATCTAACCATGTTAATCAATGTCCTGTTTCTCCTCTCAAAGAACTCCGCTTTCTTTGAGGTGTCCTAAGCGCCGAACGTTGGAAACAAATTCCTTTTTCAGCCAAGTAGTCAATGAACTCGTTATCTAAATACTCACCTCCATGATCCGAGCGAAGGCATTTCAATGACTTGCCTAGTTGCCTTTCGGCCTCTGCTTGGAACTCCTTGAACTTTCCAAAAGCCTCAGACTTTTTATGCAGCAGATAAACATAACCGAATCTCGAGTAATCATCAATGAAAGTCACAAAGTACTCGTATCCGCCTCTAGCTTGTACGTTCATCGGACCACAAAGATCTGAATGCACTAAGTCTAGAGTTCCTGTGGCTCTATTACCCTTTGATGAGAAGGGACGCTTAGTCATTCTTCCCTCCAGGCAACACTCGCAGACAGGCAGTGTGTCAACAGATGACTCATCTAAGGCATTAACCTTTTCAAGTCTTTTGAGCCTTTCCAAGGAAATATGGCCAAGCCTCAGATGCCACAAGTATGTTTTATCTTCTTTTAATTGAGAAACTTTCGCTTTTTAGCGAGATCTTTGATGAGCGATTTTAAACATTTCAATTATTAAGTAGGGAGCTTTATGTGGTCTTACATAATATAAACCGCTTTTCATTTATAGTTGAACACAATTCAAAGCCATTCTTTGAAATAACAAATTCACCATTCAAATTTGAAACAGAAAATGATTGTTCAACTAAGGCGAGAATAAGAAATCAAATTTCTCTGAAATTGGGAATAAAATAAACATTTTCTAAATGTAAAATTCTATTATTAAAATGCAAGTCCACAGCTCCCACTTTGCTTTGCTTGAAATGAGCGCCCAGTGCTACTCGCATCACTTGAGAACCCTCTTCCACTCTCGCATTTAACTAAGAATCTGCAATGAAGAACATACATGGTTATTAGCTCCAGTATCAAGTATCCAAGTGGACACATCTTTAGCTACGTTAAAAGATTCCAAGAATAGTAATTCCAAATTACCTTTCTTATTTATCCCAGCGACAACCTTGACTTTGCCATCTTTCACATCACGAAGATATTCGGGACAATGGCGTCGCCAATGTCCTACCTCATTACAGTAAAAGCATTTGCCCTTTGGCTTGGCCTCGTCAACTTTCTTGGCAGTCTTTTTCTTCATTGGCTTGGGCACACAGTGCAACATTACCCTTCTTCTTTGGTTTGGCCTTAGGCTTGTTTGATGACCTGGCTTCGGCCATATTGGCTTCAGCTTTCTTATCCCCTACATGGACCTTATCTTTCGATAGCAGGCCCTCGTAGATAGTCGATTCATTCAAAGATCTCGTGTCATGGTCAACTCATATTTGCCCATCGATCATCGAGTTTTGAACGGGATAAACTCGAGAGTCAACGATTCCAAAATCATCGATACTTGAGTTGCTTCATCGAACTTTGATCCATGAATACCGGCGTCATTGAAGTAACTGATCATATTTAAAACATGACCATTCACTGCTTGACCTTTCTTCAATTTCGTGTTAACGGCCAACCTGATGGCATCGTGTCTTGCTTGGTTGCTAGGTGATCCAAACATCGTAGTAGTTTCCGCATGATTTCTCCCCCCACTCAAACTCTTCAATCTGGGTCCTAATAACCTCCGACACTTTGCCGCCAGGATGATCCCATGAGCCCGGTTATCTGCCTCGATCCAGCCGATTACTGCTGCTCGATCTCGGCTTTACTGAGTTTTTGGATCGCCAACAGTAGGGGCATTGAAGTAAGTACATGTTGCACATTCTCATACGTGAGTACCACGTTTAAGTTACTCTTCCATTTCTTAAAGTTGTTTCCCGTTAATTTTTCGATAAGAAAGGTAAATTTGAGCGGACATTTTTGCTTTGAAAATAAAATGACATACATTAATTCAAGTTTGACACTACTATATAAATTTTAGGAATTGTAAACTAATAATTAAGTCTACTCTACCATTCCAAGGTTTTAACCTCGCATCTCGCTGCGCTATAGGTAGGTCAAAGAGATGACGGTTAAATCGAGACAATCTCATCAATGAATAACTTGTGAGAATCGAACATCCCACGAGAATCGAACATCCCTTTATTCATTGACTACCTTCCTTTTTAGCCTAGATATTTCTAAAAATATCCTTTATGAGTGTGACCTACTATATCGGATCTCTTAGATGCGCCCCGAGTGTGCGCGTAGGATAGGTCAAAGTGACCCGACGAGTACCCGAAATCCCATCCTTTCGGAGACCAAGCCATGAATGTTGATAGGGGTGAACACCATCCGTAGGGGGGACGAAATCAAAGCGCCGCGAGGCGCCACCCTTCTCTCACTTACTTGTATCTATAGTAGAGGCCGTGGGGTTGGTCATGCCGCCCCCCCTCCCCGCTCCCACTCAATAATTTGGAAGTGGTGGTGGGTTAACTAACCACGCCTTTTTGATGTTAACATAAAAGCTCATCAAATCAAGGATTCCGAATGGTGTCGGTAACGTAGGCAAGCCTACCCGTCCTATTCGTTGGAACATATGTGACAGTCGGATGAAATCGGGTCAAGACAGCCCTATTGAGATAAGAAGGAATCACCCCTCCGTTCTCCGGTGTATCTTAGACTTGCCGGACCCCCGTGCATACATCACACTAGGAGGGTTAAGTCGGTTGAGCCTAGCTCAGTTGACCACCCAACCTATAAACGAACCGTTTTTATCCAAGATTTATTGTTCTTTTACCATCATTCAATCTCGTAGACACTACGAATTGAAAACGTGATCTCGTTTGGGCTTTAAGGCGGTTCCCCGAGAACACACACCGAAAGGCCTAACGATTTCATAACCCATCCTCGGATATTTAATTAGTTACTAAATTTATTAATTACCACGTTTTAATTAAATTTCAACTAATTACACGAGTTTGTATACATGCCTATTTTAATTACCAAAATTAAAATTCTACATGTATGCATGAAGTGGATTTATGATATGATGCATGTCATGACAATTCCGATTTTATTTCTATTTTATGATCAAACACATAAAAAATAAATTGCGGAAAATTTAAAACACCGAGATGGATTGTTGGTACCCCGTAACTAATCTATCCTAGGAAAAATAAATTACAATCTTGTTGTCTTCGAGTCTTGATCTTCGAATCTTGAACTCGAACCGCCGGATCACGAACCACGAACACCCGAGAGGAGAAAAGGTCTTTTTAATTAAATAAATTCAATTTATTATAATTAATCATATATTTATTTTATTATATGCGGCTGCTACTAATTATTTTCCAAATTATTTATTTATTTATTTATTTATTTTTTTTTGTTTCATGCGGCAGTTGAATAAGCAAAAAAAAAAAAAAAAAAAAAAAAAAAAAATTAGGTCACAAAAAAAAATTGGTGCAGCCGCAACAAAAAATAAAACCCTAGCCGCATATTTTTATTAAACAGGACTTATAGCGACGCTTTTCAGCGTCGCAGAAAGTCCTGTAGCAGTTTTTAATAAAATTTTATCCGTTTCTCCTCGTTCATACCTTGGGTTTCGTCTTGATCTTCAATTTTCCAGCAAGATCTTCATCTTTTCCAGCCCGGATATTCAAAATTACAATAAAAGATGCTACTTTTACAAATAAATTTCGAAAATTGACATAAAATAAATACAATTCCTATGCTCAATTGTTGCTAAACAAAGGAGCTACAATAGATCTAACGAGTAAAAAGCATCTAACCCCAATCCAAATTTCTTCAACCAAGACATTCATAACATAAAAATTAAAACAAAATTTTCGGCCCCTTAAAAAAATTCGGGACAAAAAAAAAATTTCTACATGTTTACCACTCCTAGATCTAATATTTTATACGTATAAATATAGATCACCTTGGCGATCGATACCATCATTAGTAATATCATCCATGCTGAAGCGATTTTAAGGATCTAGATCTATATAATACACGTAATAAAACAACTAGATCTATTCTACAAGGGGGATGTAGATCATACCTCTCGAATCTCAAAATTCAAGTTGAAGAACCGCAAAAGGATGAATGTGAGAAGATGTGAAGAGCACCACGATATTTCGTACGTGTGATCCAAGCAATTCCCGGTGGAAGGAATTCTCGACTCGAACCCTTCCGATATGATACCCGGAAAAATCTCCAAGATTTTTCCCCAACCCTTGGCTGAAATTCTTCCCTCTAATTTGTAAGAGTGGTCGAAATTATTGTGTGTGTTAAGGCTTGGGAGAACTCTCTTTATATAGGAGAGTAAAACTTAACCTCCAAGGATTAAATAATTAAGAGATAATTATTACATTAATCCTTTTTCCAAATAAAAGATAAATAAAATAATTATCCCAAACAAATTAGGATAAATCATATTATTATATAATATTTCATGAATTATCATTTAACAAATAAAAGATAAATCACACATTAAATAATTATCCAAGAAAACTAATTTCGTAATAATTATTAACCACAAAAGTGGCGCCACCTTTTTATTAAAAGGTTCACACGCACAAAACCATATTTGACCAATTAGGTCAAAAAAGGTCAACACACTAATTTGGGCCGAGTCCACGAAAAATGTCTTTTCCGTGTATTTAATTATTTAGCCCAACTAATTTAATAGTCCACTAAACAATTAATTCACATATCGTTTTAATAAAGTCCAACAAAAACTAAATTAATATTATTAGGATTCGACGTCCGAGAATAGCTATGCTATATTAGGAGGCACGTCGGGGACCATGGACTAATAATCAGTGGCTCGATAAATCAAATAAATAATTATAGAATAATTATATTCGATAAATCAATCACGAGGAATATGCCACCAAAATCCCGTGATCGCACTCCTCCGCTTATAAGATTATATTTATCTCCTCACGAGAATAATAATAAGCGTCCATTGATATAATCATTACATATGGATTAATCCTCCATAGATCGCTCATTCTAAATCGGAAGTTACCGTTAACCCTTTTTAGAACCTCTTATCCTTATTTACCATTAACCCCAGTGATCAATTAATTCATACAACTCACCGGTAGCTAATCGATTGTAATATGAACTCGTCGATCGATCGATTTCTAGGATTAACAAATAAGGGAATCGTCTATCTACTTCCATAAATGGAAGGAATGGATTCCGTATCTATGATAACACGACTACTCACTCAATCCAAGAGACAATGCCAAGATGGGGTAATTCGGACCACAGACTCGGTGTAATCCTTAACCGTCAAGTCAAACTTCATAATTGATTCAAGCGCTTGATTGTGATCACCACAGATTAAGATATATCCATAAATATGATCATCCATTGATTCGATAAGACTTCTCGATCATGGAATTATATCGTGAACTCTAATCAAATCGGTCCAATTTCTATATGATATATCTATCATATATAAATGCCCCATTAGGTTCTCTTAACCGAAAGTCCGATAAGTCAATCACACCTCTTGTGTTCAGGCGCATTAATAGCACGTTAAAGGAGAGACCCGATACTCTCGATTAACTTCACTACGGGCTAATTGTATTTTAAGTACATCTTCACTAACTCAATCCTCCCGTGTATATACCATACAACTTTGAAAGTTAAGTGATTACATAAACGATATACTTTAGGGTTTTCAGTAGTGTAAATACTATTGTCACATCGGTGAATATGAGAATAATAAAATGAATAATAACATCATTTCATTTATTAAATAAAACAATTACAAAATTGTCTTTCGGGCATCACACCTAACAATCTCCCACTTGCACACTAAAGCTTGTGATTAATTGTTTTAGAGCACACCCTATTATTTAAAATACAAAGAAACTATCACTCCCACATGCTCTAAAGCAAATGAGACATGTCTCTAATACCTATAGTCTCCAAGTGTCGACTAAAAGCTTCAATCGGCAAATGTCTTGGTGAATGGATCGGCGAGGATTATCGGCGGAGGCGATTTTCTTGACGGAAATGTCCCCTCTAACGGCCTAAGATAGCCAAAGACAAATCCAAGGATGCTTGCTTCCAATGTTGCCAAACTGGTCATTGGAGGAGAAACTACAAGGCTTTCTTGAGCACCAAGAAGATCAAGCATAATGATACTTCGACTTCAGGTATGTTTATGATTGAGATCAATATTGCTTCTTCTAAGTCTAACCACTGGGTATTAGATACTGGATGTGGTTCTCATATTTGTACGGATATGCAGGTCCTAAGAAGGACTAGAGAACTGAGGAAATGAGAAGTGGACCTGCGTACTGGGAATGGAGCAAGCGTTGCTGCCCGAGCCTTAGGAGTATATTTTCTTTCATTGCCCAGTGGGCTAGTAAATAACTGTTATTTTGTTCCGCTCTTACGAAGAACATTATTTTTATTTCTGCATTGGATGTTGAAGGATTTTCTTTTACGTTTAAGAATAAATGTTGTTCTTTTTCACGTGATGGAATATTTTATTGTACTCGCGAACTTGGCAATGGTCTCTACATATTAGATATGAATGTTGATATACTTAATATAAACAATAAGAAGGCTAAAATAAGTGACTTGAATGAGTCCTACTTGTGGCATTGTAGACTTGGACATATAAATAAGAATCGCATTTCCAAATTCCATAAAGATGGAATGTTGGATCACTCTGATTACGAATCATTTGATACATGCGAAGCTTGTTTACTTGGCAAGATGACAAAGTCACCATTTAGTGGAAAAGAGATAAGATCCAATGAATTGCTTGAGCTCATACATAGTGATGAATGCGGTCCAATGTCAATTCAAGCAAAAGCAAGATACTCTTATTTCATCACCGTCACTGATGACCATTCTAGATATGGTTATGTATACTTAAAGAAGTATAAGTCTGAAGCCTTTGAAAAGTTCAAGAAATTCAGAAGTGAGGTGGAGAAACAACTAGGTAAAGAAATCAAGACACTTCGATCCGATCGAGGTGGAGAATACCTAGATGGAGCTTAAAGGAGAACGGAATTGTACCTGAATGGACTCCGCCCGGAATGCCTCAGATGAACGGCATATCTGAGAGGAGAAATTGCACTTTGCTAGTGATGACGTAGATCAAGTGATAATAAAAAACTTGACCACCATAAACCAATACTAGCAAGAGGACTAGGTCCATCGTAGTATAGCTATAGCGAATCAAGGTCGATCCCACAGGGAACCAATTGTGGATCATTTATATACAAACAATTAATCATTCATGTCAAGGACACAGAGGCGGTCTACGACCAACAGAAGACAAGAAAGATAAAGGACACGACACAAACAACGTAATTAACCTCCCCAATTATTATGTTATCGTTTGGATCTAGAGATTCTATAAGCTAGACTCGACAACTATTAATCCGATCCGTATTTCTTTTATAGTGGCTACGGGAGTCATCCCCTAAACTAGATCTAGCTCCGGTTAGGCCATCTAGATCACTATGCTACATTACGTGACTTCGCTTTTTCGGCCTCCATCTCATATAACTCGCACGCTTACAAAACTAGGGATGCCGATATTAACCGTATTCCTCACCTAGGCAACATTCCTGTGATTAGGCGTACTTCCTAAGCGATCGCATCAGTCTCTGTCCCATTAACAATCACCTGCACGGTCTCATGTTAATCTACGATTTACGTATAACTAGGTGTCGACAATACCCAAATACAGAACAGATCTAGATCTCGCAGAAAGTCCCGGAAGATCAATTCATGAGCCGACCTAGGAGCCCTATATTGGTATTTCCTAATAATACGCTAATTAATACAGACGAGCAACGTAGCCGTAGCCATACCTACTAAGATAAGAAATTCTAGGTGGACAATCACACCATCAAGACGTGGCTAGATTGACGCGGCGAAAACCTAAATCTTAGCGTTTCTACATACGTAACGGATAAAATAGAGACTCATAAAGCAATTATATATATCTACTAAAAACACGGTTGTCGATCATACCAAAGTCATCTATAGGTCACCGGATAACCGATCTGGGCGTGTGGACCCTTATAGACAAGGAATCCCCATTGCCTCATATCGTATCCTTAGATCTACATCGTTCGGAGAAGAACGAACAACCTCAAACAATAAACAATAATTGGGGGGGACTTAATTACAAAGAACAAAGAACAAATAAATACAAGAACTTACATAACTGCAGAACTTGTAAAAAAACTTCTCTAAGAAAAACTGAAGATTTAATTATGAATTGTTTGTATGTTGTGGTGTTTTTCGTGTGTAATGTATGTACAAATATATAAGAGTAAAAATTTGCATAAGATAAGTCTAAACCAATCTGAAATAGTTTTCCTAAATCCAAAAGAAGTATGAAAACGCGTTAGGATAATTCCAAGTCGATCCGGAAGCTCTAAGGCAAAATGCGCCCCTCCCTTATGCGCCCCCTTCTTTGGCGCCAACTCTTCCTTACTCCTCTTTTCGTGCTTATCCGATCTTTATCTTCAATGCACTCCGGATTTTCTTTGATTTATCTTGATATTTAATCTTCCATTTGTATTTATCCTCCAAAAATTATCCCAATCTACAAAATAGATATTTATCCCAAAGTAAATCATATTTAAATAAAAACGGATAAATACCAAAATATAAATAAAAACAGATAAATACCAAATTATATAATAAAAACGGATAAATACCAAATTATATCTTATAAATCACATAACATTAAATAATAAATATAAACATGTGATTTAATATAAAATATATATTATTAATCTCGATTTAAGGACAATGTTAATGACTTTTACGGGTATAATTTGACCGTCATCAACTACCCCCCACTTAGGCTTTGATCGTCCCGAACAAAACATCAATAAGTCATTCCCCAAGACAACATTTTCCATGGTCAAATCATACTTACACAAGAAACTCGAGTCAACTCATACCCTTCATGCTCATAAGGTACCCATTATTCACTACTTATGAATCGAAGTGATGTGTGCATGTGAATTCAGTTTTATATATTCGTGGCAAGATTAGAGTTTATGCTAACTTCGCAATCTCAACCTACCAACATCAGCATTCCCACTTCTTAACCTTGCATGGGTAAAGACATGGTGCAATAAGCAAGAGCGTCATCCAGAAGGTTTTTGGACTTGGAGACCGAGAAAAATACTCGAAGCCTCTTAAAAATTGAATTTTTTTCTCACATTTTCATATTTTCAAGCATTAACACATCTCAAGAAAGAAACTTTCTTTAAAAGTAAATTATGCATTGCAAGAATCCCCTTTCACGGATTGGTCAATAACATGAATATTACCACAAGCGCGAGGCTACTTTGGTAATGTTACTACAAGCCCAGTGTTTAACGCTTTGTCAAAACACAGATTATTCTCAAGCTTATTACTCGGCTTTGATGGCGTAAGATAGGAATACATCGCCAGATAAATATCGACACTAAGTCTACATAACCAATCGTCTACACGCAATGTACACATAATTCTTCAGTTATTATGATTTGCGCGGTAAAACTCGATTCAAAGATTGAGTAATCGAATAATAAATAACTACTTGCAACAATCGGCATGAATATCCTTAAATTTACATTCACATAAGTATAAAATGATCACGTACTCATGCAACTTGGTTCCTTTCCTATCAATTCTTAGCTAGGAACTCACAATTCTAAGGGTACGAGATAAATAATATGGCATTTATTCAATTTATTCAATTTTTCACCGTTTTATTCAATTTTTAATTATAGTACATCATAGCTAAGTCTCCTACCCCACACTTAAACATTTTATTGTCCCCAATGACAAAGAAAAACGAGAATTTAAGAAAAAGACTTAGCTCTGGGAACGGCTCTCAAGCAAGAAGCAGAATATCGGAGTAGTCTAAGCACGTCGAGGGACCTCTATGAATATAAGCAAACCGGAGATCGAACACGAAGTTCTATCGCTGCAAAATAAGTCTTCAACAAAGCTCGAAACTCGTTACAGCGTTAGCTCATAAAAAATAATAATCGAAACAAAGGGACAGTAAAATGAATACATGAAACCTCAAACATTTTTAAGTCCTTAAAACGATTACATTTGTGAAACATTGGAATTATTAAACCCGACTTGTTTTGAGTACAACATTATGATTTAGAAAACTGACAACAGACTCGATACAAAGGAAAATATACTAAATAGAAAGAAAAAATAAGCAAGCAACTAAAGATGGCAGTCTTCATCTATATCCTCTGCCGCAAAAAAAATATGAGTAAAACCGGGTGGAGAAGATAAAGATCAAAAAGCATTACCCCATGTGTGAAAACACGAGGTTTACCAGATTGATAAGGTATTTAATCCAGCGTAAAAGACACTTGGTAAGGTATAACAGATTCAATGTGACCTATTGGTAAAAGATAGGATCAGAAACTCGGCGCAGACGCTTCACGTTTGGATTGGATATCAACAACTTAGAGAGATGTAGCTTCTACTCGAAATTACTAATAACCCAATGTAGCACGTAGAAGTCATCACCGTCATCAACAAGGTCGGATTGGTGTGATATTTAGAACGAAACTCATCATCTCGAAAAGCCGGAATAGGCGTAAAAGTGTGAAATTTAAAACATCTGGAAGAAAGATAAATGCTCTCTTAATGCTTTCATCTTAAGGTTGATTGCTAAATTTCCTTTTCTTTAGCAATTTCACGACTCTCCTAAGAAACTCTATTTCACGTGGCCTATATTGAGTAAAAAAGTTTTGCACATCCTTAGCCTAACGGCCATCGAAACACGGAAAAATAAAAAACCTCAACATATGTCACGTTACTCTTATTTGACTCAAAGAAAACAAAACCTAAAATCCTAAAAAGAAATCCTAAGGGTTTTAGAAGTAGTTCTGAGTTTAAAGTCCTCAGCTCGACTTTCCAAAAAGTATCCTTGTCAGTTATCCTTCTTGGATCGCCAGATGTTGACCCCTTGAGCACTATATGAGGTGGGCTCGTCGCTTTTGCAGATTAATATCCTTCCCTTGGTCGTGAGACCTAGGAAACGACATTTATCCTTACCATTTATACAAAGCTCTTACCTCGGCTCACGTTTTAGGAACTAGTGAATTTTAAGAAGATTTAGTCCTAGGGACCCATTTTAATCATATCCTCAATAATGTTGTTTCATTATGCTCTCTCAAAACTCAACATCTTCTTTAGATTGCGAATTCTTAAAACTACACAAATTGTTGTTCCCATGGCTATGAGGCTAATCTCATGCATAGGACAATGAGATTTTAACGAAACTACGAGGAACTCTTTATTCACTTTGCATCCTTTCAATGACTACATGTTTCCTACACCCTCTAGATGAGAGCAGATTTGGGGCAGAACCTTCCACACTAATAAAATTAATCTTACAAACCAACTCCGGGCTAAGATTCATACTCGGGTTCATGTATAGGCTAACTTATGTTCAAAAAACCAAAAGATAGTAAAACATAAGCAAAAAAGGTAGTACCTTGCCTTCAACATTGTACCACGAATAATTTGAACCTTTTAATATTTATTTTCTCGGAGCCATCTTGGTGCTTTAAAGGTGTTGCTTCCATTTCTTTTCCCATCGTAGATTCGTAGCTTCACATGTCGCTGGATTATTTTCTCGGCGCCATGCGAAAATTACTCGACTCGATTATTGCTTCCCTGGTTTCGCAAAGCGTAAGAAAGACAAAATGGACCGTGGATCGATTTTGACATGGTTTCCCATCTTTGCTTATCGGACTCACGGATTAAACGTCTGGAGATAAATGTGACACGCGAAATTCCGAAAAGCAGAACAGTCTCATTGGCAATGAGAGTCGATCTCGCTGAGAAGCGAAACCAAATGCTTCAGTTTTGGAATTTTTACACACAGAGCGCATAACAACGGAGGGACTCAAAAGCGTAAAAACAGACTCTAAAACAGAAAACTCGACATGAATAAAAAAGTATTTATATATAAAATTGACTGTTGGTTTCTCGGCAACGGCGCCAAAAACTTAATGACGTAGATCAAGTGATAATAAAATACTTGACCACCATAAACCAATACTAGCAAGAGGACTAGGTCCATCGTAGTATATCTATAGCGAATCAAGGTCAATCCCCAGGGAACCAATTGTGGATCATTTATATACAAACAATTAATCATTCATGTCAAGGACACAGAGGCGGTCTACGACCAACAGAAGACAAGAAAGATAAAGGACACGACACAAACAACGTAATTAACCTCCCCAATTATTATGTTATCGTTTGGATCTAGAGATTCTATATAATTAAGCTAGACTCGACAACTATTAATCCGATCCGTATTTCTTTTATAGTGGCTACGGGAGTCATCCCCTAAACTAGATCTAGCTCCGGTTAGGCCATCTAGATCACTCTGCTACATTACGTGACTTCGCTTTTTCGGCCTCCATCTCATATAACTCGCACGCTTACAAAACTAAGGATGCCGATATTAACCGTATTCCTCACCTAGGCAACATTCCTGTGATTAGGCGTACTTCCTAAGCGATCGCATCAGTCTCTGTCCCATTAACAATCACCTGCACGGTCTCATGTTAATCTACGATTTACGTATAACTAGGTGTCGACAATTCCCAATACAGAACAGATCTAGATCTCGCTGAAAGTCCCGGAAGATCAATTCATGAGCCGAACTAGGAGCCTTATATTGGTATTTCCTAATAATACGCTAATTAATACAGACGAGCAACGTTGCCGTAGCCACACCTACTAAGATAAGAAATTCTAGGTGGACAATCACACCATAAAGACGTGGCTAGATTGACACGGGGAAAACCTAAATCTTAGCGTTTCTACATACGTAACGGATAAAATAGAGACTCATAAATCAATTATATAGATCTACTAAAAACACGGTTGTCGATCATACCAAAGTCATCTATAGGTCACCGGATAACCGATCTGGGTGTGTGGACCCTTATAGACAAGGAATCCCCACTGCCTCATATCGTATCCTTAGATCTACATTGTTCGGAGAAGAAGGAACAACCTCAAACAATAAACAATAATTGGGGGGGACTTAATTACAAAGAACAAAGAACAAATAAATACAAGAACTTACATAACTGCAGAACTTGTAAAAAACTGCTCTAAGAAAAACTGAAGATTTAATTATGAATTGTGTGTATGTTGTGGTGTTTTACGTGTGTAATGTATGTACAAATATATAGGATTAAAAATTTTCATAGGATAAGCCTACACCAATCTGAAATTGTTTTCCCAAATCCAAAAGAAGTATGAAAACGCGTTAGGATAATTCCAAGTCGATCCGGAAGCTCTAGGGCAAAATGTGCCCCTCCCTTATGCGCCACCTTCTTTGGCGCCAACTCTTCCTTACTCCTCTTTTCGTGCTTATCCGATCTTTATCTTCAATGCACTCCGGATTTTCTTTGATTTATCTTGAGATTTAATTCTTCCATTTGTATTTATCCTCCAAAAAGTATCCCAATCTACAAAATAGATATTCATCCCAAAGTAAATCATATTTAAATAAAAACGGATAAATACCAAAATATAAATAAAAACAGATAAATACCAAATTATATAATAAAAACGGATAAATACCAAATTATATCTTATAAATCACATAACATTAAATAATAAATATAAACATGTGATTTAATACAAAATATATATTATTAATCCCGATTTAAGGACAATGTTGATGACTTTTATGGGTATAATTTGACCGTCATCAGCTAGACATGGTGTGATCCATGATGAGATATGCAGTTCTTCCAAAATTGTTTTAGGGGTATGCTCTAGAAACAACATCCTATACACTTAACCGAGTTCCATCAAAGACAGTTGAGTCAACTCTCTAAGAAGTGTTCAAAGGGAAAAGGCCAACACTGGGTTACCTAAAACCTTGGGGATGTCTCGTCTACGTGATACGGACCATGCCTGACAAATTGGAACATAGATCTGACAAATGTATTTGTGTGGGTTATCCTAAGGAAACTAAAGGGTACCAATTTTACAATCTGGGGAGCAAAAGGTGTTTGTCAAGGACTGGCCACTTTCTAGAGAAAGAGTTTATTCTGGATAGGGTCAGTGGGAGTAAGATTGATCTTGAAGAAATTTAAGAACCACTCAAGGACAACGGTCAGTATGGAAGTAGAGCAGACATCACATATAGATGAGGTGCAAGCAAACGCTCTAGAAACACAGACACTTCAAAGATTCACTAGGGAATGTCGTGAACCCGAAAGGTACACTAGCGTATATCTCATGGAAGATGAGGACCCTATAACTTATGAGGAGGTGTTAATGAGGCATGACAAAGAGAAATGGCTAGAAGCCATGAATTCTGAAATGAAATCCATGAAGAAGAACCAAGTTTGGAACTTAGTTGATCTGCCTATAGGAATAGGTCCTATAGGATGCAAATGGGTCTTTAAGAGAAAGACCGACATGGTTGGTAATGTGGTTACCTATAAGGCAAGGTTGGTGGCAAAGGTTATAGACAAAGACAAGGAGTTGACTATGACGAGACCTTTTCGCCAGTAGCTATGCTAAAGTCCAATATAATTCTGTTTGCTATTACAGCATACCATGATTATGAGATCTGGCAGATGGATGTGAAAACAGCTTTCCTTAACGGGAATCTATCTGAGGAAGTGTACATGACACAACCTGATGGTTCACAACCGATGATGCTAGGATGGTGTGCAAGTTGCAAAGATCCATTTATGGATTGAAGCAAGCTTCTCGGAGTTAGGATATTCGTTTTGATGAGACAATCAAACAGTTTGATTTCATCAAGACCAAAGACGAGCCATGTGTTTACAAGAAGGTTAGTGGGAGTGCCGTCGTTTTCTTAGTACTTTATGTAGATGACATATTACTCTTAGGGAATAATATTCCTATGTTATAGTCGGTTAAAGTTTGGTTATCCGAGAACTTCACCATGAAGTACTTGGGAGAAGTAGCCTATATTCTAGGAATCAAGATCTATAGAGATAGATCTAAGAGGTTGCTAGGTCTGTCACAATCCACCTAATAGACAAGATGCTGAAGAGATTCAGCATGGAGCAATCCAAGAAAGGATTGCTACCCATGTCATATGGGGTCTACCTGTCGAAGGAAATGCCTCCTAAGACAAAGGAGGAAAGGGCGCAAATGAGTAGGATCCCTTATGCCTCGGCTATTGGGTATATCATGTATGCCATGTTGTGCACTAGACCAGATGTCTCATACCCTCTAAGTATGATTAGTAGGTACCAGGCAAATCCAGGTGATGGTCACTGTATTGCAGTCAAGAATATTCTCAAGTACATGAGATGTACTCGGGATATGTTCATGGTTTTCGGGAACCAAGATTTGGTATTACGAGGTTACACAGATGCAATTTTTCAAACTGACAGGGATGACTTAAAGTCATATTCTGGATTTGTTTTCATGCTTAACGGCGGGGCAGTGAGCTGGAAGAGTTCCAAGTAGGAGACTACTGCAGACTCTACAATGGAAGCCGAGTATATCACAGCCTCGAAGGCGGCAAATGAAGCGGTTTGGATGAAAAAGTTCATTACTGAACTTGGTGTTGTTTCCTCTATTGAAGGTCCAGCCCTACTGTACTGTGATAATAATAGGCAATTGCTCAGTCAAGCGAACCAAGGTCTCATCAGAAGTCCAAACATGTGCTATGACGCTATCATTTGATTAGAGAGATAGTTGATAGAGGAGATGTAAAGATAGAGAAATTCCATAAGGATGATAACATAGCTGATCCTAGGGGTGTAAACGATCCGATCCGAATCGAGCATTTACTTATCGAGTCGAGCAACACCCATAAAACAATGCTGCTCGAACTCGGCTCGAGATCGATCGAGCATGAAAAAAAAATGCTCGAGATCGGTTTGATAACACATTAATCTTGCTCGAGTTTGACTCGATTATGCTCGATAAAATTCGAGCGCTTTCGAACTCGAACTCGAGCAGCTCGGAAAATGATTCAATTTCAAATTTAAAGATATGAACATAAAATATCAAGTCTAGCAGCATAACAATAATAATCAAATTACATAGCTAATGCTTAAATATCAACATGCATAGAATTAAGTGGCACAATGTCAAATGCATTTGTGCACTTTAATTACATCCGACAGTAAAGTGCAAGATATCAAGCAAAATATAGTCATTAATCTTCATCATTGGCATTGCTCATGTTGACCTCAAAAGAAAACTCGGGTTTTGAAGGATTACTACCCAACGCCTGAAAACAAAGAACAATAAAAATATATAAATACCAAACATTATTTCTATATTAAGTATTACTTGATAAAAATTAATTTTAAAAAATAGTAATAAGTGTGTGTGTGTGTGTATGTATGTATATATATATATATATATATATATATATATATATATATATATATATATATATATATATATATAATTTAATGTAATGCTCGATTAGGCTCATGAAAGCGCACCGAGTCAAGCATTAAACTGCTCGAGTTTGGCTCGTTAACTATGATGAGCTGCTCAAGTTCGGCTCGAGTTCGATTAAAATCATATTCGAGCGAGCATTTCCCGAGTCGAGCGGTGAGCGGTGAGCGGTGAGCGAGCTGCTCGGATCGTTTACACCCCTAGCTGATCCGTTAACCAAAGCATTGACACATGCAAAGCATGAGAAACGTGTTCACATGCATGGGCTTAGGCATATGGGTGATTGGCTTTAGGCCAAGTGGGAGATTGTTGAAATAGTGTCATAAACCCAATCGGGTTGGACCGGATCCGACCGGGTCAGGTTGTTTATAGTCTATTTAGTTCATGTAATGACTTTATTATGATTAATAAAAGCACTTTTGTTATTATATATTTTGTATATCTTCATATTATTGAATATGTATACATAGTAACGTCCTTAGTATTAAACAGTGATAGAGAAACCATGATAGTGATTATGGTTGATGAGATCTCTAATCACTTTAATAAGTTTGATACTTAAATGTCTCTAGGCGTGTGTACCGTTAACCGAGGTATTGATGGTATGATTAGACAAGCACGTACTGGATGTCTTCTATCTTATCGAAGATAAGGATATATCTCGTCTATCGAAGTGTAGAGACACTTGGACTGTACGTGGACGTGTATTAGAGAATGCGTACGTTAGACTGACCCACTTACATTAAGTGTCGCAGTATGTGGCAGTTGTGTAATTATCCTGAGACCGGAGTCTTCATGGCATCACGGTGTGAATTGTCATGCTTTGACACTATTGAGGTTTCCCCTAGCTATGGGGTGATCATGCGGTAGTGCACGGGTATGATATTGAAGCATGCGTAGGATACATGTTTGTTCATCCGGAAATCGCGTACCCTATTAGTATGAGTGAATATCCAAAATGGCATTCTTATAAGGAATGTCTAGCTCATGTGAATCTTTGTAAAGTGGGAGTAAATGAGTTATTCCGAGAGAGCATGATGTCCAGATTATAAGATACGATCGTTGATGTACTGACACTCGAGATACAATCGTAAGGATATTGTCATAGCGATAGGATTCTATTTACACGGTAACTGTTTCACATGAAATGTAGTAGTCATTGCTTTTGACTCTTCCGATGATTGGGGGTCACGGTGTGTTGCTAGACGCTATCCCGTGATCGTTAGGTATAAAGGCCATTTTCATAATTTGCACTTTGTGTCTACGGCCAACATATTCGGAAGCCTATTGGGCCACACACATAAGAACATCTAGCTGGATTAAAATGCGGTTATAGTGATAACCAAATAAGGAAATTATATCTCGACTATAAAGTGTTATAGTGATTAAATTAATATGACAGTATTTATTTATTATGAATGAATTAAATACAAGATATTATTAATTATATTGATTAATTAAAGAATATTCCGGAAGCCAATTAATTGGCATATGGGGCGACAATACTAAGTGTATAAGATACACTTGGATTGTGCAATTTAATTAACGATATTATCATATATTAATATTGGATATTAATTGATTTTGGAAAAATAGATTTATGGTAATAAGATAAACATATTCAATATGATATACTGGCAATATCTTAAATTTATTTAATATAAGATATTAAATTAAATGAGAAAAATCAATCAAAGTGATTTTCCTTATTTTATTAGGAAAATGTTTTCTTTCTCATCAATCTACTAGAAGCTTCTCCTAATCAGATTATGAGGCATTGGGGCGCCTCCTACCCCTATATAAGAAAGGGGTTGTCTACCTCTTTTGTACATCATAATTCCAAGAGTTCATAATTCTTGTGAAAAGTAGAGAGCTTCTTCTACAGAGTTTTAGAGAGAGAAAAAGGCCGGTCTAGCAACCGGATTTTTCTAGTAGAAATCCAAGGAGGATTCCGGTTAGGAGTTTGTGTGGATATTGATAGAGGCCGGACACGTGGACGGCTCGCGCACACTACTACTCTCCGTTGGCGGTCAAAGCATCGATCTTTTAGATCTACCAAGGTAACCACCGTCAACTACTTGACGTGTTTATTGTAATAAACGAAGTCGATCTTGGGATTGGAAATCAATTTTTTTGAATTCTACTAAGTAGACTAGTTGATATCCTAACATATACCTCATGGAGGACCCTAAAACTTATGAGAAGGTGTTAATGAGGCATGACAAAGAGAAATGGCTAGAGGCCATGAATTCTGAAATGGAATCAATGAAAGGCAACCAAGATTGAAACTTAGTTGATCCATGATCGGGGTCAATCAGGTTATAATATACTTGACCACCATAAACCAATACTAGCAAGAGGACTAGGCCCATCGTAGTATAGCTATAGTGAATCAAGGTCGATCCCACAGGGAACCAATTGTGGATCATCTTATATACAAACAATTAATTAAACATGTCAAGGACATAGAGGCGGTCTACGACCAACATAAAACAAGAAAAGTAAAGACACGACTCAACACAACGTAATTAACCTCCCCAATTATTGTCTTTATCGCTTGGACCTAGATAATTTATATAATAAATCAACTTATTAACTGTCAATCCATTTGTATCTATCTTAGATTGGCTACGGGAGTCATCCTCTTTAACTTGACTTAGCACCGGTAGGTCACTAGATCACTGTGGTATTGTTACGTGACTTCGCCTTTTGGTGCCTCCATCTCATATAACTCACACGCTATTTACTCTAAGGATGCCGATATTAATCGTACACCTCGCCTAGGCAACATTCCCGTGGTTAGGCGCATTTCCTAAACGATCGCATCGGTCTCGTCCTATTAACAATTACCTCGCGACGGTTTCATGTTAATCTACGATTTACGATAACTAGGTGAGCTCAATTCCCAAATACAAAACCTACCTAGATCTCATTGAAGTCCCGAAGATCATTCATGAGCCAACCTAGAGCCCTATATTGGTATTTCCTAATCATACGCTAATTAAAACAGACGAGCAACGTGGCCGTAGCCATACCTACCGAGATGATAAATTCTATTAAGTTAACCTAACCATAAAGACGTGGCTATTTAACAGATGATTGGGGCTCGGTCGACCGAGCATAGACACTCGGTCGATCGAATGATTCCATTCGGTCACTCAAACGATTTCATCCCCGTTTACATCCTAGAATATATTTCTCAAATGCTTTCATCATACGTAATGCATTAAACAAAGAACTCAGAAAGAAATCATATAAACTACTTAGATACACATTAATTAAACCAAGCATTTCATGAATAGAAACTAAGTGTATGACGTAGGTTATGGGATCCCCATAGACAAGGTGTCGCCACATCCCTAACGTCATAGCCTAGATCTACATCGTCTAGCTATGATCAATCAACTCAAACGATAAAGCATAATTGGGAGGGATTAATTACTTGAAAGAAAGAAACAGAAAATAAAGGCTTACATATTGCAAATTTTAAATTGCTTGAAACCTTCAATCTAATTATGCTACATTGTATCAAAATATCAAAATAGAATTGTATGGTATTATTGAATGAATATGAATATGAATTACAATTTCTCAAGTCGCTTATATAGGAGTTTTTGCCGACTTAGGGTGATTCTAGAAGATAAACACGATTAAAGTTTAAAACCGACCCAAACCCGAGGCTCGGTCAACCGAGAGGTGACACTCGGTCGATCAAGCATCGAGCTCGGCCGACCGAACCTAAACTTGGCATATTTAACACGCTTTCTTCGTCTATCTTGTTCCCCACTCCACGCTTGCATGTTGATCTGATTTCTCTAATTTATCTCTTGATTAATGCTCCGATTTTCTTCCTTATTATCTTGAGATCTTTTGATTGAATGACATTTATCCTCCCGATTTGTTGTGATCTACAAAATAAACATTTATCGCACAATAAATCGGCGTTTAATAATGAAAACGGCTAAATACCAATTTACATAATATAAATCACATAACATTAAATAATAAATATAAACAAGTGATTTAATATGAAATATATATTATTAATCTCGATTTAAGGTCAACGTTGATGACTTTTACGGGTATAATTTGACCGTCATCAACTACCCCCCACTTAGACTTTGATCGTCCCGAACAAAGCATCAATAAGTCATTCCCCAAGACAACATTTTCTATGGTCAAATCATACTTACACAAGAAGCTCAAGTCAACTCATACTAGTCATGCTCATAAGATATCCATTATTCACTACCGACTATGAATCAAGTGATGTGTGCATGTGCATTTAGTTTTATATATTCGGGCAAGATTAGAGTTTAAGCGGACTTCAAATCTCAACCTACCAACCTCAGCATTCATATTTCTCAAGCCTTTAAATTTTTGAAGCACTAGAGCAATAAGCAAGAGCGTATCTATATGGTTTTTGGACTTGGAGACCGAGTACTACTCAAAGCCTCTTAAAGAGTTGAATATTCTTTTCATATCTTCATATTTTTCAAATACTACAAATCTCAAGGAAGAAAACTTTTCAGAGTATCCCCCTATCTTAGATCATGTATAGCATCGAATATTACCACAAGCGCGGGGCTACTTTGGTAATGTTACTACAAGCCCAGTGTTTTAACGCATTGTCAAACACAGTACGTCTCAAGCTTATTACTCCACTTTTGTGGCTAAAATATAAGAATGCATCACCAATAAGTATCGACACTAAGTCTACATAACCAATCATCTATGCAATGTACACATAATTTCTTCAATTTATTATGATTTGCGCGGTATACTCGATTCACAGATTGAGTAATTGAATAATAAATAACCACTCGCAAAAAAGCGGGCATGAATATCCTTAAATTTACTTAACATAAGTATAAAATGATCACGCACTCATGAAACTTGGTTTATTTCCTATCAATTCTTAGCTAGAACTCACAATTCTAAGGGTACGAGATACCTAATATGGTATTTATTCAATTTTTTCAATTTTGTGCCGTTTCATTCAATTTTCAATTATAACATAACATGGCTAAGTCTCCTACCCCCACTTAAACATGGCATTGTCCTCAATGACAAAAATAAATGAGAATTTAAGAAAAGACTTAGCTCTAAACGGCTCTCAAGTAAAGGAACAATATCGAGTAAATGTCAAAGACGTTGTGGAGAAGCAAGTGAAAACCTCAGATAAGGCACAAACTCCACTTAAACTGTTAATAACACCATGTCTATGGAAGTTCTAAAATAATGTGGCGAGAATGAGGTATAAATACCTAAAAACAGTTTAAGCCACTTTATTTTATACAACCAATGACAAGGGAAACCAAAAGAAAAATACTAAATAGAAAGAAAAATAAACAAGCAACTAAAGATCGTGGTCTTCATCTATAGCCTCCACCGCCTAAATATTCTTAAACCGAGTGGAGAAGACAAAGATCAAAAAGCATTACCCGACGTGGGAAAACACGAGGTTGACTAGATCAACCTTGTATGAAATGTAGTAAAAGAGACACTTCGAAGGTATAATGTATACAATGTGACCTATTGGCTAAAGATAAAATCAAATACTTAACGCAGAAACTTCTCGCTTGCATTGGATATCAACAACTTAGGAGATGTAGCTACTCCTCAAATTACTAATAACCCAATGTATCACGCAAAAGTCATAACCGTCATCAACAAGGTCGGATCGGTGAGATAGTTCGTAACAAAACTTATCATCTATAAATGCCGGAATAGACGGAAAAATGTGAAATTTAAAACTTCCGGTAAAAGATAAGTTGTACTTTGATCGAACCAAAACCTTTAAAATCTAGCTAGGGTCGAGCTACACTTACCTCAACTAGGATCATGAAAATCAAAATGATAAAAGATAATCATTAAAGCTTAGCAATAATTCAAATTCCGCAACACAAAGGTATTTTGTAAACAAAATGGAGGTTGAGAGTATGATGGGTTTAGAAAAAGATACACATAAGGTTGGGAAGAAAAGATAAAGGGTGGGTAAGAAATTGTGTTTATGGGTGGGTTGAAAATGGTTAAGGCATTGAGATTGGGTGGGAGATTGAAACGGATGGAAAGAAAGAGAGGCGATGAAAGAATGGTTAGAAATGTGAACTGTTGGGGCAGATTGGTGAGAGAATTGAAAAGGTTGAAGGGTGAAAAAGTGTAAAGGGAAAGATAGGGATAGTTGCAGAAGGAATTACGCACCACTTTGAATTTTCACTTGGATCACCATTCTAAAAGATTTTGGAAGTTAACCAAAATTGTTCTTGTTCGCACCAATCATTCTCTGTTACATTTTCAATAATTCTCAAGCTCTCTTAATGCTTCCATCTTAAGGTTGATTGCTAAATTTCCTTTTCTTTAGCAATTTCTTGACTCTCCTACGGAACTCTATTTCACGTGGCCTATATTGAGTAAAAAAGTTTTGCACATCCTTAGCCCAATGGCCATCGGAACACGGCAAAATAAAAACCTCAACATATGTCATGTTACTCTTATTGACTCAAAGAAAGAAAAACCTAAAATCCTAAAAAGAAATCCTAAGGGTTTTAAAGAAGTAGTTCGAGTTTAAAGTCCTCACTTCGACTTTCCAAAGGTTATCCTTGTCGCTTATCATTCTTGGATCGCCGCACTTTGACCCTCCGAGCACTATTAGAGGTGGCTTGTCGCTTTTATGGATTAATACCCTTCCCTTGGTTGTGAGACCTAGAAACGACATTTATCCATTCCATTTATACAAAGCTCTTAGCTCGGCTCTCGCTTTTAGGAATTAGTGAATTCTAGAAACTTGGCTAAAATTACGGTTTTGGCCTTGACAATAAGAAACAATGAATCTAAGTAATCCGAACAAGCTCGGTTGTGTAGGCAAGCCTATGCCGCCTTATTCGTTGGAACATATGTGACGATTCGAGGCCAATCCGTCAAGATAAGCCCCGCTTAGCCCGAAGGCTTATCGGCTATGCTAAGTCTTGTCGAATCTGCCAGAATGTACATCACACGTGGAGGGGAGTTGATTGAGCCAAGCTCGGTTGAACTCGCCACCATGGTTAAACCATTTCCAACCTATGTACAAAGATTCTTCCATTTCTAAATTGTCACCCAAAGCGAAATCTCGCTTTTTGTTTAAGGTGTGGGTTCACCGAGAAGCCATCACCATAAACATCAACGAAAGCCGAAGATGCGTTCTTTCAAAACTCAATATCTTCTTTAGATTGTGAATGCTTAAACTACACAATTTGTTGCTCCCATGGCCAGTAGAAGCAATTTCATGCATAGGACAAAGAGATTTTAACAGTAACTACGAGGAACTCTTTATTCACCGCTTCCTTCAACTACTACATGTTTCCTACACCTCTGTAGATGAGACAGATTTGGGGCGTAACCTTCCACACTAATAGAATTAATCTTACAGACCAACTCCGGCTACGATTCATACTAAGGTTCATGTATAGGCTAACTTATGCTCAAAAAACCAAAAGGTAGTAAAACATACGCAAAAAAAAAAAGGTAGTTACTTGCCTTCAACATTGTACCACGAAGAATTTAAGCCTTTAAGATTTTTTCGAGCCATCTTTGTGCTTTAAAGGTATTGCTTCCATCGCTTTTCCCATCGTAGAGTAGTAATTCCGCATGTTTGCTGGGTTATTTTCACGCCCTTGAAAATTATTGACTTGGATTATTGCTTCCTGGTTTCGCAAACGTAAGAAAACAAAAACAGATGCACCGTGATCGATTTTAACATGGTTTCCCATGCCGCTATCGACTCATGGATTAAACATACGGGATAAACAGACACGCGAAATTCCGCACTCAAAACACAAATCGAAACCGTGTAAAGTATCGTAACAAGAACAAAACAAAACAAAACCAAACAAAACAAAATTTAAACTCTCGTCGACCGAATGAGGTCTCTCGGTCGACCGAATAAATTTTTATTATTATTTTTTTAATTTTTTTATTTTAAGAATCTGGAATTTTGAGACAGAGCGCATAAACGAGAGGGACTCAAAACGTAAAAACAGACTCTAAAACAGAAAACTCGACATGAATAAAAAATTATTTATATATAAAATTGACCGTTGGTTCCCCGGCAACGGCGCCAAAAACTTGATCGGGGTCAATCAGTTATAATATACTTGACCACCATAAACCAATACTAGCAAGAGGACTAGGCCCATCGTAGTATAGCCATAGTGAATCAAGGTCGATCCCACAGGGAACCAATTGTGGATCATCTTATATACAAACAATTAATTAAACATGTCAAGGACATAGAGGCGGTCTACGACCAACATAAAACAAGAAAAGTAAAGACACGACTCAACACAACGTAATTAACCTCCCCAATTATTGTCTTTATCGTTTGGACCTAGATAATTTATATAATAAATCAACTTATTAACTGTCAATCCATTTGTATCTATCTTAGATTGGCTACGGGAGTCATCCTCTTTAACTTGACTTAGCACCGGTAGGTCACTAGATCACTGTGGTATTGTTACGTGACTTCGCCTTTTGGTGCCTCCATCTCATATAACTCACACGCTACGACTCTAAGGATGCCGATATTAATCGTACACCTCGCCTGAGCAACATTCCCGTGGTTAGGCGCATTTCCTAAACGATCGCATCGATCGTCTACATCCTATTAACAATTACACTGACGGTTTCATGTTAATCTACGATTTACGATAACTAGGTGAGCTCAATTCCCAAATACAAAACCTACCTAGATCTCATTGAAAGTCCCGGAAGATCATTCATGAGCCAACCTAGGAGCCCTATATTGGTATTTCCTAATCATACGCTAATTAAAACAGACGAGCAACGTAGCCGTAGCCATACCTACTGAGATGATAAATTCTATTAAGTTAACCTAACCATAAAGACGTGGCTATTTAACAGATGACGGGGGCTCTCGGTCGACCGAGCATAGACACTTTCGGTCGATCGAATGATTCCATTCGGTCACTCAAACGATTTCATCCCCGTGATTACATCCTAGAATATATTTCTCGCGCTTCATCATACGTAATGATTAAACAAACGAAGAACTCGTAAAGAAATCATATAAACTACTTAGATACACATTAATTAAACCAAGCAGATTCATGAATAGAAACTAAGTGTATGACGTAGGTTATGGGATCCCCATAGACAAGGTGTCGCCACATCCCTAACGTCATAGCCTAGATCTACATCGTCTAGCTATGATCAATCAACTCAAACGATAAAGCATAATTGGGAGGGATTAATTACTTGAAAGAAAGAAATGTAAAATAAAGGCTTACATATTGCAAAATTTTAAATTGCTGAAACCTTCAATCTAATTATGCTACATTGTATCAAAATATCAAAATAGAATTGTATGGTATTATTGAATGAATATGAATATGAATTACAATTTCTCGAAGCTGCTGCTTATATAGGAGTTTTTGCCGACTTAGGGTGATTCTAGAAGATAAACACGATTAAAGCCGAAAACCGACCCAAACCCGAGGCTCGGTCAACCGAGAGGTGACACTGGTCGATCAAGCATCAAAGCCTCGGTCGACCGAACCTAAACTTGGCATATTTAACACGTTTTCTTCGTCTATCTTGTTCCCACTCCACGCTTGCATGTTGATCTCGATTTCTCTAATTTATCTCTTGATTAATGCTCCGATTTTCTTCCTTATTATCTTGAGATCTTTTGATTGATTGACATTTATCCTCCCGATTTGTTGTGATCTACAAAATAAACATTTATCGCACAATAAATCGGCGTTTAATAATGAAAACGGCTAAATACCAATTTACATAATATAAATCACATAACATTAAATAATAAATATAAACAAGTGATTTAATATGAAATATATATTATTAATCTCGATTTAAGGTCAACGTTGATGACTTTTACGGGTATAATTTGACCGTCATCAATCCACCTGAGGGAATGGTTCCCAAAGGGTGTAAATGGGTCTTTAAGAGAAAGATCGACATGGATGGTAATATAGTTACCTACAAGGCAAGGTTGGTGGCAAAATGTTTTAAACAAAGACAAGGAGTTGACTATGATGAAACCTTTCGCCAGTAGCTATGCTGAAGTCGATTATCTGCTTGCTATTGCAGCATACCATGATTACAAAATCTGGCAGATAGATGTGAAAACAGCTTTCCTTAATGGGAATATGTCTAAGGAAGTATATATGACACAACCTTATGGTTTCACAGCCAATGATGCCAGGATGGTGTGCAAGTTTCAAAGGTCCATTTATGGACCGAAGCAAGCTTCTTGGAGTTGGAATTTTTGCTTTGATGAGACTATCAAACAATTTGATTTCATCAAGAACGAAGATGAGCCGTGTGTTAACAAGAAGGTTAGTGGGAGTGGCGTAAAAAGACAGAAATCAATTGGTTTTTCCCTCCTCACCGGTCTCCTAACTTGGTGTAACTAATCGTTATGTTTACTTTTCCCCGTAATTCCCCGATTCAACCAGAACGTTTGTTTTAATTCAGTTTTAGCTACGGGTGCAACCCCCTAAACTTATCCACATCAATGGGATGGACAATAGACGTTTATATGCAGTTAACCTCCTTTGTTGGTTGTATTAACTCACACGCAATAAGTTCTAGAAAGTGCCGGCTCAAGACTGAGAACCTCCCTAAGCAACTATCGTGGATTGACTAGCACGTTTCCAGGGATTGATCCACACTATGTCCTAACTAACACTTCACCTTGTAAGTCCTTCATGTTTATTCACGATGACATTCAAATAGTTGATCATGCTATTAATATGTAAATTAAATCTGTCGATCAACGTAGCTGACGCTGATCTACAGATTTAGGGTGACCTAGAGTTTCCTCGCAATTGAGATATAGACCGTCACAACTGTGAGCATGGCAGTTCCCGCTTCTAAAATTGCATAGTTCTGTTTTGATTAATTCTTGTAAATTACAGTTCGGTTAAACATACTGATTAATTACATCGCGTAAATCTAAGCTAATCTACCATATTAAAAACATAAAGGAACTTTCAAAGCTTCATACCTTTATCAATGGCTGATCTAGCTTGATCAACTCAAGCTAGTCAGCGACTCGGAGAAGAAAACCAATGGAAAAGCTCAAACAAATAACCGAGAAACTCTTTTATTTCATAAAACTAAATAATTGTTTGAGTATATGTTACAATGAACCGGTACAACATCTATATAGAGATGTAGACCGACTTAAGCTCTCTAAACCCTAACCGACTTAATACAATTTTGTCTAGCTTCTATTCCGTGTTTGCCAAGTCTCGATATTGCGGCTAGGGCTTATGCAATTGCGGGCCCAATTGTGGCTTTTTGAGTTTCAGCAGTCTTCTTTATGGACTTCAATAGCTCGACCCAATGAATTTTAATAGCTCGGATCCAACTTTCTAGCTCCAGAACACGGTACACTTGAAAATCATGGAAAACGATGCAGAACAGTACCCAAAGAACAAGCACTAAGCAATCGACATATATTTCATCCGATAATAGAACTATCTTTAGTCACTTGAGCACAATTTGGGGCAAATAATGGTGTAGTGTATTGTACTAAATATGGTTTGATCAACTACCTCCCACTTATCTTTTGGTCGTCCCAAGCAAAAAGGTAAGAAAATGAACTATCAGACCAATATACAAGTAAATAGAAAATAGCTACGTGTCACAAAGTCAAGATAAGAGCCATCTCAACCAATAACAATAAGTAACACATTATGTGTGTGAAATAATTCGCAAACCTCAATACGTAGACATAATCACATTATATCAACTCAGGGTCTAACTAGAAATTCTTGAGAATGTTTTTACAATACACCATTGATTTTATAATTTTGATTTATTTTCAACTCGTAGGTCAAGTCAGCTGGGCAAGGTGGATCGAGAACCGAGTACTACTCCAAGGCTCGCGTTTATCTTATTTATTTATTATTGTGTGCTAAGGCTGGGTAGACTATCGGTTAGAAACTTGCACTGGTGGGTGCCAGCAAGAAACTTTATCAAATCTAACATCAAACTTGCTACCCTCTTGCCAAAGAATTTTTCATTCAATCTATATATCCTCACGGTCCGCTCAATTTGATAAACTACCGAATCCGTTAATCCTTGCTCTTATAAGATCCACAACTTGACATTAATGACCATAGGTATGACAAAACTAGGAAAGCTAGGCTTATCAGAAGTCTAGATAATGCGTTATCTATACTATACATTGAAGAAAGTGAGTTATACGTGCTTAATTGGCGTTTCTTAGAAAGAATATGCGGTTAAAACACAACTACTTCAAAAGTTGACACGACTTTCATCCGTTCATCCATGAAATGAAGATGCAAATAATTAGCTCCATAGGATCACAGGCTTCATATCTTTGCAATCTTATTCGGATCCAACTCAAAATGTAAAGTTGTGAAAAAATGCATCAAAAAGAATTAAGATAGTAAATATCGATGAAACACGTGGTCGACAGCTCAGTGACATTCCTACCCTACACTTAATCGAAGCACTGTCCCCAATGATGAAAATATTAAATAATGAAAAAGAACTTAGCTTCTTATGCATGGAGTGGGTAATGAATCCATATCGTCAAAACATCAGGCTAATTATAGAGTCCATACAATCCGGGAGAAGCTAGCAGACCAAATAAATAAAAGCTCTCGGGGTTACAATAACAAGTATAAAATATCTTGCGGCAGTAAGTAGAAAGCAAATGTTTTAAGCCAACAAAATGCTTCATATTGTCGAAATGGAAAAGCTACATTGAAAATTGAAAAGTCAGATAAAAAAGAAAAAGAAATAAAATACAATAATGGAAGAATACAATAAAAACCGAAAAACAATTATTCATCAGAATCAGATAGCTCATAAGAATCTTTTGAAGGACTGGCCGGGCGTTCGTAACTAGGAGGTGGCATAGAAGTAGACGGTCCAGCCCTTGAAGAAGATGCAGTCTAGGTAGGGGCTCTCAGAGGTGGAGGGGCGTATGGAGGAAGGCCGAGGCGCTGTATCAGATAATCCATCTTATTATGGTATCGAGTGGCAGATAGATGTCAACGATTTTACAATGATATTTCAGTCAAACGAGCTGTCATGGAATGTGCGTATGATGCACAGGTTCATCTTACACATATGCTTCCTTGCACTCATCATGATTCTGTTACCTATCGTCAGACCGAGCTCATGAAGTTTCTTGATATCGAGAATAAAGTGAATGTCGGTTTGTTGCTGCATAACCGTATTCGGGACATTGTCCGGTCTTCCAGAGAGATCCTACCATATGGTCCTATGACAAATGCATTGACAATGGCAGCAGAGTGCCTAGTTTTGGCGGCTGAAGAGAGAGTTGAGTCGTTTCATACACTTGACAGTAATTCGGTAACCATCACTGGAAGGCGTAGGAGACCTGCATGGGAGCGCACCCCAATGCACGGTGGAGCTCGATCTTAGCACGAGATCAACGAGGGATTTGCCCGAGGCATCACTGGTTTGCACAATAAGATGGATTATCTGATACAGCGCCTCGGCCTTCCTCCATACGCCCCTCCACCTCTAAGAGCCCCTTCCTAGATGTCATCTTCTTCAAGGGCTGGACCGTCTACTTCTACGCCACCTCCTAGTTACGAACGCCCGGCCAGTCCTTCAAAAGATTCTTATGAGCTATCTGATTCTGATGAATAGTTGTTTTTCGGTTTTTATTGTATTCTTCCATTATTGTATTTTATTTCTTTTTCTTTTTTATCTGACTTTGCAATTTTCAATGTAGCTTTTCCATTTCGACAATATGAAGCATTTTATTGGCTTAAAACATTTGCAGTTACTTTATTTTCTACTTACTGCCGCAAGATATTTTATACTTGTTATTGTAACCCCGAGAGCTTTGATTTGTTTGGTCTGCTAGCTTCTCCCAGATTGCATGGACTCTATGATTAGCCTGATGTTTTGACGATATGGATTCATTACCCACTCCACGCATAAGAAGCTAAGTTCTTTTTCATTATTTAATATTTTCATCATTGGGGACATTGGTTTCTATTAAGTGTGGGGTAGAATGTCAGCGAGTCGTCGACCACGTGTTTCATCGATTATTTACTATCTTAATTCTTTTAGATGCATTTTTCACAACTTTACGTTTTGAGTTGGATCCGAATAAGATTGCAAAGATATGAAGCCTGTGATCCTATGGAGCTAATTATTTGCATCTTCATTTCACGGATGAATGGATGAAAATCGTGTCAACTTTAGAAGTCGTTGTGTTTTAACCGCACATTCTTTCTAAGAAATGCCAATTAAGCACGTATAACTCACTTTCTTCAAAGTATAGTATAGATAACGCATTATCTAGACTTCGGATAAGCCTAGCTTTCCTAGTTTTGTCCTACCTATGGTCATTAATGTCAAGTTGTGGATCTTATAAGATCTAAGGATTAACGGATTCGGTAGTTTATCAAATTGAGCGGACCGTGAGGATAGATAGATTTATGAGAGTGTCCACTTTGCCCGAAAAAGAATGAAAAATTCTTTGGCAAACCAGTGATGCCTCGGGCAAATCCCTCTTTGATCTCGTGCTAAGATCGAGCTCGACCGTGCATTGGGGTGCGCTCCCATACAGGTCTCCTACGCCGTCCAGTGATGGTTACCGAATTACTGTCAAGTGTATGAAACGACTCAACTCTCTCATCAGCCGCCAAAACTAGGCACTCTGCTGCCATTGTCAATACATTTGTCATAGGACCATATGGTAGGATCTCTCGGATGACCGGACGATGTCCCGAATACGGTTATGCAAAGAACAAACCGACATTCACTTTATTCTCGATATCAAGAAACTTCATGAGCTCGGTCTGACGATAGGTAACATAATCATGATGAGTGCAAGGAAGCATATGTGTAAGATGAACCTGTGAATCATACGCACATCCATGACAGCTCGTTTGACTGAAATATCATTGTAAAATCGTTGACATCTAGCTGCCACTCGATACCATAATAACCAGCAATTATCCGCAACCGCTCTAAATTACGCTCTGGTATAGCAGATATGTATTCGTCTTCACTGAGTGGGGAATTCTTGATGCAAAAATAGGCATTGAGCCTCTCAATAGAGAAGTCAATATGAACCCCTCTAACAATAGCAACATGAGATACGGGGTTGTGTGCCACATACGCATAGAATTCATGGACGATGGTGGCGTTGAACGTCGGAGGGATTACGACCATATCTACAAGACTGTGGTGCTAAATAACTCATGGTAAATTGTTACCACTGTCGTTGAGGTCAACTTCTCTCTCCTAAGAAACTATACGGCCATTCCAGTGCGTACGGAATAACTCGTACAGCTCTAGTGATACAAACCGAGGGACCCCATTAATTACCAGAATGGCATCTCCTTTCACATTCTGTTGCCCTCCACATACTCATAGACCTCTGTTCGTCTTTAAGACTAGAGAGTGATATCAGGAATGAAGACTATTTGTCTTGAAAAGATCAACTCGCAATTGCGAAGGTGCCGCTCATGATTGCCGAGAGAAGTTTTGTAGGAAACAGCACGAGCAGATTCATTTCTTTGAATGATGATAGGCCTCGCTATTCTTTGGGAAAGGTTTCGCAATTTTGAAAACATACATGTCTCAAATCTTCTAGGAATTTATGCAAGTATGAAGAACATAGATGTGTTTCGGGTTCTTTGAAATGGTGGTGACTGAATAAGGCAACAATAGTGGTGAGGGTTACGAGGTGGTTTAGGATTGCAAAATTGGTAGTGAAATGGTGGCGGTGTTTGTCAGATTTTTCTTGCGGTGTAGAATAAGAAATGAAATATAGAAAATGTAGTGGTTGAAGTGAAGAATATGGTGGGTGAATTGGAGGTTTAAATAGAAGGATAAGGGTGAAGGTGGAGCGGTGATTGTGGGAGAATGGGAAAGGAGTTATAAGGGTAATTGGATTGAGGTAATGGAAAGGGAATTGAGGTGAGGAGTAATAGGTGGTTAATGGGAAGGAGGAAAAGGTGGCTGAAATGGCTAGCTGTTGTATCAAACATCTCGCAACAGAGCGTGAGCTAGACGCACTTGCAGACAGGTCCCAGATGGTGGTCAAACTTAGGTATCTGTGCCCAGGCATGCTCGCAATTTGCGAATGTCCTCTTCGCAATTACAAACATCCTCTTCGCATTTGTGGCATATCCCTTCTTGATCCTCCAAGCTTCAGTCTTGCTTACTCCTACACTAAATCCTTGACAGTTATACTCCATATTGATTCCTCATAATCTGTTTCCCTCATTTTTTAATGTACATTCTCCGACTCAACTTAACCTACTTCACCGGACTGACCAACGAGTAAAAAAAACCTTCCTACCATCCATTGTGGTTTAGCCTCGGGATGCGGCTGGATGAGAAAAAAAGCTCGTTTCTCCTTCTGGTTAATTTTATTGGACTACGTCTAAGGGTAGGAATTAGTTATGAGTTTAAAGTCTCCAGCTCGACTTGTCTTCTGACTTATCCTCAATCATACTTTCTGGCCTTTAACCCGCCAAACTTGCACTCTGGAAGCCTTCACAAAAGTGTGTCTCCTGTGTCTCTCCACCAAAGCTCTTCCTTGGATTTTTACTCCGAGGAAGAAGAATTCTTCCTTACCTTCTAGAAAAGCTCCTTCTCTAGCTTCCTTGGTAGGACCTCGAGATCTTCGCCTTGCACGTTTGGCTCTCCTGGCCAGTGCACTAAGCTTACGTCGCTTACTTTGGGATTTCTCTCTTAAGTTCAAAGAATTCTCTATTTCATCTTTAAAATTCCAACTTGCACTATGTGGGGTGGTCTTATCCATGTCTAAGAGATCGGGATTGATTGCCTCCCTTGGCACATTATAGTGAATGTTATCATCCTTTTCTCGAAGTAGAATCTTTAAAAACTCAAGCTCGCTCTTCCCTACTTCAACTTTCTTATCTTTCTTGTTCTCAACACTTGCCTTTTCCACATCTCCGGTCTTAGAATTCAGTCTTACCATCCGGCATTCTCCCGGTCTATTCTGTAGTGGCTCTAAAATCTTGAAGATTACCGCATCGTTATTGGATCTTAGAGTTATCTCACCACTATCCGTGTCCATTATTGCTTTGCTGGTCACCAAGAACGGATGTACAAGCAACACATTAGCACTCAGATCTTCTGGAATGTCTAAAACTATGAAGTCACTAGGAAACTCAAGGCCTCCTATGTTGATTACGCAGTCTCTCAACTTACCGTAGATCATGTCAACCTTACGATCCAAAATTCGCATGGTGACAGCTTGGCTCATGGTGACTAGGAAATTAACCTTTTTGTAGAAAGAAAGAGGAAGGATATTGCTACTCGAACAAGAGTCAGGGTAATTGTTGATTACATCAGAGTAGGGGTAATTTTTTGAAATAAAATTTATGTTTTGATGATGATTCATCAGTTATCTTAATTAATATATTTAACCCCCTTGATGAAGTGTCATAACTAACTGTTATAGTGAAAAGCAAAAAGATGTCTAGAAATCAATGTATAGGATTTAATAGAGTATGATATTTGTATAAGTTAAATCAGACAAGAACTGTAATAGATCTAGGATCAGAACTGAGAAAATGAGAAACTGATTTATTGAGCTGAGTTCATAGCCGAAGATTAATCAGCTTTGAGAATTGACTAAGAGCACACACACTAAACAGAAGAAGGTAAGTTCGCTGAGGGACACGTACTCATTTGACTTATCTAGAACTGAAGAACTGAGGGTTCAGACTCAGT
Organism: Gentiana macrophylla; assembly: GCA_026214975.1. Taxonomy (NCBI): domain Eukaryota; kingdom Viridiplantae; phylum Streptophyta; class Magnoliopsida; order Gentianales; family Gentianaceae; genus Gentiana; species Gentiana macrophylla. Next base: position 70,566,208 of record CM047812.1, read on the forward strand.
TATTGAAGATTGAAGAACTGAGGGCTCAAACTCAGTTTTGAAGACTTAAGCCGAGACTGTAAAGATAGAATTCAGGAAAGTCTGTGATGACCTGAACTAACTTTATGGATCTTGATTGGAGGACTAAGTATCATAAGGACAATGATATCTGAGTTATGAGTTATGGTGTACGCTGATTAAGTCAATAATAATCAGATGTGAAAAGGAGTACTGGGTTTTTGAAGAAGAGTAAAAACTTTGTTAATGCTCTTAAGCTGAAAACTGACTAAGACAAGCTTTCATGCTGAGGTCAAGGAAAGCTGAAAGAAAATCTGACCGTTATAAAGATAACAACTTTATTAAACACACAGAAATGTCAGAAAGGACACTGACATATATCAGAACAAGCAGGACCACTAACGGATACAAGAATTCAAAGTTCTAAAGTTCGATTTCATCTAACCGTTGGTGAAACCCCTATAAATAGGTTACTTCTATTACAATTAGAAGTGTGGAATTCTAAGATTCAATCTAGTCAAGAAAGATTATCTAAAGGGGGAAAGTAAAACAAGAGAATTCCTGCTAAGTGCTTTATTGCAAGATCAAGAAACCTTCAAGTGTTCATAAGCATTCAGGAAAGAACAAGAACAACACTAGAAGAGAAACAACGAACCTGAGCATATTTTATATCTAGAAGAAGCTCGAAACACAATTTGAATCATAGTTATTGATTCAAGTCTCAACTTTGATTTTATCAAAGGTTCAGACTGTGATACACCAAGAAGGTGTGAAAGACAATTGAGTGTAGTCAGGAAGACTGTGTTTGTGTAGAGCTGGTGAAGAGGCAATTCTACCCTCTAAGGACCAGTGTAGAAAGCTTAGTTCAAACATCACTTCTACCTGTTGAAGACTGAAGCTGGGAGATTGTGAAGCTAGGGATTAGTGAAGGACAATCAATCGTTTAGAATTTACTTTGTGTCTTGTAATTGTATACCTCAAGAACATAGTGGATTTGGCCTCCTACATCACAGGAGAAGAGAGGACTGACAGGATTACACCACCTGGAACCTCTATAATCTCTGTCTCATTTACTTACTTACTTTATGCATTTATTTACTGATCTAAGATTATATTGCATCTGATCACAGACTTATCAAACATAAGAAACTTAGTCAGCACAGCATTACACTACATTATATTTAGATGAACTGATAAACTCAAGTTTTATTTAAAGGCTTAACTTAATCCGCTGCCGGTTAACGCAGTTAAGGATAAGTCAGTACTGACTTATACTCAGCTAAGTTAGCTTAACTCCACACAAGTTTAAAGCTAAACTCAATCTGCAAAAGATTCAGTTTTCAGTTAGGTTTTTGGGGACAAGTTTATTCACCCCCCTCTAAACTTGTGTTAGCCTTTCCAAGGGACCAATAGTAATCCTCCAGCTTTGACGGAATATAATCAAGATCCTCCTCTGGATGAGATTCAAAAGATGAAATATCAATAATAGGAACTAGGCACTTACCTCTTCTGAAATTCTCGTACTCGTTTAGGCTAGTCTCTGCATCCTTTCTAGTCTTTGCCTCGTCCTCCAATTTGACTCTTTTTTTCTTTTATCTTTTTCATAATGCTGCCTTACTTTTGAATCATGATACATAGAAATTGGTGCAATGTTCTGAACTAAACGTCGATTGGGAGCCATCGCACTTGGTTTGGACCGATTGCAAAATGTATGACTAATTTGAAATCAGAAGTCTTTTGCACGTCCTGTAAAAGAGACAAAAGAAAACAAGAACACGGTTAGCAAACTTCCACTTCAGTTGGGGTCAGACCCAACTGGTGCAGACCTACTAACAAAAAAACAAACAGAGATAAACACAGAAACACAAGGACAAAATCACAATCAGTATTCAAGATTCTCGCAATTACGAGGATATACTTCACAATTTTGAGGTCGGTTTTTCTTTGTCTGGTCGTAAAACAACACAGGAAGCATGAAGAAAAAACTCTAGACTCAAAAATTGAAATAACAGATAGAAAAAAAAATAGTTCTTAATTAGAAATATTTATTATCTATATTGGCCATTGTACACGGAAACGACGCCAATAACTTGATCATGTGTAAGTCACTTCTACTCATGAAATACTAGCAAGAGTACTAGGTCAATCGCATTATAGGAAGGGCAAGTCAAGGTCGATCCCACAGAGACGATGCAACATGGATAACAAACGCACAAATATAATTAAGAACACGTACAACAGTCCCTAGACCAACATAAAGACAGAAAAGCAATTGGTTTTTCCTCCTCACCGGTCTCCTTACTTGGTGTAACTAATCGTTATGTTTACTTTTCCAGTAATTCCCCGATTCAACGAGAACGTTTGTATTAATTTAGTTTTAGCTACGGGTGTAATCTTCTAACCTTATCTACTTTCATGGGTTTGCAGTAGACGTCTATATGCAGTTAACCTCCATTGTTGGTTGTATTAACTCACATGCAATAAGTTCTAGAAAGTGCCGGCTCAAGACCGGGAACCTCCCGAAGTAGCTATCATGGATTGACTAGCATGTTCCTAGGGATTGATCCAGACTATGCCCTAACTAACACTTCACCTTGTAAGTCCTTCATGTTAATTTATGCTGACATGCAAATAGTTGATCATGATACTAACATGTAAATTAAATCTGTCAATCGATGTAGCTGACGTTGAATCTCCAGATTTAGGGTGGCCTAGAGTTACCTCGCAATTGCGATATAGACTATTGCAACTGTGAGCACAGCGGTTCCTACTTTTGGAATTTCTTGGTTCTGTTCTGATTAATTCTGGTAAATTATGGTTCAGTTAAACATGCAGATTAATTACATCACGTAAATCTAAGCTAATCTAACATGATAAAAATAAAAAGAAATGTTCAAAGCTTCATACCTTTATCAATGTCGGATCTAGCTTGATCAACTCATGCTAGTCGACGGCTCGGAGAAGAAAACCAATGGAAAAATCTCAAACAAATAACTAAGAAACTCTTTTATTTCTTAAAAACTGAATAATGCTTTGAGTATACGTTACAATAGACTAGTACAACCTTTATATAGAGCTATAGACCGACTTAAGCTCTCTAAACACTAACTAACTTAATAAAATTTCACGTAGCTTCCATTTTGTGTTTGCCAAGTCTGGATATTACGGCTAGGGCTTCTGCAATTGCGGGCCCAATTGTGGCCTTTTTAGCTTCAGCAGACTTCTTTATGTATTTCAATATCTCGACCCAATAACTTTATAGCTCGGATCCATCTTTCTAGCTCCATAATATTGTACACCTGAACTTCATAGAAAACGAGGCAGAGTAGTATCATATATGAGGGATAAATATGTAAATGCAGAATAGTATTCAAGGAACAAGCACTAAGCAATCGACATATATGTCATCCAATAATCGAACTATCTTTAGTCAATTGAGCACAATTAAGGGCAAATAATGGTGTAGTTTATAGTACTAAATGTGGCGTGATCAGGTTCCATTCCCAGAGACCCATGATGCCATTGCAATAGCCATCAAATTTGAGAGACAAAAGTTGTATATGGAGAATAAGGCCAAGAATCAAGATTCTATGGTTTTGCGCTCTCAGAAGAATGGACAGGGCCAGCATCAAGCAGTCAATAGACCAGGTTCTATGTATGCTATCAACTCTAGGCCTAAGAATCTTAAGAAGATTCAGAGCAGTTTATGTGGGTTACATGGCCACACTAAAGAAGCTTTCCACAAGAAACATGGCTATCCACCTGGGTTCAAATCAAAGAAGGCTAACTCAGCAGAAGAATATCAGCCTCAAAGTAGGTCTGCTGGACGAGGGCTCCCTAATCTTACTGTAGAACAAATTGAAAAGTTGATGGATCTATTGAGTTCTGATCCTCGCAGGCATGCAAGGTTTTCCGTTGGACAACATAATACAATCACCAGTCCATTTTCACCCAATACAGGAACATGTCACTTAAATTTAATAATTCCTATACAATGGATCTTGGAATCTAGTGCCATAGATCAAATTGTAGGTTCCTTAGAACTTTTAAGTAATCCTAAACCTTCATCTGGTATACAAATGAGATTACCTAATGGGAATAATGTTTCCGTCACATATATAGGACAAGTGAGGGTGAATTCTCAGTTAGTCTTACATGGCGTGTTTTGTATTCCTGGTTTTAAATATAATATTTTATTTGTACCCTCTTTGATTAACCATTACAAAGGTGCAGCTATTTTTTTTCTGCTAACAAATGTGTTTTGCAGGACAAGAACAAGAGAGTGATTGGTTCAGCTGAGTTCCAAGGAGGACTCTATGTCTTAGATCAACCACTCAAGATTTCTGCTATTAATGCTGTAGAGAATAATACTTTGTCTGATAGGATAGATGATGCTCTTTCATTGCATTATACACTAGAACATCTACCTGATAAGAGACATCAAATTGTCAGTTCTCAGTCTGCTGATGTTAAATTTTGTGAGCATGATCTTTGTTATATTTGACCTATGGCAAAACTAAAGAAAAAAAATCCTTTTCCCTTAAGTACTACTAATGTGAATGCTATTTTTTATCTTGTTTATATGGATATTTGGGGTTCTTGGGGCACCACACTGTGAATGGGCAACAATATATTCTTAATATTGTGGATGATTTCTCTAAATTTCCTTACGTTTTTTTATGAGTCATAAACCTAAAGCCTCTGACCTTGTTATCTTTTGTTATGTTTGTATCTACTCAATTTAATAAAATTATTAAAGTTATTAGGTCTGACAATGGAGCCGAGTTTCAGCTCACAACTTTCTATGATCAGCATGACATCACACATCATACATCATGTGCATGCACACCTGAGCAAAATGGTATTGTAGAAAGAAAACATCAGCATCTGCTGAATATTGCCAATGGTTTGAGATTACAAAGTAACTTATTGAGTATTGTGGTTTTTGTCTTTTACATGCTGTAAAGTTAATTAATGCAACACCCAGACTATTGCTAAAGGAAAGCACTCTTCATGAGGCGCTTTATGGCACCAAACCAGACTATTCTGTGTTCAAAGTTTTTGGCTGCATAGGTTTTTCTTGCACACTTTAGCAGTATAGGATTAAGTTTGGTTCCAGATGTAGGACTTATGTCTATCTTGGAAATTCAAATACTTCCAAATGTGCTATACCTTTGGTATCACAAACAAAGATATCTTTGTTGTTTGAAACACTCAATATCATGAAACTTACTTTCCTCTATTTCAGCAGGTTCTAGGCAAGGCAGTTACCTCTTTGATATGCCAGTCCTATTGCCAGTCATTTGCATTTTTGATGATCTACTGAATGAGTCAGCAGAACAGTCGAGCGCCGGACAAGCTATAACTGAGGCTTCTAGTGATGGAAATGCTCATGTCAACCAATCACCTGCACATGTTCAGTTGAGGATATCAGCAAGGGAAAGAAAAACACCAACCCTGCAATTCTAAGGGCTCATTAGAAAGATACAAAGCAAGATTAATGGCAAAAGGGTACACTGTTCTCGGTGAAATTTATGGTTTTTATCGCATTATTAGAGAACAATATCTTTCGTATTTTAGTAATTTTTAGAGAAAATTATATGTTTAAGGCGTGAATTTGAATAATGGGTTTAGGAGTGTCAAAAGTGTAATTTGGGCGCTTTTATGTGTTAAATTTATTGAATTATTATTATTTGGGGATGACTACATGTTTTCCATGTTTTATCTATTATGTAGATGCTTAATTTCGAGTGCATAAAGAGGATAAATGAGGCTCAATTCGAATTATAAGAGATAAATATGGAATTGGCTTGAAGAAGAATGGATAACTATGAAGAAATCCGATCCTCAGCATATTGGACGGGCGTCCACTGATCCAGACGAGCGTCCAGGAGTGAACTGGCGTCCATGAAGCGTCCAGAGTCATATTTTACATACAGAGTCTCCAGACGCAAGCTGAACGAGCGTCTGAATCTCCGTCCAAAGAAATGAACGAGCGTCCACCAAAGAAGACGGGCGTCCGCCGCCGACTTTCAGCAAACCGCCTCTTATTCCTATAAATACAGCAGCAGCCCCAACCCTAATAGAATACTTTTTTACAGAGCCGCACTACACATAAAAAAAAGCTGCGCCCTAGAGAGTTCACCAAGATCTTCCTTCATGAAGATGAGTCCCTCCAGTCCAATGATCACCAACATGATTGTTGGCTAAACGCATAGCAGTGGAACAACCGGAGGATATCACATCAACGTCATCACAACCATGATTTGTTAGTTTATCTTTAGTTATGATTTTGAATACGCTGTTTTATTTATCGTTGAATCCTGATTTAATCGTTATGAGTTTTATTAGATAGGAATGTCAATGGAACTCTATGTGTTTGAATTTTTATGGAAATATAGTTCAACAATACTTTATCTTTCAATTGATACAATTGATGATGTTTTGAGGAATCATATATCGTTAGTTGGGTATTACAATTTGGGAACGAATTGTTGATCTTGTGATGAATGTTATTTGTTTTTCTTGGAAAAGTAAACAAACCCTAGAAATTGATCTAAAGGAATTTAGTCGGTTTCACGATTGATCATACCAATAAAATCGTATTCGGATCATAAATCGGTTGTATGATTATTATGTGATTGAATCTTAGCTGCTCCAATTGTCTTCTCTTTATTATCTCATTAATCAAAATCGTTCTTAATTGCCCTAGTTTAAGTTTAGTTTTAGAACCCTAGTTCCTCGCAACTTTTCTCGCCTATTTTCTGCTTTACGATCGTATCCAGGCGCTGTTCATTTAATTGAACGTTAGTCCCATTGCTTTCTAATTTGGACGCTGTTCACTATAGTGAGCGTTCAGTCCCAACCTTCTGTCTTTCTGCTTTTTACGCTTATTTTTAGTTCTTTGTTTTATTTTCTTTCCTTTAGTTTTTAGTTTATTTCTTAGGTTTAGTTTATAGTTAGATTAATCTTAGTTTTAAGTAATTAGTGACATAACCAACTTAGAGTTATACCTCAATCGATAACTATCGATTCCTTTAGACGACTCGGCAACACCTTATACTACGTACCTTATACTTGGGGTGTTCCGATAATATAAATTTAAAACACGCTTTTTAACGAACAAGTTTTTGGCGCCGTTGCGGGGAATCGGTAACGGTTGTCGATTCTTCGTAGTATAGTTTCTCTAGTTAGTAACTTTCTTAGGTTTTAGATTAGTTTTGTTTTCCTTAGTCTCGCTTTGTTTATCTTCTGTTTCTGTTGTTTTTCGCTCGCTCGATCCTCGTTTTCGACTTTTGAACGAACGTCCAATCATCTGAGCGCCCGTTCATTCTCGAAAATTTCCTTTTATCTGTTTAATCGATCGAACGAAGCGTCTGGCCTCTCCAAACGCCCGTTTGTTTAGTAAATCGCCTCTGAATCGCTTTTAGTACACCGATTTAGCGTCTATTGAACCAGGCGCCCGTCCGGAACTTCCTGAACAAACGCTGCGTTCACGATTACGAACGCCCGTCCGTCTATCTTTCTTGTTCTTCTCCTTTCTTCTCTTAGCTTGTATTCCAAGGTTAACTCTTACATCAACTCCGACTTTTTAGTCGGTGTTGACCTCTCTCAATTGTCCTCCTGGTTTATGCAAACCGTAAGCAAGAAGGACCTCTCCTCTTTGATCCAACCGAACGGTCCATCCTAAGAAGAAGGCTTTTTCCCGATCTAGACATCATGGCTGACCAAGTTCAAAATCCGAATCTAGTTCCTCCTAATCCAGCCCTCCCAAATCAAAATCCAGACCCTCAAGCTCAGCTGAATCAGCTCCTTCAACAAATACAGTTGTTACAACAACAACAGAATCAGCAAGTTGGGCTACAGAATCAATTGCAACAAATCCATCAAGCCCAGCAAGCCCAGCTCAATCAAGATCCCTATGCCCCCTATCTTAACCAAGACTTCCTGGAGGGGCATAGACCTATTCGACCTCCAGATATGGGCCAAGTGCATTTCGATCTGAAAAATAGAGTGGTTGGACTGGTCCAAAATAGCTCCTTTCATGGCACTGCTCAAGAAGATCCTCACGACTTCTTATCCACTTTTGTTCAAATTTGCGAAGCAGGCCACTACCCGGGTGTTGATTCCGAAATTGTTAAGCTGAAACTCTTCCCATTTGCTTTAAAAGGTGAAGCAAACAGATGGTTCAAATCTTTAGCCCATCATTCTCTTCGTTCCTGGAATGATGTGAAAAGAGCCTTCGCTCTGAAGTGGGTCTCACCTGGCAGAATCATGGATATGAAAAGGGAGATAGCCACATTTGAACAACTGAACGGAGAAAGTGTTGGAAGAGCATGGGAGAGACTGAATCTCTTGATGAGGAAGTGCCCCAACCATGGATACGATCGCCATGAGCTTCTAGAATTATTCTATCGGGGTGTTACTCAACCCAATAGAGACTATCTAGATTCCACAGCTCATGGATCTTTTCTGGGCGGAGGAGATGATGCTGCCTATAGGGTAGCTGAAACAATTGCCAAGAACAACATGTGGTCAACCTCTAGGAAGACCCATGTTGAGGATGATAAGAGTAAATCTGTTGCAAGCGATCCGGTGACACAGATGTTGGTTGCTCAAGTGGAGATGATAAACCAACAAATGGCAAATTTACAAATGCAACAGCAGAAGGGATCAGCGGATATGAGTCTTCTGGGAACGCAGGCGAGCAATGAGAACGGAGATGAAGTAAATGCGATAGGCAACTAGAATCAAACTTTTCGTAATTTCAATCAAAATTCTGGTCAATCAAGCTATAATCCAAACCGTAACTTTTCTGGAAATCCGCGAAACAGTTATTATACGCCACCTGGCGCATCCAATTCCAACCAGTCCGTCAACTCCAACAATCAAAGGCCCCAAGGCAATCGGGCTCAACGCAAAAATCCACAGCCCACCCTCTATCTCTCAAAAGAAATTCGATGAGCTAGTAGATATGGTGCAAGCACTAGCCACCGGTCAAAAGGCGATAGAGAGACAGATTGGCCAGATGGCTGATCAACAAGCAAGCAGGCCCCAAGGAAGACTGCCTAGTTATACAGATAAAAATCCTAAGGCGTAAGTCGGTTGCAGAATGCCATCACACCGCAGTGGAATTATGGACAAGAGGAGGAGTTGAATGCAGTTACACTTAGAAGCGGAAAGAGAGTTGGACCCGAGAAGTTGTCGGGAAACTGATGCACGTAGATCAAGTAATAATTAAAAGTACTTGACCACCATAAACCAATACTAGCAAGAGGACTAGGTCCATCGTAGTATAGCTATAGCGAATCAAGGTCGATCCCACAGGGAACCAAATTGTGGATCATTTTATATACAAACAATTAATTATTCATATCAAGGACACAAAGGCGGTCTACGACCAACGAAGTACAAGAAAAAGTAAAGGACACGACTTCACACAACACATAACGTAATTAACCTCCCCAATTATTATGTTATCGTCTGGATCTAGAGATTCTATATAATTAAGCGATACTCGACAACTATAAATCCGATTCGTATTTCTTTTATATCGACTACGGAGTCATCCCCAAAATAGATCTAGCTCGGTTAGGCCATCTAGATCATCGTGTCTCCATTACGTGACTTCACATTTTTAGTCTCCATCTCATATAACTTCTGACACATTTACGAAACTAGGGATGCCGGTATAAACCGTAACCTCATCTAAGCAACATTCCTATGATTAGGCGTACTTCTTAGACACCGATTCAATCTCTGTCCCTAAATAACAATCACTTTTAGGTCTCATGTTAAATTACGATGACAAATAATTAAGTTGATCAAGTTTAATTACTCGCTTAAATTACAAAGCGAGAACTGACGTAGTCGTGAGCCATACCTACTAAGATAAGAAATTCTAGGTGGACAATCACACCATAAAGACTTGGCTAGATTGACGCGCGAAAACCTAAATCTTAGCGTTTACATACATGTAACGGATAAAATAGAGACTCATAAAGCAATTATATAGATCTACTAAAAACACGGTTGCCGATCATACCGAAGTCATCTATAGGTCACCGGATAATGAGATGGGCGTTTGGATCCTTATAGACAAGGAATCCCCACGGCCTCATATCGTATCCTTAGATCTACATCGTCCGTGAAGAACGAACAACCTCAAACGATAAACAATAATTGGGGCTTAATTACAAAGAACAAAGAACAAATAAATACAAGAACTTACATTATTGCAGATCTTGCATAAAAGCGCTCTAAGAAAAAGCAAGATTTTATTATAAACTGAGAAGTGTAAAAAATGTATTGTGTAAAGAAGTGTGTAAAAGGCGTGTATAACATGCCTTTATTTATAGGGGTTCAAGCTAATTAAGAGATATACATTAAAATGTCGAAACAAATAAGAGATAACTCCCGCCGATCTCCAATTAAAAGATAAAATCGCCCCTAGAATGCATATCCTCCATTGGCGCCATCTTTGAGTGGTTTGCCATGCTCATCCGATCTTTTCGTGCTAATCCGATATTTATCTTGATTTTCCTTTGATTTATCTTGAGATTTAATTCTTCCATTTGTATTTATCCTCCATAATTATCCAAATCACGCAAAATAGATATTTATCCCAAAATAAATCATATTTAAATAAAACGGATAAATATAATAAAACGGATAAATACCGATTTATATAATAAAACGGATAATCACCAAATTATATCTTATAAAATGGATAAATACCAAATTATATTTTATAAATCACAAAACATTAAATAATACATATAAACATGTGATTTAATATAAAATACATATTATTAATCCCGATTTAAGGTCAACGTTGATGACTTTTACGGGTACAATTTGACCGTCATCAACTACCCCACTTAGACTTTGATCGTCCCGAACAAAGCATCAATAAGTCATTCCCAAGAAAACAATTGCCATGGTCAAATCATACTTACGCGAAAGCTCGAGTCAACTCATACCAGTCATGCTCATAAGATATCCATTATTCACTACTCTCTATGAACCGAAGTGATGTGTGCATGTTCATTCAGTTTTATACTTTCGTGGCAAGATTAAAGTTTATGCTAACTTCGCAGTCTTAATCTACCAACATCAGCATTCCCACTTCTTAAGCCTCGCAATGGGTAAAGACCTCGGTGCAATAAGCAAGAGCGCCATCTAGAAAGTTTTGGACTTGGAGACCGAGAAAATACTCAAGCCTCTTAAAATTTGAATTTTTCGCATTTCCGTAGTTTCAAGCTTTAACACCTCTCAAGAAAGAAACTTGCTTTAAAAGTAAAGTATGCATTGCAAGAATCCTCCTCTCACGGATTAGTGGAAGCATTAAATATTACCACAAGCGCGGGGCTACTTTGGTAATGTTTCTACAAGCCCAGTGTTTAACTCATTGTCAAAACACGTATAATTCTCAAGCTTATTACTCCGCTTTGATGGCCGTAAGATAAGAATACATCAATGAGATAAATATCGACACTAGGTCTCGCATAACCAATCATCTACGCAATGTACACATAATTCTTCTTAGTTATTATAATTTGTGCGGTATTCGTCGATTCATTTTGAGTAATCAAATAATAAATAACTACTTGCAACAATCGGCATGAATATCCTTAAATTTACTTCACATAAGTATAAAATGATCATGTACTCTCGCAACTTGGTTCCTTCCCTATCAATTCTTAGCTAGGAACTCACAATTCTAAGGGTACGAGATAAATAATATGGCATTTATTCAATTTTTTTCAATTTTTTCACCGTTTCATTCAATTTTCAATTATAGCATCATGGCTAAGTCTCCTACCCCCCACTTAAACTTGGCATTGTCCCCAATGACAAATAAAAATGAGAATTTAAGAAAAAGACTTAGCTCTGGAAACGGCTCTCAAGTAAATGCGGAACATCGGAGTAATCGAAGCACGTCGTGGAGAAGCAAGTGAAACCTGTTCAAGCAAACCAAACAGAAACTCCACGAAACCGTTAATAATATGTCAATGGAAGTTACAAAATAATGTGGCAGTAATTAGATATAAATATCCAAAAACAAATTAAGCCACTTTATTCCATACACCCAATGACAAGGAAAACCAAAGAGTTAAAACTACTCGCTTCGAGACAAAAAAAAAAAAATACTAAATAGAAAGAAGGATAAACAAGCAACTAAAGATGGTAATCTTCATCTATAATCTCCACCGCTTAAATATGCTTAAAACCGGGTGGAGAAGACAAAGATCAAAAAGCATTACCCATGGGAGAACACGAGGTTTACTTGGATTGATAAGATATTTAATCCAAACAGAAAAGAGAAACTTGGTCGGGTATAACAGATCGGATGTGACCAATTGGTAAAAGATAGGATCGAAACTCGGTGCAGCCGCTTCACGCTTAGATTGGATATCAACAACTTAGGAGATGTAGCTCCTCCTCAAAATTACTAATAACCCAATGTATCACGTAAAAGTCCTAACCGTCATTAACAAGGTCAAATCGGTGTGATGGCTTAGAACAAAACTTATCATCTTGAAATGCCGGAATAGGCGTAAAAGTGTGAAATTTAAAACATCCGGTAGAAAGATAAGTTGCATTTTGATCGAACCAAAAAACTTTTAAAATCTAGCTAGGGTGAGAGCTACATGCACTTCTAGGATCATGAAAACCAAAATGATAAAAGATAAACATTAAAACTGAGCAATGTTTCAAATTCCGCAACACAAAGGTATTTTGTAAACAAAATGGAGGTTTAGAGTATGATGGGTTTAGAAAAAGATATACATAAAGATGGACAGAAAGAGAGGGGATGAAGGAATGGTTAGAAATGTGAACTGTGATGCAGATTGGTGAGAGAATAGAAAGGTTGAAGGGTGAAAAGGTACAAAGGAAAGGATAAGGGTAGTTGCAGAACGAATTGCACATAATTTTGGATTTTCACTAGGATCGCCATTCTAAAAAGTTTTGGAAGTTGACCAAAATTGTTCTTTGTTCGCACCAATCATTCTCTGTTACATTTTCAATAATTCTCAAGCTCTCTTAATGCTTCCATCTTAAGGTTGATTGCTAAATTTCCTTTTCTTTAGCAATTTCTCGACTCTCCTACGGAACTCTATTTCACGTGGCCTATATTGAGTAAAAAAGTTTTGCACATCCTTAGCCTAATGGCCATCGGAACACGGCAAAATAAAAAACCTCAACATATGTCACGTTACTCTTAAAAAACGAAACCTAAAATCCTAAAGAGAAATCCTAAGGGTTTTAAAGAAGTAGTTCTGAGTTTAAAGTCCTCACTTCGACTTTCCAAAAATATCCTTGTCATCATCCTTCTTGGATCGCTAGATGTTGACCCCTTGAGCACTATATGTGGTGGGCTCTCGCTCTTTTTTATGGATTAATATCCTTCCCTTGGTTGTGAGACCTAGGAAACGACATTTATCCATACCATTTATACAAAGCTCTTACCTCGGCCTCGTTTTAGGAATGAGTGAATTCTAAGAAGATTTAGTCCTAGGGACTTATTTTAATAACATCCTCTATAATGTCAGCTTCATTATGCTCTCTCAAAACTCAACGTCTTCTTTAGATTGAGAATTCTTAAACTACACACATTGTTGCTCCCTCAGCCATAGAAGCAATCTCATGCATAGAACAATGAGATTTTGACAGAACTACGAGGAACTCTTTACTCACTGCTTCCTTTAACGACAACATGTTTCCCTACACCCTCTAGATGAGACAGATTTGGGGCAGAACCTTCCATACTAATAAAATAAATCTTACAAACCAACTCCGGGCTAAGATTCTCATTCAGGTTCATGTAAAGACTAGCTTATGTTCAAAAGATCAAAAGATAGTAAAATATAAGCAAAAAGGTAGTACCTTGCCTTCAACCTTGTACCACGAATAATTCGAACCTTAATATTTATTTTCTCGGAGCCATCTTGGTGTTTTAAAGGTGTTTCATTCCATTGCTTTCCGTCGTAGATTCGTAGCTCCACATCTTCTTTGGGTTATTTTCTCACCACCACTTAAAAATTACTTGACTCAGATTATTGCTTCCTGGTTTCTCGCAAAGCGTAAGAACAAACAGACCGTGATCGACTTTAACATGGTTTCCCATGCTCGCCATCGGACTCCACGTTTTAAACATACGGAGATAAACAGACACGCCGAAATCCCGAAAAACGAACTAGGCTCATTGAGGAGTGAAACCGAGTGTTCCAGTTACGAATTTTTACAACTTACTGAGACAACGGAGGGACTCAAAACATAAAAAAAAAACGACCCTAAAACGAAAAACTTAACATGAATAAAAAAATTATTTATATAAAATTGACCGTTGGTTCCCGGCAACGGCGCCAAAAACTTGATGCACGTAGATCAAGTAATAATTAAAAGTACTTGACCACCATAAACCAATACTAGCAAGAGGACTAGGTCCATCGTAGTATAGCTATAAGCGAATCAAGGTCGATCCTACAGGAACCAAATTGTGGATCATTTTATATACAAACAATTAATTATTCATATCAAGGACACAAAGGCGGTCTACGACCAACGAAGTACAAGAAAAAGTAAAGGACACGACTCGACACAACACATAACGTAATTAACCTCCCCAATTATTATGTTATCGTCTGGATCTAGAGATTCTATATAATTAAGCGATACTCGACAACTATAAATCTGATTCGTATTTCTTTTATATCGACTACGGGAGTCATCCCCTAAAATAGATCTAGCTCCGGTTAGGCCATCTAGATCATCGTGTCTCCATTACGTGACTTCACATTTTTAGTCTCCATCTCATATAACTTCTGACACATTTACGAAACTAGGGATGCCGGTATAAACCGTAACCTCATCTAAGCAACATTCCTATGATTAGGCGTACTTCTTAGACACCGATTCAATCTCTGTCCTAAATAACAATCACTTTTTAGGTCTCATGTTAAATTACGATGACAAATAATTAAGTTGATCAAGTTTAATTACTCGCTTAAATTACAAAGCGAGAGAACTGGACGTAGTCGTAGCCATACCTACTAAGATAAGAAATTCTAGGTGGACAATCACACCATAAAGACTTGGCTAGATTGACGCGGCGAAAACCTAAATCTTAGCGTTTCTACATACGTAACGGATAAAATAGAGACTCATAAAGCAATTATATAGATCTACTAAAAACACGGTTGCCGATCATACCGAAGTCATCTATAGGTCACCGGATAACAGATCTGGGCGTTTGGATCCTTATAGACAAGGAATCCCCACGGCCTCATATCGTATCCTTAGATCTACATCGTCCGGTGAAGAACGAACAACCTCAAACGATAAACAATAATTGGGGGCTTAATTACAAAGAACAAAGAACAAATAAATACAAGAACTTACATTATTGCAGATCTTGCATAAAAACTGCTCTAAGAAAAACTGAAGATTTTATTATAAACTGAGAAGTGTAAAAAATGTATTGTGTAAAGAAGTGTGTAAAAGGCGTGTATAACATGCCTTTATTTATAGGGGTTCAAGCTAATTAAGAGATATACATTAAAATGTCGAAACAAATAAGAGATAAATCCCGGCCGATCTCGAAACAAATAAGAGATAAATCCGGAATGATAATGATTCCTCGGGGGAAAGTGATGAGGATGTTGAAAAGAGTAGTCAGATGGCCGAACCCTCACGACTAAAAGAAAGTGAAAAGTTTGTCGATGGAAGGATAAGGAGGATGAAGCCATTAAAAATCAAATTCCAATCAATCATCCGAAAACCCTTCCTTATCCAAAGAAAGAAAAATGAGAATACTTTGAACTCTGATAAAACTTACGATGGAGTGAGGAAGCTGCTTAGAGAAACCATGGTGACTATGCCTCTTGCCGAAGTGTTAACTGAGATGCCTAAATGCTCCAAGTTTCTTAAGGACGCCTGTGGAAGTAAGAAGAAGCTGAAAGGAATGGCAGATGAAGTGCTAAACGAAGAATGCTCGGCAATTTCTCAGAGCATTGCAATAAAACGTGGTGACCCCGGACGACCTTCAATCTCTTGCATGATCGAAGGCCGCACGTTCCACAATGTCTTATGCGACTCTGGTGCCTCTGTTAATGTGATGCCTTTGAACATCTGCAAAAGTCTCGGGTTGGACAAAAGGCTAAGGGAGCGCCCCGTCTCTCTTCGGCCAGTGGACAAATCTAGCCGTTTTAGCGGCCGGTTGCGTTAACAATGTCCTTACCCATGTTAAACAATTGGTGTTTCCAACCGATCAGGTTATATTGGACTACCAATCTGACAAGGAAATGCCCCTGATCCTAGGCCGGCCTTTCTTGGACACCTCTGCTGCCACCATTGACTTCCACACTGGCCAAATTACCTTGAGAATAGGAGACACTTCCATTTCCATCGAGCAAGGTAAAAGTTCTGAAGAATCCCCAATTCAGGGAATTTCATTCATTGAAGCAATTTATGGGGATGAATCGACCCCGATGAAGAGCTCGCAGAGACAGGAGCCCTGGATGTCATAAATCACGAAGAAGAAGAAAAAAAACTGTTCAAGAGCCGTAGTCACTTAGAGCTGTCTCAACAACTTGCGCATACTGAGCCTATAAGTGAACAGAAAATTTGGGACATTCCAGGGATGAGCAGTGGTGATCTGAAGGAGCTCAATCAGGCAGACTTTAACCTTGCCGAAGAGGAAATTTTAATGGGAAGTCGGGATGAAATCGACTTACGAGAGAAGCTACCCAATGGGAGTTGGATGATTGGGAGCGACTTGGCGATGAACTTGAAGAAGAAGAGCTTAAGAAGGTGATTGCACATCGCAAAGAAGAAACGAAAGTGGGCAGGGAGATTCCTTTTGATGACGTGATTCAATACCTTCGGGATTACTCCCGTGAAGATGAGGTGTTTTTCGACCAACCGGTCCAAACTCAAATAGAAAAAGGTGGTCCGTTAAAATCTAGCATCGAGCAACCACCGTTGACTTAGAGTTGAAACCACTTCCGCAAAGATCTAAAATACATCTTTCTTAAAGACAAGGATAAGTTGCCCCTAATCATCTCGCTGCCTAAACTCGAGCCTGAGCAAGAGGCAAAATTGATCAAAGTGCTGGAGAAACATATCCTCGCGTTCGGATGGCAGGTGGGCGATATCAGAGGAATCAGCCCAGATGTATGCATGCATAAGATCCGAACGGAGGAAGGAGCGAAAAAGGTCGATAACCGCAAAGAAGGTGAATCCGCATATGCAGGAGGTTGTCAAAAGGAGATCATCAAATGGCTTGATAT
Organism: Gentiana macrophylla; assembly: GCA_026214975.1. Lineage (NCBI taxonomy): Eukaryota > Viridiplantae > Streptophyta > Magnoliopsida > Gentianales > Gentianaceae > Gentiana > Gentiana macrophylla. The sequence goes on from CM047812.1 coordinate 70,583,499, forward strand.
GGGGATTATTTATGCCATCGCCGATGGTGAGTGGGGTTAGCCCTACTCAAGTTGTGCCAAAGAAGGGGGTATTACCGTGAAAAAAATGAAAAGGGGAGGAAATTGCTTTACGCCTTGTGGATCGTTATAAGTCTCAGATTGATTATCGCAGATTGAGCGGGTCACCGCAAAAGATCATTTCCTTACCCTTCATTGACCAAATTAATTGAAAGACCGAGTGGTCACAAATATTATTGTTTTCGATGGATATTCGGGTACTTCCGGATAGCCATCGATTCTAATGACCAGAAAAGACCACGCTTACGTGTCCATCCGGTACTTTTGCTTTTCGCAGAATGCCATTCGGCTATGCAATGCACCCGCGACTTTTCAACGGTGCATGTTAGCCATTTTTGACGGACTTGTAGAGCAATGCATGGAGGTCTTTATGGATGACTTCTCGATCTATGGCGGCAGCTTTGATGAGATCTTAAGGAATCTAGATATGGTACTCCAAATGATGTGTTGAGAAAAATTTGGTGCTTAACCGGGAGAAATGCCATTTTCTAGTTGTGAAGGGATTGTTTTGGGACACAAGTTGTCCAAAGAAGGTATTCGTGTGGATAGGGCTAAAGTAGAGGCCATTGAGAAAATGTCATATCCAAAGACAGTTAAGGAGGTACGAGGATTCCCGGGACATGTAGGCTTCTATCGGCACTTTATTAAAGATTTTTCGACTATAGCAAAGCCGCTATCCAACTCAACAAAGAGGAAGTAGAGTTCGTGTTTGATGATGCGTGTAAGGAAGCTTTCAAATGCTTAAAGGATAAGTTAACTTGATGCCCCCATTTTGATCGCACCCGATCGACTAAACCTTTCGAACTCATGTGCGATGCCTCTAACTACGCTATATAGCGCAGCTTAGGCAAAGAATTGACAAAAGTTCGAGACCAATCTACTATGCGAGCCGAACTTTGAACCCAAATTTCAGTGTAACTACACTACTACAGAGAAAGAATTCCTAGCGATGCTTTTGCTATGGATAAGTTTCAAGTTACCTTCTTGGGTCTCGAGTTGTGGTTTGGACAGATCATGCAAAGATTACGCTACCTCATGGAAAAAGCAGACGCCAAACCAAGGTTACTGAGATGGATTCTGATACTACAGGAATTTGACCTTGAAATTGAGGATAAGAAAGGTAGCAAAAATGTTGTAGCTGATCACTTATCTCGCTTAGTGAACGTGGGTGACGAAAACACTAAGGAAATAGGCATTGACTTTCCAACTGAGCAATTAATGAGGCTAGAGAATGTGAGGCCGTGGTATGCCGATTACGTCAATTACTTAGCGATCGGACATCTAGAAGAGATGACGTATCGTGAAAAGAAGAAGTTTTTCGATGACTTGAAGTATCTCGTATGGGAGGATCCACATTTGTTTAAAGTCCGCAAAGACGGGTTGCTTAGAAGGTGTGTTCCGAACATGAACAACTGGATATCTTAGAGCAATGTCACGTGGCCTCGCTGGTGGACACTACGGAGCACCAAAGATCATTGCTAAAAATCCTTCAAGCTGGATTTTACTTGGCCTACTCTGTTCAAAGACGCAAGCCTTTTGCAAAGGCCGTGATAGATGCCAAAGAGTAGGGAGGCTCGAATAGGATGGAGATGCCTTTGAGGCCTATTTTGGAATGTGAAGTCTTCGACGTGTGGGGCATCGATTTCATGGGACCTTTCCCATCATCGTATGCGGTAATAAATATATCCTAGTCTGCGTTGACTATGTTTCCAAGTGGGTAGAGGCTATAGCCACCCAAACCAATGATCACAAAGTTGTAAAGAAATTCTTGCAAAAGAATATCTTTACTAGATTTAGTCTGTCTAGAGCCCTTATCGGTGATGAAGGTTCGCACTTCAGTAATGCACCACTAGATAAAATTCTTGAAAGATATGGTGTCAAGCATAAGATTGGTACACCATACCACCCCACAAACCAAAGGCCAAGTCGGCAAGCAACAGAAGTCTAAAGCGGATTTTGGAGAAAACGGTGAATTCGAATAGATCCAACTGGAGTCTGAAATTGGACGACGCACTCTGGGCTTATCGTACTGCGTTCAAGACCCCTATGGGTACGTCGCCCTTTCAAATGGTTTACGGCAAGGCGTGCCATCTACCGGTCAGCCGGAGCACAAAGCTTATCGGGCTATTAAATACTTGAACTTCGATAGCCACTCTGTGGCGAAAAAGATTACCGCAATCGCATGAGCTCGATGAATTGGACTCGGGGCCTCACGAACGCAAAAAGCGAGCAAGGAAAGAACGAAAGCACTCCATGATGCTAAAATAAAGGATGAGATTTCAAGGTAGGAGAGATGGCTTTACTTTACAACACCGCATTACATCCGCTTTCTTTGGCAAGCTTAAGTCCGTATGGTCCGGACCCTTTGAAATTGTCGAAGTTCATCCGGGAGGAGCGATTTCCTTGAAGGGTACAGCGGTCAACCTTTTAAAGTAAACGGTCACAGATTGAAAAAGTATTTTGGCCAACCTTATGAAGCACCCGAGGTCATATACTTTCAAAAGTTGGTTGACGTGCTGATGTCTTTGACTTGTGATGAGATTCCATCCGATTTCTTTGCTTGAATGATGACATTCTTACCTTAAAGAAGCTTCTACCACGATTCATGCACCTATCATTGCTTATTTGGTGCCACATGTAGAAGAAGTTGAGACAAAGACGAAAGTCGAGTCTTTGTCTGGAGAACCAAGTTAAAAACTTGGTAGGCATTTCACTTGTGGAGGTTGTGGTCAAACCTCGGTCCTTCACTGATTCGATGATGAGGTGGCCGATTTAAGCCAAAGTGGCCCGACCGGGTTGACTTTGAAGAGTATGTCAAGCTAATGACATAAAAGAGCGCTTCTGGAGGCAACCTAGCTTTGTGTCTTTTCTCTTTAAGTAAGCTATTTCTGCTTTGATTGTAGGAGTAGTACCTTGGTTGTTTGAGTGAGATGTTGTGTTCCTACGAGTTGTTGAATGTTTCGTTTATGTTTATTCATATACCCTTGTACCCGAGATTATATGTATGTCGAGTCTGCAGATACCTTAGAGCGTGTTCGAGCTATTCTATCCAATGTTGTCAATTCGAGTTGCAGTGGTACATTCATGCTACGGCTGACCTCTCTGCTAATTTTCATCCGACAACCACCGTTGAAACCAAATAAGTTTTTTTTTTTTCTTTTATTTTGCACATTCTCGAGGACATAATGTGATTTAAGTGTGGGGTGTGTGGGTATGTTTTTATGCTATATCTTTGAAATATGAGTGAATTTTTAAATTTCGTCGAAATTTAAATTTTTTGTGAGTCTCGAGCATATGATTGAAACTGCAATGCTTGCTAGTTGTAGTTTTCTAACGATGATAGTATGTGACTTAGTGAGATAATTATAGCGTGTCGTTACTTTTATGGAGATAGTATTCGTTTTTCACGTTCACGAGAGCCATTGAACTATATCCTTTCATTATTTTGATGATTTATCTTAGGAAGGCCAAGATAAGTGACACCTTAGTTAGACCATGTCTTTGTGAATATCATAAAGTTTGAATGTGATAAGTGAGATGTAACTTATGTCTTGAAAAAAATGAATAAGTAGTGAATCATAATAAATACGCTTTGTCGGAAGTCGGTTTATGATTTGGGTGAGGTGGGGTGTACCACGTATGTCCTATTCCACTATGATGACCAAAAGCTCACGATAGTCGGGTTATAGCTACGATGATTTGAGTAGGTAGGGATTATCACGAAATGTCCTACTTACTATGACGGGTAAGAGCTTATTCGATATGCGTTGAATTTGAAAATTTTGAAAAATGATGAATAAGAATAAAAATAGAGTGAAGTCTTTGTTATCATGGATCTTATACCCAGTAGAACCGCATGATATGCTGTAGGGATTATCCTACTGAGTGCGTGGGAAGGCTTTGAGTGGAGCTATTACTGCCTATATCTAGGATAGTCATTGGATTTTTGAGAGGATACTTCTTTGAAAAGGGCTTGTCACACATACACTGAATCTATCTCTGTGATGGTATTGTTGGCTATAGTTGTTATATCTTTTGTTACGTGAGTTAGAGATCTATGTGGAGTGCATGAAAGTTGAGCTATAGTTTTGATTGTTTTGTCCGGGACGAACAAAAGTTCAAGTGTGGGGAGTTGTTCTCGTGAAATTTATTGTTTTTATCGCATTATTAGAGAACAATATCTTTCGTATTTTAGTAATTTTAGAGAAAATTATATGTTTAAGGCGTGAATTTGAATAATGGGTTTAGGAGTGTCAAAAGTGTAATTTGGGCGCTTTTATGTGTTAAATTTATTGAATTATTATTATTTGGGGATGACTACATGTTTTCCATGTTTTATCTATTATGTAGATGCTTAATTTCGAGTGCATAAAGAGGATAAATGAGGCTCAATTCGAATTATAAGAGATAAATATGGAATTGGCTTGAAGAAGAATGGATAACTATGAAGAAATCCGATCCTCAAAGATATTGGACGGGCGTCCACCGATCCGCATTTAGCGCCCGAGGAGTGAATCAAGCGCCCATGAAGCGTCCGAGTCATATTTTACATACAGTCTCTCAGGCCGCAAGTTTGAACGAGCGTCCTCAAACTCCGTCCCAAAGAAATGAACGAAGGCCCACCAAAGAAGACGGGCGTCCGCCGCCGACTTTCAAAGAAACCGCCTCTTATTCCTATAAATACAAAGAGCAGCCCCAACCCTAATAGAATACTTTTTTACAGAGCCGCACTACACATAAAAAAGTCTGCGCCTCTAGAGAGTTCACCAAGATCTTCCTTCATGAAGATGAGTCCTCCAAATCCAATGATCACCAACATGATTGTTGGCTAAACGCATAGCAGTGGAACAACCGGAGGATATCACATCAACGTCATCACAACCATGATTTGTTAGTTTATCTTTAGTTATGATTTTGAATACGCTGTTTTATTTATCGTTTGAATCCTGATTTAATCGTTGCGAGTTTTATTAGATAGGAATGTCAATGGAACTCTATGTGTTTGAATTTTTATGGAAATATAGTTCAACAATACTTTATCTTTCAATCGATACAATTGATGATGTTTTGAGGAATCATATATCGTTAGTTGGGTATTACAATTTGGGAACGAATTGTTGATCTTGTGATGAATGTTATTTGTTTTTCTTGGAAAAGTAAACAAACCCTAGAAATTGATCTAAAGGAATTTAGTCGGTTTCGCGATTGATCATACCAATAAAACCGTATTCGGATCATAAATCGTTGTATGATTATTATGTGATTGAATCTTAGCTGTTCCACTGTCTTCTCTTTATTATCTGTTAATCAAAATCGTTCTTAATTGCCCTAGTTTAAGTTTAGTTTTTAGAACCCTAGTTCCTGCAAATTTTCTGCCTATTTTCTGTTTCTGATCGTATCCAGACGCTCGTTCATTTAATTGAACGTTAGTCCATTGCTTTATTTTTGGACGGCGCTTCGCTCACTATAGTGAACGTTAGTCAACTTCTGTCTTCTCTGTTTTTACGCTTATATTTTAGTTGTTGCTTTTATTTTCTTTCCTTTAGTTTTTAGTTTATTTCTTAGGTTTAGTTTATAGTTAGATTAATCTTAGTTTTAAGTAATTAGTGACATAACCAACTTAGGAGTTATACCTCAATCTGATAACTATACGATTCCCTTAGGACGACTCGGCAACACCTTATACTACGTACCTTATACTTGGGGTGTTCCGATAATATAAATTTAAAACACGTTTTTAACGAACATACACTCAGACATATGGCATTGATTATGAAGAGAATTTTACTCCTGTTGTCAAAATCACCACCGTCAGGGCTTTGCAAGCAGCAGGAACAACTAATAATTGGCATCTTCCTCACATGGATGTCAAAACAATTTTATTACATGGAGAATTGCATGAAAAAGTGTATATGTAGCTGCCTCCAGGTTTTGCAACAGACAAACCAAATCAAGTCTACATATTATCAAAATCCTTTTATGGTTTGAAACAAGCCAGCAGACAATGGAATCGTAATCTGACTGAGTCTTTATAAGGACAAAGGTTTGTTCAATCAAATAATGAGCATAGTTTGTTCACCAAAGGTCCAGGACAATCATTTATTGCTCTATTAGTCTGTGTAGATGATATAATAGCAGCAGGACCAGATGCTCAGTTGATTCTGCAGGTGAAAGATGCCTTGAATCAGAAGTTTATCATTAAAGACCTTGGTAAATTAAGATATTTCTTGGGCATTGAAGCTGCCAGAACCCCCTGCAGGCATTTATATTTCATAATAAAGTACACACTAAACCTCTTAGAAGAATATGAGTTTTGAGAGCCTAAACCTGCCAAGACACCTATGGAGTCCAAGAAGTCTTTACAACATGGAGATTCACCCTTATTAGATGATAATACTGCATACTAATCACTGGTGGGTAAGCTGATCCGTCTTACCTTCACCAGACCAGACATAGTTTTTATAGTTCACAACTAAGTCAATATTAGATACTCTCACTTAAAATCACATAAAAGCTACTCATAAACTGCTGAGGGATTTGATGGCTAATCCAGGGCAAGTCATATTATTCCCAGCTCAGAACAACTTTGTTTGAAAAAGCTTTACTGATAGTGATTGAATTGGGTGTCCTGAAACTAGAAAATCAGTATCATGCTACATGATGTTCTTAGGGGATGATACCATCTCTTGGAAAGCTAAAAAACAGACAATTATAGCCAGGAGTTCTTTAGAAGCTGAATACAGGGCTATGGACAATGCAGTTTGTGAACTTCAGTGGCTAGTTTACATTCTACAAGATTTGAAAATTCATGTTCAGTTTCCTGCTCTACTCTTATGTGATAATGCAAGTGCTATGCAGATTGCTCATAATCCCGTTCTTCATGAAAGAACAAAGCACATTCAGATTGACTGTCATGTTGTAAGAGACAAAGTCAAATCTAGTCTTGTCACGTTCCTTCCAGTCAACACTAAAGAAATAGTTGCTGACATTCTCACCAAAGGATTAGATGCACCTAATTTTTCAGATCTGCTGGACAAGTTGGAGATTTAAAATATAATTCAACATGTTGGACTTATTTTTAAGTTGTAGTGATGAGTACCAGACTAGCTGTTATAGAGCAAAGACAAAAAGATGTCTAGATCAAATGTATACGTTTATTAGAGTTTGATCTTGTATAGGTTTGATCAAATAAGCACTGTAAAAGGTCAGCTGACTTACATCAGCAGACTAGTCTAGATCATGAGGTAGTTGAGTCAAGTAGACTAGTCAGAACTCTCTTGAAGACTGAAGGCTGAGGGCTCAAACTCAGTTATTGAAGGCTAAGGGATCAAACTAAGTAATTAAAGTCAAGGATATGGAATCAGAATTTAGGGAAGTCTGTGATGACCTAAACTGTTTACATATACCTTGTGTACAAGGTCTAAGTTTCATAAGATAAGTGGTGATTGGAACTTAGTTATATGCAAAAAGGTGTAATCTAACTTCATAAATAAAAGTTAGATAAAAGACAAGAAGTCAAGTGTTTTTAAATACAAAGAAAATAAGGATAAGCTTATAGATGTGTATATCAGCAGACTTATGTTCTCAGGAACCTGCTGGACACATATTTCGATTTAATCAAAGGCTACATTGGAAGATTACAAAGAAAGGGACAGCTAACAACCTCTGATTTATCAAACAAATCAATGGTTAAGATCAAATGGACGTTGGAAAGATTCAGACCTTTATCCAATGGATACATGTCAAAGGGTGACAGATCGAAATCACAAAAAGGAATCGACAAAGGTCACCCTAGGAAACGATCGAGAAAAGCAAGTCAAGATAGAGACAAATCTGAAACGGCTATGTTTGAATTTTAAACATATGTCACAAGGATTCCTACCTATAAATAGATGACTCCTAATTCAGATACAAGTGATGAACATTGATAAAAATTAAGGATTTGTCTTGAGCAATCAGAATTAAATCAAGAAAAACACCCTGCTGACCCTACTGACCATAAAGCTACTGATCCAGAAAACTTCTTCAAGTGTGATCTGCATTCAAGCTGCATCAAGTTTACACACTTGAAGACATCAAGCTACTGATCATATCATCCTGATCAAGCTGCTGAAAGCTGAATCACTTACTTGATTCAATCTTTCTTTTACAAGAAATCTACTGAAGACAGTGAAGCATCTTTGGGTGGGAAAGACTGTTGGTTGTGGTGGAGGCAATCCTACCCTTCAAGGACCAGTGGAAGACTTTGGAGCAGCAATCCTACCTGTTCCAAAGTGTTTAGTTTGTGAAGCCATAGTTATTGGTGAAGGACAAGCAACTTAGGGATTTTTGAGCTACATAAAGAATCTCTAGTGAATTACCTCCAACATCACAGGAGAAGAATCTTTAGGATTACACCACCAAGAACCACTATAAAATCTGCCTACTTACTTTCTGCATTTATATTCTGCACTTAGTTAATCTAACACATCAGTCTACTGAATCTACAAACTAAATTCACACACATACACTACTGAGTATCTAATACTTGGTATCATATTTAACAATAAGTAATAAGGCTTAATTTTTGATATATTCCGCTGCAAAAATTCAGTAAACTCAACAGTCAGCAGACTACTGAGTGTCAGCAGACTACTAAAGTATCAGCAGACTGCTGAAGTTGCTGAGTTTGTTAACTCCAAAAAGTTTTAAGTGTTAAGTTTATTCACCCCCCCTCTAAACTTAACCAAAGCCTTTTCAAGGGACCAACAATTGGTATCTGAGTAGTGCTTCTGTTCTGAAGTAATCCTACTTGTTGTGCTTGTGAAAATACTTTGAACTCTTTCTCAAGTTACTGATTTTCAAAGCTTTGCATCATGGATAACAACCAGTATGCTAGAACAATGTTGATGTGTTCTTTAGATCGTTTTGATGAATATAAACGTTGTATGCAGGCTTATCTAGCTGCAACACATGATGAAATGATGGATGTGCTGACAGATGGACCACTATAGATTACCAAGTCAGTAACAGTGGGAGATGAGACACAGTACATTTCAAAACCAAAAAGGGAATGGACTACCGAAGATAGAAAAAGAGCAAATCTCAACAATATTGCTATTGATATTATATACAGTACTTTGGATAGCAATATGTATATGAAGGTGAAATATTGCAAGACCGTAAATGAACTATGGGACAAGTTACAGTTAATCTGTGAAGGCACTGATGCAATCAAAAAGAACAAGATCAGTGTGGCAAAGAAGAAGTTCCAGGAGTTCAAGATGAAACCAAATGAAACCATTGAACAAATGGAATCCAGATTCAATGCAATCATGGATGAACTCACCCTACTGAGTGTGAAGTACTCACAAGAAGAAATCAACTCAAAAATCTTGGAAGCATTACCTGCAAAAGAAGTTTGGGAGATGAAGGTGACTGCCATAGAAGAAATGAGGAGTTTGCATGAAGAAGACACTTTAAAATTGTTTTCGATCTCAAGGCCTATGAATTTAGCAAAAAGCTTGTGCTCGAGATCGAAAAGAAGAGCCAAATACCACTCGCATTGGTGCTTCACATCAAGAAGAGACATCAAGAGCTCAAGATGATCTAATGGATGAGATGCAAGAGCAGCATTTCCCACCGAGCAAGAAAATCGTAATGATGAAAATCGGAAAGGGTTCTCCATGGAATTTCACAAAGAAATTCAAAGAAAAGAAGAAGGATGAATCAAAGAAAGATAATGATTACTTGTGCTATCATTGCAAGAAGCCGTGACACTTCAAACCCGATTGTCCCGAATTAAAACAGAAAAGGAACTCGATTATCTTTGCTTTAATTGCAAGAAACCTGGACATTTCGGACTGACTATCCGCACTCTACCAAGACCAAAAGTCAACAAAGAAGACATGGCAAGAAGGCTATGGTTGCTGAAGATGAATCAGGATATGAAGTAGAATCAGAAAAGGGAAATGAATCTGATTATACCGCACTTGTTGGCCGATATGGAAGATTATGCTTTAATGGCAAATATGGATGAAACAGAGGAGGTACACACCAGATCTATCAATACTCCAGCTGGAAGTGATTGTGAATCAACCTATGGTTCAAATCCAAAAATTTCTGACAATGAAGAAACTTTGGATGCCATCCTTAATCAACCGAGGATAATACAATCTGTTTATGAGATTGTGAAGGTTGAAAAGAAGCTCTTCAATCGAAGTTGAAAGATTAAATGTTGAATTAAGAATTCTCAAAGGAAAGGGAAAAGAAGTCGACAGTAATCAAACATTCAAGAGTCAGCTTGAGTCTGGCATTTGAACCATCTTGTTCCTCCACTGCATTCAAATCTGGAAAGCCTTATGGTGATATAACAGGGCTTGGATTTGGAGCTCAACAATCCAAGAAGAGTGGATCCAGTAAGGTCACTGAACCTAGTACCAGAATTGGTCCTAAGTTTGTGCCTGCACAAGATCCAACTCCCAAAAGGGTTGCTGAGGCAGTAAAGCCTACTGAGAAAGCTTCAAGGAAGCAAAATCAGAAGTCAAGGAAGTCAACAGCTCCTAATAAAAAGAATAAATCTAAAAATAGGACTGCTGTGCCTTCTAGACCTGCTGATAGCAGACCTGCTACCAAGTCTGCTGGACCACAAAAAGGGAAAAACCAGAAATATTCCAAGAATAAGAATCCTAAATCCAAAAATGTTAATCATTCAAGAGATACTTATCTCAGGGGGAAAGTTAGACTGTTCCCTACTGATGATGATTGGAATATTCCCACACCTACTACTAAAAACAACAGATATAACCATGTCGCTAGTGGTAAAACCTAAGCAACGGAATCAAGAGAGGACTTATACAAGACCTCAAGCAGGACCTCAAAGAGACTCCATATTACAGTATCGTCCCACTAACAGACAAAGAAACATATGGTTATCCTAGTGCTTCTAACAAAAGAAATCACTTTAAACAGCATTATATTCCAAAAGGCCAGAAAGCATATGTGAATCCTATACAACCAATTGTTAGACCTTATGGATGTGTAGAGTACATGTATGAACCAAAGTATGATACCTTTCAAAGAAGACCTTATGGAAACTTGCCAAGGGTCATGCTTACCACTGGCCATTATGGACCCAAACAGGTTTAGGTACCTAAAATGCATTAACTTTGTTTTGTAGGGTGTCTGGTATTTTGACAGTGGATATTCTGGACATATGACAAAGAATAAGCACTGTTTGTCAAGTTTTGTGGCAAAGGATGGTCCAAGAGTGAATTTTGGCAACAAGAACACACCAGGATACACAAGAGGATATGGCACACTTGTGAGAAATAGATATAACAATCAAGAATGTTGCATATGTGGAAGGACTGGACTACAACCTACTAAGCACTGGACAATTCTGTGACATGGGATACAAGGTCACTTTTGACAAAAACACTTGTACTGTCATTAGTGAGAGAGGTAATCAAGTTGTGTTGGCTGGAAGAAGACAACAAAACATGAATGTTGTGGATTGGTCTACTGCTATTCCAGAAACATGCCTGATTGTGCATACCAAGTCAGAACTTAATTGGTTATGGCATAAGAAGTTGAATCATCTAAATTTTGATGATATCAATCAGTTGGTAAAGAAGAAACTGGTGATTGGCTTACCTGAGATCACATTCAAGAAGGATGCTATATGTGATGCTTGTTAGCAAGGTAAACAAACAAAGTCAAGCTTCAAGTCAAAGAGTAAACAATCAACTAAAAGAGTTTTGGAGCTGATGCACATGGATCTATTTGGACCAGTAACACCAACAAGTGTAACAGGAAATAAATACACCTTAGTGGTTGTGGATGATTATTCAAGGTACACTTGGGTGATATTCATGAACAAGAAAAGTGAAACACTTCAAAAGATGCCTGAACCTTTGAAGAGATTGCAAAATGAGAAAAGTTTGACAGTAGTAAAAATAAGATCAGACAAGGGTACTGAATTTCTCAATAAAGTTATAAGAGAATATTGTGAACAAAATGGTGTACTACATCAATCTGTCATTCATTGGTACACCTCAAAGAAAATGGGGTTCTGAAAGAAGAAATAGAACTCTAAAAGAAGCGGAAAGAACTATGATTTGTGAAGCATTGTTACCTGAAAGATATTGGGTTTTGGCAGATTAATACAAAGATGCTATACACAAAACAGAACTTCAACAACAAGAAGTCAAAGACACCTTATGAGATTTGGAATGGAAGAAAACCTAATATATCCTATTTCCATCCATTTGGAAGCAAATGTTTTATCTTGAATCATAAGGAACAATTGAAGACATTCCAACCAAAATCAGATGAAGGAATTTTCTTGAGATATTCTTCAGTTACCAAGGCATTCAGGGTACTGAACAGAAAGACACTGAAACATGAAGAAACAATACATGTTGTATTTAATGAACCTAAATTCACTGGAATGGAATATGAAGCTTCAGAACCTGCTGAGAATCAAGAAGTCACTGATCCAGAATGTGTTGAAGTTTTGGAAAGATTCAATGACTTAAAGGGTTCTGATTCTGCCCCTGCTGAACACCCTGCTGATAACACTACTGATGCAACAACTGAGGCAGTTCAAGGATCTGCTGAACCCCCTGTTGAAGAAACAGAAGTCCCTACTGAAGCTGAGGTTCCTGAGAATCAATCCAACCAGAATCCACAATGGTTAAGGGATCACCCTGCTGAGCAAGTCATTGGAAATATACAGCAAGGTGTGAGGACTAGAAGACAATTAGAAGCAATATTTACTTGTTTTCTATCTCAAATGGAACCTAATGTTGTTGAAGAAGCAATTTCAGATCCAGATTGGATAATTGCTATGCAAGAAGAATTGAATGAATTTGAAAGAAATCAAGTTTGGACACTAGTGGAAAGGCCTAGTCATGCAAATATAATTGGAACAAAATGGGTATGCAGAAACAAACTTGATGAATCTGGCACCATTGTGAGGAATAAGGCCAGACTAGTAGCAAAAGGATATTCTCAAGTAGAAGGAATAGATTTTGATGAGACATATGCCCCTGTTGCAAGATTGGAAGCTAACAGATTATTTTTGGCATATGCTGCTTATAAAAACTTCTAAGTATATCAGATGGATATCAAAAGTGCATTCTTGAATGGCATTCTGGAAGAGGAGGTGTATGTTCAGCAACCTCTAGGATTTGAAGTTAAAGATCAAAAATATAAAGTGTATAGGCTCAACAAAGCACTTTATGGTTTAAAACAAGCACCAAGAGCATGGTATGAGACTCTATCTCAATTCTTGGTAGACAATGGTTTTACAAAAGGCACCATTGACAAGGCTCTTTTCAGAATCAATGAAGGGAACAACACCCTGCTGGTACAAATTTATGTTGATGACATAATTTTTGGTTCTGAAAATGAATTGCTATCTGAGAATTTTGCAAATCTAATGAAGAGTAAATTCCAAATGAGTATGATGGGAGAAATGAACTACTTTTGGGATTGCAAGTCAAACAGATGAAAGATGGAATCTTCATTCATCAAACCAAGTATACCAAGGAGTTATCAAGAAATTTGGTATGGAAAACAAAGACCAAGGTATCAACTCCTATGAGTACAAACATTAAATTGGATGAAGATAAAGAAGGCAAAGATGTTGATCAGACTTTATACAGAAGGATGATAGGTAGTCTGCTGTACCTTACTGCCAGTAGACCTGATATATCCTTTGCTGTAGGTGTTTGTGCAAGATTTCAATCAAAACCTAAGGAAAGTCATTTAGGTGCAGTCAAAAGAGTTCTCAAGCACCTAAAAGAGACTTTGGGAGTAGGGATATGGTATTTAAAAGATGGAAGTTTCAAGGTTATAACCTACTCAGATTTAGATTATGCTGGATAAAAGATTGATTGAAAAAGCACCACAGGAACCTGTCAGTTAATGGGAAATAGACTGGTTTCCTGGTTTAGTAAGAAACAGAATTTAATATCAACTTCTACTGCTGAAGCTGAATATATTGCTGCTAGAAGTTGCTATGCACAAATACTGTGGTTAAGACAACCATTAAGGGATTATGGAATTGAAGAAAGAGAAATTCCTATAATGTGTGACAATACAAGTGCAATTGCAATCACATAAAATCATGTTTTGCACTCAAGAACCAAGCATATTGATGTGAGACATCATTTTATAAGAGATCATGTTGAAAAGAAAGATGTGGTGGTTCTGTATATCCCTACTGAAGATCAACTTGCTGATATTTTCACCAAACCACTGGATAGTGAAAGATTTGCTAAACTAAGGACTTAACTTGGAATTATAAAGGTTGACTGATACATCTTTGATCAGCAGTGTACTGGAATTCACCAAGGGGATTAGTCTTTGCTATGTTGGGTGAGCTCACTTAGCAGATTAGTCATTGGTATCAACAATTCCATGTACTTATGTTTGGACAATTGAGCAAAAGAAGTTGCCAATGGGATTGGTCTTTGTCATGTTGGGTGAGCTCACTTGACAGATCAGTCATTGGTATTAAACTTCATCTTGTATTATCAATTGGACAACACAAAAGGATTTAAGCATCAACAGAGTAACTCTGCAAAGAAAGTTCTTTGAGACTTTTTGTTAGCAGTGTTCTTTGAGCCAAGTCTACGATGACAAGGTCAGCCAAGGAAACGTTACACAGTCAAACTTACAAAAGTCAAAAAACAAATGGCGGGATATTTATTCTATCCTTATAACCGTAGTTACACGATCTGACGGTCACAAAACGTTATGGAAAAGTAATGGACTATGTGTCAAGACAGTATTCACTCACATTTAATTGTGGTTAATACCACTGTACGTGCTCTGACAGTTACAACTACATCTATCTATATATACAGACCTATACACAGAGACTACTTTCAAAAACTCTGATTGATTTTCTCTGCGTATACACTGTGTGAACACAGATTTGAGAGCTATCTTCTTCATCTTTATCTTACAACTATGGCAAAGAAGGAAGAGGTTCATATTGGAACCAGTCAGAGTGTAAGAGGATATGTTACTGACTGTAACTCCACTGAGTTAGCCATTAATATTGGACGAAGAATCAGACGGTTTGCTGGGCTAGAAGGTGTTATAAATAGAAGATTGGAATGAATCTCTTACGTCAATGTGTTGGAATTCTGGAGAAACGTTGTCATACATGAAGGTAGAGAGGCCTTCACTACAACAGTTAATGGAAGAGAGATTGAAATATCTTCAGACCTACTGAGAGAGGTATTTAAATTTGCACCTGGAAACAATGCACCCACCAATCCAGAAGCAATGAATCTACCAAGAATGAGGTTTGTGGATTCAATAAAGACAGATGATTCAATTGCTTCAAATCTGGGCATTAATGTGAAGTATATTGGTTATGAGTACAACTCACGAGCAAATTGATTGCCAAAACCATTTTGGGATATGTTGGAAGCCTAGATACACCGTCTGGACCAAAAATAGACTCTCGCCGATCATCATCTCAGAAGTATGAAGTTTGATTGGGCTAGATTCTTCATACACTACATGAAGAAAGTGTGTATTGAAGATAGAGATGGTACAAGGAAGTCCAAGGTCAAGCCTTTAGGTCTAATGATTCAAACCTCGTCAATCATTTTCGATACTGATGTTTTATCTCGAAAGATTAACAAATCCGATTCAAGCCGGTTTCTACTTTTATCCTCTGGTCCGATGATGATGAAGATGTAGATGATGAGGCTACTGAAAGTGATGGTGATGGTGGAAATGATGATGCTGGTGGTGAGCAGGTCAAGCAAGTTGTTAAGCTCTCGCCGCACCCAAGAAAGTTCTTGAAAAGAGGAAAGGTCACGACACAAGAAAAATTACGTAATTATTAAAGCCTAGAAAGACAAGGAAGCAAACAAAGCAGAGATCACGCTTGTCTCATTGAGGTTCGATAGAAATTGAGGTTACTAACCTCTTTGTTGCAAAGAAGAAGACTCATTCTTGAAATCTTGAAGAGCAATGAAGGAAGCCGAGAGAAAGAGGAAGTCTACCGAGATTGAAGCCGAACAACTATCCAAAAGAATGAAAGAGATTGCCAAGAAAAGGAAACATGGCAAAGGGAAACAATTAAAAACTTTAGAGGCTCAAAGGCAACAAGAAGAAGAAGTAGGAGAGGCTATCGAGGCCGAGCCCTTAACAATTATCAAGCCTCACCGAGGATGTAGAGGTCATTATTGAGCAACCTGCCGCAGAATCACAAAGCACCACTAACCCCGAGCCTGGCCGTAGGCTACCGAATCCTCCCCGCAGCGGCCGCCGAGCCTATCGACCTGCACAAGTTGTTGTTGAGCAACTTGTAGAAGAACCACAACAAACCATCGAGTCTACACTGCGCCGTGGAAGTGGAAAAGTTGGTACAAGACCCTACAAGTTCTGCAATAGTTCAGGGAGAAGAGCAATATGTTGCTAACCCTGCTGATGAGCAATCTGTTGCTAACCTCGCCGAGTCAAGAGACTAGTCGTGGAACCTCACTTGAGATCAGTGAGGCTCAAACTCGGTTATTGAAGGCTAAGGGATCAAACTTAGTAATTAAAGTCAAGGATATGAAATCAGAATTTAGGGAATTATGTGATGACCTTAACTGATTACATATACCTTGTGTACAAGGTCTAAGTTCCACAAGATAAGTGGTGATTGGAACTTAGTTATATGCAAAAGGTGTAATCTAACTTCATAAATAAAAGTTAGATAAAAGACATGGTCAAGTGTTTTTAAACACAAGAAAATAAGGATCGACTTATAGATGTGTATATATCAGCCAGACTTATGTTCTCGTGAACTCTTTGACACATATTTCGATTTAATCAAAGGCTACATTGGAAGATTACAAAGAAAGGACAAATAACAACCTCTCGATTTATCAAACAAATCAATGGTAAAGATCAAATGGACGTTGGAAAGATTCGCACCTTTATCCAATGGATACAAGTCAAAGGTTGACAGATCAGAAAGCGTCAAAAAAGGAATCGACAAAGGTCGACCCTATGAACAGTCAGAAAAAGCAAGTCAAGATGGAGACAAATCTGAAACGGCTATGTTTGAATTTCAAACATATGTCATAAGGATTCCTACCTATAAATAGATGACTCCTAATTCAGATACAAGTGATGAACATTGATAAAAATTAAGGATCTGTCTTGAGCAATCAGAATTAAAATCAAGAAAAACGCCCTGCTGTCCCTACTGAGCATAAAGCTACTGATCCAGAAAACTTCTTCAAGTGTGATCTGCATTCAAGCTGCATCAAGTTTACACACTTGAAGACATCAAGTCACGATCATATCATCCTCGATCAAGTCTGGGCCAAAGTCGAATCACTTACTTGATTCAATCTTTCTTTTCAAGAAATTCATCAAGACAAGAAGCATCTTTGGGTGTGAAAGACTGTTGGTTGTGGTGGAGCTGGTGAAGAGGCAATCCTACCCTTCAAGGACCAGTGGAAGACTTTGGAGCAGAAATCCTACATGTTCTAAGTGTTCAGTTTGTGAAGCCATAATTATTGGTGAAGGACAAGCAACTTAGGGATTTTTGTAATAGCTACATCAAGAATCTCTAGTGATCCTCCAACATCACAGGAGAAGAGTGGACTGACAGGATTACACCACCTGGAACCACTATAAAATCTACCTACTTACTTTCTGCATTTATATTCTGCACTTAAATTATCTAACACATCAATCTACTGAATCTAGCAACTGAATTCACACACATACACTACTGAGTATCTAATACTTGGTATCATATTTAACAATAAGTAATAAGGCTTAATTTTTGATATATTCCGCTGCACAAATTCAAGAACTCAACAAATCACAGACTATTGAGTGTCAAAGAGACTATCAAGTATCGCAGAGATCAAAGGTTGCCGAGTTTGTTAACTCCAAAAATTTTAAGTGTTAAGTTTATTCACCCCCCCTCTAAACTTAACCAAAGCCTTCCAAGGACCAACACAACATAATTCCAATAGCTGAAAAAGTGTTAAATGCAAGTCGATCATGTACCACTCTTAGCTTGAGGGGGTGTTACAAAGATATGTGATGAAGGAAGTCTTGAGTGCAAGTCATATGACTACTGAAGAAATGGCAAACTACCTGAACACTCAACAACCTGCTGAGATAGTCAACATGATACATGTAGACATAAAACGTTATCTTGTTAGATTATGTTATAACCGTTTGTAAATTCTTTCAACTGACTCGCAAGGTAAGAAGCTTTAAATACTCCATAACTAGTAGCATTGTAACTTAACTTGTTGTTTATTCTTTGAAATTTAATACTTTTGCATTTTTCTTTCATTTTCTTTGTTTTCTACAACTTCAAAAAACTCGAACAACTATTTATTAGTATATGAGCTTCATTTTCCTCCTCCACTTTCTTCTCCACAATCTCTGATAATGTTGGCTTATTCTTAATATTCATCTCCACTACACTCTTATCTTCATCGCTTTCCAACTCCTCTTCCGGAATATTAACAGCCTCTTCGCTTTTCTTTCAACCAATTCTTATTCTTTTCCGATTCAAGTTTCAAACAAGCTTACTCTTCCATTACATACTCCTTAAGGGTTTTAGCGAATTCGAACTTTATAATTGTGTGTTATAGTATATAGGCTTATGGGAATGCCGAGTGCAAATAAATGATAATATGAAGACCTCAAAGAAATTTCGATTTAGTTTAGTATGATGTAATATAAAAATGGTTATTCATTTATAGTCTCATTTGTAACGCTTGTAATTTACTTCTAACTCGATTCAAGAGGCATATAAAGCTATAAATACCCCATGATCACCGCATTGTAACTTAACTTGTAACTTTTACTTGATCAATAATAATTCAGCATTTTATTTGAGTTTATAATTCTATAAACTTCATCATGGTATCAGAGCAGAAATTTGAGAATTTCTGACTGCTGTCCTGTAGTTTTTCTCTCCAATCTTTGAAGAATCTTGAGAGTGTTCTTCATATTTTCTGAGATTTCAGTTTTTTGAGAGCAAACTATCATCATTTTACTATACTCTTCCTTTCATTATTGATTTGTGATCAATTCTGGAATTCTTGACAGCCATGGCAACTAAGAAACAAGAAATAAGCCCCTCCAGTCCAATCTATGTTCATCCTAATGAGAATCCTTCTCTGGTTCTTGTTCTGCCATTGATGAATGGAAATAACTATAATCCATAGAAAATGTCCATGGAGATGGTGCTGATCACCAAGAACAAAATTAGCTTCGTAGACGGCACAATTAAGAGGCCAGAAGCAGATTCAAAAGATTTCCATGCATGGAGATAGTGTGATACAATGGTTAGATCATGGATCTTAAATTCTGTTGAAAACACCATTGCACAGATTTTGATGTATTTCAAGAATGCACATGCAGTTTGAAGAATCTTGCAGCAAGATTTTCAAATGTTGATGCCTTAAGACTTTCAAATCTTCTTGAAGAAATGAATATGTTGAAGCAAGGCACAGATTCTGTCAATCAATATTTCACAAATTTAATGATTCTTTGGGAAGTAATCAAGATCATTAGGCATGTGTTCTTATGACCCTCAATGTCCCTGCAACGCAATTAGCTCTCTGATGGATCATATGGAGGCTGAACATGTCATGAAATTCATGAAAGGTCCTGGGGATGAATTTGAGCCAATGGTTTCAAAGGCAATGTTGATGTTGCCCTTTCCGTAAATTCATGATGCCTTTGCAATGACAATCAAGTTTGAAAGACGTGAAGTTGTATGTGGCTAACAAGGCCAAAGAATCAAGATTCCATGGTTCTCTTGTCACAAAAGAATGGACAGGACAAAATCGATTGTCGCAGACTAATTCGCCACTGCAAATCCTGCACCTAAAAATCCCAAGAAGATGCAATGTAAGTTTTGTGGATTCAATGGTCATACTGAGGAGACTTGCTACAAGAAGAATGGCTTTCTTACTGGTTTCAAGTCAAAAAGAGCCAATATGGTAGAAGAGGAACAATCAGCAGAAGAAGATCAGGCACCAAGCAGGTCTCATGGACCAGGGTTTCCCAATCTTATCGCACAACAACTTGACAAGTTGATGGCTCACGAATGACCTCTCCAAGACATGCAGGATTTGCTATTGGCCAACCTGTTGACATTGTTACACATTACTCACCTGCCACAGGAATAGGTGATCTAAATTTAGTAAGATCAATACAATGGATCTTGGACTCTGGTGCCACTGATCACATTGTAGGATCATTCGATCTATTAAGTAACCAAAACCTTCATCTGGTATAAAAATGGGATTACCTAATGGAAATAATGTCTCACACACATATAGGCTAAGTGAGGATCAACACTCAACTGGTCCTACATGATGTGTTTTGCATTCTTGGTTTTAAATATAACCTTTAATCTTTACCTTCTTTCATTAATCATACAAAAGGTGCAAATTGCTTTTTTTTAAGCTAATGTTGTGTTTTGAAGGACAAGAACAAGAACATGATTGGTTCAAATTGAGTTACATAGAGGACTTTATGTCATGAATCACCCAATTTCGTTATCAATGTCAGAGAAATCACACTTTATATGATAGATTAGATGATGCATCACCGTTATGACACTACTGCACTTTCGACACTTGCCTCGATAAGAGACTCGCAAGTCATCGCTCACAATCGATGTCAAATTCCTGTAATCATGATCTTTGTTATGTCCTGCCCTATCTCAAAATTGAAGAAAAGTCTGCTTCCTTTAAGTACCACTAATCAGAAACACTATTTGTGATCTTGTTCACATGGATATTTGGGTCCTGGAGACAAAGATAATCGTGAATGGACATCAATATTTTCTTATCATTGTAGATGATTTTTCTAGGTTTACTTAGGTTTTTCTTATAAGGCATAAATCAAGCTTCCGACCTTGTTAAATCCTTTGTTAAATATGCTTCTACTCGGGCCATAAAATTATTAAAGTGATTAGATCTCGACAATGGTGCAGAGTTTCAACTTACTCGACTTTTATGCCGAGTAGTGGTATCATACATCGTATATCCCGTGTCAAGACACCGAGCAAAATGGTATTGTTGAAAGAAAACATCAGCATCTGCTAAATGTTGCAAGAGGTTTGAGGTTCAGAGTAATCTACCAATTGAATATTGGGGATTTTGTCTTTTACATGTTAAATTGATTAATGCCATGCCTACACCACTGCTGAAAGAAAGCACCCCACATGAAATTATTTATGGCACCAAACCAGATTACTCTGTGTTTAAAGTTTTTGGTTGTTTTGTTTTTTCATGTACACTTCTGCAGTATAGAACCATGTTTGATTCAAGATGTAGGACTTGTGTCTATCTTGGGAATTCAACCACCTCCAAGGGTGCTATTCTGTTAGATATTACCAACAAAGATATCTTTGTTGCTAGAAATACTCAATTCCATGAAACTTACTTTCCTCTTTTTCAGCAGGTGTTGGGAAAACCTAGGCATCTTGCTGACATGCCTATCCCTTTGCCGGTAATGGACAATTTTGATGACCTGTTTGTTGGATCGATAATGGCGCAAATAAACACTCTAGAGGGGGGTGAATAGAGTGTTAACCAATTTATGAACTCTTTTTTTTTGATAAATCAACACAAGTACTAAACAACTAAGGCGGAAGCTAACTTAGTCGGTTATTCGCTTGTGTTATAAAACCTTAGTGATCAAGAGTGATTAATTTATTGTGATCGGCTATATATCACTTTTAGGATCAAACCAAAACGTGTTGAGCATAAACAAAACTTAACAAAGTAATCAAAACACGCTTTAGCACAAGATATAAATGTTATTAACTTGAATATATTATAAAGCAAATAGCACCGTATATTTTTCAAAATGATACAAAAATAGGTGAGAAGGTGATACACTATAAAGCTTCTATTGAGTTCAACAAAGAAATACAAATACTTGATCAAGTAATTTGTTGAAACAAATAGGCTGAAAATTAGTGTTCAACTTGATACATGCAACTTAGTACAACACAGATAAAGCACTTTAGATAATGTGCAGATTAATGCACTTTATTCTCTATCCAACAAGGATTAATGCACACAAATGGTACAAGTGCAGATTTGATACGAGCAATTTGGAGCAGGTGATACAATAAAGTGTCAAGCAAGACTGCAAATGTGATGTATAAGTTCAACTCACAGTTACAAAATAGCAAGGTACATGGGGCAGCCTTTGATTGAAATTTAGATTACACAAGGATTTAAATTACAAACTTATTTCAAGTTCGGACAAAGAAAATATTACAGAGAATAAAATATGTGTGATGAGTTCTAAAATGGAATCGAACTTTCACCCAAGCTCAAGGGGGATAATCAAAGTGCAACACAATGATTATCAAGCCTCGAACTTGTAACAGATCAATACAGTTCGCTTGCTTAAACCTATTGTCTAACAATAATCACAAGGTGTTCTCTTTATCACAAAACAGAGGTTATGCAGTAGACTCAAGATCAAAGAAAGCAAAGAGTCCAAAAGCAAAGATATTCAAAGATTCAAAGAAAAAGAGAACAGTCGCAAATTCAAATGTAACACACACGGGTGTTCCAACTTTGATTATCAATAACAATGAAGTCTAATCGATGATCAATATTGGAACCAAGCAGGTTTGTGGGGAATCAAAACAAGACACTCGTGACTGTAATCAAGCCACGACTTCATCTCGATGCAAGAATCTGAGACTTAAGGTATCGGTTCAAATCGCACTCACGTAAATGACAATAGAATCCCACTGGTCGGGCTCTTGATTTGGCACTCGCACCAATCGATCGTTGTCAAGGCCGTGATCAACTTAGAGCCAATCACCAAAATCGTAGTTCCAACTCTATGAACAGACTCGCAATGCTGAAGCAAGACTAGTATCAACAAGACTACTATCAAGCTAATCTAGACAATCACAAATCACACAAAACACGTAAAATTGAAATGCAATTGAGTTAAAGTGTTACCTAGGCACAAGGAACACAAAACCTCAATTCAACAAGTTCTCGCCAAAGCTATTGATCGTAACCTTACTTTTCAATAGCCAAGACTGGGGATCACAAGCAAACTAGATCAATCTATAAGATTATCAAGCTTCCAACTTCTCGTGTTTGCAAAAAGGACTAAAAAGAGAAATTTTGCAGTGTAGTGAAATGTGGGATTGCTCAAGAAGGTTATTCTCGAGTTGTTTCAATCTTAGTTAATATGATCGCTATGTATAGCCTTGAGGTATAACTTGAACCTCAAAGGTTTGTGTGAACACAATCAAAAGAATTCTTCAAAACCGAGGCAATTTAATACAAAGTTGATTTTCCAAATATGGTTAACCGAGTCCCACCTTGGTTCAAAGAGTTAAACATACTCTCTAAGGAAAGGGCCTTTAGGCAAATACATGAGAGAGTGATGTCAACCAAAGGAACCGAACCAATTGGTTAACCACACAACCACTTAAACTATTAAACCGTCTCGAATTCTTTTTAACTTTGTTCAAATAGCTCACAGGTAGAGAGGCAACCGGTTTGGTCATG
Source organism: Gentiana macrophylla (assembly GCA_026214975.1). Taxonomy (NCBI): domain Eukaryota; kingdom Viridiplantae; phylum Streptophyta; class Magnoliopsida; order Gentianales; family Gentianaceae; genus Gentiana; species Gentiana macrophylla. Next base: position 70,607,099 of record CM047812.1, read on the forward strand.
GTTCAATTTGACACATTTAGAAACTTACCTCAATTGAACTCGACTCTAATCCTAAAACCAAATTCGTAACCAAATATGATGCCAAATGGTCTCGAATTTAATTTTTAGGGCATCATTGGGTCACTACCTCAAGATTGACTCGACCCTTGACTTCCTCGGGTAAGACCTCACTCAATTTACCTAATCCGCACACCCAAGAAGGGTCAAGCCTTATACTGCAGCAAACCGGCAGAGATTCACCGGTTTGTGAAGACCGAGGCACCGAAAAGAGCATCACCGCTGTGAAACGGCATTACTTCAATCTCCAAAGGCATCGTGATCGAATTTGGTGTAGTATTCACTCTATAACGGTCATGGGTCAAGCCTTCACGATTTTCACGTGTTTCATTTGACCCGAGATATCTCGCAATCACAAAGATAAGGAAAGGTCAAGGCAGATTTCGATTCATATCGAATTAATATCAAGGAAATACGACATTAACTAGAAAGATATCACCTTGAATTCGAGTTGACGCAAGTCCACAAAATCAAACATTAATGGCTCAGATTACTACCAAATCAAATGAAAGGTCAAACCTTTCATATCCACACCTTCAATCAAACAGAGGCACAAAATCAAAGTATATCGTATCCAAATCGTAATAATAAAGAGATGATATTAACATTAAATCGAAAAGATACAACCTTGATTAAATGCAGCCGATTAAACTTCGATTTGTTCGTGATTATCACATGCTAAATGCACTTGGACCGAAAGTCGGCACCTTTATGCACCGAATCGCCACCGGAGAATCATTGAGATCAAATCTCTCGATTCACCTTCCTTTTGAGCGCCAAAAGACTAGACCGGCAAATTTCAAGATTATTCAGATCGATTCGAAAGATTTTCATCATTAGAGTGTATAATCAACAGTAAAGAAAAGGAATCGAGGCAATAAAGGAGCGGTATCACCAAAATCGATTCGAAAGGAAAGATTGAGCCTCCACGATTCCTCATCAAGAACGGGTTGCAAAATCTCAGAGAATCGAAGCAATAATCGCCGATTGAAAACCCAAAGGTAGTAAAGGAGACTCAGCAGCGATTTCACGGGATAACATTGATTCATCATTCTAAGCTGTAGATTTGAGAGGTTTCCGTGTAAACGGCGGAGAGGAGAAGAAAGGATTAGGTTT